>CM072772.1:38752500-40002500 GCA_036936925.1 Cenchrus fungigraminus
TTCTTAGACTCTTCTTCTGGAGGATCTTTCACTCACCTCACTTTGTCTGAGTGTAAGGACATTCTAACAAAAATCCTTGAAAATACCCCTTACACGGGAGTTTATGATGAATTCCTAGATAAGGAAGAGATCATTCAAGAAGAGCACATGCCCAACACTCTCTCGAAACCAAAAACCATAGAGGAGGAACCTATCCTAGAAAAATTCATATCCTCAGACACCCATCCTCCTCTTACCAAAACTTGGTTCAAAGAGGAACCATTCCAACCTTATCGAGAGTTCGATCACCCCTCGTGTGACTTCGTCTATGAATATTATGATGAGTTATTTGATAAACATTGGACAGATAAATCCTTCCCAAGAAGGGAAAGAGACTCAACACACAAGGGAGAAGCATGCATACCCAACCCAGAAGAGGTAAAAAGACAGAGAGAAAAGTTGGAATACATCTCCGCAATCAGCAGCCGGGAATGGTTGAGAGAAGCAGAAGGCATGGATCAAGTCATCCAGCTATATCCCGAGCTAAAGTTACTCTCGTGCCAACAAGGGAACCTCTCTTACCAAGATGTGATCGATGACCCTAGGGTCAGAATCAATATCATTCCTAAATCCTTAGTATTAGAGGCTTTTCCTGATGAACCCCTCTCTTTCTCTCAAAATTGTCTCCAATGGATTTCGGGTAAAACCAGAGAGACTGAGGGAATCCTTAGAGTCATCCAAACAAAGATTTGAGAGTTTGAGATATTCCTAGATTATCATATCTTTGACATCCCAAAAGGAGATCCACCCTTCATTCTCATCGGAAGACCCATTGAAGGGGTATTGAGTAGTGCGCTCGACCAAGAAAAGCAACCATACAACCTGGAGGTTCGAGATACACTCCTTCAATGCCATAGACATGAGGTCAAGCAAGAACATGTGTGGTCTATGGACATTCTTGAGGAGTTGACTCTGGATTCTGAAAAAGCACTCGAGTATGAAGGTTTTACCCTAGAAGGATCACAAATCCCATGCTCACATCAAAAGTTTCCAGAGTCATCAAAACCTTTTGCTACGACACCTACAACCTCCTCATATCCCTTGTTCATGCTAACTTTGAAAGGAAGGTTGTAGATGCTTTTGTTTACCATAAACATTGCAAATTTCGTGGTCGTTTTTGGTACTAACCTTGCAGCTAGAGCTACGATGGTTTCATCATCTCGATTGGCTGCAATATGAAGGTTTCCTATGGTAGAGCTTATGACCAAAAACAAAGCACTATCGGGACTAGCCCGAATAATCATTTAGATTACCTTTTCAAATAAAAGCAAGAGCATGTCTTTAGGATTAGTTGTCCTTCGAGTATTTTTGGTTCCTAACTGTTTCAAGTGGATTGAAAGGACCGATGGATAGGCAATGCCTAAAAACATGAAGATCTATGCCAACTACAACACCAAGGTAATTCATGGTTAGAGAGTATTACGAAGGAAGCTTGAACTCCACACACTTGAGTTGTGATGCATAGCAATGCAAACTGCAAGTGTGGGGGAGATATATGAGTATCCCAAGTAAGTTTATCTCATACTAAATCTTATTTTGGTTTGAAGATGGTATTGGTTCTTGCATCTTTCTCTCTAAAAAAAACCACAAAAATATTTGAATTTGAATAAAGGCTTCCTAGCTCTCCGGCTAGTAGAGCCTCCATTTTGTTTCCATTTTTTTCTCTTGAATAATAACACCAGGTACAAGAACAAGTGTGGGGTAGATCTCTCAGGCTCGTCGAAACACACAATTGAGATCTCCCGCCATCACTACGTGAAAACCTCAAATAGGTCATGCAGCATTTGTAACGGGCCCTTAACACCCGCTACATGCACCCACATCTGTAACGATTATTGTTTGGCGCCCGTTACCCATAAGCGCGGTAGGCCGACCCCGGAGTTTGCCTCCACTACGCCCGTTACCAATGTGGACTTCTGGTAACGGACTTCTTAAATGCCCGTTACATGAATTCGTTGTAACGGACGTTAAATCGAGTCCGTTACAAAAGTTAAACCTATCGGTAACAGGCTCGTAAAGTCTGTTACCGATCAATGCCCTATCGGTAACGGGCTGCTTAAGTCCGTTACTGATCAATGTTGTATTGGTTATGGGCTATACAGTCCGTTACTGATAACTTTCGTACTGGAGACGCATGTTTGTTAGGATGCGTCTCCTTTGATGGCGACCCAATTGGATACGCTCGTTTCTTAGGACTCGTCTCCTTTGATTGCCACCCAGGGTCGCCTTTATTCTCACATCGGAGACACGCGTTGTTATTGCGCGTCTCTGTCTTCTCCTTCTAACACCACTCACTCTCTCTCCTCAGAAGGCCACTCCCATTCCGACAACAACACTCGCTCTCTCTCCTCAGAAGGTCACTCGCTCGATCTCTCTCCTCAGAAGTCCCCGCCGGCCTACCTCGTTCGCTGCCGCTAGCTGCGCACGCTCTAAGGATCGTGCTCTCTCTCCTCAGAGAGCCGACGCAGCAGCAGGCCGGCCGGCCGTGTGCGTGACGGCGAAAGGGGCCAGCGGACGTCGACCGCGGCGTCATCGAAAGCAGACGCCTACGTGTTCCCTCCCCCTGGGGCTCGGCGCCATCCTCTGCGCTGTCACAGTGGTCGCGACGCCACCTCTGATCCTCCTCCTCGGCCGCACTGCCTCGTAGAAAGTCCTCATCAAGGTGGAAATTAATTGCCCCCTTTTATTGAAATTCTTCAGTTGTCCTAATCCTCTTATGTTATCGGTTTTTTGTGTGATGAATTATGCTCATTTGGTATATGGAATGCAGATGGCGGCTGCTGCTCGGGCTTGGATGTACAGATAGCCCCAAGAAGATTGGGAGAATTTCTTAAGCGGGGTGAATGGTTTTCTAAATCAAGCAGAGGCGGATATGAGAAACCGTGGTGTTCAGGCAATGCTTTGCCCCTGTATGGATTGTCTCAACAAGAAGAAATTCGGACAACGGGAAATCATTTTTCATCATTTGGTCACGCGTGGTTTCACAAAAAATTACACGGGTTGGAATAAACATGGTGAGGAAGGCCTTAATGAACTCGAAGCAGGCTGCCTAAATGAAGGTGAAGTGCGACACCATGCTACCGACCGTGATGAAGACCTTGATGAAGGTGGAGTTTCTGAGGAAAATGAACCATTATTCCCACCAAATGTGATGAGGCCTGAGGATATCACTGATCAAGAAGTTAGGGGCTTCGATGATGGTGAGGTGTTGCAACGTGTGCACAATGTTGATCAAATGTTGCGGGATGTTGAGTTTCAACGAGTGTACACACCTTCTGAATTAGCGAGGCTGAAGCAGTTCATTGAAGATTCAAAGAAACCCCTCTATCCTGATTGCCAGAAGTACTCTCGCCTTTCTAGTGATCTAAAACTTCTGCAGCTTAAGGCAGATCATGGTTGGAGCAACAAAAGTTTCAAACATCTATTGGCATGTGCTTAGAGACATGCTACCTGAAGGAAACCAAATAGCAGAGTCTGTCTATGAGGCGACGAAGATAATCTGTCCTTTGGGAATAGAGGTTGAAAAAATCCATACATGCAAGAACAGTTGTGTATTGTTCCGTGGAGATTATGCAGACCTTGACAAGTGCCCCAAATGTGGCTGTGATCGGTACAAGAGGAAAAAGGATGAAGGTTGACAGAGGGGCTCCTGTGAGGGTGGCATGGTATTTTTGCATCATTCCTCAGCTGAGAAGATGGTTCGCAACACGAAAGGAGGCCCAACTCTTGCATTGGCATTAGGAAGGATGAAAGAAGCTTAAGGAAGAAGGCAAGTTTAGGCACCCCGCAGATGCAGCACAATGGGGTAACAATAATAACCACTTTCTGTGGTATAATGAAGACATAAGGAGCATACGGTTTGCTATGAGCACAGATGGCATGAACCCATTCGGTAACCAGAGCTCAACACATAGCACCTGGCCTGTCGTGCTGTCGTTGTATAACCTTCCACCCTGGCTATGCAAGAAACAGAAATATATGATGCTGACAATATTGGTCTTCGGGCCAAAGCAACCTGGAGACCGTATTGATGTCTACTTGAGGCCACTAGTTGATGACTTAGAAGATATTGTGGAATCCTGGTGTGAAGAAGGTTTGGGATGAGTTCAAGTGTGAGAGTTCACAATGCGCGCCATGTTGTTCACCACCATCAACGACAACCCGGCTCATAGCAACGTCTCTGGCCAGAGTAAAAGGAAAGGTGCAGCTTGCCCACACTGCTTGGAAGATACTTGCGAAGTGTGGCTAAGACATTCAAAGAAATACGTATTTATTGGGCACTGTCGTTTCCTCGGCAAGAAACATCCATACCGGGCCATGGATTGTCAGTTTAATGGGGAAAAGGAGGATCGAGAGGCGCCGTTGCATGTGATTGGAGATCTGGTCCACTTGAAAGTAAAGGACGTCAAAACTATCGAGGAGTTACCCAAACTGACTGAAAAAACCCTTGGCAAAAGAAAGAAACGAGATGGTGAAGAAGAAGAAGAAGAAGGAATGTGGAACAGGAAATCAATTCTATGGGAGCTAGAGTATTGGCCGATGTTGGATGTGCGTCATTCGATTGACAACATGCACATCAAGAAGAATGTGTGTGAAGCTACTTGTGGAACGTTGCAACAACAGAAGTCCAAAGGAAAAGATCATAAAAATGTAAGGGAGGATCTTAAAGATCTGGGCATTAGGCCGGAGCTCTGTGCAGAGGAAACAGAGACAGGGACGGACCCTCCCGTTGCTGCAACCACCTTGTCAAAGGCAGAGAGAAAAGAATTCTGTCAGTTTTTGCATGATTTGGAAGTACCTTCAGGCTACTCATCAAACTTCAAGAGGCTAGTGTCGGTGAAAGACATGAAAATGAATTTCAACTTGATGAAATCTCATGATTGCCATGTGTTGATGACAGCTCTTCTTCCTGTTGCACTTAGAGGTATCAAGACAAAACTGGTTCGTGACGCGGTCACGAGCTTGTGTTTATTCTTCAATGCAATAGAACAGAAGGTGATTGATGAGGAAAAACTATTAGACTTAGAGAGGAGGCATATCGAGGCCCTATGCCCGCTTGAAGCTACCTTCCCACCATCATTCTTTGATCTCATGCTGCATCTAACAGCACACCTCGCAAGGGAGATCTGGTACCTTGGCCCATCTTACCTTCATCAGATGTTTCCATATGAGAGGTTCTTTGGATTCCTGAAATCATTGGTACATAATCGGTTATTTCTGGAGGGAGCCATTGTTCGTGGCTACGAGACCATCGAAGTAGTAGAGTGGGCCATGGGTTATATGGACCCCCAAAACCCCATTGGTGTGCCTCGCTCACAACATGAAGGTAGGCTTTCAGGTGTTGGGACCCTAGGGAAAAAGCCAGTCACTCCGAAACCAGATGCCTTCCAAAAGGCTCATTTCATCGTGATACAACAGCTGCACCTGATTACCTGTTTGCCAATGAGCACAAGCGACAACTACGTCAAGACAACCCTGACTGTGGTAGAGCTTGGCTTGCATGCACATGCAAGGTTTCAGCAGGTGGCTCCAAGATTATGTCGAGACATGCAGCAATGCTGTAATAACCGACGAGATAAGGAATCTAGCAGCGGGGCCATTGTTCACTGTTACAAAATACCAAGCAATGGATATCAATAGATACACGTTCTACACCATGGCCCTGGATAAAAAGAGCATCTATCAAAATAGTGGTGTGCGTGTACGGGCTGTCGTCGACGACAGTGATGATGATGATGACATGGAGACAGACACATATTATGGTCAAATAGAGGAGATGTGGGAGCTTGATTATGTAGGATTGAAGGTAGCCTTGTTTTGGTGTAGATGGGTAACCAATGGGAAGAGAGCTGTGAGCGAGGACAAATATGGTTGTGTTAGTGTTGATCTCCGGGTCTTTGGTTACAAAAATGAACCGTTTGTCTTGACCAACGATGTTGAGCAAGTGTTCTATGTACCTGACCTGGAAAAGAAGGATTGTTGGGGTTGAAAATGTTGTTGAGGAGGAGGAATACAACCAGTTTGACGAAATTCCATCCTTTGACACTTCATACAAGCCCCGACTCTTGGGAACTAACAAAACACCGTACTTGCGAAGCGACCATAGTGAAAAAATCCATATACAGAAATCAAGGAAGAAAAGGCAAGCCTGATTTCTACTGAATCCTTTTTGTAATGTAGGATGTGTCTATTGGTGGAAATGGAATCCGTTTTGTAATATAAAGGATGTGATGTATTGGTGGAATTTGAATCCTTTTTGTAATATATAGGATGTGGTGGAATTTGAATCTTTTTTGTAAAATATTCTGTTTATATTCTGCTTCAGTTCAGGAAGTATGTTGCAGGCTGCTAACATTATTATCATCAGTAACGGGCATTATTATAAAAGAGACGAGGATTAGGCAACTCGCGTCGCCTTTGTTATGGGCAAGAGATGCGAAATCACACACACAGATTACATCAAAAGAGACGCGGATTAGCCAACCCATGTCGGCTTGTTCTTCTTCATGCTTGCAAGTGAGCAGGTAAATCGTACAAATAATTAGACTGCACACAGATAATCACACAAGTAGATAATCACACAAGCATGTCTCTTAAGATGCAAAATCGCACACACATATTACAGTCATCATTGATACATCAGAAGGTTACAAAGCGGCCATCTATGTTCATCATCACTAGGCACTACCAGGATGAGGAACATATATAGATCTAAACTAAGCAAAAGAGATGCTCCCGGTGGCTTGTTCTTCTTCATGCTTACAAGTGAGGAAAATACAGCAGAAGGGGAGAACATATCCCTTCAAAAGGAAATGTAAGTTTGACGAGATATGCTCCAGATTCTGCGACCTTCCCGTCCGCCTGCTCTTCCGCTGTGACTACGTGACCTTGGCAAGCTTGTGAGGGAATCCTTAGCTATTGATTTGGGGCATAGGCCGAGTTCATCCTTTGGGAAGAATTTTTATCGGCTCCCATTCACTCCCCCCCTCTCTGGTCGCCTAATCGGTCCTTCAATTGGTATCAGAGCCGGTTACGGATCTTCATGATTCTAACCAGTCTAAGATCCAAAGATGGCATACCAGGAATGGGGTTCGGGTCCTCCACAATTTGATGGTAAGAACTACCAGATGTGGCAGAGGCGGATGACTGCTTTCCTCCGCGGCAAGGGTCAGATCCTTTGGGATGTTACGGTGAACACAACGTATGTTCATCCGATTAACTTTCTAGCTCCAGGATCGAGGGATATGCACAACACCAAGAACAAGGCGGTCGACTACTTGTTTTGTGCTCTGTGTCAATCCGAATTCGATCGGGTTCAGACAGAGAACTTGGCTTGTAGGATTTGGGAGCAGCTGAAGAATGCTCATGCTGGGAATGCTCAGGTTCAGGCTCGGTTGTTCGCGACCTACCGGAGAGAGTACGAGAACTTCACTCATCTCCCCGGTGAGTCCATTGACACCATGTTCCAGCGGTTCACCATGATTGTGAACAACATGAGGGCTAATGTGGCCGCGCTCCTGTACGATGACCATGACAGGGCTGTGAAGCTCCTGCACTCTCTGGATCGTACCGTGTGGAGTGAGAAGGTCGAGGCCAATCTTGAGTCGGAGAAGTATAGGACCCTCATGGTGGATGAGCTGTTCTCCAAGCTCAAGTCGTCCGAGGTGGACTGTGGGGTGCGAGCAAGGATCGAGAACCCGACTGACCCTCATAGTCTGGCTCTCATTTCTGGACCAAGGACTAACGCTAACATGTCTTCGAGATAGTTCTCTTTGTCTTGTCTTGTGTCCATGCCAGATGAGGAGTTCGACGTGCTGGGCGAGGAGGATCTCGCATTGCTGAGCAGGCGGTTCGAGCGCATGTACACGAACCAAAAGAACGCTAGGAGGAGCTCAGGCATGTGCTACTGATGCGGGAAGCACGAGCACTTTATCGCTGAGTGCCCGGAGGCCATGGAGGTCAAGCTTCAGCACAAGCACCGTCCAACGACCGACCACAAGCACCGCTCGAGGGATGACCAAAAGCAAGAACAAGTCTGAGCGGAGGCCGAGGAGGAGTGGTGGTCACAAGAAAAAGGAGCGTGCGATGGTTGCCGGTGCGAGCGACATCGACTCAAGCTCCTGCTACTCTACATTGAGCTCAAGTGATGAAGAAGAGAACCGGCACAAGAGCAAGCGGTCAAGCAAGAACATCAACGGCTTGTGCTTCGCCGCCCAAGGCTTTTGCGGCATGGCACATAGCTCCGCAAGCAAGAAGAGCAACAAGGATGACTCAGACTTCGACTCTGAGGATGAGGTAAACAATGATCCATCCTTCTTGGTAGCGGAGAATGCTAGGTTGAATGAATTGCTTGACAACCATGATGATGTGCTTAGAAAGACCAACAAGGAGAAGAGGGAGTATAGGTCTTTACTTGGAGAGGCTAAGGAGAAGGTGGTTGAGCTAGAGTATTTGCTTGTTTATGCTAGGCCTCAAATAGATTCTCTTAAGTCTGCTCCTATTGTGATCGATGAACCTGAATGCACTGATTGTTCTACTTTCCTTGGTGATTTGACTGTGCTTAAGGAAAAGTATGCCTCCAAGGTTGAGGAACTAGATGTGCTTAGGGTTGATCTAGATGAGATGAAATCTAGGCCCTCCTTGCTTGGTGCTTGCACTTCTTGTCCTGTTTTGCATGAGAAACTAGATGTGTCGGTTGCTTATGCTAGATCTCTAGAAGCTGCTTTGAAAGCTCCTATTCCTACATCATGCTCTACTTGTGAAGTAAATGCGGTGAAGAATTTGGAGCTTGCACACTATGTTGATTGTTTCAAGGATGAGAATGATGAGTTGAGGAAGATGATGGGTTGGTTGTCAGGTCATGAGCCTTAGCTTAGGATGATGATTGAGGCATACAAGCGCTATGATGGGCAAGCGCTTGGGTCGGATAAGGTTGGTGAGGGAAGTGGTGAGAATGAGGGGAAGATCGGTGATATCCCAGAACCACCAAAAACCTACCACAGAAATGCCTATGCTCCTAAGCCAAACCCACTTAGGAACCGACTAGACACAACCCCAGCTCCACCCGTGTTTCCTCCACACACCGATGACTTCCAGAAACCCATCAAGTTCAAGAGTGACTTGGGGAATGAGTTCTTTGGGAAGAAGGGAGAGAAACCGAGTGAGGAGAAGCCAGAGCCCAAAGAGAACTCAAAACCAAAGCCAAAACCAAAACCCTTCCATTGTGAGCATTGTGGGAGGGATGGGCACCTAGCTGAGTTTTGTTTCAGAAGGAAGCGTGAGGAGAGATTTGCTAGGGAGATGGCAAACAAGGACAGGTACCGCCCTTCTCATGGTGTGCCTGAGCCTAGGATGGTGCCAAGGGGTGAGGGTGTGGTGCGTACCATTTACCCTCGGGAGAGGCGTGAGTTTGTGCCTCGAAGTGAGCCACCACAGAGAGATGGTGGTAGGCGTGTTTGGTTTGGGTGTGGTGAGTTTGCGGGACGTTCCTTCGCTCGTGACCAATATGAGTATGGGGGGAACGATCACAGCTTTAGGTCTCAGAGGAGCTACGGGCCACGGTCTCCACCTCGTGGTACGCGTAGTCCTCCAAGGAGATGTGTGGGTGTTCCGCCTAGGAGTGATAGGATGGATTTTGCTAACCCCACTTTTGAGGAAATGGCACGACACTGGTTTGATTCATTTTGTACTAACACCAGTGCTGAGTCATTTGCTCACTCTCGCTGTCATTTTTTATTTTCAGGTGGGAGGCTTGGAGGGCTTTTGGTTGATCGACACCAGTTGCTCTCGACACATGACCGGAGATCGAAGGTGGTCCTCCAGCCTCACCCCGGTGATGACCAAAGAGTACATCACTTTTGGGGACAATGGGAAAGATAGAGTGCTTTCAGTGGGTACGGTGAAGGTGAGTGAGTCTGTGACTCTTAGGTGTGTTGCTCTTGTCAAGTCTTTGGGGTTTAATCTTCTTTCGGTTTCCCAACTTCTTGATGAGGGTTTTGAGGTCCGTTTCAAAACAGGCGCTTCTCGTGTTTTGGATTCTCGAGGTGATCTTGTATGCACGATCATCCCCGAGGGTCAGATTTTCAGAGCCGATTTTTCTCACTGTGTCGGCTCTTCTCGTTGTTTGGTTGCTGGTGTTTCGGCGGAGCTTTGGAAATGACATAGGAGACTAGGTTATTTGAGGTTTGACTTGTTGTCACGCTTGAGTGGGCTAGGTTTGGTCCGAGGATTGCCTAAGTTGAAATACCAAAAGGACTTGGTATGTGCTCTGTGTAGGCATAGTAAGATGGTCGCCACCTCTCACCCGTCTCTGACATCCGTTATGACAGAGAGGCCATGCGAGCTGTTCCATATGGACTTGGTTGGTCCAGCTCGTGTGTGCTCGGTGGGTGGGAAATGGTACGTCCTTATGATAGTGGACGACTATTCTCACTATGCTTGGGTCTTCTTTTTGGCTGACAAGGGGGAGACGTTTGGTTTTGTCCGGGATCTAATCTTGAGGTTGAAGAATGAGAGGAATGGAGATTCTATTCGAGCTATTCGTAGCGACAATGGCACTAATTTAAAAACTCTCGTTTCGAAACCTTTTGTCGTGATTTGGGTTTCGAACATCAATTCTCTTCTCCCTATGTGGCTTGTCAGAATGGTGTGGTTGAGAGGAAAAATCGTTCCCTTTGTGAGATGGCTCGGACGATGCTCGACGAGCATAGGACTCCGAGGAGATATTGGGCTGAGGCGGTGTATACCGCATGCCTTGTTGGGAACCGGATTTTTCTTCGGGCCTTCTTGAACAAGATGTGCTATGACCTCATGCACGGGCGAGCACCTAGAGTAAGCCATTTCAGGGCCTTTGGTTGTCGGTGCTTTATTCTCAAGAAGGGTAGGCTTGATAAGTTTGAGTCAAGGTCTTCCGATGGAATCTTTTTAGGTTATGCAAGTCATTCTCGAGCATTCCGTGTGCTCAACCTTGATACTAACCTAGTCATGGAAACTTGCGAGGTTACCTTCGATGAGACCCAGCCATGCAGTTCGTCTGTTTTTTAGTGTGCAGGTGACGACGAGATTGGCAAGAAGATCTTTGAGGACGAGGAGGATGATGCTGGAGAGGATGATGGTGATGATGGTGAAGCTCCATCCGAGCAAGTACCCTCTACTTCCACTACTACGACTATGGTGCAGGATGGCCCATCCCCTACACTGACTACGATTCAGCAAGATCAAGTGGAAGCCGCAGCTGAGGGGAAGGTTGTCTCCAGGCGAGAGGCACCGAGGCGCGTTCAAGTTAATCATCCTCCCTCAAGAATCATCAGCGACATCAATGAGCGTACGACACGGTCAAGGTCCAGGAATGTTTCTCACTTTGCTCATTCAGCTTTTGTTGCTACCTTTGAGCCGAAAGACATTGGACACGCCCTCTCTAATCCAAATTGGGTGAACGCAATGCATGAGGAGTTAGAGAACTTTGAGAGAAACCATGTTTGGGAGTTAGTAGAGCCACCACCACATTGCAAACCTATCGGGACAAAATGGGTGTGGAAGAACAAAGAGGGTGAGAATGGTGAGGTGGTGAGAAACAAATCGAGGTTGGTTGCTCAGGGATATAATCAGAAGGAGGGGATAGACTATGAGGAGACATTTGCTCCTGTAGCCCGTTTGGAGGCGATTAGGATCCTTCTAGCCTTTTCTGTGGCTAAAGGGTTCAAATTGTACCAAATGGATGTGAAGAGTGCCTTTCTGAATGGCTTTTTAGAAGAAGAGGTTTATGTGAAGCAACCACCGGGCTTTGAGAGTGCTGAGTTTCCCCACAGGGTGTATAGGTTAAGGAAGACATTGTATGGGCTGAAACAAGCTCCCCGTGCTTTGTATGGCCTTTTGAGGGGGTTCTTGTTCAGCAAGGGGTTTGAGATGGGCAAAGTAGACAAGACTCCTTTTCTCCTCAGGCAGGGCGATGATATCCTATTGTTCAGGTGTACGTGGATGATATTGCCTTTGGCGGCTCATCTCACTCTTTGGTTGCGAGGTTTGCAGAGGACATGAGCAAAGAATTCGAGATGTCTAGGATGGGAGAATTGCAGTTCTTTCTCGGGCTTCAGATCAAGCAGGCAAAGGAGGGAACCTTTGTGCATCAAGCCAAGTACACGAAGGACATCCTCAAGAAGTTCAAGATGGATGACTCGAAACCCCTGTCGACACCGATGAGTACGACTACAGCGCTGGATGCGGACGAGGACGGAGAGCCCGTGGACCAGAAGGAGTATCGGAGCATGATCGGCTCCCTCCTGTACTTGACGGCGACGAGGCCAGACATTCAGTTTTCTGTGTGTCTGTGCACTGATTTTCAGGCGTCGCCGAGGACTTCACAACGGCAGGCCATCAAGTGGATCTTCAGGTATCTTCGATACACTCCTGAGCTCGGTCTTTGGTACTCGGCGTCCTCTTCTCTTTCGCTTCTTGGTTTTCAGATGCCGACATTGCGGGGTGTCGAGTTGATAGGAAATCGACTTCGGGGACGTGCCAGTTTTTGGGTTCCTCGCTTATTTCTTGGTCTTCTCGCAAACAATCTAGTGTAGCTCTGTCTACCACAGAATCTGAGTATGTCGCTGCCGCTAGTTTTTCCTCCCAGCTGCTCTGGATCACATACACGCTGAGTGACTTTGGTGAGGAGTGTACCCATGTTCCTCTCATGTGTGATAACACGAGTGCCATCAGTGTTGCCAAAAATCCCCGTGCTACACTCCAGAACCAAACATATAGAGATGAGGTACCACTTCCTAAGAGACAATGTTGAGAAGGGAAACATAGACCTCATCCATGTGCCAACCGAAAAGCAACTCGCCGATATCCTAACAAAGCCTTTGGACCAAGCTACATTTGCTTGTTTGCGAGGGGAGCTTGGAGTGGTTTTTCCGGTTGGGGGTCTAATGTACATATGCATGTTGCATTTTCATTTATGTATCATATCATGCTTGCATCTTTGTATCATAGACTGCATTTATATCATATGCTTTAGAGATGTGCTTCTCCTATATACTGAGATCACTATGATATGCTGGATATGAGCTTATGACTTTGCTAGTGATGCTCATGTGATGTATAGCTATGCTCTTGGTAGCTTTGGGATGTATATGCTTGTGGATGGCTTATTTTTGTGAAAATGCTATATATGATCCTCTCTTATGCGTTGAATGTCTTTCATGTTCAAATTGTGTGCATATGGCTATATCTTGCTTAAGTTGTGCTTGGGAACCATGTTCTTTTCATTTGGGGTCAAAGACCCATTTGTCATCATGAATGTTTAGCCTACATGCTACCCTGTGGAGAAGCCTAAGCTTCTTTTTGCCGCAAAGGGACTTCATGTACCATGCTTAATTGTAAATCATGAAATTGGTATATGAAATGCTTGTGCTTGAAAAATGTGCTTCCATGTCATTTATGCTTTAAATTCCTTATCTTGGGTGCTAAACCGTTGCATGATGTTCACCGTTGAGAAGTCTCATATTTAGAAGTGGACACATGGCTCGGTGGCTTTGACATGACATGAGATAGCTTGTAGGTGTTTGTGATGATCTTGTGATGAGAATGTGTGACCTTGCATGAAGTTTGTGAGTTAGATGTTGTTTGTGCTCATTTTGACTATGTTTAGGTCCTATGCTCATGAGAGGGAAATTTGTGTTGAAAAATGCTTTATTTTGATCATGGCTATGTCACATGCTTATATGTCTCTATCTATCTTGTTGGCGATGCTTGTACTAAATTTGTGGCTATCTTGCTTGTCTATGTCTCAATTTTAGCACGTTGTAGTGCTCTTTGTCTATTTGAGAAGCACATGCTTGTATTTGTAGACTTGATTCATGCATTACCAACAAGGGGGAGAGATAGTACCCAATTCTTGCCTTTTCATGCATCCAGGGGAGTTTTGCATCAAGTGGGAGAAAAATTAGGAGAAATGCATTTGTTCAGGGGGGGCTTGCATTCATGTGCTTCGGAGCTGTTTTAGGCTGATTTTAGTTGTGCTCTTTTGCCGATGGTGTCGAGCCCTTTTGCCTCACCTTGAGGAGTCAGCAATTTTGGAGCAATTTATCTCGGTTGTGTCGAGTCGTTGCCTTTGTCTTAGGGGACCGAGATTTTTCTCTCTCAAGTGGTCTCGTTTTGGCTTTTGATCACTTGTCTGAGTTTTTCATTCGTTTCTTTTCTTTTTCTTCTTTCTCTGAATTGGTTACTATGTGTGTTGTCAATGCACTCATCAAGGGGGAGATTGAGGACCGGAGCGTCCGAGGACCGGTGGATGGTCGCTCCTAGCTGTGATGAGTGATTGACAACATGGTGTGGACTGACTCTTGGCCGAGTATTGCAGGTGCAGGTTGCGGCTTGACTCGTGTTGGTGCAGGTGAAGAGCGGGCGCGAAAGGTCTTAGCCTTGCGAGGCCTTTGAGGAGTGGAGAGACAAGTAGGCTCGGCTCGATGGACCTGGTGGCCGAACGGGATCAAGTGCGGGCCGCATGGTGGCAAGAAAAGGAAGACGAAGTCGTCGACCGGAGCCGGTGCAGGGTAGCGGCTCACGACCGGAGTCTGCACGCGGGGTTTGCGGCGGTTCACCACAAAACCGTCAGGTTACTTGGTTGAGCCACAAAACCAAGAAAGGAGACTCGGCGGGCGGAGACGAGATCCGGACGCGCCGAGAAGCTTCGATGCCGGGGGACACACGGCGGGATTGCAGGGCTTGCGTCAGGAGGACGCGGACTGCGGCGAAGGCGTGGCCACCCGATGAAGAGGAGTGCTACTTGACCATATTGCCCCTGAGGGGTTTGTATCTCAATTTAAGTGCTAGGGGTAGCTTGGTCATTTGCCCAACCCAGAGGGACTCATATATATAGCTCTAGGGTTTGTGGGCAAACCATCCATCCGGACTGCTTCTCATTTCCCTACTCCATAGGTTTAGATTTTCTTCACCGTTTTGTAGAGAATCTGATCTCCGAGAGTATGCAAGCTTCCATGGTTGCATTTATTTCCTTCTTGTAGCTCGTGTGATTTTCGTGTCTTTTTCGGGCTATTTTTGTTGGATTTTCGTGCGCGACTTGTTCCTCCGATTCTGAGGTGTTTGGGTTCGGATTTCTTTGTGGGGATCATGGATAGATGCCTTGTGCATCTTTGTGCTTGATCTTGACCCCTTAAACTCCAGATTTGGCCTTGGATTTGAGGATTTCGGGTGGAACCCTAGCTTTTTGGTAGAACTCAGTTCGAGATCGATTCCCGGCGATTTAGTTGGTTTGAGGGCTCAAGTTTTGGGGCATAGCATCCCCTATGGATGCTTCACATCTTCCCCAAATCTTGTCTCAATCCATTCAGCCGTTTGGGAGATCCATGGATGGATTGGTGGAGTTGACTTCGCATTTTTGAGCTCGAGCTGTTCTGTTCGTGGCCGGCAGACTATCCGCCTGTGGCCCGCGGACTGTCTACGAGCCTCCTGTTCGTCGGGTGTTCGTCGCGTGTTCTTCAGTTCGTGAGCACGAGTCATTTTGATACATCGAGGTTGAAGTTTTCGGTTGGACGTAGTTTGCCAGACTGTCCGCCAGGTGGGGCCGGACTGTCCGCCAGGTGGGGCCGGACTGTCCGCGCGCCACGGACTGTCCGCGGTGCTTGCCCGGACTATCTGAATTTCGGGGGTGCGGTACTGGAGGCTCGGTCGCTATTTGCGGAACGTCCGCCAGGGAGTCATGGACCGTCCGCCGAGCTCACGGACTGTCCGCTGTACGGTCGCGGACTGTCCGCCAGGGGCCTTCCAGATCTGGTTAAGTCCTTTGCTTCTTGAGTTGTGCTTCCACTTTGCAACTTGCTTGGACTTGTTCCTAGGGTTGGTAGGTCCGCTGTGACTACGCGACCTTGGCAAGCTTGTGTGGGAATCCTTGGCTGTTGATTTGGGGCATAGGCCGAGTTCATCCTTCGGGAAGAATTTTTATCGGCTCCCATTCACTGCCCCCCTCTCTGGTCGCCTAATCGGTCCTTCAGTATGAGAGGCATCTTTTCTTGGAAAACTCTTTAGGGGATGGTGATCGTCATTGGTCATTGACAAACTCTTTCTTGAAATGGCATTTCTCCTGGGTGCTGTTAGTGAGCTTGCGAACTCTGTCTGCGACGCTGAGCAGAAGATTTCTGTGAACCATGCTCTGTAGTTTGTAGATGTGTTGGAAGAAATCTCTACCGCTCGCCATATGTGCGTGCCACCTCTATTTTTGGGAAATGTTTCTCCGAATCGGTCATCCTTTGGAAACTGATCCATTCACGGGTCATCTGTTTCCTCTTTTACCAGATCTGGTATCTTCGGTTTCTGTTTTTTCTGGCTCCCTCACCCTTATCTCTTCCTGGCGCTTTGGCTACAAATAACCGCCCTCATCTTTCATGGAGAACACATCTCACCTTCACCCATGGCTCAAGACACATATTCAGTAGGCTTTAGGCTTCTTCTTTTAGATCTTCTCCCCTTCTCCCACCTTTCGATGGCTAGAAGAATTCTTGTGATATAGTCTAGGACATACTTCCCTCTCTAGCTTCCTTTTGTGAAGCCAGGAGGTCCAACAGCTAGAAGAACCCTTGTGACGCGTCTTGGGTGCATCAGCTGATGGGGGAGAGTGGATGTTGTTCCTGGGCGTTTAGGAAGAAGAACAACCCTATGTCTTCTTCGCCGGGATTTGATGGATAAGGTCGCAGAATCTGGCGATTCATCAAATTTACGCTTCCTTTTTGTTTTTTTCTTTCTTCGTTCCCTCATTGATGACGACGATCCAGAATCGTTGTTTGTTCAGTGATGATGAACATAATCGGCTTTTCATAAATTTTCCGATTTATCACTTCAATGTAACCTTCAGATCCGAATTGCAATGTTGTCCTTTGTAATCAGTGATGAGAAAATAATATATATATATATTTTATTCTGAGGGTGATTCGTCTTATCGGCTATAATTCAAAACTGAATGTACCAAAATCGGCCATTGGCGAAATTTTATTTTTTGTACTGAAGGCGATTCTCTTCTGGAATTGGCTATAGCTCGAAATCTTAATCGGCCGCTAGGCTCAACATGATGATCGGCTAGGCGTCTACCCATATGCTTGGGTAATATTTTTTAAAATATTTTCCGTTCAATGCTCTAGCAAACTTTTCTCCTTCCAAAGTTTCCAAGATATATGCATTGCCTGGCACGCATTGACTGATGCGATACGGACTTTCCCACGTTGGTGGCCACTTTCCGTATTTTGGGTCTCTAGAACCGATCGGTAATATATGTTTCCAAACCAGATCTCCCTTGGCAAACTATTTAACTTTGACCTTCTTGTCATACCATCTGGCTATTCTCTTTTTATTTTTCTCGATATTCTCCAAAGATCTTAGTCGATCACCAACGAGGTCCTCTAGTTCTTCTTTCATCATGGCCGAATAATCATCGGCCGATAATTGATCTTGCAAGGAAGTCCTTCTAGATCCGGTTTTTAATTCCCAAGGCAATACAACATCATGACCATATACTAGTTGATATGATGATACTTTGGTTGCCCCATGGCATGCCATCCTGTACGCCCATAGTGCGTCATTAAGGATTGAGTGCCACCGCTTGGGATTTTTATCGATCTTACCCTTGATCATTTTGATGATGCCTTTGTTTGCTGCTTCTGCCTGTCCGTTTGCTTGAGCATAATAGGGAGATGAGTTCAGCAACTTGATCCCCAGGGAGTTTGCGTATTCCTCAAATTCCCCTGAAGTGAATTGACTCCCTTGATCGGTCGTAATGGTCTGAGGTATACCAAACCGATAAACAATATGCTCCTTGACAAAATCAATCATATTGCCTGATGTCATATTTTTTATGGGGATAGCTTCAACCCACTTTGTGAAGTAATTCGTAGCCACTAGTGCGAATTTATGACCTTTGCTTGATGGTGGGTATATTTGTCCGATCAGATCGATTGCCCAACCCCTGAACAGCCACAGCTTAATTATTGGGTTCATTGCTGATGCTACAACTCATTGAATGCTCCCAAATTTCTGACATTCCTGGCATCCTTTGTAGTATTTGAAGTAATCTTCCAATATCGTTGGCCAATAATAGTTATTATTTCTGATCATCCATTTCATCTTGAATGCCGATTGATGGGCTCCACAGACTCCCTAATGAATTTCTCCCATTAAGGTTTTAGCCTCCTCTTCACCAAGACATTTGAGCAAAACCCCGTCGATGGTGCGATAGTATAACTCATCCTCTAATAAGACGTATTTAATGGCTCTGTACCTCAATTGTTTGTCAACCTTCTTGGATGGATCTTTCAGATAATCCATTATCTCTTTCCTCCGGTCTTCGACTGGTAGCTCTACAGCTAGAATCAGCCGATATCCTGACGCCCCCTGAGCCAGCCGATTGGCTTCACTGTTGTGACATTTAGGGATATGCTCCAGTTTCACTATCTTGAACTCTCTAAGTAGCTGGAGACACTCTTCATGATAGATCCTCAATATGTCGTCTTTGCATTCATACTCTCCTGCCAATTGATTTATCACGAGTTGAGAATCTCCAAATATCTCAACAGCTTCAGCATTAATTTCTCGTAATAGCTTTATCCCTGTTAATACCGCCTGGTATTCAGCCTTATTGTTTGTTGAAGTCTTCTCAATTGGGATGGAAAACTCATAATTTGCTCCTTGAGGTAAAATGAGGACAATTCCAATCCCAGCTCTTACTCCACGGGATGATCCATCAAAGAACATGGTCCATGGAACAGGTTCAACAACTGCAACCTCTAGTCCACAATGTTGATTCACCAGATCGGCCATTACTTGTCCTTTGATTGCTTTGGCCAATTGGTAGGTTAAATCAAATTCTGACAAAGCCAAGATCCACTTCCCGATCCTGCCCTTCAAGATTGGTAATGACAGCATATACTAGACTACGTCATCTTTGCAAACCACGATGCATTCGACAGTTAACAGATATGGTCTCAACTTTGTGCATGAGAAATATAAACATAAGCATAGTCTTTCCACCGCCGAATATCTTATTTCTGCATCCAAGAGCCTTCTACTAACGAAGTATATGACTCGGTCTTTCCCTTCGAATTCTTGTACAAGGGCCGATCCAATAGCCCGCTCATTAGCCAATAAATATAATTTGAACGGCTTCTTATCCTGAGGGGGCATTAGGACAAGAGGAGATTCTGAGTACTGCTTGATGTTGTCCAAAGCCTTCAATTGCTCCTCCCTGTTGGTATTTTTTAACCTCACCACTATAGCGCCGGGTTAGCGTGAGCGTGTAAGAAACACCCGGGTACACTGACGAGTGCGAACGAATCCGCAAGCGCACGGATACACCGTTGTAGCACTTCACCTCAGGAGTATTCCCAAGGGTATCGAATCCAAGGAACGGTGTGTGCTACCTCCTAGCCTAGCTATGGTCCAAGGACACAACTCTATAGGACGAGATGAAGATGGAGAGGATCCTGCTGATAGTGGGCAGAGTTGAGAACAGTCTCTCAGTCGTTTCCGACACCGGACCCTCCTGGCTATAACAGTCGGTTCACGGCAAAGGGTTGCCTACACCTGTATCCGAACGTGGGGGATTCCCTAAGGGTCCAACGGCTATCACTACCACGGCCTACCCCAAGACAAACCGTGGGATACAGGGCTATCGAAGGATAACCCGTTGTCTAGACACCACGTCTACACCACCGGTTACTACTATAGCACGGCTATGTCTGCTAGCCCGTAACAACACTATAGCACTCCGTACGAAGACGGAGCGACGAACCCACGAGGGAGAGTCCATACCTCACTCAGGTAACCGCTATCTAAACAAGGATCATGGAAGGACTTTGGTCTAAACTAGAATGCAGGAGCATCCACTTTACTCTAATTGGACTAGCAGGCATACAAACGGAATTAGCAACTTATGAACTACACCAGAGGATCAAAGGCTAAGCTCATGAAGAACACAAGCCTCTAAATCATGAACAAGTGAAGAACACAAGAACTATTCACCTATGCATGAATACTACTTTAGTCTAAATTGGAAATGCGGAAACACTCACTTTATTCTAAATGAAGAACGAAGCATCCACAGAGATACAAATCCCTCTCTCACTCTGCTACTCTCTAATCTACCAAGGAGAGGCCTCTCCTTTGAAGGGAAGCTCTCATCCTTGGATGAGTGGTGTGTCTCATTTCTTACCCCCTCCCCTTCTATTTATAGGCCAAGCTACCGGTGAGAGAACAGCTTGGGCACCTGGGAATCCACTGTAGGACCAATCACCGAGCACCACGTGGAAGCAGATGGCGATCCGTGGCAAGGTCGGTTCGGCCGATCCAAGGGATCGGCCGACCTGGCCCCGCCACGTCTCGCGCTGTGCTTTCTCCCAGTGACTGACATGTGGTCCCTTATGACGGTTCTAGGTGTATGGGTCGGTTGGAGGCGGTGTCCTCGGGTTGTGGGCCCTTGAATCCCTGTGCTAAACACGTGGCGGTGTCTAATTCGTCGGGAGGTGCTTCTCTTGGATTGATGAGGTGTCATGGACACATGGCATCCTGTATGCCAGCACGTCGCCACATGGCCTGGTGTGGGTCCCACTGGGCCCATGATATAGTGTGATCTTATCTTGTGCATATCTCTTTCATCCGAGCTCCGAAGTATACAAATGATATATCCATTTCGATCGTCTCGACGAGCCCGTCACAATGGTGCTGTCCAAATTGGCATTTAGGACTGTTTATGATGATGCCATATTCATGCCATTAATGCACTTGCTCTCAGCTATATCATTTCATGTGTATTTTGGCCTGTCCTGCATCAAAAGCTAGAAACACCAAAACTTGTGGAAATTGTCAGTATAAAGCCCTATCCTAGTGCTAATGATCACTTTCCATTTAGTTTATGCAGGAGTTGATGGCATAAAAGTAGTGCTTAACAGCCGTCAACAACTCCCCCACACTTGACCTTGTACTTGTGAACTCTGTGAAGTGTCTATCATGCTATCTTGGGTAGTTAGGGATGGAATGGTCATGAATCAAATCACTTCTGCTCATCATGTCAAGTAACTTGGGGTTTTTGCAATAATTTTCAAAACAAACCTTGCTTAGCTCCTCATTTGATTCTCTCAGATCACTCAATGTGTATATGTCCTCACCAAGGCATTAGAATTGCCTTTCTTCATCCTACTTCTAATGATGGCTATATGTGTAGCTCAGGGTAGGATAAAAGATAAAGTATACTTGTTTCACATATATTGCAAAATCAAAGACTGGATCCAAGGAGAAAATCAAATTATACAATCAGATCAAGATGTGCATGTGTATGGGTATGATGGGTATGGTAAGGTGGATACTAGGCTCGGAGTGGGTGCTAGATATTACCATATATGATGAAATGCTATGGTGATGGTAAGGATGACACTAGCCCCGGAGTAGGTACTAGTTATTACCATCTAAATTACGAAACTCCTTTTTGCATGATTTTCTCCGCTCTCCTTTTTGAAATATTTGAGACATGGGCCATCTCTTTCTCTTCCTTTTTTTCTCTTTTTTTGTCATGCTTTTTGAGCATGTCTTTTCTTTTTTTTCATAGCCCAGTCTCTTTTGGAGATATTTGGAGAGGGGTAAATCATGGAACAATGCATGGAGCTTTATTTGGTGGGATAGATGGATGATACAATGCTAACTTCTAGTGTAGAAGCATAGCAAGGGGGAAATGGTGCTGTGCACATAAATCTTGATCGTGAAAGCACGAAAAGAATTCTCACTAGGGTCACAACAATTTGACAAAGCTCAATGCAATAACAAGCAGCATATGAGTATAAGGTTTTCAACTAGAACATCATATGGCCTTGGTAGGACGATGGCATATCAAAGAGGAGCTTTGCAAAGAGTTTTCAGATTTTTCAAATAAAATTCCCAAGCACTCAAGCATTAGAGAGAAGATCATATCATCAAACCATATCTCAAGCACCAACTACTTAGATGAGCATGAGTTCCCTAATGATATTTGTTCACAAGCATCAAGATAATGAGTAAGGAATAAAACATATGCAAGCCAACCACAGGAATCATGTAGAGCAAGCAGAGCAGCATTATTTGAGTTTGATTTATGGATAAGAATTGAAGAGCATTCAAACTCATAGGTAGAGAGAGTGAGATGAAGGGTGCACATACCATCGCTCCTGAAGGATATGGGAAACAAGGAAGACTAGTGGTGATTTGGCTAACCCGTGGGGTAGCCAGCTCACTCTAGTTTACCTTGCCCTTGTCATGAAGGTGTAGTCGATGTCGTGCCGCCCTTGTGTGGGAGTTCTCGAGTGGATATGATGATGATGAGATCGAGAGGACTCCCCCACACTTGCTCTTGTACCTGGTGTTGTTCTTCGAGCAAAAGTGGGAACAAAGGATGGACTCTACTTGTTGAGAACCATAGAGCCTTTATTCAAAATCAAATATTTCGTTTTTTTTGTTATCGTCAACATGTCATTTGCTCAAATAGGGTTAGATCAATATTGCATTTCATAAACAAAGGGGAATCACTTACCTGGGACGTTTGAGAGGTCATATGTGCCACCTTTGTATGTTATGCAACATGAATCTGACACCTTGACTTACCTTCCCGTATGAATCTAGCTTGATGACATACCCATTTGGATTTGATGATTTTCTACAGGGGTTAGTCCACATACATGAAACCAAGATCTTGTGAATGCATAACTCTAAGGTTCATCAATCAAAACTCGACGCCATGTCTTGTTTTGACTGAAGAAGACAGTTTTAACCTAAGCACCATGCTTAATTTAAAACAGTCTATGAATGTAAGGTGCACCACACATTCAAACTAGAGCATATGGACAAATATAAGGAGGCATGCAGGCATAATTAAGCTATTTTCAAAGGGAACATAGGCATGAGCACAAAACAGTGAACCTCGGGCAACCTCCCAGAAGGGCTTTGTTTAAAGTCAAAAGCAGGACTTACCTAGCTAATCAGGCAAGATGAGGGAGCTAACATCATCTCCAAACCAGGATAAGATTTGGCATGAGAGGAACTTTACTCGGGATGCTCACATATCTCCCCCACACTTGGAGTTTGCATTGCTAAGAAACAAAACTCAAGTGTGTGGAGATCAAGCTTCCCTTGTAAATGTTCCCTCACCAGAATCTTACCAAAGTGTTGTAGTTGGTGTAGCTCACATGTTCTTAGGCATCACCTGTCCACCGTTCTTTTTAATCCTCACCTGAAAGGTTAGCGACCAAAAATACCCGAAGGACAACTTTATCTTAAAAACATGTTCTTGCTTTTATTCGAAAGGGAAATAAATCCTATGCTAATCCAGGCTATCTCCTGGTAGTGCTTTGTTTATTATGGTCATAAGCTCGACCAGGGGAACATCATCTTGCAGCTATCATTGGTGGTGTCATTCCCGTCTTCA
This sequence comes from Cenchrus fungigraminus, assembly GCA_036936925.1. NCBI lineage: Eukaryota > Viridiplantae > Streptophyta > Magnoliopsida > Poales > Poaceae > Cenchrus > Cenchrus fungigraminus. The sequence goes on from CM072772.1 coordinate 38,775,980, forward strand.
CCACCAATCTTGGATGTATCAGTGAAGCTTTAGCTGCAAGGTTAGCGCCACAGTGCACACACGAAATCTGATATGCTTATGGTAAACATATGCATCCACAATCAACCTTCTAAACATTCTACAATAGAGGATCAGAAGGTGGTTGTAGCCCTTATGTGTGATCAGCACACTAAGCATGGCTGACTTTGGAGAGGGATTATGCGAGCATGGTTCATAAGGTATATCAAGGATGAAGCTACCATGCTCGTTAGTGGAATCCTTTCCTATGAATTCCAGAGTCGGTGCCTCATAAGATTCCATGGCCCATGAGTCCTCTCCCTCAAGATATTTATCATGAAAGCTCAATATCGACTCTTGATCATGATCGAAAGCAACAAGATACGTGCCAGCGGGAAGAGGCTCAAACTCGGTCGAGAGGGATGATGATCGTTCGCCTTCACAGGAGTGAAGAGAATCTTCTGAATCATTCTCATGAGGAGTAGGAAAGCCTACAACCTCAATGAGAACAGGCTCGGATGATGTGAACGAAGATACATGCATCCCCTTCTTGAGAGGGTCTTGCTTGGGAAGAGGATTTGCCAGTGGAGGTCCTAGACCTATGATAGAAGTGGCGAAATCGGATTCCCTAAGCTTATGATCTAGGCCCCCTTGCGATTTATCAAGAAGTTCATCCAACGGGAAGCCTATGAGAAGATCGAAATCCATGATGTCATAGATATGAAAATCTAACCACACCTCGATCTCGTCTATGATGATCGGCACGTCCCTAGCAATCCCTCGACATGGGAAAAGGGAGTTCCACTTAGGACTTTGGAAATATCTATCAGTCGGGGTGAGGGGCATGTCACCCACCAGAGTGTCCAGAAGGACCTCCGGTATGATGCAAGCTCCAGCAGCAGGGTCATGAACAGCATCTACGGTGTTTCCCCTCATGGAATAGTGGATGGTCGTGGAAATCGAGCTAACCGGAATTGCTTCGGAAGTAGGCTTTGATTTCTGAGGCGACCAATCCACTATGGCCCCATGATTCCAAACTTCATCGAGGACCTCATAAAGGTCTATCGATGCCGTAGGATTCTCGTGCCTATAGTGATTCGAGGTATTTATATTGTCTTTGGAAGAATCATCCTCGAATACGTGAGAGAACTCCGAAGGTTGGATCTCTTCTTCCTTCGGTGTTCGCGGTTCGGGAGAAGGCTCTCTAGACGAATCATGGGATGTGCAGGGTCGAAGCTCAAATTCGTCTATTAAGAGACTCTCTTGGATCGACTCTAATTCTTGGTGGGGTTCGTTGTAACTGGTATGGGAAGAAGAGGCTTCTAAGAAGAATTCTAGGATTTCTCTTCTTTCCATTGGGGATTGATATTTGAACGAACCTCCAGCTAGAAGGTCGAGCTCTTGTGTAGATTCCAAGTCTATATGCGTGTAAAAGATGTTCGTTGAAATGTCGTCAGATATAGACAAGTCTGAGCTAGATGTCAAGAGGCTTGAGAACCCAGCCCAGGCTGCACCTATGGACTCCATCTCCAATTGCTCAAAGTCGAAGAGGTCGAACGGTAGAGATTTTATATGTTCCGGATGGGAGAACGAGTAACAAAAGTTATCTCATAGTTCTTCCCAACTGTTCACACTACCTACTGTGAGAGTGTACCATTGTTCCGCCCTATCTACAAGGGAGAAGGGGAACAATTTCCACCTCAAAGTTTCCTGTGTCATGCCCAACACAAGTAGGCCTGAACACAGTCCTTCGAACTCCTGTACATGAGCATGAGGATTATCGCTAATCGCTCCAGAGAAGGGTCAATTTCGAACCATGGCTATAAAGCCAGGACCGAGTTCGCAGCAAGATGAGGAAGTTGATGGTTGCTCTAAGACGAACTCGCCCCTAGGGGTAGAGAGGCTTTGACAGGAAGGCATCTCAATGGGTAGTGGGGGTAAGGGTAGAATTCAAGAAAATGAAAAAGATAGATACGAGGACCACTAGGCTCGAAGATAGATACGACAACCGTTCCCTGGCAACGGCGCCAGAAATGCTTGTTGGTATTTCTTAACCTCACCACTATGGCGCTGGGTTAGCGTGAGCGTGTAAGAAACACCCGGGTATAGTGACGAGTGCGAACGAATCCGCAAGCGCACGGATACACCGTTGTAGCACTTCACCTCAGGAGTATTCCCAAGGGTATCGAATCCAAGGAACGGTGTGTGCTACCTCCTAGCCTAGCTATGGTCCAAGGACACAACTCTATAGGACGAGATGAAGATGGAGAGGATCCTGCTGATAGTGGGCAGAGTTGAGAACAGTCTCTCGGTCGTTTGGGACACCGGACCATCCTGGCTATAATAGTCGGTTCACGGCAAAGGGTTGCCTACACCTGTATCCGAACATGGGGGATTCCGTAAGGGTCCAACGGCTGTCACTACCGCGGCCTACCCCAAGACAAACTGTGGGATATAAGGCAATCGAAGGATAACCCGTTGTCTAGACACCACGTCTACACCACCGGTTACTACTATAGTACGGCTACGTCTTCTAGCCCGTAACAACACTATAGCACTCCGTACGAAGACGGAGCGACAAACCCACGAGGGAGAGTCTAGAACTCACTCAGGTAACCGCTATCTAAACAAGGATCATGGAAGGACTTTGGTCTAAACTAGAATGCAGGAGCATCCAATTTACTCTAATTGGACTAGCAGGCATACAAACGGAATTAGCAACTTATGAACTACACCAGAGGATCAAAGGCTAAGCTGATGAAGAACACAAGCCTCTAAATCATGAACAAGTGAAGAACACAAGAACTATTCACCTATACATGAATACTACTTTAGTCTAAATTGGAAATGCGGAAACACTCACTTTATTCTAAATGAAGAACGAAGCATCCACAGAGATACAAATCCCTCTCTCACTCTCCTACTCTCTAATCTACCAAGGAGAGGCCTCTCCTTTGAAGGGAAGCTCTCATCCTTGGATGAGTGGTGTGTCTCATTTCTTACCCCCTCCCCTTCTATTTATAGGCCAAGCTACCGGTGAGAGAACAGCTTGGGCACCTGGGAATCCAGTGTAGGACCAATCACCGAGCACCACGTGGAAGCAGCTGGCGATCCGTGGCAAGGTCGGTTCGGCCGATCCAAGGGATCGACCGACCTGGCACCATCACGTCTCGCGCTGTGCTTTCTCCCAGTGACTGACATGTGGTCCCTTATGACGGTTCCAGGTGTATGGGTCAGTTGGAGGCGGTTTGCTCAGGTTGTGGGCCCTTGAATCCTTGTGCTGAACACATGGCGGCGTCTGATTCATCGGGAGGTGCTTCTCTTGGATTGATGAGGTGTCATGGACACATGGCATCCTGTATGCCAGCACGTCGCCACGTGGCCTGGTGTGGGTCCCACCGGGCCCATGATATAGTGTGATCTTATCTTGTGCATATCTCTTTCATCCGAGCTCCGAAGTATACAAATGATATATCCATTTCGATCATCTCGACGAGCCTGTCACAATGGTGCAGTTCAAATTGGCATTTGGGACTGTTTATGATGATGCCATATTCATGCCATTAATGCACTTGCTCTCAGCTATATCATTTCATGTGTATTCTGGCATGTCCTGCTTCAAAAGCTAGAAACACCAACACTTGTGGAAATTGTTAGTATAAAGCCCTATCCTAGTGCTGATGATCATTTTCCATTTAGTTTATGCAGGAGTTGACGGCATAAAAGTAGTGCTTAACAGCTGTCAACACACCCCCCATACAAATTTCTGATCAGCTTTGAGCTTCAATAGGGGTGTGAACGGCTTAATCCTTTCAGACAGGTTAGATATAAATCTTCTGATAAAATTGATCTTGCCGATCAATGATTGAAGATCTTTCTTGTTTGATGGTGCTTCTATTTTATCAATTGCGCTGATTGATTTTTGACCAACTTCAACTCCTCTTTCATGTATCAAGAATCCCAAGAATTGGCCGGCTGTAACACCAAAAGCACACTTGTTGGGATTCATCTTTAAACCATGCTTCCTTGTGCACTCCAATGTTTTTCGTAGGTTGGCCAGATGCTCCTTGTAGCTTTTTGACTTGACAACTACATCATCAATGTAGATTTCCACTATCTTGCTAATGAGTTCGTGGAATATGTAATTCATGGCTCTTCGACATGTGGTGCTGGCGTTCTTTAGTCCAAAGGTCATGACAATCCACTCATATAATCCGACGTGACCAGGACATCTGAAAGCAGTTTTTGCAATATCTTCTATAGCCATGAATATCTGGTTATATCCAGCATTACCGTCCATGAAGTTGATGACTTTATGTCCTGCAACGGCGTTGACCAATGCGTTTGCCACTGGCATCGGATATCCATCCATCGGTGTTGCCTTGTTTAAATCCCTGAAATCAATGCAAACACGCAATTTGCCATTTTTCTTGTAAACTGGGACTATGTTAGAAATCCATTGGGCGTACTGACACAGCCGAATAAAACCAGCTTCGAGTAACTTTGTTATCTCGGCTTTTATATCAGGGTAAATCTTGGGATTGCATTGCCTAGGATGTTGTTGGAAAGGTCGATATCCTGGCTTAATGGGTAACCGATGTTCAACGATGGATCGGTCTAAACCAAGCATCTCATAATATTCCCAGGCAAAACAATCCTTGAATTCTTTTAATAATGCAATCAGCTCCTTCTTGTATTCTGCATCTAGCTTGGCACTTATATATGTCGTCCTTGGTTTGCTTCCATCTCCAAGATCTATCTTCTCCAATTCGTCGACCGATGTAAACCCATGCCCAAGCTTCCCTTCATCTTCTATGAACTGATCCATTAAATCTTGTCATCAGAGCCGACTGCTTGAACCAGCTTTAGTCCAAAATCGGACACCTTGAGATACTTGGTATCCCATGCTTTTCCTGATATGCAGCTCACTCGATCATAAGTCCATCCTTGTGCTTCTGCCATAGTCAAGGATGTTTCTCCTTTGACCATCTCCACTGAATCTCCGATCCATTTGATGATACATTGATGCATTGTAGATGGTATGCAGCAATTTGCATGTATCTAATCCCATCCCAGCAGTAAATTATAAGATCCCCTCCCTTTAATGACGAAGAAGGTGATTGGAAGGGTCTTACTGCCGATGGTAAGCTCCACGCAAATTGCACCTTGAGCTGGAGAAACATTGCCTTCAAAGTCCACCAGCATCATGTCGGTTTGGGTTAGATCTTCATCAGACTTCCCAATCTTGCGCAGTAGGGTGTATGGCATCAGATTGACTGCTGCTCCTCCATCTACTAGCATCCTGGTGACTGGCTTCCCATTGACAAAACCTCTGAGAAATAATGCCTTTAAGTGTTGTCTTTTCTCATCTTCTGTTTTCTCAAAGATAGCTTGTGTAGGTTCTAGTGTTAATTGAGCCATCCCAAGTTCTGCATCGGACGCATCCGAATCAACTGGAGCCATGAACTCTTTTGGCAGAAGGACAACCATGTTTATATCAGCTTTTGGTTCACCATCCTTCCCATCATCGGCCTTAGGCTTAAGGCGCCATACTTGAGACCGAACCTTCTTATCCAGCACACGTCTTTCTTCTTCTTCTTGCTGTTCTAGCTGTCGTAAATGCTGGACACTCCTCTTCTGAGATTTGGTCAAGCCATTTGGACACCATTGTGGATTAGGCTTCTTGTGTGATTGACTTGACCCTTCATCGTCCAGTTGCACGGTGCGTCGACATTCAGGAGCTCGACACATGATATCCTCATAAGGAACCAAGGAATCGGCCATCTCTTCCAGCCGATTGTTTGACTTCTCATTGACTCGACCTCCCAGCCGATCATAAACACTGGCCTTGCCCCTCAGCTGATCATAGACGCTAGCTTTGCCTCCCAGCCGTTTATGAAACTTGTTGTTCAACATCTGGGACATGACAGGCCGATGTGGCTTTATGTCTTCATCTTCAAGCAGCAACCCTTTTCCTTTAACGTCTGCAGTGGTTGCTTGTACCTTGGGATCAACAGCTCCTTTATTTTGAGCCAATTCCAACATCAGCAACTTAACACGTGACGTGTCTTTGCTAGACACCTCAACTGTATTAGTTGGGAAGGGGTGCTGATCAATCTTCATCAGCTTTTCAGCTTTGGTGGGGGTTTCAAACTTGAGTTTCCCTTGCTCCATAGTTGATTGAATCTGTTGTCTGAAGATCTTGCAATCATTGGTGTCGTGTGAAGTTGCATTGTGCCACTTGCAATACTTCATCCTTTTTAGCTCCTTTGTAGATGGTATGGTATGGAACTTAGAGAGTTTGATTTGCCCTTGCTGGAGCAACAGAACAAATATCTTATCGGCCGTAGTGATATCAAAGCCGAATCTTTCTGGTTCCTTTTTACCAAAAGGACATGAGACAGTTTTCTTGCCCTTGACCCACTCTGCGAGCCCTATCATGTTCTCTTCATCTTCTGAGTCAGAGCAATCCACATAGGACACCTTGTTTTGGAAGTTCCTCCTAGGCTCATAGGACTTTGCAGTCTCCTGACTCATTCGACTGACCAATTGGCTGAGGCTCTCGAAGTCATGTGACGCATATTTTTCCCTCAAGGTTAGCAAGAGTCCTTGGAATGCCAATTCAACCAGTTGCTTGTCTCCCATATTCAGACTGTAGCATTTGTTTCTGACCTCCCTGAACCTCTGAACAAATCCAGCAACAGTTTCATCTTTCCTTTGTTTGAGTCTGGTCAGATCAGTAATCTTCATCTCATGAATGCTAGAGAAGAAATAATTGTGGAACTGCTGTTCCAGATCGGACCACTTGATGATAGAGTTGGCCGAAAGTGAGGTGAACCATGAAAATGCTGGCCCTGAGAGAGATGAAGAGAACAACCGTATCCTTATTGCGTCAACATTCCATGCTTCTCCACACTGTATGATGAACCGAGTGATGTGCTCCATTGTGGATGTGTCATCTTGCCCAGAGAATTTAGTAAAATCTAGCACCTTGAATCTTGGAGGGAACGGTATCTGATCGTACCCAGATGGATACGGAGTTCTGTACATGTAGGTTTGCTGCTTAGGTTTGATCCCAAATTGTTTTTGCAGCGTCTCCGAGAGATGGTTAATCAATTCTTCTTCCAGATGAGACTTCAACTCAGCAGATATCTGTTCTATCGCTTGCATCTCAGCTAATGGAGTCTCTGGAGGTTGTTCTTCCAAAGTTCTTGACTGTGGATTTGGTGCTACCGATGCCCTTGCTCTAGAAGAACCTTGTGTATTTGATTGACTTGTTACAGGTGGAATCTGTCCGATCGGCTGTCCAGCCGATGGAGTTGGCTGATGCAGGTTCAACTGGCCCGAGCCAGCTAATTGTTTCAGGAACATCTGCACTGTTTGCATAGGATCCACCTGCTGTGGTTGTGCTACTGGCTGCCTTGTCATCCCTTGATTGATCGGCTGCTGAGGTGATGATCTTGTATGAGCACCGTATTAGCTGGAGTTAGGACAGGCTGCACTGATGTTGACTGTTGTAATGGAGTGGTTTGTACGGGCATTCCTAAGATCGGCTGAGGAGCCGGTCTCTGAGGTGGAACAGGAGCTTTCCTTTTCATTGGTATAACTATATGTGCATGAGCTGGTCCTAGCTTGACTCTTTCAAAAGCTTTGCTCCCATGATTAAAGTAGACAAACTCCACTCCTTCCTTAGTCATATGCACAGTTCCTGGAGTACCTCCAAACATAGCTTGATAAGATTCTGGGTACTTCACTTCTGTAATTTCTTCAGGGTGAGGTTCAAAGAAATTTGAGATGTCGGTCTCAAAGTGATCATGAGGCAAACCCCATCCTAAATGTCTTCCATTCTGATCTCTCATTACAGTATATTTTTGATGAGGATTCTGAACTGAGAATGTCTGATCCTGGACATTGGGCTGTGCTGAATAGGTTTGAACTATCGACACCATAATAGAAGGATCCTTAGGCACATCTCCAATATTCTGATTCTGGATCGGTTGAGCATCCGATGAGGTATCGGGGGCAGTTGCATTAATCTGTGGAGATGGTGTAATTCCTACCGTTGGATCATCAATCGGCTGGAAAGCCGATTGACCCTTTGGGAACACTGGAGGGGATCGCCTTGGTTGAAAGTATGCAGGTCCCACGTATCCCTCTTCTGTTCCCTTCTCGAGCGTCTCAGTCAAACAGTTTCGGATAGTGTTGGCGAGGACTTTTGACTGATCGATCATGGTTTGATGCATGGCCTTATTCATCATGTCTTGAAGTCCTTGAGGATCAGCTGAGAAGGTGATATGCTGAGGTGCTGGAAGAGGATTCTTCTTGTAAACCCCACTCTTAGTCTGACCATATGAAGCCATGCATAGTTCTTCATATCGCTTCATGTGAGCTTTGAACTCGGCTTTGTCTGCATCCTTCAGCTGATCTTTAGTGACCGGTTGAACATTGGTCGGGTCAACTTCAGTATTCTTCATGTTCTTGGTCATTGTTGACTTTTTCGGGTCCTACAAGGCGTGCCAAAAGTGTGTTGACGCAAAAATAGGACGTCACCTCCGCGTGTGACACACGTGACTCCCCGGTCTGTAGCGAGGCGTGCCAGCCAATCTGACCTATTGATTGACAATGGAAAATATTAGGGATCGGCTAGAGAACCGATGGGCCTTTAGTGACACATGTATCTGCCAATCGGCTGATACAAAAAAGCGGGATCGGCCGGCTCGAAAGCGACCGAAGCGCGAGAGCGTAAGTAAAGAGATCGGCTGGATCGACCGATTGTGACGTCAGCACTCGAACAAGTCAGATCGGTTGTGATAGTGAAAGCCGACAAGATCTAGATCGAGCTGGATAAATTGATGATAAAAGCTAAAAACTACAAGAATTGGTACGAAAACTTGTAAATCTAGCTAATATTGGTAAAGGGTGAATAAAGAACTAGACGAAACCTCAGCGATGCACCCGGAGGTTAAAGCCTAGGATTATTCGGTAAAATGGTACTCACAAGCTTGCCAGAGATCGATCGATGCAGCCCGACGAACTTGAAGGACGACGTTGGAGAAAAAGGAAAAACGCAGTGGCGAAGTCACCGAAAAGTAGATGCTGTAAAGTAGATGCTGTAAATTGTAAAGGGTTTGCCCGGAGGCGGTTTGTTTGATATTGGTGTGTACAATCTTCCTAACCACGCAGGGTCGCTATTTATGTCCTGAGGACAACCCAACTCCTAGCCGATCATGGCACTATTTACTTGCTTCTAAAGAAAACAAACACTACTAAAAATAGAAAAAAGACTCATGCAAGAGTCAAACTCTCCTAAAACTGACTCTGACCCGCTGCCAATCGTAGATTGACCCGCCTCCGCCGTGCCTTGCCTTTGGCGTATCTTCTCGATTTCCGCCTTCTTCCTTCTCATCGACCGATTCCCTGATTGGCCATCGGTCTATTGGTTGACTTGCCAGCCCATCGATAGATAGAGTTAGACTCCTTTGACCATTGACAAGTCCTGTTGACCATCCTTCTTTCTCTTCGATCGGTCGATTGCAATGTTTTCTTATCGGCTGCTCTTTCTTATCCCTTTTGACCTGTTTTTCCAAAAAATGGTGTCCACAGTCCATTCAAGATATGTACTCAACTATCATACTCGTGACTCTTCCGATTCTCTAGACAAAATTTGGCACTCTGTCTTGTCCTGCCTAAAGGGTCTACTAAAAACCTAAGCACCATGCTTAATCTAAAAGGGGCTATGGGCATCCTTGCGAGGATACCCAAACCTTGGAGATGACGAGAAGTGAAAGCAAGAACAAACAAGAAGGAATATGGCCAAACTGGGGGGGGGGGTAGGTGGTAGTGTAGGAATTCATACCGTAACCTACCGACAGCCTGTGGTAGCGGTCGTGCTCTGTGAGGGAGCTTGCTTTGTTGGATCAGGCCTGCTTGATTTGAGGATGCGGGTTTTTGAGTATCTTCAAGTTTGCCGCACCTCGATCCAACTCCCTTGAACACATCCTCCTTTTTCCTTTCTATATATATTCTTTCTCTTGCTTCTCTTCTCTTTTTTTTTGTTTTTTTAACGATGTAGAGCTTGCACTATCCTTGACATGAGCAGATCCCACTGCGGGATGCTCAGTCCCCAAGTAAACAGGGTGGTGTTCTGTTGAGGGGTGCCCAGAATCAGGGAGTACCCCAAGCGTACGTTAGTGTAGCCCCCACATCCTCAAGCGCGGCTTCCGGGGTTCCACCTACATCGGTCAACTGGAATACCTGAAGGTGCATGCTATATATAGATGTGGCTTTGTTTATTAATTTAATACTATATTTGTTTATTATTAATATAACAAGAATAGGAGGTGTTGAAAGTTCTTACCGGGAAATGAGCTTTGAGCCTTCGTGTGCTCGAAATATTTTTGTTCCTTTTCGGGGGCCTTCATGTGCCCCGGATCTTTTTGTTCTTTTTCGGGGGCCTTCACATGCTCTGAATATTTTTGTGCTTTCCTTCGAGAATGGCGGAGAGGTGGATAGGGTACCGGGCCATCTCCTGGTATAGCTTTATTTTTGGTCGAAAGCTAGACTATTGCAGCTTGCTTGGTATCATTCATTACGAGTGCTCCGGCTGCAGGGTTAGTTTCATAGCTAAAAGCAAAGTATTTGCAAAGCTAAGAGGGCAGACCATGAAACTGAATCTACTCTAAAATCAGTAGGCAAAGAGCAAGCTAGGATCTGGCTTGACTACTGGGTTTGGAAGGATGGGTCAAGCCTTTGAGAACGTCACGAGACATACGAGCATTTAGGATTCATCTTCTCTTAGAAAGGGGAGTTTGGAGCCTGAAGCTTGATAGAGGTAAGGCACAATATTGAGAGCCATGTGTGGTTTGAGGACCGGTGGGTGGTCGCTTCCTGGTGTGATGAGTGATTGACAACGTGGTGTGGACTAATTCTTGGCTAAGTATTGCAGGTGCAGGTTGCGGCTTGACTGGTGTTGGTGCAAGTGAAGAACAAGCGCGAAAGGTCATTGCCGGTGAGGCCTCCAGGTGTGAAGAAGACAAGTAGGGTTGGTTCGAGGGACCCGGTGGCCAGCAGAGCCAAGTGTGGGCCGCATGGTGGCAAGAACAGCGAGATGATGTCATGGACGGTTTCTTGGTTGAGCCTCAAAACCAAGGTCGAGCCGGGACTACGTGGGAGCCGAGTCATGAGTGGTGATTGGCGGAGGCTACACCGAGTTCGCGGGGTTTCCAGTGGTTCACCAGAAAACCACTGGGTTCCTTGGTTGATCCACAAAGCCAAGACTGAAGACCGAAGATGGAGGTGCAGCAGCATCAGACCGGTCTGACCGGTGAGGAGCACCGGTCTGACCGGTGTGCGACGACGCAGTCCGGAGACTTCGAAGCGGAGGACACGCGTCGGGATCGCAAGGCTTGCGTCGAGGTTAAGCAAGTTTGCGGTCGCCGGGCATCCGTCCGATGGTGCGAAGACAAAGATTCCCAAAGTGCCCCTCAGTGGTGTGTATCCTAGTATTAGGCCCTAGGGGTAATTTAGTCTTTCGGATAGCCTCCATATAACCCAAGTGGTGAGAGGATGGCAGCCATCTCTTGGAACCCTAGCTCATTTTGTTTTGCTATTTTCCTCTCCCATTTTTCCTTTGGAATTTCTAGGACTAGCTTGAGAGCTTCATGGTGAGATCTTGTGAGAGGGAAGGATGATCGGGCGGAAGCTAGACCTTGTATGAACCTTCATGGTATGTATAGATGATTCGACGTGGTTCCTCAACGCTTGATTGTGTTCTTCCGTTTTTCCTTTTTGGTGATTTTCGGAGCCTTTTCTTGGCGAATTTCTTGTGGCGGTTTTGAGACCTTTCTCTTTGGGATTTGGTGGGGGATGTATGCATGAACCCCTCGTGGTTCTTTTCCCTTTGATTCCCCTCCCAAATCCGTGAGCAAAGGGGCTCAATTTTGGGGTTTTCTTGGCTCTAGGGTTAGAGGTGTTCTTGGTGGAAATTCTTCGATTCCTCTCGTTCTAGCAAGTTTTGGTGGACCATATCTTGGCTATGGAGTGCCCATGAGGTGTTCTACTATCCCCAAAGTCTTGTGCAAATCCGTGGAGCGAATCGGGAGATCGGGAGTTGGATTTGGGGGAGTTGACCCGCCGGCTGCTGTTCATCCCGAGCTGCCCAGGCGTGATCGGTCTGACCGGTGCTCTTGACCGGTCTGACTGGTGCAAGGCCTTTGTGGGTTTTGTCTTGGGTGAACTGCCTAGTTCGTGTGTCTTTGGGCTGAGTTGCTGCTTGTCAGTTCTTGGAAGGTTTCGAGGAGTTTGGCTAGGTTTTGTGTAGGGTTTCCTTCCCTTGCAGTTCGAGTTTTGGTGGTGGTTTTATTCCAGGGCCTAGAGGAGTCACTGAGGCTTCCTGGAATATTTGCTGTGCGGCTGCTGTAGCCACTGGCCTGACCGGCGCTGTCCACCGGTCTGACCGGTGTCACCGGCGCAGGCCATCGGTCTGACCGGTGTAGCACAGGCAGCAAGCCGTGCAGGTTTCCGCTGTGAGTTTTGGTGTGTTTTGGTTCGGAAGGCTGTGTGTTGGTTCCTAGGACCAGTAGCACTCCTGTGGCTACGTGGTCTTGGCTAACTTGGGTAGTTGAGTCGGAGACGTGCTTGATGGCCGCGTTCATCTTGTTGGAGTCGCCATCTCCTTCAAGAAGAATTTTTATCGGCTCCCATTGACTCCCCCCTCTCTGGTCGCCAGTCTCGGTCCTTCAGTTGGAATTAGAACCGGTTCGGGTCTTTCGAGGCTCTAACCAGTCTAAGATCCAAAGATGGTATACCAGGAACGGGGATCGGGTCCTCCGCACTTCGATGGGAAGAACTATCAGATTTGGCAGAGATGGATGGCTGCGTTCCTCCGTGGAAAGGGTCAGATCCTTTAGGATGTTACAGTGAACACAGCTTATGTTCATCCGATTAACTTCCTTGCTCCAGGATCGAGGGACATGTTTGACGCCAACAACAAGGTGGTCGACTACTTGTTTCGTGCTCTGTGTCAGTCCGAATTCGATCGGGTTCAGATAGAGGACTTAGCTTGTAGGATTTGGGAGCAGTTGAAGGATGCTCATGCTGGGAATGCTCAGGTTCAGGCTCGGATGTACGCGACTTACCGGAGAGAGTACGAGAACTTCACTCATCTCCCCGGCGAGTCTGTCGATGCCCTTTTCCAGCGGTTAACGGTTGTGGTGAACAACATGACAGCCAATGTGGCCGTGCTCCCATACGATGATCATGATAGAGCCGTGAAGCTCTTGCACTCGTTGGATCGTACCGTATGGGACGGAAAGGTCGAGGCTATTCTTGAGTCTGAGAAGTATGACACCCTGACCGTGAACGAGCTGTTCTCGAAGCTCAAGTCAGCTGAGTTGGACCGTGGTATGACAGCCAAGATCGAGAGCCCGACTGACTCTCATAGTCTTGCTCTCGTCGGTGGCAAAGGTGCTAAGTCGAACGCTAACGCATCCTCCAGGATGTACTCTCTGTCTTCTTTGATGTCTTTGCCAGATGAGGAGTTCGATGTGCTTGGAGAGGACGAGCTGGCGTTGCTAACCAAGTGGTTCGAGAGGTTGCACGAGAACCGGGTGAACACAAGGTAGAATCCACGGACATGCTTTCAGTGTGGCAAGCCAGGACACTTCGTCACCGACTGTCCGGAGAAGATGGAGAACAAGGACGGCTACAAGCACCGGTCGAACAAGGACAGCAAGTACCGATCAAGGCGCGATCACAAGCACAAGAACAAGCACAAGAACGAGCGATGGTCGAGGACGAAGGACGGCTGCGGCAGGAAGGCCCGAGCGATGGTCGGAGCGAGCGATGTCGACTCCAGCTCCGCCTACTCTTCCTCGAGCTCGAGTAGCAGTGAAGATGAAGGTGATCGGCGCAAGATCAAGAAGTCATCCTAGAACTTGAGCGGGCTGAGCTGCTACGCGAGAGATGGCTTCTACGGCATGGCTCGTAGCTGCAGCAGCAAGAAGAGTCACCAGAGCGACTCGGATTCCGACTTTGAGGATGAGGTACATGACGAGCTTCCCTTCTTGTGTGAGGAGAATGAGCGTCTTGGCAAGTTGCTTGATAATCGTGATGACATGCTTAGAGAGGCAAAGAAGATGAGGAAAGAGCTTAGGGCCTCACTAGAAGATGCTAGGAACCGAGTAGCTGAGCTAGAAACCCAGAACCTTGATGCTAAGCTTGAGATAGATTTGCTTAAGGCTTCACCTGTGGTTTCTGATGAGATTGATTGTTGTGATTGCTCTGTGTACCTAGCTGATCTTACTGCTCTTAAGGATAAGCATGCCTCTACTTGTGATGAACTAGATGTGCTTAGGGTTGAAGTGGCTGAGCTTAAGTCTAGACCTGCTTTGCTAGGTGCTTGCACTTCTTGCCCTGTTTTGCATGGAAAGATTGATGAGATGCATGCTTACACTGTTTCTCTTGAGGCTAAGTTGAAAGAACCTGTTCCCACTTCTTGTTCTACTTGTGAATTGCATGCTTTGAAGAATCTGGAACTTGCACATTATGTGGATCGCTTGCAGGATGAGAACAATGACTTGAGAAAAATGATGGGTTGGTTGTTGGGTCATGTACCATAGCTTAGGATGATGATAGAGGCATACAAGCGCTATGATGGGCAAGCGCTTGGTTCGGAGAAGGTTGGAGAGTGTAGTGGTGAGGGAGGAGAGAAGATTGGTGATATCCAAGCTCCACCAAAAACCTTCCACAAAAATGCCTATGCTCCTAAGCCCAACCCACTGAGAAACAAGCTTGACACAACCCCAGATCCTCCCATATTTCCTCGCCCAACAAATGATTTCCAAAAACCGGTGAAGTTTGTGAGCTCCAAGGGGAGTGAGGTTGGAGAGAAGAAGAGTGAGAAGCCGAGTGAGGAGAAACCAAGTGAGCAGCACCAACCCAAGCCTAAACCTAAGCCCATACGGTTTCATTGTGACTATTGTGGGAGAGATGGTCATAAGGGAGAGTTTTGCTTCAAGAGGAAGTGTGAGGAGAGAATGGCTAAGGAGTGGGCTAACAAGGACAGGTACCGCCCCTCAAATGGTGTACCTGAGCCTCGTATGCAGATGCCCAGAGCCAAGGCGATTGTGAGGACGGTTCCGGCTTGGGGAGATCGAAAAGCTGCAGGTGGTGCTGTTGGCCGAGCACCAACAGTCAGACCGGTGCACTCCACCGGTTAGACCGGTGCTGGTCTGGGCAGACAGAGGTTTGGTTTCCTGTGCTCATGAGGATGCTCGGTTCAGCTCTGGTGGTCGTGGTTCTAGTGGTTGGCATGGAGAGTTTGCAGGTGGTCAGTTTGCTAGACGTTCTCCACCTCGTGCTCAATACGAGGGTGGGAGGAGTCATAGCTTTGAGATGGAGAGGAGGAACGGTCCACGGTCTTCCTTTCGTGGCTTTCGTTCTCCTCCAGCTAGACAGGCGTGGTTCCCTAGAGGTGGTTTTCGTGGTGGTAGCTTTGATAGGCGTGATGATATGGTTTGTGCTAACCCCACTTTGGAGCAAATGGCTCGGCACTGGTTTTACTCGTTTGGTACTAACCCCGATGCTGAGTCGTTTGTTCACTCACATGCTCGCTTTTGAATTTCAGGTGGGAGACTTGAGGAACGTTTGGTTGATTGACTCCGGTTGCTTGAGGCACATGACCGGAGACATGGGGTGGTTCTCAAGTCTCGTCCCGGTGGTGTCCAAGACATACATAACCTTTGGGGACAATGGGCGAGGGCGTGTGCTGTCAGAAGGTGATATTAAGGTAAGTGAGAAGGTCACTCTCAGGCGTGTTGCTCTTGTTCAATCGCTCGGATTCAATTTGCTTTCCGTTTCCCAGCTTTTGGATGAGGGCTTTGAGGTGTTGTTTCGACCTGGTGGTTCTCGGATTTTGGATTCTCGAGGGGACCTAGTTTGCATGGTCGTTCCCGAGGGTCAAGTTTTCCGAGCGGATTTCTCTCAGTCTTCTGGTGTGGCTCGTTGCTTTTTGGCTGGTTCTTCGAGTGAGTTGTGGAAGTGGCATAGGAAGTTGGGCCACTTTGAAGGACCGATTAGGCGAACCAGAGAGGGGGGGAGTGAATGGGAGCCGATAAAAATTCTTCTCGAAGGAGATGGGAACTCCAACAAGACGAACACAGCTTCCAACTCACGTCTCCGACCCAACTACCCAAGTTGGTCAAGACCACGCAGTCACTAGAGTGCTACTGGTCCTAGGAACCAACACTCAACCTTCCTAGCCAAAACTCACCAAAACACACAGCGGAAACTTGCACGGCTTGCTGCCTGTGCTACACCGGTCAGACCGATGGCCTGCGCCGGTCAGACCGGTGACACCGGTCAGACCGGTGGACAGCCGGTCAGGCCGGTGGCTACAGCAGCCGCACAGCAAACGTTCCAGGAAGCCTCAGTGAATCCTCTAGGCCCTGGAACAAAAACCACCACGAAACACAACCTGTGAGGAAGAAGAACCCCTCACAAATCCTAGCAAAACAACTCCAAACACTCCAAGAACTGATCAGCAGGACCACGGGACAAAACCACACGGACAAGGCTGTTCCCCGAGACAAAAACCCACCAAGGGCTAGCACCGGTCAGACCGGTCAAGAGCACCGGTCAGACCGGTCGTGCCTGGGCAGCTCGGGATGAACAGCGCCCGCGAGTCTACTCCTCCAAATCCAACTCCCGATCTCCCGATCCGCTCCACGGTTTTGCACAAGACTTTGGGGATAGTAGGAACACCTCATGGGTACTCCATAGCCAAGATTTGGTCCACCAAAACTTGTCAAATCAAGAGGAATCGAAGAAATCCCACCAAGAACGCCTCTAACCCTAGAGCCACGAAAACCCCAAAATCGAGCCCCTTTGCTCACGGATTTGGAAGGGGAATCAAAGGGAAAAGAACCACGAAGGGTTCATGCATACATCCCCCACCAAATCCCAAAGAGAAAGGCCTCGAAATCGCTCCAAGAAAATCGCCAAGAAAAGGCTCCGAAAATCACCAAAAAGGAGAAACGGGAAAGACACAACCAAGCCTTGAGGAACCACGCCGAATCATCTATACATACCAAAGAGGTTCATACAAGGTCTAGCTTGCCGCCCGATCATCCTTCCCTCTCACAAGATCTCACCATGAAGCTCTCAAGCTAGTCCTACGAAAATCCTAAGAAAATAGGAAGGAAAATAGGAAAACCAAATGAGCTAGGGTTCCAAGAGATGGCTGCCATCCTCTCACCACTTGGGTTATATGGAGGCAACCGAAAGACTAAAATACCCTTACTAGCTAACTAGGGATACATGCCCCTCGAGGGCGAAATTGGAAGTCTTTGTCTTCGCACCATCGGACGGATGCCCAGCGACCGCAAACTTGCTTAGCCTCGACGCAAGCCTTGCGATCCCGACGCGTGTCCTCCGCTTTGAAGATTCCGGACTGCGTCGTCGCACACCGGTCAGACCGGTGCTCCTCACCGGTCAGACCGGTACCCACCGGTCAGACCGGTCAGACCCACCGGTCAGACCGGTCTGGAGCTGCTGCACCTCCGTCTTCGGTTCTTCGGTCTTGGCTTTGTGGATCAACCAAGGAACCCAGTGGTTTTCTGGTGAACCACCGGAAACCCCGCGAACTCGGTGTAGCCTCCGCCAATCACCACTCATGACTCGGCTCCCACGTAGTCCCGGCTCGACCTTGGTTTTGAGGCTCAACCAAGAAACCGTCCATGACTTCATCTTGCCGTTCTTGCCACCATGCGGCCCGCACTTGACCCCGCTGGCCACCGGGTCCCTCGAACCAAGCCTACTTGTCTTCTCCACACCTGGAGGCCTCACCGGCAACGACCTTTCACGCTTGTTCTTCACCTGCACCTGCACCAGTCAAGCCGCAACCTGCACCTGCAATACTTAGCCAAGAATCAGTCCACACCACGTTGTCAATCACTCATCACACCAGGAAGCGACCATCCACCGGTCCTCGAACCACACCTGGCTCTCAATCTCCCCCTTGATGAGTGCATTGACAACACACACGTTTTGGTAACCAAGAGAAAAGGAAAAGAAAAGAAACGACTAAAAGAAACTCCAACAAGCGATCGAAAGCCAAAGAAAAGGCAAAGAGCAAGATCACTTGAAGAAGACAAGTCTCGGACCCCTTAGGCAAGGGCAACGGCTCGACACATCCGAGACAAAACATGCTCAAGCAAAGAGCACAAATCATCAGAGCAAAGCTCGAAAACCACAAAGAGCTCCCCCTGCACACATGCAAGCTCCCCCTGAACCGATGCAACTCCCCCTGGACAAATGCATGCGAACCACTTCACAAAACAGAGCAGCTGCAACAGCTCAGCTCTGACCGGTCAGACCGGTCGACACCACCGGTCAGACCGGTGGGCAACATGTGAACAGGACCAGCACTCTGACCGGTCAGACCGGTGACCTCAACCGGTCAGACCGGTGCACAACAGAGCCCAAAAATAGCTCGAAACCACCTGAAAACCTTCCAAATGCATTCAGTAGGCCAAAACATGCTCAAACTTCTCCCCCTTGTTGACAATGCATGAATCAAGCCAAAAATGCAAAAAATGCAACCTAGAGCTTCTCAAATAGACAAAATTCAACATAGGATGCTACACATGTCCAAACGAGCAAGTTAGATACTCTATAGCTTCGTAAAGACATAAACTTCATGATCACCAAGTTTCACAACCATTGGGCGAAGCTAAGATAGAATTTAGCAATTTTGCGAAAAATTACCCTCTCATGAGCAAAGTCCTAAACATGAGCAAAACATGTCAAAATGGCAAAGCCACACAAACTTCATGCTAGGACAACCATTCTAAGCATAAGACCATCATAAACACCCACAAGCACCTCATGTCATGTCAAAGCCACCGAGCCATGTGCCTACTTCTATATATGAGACTTCTCATTGGTAGGCATCATGCAACGATTTAGCACCCAAAGCAAATTAATAAAATTAGCACATATGACATGGGAGCACATTTTTCAAGCAATTTACATTTCATTTTCAGATTTATAATTGGTACATGAAATGTCTTTGCGACAAAAAGGAACTTATGCCCCTCCACAAGATGAAGCATGGGGGCTAAACATTCATGATGGCAAATGAGCCTTTGGCCCCATATGATCAAAATAAGCTATCCAACCACAAATTAAGCATAGCCAAGCCACTAAAACATGTCAAGATCATGTAAAGGCATTTACTCACAAGAGAGCATATATATGAAATTTTTCAAAAACATAGCCATCAACCATGGATACAAACCAAGATTATCAAGAGCTAAGCCAAACTAACCATAGCTTACCAAATTAGCTCACAAAGACATATATGTCATTCCATGGTGAACAATGTGTATAAGAGAAGCCTTTCCTAAGCAATGCATATGATACAAAATGCATGCAACCTAAGATACAAAGATGCCTATACATCATGCTACATATGCTATGCCAAATGCAAGAAATGCACAAAGGAAAGCTATACATATGCTACAAAGGAGCTCCCACACGCCAACTCAAGAAATCAAACAAACACCAAGCTCCCCCCGCAAACGAGTGAAAGTTGCTTGATCTAGGGGTTTGGTGAAAATATCGGCTAGTTGTTCATGTGTGGGTACATGGATCAAAGCTATCTTCCCTTTCTCTACGTTGTCTCTCAGAAAGTGATACCTCACTTCTATGTGCTTGGTTTTGGAATGGAGCACTGGGTTCTTTGCAACGCTTATGGCACTAGTGCTATCACATTGAAGTGGGACATGGGTATACTCCTCACCAAAGTCACTCATGGTGTATGTGATCCAAAGGAGCTGAGAGCAACAGCTAGCTGCGGCCACATACTCTGCCTCGGTAGTGGATTGAGCAACACTCGACTGTTTGCGGGAAGACCAAGATACCAAAGAAGAACCCAAGAACTGGCAAGTCCCAGAAGTGGACTTCCTATCCAACCGACACCCGGCAAAATCCGCGTCTGAAAATCCATGAAGCGCCAAAGAAGAAGACGCAGAGTACCAAAGGCCGAAGTCGGGAGTGTGTCGCAAATACCTGAAAATGCGCTTGACTGCTTGCCGATGCGAAGTCCTCGGAGAAGCTTGAAAACGAGCGCACAGACACACCGAGAATTGAATGTCCGGCCTCGTCGCCGTCAAGTAGAGGAGTGACCCGATCATGCTCCGGTACTCCTTCTGGTCCACGTGTTCACCTTCCTCGTCCGCATCAAGAACTGTAGTCGTACTCATAGGCGTCGCCATGGCCTTGGAGTCCTCCATCTTGAACTTCCTCACAATGTCCTTGGTGTACTTAGCTTGGTGCACAAATGTTCCTTCCTTTGATTGCTTGATTTGTAGCCCGAGGAAGAACTGCAACTCGCCCATCATGCTCATCTCAAATTCCCTGCTCATGTCTTCTGCAAACCTTGCAACAAGAGAGTTAGACGAGCCACCAAAGACAATATCATCCACGTATACCTGCACAATCAGGATATCTCTGTCCTGCCTGAGGAGAAACAAGGTCTGGTCGACCTTCCCCATCTCAAACCCTCTCTCAAACAGGAACCCCCTCAACCTACCATACCAAGCTCTAGGCGCCTGCTTCAACCCATACAGCGCCTTCCTCAACTTGTATACCCGGTGAGGATACTTCTCACTCTCAAACCCCGGTGGTTGCCTCACAAACACCTCTTCCTCCAAAACACCGTTCAGAAAAGCACTCTTCACATCCATCTGGTACAACTTGAACCCTTTAGCCACGGAAAAGGCTAAAAGGATCCTGATCGCCTCCAAACGAGCTACAGGAGCGAAAGTCTCCTCGTAGTCGATCCCCTCTTTCTGACTGTACCCCTGAGCAACAAGTCTCGACTTGTTCCTCACCACTTCTCCTTTCTCTCCCTCTTTATTTTTCCACACCCATTTTGTCCCAATCGGCTTACACCCTGGGGGAGGGTCAACCAACACCCAAACTTGGTTCCTCTCAAAATTCTCCAACTCCTCATGCATCGAGTTAACCCAATTATGATCAGATAACGCATGTCCAATGTCTTTGGGCTCAAAAGTGGCAACAAAAGCAGCATGAGCAAAATGAGAATTGTTCCGAACCCTCGACCGTGTAGTACGTTCATTCATGTCGCCGATGATTCTCGAAGCTGGGTGATCCACTTGCACTCGTCGGGGAGGTTCTCGCCTTGATGCTACCTCCCCCTCAACAGCAGCTTCGCCTTGATCTGGGTTTGTCATTGTAGGTGTGGGAGAGGGTCCATTCTCGATCGTCGTCGAAGTAGTAGGTACATGTTCAGCCGCGGGCCTCACACCGCCATCTTCATCATCTCCATGTTCATGCTCTTCCTCCTGAAAGATCTCCTCGCCAAGTTCGTCGTCACCTGCACACTCAAAAACAAGCTGACTACGTGGCTGTGTCTCGTCGAAGGTCACCTCGCAAGTCTCCACGATTTGGTTAGTTTCAAGATTGAGCACACGAAATGCTCTAGAATGAGATGCATAACCAAAGAAAATACCATCGACAGACCTAGCCTCGAACTTGTCCAACTTCTTCCCTTTCTTCAGAATGAAGCATTTACAACCAAAGACATGGAAGTGACTCACCTTGGGTGTGCGACCGTGCATCAACTCGTAACAGGTTTTCTTCTTGTGAACCCTGAGGTAGATCCTGTTCGACACATGGCACGCGGTATTGACCGCCTCAGCCCAGAACCTTCTCGGAGTCCTATGCTCGTCGAGCATCGTCCGAGCCATCTCGCACAAGGTCCTGTTTTTCCTTTCCACCACGCCATTCTGGGGAGGCGTATACGGACTCGAAAACTGATGTTCAAGACCCAAGTCATGGCAAAAGGTTTCGAAGCGAGAGTTTTTGAATTCCGAGCCATTGTCACTGCGGATCGCTCGTATGGCATCTCCGTGCCTCTCGTTTCTTAACCTCAAGACAAGATCTCGAACAAAACCAAACGTCTCCCCCTTCTCCTCAAGAAAGAACACCCACGCATACCGAGAGTAGTCGTCCACCACAACAAGGACATACCACTTCCCACCCGCAGATCGCACACGAGCTGGGCCAACAAGGTCCATATGGAGCAGCTCGCATGGACGCTCAGTCATCACATCGGTGAGAGGCGGGTGAGAAGAGGCTACCATCTTGGCATGCCTACACGGCGCACAAACCAACTCTTTCTCAAACCTCAATCGTGGCAATCCTCGGACCAAATTGAGTTTACTCAAGCGAGACAAAAGGTCAAAGCTCAAGTGACCCAACTTCCTATGCCACTTCCACAATTCACTCGAAGAACCAGCCAAGAAGCAACGCTCCACACCAGAAGACTGAGAAAAATCAGCTCGGAACACTTGACCCTCGGGAACGACCATGCAAACAAGATCCCCCCGAGAATCTAAAATCCGAGAACCACCAGGCCGAAACAACACCTCAAAACCCTCATCCAACAACTGAGACACAGAAAGCAAATTGTATCCAAGCGATTGAACAAGAGCAACACGCCTGAGAGTGATCTTATCGCTTACCTTAATCTCACCTTCTGACAGCACACGCCCTCGCCCATTGTCCCCAAAGGTGATGTACTTCTTTGTCACCACCGGGACGAGACTTGAGAACCACCCCTTGTCTCCGGTCATATGCCTCGAGCAACCGGAGTCAATCAACCAAATGTTCTTCAAGTCTCCCACCTGAAATTCAAAAGCGAGCACGTGAGTGAACAAACGACTCAGCACTGGGGTTAGTACCAAAAGAGTAAAACCAGTGCCGAGCCATTTGCTCCAAAGTGGGGTTAGCACAAACCAAATCATCACGCCTATCAAAGCTACCACCACGAACACCACCACGGTAACCACCACGAGGGAACCAACCCTCTCTAGCTGGAGGAGGACGAAAACCACGAAAGGGAAACCGTGGATCGTACCTCCGCTCCATCTCAAAGCTACGACTCTTCTCACCCTCGTATTGAGCACGAGGTGGAGAACGCCTAGCAAACTGACCACCTGCAAACTTTCCAGACCAACCACCAGAACCACGACCTCCAGAACCAAACCGAGCATCCTCACGAGCACGAAATCCGACTCGCTGTCTGCCCAGACCTCCACCGGTCTGACCGGTGTAGTACACCGGTCTGACCGGTGTGGCTCGGCCAGCAGCAACACCTGCAGCCTTCCGGTCTCCCCAAGCCGGAACCGTCCTCACAAACGCCTTGGCCCTGGGCATCTGCATACGAGGCTCAGGTACACCATTAGAGGGGTGGTACCTGTCCCTGTTAGCCCACTCTCTAGCCATTCTCTCCTCACGCTTCCTCTTGAAGCAAAACTCATCCTTGTGACCATCTCTCCCACAATACCCACAATGGAACTTTATGGGCTGTGGCTTAGGCTTAGGCTTGGGTTGGGGCTGCCCACTCGGCTTCTCACCCTTCTTCTCTCCTTCCTCACCTCCCTTTGGGCTCACAAACTTCACCGGTTTCTGAAAATCATTTGTTGGGTGAGGGAATATGGGTGGATCTGGAGTAGTGTCAAGTTTATTTCTGAGATGGTTGGGCTTGGGCTCAAACTTGTTCTTGTGTCTGTTTGGTGGTGGGATAGGAATCTCTCCAACTCTCTCAACTCCCTCACCACTGTTCTCTCCAAGCTTGTCAGCCCCAAGTGCCTGACCATCATAGCGTTTGAAAGCCGCTATCATGATACCGAGCTGAGGCTCCTGACCCGACAACCAGCTCATGCATTTTCTCAGCTCATCATTTTCATCCTGCAGGCGATCAACATAATGTGCAAGCTCCAAATTCTTAACCGCATGCAATTCACAAGTAGAGCAAGAAGTAGGAATAGGCTCTTTCAACTTAGCCTCAAGCGAAACAGTGTAAGCATGCATCTCATCAATCTTTCCATGCAAAACAGGGCAAGAAGTGCAAGCACCTAGCAAAGCAGGTCTAGACTTAAGCTCAGCCACTTCAACCCTAAGCATATCTAGTTCATCACAAGTAGAAGCATGCTTATCCTTAAGAGCAGTAAGATCAGCTAGGTACACAGAGCAATCACAGCAATCAATCTCATCAGAAACCACAGGAGAAGCCTTAAGCGAATCAATCTCAAGCTTAGCATCTAGGTTCTGGGTTTCTAGCTCAGCCACACGGTTCCTAGCATCTTCTAGTGAGGCCCTAAGCTCTTTCCTCATCTTCTTGGCCTCTCTAAGCATGTGATCGCGGTTATCAAGCAAGTCAACCAACTCATCATTCTCCTTGCGCAAAGAGGAGAGCTCATCACATACCTCATCCTCGGAGTCAGAGTCCGAGTCACTCTGGTGGCTCTTCTTGCTGCCGGAGCTACGGGCCATGCCGCAGAAGCCATCTCTCGCGAAGCAGCTCAACCCGCTCAAGTTCCTGGATGACTTCTTGTTCTTGCGCCGATCACCTTCATCTTCACTGCTACTCGAGCTTGAGGAAGAGTAGGCGGAGCTGGAGTCGACGTCGCTCGCTCCTACCATTGCTCGGGCCTTCCTGCCGCGGCCATCCTTCTTCCTCGACCGTCGCTCGTCCTTGTGCTTGTTCTTGTGCTTGTGATCGCGCCTCGATCGGTACTTGCCATCCTTGCTCGATCGGTGCCTGTAGCCGTCCTTGTAGCCGTCCTTGTTCTCCATCTTCTCCGGGCAGTCGGCAACGAAGTGTCCTGGCTTGCCGCACTGAAAGCACGTCCGTGCTGTCCTCCTCGTGTTCACCCGGTTCTCGTGCAGCCTCTCGAACCGCCTGGTCAGCAACGCCAGCTCGTCCTCTCCAAGCACGTCGAACTCCTCATCTGGCAAAGACATCAAAGAAGACAGAGAGTACATCCTGGAGGATGCGTTAGCGTTAGACTTAGCTCCTTTGCCACTTACGAGAGCGAGACTATGAGAATCAGTCGGGCTCTCGATCTTGGCTGTCATACCACGGTCCAACTCAGCCGACTTGAGCTTCGAGAACAGCTCGTTCACCGTCAAGGTGTCATACTTCTCGGACTCAACAATAGCCTCAAACTTCCCGTCCCATACGGTACGATCCAACGAGTGCAAGAGCTTCACGGCTCTATCATGATCATTGTATGGGAGGACGTCCACATTGGCTCTCATGTTGTTCACAACGACCGTAAATCGCTGGAAAAGGGCATCGACGGACTCGCCGGGGAGATGAGTGAAGTTCTCGTACTCTCTCCGGTAAGTCGCGTACATCCTAGCCTGAACCTGAGCATTCCCAGCATGAGCATCCTTCAACTGCTCCCAAATCCTACAAGCTAAGTCCTCTGTCTGAACCCGATCGAATTCAGGTGGACACAGGGCACGAAACAAGTAATCGACAGCCTTGTTGTTGGCTTCGAACATATCCCTCGATCCTGGAGCAAGGAAGTTCATCGGATGAACATAAGCTGTGTTCACCGTGACATCCCAAAGGATCTGACCCTTTCCGCGGAGGAACGCCGCCATCCGCCTTTGCCACATCTGGTAGTTCTTCCCATCGAAGTGCGGAGGACCCGAACCCCGTTCCTGGTACGCCATCTTTGGATCTTAGACTGGTAAGAGTCAATAAAGACCCGAACCGGCTCTGATACCAATTGAAGGACCGATTAGGCGAACCAGAGAGGGGGGGAGTGAATGGGAGCCGATAAAAATTCTTCTCGAAGGAGATGGGAACTCCAACAAGACGAACACAGCTTCCAACTCACGTCTCCGACCCAACTACCCAAGTTGGTCAAGACCACGCAGCCACTAGAGTGCTACTGGTCCTAGGAACCAACACTCAACCTTCCTAGCCAAAACTCACCAAAACACACAGCGGAAACTTGCACGGCTTGCTGCCTGTGCTACACCGGTCAGACCGATGGCCTGCGCCGGTCAGACCGGTGACACCAGGCCGGTGGCTACAGCAGCCGCACAGCAAACGTTCCAGGAAGCCTCAGTGAATCCTCTAGGCCCTGGAACAAAAACCACCACGAAACACAACCTGTGAGGAAGAAGAACCCCTCACAAATCCTAGCAAAACAACTCCAAACACTCCAAGAACTGATCAGCAGGACCACGGGACAAAACCACACGGACAAGGCTGTTCCCCGAGACAAAAACCCACCAAGGGCTAGCACCGGTCAGACCGGTCAAGAGCACCGGTCAGACCGGTCGTGCCTGGGCAGCTCGGGATGAACAGCGCCCGCGAGTCTACTCCTCCAAATCCAACTCCCGATCTCCCGATCCGCTCCACGGTTTTGCACAAGACTTTGGGGATAGTAGGAACACCTCATGGGTACTCCATAGCCAAGATTTGGTCCACCAAAACTTGTCAAATCAAGAGGAATCGAAGAAATCCCACCAAGAACGCCTCTAACCCTAGAGCCACGAAAACCCCAAAATCGAGCCCCTTTGCTCACGGATTTGGAAGGGGAATCAAAGGGAAAAGAACCACGAAGGGTTCATGCATACATCCCCCACCAAATCCCAAAGAGAAAGGCCTCGAAATCGCTCCAAGAAAATCGCCAAGAAAAGGCTCCGAAAATCACCAAAAAGGAGAAACGGGAAAGACACAACCAAGCCTTGAGGAACCACGCCGAATCATCTATACATACCAAAGAGGTTCATACAAGGTCTAGCTTGCCGCCCGATCATCCTTCCCTCTCACAAGATCTCACCATGAAGCTCTCAAGCTAGTCCTACGAAAATCCTAAGAAAATAGGAAGGAAAATAGGAAAACCAAATGAGCTAGGGTTCCAAGAGATGGCTGCCATCCTCTCACCACTTGGGTTATATGGAGGCAACCGAAAGACTAAAATACCCTTACTAGCTAACTAGGGATACATGCCCCTCGAGGGCGAAATTGGAAGTCTTTGTCTTCGCACCATCGGACGGATGCCCAGCGACCGCAAACTTGCTTAGCCTCGACGCAAGCCTTGCGATCCCGACGCGTGTCCTCCGCTTTGAAGATTCCGGACTGCGTCGTCGCACACCGGTCAGACCGGTGCTCCTCACCGGTCAGACCGGTACCCACCGGTCAGACCGGTCAGACCCACCGGTCAGACCGGTCTGGAGCTGCTGCACCTCCGTCTTCGGTTCTTCGGTCTTGGCTTTGTGGATCAACCAAGGAACCCAGTGGTTTTCTGGTGAACCACCGGAAACCCCGCGAACTCGGTGTAGCCTCCGCCAATCACCACTCATGACTCGGCTCCCACGTAGTCCCGGCTCGACCTTGGTTTTGAGGCTCAACCAAGAAACCGTCCATGACTTCATCTTGCCGTTCTTGCCACCATGCGGCCCGCACTTGACCCCGCTGGCCACCGGGTCCCTCGAACCAAGCCTACTTGTCTTCTCCACACCTGGAGGCCTCACCGGCAACGACCTTTCACGCTTGTTCTTCACCTGCACCTGCACCAGTCAAGCCGCAACCTGCACCTGCAATACTTAGCCAAGAATCAGTCCACACCACGTTGTCAATCACTCATCACACCAGGAAGCGACCATCCACCGGTCCTCGAACCACACCTGGCTCTCACACTTAAGCTTTGACCTTCTGACTCACTTGAGTAAACTCAATTTGGTCCGAGGATTGCCACGGCTGAGGTTTGAGAAAGAGTTGGTTTGTGCGCCGTGTAGGCATGCCAAGATGGTAGCCTCTTCTCACCCGCCCCTCACCGATGTGATGACGGAGCGTCCATGCGAGCTGCTCCATATGGACCTTGTTGGCCCAGCTCGTGTGCGATCTGCGGGTGGGAAGTGGTACGTCCTAGTTGTGGTGGACGACTACTCTCGATATGCGTGGGTTTTCTTTCTGGAAGAGAAAGGGGAGACGTTTAGTTTTGTTCGAGATCTTGTCTTGAGGTTGAGGAACGAGTGGCACGGAGATGCCATACGAGCGATTCGCAGTGACAATGGCTCGGAATTTAAAAACTCTCGCTTCGAAACCTTTTGCCATGACTTGGGTCTTGAACACCAGTTCTCTAGTCCGTATACGCCTCCCCGGTACGGCGTGGTGGAAAGGAAAAACAGAACCTTGTGCGAGATGGCTCGGACGATGCTCGACGAGCATAGGACTCCGAGAAGGTTCTGGGTTGAGGCGGTCAATACAGCGTGCTACGTGTCCAACAGGATCTACCTCAGGGTCCACAAGAAGAAAACCTGCTATGAGTTGATGCACCGTCGCACATCCAAGGTGAGTCACTTCCATGTCTTTGGTTGTAAATGTTTCATTCTTAAGAAAGGGAAGAAGTTGGACAAGTTCGAGGCTAGGTCTGTCGATGGCATTTTCTTTGGTTACGCATCTCATTCTAGAGCATATCGTGTGCTCAATCTTGAAACTAACCAAATCGAGGAGACTTGCGAGGTAACCTTCGACGAGACACAGCCACGTAGTCAGCTTGTTTTTGAGTGTGCAGGTGACGATGAACTTGGCGAGGAGATTTTTCAGGAGGAGGAGCATGAACATGGAGATGAAGAAGATGGCGATGTGGTGCCCGCGGCTGAACATGTACCTACTACTTCGACTACAATCGAGAATGGGCCCTATCCCACACCTGCAATGACAAACCCAGATCAAGGAGAAGCTGCTGTTGAGGGGGAGGTAGCATCAACGCGAGAACCTCCCCGGCGAGTTCAAGTGGATCACCCAGCTTCGAGGATCATCGGCGACATCAACGAACGTACTACACGGTCGAGGGTTCGAAACAATTCTCACTTTGCTCATGCTGCTTTTGTTGCTACCTTTTAGCCCAAAGACATTAGACACGCGCTATCTGATCATAATTGGGTCAATTCGATGCATGAGGAGTTGGAGAATTTTGAGAGAAACCAAGTTTGGGAGTTGGTTGACCCTCCACCTGGGTGTAAGCCGATTGGGACAAAATGGGTGTGGAAAAATAAAGAGGGAGAGAAAGGAGAGGTGGTGAGAAACAAATCGAGGTTGGTGGCGCAAGGGTATAGTCAGAAAGAGGGGATCGACTACGAGGAGACTTTTGCTCCCGTAGCCCGTTTGGAGGCGATTAGGATCCTTCTAGCCTTTTCCGTGGCTAAAGGGTTCAAATTGCACCAAATGGACGTGAAGAGTGCTTTCATGAATGGTGTTTTGGAGGAAGTAGTGTACGTGGGGCAACCACCGGGGTTTGAGAGTGAGAAGTACCCCCACCGGGTGTACAAGTTGAGGAAGGCGCTGTATGGGTTGAAGTAGGCGCCTAGAGCTTGGTACGGTAGGTTGAGCGGTTCCTATTTGAGAGAGGGTTTGAGATGGGGAAGGTCGATCAGACCTTGTTTCTCTTTAGGCAGGGCAAGGATATCCTGATTGTGCAGGTATACGTGGAGGATATTGTCTTTGGTGGCTCGTCTAACTCTTTGGTTGCAAGGTTTGCAGTTCTTCCTCGGCCTCCAGATCAAGCAGTCGAAGGAAGGAACATTTGTGCACCAAGCAAAGCACACCAAGGACATTGTGAGGAAGTTCAAGATGGAGGACTCCAAGGCTATGGCGACGCCTATGAGTACGACTACAGCTCTTGATGCGGACGAGGAAGGTGAACACGTGGACCAGAAGGAGTACCGGAGCATGATCGGGTCACTCCTGTACTTGACGGCGATGAGGCCGGACATCCAATTCTCTGTATGTCTGTGCGCTCATTTTCAAGCGTCTCCGAGGACTTCGCATCAGCAAGCAGTCAAGCGCATTTTCAGGTATTTGCGACATACTCCCGACTTTGGCCTTTGGTACTCCGCGTCTTCTTCTTTGGCTCTTCATGGTTTTTCAGACGCGGATTTTGCCGGGTGTCGGTTGGATAGGAAGTCCACTTCTGGGACTTAATAGTTCTTGGGTTCTTCTTTGGTGTCTTGGTCTTCCCGCAAATAATCGAGTGTTGCTCAATCCACTACCGAGGCAGAGTATGTGGCCGCAGCTAGTTATTGCTCTCAGCTCCTTTGGATCACATACACCATGAGTGTCTTTGGTGAGGAGTATACCCATGTCCCACTTCAATGTGATAGCACCAGTGCCATAAGCGTTGCAAAGAACCCAGTGCTCCACTCCAAAACCAAGCACATAGAAGTGAGGTATCATTTCCTGAGAGACAACGTTGAGAAAGGGAAAATCGCTTTGATCCATGTACCCACACATGACCAGCTAGTCGACATTTTCACCAAACCCCTAGATCAAGCAACTGTCACTCATTTGCGGGGGGAGCTTGGTGTTTGTTTGATTTCTTGAGTTGGGTGTGTGGGAGCTCATTTGTAGCATATGTATAGCTTTCCTTTGTGCATTTTTTGCATTTGGCATGGCATATATAACATGATGTATAAGCATCTTTGTATCTTAGGTGGCATGCATTTTGTATCATATGCATTGTGTAGGAAAAGCTTCTCCTATATACATTGTTTACCATGGTATGATATATATGTCCTTGTGAGCTAGTTTGCTAAGCTATGGTTAGTTTGGCTAGCTCTCGATGATCTTGATTTATATCCATGGTTAATGGCTATGTTTTTCAAAAATGTCATATATATGCTCTATTGTGAGTAAATGCCTTTACATGATCTTGACATGTTTTTGTGGCTTGGCTATGCTTAATTTGTGGTTGGATAGCTTATTTTGATCATATGGGGCCAAAGGCTCATTTGCCATCATGAATGTTTAGCCCCCATGCTTTATCTTGTGGAGGGGCATAAGTTCCTTTTTGTCGCAAAGATATTTCATGTACCAAATATAAATTTGAAAATGAAATGTACATTGCTTGGAAAATGTGCTCCCATGTCGTATGTGCTTAATTTACTTGCTTTTGGGTGCTAAACCGTTACATGTTGCTTACCAATGAGAAGTCTCATACATAGAAGTAAGCACATGGCTCGGTAAGCTTTGACATGACATGAGGTGCTTGTGGGTGTTTATGATGGTCTTATGCTTAGAAAGTTTGTCCTAGCATGAAGTTTGTGTGGCTTTGCCATTTTGACATGTTTTGCTCATGTTTAGGACTTTGCTCATGAGAGGGTGATTTTTCACAAAATTGCTCAATTCTATCTTAGCTTTGCCCAATGGTTGTGAAACATGGTGATCATGTAGTTGATGTCATTACGAAGCTGTAGAGTATCTAACTTGCTCATTTGGACATGTGTAGCATCCTATGTTGAATTTTGTCTATTTGAGAAGCTCTAGGTTGCAATTTTTGCATTTTTGGCTTGATTCATGCATTGTCAACAAGGGGGAGAAGTTTGAGCATGTTTTGGCCTACTGAATGCATCTAGAAGGTTTCCAGGTGGTTTTGAGCCATTTATGGGCTCTGTTGTGCACCGGTCTGACCGGTTGAGGTCGCCGGTCTGACCGGTCAGAGTGCTGGCTCCTGTTCAGATGTTGGGCACCGGTCTGACCGGTGCTGTTGACCGGTGTGACCGGTCAGAGCAAGGCTGAAGCAGTTGCTCTGTTTTGCGATGTGGTTTGCATGCATTTGTCCAGGGGGAGTTGCATTGGTTCAGGGGGAGCTTGCATGTGTGCAGGGGGAGCTCTTTGTGGTTTTCGAGCTTTGGATCGGTGGCTTGTGCTCTTTGCTTGAGCATGTTTTGTCTCGGATGTGTCGAGCTATTGCCCTTGCCTAAGGGGTCCGAGACTTGTCTTCTTCAAGTGATCTTGCTCTATGCCTTTCCTTTGGCTTTCGATCGCTTGTTGGAGTTTCTTTTAGTCGTTTCTTTTCTTTTTCTTTTCTCTTTGGTTACCAAAACGTGTGTGTTGTCAATGCACTCATCAAGGGGAGATTGAGAGCCATGTGTGGTTCGAGGACCGGTGGGTGGTCGCTTCCTGGTGTGATGAGTGATTGACAACGTGGTGTGGACTGATTCTTGGCTAAGTATTGCAGGTACAGGTTGCGGCTTGACTGGTGTCGGTGCAGGTGAAGAACAAGCGCGAAAGGTCGTTACCGGTGAGGCCTCCAGGTGTGGAGAAGACAAGTAGGCTTGGTTCAAGGGACCTGGTGGCCAGCAGAGTCAAGTGCGGGCCGCACGGTGGCAAGAATAGCGAGATGAAGTCATGGACGGTTTCTTGGTTGAGCCTCAAAACCAAGGTCGAGCCGGGACTACATGGGAGCCGAGTCATGAGTCGTGATTGGTGGAGGCTACACCGAGTTCGCGGGGTTTCCAGTGGTTCACCAGAAAACCACTGGGTTCCTTGGTTGATCCACAAAGCCAAGACTGAAGACCGAAGATGGAGGTGCAGCAGCATCAGACCGGTCTGACCGGTGAGGAGCACCGGTCTGACCGGTGTGCGACGACGCAGTCCGGAGACTTCGAAGCGGAGGACACGCGTCGGGATCGCAAGGCTTGCGTCGAGGTTAATCAAGTTTGCGGTCGCCGGGCATCCGTCCGATGGTGCGAAGACAAAGATTCCCAAAGTGCCCCTCAGTGGTGTGTATCCTAGTATTAGGCCCTAGGGGTAATTTAGTCTTTCGGATAGCCTCCATATAACCCAAGTGGTGAGAGGATGGCAGCCATCTCTTGGAACCCTAGCTCATTTTGTTTTGCTATTTTCCTCTCCCATTTTTCCTTTGGAATTTCTAGGACTAGCTTGAGAGCTTCATGGTGAGATCTTGTGAGAGGGAAGGATGATCGGGCGGAAGCTAGACCTTGTATGAACCTTCATGGTATGTATAGATGATTCGACGTGGTTCCTCAACGCTTGATTGTGTTCTTCCGTTTTTCCTTTTTGGTGATTTTCGGAGCCTTTTCTTGGCGAATTTCTTGTGGCGGTTTTGAGACCTTTCTCTTTGGGATTTGGTGGGGGATGTATGCATGAACCCCTCGTGGTTCTTTTCCCTTTGATTCCCCTCCCAAATCCGTGACAAAGGGGCTCAATTTTGGGGTTTTCTTGGCTCTAGGGTTAGAGGTGTTCTTGGTGGAAATTCTTCGATTCCTCTCGTTCTAGCAAGTTTTGGTGGACCATATCTTGGCTATGGAGTGCCCATGAGGTGTTCCTACTATCCCCAAAGTCTTGTGCGAATCCGTGGAGCGAATCGGGAGATCGGGAGTTGGATTTGGGGGAGTTGACCCGCGGGCTGCTATTCATCCGGAGCTGCCCAAGCGTGACCGGTCTGACTGGTGCTCTTGACCGGTCTGACCGGTGCAAGGCCTTTGTGGGTTTTGTCTTGGGTGAACTGTCTAGTTCGTGTGTCTTTGGGCTGAGTTGCTGCTACTCAGTTCTTGGAAGGTTTCGAGGAGTTTGGCTAGGTTTTGTGTAGGGTTTCCTTCCCTTGCAGTTCTAGTTTTGGTGGTGGTTTTGTTCCAGGGCCTAGAGGAGTCACTGAGGCTTCCTGGAACGTTTGCTGTGCGGCTGCTGTAGCCACCGGCTTGACCGGTGCTGTCCACCGGTCTGACCGGCGCAGGCCATCGGTCTGACCGGTGTAGCACAGGCAACAAGCCGTGTAGGTTTCCGCTGTGCGTTTTGGTGTGTTTTGGTTCGGAAGGCTGTGTGTTGGTTCCTAGGACCAGTAGCACTCCTGTGGCTACGTGGTCTTGGCCAACTTGGGTAGTTGAGTCAGAGACGTGCTTGGTTGCCGCGTTCATCTTGTTGGAGTCGCCATCTCCTTCAATAAGAATTTTTATTGGCTCCCATTCACTCCCCCCCTCTCTGGTCGCCAGTCTCGGTCCTTCAAATATACCCTAGTCTAAGGAAGATGCCAGTGAGGCAAGGCTCGTCTCTTAGGTAAGGTGAAAATCAAGGACGTGAATTGGATCCTGTCGAGCGACTTGACTTGAAGGGAAGAGATACAAAACAGGGTCAAGGTCTCGTGCTTGGTGCTCCAATGGCCTTTTAGCTGAGGAGGGATTTTCTCAAGTTTGTTCATCTCAGCGAGCTTTTTCTTTGAAGATTGGCAAAAGGTCGTTTGTTGACGAGGAAAAGTTAGGGCACGATTCTAAAGTGGGCGAAAAATATTGGAATTGGCCCCGAAGGATCTCATTAGGTTCTGGGGTGTTTCAAGAAGGGAATCTTTGGGCAAAAGGTGGGATGAAAAAGAATTTTGAAATTGTCCAAGATTGAATCCTTCCTGATTCCTCCTCCTGGAGTTGGGGTTCCTTCGTTTGGTCTTGGGATTGGAGGGTATTTGCATAAGCTTTCTAAAAGCTCCTTTCCCTCAGATGGAATTTTGTGTAAGAAGGATCCTCCTAAGAGACTATCGAGCTGTAGGCAAGACTTTTGGGTTAACCCAAGTCGAAAGTGTTGTAACAACACTGATTCAGGTAATGAAAGGAAAGGGTAGATCTCCGCGAGAGAGGAGAACCTGTCCCAGGCTATGCCCAGTGATTCGTCTTCTTTTTGTTTGAAGGTCAGGATGTTGACTCGCAGGTAAGCTATGCGAGAAAGGGGAAAGAATATAAGACAAAAGTTGTGTTTGAGCTCCTTCGAGCTATCCTCTTTTGTGAGCGAATACTTCTGTTTCACCTTCCCAGCGAGGGAGAACAGGAAAATGATCTTTTTGTGGGCTTCTGGTGTTAGGATTGGAAAGCACGAACACAAGTGTTCAAAATAAAACACATGCTGGAAGGGGTTTTCATGGGGTTCTCTGGAAAAAGGGTTATCCTGAACTAACTTGAGGATGGCGGGAAGCCAGGAGAAAAGTTTGGTTCTGAAGTGGACGGCTCTGCAGATTCTCCCATGTTGATGTGATAATGAGTTGATCGAGTATTCATGATGGAATGATAAAGGTAAAAGGGATACATGGGTAGACTAGGTTCGTAAACAACTATATCAACCATTCCCCGGCAACGGCACCAGAAATGCTTGTTGGTATTTCTTAACATATGCGAATTCTGCAAGCATACGGAAGATATCGTTGTAGCACTTCACCCAGAGTATTCCCAAAGGGTATCGTATTTTCTTCAGGGAACGGAGGTATAGTGGTCTACTAACTAGTCTAGCCTCGAGAGAAGGGAGGTAGGGAATAGGGTAGTCTGAGTAGTGCAGAAATCTACAGGATAGGTACAAGGAAGAAGATATCCTAGCTACTATTCTCTTACTTTGGGCATCGGACTACCTCTGGTCTGCCAGACGCCTCCGACTACTAGCTCTACACCCTAGCCCCACATGGGGGAATACAAGGGATGGACGGGGCTGTCACCACCCGTA
Source organism: Cenchrus fungigraminus (assembly GCA_036936925.1). Lineage (NCBI taxonomy): Eukaryota > Viridiplantae > Streptophyta > Magnoliopsida > Poales > Poaceae > Cenchrus > Cenchrus fungigraminus. The sequence goes on from CM072772.1 coordinate 38,811,093, forward strand.
CACCTACCCCTCAGACCATTGACTAGGTGTGCAAACAAAGGGGATAGATAGCCCGACTCTGACCACAGCCAGACTCCGCCGACTGCTAGAGTCCTAAGGCTAGAGCCCCCACCCCAAGAGATGAGCGATGATCCCGCAAATGAATAATAATGAGAATATAACTTAACAAAGTACTCTCCACCGTAGAATACTTGGGTGCTCGCTCCAGTGCTCGCACCCGCTGAAGTACAAGCGGAGGGAGGCCGACAAGTCCGGCTCTCCTCCGACTCTTCTCTCGCACACTTCATCTACTCTAATACAACAAGGAGCCTCTACTCTACTCTACTTCTCTCTCTTGAATGGTGTGTGAATGAGGGGGTGTCATATGGACATCCCAGGGCCCACTACCCAGGCGGGTACTAGAACCGACTACTGCGTGGGCCCCCGGGACTACTCGACTTGGGCTACACAGTGCAAGATGGCGTGTTGCACAAGGCAACCAGAGGACTAGTACTCGGTTAGGAAGCTATACATGTCCGAACCCATGTACAGTACTCCTAGCCGTGTACGACTAGTACTCTCCCCTTCAAACCGACTTGTAACCCTGCCTCCCGGACTATATAAGGCGAGGCAGGGACCCCTATCTATCTATATACATCATCCTGTAACTACACCCAATCAATCCTGAGCTACGCAGCATACGGGACGTAGGGTATTACGCACCTCGCAGCCCGAACCTATCTAAATTGTGTGCCACGTGTCTCTCCTTCAAGTTCCCGATCTTGGCGAGGCCACAAACGTCTACCTCGGGTACCCCCCTTGGTAGGTTGCTGGTCTAAAACACTGACAGCTGGCGTGCCAGGTAGGGGATCTCACCGAAGATCTCATGGTGAACTCGACAGCTTCAATCGTCATCAAGCCAATCGCCGCCTTCAACCGCGGCAACACCTTCGTCTTCGGCTGCTGGGTCTGCACCGCTGACGGCGCTGGCTCGTTCCAGCGCTACCTCATCATGACCCCGGACCCGGAGACCGGACTCGTGATGCTTCCCGAGTTGCCGGCTTCGAGACTGGATCCACCTCCAACTCGAACTCGACGACGGCCTAGATCGAGCCACGCGAGCTGGCTCCCGAGCCATCGTATGGACTGGTCCTCCCCCACGAGCACTTCCCGTACAGCCTCCACAGTGCCAGCGCGGTCTACGCGGATGCGCTCACCCCACATCGGGCCGGCAAAGAGGTCATCTTCGAGTACTCCTCGGACTCCAACACCATCCCCGACTACAACTCAGACTCCTCTTACGAGTTCGACTTCGGATTGGATCCGATCGAGCCCGTGTCCGAGTACAACTCTTCTGAGGAGCCGTTGTCACGTCCTGCCGCTGGCTTGGTCATCACGTCTACTCCAGCCGGTAGATTCATCTACTGGACCGACCAAAAGCCCGCAGACCTGACCGACGACAACTCACACTGCGTCACCAACCTCGAGACACTCCCCTTCCTAGAGGGAACACCTTTGACTCCCACAGCAGAGGAGTACACACCAACCGAGGTGGCAACTAATAACTCTGGCCTTTGCACACCTGACTGCGAGGTATTCGTGGCAGTTGTAGAAGCCAGCACTTCAGCCGGCACTTCACACACCAACCCAACTACTAACTCTTATCGGTACCTCGACGACATCTCGGACGACGAGAAGTCAGCCAATGCACCCGCGGATGAGACTACTGAGGCCAAGAATGCCCGAGCAGATCAACGCCGGCAGCTTCGGGAAGCTCTACCCATCCGCAACATCAACGATGCTTTGGACGAAGTCTCCAACCGGAACCACACGACCCCTGAGCAATGCCTTCTGTCCATCAACAGGATAGCTTGATCCGCTCAGGGGAACCGTGCGGGCGACCTCATAGCCCAACTCGCGGAGAAGGCTTACTTCATGCGGGTCGACGACAGGATCGCCAGAGCTGCAAACCAAGAAGCTACCAGTCGCATACGCACCCTAGTAGACATCGGACCCAACAGCGTTCATGCCGAACACCAGCCGACCCCCAATCGGTTTAGAGCTATGGGGGAAGGACCCTTGTTGACGCTCCTTAGCCTCACTACTAAGTTTGCACTTACGGTGACGGCGCCAGGAATGCTTGAGGCACTCGCAAGCGTCGCTACCGGGTTTACACCCCTAGTAACGGGGCTAGGGAACATCTTTGGTAAAACACACGATCACAGAAAGGTCCACAAGCGCACGGATTACCGTTGTAGCACTTCACCCAGTGGTATTCAGGTTATCGTATTTATATTTTCCCAAGGGAGGCATTATGGCAAAGATGATCGAATAAACGGTGGAGAAAGACAAGACTTGGTAAAGAGCTATAGCGGGGGTAACGAATAAAGATATTCGGGGATAACTTGACACACACAAGGAGATCTTGATAAAGGACTAGAGAGGATCTAGCGAGCTGGGAGGACAACGAGACGAGAAAGGATCCTAACACAATCTATCTATTCTTGTCAACTCTAGGAAAAGAACTAAGGTAAAGGATAACCGAGGCAAGCTAAACTCGACAAGCTCTTCTAGTGCTGCAGGGGCATGCAAAGCCGCGCTCTCAAACTGGGATGAGAAGGGAGAACGACGACGCGCTGAATCCTACCGGCCCGAACTAACGTGGTGGACTACAAAGTCCGTCCAGAGCTGTCACCTCCTTAGGGTACCACAACTATTCCGTTGAACGGGACACCAATCTAAGACTAATGTAAGCTCTGAGCACCGCGCTCACAACGAACCAAAGAACCTTTCCCCGGATATCACGAAGGAAGGTCTCTCTCTCCCGTGAAACACCGGAGATCAAGCGAAGAACGACCACAACACTATAGCGTTCAAGAGAGCTATGCTAACCAAGACTAAACTAACTTTAGTCTAAACCAAGAATAAAGCTTCTAGAGCAAAGTAAAAGCTGAATGTAATTGACTCGAAAGGTAAGATTGAAAGATAACTTGAATTGTACTTGAGTCTAAACAAAGAAAGGATACAAGAGCAATATCGGAACTCTGAAGAAGACTCCCCCGGAACCCCGAGACTAGCTCGACTCGACTCTAACTCCCAAGCTACACTAATCCTACTCTAAGTGAACAAAAGAGGGAAATGGAGATGCTCCTGCGTTGTGGGTCCGATCTAGCGAGTGGGAGGTGGCTTTTATAGGCAACGAAGGTCGGTGGAGTGCAGGGGGGCCACATGCCAGGTGCGGCCGGCTCACTAGGTGCGGCCGGCCCTGGGATGTGCCGCCTCTCGCCTTGGACGCCCCTGATCACTTCTCCTAAGGCGATTGTAGGTCGGCTCCTTGGGTCGGTTTCGCCCGGCACGCGAGTTGATAGGTGCGGCCGGCCCACCCCCGTGCTGTGTGATGCACCGACTATGCTCAGGGACGCCTAGGATTGCCTCTGGATGACGGTTGTGGCGGTTAAGCGGCCGGACAAGTGGACCCATTGATCCAAGTGATCCTAGCCTCCACCATTTGATCAAAGTTGTGCTCGGGGAGAGGCGGTGCTTAGGACCAGGGACACGCCACGGGGCAGGGCCGGCCGCACCTGCCAGGCAGGCCGCACCTGCAGGGCCGGCCGTGCCTGGTGGTTCGACCGTGCCTAGCACGTGTGGTGTGTTGGTCCCAAATTCTCCCAAAATGTGTACCTGCCTATGAAAATCACAACACAACTCATGGAACTTTATTAGTACTAAAAATGTGCATGAAACTTGCCGTATACTCCTCTTGAACCCGAGGTTTTGACGGTCGAATTTTTGTTGTAAGGACCATCAACAAACTCCCCCAAGCTAAACGTTTGCTCGTCCTCGAGCAAAGCCTAGACTTGGCCTTGGTGGATCAGGAGTTGCATGATGTTACCACTCGGCAAGTACCTGTGCACAAACTCATGCTCTTCTTGCTATTTGAAAAAAAATTGGTACGAGAGAAACTTAGCCTTATCTTACCTGTGGGGCTTGTAGCTTTCCACCTTGCCTTCGGAGGTTGAAGAGTAGAATGGTTTTTAACTTTGCATCTCTCGCTCTTCTTCTTTTCTGGATCCTATCTCGGAGTTTTTTGAAATTTTTTTCAAAGAAAGACAATTTCCTCGGATGGTTCCCACGATCGCTCAAGTGGTATTTGTTACCTCACCAAAGGCTTTTGAATGAGCCTCAACTTCCTACTCTATGGCTTGTATGTGGAGCTTTGGGTAGGATAAGCATGAGACTCACTTGTGCCACATGATGTTGTTGAGCCAAAGACCGGATCCAAGAAGAAACTAGTCATGCAACTTGATCGAGATGTGCAAGTGTGTGGAATATTTTTGTTTGTTTTTCTAAGTATTCCTTGCTTTGAGATTCTCCTCTTGCTTTTATTTTGCAGGGGGGTCATGCTTCATCTTTTTTTTCTATGCTCTTTGATTGGAGCACTTTTTTCTATGCTTTTTGAGCATATTCTCTTTCTTTTTTCTTTTGATGACCCCTTTCTCCTTTTTGCAAGAGTACAAGAAGAGAAATCTCTTTGAAACTTTGGAGTATTTTTTTTGGTGGATGGATGCATGTTTTGCGTAACTCCCGGTGTAGGAGTTAGCTTGTATATGTGGGTGTACGTGATCTCGATCATGGGAGCATGAAAAGATTCTACCAAGGGTCACAACAATTTGGCAAAACTCAAAGGGTCACAAGCAAGCATATGTAGAAGGTTTGAACTTTGATATCGACATATGGCTTTGGTAGGTGATATGACCATTGAGGAACTTGTCTTGTTTTATTTTCAAAAGAAATCATCTGAGATTTTCACCATACTATGAGATAGAGCAAGATCAACATTGTCTCACCATATCATACTAGTCAACACCCTAGGTTAGGTCATAAGCATTTGCTTCTCACAAAGTTTTATTTCAGGCTCTTGTCTCAAAATATACCAACAAATTCAAATGCTCATAGAGCACAAGGTTGTACACTAGGTTCTTGCAAAGTTTTAACATAGCAACTATTCATCATTTCCAAGGTGAGGATATGGACAAGATTTCAAGCACATGGTTGAAGCAAATATTTTTGTTGTTTTCTTTTATTCAAATGTGATAAACAAGATGTTGAAAATTGGTTTGGATGGACATACCTTCCTTGATTGAAAATGGGGTCTCCCCCAAGCTAATTTTTGGCTATCTGGTTGGCGTGTCTTCATTTTGGTGATGAGTTGAGCACTTGGAAGCTTGTAGTGGTTGGCTTGATGGATTCGTGGAAGATCATAGGTACGGCCGTACCACTAGGTTCGGCCAGCCCTATATTTGCTCCAAGCACTCATGTCCCCTCCTGCAAACATCCTGCACAAAAATTTTATCGAGGGGAGGTACGGCCGTACCTCTAGGTTCGGCCGTATCACCAAAAATCTCCAAAACTGTTTTTCTATATCTTGTTTACTTACTAATGCAATGGTGAAATCAAATTCAAAATTTAGATATGCTTGATGCATGAAATAAAATGTTGGAAGGGAAACAGGAGATAAATATCGGTTTACCTCATGGTGAGGGCCTGTAGTTTAGAGTCCGTGAGCGGGACTCCTCCATTTACTCAATTGATCTTAGATTCATCCGGTCCCGGAGTGGAAGACTCGGATGATGCTCTCTTCACACGCCACACCCTCTTTGTTTTCTTCGGTGGCGCTGAAGTCGGTGAGGCTTTAGCGGGGGTGTTTTTGGTTTCCATCTTCTTTTCCCCCTTAGCCTTGTCGATTGCCTACGGCTTCCTTGTTTGGTGGCGCCCTCTGATTGCTTTCACCTTGGTCGGGGCCACCTTCTCTTCCTGCACATAGTTGGAAACTTTTCTATCGACCATTTGTACCTGCGAGCATTGCTCTACCTTTGGTTTAAAGGTGAATCGTTCTTCCTCGCCGTTGATGTTAAGGCGGATTTCTCTGGCGCCTACATCGATGTTAGCATTGGCGGTACTCAAGAAAGGTCTCCCGAGGATTAGAGGCGTCCTTGTATCGACATCCATGTCGAGGACAACGAAATCCACGGGTACAAAGAAATCCAGAACTCTCACCGGAATGTCCTCCGCTATCCCCGCCGGGTAGCGGACCGATTGATCCGCTAGCTGCAAGCACATGGTTGTAGGCGATAAGGAAGTATAGTTAAGTTTGTCGAATACTACCTTAGGCATGATGCTGACGCTGGCTCCAAGGTCGCATAGTGCATTCTCAAAGTGTTCGGTCCCGATAGAGCAGCTGATTGAAGGGCACCCGGGGTCTTTCTTCTTTAGAATGGCCACACTACATTCCTCTGTAAGCTTGACCATATCCGTGGTAGGTAGAGGTCTCTTATTATTGAGGATGTCCTTGAGGTACTTGGCATAGGTTGGTACCTGCATAGCCTCAAGAAATGGTATGTTGACATTGAGTTTCTTGATTACCTCAACGAACTTCCCAAATTGCTCATCCACGGTAGGCTTCTTGATTCTTCGGGGAAATGGAAGCAGCGTGATGTCGACATAATCTTGGGGTGCCGTCTTCCTTAACTTTTCCTCATCGGGAGATACCTCCTTGGTTTCTTCTTCTTCTTCCGACTCGGTGATCACTTCCTTCTGTTTCTTCTCTACGGGGTTAGGATATGGTGGATCCCGAGTGGTCTTACCACCTCTCGTGGTCACCGATTTTAAATTCTCTCGGGTAGGCTCGAGTTGGCCCGGGATTCCACCCGACTCAGAAGAAGGTAAAGAAGCAGCAAGCTGAGCAAGTTGAGTTTCTATCATTTTATTAAAGCTTAGCTGATTCTTCATAACAGTGGTGAAGGATTCTATGGTGGCACTTAAATTCTCAAGAACTTTATCATTGGCGGCTAACTTCTTGTTTAAATTTTCATTAATTCTAGCTTGGCCAAAGACAAGATCTTTAATGGATAAGACCGACACTGCCAACAAGCCTCTACCAACAGAGGAAGTGCAGCTGAAGGCCGTCAACCTCGGAACGGGTGACAGCAGCAAGACTACCATGATCCGCGCGGGGCTCGATCCCAAATAGGAAGATGCACCCGTCAGTTTCCTTCGGGCCAACCGAGACATCTTCGCGTGGAAGCCAGCGGACATGCCAGGTGTGCCCAGGAGACTGATCGAGGACTCACTCAACGTCGATCCTAAAGCTACCCCCAAGCGACAACATCTCCGCCGCTTCGCTGATGACCGACGGGACGCCATCAAGAAGGAACTTGCCAAACTACTCACGGCTGGCTTTATCAGAGAAGTCTTCCATCCTGAGTGGCCCGCCAACCCCGTCCTCGTCCGCAAGAAGAACACCAATGAGTGGAGGATGTGTGTCGACTACACCGACTTCAACAAACACTACCCCCTTAGGGCTGCCGCAGATTGACCAAGTCATCGACTCCACGGTGGGCTGCGACCTGCTCTGCTTCCTCGACTACTACTCGGGGTACCACCAGATTGCAATCAAGGAAGAAGACTAGGAGAAGACCGCGTTCATCACCCCGTTCGGCGCCTACTGCTACACGACGATGTCGTTCAGGTTGAAGAACACCGACGCTACCTACCAGCAAGCTATCCAGGCCTGCTTCAAGAAGCAGCTCAACAAGAACGTCGAAGCCTACGTGGATGACGTGGTCGTCAAGACCAGGAACTCAGACACACTCATCGCTGATCTTGAAGAGACTTCCGCATCTCTACGGGAGTACCAATGGAAGCTGAACCCCAACAAGTGCATCTTCGGCGTACCCTCAGGGAAACTACTCGGCTTCATCGTCAGCCATCGCGGCATCAAAGCTATAACCGCGAGAAGATCTCCGCCATCACTAGCATGAAGGCTCCGACTTGTATCAAGGATGACCAGAAGCTTACCGGGTGCATGGCGGCCCTGAACAGATTCATCTCAAAGCTTGGAGAGCGGGGACTACCCTTCTTCAAGCTACTCAAGCACTAAGAGAAGGTCGCATGGACCGCGGACGTTGATCAAGCTCTGACGCAGCTGAAAGACTTCCTATCTAAGCCACCGGTCCTCACGGCTCCTCGCAAAAAGGAGCAGCTACTGCTCTACCTCGCCGCTACTGCTCATGTGCTCATTACTGCCATCGTCGTCGAGCGGCAGGAAGAAAGCCATGCCTACCCTGTCCAGCGACCAGTCTACTTCGTCAGCAAGGTCCTGTCCAATTCCAAGGCCCGGTACCAACCAGTTCAGAAGCTACTCTACGCAGTACTCATCACCTCACGGAAGCTATGACACTACTTCCAGGACTACTCGATCTCTGTGACCACAGACTTCCCGCTCTGTGATATACTCCACAACCAGGATTCAACTGGGAGAATCTCCAAGTGGGCGATTAAGCTTGGCGCACTCAACATCGACTTCAAGCTACGCACGGCCATCAAGTCCCAAGCCCTAGTCGACTTCATGGCAGAATGGTGGGAAATCAACTACCCACACAAACAGAGCGACTAGACCATTGGGTGATGTACTTCGACAGCTCACTCAAGCTCGAGGGCGCAGGCGCAGGGGTACTTCTGATATCTCCAAAGGGCGAACAACTCAAGTACGTCTTGTAGATCTTCTAGAAGGTCTCAAACAACGAAGCCGAGTACGAAGCTCTACTGCACAGGCTCCATCTCGCTATCTCATTGGGCATCAAGCGACTACTAGTCTACGGCGACTCCGCTGTGGTAATCAACTAGGTCAACGACTCTTGGGACCGCAACAAGGAGAACATGGACGCTTACTGCCTAGAAGTCCTCAGCTCGAGAACAAATTCCATGGTCTCGAGTTCCGTCACGTCGTCCGCAACAACAACGTTGCGGCGGACGTCCTGTCGAAGCTTGGTTCTACTCGCGCTCAAGTACCAGCGGGAGTCTTCATCCACGAACTTCACACGCCATCCATCTCGGAGCAGGCACCAACGACCACTGACCCTGGGCCATCCTGAGAGCCTGTGTGGTTCGAGGACCGGTGGATGGTCGCTTCCTGGTGTGATGAGTGATTAACAATGTTGTGTGGACTGACTCTTGGCCTAATATTGCAGGTGCAGATTGCGGCTTGATTGGTGCTAGTGCAGGTGAAGAACAAGCGTGAAATGTCGATGTCGATGAGGCCTCCAGGTGTGGAGCAGACAAGTAGGCTTGGTTTGAGGGACCCGGTGGCAAGCGGCGTCAAGTGCGGGCCGCATGGTGGCAAGAACAGCAAGACGAAGTCATGGACGGTTTCTTGGTTGAGCCTCAAAACCAAGGTCGAGCCGGGACTACGTGGGATCTAAGTCATGAGTGGAGATTGGCGGGAGGCTACACCAAGTCCGTGGGGTTTCCAGTGGTTCACCACAAAACCACTGGGTTCCTTGGTTGATCCACAAAGCCAAGACCGAAGACCGAAGAGCAGCAGCATCAGGCCAGTCTGACCGGTGGGTCTGACCAGTGAGGAGTACCGGTCTGACCGGTGTGCGATGACGCCTTCCGGAGACTTCGAAGTGGAGGACATGCGTCGGGATCGCAAGACTTGCGTCGAGGCTAAGCAAGTTTGCGGTCGCCGGGCCTCCATCTGATGGTGCTACGACGAAGATTCCCAAATTTCCCTCGGGGGTGTGTGTCTTAGTTTTATGTCTTAGGGGTAGTTTCGTCTTTCGGTTCCCTCCATATAATACAAGCGGTGAGAGGATGGCAGCCATCTCTTGGAACCCTAGCTCATCTCTTGAGAGCTTCATGGTGAGATCCTTAGAGATGGATGGATGATCGGGTGGCTAGCTAGACCTTATATGAACCTTCATGGTATGTATAGATGATTTGGCGTGGTTCCTCAAGGCCTTGTGTTGTTTCTCCCGTTTTCCTTTTTGGTGATTTTTGGAGCCTTTTCTTGGCGAATTTCTTGTGGTGGATTTGAGGCCTTTCTCTTTGGGATTTGGTTTGGGATGTATGCATGAACCCTTCGTGGTTCTTTTCCTTCTGATTCCCCTCTCAAATCCGTGAGTAAAGGTGCTCGATTTCGGGGTTTTCTTAGGTTTTGGGAAAGTGGTGTTCTTGGTGGAAATCCTTCGATTCCTCTTAATTCAACAAGTTTTGGTAGACCAAATTGTAGCTATGGGATGCCCATGAGGTACTCCGAGTATCCCCAAAGTCTTGTGCGAATCTGTGGAGCGAATCGGGAGATCGGGAGGTGGTTTTGGGGGAGTTGTCCCGCGGCTCACTGTTCATCCCGAGCACCCAGGCCCTGATCGGTTTGACCTGTGCCTTCCACCGGTCTAACCGGTGCAGCCTCTATTGGGTTTTGGCTCGGGTGAACGTGCTGGTGTGTTCCTTAGTCTCTAGGCTTGCTACTGTTTTGAGTTTGGTGCTGTTTGGAGCTTCGGAGGTTGTTTTCTCAGATTTGGGGTTTCCTGCCTAGGTCCAGTCCGACGGGTGTGTTGTACCGGCCTGACCGGTGCAAGGGCTTGTCTGTGGAAATCATCAAGTCTTGCTCGCGTGATCTGGTTTGGGGTCCAGCGTGACCCGGTGTGCCTCTGGAGAGTGTCGGGTGATCTGGCGGCCTAGTCCGGGTGATCCGGCCGGGGCCAGTCTGACCAGTGGTAGTGACCGGTCTGACCGGTGTGGTCTGGGTTCTGCTCGAGTGTTTGTTCCGCTGCATTTTCGAGTAGATTTCGGTGGTCGTTGGTTCCTAGGACCAGTAGCACTTCAGTGGCTATGTGGTCTTGACCAACTTGGGTAGTTGAGTCGGAGAAGTGATTTGGTCATGCCGTGTTCGTCTTGTTGGAGAAGACATCTCCCTCGAGAAGAATTTTTATCAGCTCCCATTCACTCACCCCCTCTCTGGTCGCCAGTTCGGTCCTTCAAGTGGTATCAGAGCCGGTTACGGGTCTTTCGGGACTCTAGCCAGTGTAAGATCCAAAGATGGCGTACCAGGAATGGGGATCGGGTCCTCCGCACTTCGATGGGAAGAACTACCAGATATGGCAGAGGCGGATGGCAGCTTTCATCCGCGGTAAGGGTCAGATCCTTTGGGACATTACGGTGAACACAGCTTATGTTCATCCGATTAACTTCCTTGCTCCGGGATTGAGGGACAGAGGACTTGGCTTGTAGGATTTGGGAGATGCTGAAGAATGCTCACGCTGGGAACAGTCAGGTTCAGGCTCGGTTGTTTGCGACTTAACGGAGAGAGTACGAGAACTTCACTCATCTCCTCGGTGAGTCCATCGATACCATGTTCCAGCGGTTCACGATGATTGTGAACAACATGAGGGCCAATGTGGCCGTGTTCCCGTACGATGATCATGATAGAGCTGGAAGCTCTAGCACTCGTTGGATCGTACTATTTGGGGCGGTAACGTCGAGGCCATTCTAGAGTCTGAGAAGTATGAGACTTTGACGGTAGACAAGCTGTTCTCAAAGCTCAAGTCAGCTGAGGTGGACTGGGGTGTGACAGCCAAGATCGAGGGCCCGACTGACTCTCATAGTCTCGCCCTCATCGGTGGCTCAGGTGCAAAGTCTAACGCTAACCCATCCACCAGGATGTACTCTTTGTCTTCCTTGATGTCTTTGCCAGATGAGGAGTTCGACGTGCTTGGAGAGGACGAGCTGGCGCTGCTGACCAGGAGGTTCGAGAGGATGCACGGGAACCGGGTGAACACAAGGAGGAACACGAAGACGTGCTTTCAGTGCGACAAGCCAGGACACTTCGTCACCGACTTCCCTGAGAAGATGGAGAACAAGGACAACTACAAGCACCGGTCGAGGACAGAGAGCAAGTACCGGTCGAGGCGCGATCACAAGCACAAGAACAAGGACGAGCGGAGATCGAGGAAGAAGGACGGCCACGGCAAGAAGGCCCGAGCGATGGTCGGAGCAAGCGACGTCGACTCCAGCTCTGCCTACTCTACCTCGAGCTCAAGTAGCAGTGAAGACGAAGGTGATCGGCGCAAGAGCAAGATGGGGTCCAAGAACCTGAGCGAGTTGAGTTGCTTCATGAGAGACGGCTTCCGCGGCGTGGCACACAGCTCCGGCAGCAAGAAGAGCCAGAAGGACGACTCGGACTCCGACTCCGAGGATGAGGTACGTGACGAGCTTTCCTTCTTGCACCAGGAGAATGAGGAACTAGGAAAACAGCTTGATAATCGTGATGACATGCTTAGAGAGGCTAAGAAGATGAGAAAGGAGCTTAGGGCCTCGCTTGAAGATGCTAGGAGTAGAGTATTCGAGCTAGATACACAAACCCTTGATGCTAAACTTGAAATTGACTCGCTTAAGGCTTCACATGTTGTTTATGATGAGGTCGATTGTGCTGATTGCTCTGTGTTCTTAGCTGATCTTACTGCTCTTAGGGAAAAGCATGCCTCCAAGTGTGAGGAACTAGATGTGCTTAGGGTTGAGTTGGCTGAGCTGCAGTCTAGACCTTCTTTGCTAGGTGCTTGCACATCTTGTCCTGTGTTGCATGGAAAAATTGATGAGTTGCGCTCTCGCATTGTTTCACTTGAGGCTAATTTGAAAGTTCCTATTCCTACTTCCTGCTCTACTTGTGAATTGCATGCTGTGAAAAATCTGGAACTTGCACATTATGTTGATCGCTTGCAGGATGAGAATGATGAGTTGAGAAAGTGTTTGAGTTGGTTGTCGGGTCAGGAGCCTCAGCTTGGTATCATGATAGCGGCTTTCAAATGGCATGATGGTCAAGCACTTGGGGCTGACAAGATTGGAGAGAGCAGTGGTGAGAGAGATGAGAAAATTGGAGAGATCCCTATCCAACCACAAACAGCACACAAGAACAAGTTTTAGCCTAAGCCTAACCATCTCAGAAACAAACTTGACACAACTCCAGATCCACCCATATTCTCTCCCCAAACAAACAACTTCCAAAAACCGGTTAGATTTGTGAGTCCAAAGGGAGATGTGGTTGGAGAGGAGAAAGGAGAGAAACCTAGTCCGGAGAAACCAAAAGAGAAACCAAGTGTGCAGCCCCAACCCAAGCCTAAACCTGAACCCATACGATTCCATTGTGAGTATTGTGGGAGAGATGGTCACAAGGGTGAGTTTTCCTTCAAGTGGAAGCGTGAGGAGAGAATGGCTAAGCATTGGGCAAACAAGGACAGGTATCACCCTTCTAATGGTGTACCTGAGCCTCGTATGCAAATGCCCAGGGCTAAGGCCATTGTGAGGACGGTTCCGGCTTAGGGAGATCGAAGAGTGTCAGGTGGTGCTGCCGGCCAGCCAGACCGGTCAGACCGGTGCAGGTCTGGGTACTGGCCAGTTTGGTTTTCGTGGTCGTGGTGATGCTAGGTTCAGTTCCTTTGGTCGTGGTATAGGTGGTTGGCATGGAGAGTCTGGTGGTGTTGAGTTTGCTAGACATTCTCCACCTCGTGCTCAATACGAGGGTGGGAGGAGTCATAACTTTGAGTTGGAGAGGAGCTACGGTCTACGGTCTTCTTTTCATGGCTTTCCTGCTCCTCCAGCGAGATGGGAGTGGTTTCCCCGTGGTGGTTTCAGTTCTAGTGGAGATGGTAGGATGGGTCCAAGGTTTGGTACTCGTGGTAGGATTGATGACCACTTTGGTAGGAATGTTAGTATGGATCATGCTAACCCCACTTTGGAGCAGATGGCTCATCACTGGTTTTACTCTTTTGATACTAACCCCAGTATTGAGTCGTTTGCTCATTCACGTGCTCATTTTTTATTTTCAGGTGGGAGGCTTCGGAACGTTTGGTTGATCGACTCCAGTTGCTCGAGGCACATGACAGGAGATCGGGGGTGGTTCTCCAGCCTCAACCCGGTGGCGTTCAAGACATACATCACCTTTGGGGACAATGGGCGAGGGCGTGTACTTTCAGAAGGTGAAGTGAGGGTAAGTGACAAAGTGGTGCTGAAGCGTGTTGCCTTGATCAAGTTGTTGGGGCTTAATTTGCTCTCTGTTTCCCAGCTTCTTGAGGAAGGTTTTGAGGTGTTGTTTAAGTCGGGTGGTTCTCGGATACTTGATGCTCGAGGTGACCTTGTTTGTGTGGTCGTTCCAGAGGGTCAAATATTCTGAGCGGATTTTTCTCAGAGTTCGGGTGTTTTGAGGTGTTTCGTGGTTGGTTCTTCGGGTGAGTTGTGGAAGTAGCATAGGAGGTTGGGTCACTTCAGTTTTGACCTTTTGTCACGCTTGAGTCGACTCAACTTGGTTCGAGGATTGCCCCGTTTGAGGTTCGAAAAGGATTTGGTGTGTGCGTCGTGCAGGCATGCTAAGATGGTAGCTGCTTCCCATCGACCCCTCACCGATGTGATGACGGAGCGTCCATGCGAGCTGCTCCGTATGGACCTTGTTGGCCCAGCTCGTGTGAGATCTGTGGGTGGGAAGTGGTACGTCCTGGTTGTGGTAAACGACTATTGGGCATGGATCCATGTGAAGCCTATGTGGCAACCTCTCATTGGTTGGTGCTGGGTTGCTTGGATCCGTAGGGTGTGCTTTCTCTCATTTAATGAGCTAAACACCTGCATTCAAATATTCATCTGCACTCATGGAATTTGTCAGATATAATCCCTATCCTAGTGTGGATGCTTAAATTTCATTTATTTATGCAGGAGTTGACGACATAAATGTGGTACTTAACAGCCGTCAACAACACCCCCACACTTGACCTTTGCTCGTCCCGAGTGAAGGGAGAACAAGTCAAGTGGGACATAAAATCCAAAGGTATGAAGCGAGCATAAGAGATATTCCAAACCATACCTTGTACTTGTGAACTCTGTGGAGTGTCTATCATGCTATCTTGGGTAGTTGAGGAATGGAACGGTCATGAATCAAATCACTTCTGCTCATCATGTCAAGTAACTTGGGGTTTTGCAATAAATTTTCAAAACAAACCTTTGCTTAGCTCCTCATTTGATTCTCTCAGATCGCTCAATGTGTATATGTCCTCACCAAGGCATTAGACTTGCCTTTCTTTCATCCTACTTCTAATGATGGCTGTATGTGGAGCTCAGGGTAGGATAAAGATAAAGCATACTTGCATCACATATATTGCAAAGTCAAAAACCAGATCTAAGGAGAAAATCAAGTCATACAATCAGATCAAGATGTGCACATATATGGATATGATGGATATGGTAAGGTGGATACTAGGCCCGGAGTGGGTGCTAGATATTACCATATATATGATGAATGTTGTGGTGATGGCAAGGTGGACACTAGGCCCGGAACGGGTACTAGTTATTACCATCAAAATTTATTAGAACTCCTTTTTGCATGATCACATCTCTCTCCTTTTCCTTCTTTATTTTGGACATGGGCTATCCTTTCTTTTTTTTTCTTCCTTTTTTTTATCATGCCTTGAGCATGTGTCTCTTTCTTCTCCTTTTTTTTGCATAGCCCATGTCTCTTTTTCAAGGTCACTTTTGGAGAGAGAGGTCACATATGGAGCTTTATTTTGTGGAATGGATGGATGATACAATGCTAACTTCCGGTGTAGAAGCATAGCAAGGGGATATGGAGTGCACATGAATCTTGATCGTGAAAGCATGAAAAGAATTTTCACAAGGGTCACAATAATTTCACAAAGCTCAATGCAATGACAAGCAGCATATGAGTATAAGGTTTTCAAGATAACTCATCATATGGCTTTGGTAGGGCTTTGGCATATCAAACAGGAGCTTTGCAAAGGGTTTTCAATTTTTCAAATAAAATTCCCAAGCACTCAAACATTTAGAGAGAAGATCATATCATCAAACCATATCTCAAACATCAACTACTTAGATGAGCATGAGTTCCCTAATAATATTTGTTCACAAGCATCAAGATAATAAGTATGGAATAAAACATATGCAAGCCAACCATAGGAAACATGTAAAGAGGGTAGAGCAAGATTCCAAGAGTTTGATTTAGTAGATAAGAATTGAAACTCATTCAAACTCATGAATCAAAGAGAGTGAGATAAAGGGTGCACATACCATCGCTCCTGAAGAATATGAGAAACAAGGAAGACTAGTGGTGGTTCAGCTGACCCATGGGGCAGCCGGATCACTCTAGTTTACCATGTCCCTTGTCATGAAAGCGCAGTCGATGTTGTGCAACACCTGTGTGGGAGATCTCAAGTGTGTATGTCGATGATAAACTTGGGAGATCTCCCCTACACTTGTTCATGTACCTGGTGCTGTCTTCAAACAAAATGGGAAAAAACAAAAGATGGACTCTACTGGTTCAAGAACCAGGGAGCCTTTATTCAAATTCAAATATAAATTCACCATGAGACCTAGCTCAAACAAGGCTAGCATGCCTTGGCTTACCTTCCTTTTTGAATCAAGCTCGATGACTTACCCCATTTGGATTCGAAATGCCTGCAAGGATTAGTCCGCATATACAACCAATACCCATGCAAGCAATAACTATAAGGTTCATCAATCAAACTCGACACCATGTCTTGTTTGATTGAAGAAGACAATTTTAACCTAAGCACCACGCTTAATTTAAAACAACCTGTGAATGCACGTAGCTAAACATGCACTCAAACCATAGCATTACCAACATAGATAAAGGAAGCATGAAAGCATGATCAAGCTATACTCAGAGGGATGTAAACATGAGCAAAAGATGGTGAACATCGGGCAACCTACCGGAAGGGCTTTGTTTAAAGTCAAAAGCAGGACATACCTAACTGGGCAAGAGGCAAGAGCTAACTTCGTCTCCAAACCAGGATAAGATTTGGATGAGAGGAACTTTACTTGGGATGCTCACATTCCCCCCCCCCCCCACACTTGAAGTTTGCATTAGGCAACAAAATTCAAGTGTGTGGAGATCAAGCTTCCTTTTGTAAATGTTCTCTCAACAAAAACTTATAAAGGTGTTGTAGTGATGTAGCTCGCATGTTCTTAAGCATCACATGTCCATCATTCTTTTCAATCTCCACCTGAAAGGTTAGCGACCAAAAATACTCGAAGGACAACCTTATCCTAAAAACATGCTCTTTCTTTTTATTTGAAAAGGGAAATAAAACAAACCTATGCTATCCAGGCTATCTGCTGGTAGTGCTTTGTTTACGGTCATAAGCTCGACCTTGGGAACTTCCTTCCTGCAGCTGTCATTGGTGATGTCATTCCCGTCTCACCACCAATTGTTGACGTATCAGTGAACCTTCAGCAGCAAGGTTAGTGCCACAGTGCATACACGAAATCCGCAATGCTTATGGTAAACATATGCATCTACAACCATCCTTCTAAACTTTTTACAGGAGAGGACCATAAGGCGGTTGTAGTCCTCATGCGTGCTCAATGCACTAAGCATGGCTGACTCTGGAAAGGCATGATGCAAGCATGGTTCATGTGGTGTATCAAGAATGAAGCTACCATGCTCATCAAGGGAATCTTTGCCTTTGGACTCCAGAGTCAGTGCCTCATAGATTTCCATGGCCAATGATTTCTCCATCTCAAGAGATACATCGTGGAAGCTCGATGTAGATTCTCGATCAAGGTCTAGAGCAACATCGTACTGGCCAGCGGGAAGAGGCTCAAACTCGATCGAGGATGATGATGATCGTTCGCCTTCACAAAGGTGAAGAGGATCTTCTGAGTTGTACTCCTGAGGGGTAGAAGATTCTACAACCTCAACAAGAACGGGCTCAGACGATGCGAGCGGAGATACATGCATCATTTCCTCGAGCGGGTTTTGCTCAGGAAGGGGCTTCGCCATAGCACTTTCTGAGAACAAGGGAGTAGTGGCAGAAGCGGCTTCCCTAAGCTTTTCATCTAGGCTCCCTCGAGATGCATCGAGAAGTTTTTCTGCTGGGGAGCCTAGGAGGAGATCAAGATCAAGGACATCAAAGATGTGCAAGTCTATATTAACCTTGATCTTGTCTACTAGGAGTGGCATGGCACATGCAACCCCCCGACACTCAAGAATATGTCTGGAGGGACAACTCTTGAGGAGTTTGTCGGATGGTCTTAGCGTAACGTTGCCCAACAAAGTGTACGCTAGGTGCCATGGCATGACATTAACCTCCATAGTGGGGTTAAGATGGGCTTCTACTATAATTCCTTTTATGGAACAAGAAATGATCGTAGAGGGTGAACGAATCCAAAGTGCTTCAGAAAAGTTTCCCACCCCAGTCAACCACTTCTTCTCCATGGCCTCCATGATAGATGTTTCATTTGGAGGATCGGGAGGCAAAGGAGGTACCGTAGGCCTAGGGGAAGGTTCTGTCAAAGGATCTCTAGCTGGCTGGATTTGGACAGAAGAGGCCTCCTTCCCTAGTTGGACATCTAAGCAATTCGAGGTGTTTCTGATATTTTCAAAAGGGTCATCCTCGAATTGATAGAGGAACCATGGAGGTTGAATTTCTTCTTCCTCCATTGTTCCCTGTTCGGGAGAGGGCTCAACGGTCGAAAATTGAGATGTGAAAACCGTAAGTTCAGGTTCGGCTGTTGAGAGACTCTCATGGCTTGATACATACTCATCACGGAGGGGTTCATTATGGTCGGTAGGTAAGAAAGAGTCTTCTGAGAGAGTATCTAGGATTTCCCATCCTTCCTTCGAAGTTTTGTTTGCGAACACACCTCCAGTGATGGTGTCAAGATGTAGGGCATCACTCATGTCTAAACTCGAGTAAAAGGCACACAAGTATGAGCGATCGGGTATAGACATGTTTGGGTTAGATTTCAAAAGGTGTGAGACCCTAGCCCAAGCTGCACCTATGGTCTCCTCTGATGGCATAAAGTTGCGGATGTCACTCAAAAGGAACGCTATGTGTCTCGCAAGATTGAAAGACAAATAGAAGTCAACTCAGAGTTTTACCCAATCGTTCACACACCATATGGCGCGAGTGTACCATTGCTCCGCCCTCTTTGAGAGAGAGAGAGGAAACAACTTTAGCCTCAAGGACTTTTGTGTCATTCCTGGGGGAGCCAGGGATGAACACAACCTCTCGAACTTTATCAAATGGTCATGGGGATCTTCATTATTAGCTCCTGAGAAGGGTTGATTCCGAACCATGGCTATTAAGACAGGGTGGAGTTCATTGATCGGTGTGGAAGTTGATGGATCATTGAACTCATTGGATGTGGTGGAGAGGCCATGAAGGGATGGCTTCTCCATGGGTAACAGGGGTAAAGGTAGAAACAAAGAAAAACAAAAGATACGAGGACCACTGGGTACGAAGATAGATACAACAACCGTTCCCCGGCAACGGCGCCAGAAAGCTTGTTGGGTACATGGATCCATGTGAAGCCTATGTGGCAACCTCTCATTGGTTGGTGCTGGGTTGCTTGGATCCATAGGGTGTGCTTTCTCTCATTTAATGAGCTAAAACACCTGCATTCAAATATTTATCTGCACTCGTGGAATTTGTCAGATATAATCTCTATCCTAGTGTGGATGCTTAAATTTCATTTATTTATGCAGGAGTTGACGACATAAAAGTGGTACTTAACAGCCGTCAACAACGACTACTCTCGGTATGCTTGGGTTTTCTTTTTGGAGGAGAAAGGGGAGACGTTTGGTTTTGTTCGAGATCTTGTCTTGAGGTTGAAGAACGAGAGGCACGGAGATGCCATACGAGCGATCCGTAGTGACAATGGCTCGGAATTTAAAAACTCTCGCTTCGAAACCTTTTGCCATGACTTGGGTCTTGAACACCAGTTCTCTAGTCCGTATACACCTCCCCAGAACGGCGCTGTGGAAAGGAAAAACAAAACCCTGTGTGAGATGGCTCAGATGATGCTCGATGAGCATAGGACTCAGAGAAGGTTTTGGGCTCAGCCGGTCAATACCGCGTGCTATGTGTCGAACAGGATTTATCTCTGGGTCCATAAGAAGAGAACTTGCTACGAGTTGATGGACGATAGAACCCCCAAGGTGAGTCACTTTCACGTCTTTGGCTGCAAATGCTTCATTCTTAAGAAA
This sequence comes from Cenchrus fungigraminus, assembly GCA_036936925.1. NCBI lineage: Eukaryota > Viridiplantae > Streptophyta > Magnoliopsida > Poales > Poaceae > Cenchrus > Cenchrus fungigraminus. The sequence goes on from CM072772.1 coordinate 38,830,921, forward strand.
GGCAAGAGTTTGGACAAGTTCGAGGCTAGGTATGTCGATGGCATTTTCCTTGGTTACGCGTCTCATTCTAGAGCCTTTCGGGTGCTCAATCTCGAAACCAAACCAAATCGTGGAGACTTGCGAGGTTACCATCGATGAGACACAACCACGTAGTTCGCTTGTTTTTGAGTGTACAATTGACGAGGAGCTTAGCGAGGAGATTTTCGAGGATGAGGTGCAGGAGCAAGGAGATGAGGAAGATGGTGGTGTGGCACCCGCAGCTGAGCATGTACATACTACTTCGACAACGATCGAGGACGGGCCTTCTCCCACACCTACAACGATGTACCAAGATCGAGAGGAAGCTGCAGCTGAGGGGGAGGTGGCTTCGAGGTGAGAAGCTCCTCGGCGAGTGCAAGTGGATCACCCAGCTTCAACGATCATTGGGAACATCAACGAACGAACTACACGGTCGAGGTTTCGAAATGACTCACACTTTGCCCATGCTGCTTTTGTTGCTACTTTTGAGCCCAAAGACATTGGACACATGCTATCTGATCACAATTGGGTGAATTCTATGCATGAGGAGTTGGAGAATTTTGAGAGAAACCAAGTTTGGGAGTTAGTGGAGCCTCCACCGGGTTGTAAGCCAATTGGGACAAAATGGGTGTGGAAAAATAAAGTGGGAGAGAAGGGTGAAGTAGTGAGAAACTAGTTGAGGCTAGTTGCTCAGGGGTACACACAAAAAGAGGGGTAGACTATGAGGAGACATTTGCTCCAGTGGCTCGTTTGGAGGCCATTAGGATCCTTCTAGCCTTCTCTGTGGCTAAAGGATTCAAAATGTACCAAATGGATGTAAAGAGTGCGTTTCTAATTGGTGTGTTGGAGGAAGAAGTGTATGTGAGGCAACCACCGGGGTTTGAGAGTGAGAAGTTGCCCCACAGGGTGTACAAGTTGTGGAAGGCGCTGTATGGGTTGAAGCAGGCGCCTAAAGCATGGTATGGTAGGTTGAGGGGGTTTCTATTTGAGAGAGGCTTTGAGATGGGGAATGTAGATCAGACCTTGTTCCTCCTCAGGCAGGGCAAGGAGATCCTAATTGTGCAGGTGTACGTGGATGATATTGTCTTTGGTGGCTCGTCTAACTCTTTGGTTGCAAGGTTTGCAGAAGACATGAGCAGGGAATTCGAGATGAGCATGATGGGTGAGTTGTAGTTCTTCCTCGACCTCCAGATCAAGCAGTCTAAGGAAGGAACATTTGTACTCCAAGACAAGTACACCAAGGACATTGTGAGGAAGTTCAAGATGGAGGACTCCAGGGCCATGACGACGCCGATGAGTACGACTACAACTCTTGATGCGGATGAGGAAGGTGAACACGTGGACCAGAAGGAGTACCGGAGCATGATCGGTTCCCTCCTGTACCTGACGGCAACGAGGCCGGACATCCAATTCTCGGTATGTCTGTGCGCTCGTTTTCAAGCGTCTCCAAGGACTTCGCATCAGCAAGCAGTCAAGCACATTTTCAGGTATTTGCGATACACTCCCGACTTTTTTCAGACGCGGATTTTGTCGGGTGTCGGTTGGATAGGAAGTCCACTTCTGGGACTTGCCAGTTCTCGGGTTCTTCTTTGGTGTCTTGGTCTTCCCGCAAACAATCGAGTGTTGCTCAATCTACAACCGAAGCCGAGTACGTTGCCGCAGCTAGTTGTTGCTCTCAGCTCCTTTGGATCACATACACCATGAGTGACATTGGTGAGGAGTATACCCAGGTTCCACTTCTATGCGATAGCATGAGTGCCATTAGTGTTGCAAAGAACCCAGTGCTCCATTCCAAAAACAAGCACATAGAAGTGAGATACCATTTTCTGAGAGACAATGTTGAGAAAGGAAAAATAGCTTTGATCCATATGCCCACACAAAACCAACTTGCGGATATTTTCACCAAGCCCGTAGATCAAGCAACTTTCAGTCGTTTGCGAGGAGAACTTGGTGTGTGTTTGGTTTTTTGAGTTGGTGGTGGGAGCTCCTTGTGTAGCATATGTATAGTTTCCTTTTGTGCATTCTTGCATTTGCACTGCATTTGTAACATGATGTATAGGCATCTTTGTATCTTAGGTTTGCATTGCATTTTGTATCATATGCATGTTGTAGGAAAAGCTTCTCCAATATACATTGTTCACCATGATGTGCTATATATGATCTTGTGAGCTAGTTTGTTATGATATGGTTTAGTTTGGCTTAGCTCTTGATGATCTTGTTTTATATCCATGGTTGATAGCTATGTTTTTGAAAAATGCTACATGTATGCTCTCTTATGAGTAAATGCCTTTATATGATCATGACATGTTTTAGTGGCATTTCTATGCTTAATTTGTGCTTGGATAGCTTATTTTGATCATATGGAGCCAAAGGCTCATTTGTCATCATGAATGTTTAGCCCCCTTGCTTTATCTTGTGGAGGGCATAAGTTCCTTTTTGTCGCAAAGACATTTCATGTACCAAATATGAATCTGAAAATGAAATGTAAATTGCTTGTAAAATGTACTCCCATATCTTATGTGCTTAATTTAATTGCTTTTGGGTGCTAAACCGTTGCATGTTGCTTACCAATGAGAAGTCTCATATATAGATGTAGGCACATGGCTCGGTGGATTTGACATGACATGAGGTGCTTGTGGGTGTTTATGATGATCTTATTCTTAGAACGGTTGTCCTAGCATGAAGTTTGTGTGGCTTTGCCATTTTGACATGTTTTACTCATGTTTAGGACTTTGCTCATGAGAGGAAATTTTTGGTGAAAATGCTCAATTCAGTCTTAGCTTTGCCCAATGGTTCTGAAACTTGGTGATCTTGTAGCTGATGTTCATAGGAAGCTATAGAGTATCTAACTTGCTCATTTGGACATGTGTAACACCTTGTGTTTAATTTTCTTTATTTGAGAAGCTCTAGGTTGCATTTTCCAAATTTTGCCTTGATTCATGCATTGTCAATAAGGGGGAGAAGTTTGTGCATGTTTTGGGCAACTGACTGCTTTTAGAAGGTTTCCGAGTGCTTTCGAGCCATTTTTGGGCTCTTGCTGTTCCCATGTTTCCCAAGTGGTCATCGGTCTGACCGGCTATGGTCACCGGTCTAACCGGTGTAGGTGTCAGGACCTGTGTAGATGTGGTGCACCGGTCTGACCGGTTAGAGCTGAGCTGGTGTAGCTGGTCTGTTTTGTGAAGAGGTTTGCATGCATTCGTCTAGGGGGAGTTGCATTGGTTCAGGGGGAGCTTGCATATGTGCAGGGGGAGTTCTTCGTTGTTTTCGAGCTTTGCTTTGGTGGTCTTTGCTCTTTGCTTGAGCTTGTTTTTGTGTCGGTTGTGTCGAGCTGTTGCCCTTGCCTAAGGGGACCGAGACTTTCCTCTTTCAAGTGATCTTGTTCTTTGCCTTTGGTTGGCTTTCGATCGCTTGTTTGAGTTTCCTAGTTCATTTCTTTTCTTTTTCCTTTTCTCTTTGGTTCGAGGGACCCGGTGGCCAGCGGGGTCAAGTGCGGGCCCCATGGTGGCAAGAACAGGAAGATGAAATCGTAGACGGTTTCTTGGTTGAGCCTCAAAACCAAGGTCGAGTCGGGACTACGTGGGAGCCAAGTCATGAGTGGAGATTGGCGGGAGGCTACACCAAGTCCGCGGGGTTTCCAGTGGTTCACCACAAAACCAATGGGTTCCTTGGCTGATCAGCAAAGCCAAGACCGAAGACCGAAGAGTAGCAGCATCAGGCCGGTCTGACCGGTGGGTACCGGTCTGACCGGTGAGGAGCACCGGTCTGACTGGTGTGCGATGACGCCTTCCGAAGACTTTGAAGCGGAGGACACGCGTCGGGATCGCAAGGCTTGCGTCGAGGTTAAGCAAGTTTGCGGTCGCTGGGCATCCGTCCGATGGTGCTACGACGAAGATTCCCAATTGCCCCTCGGGGGTGTGTATCTTAGTTTTATGTCTTAGGGGTAGTTTCATCTTTTGGTTGCCTCCATATAACCCAAGTGGTGGGAGGATGGCAGCCATCTCTTGGAACCCTAGCTCATTTGCTTTTGCTATTTTCCCTTCCTATTTTCCTTTGGATTTTTAGGACTAGCTTGAGAGCTTCATGGTGAGATCCTTAGAGAGGGATGGATGATCGGGTGGCAAGCTAGACCTTGTATGGACCTTCATGGTATGTATAGATGATTCGGCGTGGTTCCTCAAGGCCTTGTGTTGTTTCTCCCATTTTCATTTTTGGTGATTTTCGGAGCCTTTTCTTTGCGAATTTCTTGTGGTGGATTTCAGGCCTTTCCCTTTGGGATTTGGTTTGGAATGTATCCGTGAACCCTTGGTGGTGTTCTTGGTGGAAATCCTTCGATTTCTCTTGATTCAACAAGTTTTTTTGGACCAAATCGTAGCTATGGGATGCCCATGAGGTACTCCTAGTATCCCCAAAGTCTTGTGCGAATCCATGGAGCAAATCGGGAGATCAGGAAGTGGTTTTGGGGGAGTTGTCCCGCGGCTCGCTGTTCATCTTGAACGCCCAGGCCCTGACCGGTCTGACCGGTGCCTTCCACCGGTCTGACCGGTGCAGCCCCTGTTGGGTTTTAGCTCGGGTGAACGTGCTGTTGTGTTCCTTAGTCTCTAGGCTTGCTGCTGTTTCGAGTTTGGTGCTGTTTGGAGCTCGGGAGGTTGTTTTCTCAGATTTGGGGTTTCCTGCCTAGGACCGGTCTGACCGGTGTGCTGTACCGGCCTGACCGGTTGTTGACGCTCACTAGCGTCGCCACCAGGTTTATATCCCCGGCAACTGCGCCAGAAAGCTTGTTGGCACTTGCTAGCGTCGTACTAAATATGCAACGACAACAGAAGGGATGTTGGTATAAATAACGATCGCAGAAAAGTCCGCAAGCGTACGAATACCGGTGTAGCTTTCACCCAAGAGTATTCCAGGGTATCGAATCCACAGGGAACGTGTGTGCACTAGTGAAGAATCAAGATCGGCCTTGGACGAGATAAGATATGGTAATAGTGTAGGAGAGGTAGAGAGGGTTTCGAAAGATTCCGGATACTAAAGATAAGATCAGCGTTTACTTCGATGCTTGCTTCGGGATGCTCAACCATCCTAACCCAGAAAGGGATGAGAAGTGGGCTAGGCAAGCCAAGCAGGGGTCCTACTGCGCTCTAGTGGATCTCACGTGGTGGACTACGTAGGCCGTCAGGGCTGTCACCACCTAGGGCTACCACAACAATCCGTGCCACTAGGTGTACTCCGAGGTAATCGCAAGACTAGACACCACGTCTACTCTAGTGACTACTATTCTAGCTTTGCAATTACTAGAACACTAATCAAAGCAAGGAGCCCACAAGCATAAATAATAAAGCTGAACTTAATTAATTAAATAAATCCAGAATGCCTAAGAGTTACCCGGATGTTACTCAAAGTGGAGCCGCATCCGCCGAGGTACAAGAGGAAGGGAGGAAGCCGACAACTCCGGCTTCTCCCAAACTCGCACCTCAACTCTCACCTAATTCTAACACTAATTTGGTAGGGCTTCGCCTTGATCTCTGCTTCTCTGTTCGTCCAAGGAGAGACCTCTCCTTTGAAGGGAAGCACTCATCCTTGGGTGAAGTGGTGTATTTGAAGTGAGGAGGATGGCTTTTATTTATAGGGGGAGGAGACTTGGGAGAGTGGAGGACCTCCCCCTCTTTCCTGGGGCGCAACCTGCCCTCCCACGGCACTGTAGCGTGCAGGGCAAGGTGCTTGAGGTGGTGGAGGTGAAAACCAGAGGAAAACCGGATCCTAGGGGCGAGAACCGGAGCTGAACCGGCTGGCTGGGCGCTGAACCGCTGCAGAAAAAAGAAAACCCACCGGCTCACTAGTGGACCGGCCAACCGACCCTGCCCCGGCCTCTCCCGTCGCGCCACGTCGCCGGCCGGGGCGATCCCGCGCGCGCGACCCGCGCTCCTCTGCATGGCGCCTTCAGGGCCACAGCCATCTGCTGCCTGCCACGTGTCCAGGCGGGCCGACCCGCATGCACGTGCTCCTGCGGCGGGAGTCCGGCGGGGGCCTCTAGCAAGCTGGCACGTGGCCCGGTGGGCTCCGTCCGCGCGCGCGGCCTGCGCACTGCGATCCGCGGTGTGGGCTCTGCGCCAATACGCGCCTGCCGCGTGGCTGGCGGGCGGCGCGCTCCCGCGTGGACGCGCGAACCGCGATGTGGCGTGGGTCCCGCCGGGCCCGCCACGGTCTCCCGCCAGGGCGCACCGCTGCGCGGTCATTGACTTGCGCTGGTGGCAATCGCTGTCTGCCACGTGTCCCCACCTCATGTGTCTTTTGTCTATTAGATATCTTTTGCATCCGAGCTCCAAAGTAGGCAAATGATATGTCCATTTCAATCGTCTCGACGAGCCCGTCGCAATGGTGCAATCCGTTTTGGCATTTGAGGTTTATGATAATGCCATATTTTATTCTATAATTGCTCATTTGCACCTGCGACCAAATATACATCAAAGCTTGTGGAATTTGTTAGATTATAACCCTATAGCTATGGTGCACACTTTTATGGAGTAACTTTTATCCAAAGTTGATGGTCGAAAATAGGGACTTAACGACCGTCAACACCGGTGCAAGGGCTTGTCTGTGGAAATCGTCAAGTCTTGCTCGGGTGATCCGTTTTGCGGTCCAGGGTGACCCGGTGTGCCTCTGGAGAGTGTCGGGCGATCTGGCGGTCTAGTCCGGGTGATCCAGCTGGGACCGGTCTGACCGGTGGTAGTGACCGGTCTGACCGGTGTGGTCTGAGTGCTGCTCGAGTGTTTGTTCCGCTGTGTTTTCGAGTAGGTTTCGGTGGTTGTTGGTTCCTAGGACCAGTAGCACTTCAGTGGCTACGTGGTCTTGACCAACTTGGGTAGTTGAGTCGGAGAAGTGATTTGGTCAAGCCGTGTTCATCTTGTTGGAGAAGATATCTCCCTCGAGAAGAATTTTTATCGGCTCACATTCACTCCCCCCCTCTCTGGTCGCCAGTTCGGTCCTTCACATCCCAGCCCAGTCAGGAGGTCATGATGATCGACGTGGACTGGAGGCAACCCTTCATCGACTACATCCGCGAGCAAAAGGTTCCTTCCGACAAGAACGAGGCAAAACAACTCGTCCGATGAGCCAAGGCCTACGTACTAGTCGGAGACAAGCTCTACAGGCAAGGTGCGACTTTTGGAGTACTCATGAAGTACGTACCTCAGGAAGAAGGCAAGGACATCTTGGAGATGATCCACAATGGCGTCTGCGGCAACCACGCGTCCTCTCACACGCTGGTGAGCAAAGCCTTCCGACGAGCTTTCTAGTGGCCCACAGCTCTGGGTGACGTAGAAGAACTCGTCAGAAGGTGTCAAGGGTGCCAATTCTTTGCCAAGCAGCAACACGTCCTAGCCTACAAGCTAGTCACGATACCGCCGACCTGGCCGTTCGCCTGCTGGGGGCTCGACATGATTGGACCTCTGCCAACTGCGCCAGGAGGATTCAATAGAGTTCTGGTGGCTATCGACAAGTTCACCAAGTGGATCGAAGTCAAGCCGGTCACCTACCCAAAAGCCGACAGAGTACTCGACTTCTTGGATGAACTCGTGCGTCACTACAGGCTAACCCATTGCATCATCACAGACCTGGGATCCAACTTCAACAATCACCAGTTTTGGGAATACTGCGAGAACAGCGGGATCGACGTCTGGTACGTCACAGTCGCTCACCCATGCGCTAACGGCCAGGTGGAGCGTGCCAACAGGATGGTACTCGACGCCCTCAAGATGCGACTGCACGATGCTGCTAACACCAAAGGAGGCAAGTGGATCAATGAACTACCCAACGCACTCAAGGGGCTTTGTACTCAACCTACCAAGCCGACTGGGCAGTCGCCCTACTTCCTGGTCTACAGTTCCGAAGCTATAGTACCCGCCGACGTGATGTGGGAATCCCCAGCGGTTGAACAATATGACGAAGGCATCTCAGAAGACAGCCTTGAAGAAGTGGGGCTATCTGAGGACCACCTGGATGTGGGACCAGCAACCTTGCGATGGGTAGCGCGGCTTCTTCGAGCTCCTTCAATGATGCCCGCAGCTTCTCGCAGTCTTTATTGAGCTTCTGCAGAGATTTGTAACAACGCACAAGGTCAAGATCGGAGGCTTCACGAAGCTCCATCCATTTGATGCACTCATGGCGCATCTTCGTGAATTCATACTCGGCTACCTCTTGGGCGTCTTTCTCTCGGTACACGATGTTCTTCAGATCTATCTCAGAAGCCTTCAGCCATTCGACAGAGGTCTCAAGCTCTGCAGACAACTCGACAACAGAGTCAACTACAGACATGCTACAAGATAAGTACTCAAGTGCGACGGCGGGAGCCATACCTTTGTTCTTCTGCCTCAGCGACTTGTTCTTCTTGATCAAGTCATCCCTCTTCGCCTGCATGTCTTGCACCTCATTGTGGTACTAGGCGAAGGCGCTGTCAAGCTTGGATTGGAGTAGCGCGGAGTGCTTCCTCGACTTGCCCAGCTCTTTCTCCAAGGCTTTAGCGCTGATGACCGTGTCGCCATATCCCATGAGGAGCTCTGTCTTCTTTTGGGATCTTTCCACAAGGCTCTGCACACATCGAGTCTCAGTCAGTACTGGTACTCACAACTACAAGGCTACTCAGGGTACTCGCAGCGTACCTTGACCCATTGCACCGTGCGGCGCCGCGACTCCATGTTTAGTGACACGACGGTCGGGTCGATCAGCTCGTCATCCAGCAACTTGAGCCCTCCGCGGCTCAAAGCCCCAGACTCCGGCATTGGCACCGACCGTAATGGTGCTGCCTCTTCTACCACCGTCTCACGGATGACAACCTCAGTACTCGAACCGGGCTGTGGATCAACTTGTGTTTCACCCTGGGCTCGGGGGCCGAAGCCGTCGTTTGCTCCACAACTGGCTCGGCAGCGGTCGCCTCGATAGTAGTTGCCTCAATGGCCACCGCCTCAGCGATCACCCCTTCTTCAACTTGCGGTCTTGTAAACAACACGTCAGTGACATACGGCTGGAGCAACTACTCTACACAACAAGTACTCAAGTTAACAGGATACATACCTCCTACAAGGGTGGCTTCTTCAAGCATCGCCCCAGCCCCAGCTTCGGCTTGTGGTGGCGGTGTGGGTTCTCGCGCCTCCGCCGAGCGGTCTTCACCATTGGCGGGAGCACTAGTCTCGGCCTCGTCCCACGACAAGTCGGTGGATTTCCTTCATTGAGAAGTACTATGTCAGCTACTTGAAACGCATCTCAATGACTACTCAAGTGTTTGGGTACTTACAGCGTCGATCACACTACTGTGACGGTCGGGGCACCCAGCAGACGAGCTATATCTACAATACTGGGTTCCTCAGCGGCAACAGATCCAACGGGAGGCTCCTGCTCCTTCTCCTTCGGCTGCTCAACGGCCACGGCCGCAACAGGAGGAGGGCCTTGGGCTTCTTCAACCGACGGCTGTGGGTTTGCTTCCACAGTCGTTGTCTATTCCTGTGCCTCGCCAGGCACAGCTCCTTCGACAACTGGAGGCGGGCTGGTGCTTCCTCCAGTCGCCGCCCCCACAGTGTCCCAATCTCCCTCCTCATCTTCTAGCGGGTTTCGAGGAGGGGATTTGCTGCATAAACAACTCAAGTCGTTAGCAACAGACTACTTTCTAGGTACTCGACTAATCAAGTCGTGGTACCCACCTCTTGTCTGGTGTCTTTCGACACCTTTAGCTTCTTCACGGCGTGTTTGCGCGCCACATTGCGAGGCTTCCTTGGTGGAAGCGACAAGTCATCTTCCAGACTAGCCGGTTGCTCCACCACCGGCACATGTGGCATTCCGACTCAGTGAAACCTGGACCGAAGCTGGAAGCGCTGCTGAAGTGTTTCTTCATCTTCGTCGTCGGACGAATCTTCATTGATGATAGTGTCATCATCCTCACCGACTACTCGGTGCTCCTTCGCCTTCGCCTCTGCCTTCCCCTGAGGTTGCTTCTGAGCTTGAGGGGGGATGGAGGCACAGAGACAAATTTCTTGAGGTCGTCCTACAAGATCAAGCAAATGTCAGTACGACTTCTCAACATACTGGAACTCGGGGGCTATGGCCTCGACTACTAACCTCTTTCGGTGGACGTTACGCGGAGTACTCCTCCACGGGGCAAGGAGTGTACGGGGGCATATCTTTGAAGATCCTACCTAGCGTCTCGATTATCACGTCGTCGTCGATCTCCTCACCAGGCATCCATGAGGAATCTTCAGCTCCAGTGTACTCGTAGCCGAGATGGTCTCGCGCCATCAGCGGCTGCACACTCCTCTTCATGAAACTGAAGGCCACATGCATATCTTGATTGGAAAGAGCAGTGTGATCAGATTTTTAGAGTGCATAATCTCTCTGACCAAAGGCGTGTTAGTCTTGCTTCCGTTGAATTCTCTGGTTATGCTCTTACTTGGTGGAATCAGATACAAGAAAATTAGCTTGTGTTGAGACGTGATCATATCAACACATGGGCTGAAATGAAGCGTGTGATGAGGAGACGTTTTGTTCCATCAAGCTATCACCGTGACCTTCGTAATAGGTTGCAAACATTGAAGCAAGGTTCCAAATCAGTTGATGAATATTTCAAAGAGATGGAGTTGCTCTTGATTCGATCTGATATCAGAGAAGATGAAGAGTCAAGAATGGCAAGATTTTTGCACGGTCTCAATGATGACATTTCCAGTTTTGTGGAGATGTTTCCGTATCGAACTTTGCAAGGTCTTGTTGATCAAGCTATGCGCACTGAGAGGAAGATTCAGCAAGAAGGACGTGGTCGGTCCTATGGGAGTCGATCTATCTCAACTCCATGGCGCCAGCAGTAGGCCAGTACCTCTGTTGTTGGTGTTCGATCTCAAGGTGCTGCAGCTAGGTCCTCTCCATCCATTGGTGCTGCAAAGGAAACATTCTCTAGTGCTTCTTCACCTGCAAATCAGCAAGAAAATCATCGTCCTGCTACAAGTGCAGCAGCCCCTTCAGCTACATCAGCCGCTGCATCATCTTCGCATAGCCGAGGTATTGTTTGTCACAAGTGCCAAGGTCTTGGGCACATTGCTGCTGAGTGTCCTAGTAAAAGGACCATGATTGTGAATGCGCAAGGTGAATGGGAATCTGAAAGTGATGAAGAAAGTGCTCCAATATATGATGAAGAAATTAGGACTGATGAGACAGTGATTCGGCCTGATGAAGGTGATAATAATTGCTTCATTTCTCAACGAGTGCTTAGTATCACTGCTGTGAAAGAAGAAAATAATCAGCGACACAACTTTTTTCACACTCGAGGCATGATCAAGGACAAGCTATGTCGAATCATTGTTGATAATGGCAGCTGCAATAATATTACAAGTCAAGAATTGGTTGAGAGATTGGGGTTAAAACAGCGGCATCATCCTTCTCCTTACAAGATGCAATGGTTAAATGAGTCCGGTGCGCTGCGTGTGAGCAACATTGTGAATGTTCCTTTCTCTATTGAGCGATATAGTGATCATGTAGAGTGTGATGTGGTGCCAATGCAGGCATGCCAATTGCTGTTGGGAAGACCATGGTTATACGATCGTGATGTTCAGATTTGTGGTCAAACCAACAAGGTTGTTTTCATGTACAAAGGAGAGCACCTCACTTTGCTTCCTTTGTCGCCGGAGGAAATTTTCAAGGATGATCTGAACAGAAAACAGCGAGAGAGCGAGAACCACTTACGAGTGAGCCTCATACATAGTGAGGGAGTGTTTCCACAGCCAAATAAAACTTTACAGCTGCAAAAAACTGAGCCAAAGGGAAAAGAGGGATTAGTTATGATGGCTAGGAAAGGGGATTTAAAAGAATTGAGTGAACCCAATGCCATATTCTTTGTACTCCTATGCAAGGACAATTTTCTTTCCACTAACGACTTACCCTCTACTTTGCCTAGTGTTGTTTTTGATGTGTTACAGGAATATGAAGATGTGTTTCCGGAGGAAGTACCACCAGGGCTGCCACCAAATAGAGGGATCGAACATCAAATCGACCTTGTTCCTGGTGCTTCACTTCCCAACCGTGCACCATACCGAACCAACCTAGAGGAAACCAAAGAAATTCAGCGCCAAGTGCAAGAGCTCATCAACAAAGGGTATGTCAAAGAAAGTCTTTCACCTTGTGCTGTTCCTGTTCTTTTAGTTCCTAAAAAAGATGGTTCATGGAGAATGTGTGTTGATTGCCGAGCCATAAATAACATCACCATAAGGTATAGACATCCCATACCTAGACTTGATGACATGCTTGATGAACTTAGTGGTGCTATCATTTTTACAAAAATTGATTTGAGAAGTGGCTATCATCAAATTCGCATGAGAGAAGGAGATGAATGGAAAACAGCCTTTAAACCCAAGTTTGGGCTGTATGAATGCTTGGTGATGCCTTTTGGATTGACCAATGCACCTAGTACTTTCATGCGTTTAATGAATCACGTGCTTAGGCCTTTTATTGGCAAAATTGTTGTGGTTTATTTTGATGACATATTAATTTACAGCAAGTCTTTTGATGAACATGTTGAACATATAAAATGTGTTTGCGGAAGGAATGCTTGTTTGCTAACCTTGCCAAGTGCACCTTTTGCACCGACAAGGTAGTCTTTCTTGGCTTTGTTGTTTCAGCTCAAGGTGTGGAGGTTGATGAAGAGAAGATTAAGGCTGTACATGAATGGCTGCCTCCACAAAATGTGAGCCAAGTGAGAAGCTTCCTTGGACTTGCCGGCTTCTATCGTCGGTTTGTTAAAGATTTCAGTACCATTGCTGCCCCAGTCAATGAGTTGACAAAGAAGGATGTGCCATTTCATTGGGGTGCAGCACAAGCGAAAGCATTTGAAGAGCTGAAAACGAAATTGACAACAGCCCCACTACTCGCACTTCCAGATTTTGGTAAGACTTTTGAAATTGAATGTGATGCAAGTGGTGTAGGGATTGGAGGCGTGCTCATGCAAGAAGGGAGACCTATTGCATACTTCAGTGAAAAGCTAAGTGGTCAAACTCTTAATTATTCAGTTTATGACAAAGAACTTTATGCTCTTGTGAGGAGTTTGGAAACTTGGCAGCACTACCTTTTGCCTAAAGAATTCATTATACATTCTGATCATGAATCCTTGAAACATTAAAAGGGCCAATAAAAACTCAACAAAAGACATGCTAAATGGAGTGAATTCATTGAATCTTTTCCTTACATTGTTATGTACAAGAACGGGAAGGATAATATTGTTGCTGATGCTTTGTCTCAACGCCATGCTTTGTTGTCTCAACTTGATGCAAAAATTCTTGGCTTGGAAAGTATTAAGAATTTGTATGCAACTGATTCATACTTTGCTGAACCGTTTTCTAAATGTTGCGATGGCAAGGGCTGGGAAAAATTCCATTTGCATGATGGCTTTTTGTTTCGATCTAACAAACTCTGCATTCCAGATTGTTCTGTTCGACCTTTGCTTTTGCAGGAAGCTCATGCCGAAGCACTAATGGCTCAATTTGGTGCCAAGAAGACAGAGCAGGTGCTGGCTGATCACTTCTTTTGGCCAAAGCTGAGAAGAGATGTAGAGCGATATGTTCTTCGCTGCGTCACATGCCACAAAGCTATGTCCCGTTTGAACCCTCATGGTTTATACACGCCTCTACCTATCCTAGTGTACCATGGGAAGACATTTCTATGGATTTTGTTCTCGGTTTACCTCGAACTGAGAGGGGGAGAGATTCAATCTTTGTTGTGGTTGATCGCTTTAGTAAAATGGCTCATTTTATTACCTGTCATAAGAGCAACGATGCTTCACACATTGCTGAATTATTTTTCAGGGAAATTGTGCGCTTACATGCTGTGCCATGAACTATTGTGTTTGATCGTGACACCAAATTTTTGAGCTACTTTTGGAAGACCTTGTGGGGAAAACTTAGGACAAGATTGTTGTTCTCCACAACTTGTCACCCACAAACTGATGGGCAAACTGAAGTTGTGAACCGCACCTTGTCAACATTGTTGCGGGCTGTCCTCAAGAAGAACTCGAAGCTTTGGGAAGAAAGCTTGCCTCATGTGGAGTTCGCATACAACAGGGCGGTACATTCAACCACAAAATTTAGCCCCTTTGAAATTGTATATGGCTTCAAACCTGCTGCTCCCATCGATCTATTGCCTTTACCTATGCATGAACGTGTGAACTTCGACGCAAGCAAGCGTGCTGAATTTGTTAAGAAACTCCATGAACGAGCAAAATCCAACATTGAGAAGATGACCAAGATGTATGAGAAGCACGCCAACAAGGGTCGCAAAAAGATTGTGTTTGAACAAGGAGACTTGGTTTGGGTGCACCTACGCAAGGATCGATTCCTAGACCAATGCAAGAGCAAGCTGCAGCCACGTGCTGATGGACCATTCAAAGTGCTTCGCAAGATCAATGACAATGCATATGAAATTGATCTTCCAAGTACATATGGTGTTAGTACAAGTTTCAACGTCGCCGATCTTTCTCCATTCTTTGGGGTGGAAGAGTCGAGGATGACTCCTTTTTAAGAGGGGGAGGATGATGTGGACATCCCACGAGTTACGCAAGATCATGTATCAGGCACACAAGCTCAATTGATTCAAGGCCCTATTACACACAGCCGTGCTAAGAAACTCCAACAAGAGGTGAATTCTTTCCTTGCTAAAATTAATTTCAAAATATATGAGAATTGTATACTACCTAAAAGTTGTACTTTGGTTGTCCTTAGGAATATACATGAAGAAGACGGTACAACTAAACATGGAGAAGAAGTAAACAACAAGAAACAGTCGGACCAAGAATCACCAGCTCAAACCAAGGATCCTGGAGAATTCCGTTCGGACGACTGTTCGGACAAGCCTAGGAACCAAGAATCACCCGTCCGGAATGATGATCCAGGAGGATTCTGTTCGGACAATTGTTCGGACAAGCTTGGAAATCAAGAATCACCCGTTCGGATTAAGGATCCAGGAAGTACGCTCCGGACCTCCATTTTAGGCCAGTTCGGACCTGCATAATGAATCGACCATAACTCTTTGGTCGTGAAGTCTCTGGAGCTCCACGAGTACTTGATGGAACATGCTTGAAGTCAACTTTCCAATGCAAGAAACCGCATGTCCATTGGACTTCCCGATAAAGAGTTATGACAGATTTAGTGGAGGCTGCACAGAAGGTCAACAGCCACACGAGTCCACCTCGAGAGTTGATTTCTGGGGAGCCTTTTCACATACTTAGCCTCTTAATTTTCCTCTCGAGTTCACACCCAACTAGGAGGGTTGTTCCTAGTATAAATACCCCCCTATGTACTACCAAGAACCAAGTTTTGATTATTTGTTGTTAACCACACACGGTTGAGTGTTCTTACACACCTTTGTTTTTGCGAGTTCTTAGGCTTGTGAGAGATCTCTCTGAGGTCCCCTACTTCGTGCTCTACGATTTCCGTTCGGCTACGCCGTATTGTGTGGATTAGTCTCGGCTTCTGGTTCTGCGATCGTTCGGAGATCGAGTCGAAGTCCTTCGCGGTTTCGGTGCCTCTCTCCCCGTCGTTTGGTCACAACCATCCTTTGTCAGGTATAAAGCTAGTTATCCCTGCTGTTCTATAGCAATTTATCCTTTGTTCTTGCACCTACTGTCGTGAAGATCAGGCCATCCTTGGGCTGATCCAAATCGGCACCTATCAGTATTGCCCAGCGGCATCTTCACGCATCTGTACCCTGCCACCCCCAATTACTCTGGGGTCATCCGCGCTCGGTTGGGGCTTCAACCGGAAGAACTTGCGGAAGAGGATCCAGTGGGGCTTGATCCCCACGAACGCCTTGCAGAAGTGGATGAAGACGGAAATGTGAAAGATCCCGTTAGGGTTGAGATTCACGTACTCGATCCCTTAGTACTAGAGCATCCCCTTGAAGAAGTCGCTCGCGGGGAGTGCGAGTCCGCGCTCCACGAACCGTGCAAACATCGAGATCTCATCGGGATTCTTCTCCATCGGGTATGTGTCTCCGGTGGCGGCGCGCCATTGATCCATCTCCTTCTCGCGGAGGAATCTGCTGTTGACGAGGGCGAGGATGTCCTCGGTCTTCAGCTTTGCCTTCTTCCACTCCTTCACCAGATTAGGCAGAGTGGAGCGGGGTGACGACGACAACGACTGCCTGACATCGCCGGCCTCCTCGCGGCTCCTCTTCTTCGACGCACCCGTCTTCATGCTCTTCGCTGGTGACACCTTCATCCTCCCAGTCATGAGTGTTTTCACTCGCATTCGCTCAGGGGCTGCGGGAGTGAGGACCACGGTGGCGCATGTAGATCTAATCTACCGGCGGCAGCGGCAGTGGCGGCAGTGGAAAGGGGGCTCTTCAGATCTAATCGCAAGACTGCGACTGCTGGAAGTGAGAAACCCTAAGGGTTGCCCTCTTATTTATAAGTCACTGGGCGGCTCGGTTCAGAGCGGCTGACTCAGCGCTGGCGGGCTGACTCTTCATCTTCCGGTACTTGATGCTTTCAATCTCGGGGGCTCGACTTCGATCGGTGGAATCAGTGGACTTCAACACATCAAGGATACACCGGACACATTCTATAGTCAAGATGACCCTTCAATTCGAGAGAAGTACTCGACTCAAGGCTCGGGGGCTCTGTGCCACGTGTCCTTCGGTTTTATCTCCGGATTTTTCGGGATAAGATTGACAGAACTTCAGATTGACCCTCAGCTTGAATCTACAATTCGACCTAAGGCTCGGGGGATACATTCCATATGGAATGCGATTCTTCAAATCGCATTTTCCATATGGTTTTTTCATCAAGACATCTTGAGTACTATTGAAGACCTTAGAGAGAAGCACTCGGGGATACTTGGGAACTACTCGAGAAGACTTCAAGACTACTCAAAGATTAACTGGAGAACCTTCCAGCCTTGGGATGATTCAAGCATTCTTGAGGACTTTCGGCTTTTGGAACTCGGGGACACTTAAGGACTACTCGCCAAGGCCATCAAGACTACTCGAAGACATCCTGCTCGACTATAAAGTACTCGGGGGCTTGTCGTATGGACATCCTAGGGCCCACTACCCAAGCTGGTACTGGAACCAACTACTGCAGGGGCCCCCGGGACTACACGACTTGGGCTACATGGTGCAAGACAGCGTGGAGTGCAAGGCAACCAGAGGACTAGTACTCGGTTAGGAAGCTAGACATGTCCGAACCCATGTAGAGTACTCCTAGTCGTGTACGACTAGTACTCTCCCCTTCAAACCGACTTGTAACCCTGCCTCCCAGACTATATAAGGCGAGGAAGGGACCCCTATCTATCTATACGCATCATCTTGTAACTACACCCAATCAATGCAGAGCTACGCATCATACAGGACGTAGGGTATTACGCACCTCGCGGCCCGAACCTGTCTAAATTGTGTGCCATGTGTCTCTCCTTCGAGTTCCCGATCTCGGCGAGGCCATAAACGTCTACCTCGGGTACCCCCCTTGGTAGGTTGCCGGTCTAAAACACCGACAAGGGGGGTAGAGGCCTCCTTATAAAGGGGTGGTGGAGGCGGTTCCTGGGCGCCTTTGGCGCCAACTCCTCCTCCACCGCCTTTGCCACTGCGCGGGAGATCTTGGCACGAACATTGGGCACGAACGACGCCAGGCTTGGTTCGACCGAACTACTGGGTCGGCCAAACCAGCCCAGGGCCCGTTCGCCACCGCCTTTGGCTAGCAGGCCCCCTGGGTGGTCCTTGGTAGAGGCCACATGATATGAGTTATTTTGGTCCCGATTGCTGTGGTTTGTGGGCCCTTTTTGCTTGGGTGAGTTGGACCGGTGTGCGGGTACGGGGTTTATCTCTTCTTTTCGGGCTTATTCCACTTTGTCTCTTGAAATACCATACTTACCAAAACATGTGGAGATAGTTAGTGTTAAACCCCTATACAACGGTTTACGGGATATGGGTGATGGTATAATATTTGCTTTAAGTACCATCAGCAGTCGAGCATGCCGTTGAGGCGGTTGCCATGGAAGTCGAGCGTGCGGAGCTCGCCGAAGTAGGAGAGCTGGTCCAGCGGCCACGCACCTCCAGCGACGGGAGCAAGAGTGTGATGACGCGGCGGCCGTCGGCGGAGCACTCCATGTCGGTCCAGCAGATGGTGCACGCATCACCGGTGCTCTAGTTGGTAGCAAAGATGCCGTATCGCATAGCCATTGCCGCCGTGCACCTGCTAGCATGGTGGTGGCGTCCTTCTTTCCGTGCACGCTGGCGGTAAAGCAGCATAATAGAATAGGGTTCCCTGCTCCCGCTGGGCCTCGCCAACCAGCTAGTCGAGCTGTTCATGGAAGAGAGGTACTTCAGTGTATTTGGAATCGTATTTCTAGATTTGTTTTTCTAAAGGAGAATGGCTATAAACTGTAGCCATGATGTCATGTGACATCATCATTCTAGGAACATCAAAGATTTGGAGCAGGGCATAGGACGAACGACCGGCTTCTCAGTTCGACGCCGTGCAGCTACGCGTCGGCGTGTATGGGTGCTGCAGTTTGCTCAGCCATGCTCAGGACTAGGGGTCACAGGAGCTGCCGACAGCAGCGCGAACAGCAGCAACCCTTAGCTGCTGTGGCAGATGAGGACAGGCAGTCATGGGCTGTGGCCAGTGGCCACTTGCCTAGAGTAGAGTGCAGCACGGGCGACGGTCGGTGCGGGCACACGTGGGTGCCAGCCAAGGCGCGTGCGAGCTGTTGACGGCTGTTATGTACCACTTTTATACCGTCAACTCCTGCATAAAATAAATGGAAAGTGATCATCAACACTAGGATAGGGGTTTATACTGACAATTTCCACAAGTGTTGGTGTTTCTAGTTTTTGATGCAGGACATGCCAAAATACACATGAAATGATATAGCTGAGAGCAAGTGCATTAATGGCATGAATATGGCACCATCAGAAATAGGTCCAAATGCCCATTTGGACTGCACCATTGTGACGGGCTCGTCGAGACGATCGAAATGGATATATCATTTGCATACATCGGAGCCCGGATGAGAGATATATGCACAGGACATCATGTCAGCCCGGTGGGACCCACACTAGGCCATGTGGCGACGTGCTGGCACACAGGATGCCATGTGTCCATGACATCTCATCAATCCAAGAGAAGCACCTCCCGACGAATCAGATGCCGCCACGTGTTCAGCACAAGGATTCAAGGGCCCACAACCCGAGCAAACCACCTCCAACCGACCCATACACCTGGAACCGTCATAAGGGACCACAAATCAGCCACTGGGAGAAAGCACAGCACGAGACGTGGTGGGGCCAGGTCGGCCGAACCCTTGGATCGGCCGAACCGACCTTGCCACGGATCGCCATCTACTTCCACGTGGTGCTCGGTGATTGGTCCTACAGTGGATTCCCAGGTGCCCAAGCTATTCTCTCGCCGGTACCTTGGCCTATAAATAGAAGAGGAGTGGGTAAGAATAAGGACACACCATCTCACTCAAGGATGAGAGCTTCCCTTCAAAGGAGAGGCCTCTCCTTGGTAGATTAGAGAGTAGGAGAGTGAGAGAGGGATTTGTACCCCTGTGGATGCTTCGTTCTTCATTTAGAATAAAGTGAGTATTTCTGCATTTCCTATTTAGACTAAAGTAGTGTTCATGCATAGGTGAATAGTTCTTGTGTTCTTCACTTGTTCATGATTTAGAGGCTTGTGTTCTTCATGAGCTTAGCTTTTGATCTTCTGGTGTAGTCCATCAGTTGCTAATTCCGTTTGTATGCCTGCTAGTCCAATTAGAGTAAAGTGGATGCTCCTGCATTCTAGTTTAGACCAAAGTCCTTCCATGATCCTTGTATAGATAACGGTTACCTGAGTGAGTTCTGGTCTCTCCCTCGTGGGTTCGTCGTTCCGTCTTCGTACGGAGTGCTATAGTGTCGCTACGGGACGTCAGACGTAGTCGTGCTATAGTAGTAACCGGTGGTGTAGACATGGTGTCTAGACAATGGGTTATCCTTCGATTGCCATGTATCCCACGGTTTGTCTTAGGGTAGGCCGCGGTAGTGACAGCCGTTGGACCATCACGGAATCCCCCACGTCTGGATACAGGTGTAGGCAACCATTTGCCGTGAACCAACTGTTATAGCCAGGAGGGTCCGGTGTCCGAAACGAGAGTTCCTAACCAAGAGATTGTTCTCAACTCTGCCCACTATCAGTAGGATCCTCTCCATCTTCATCTCGTCCTATAGAGTTTTGTCCTCGGACCATAGCTAGGCCAGGAGGTAGCACACACCGTTCCTTCGATTCGATACCCTTGGGAATACTCCTGAGGTGAAGTGCTACAGTGGTATTTCCGTGCGCTTGCGGATTCTTTCGTACCCGTCGGTATACCCAAGTGGATCTTACACTCACGCTAGGTGTACCACTAGTGGTGAGGTTAAGAAATACCAACAAGCATTTTTGGCGCCGTTGCCGGGGAACGGTTGCCATATCTATCTTCGAACCTAGTGGTCCTTGTATCTATCTTTTTCGTTTTCTTGAATTCTACCTTTTCCCCCGGTACCCATTGAGCTGCCTTCCTGTCAAAGCCTCTCTACCCCTAGGGGCGAGTTCGCCTTGGAGCAACCATCAACTTCTTCATCTAGCTGCGAACTTCGTTCCGGCTTTATAGCCATGGTTCGGAACCGACCATTCTCTGGAGCCATCAGTGATGATCATTTAAAGGAGTTCAAAGAACTGTGTTCGTGCTTGGTAATCCCAGGAATGACACAGGAATCTTTGAGGTGGAAGTTGTTCCCTTTCTCTCTCATAGACAGAGCGGAGCAGTGGTACACCCGCACGATAGGGAGTGTACACAATTGGGAAGAACTACGAGATGACTTTTGTCAGTCGTTCTCCCCTTTTGGACGCTCAGAGTTGCTACCGTGTGAATTTCGTGAATTTGGCCAATTAGAGGGTGAGTCTATAAGTGCAGCTTGGGCTAGGTTCTCACACCTGTTGGAGCTTAGCTCAGACTTGTCTATACCCGAAGATGTATCATTGTGCACCTTTTACACGAGGTTAGACATGGAATCTGCACGAGAGCTCGACCTTCTAGCTGGAGGATCGTTCAAACATCAATTCCCAATGGAAAGAAGAGAAATCCTAGAATTCTTCTTAGAAGCCTCTTCTTCCCATACCAGTCACAGCGTACCCCACTAGGAATTAGAGTCGATCCAAGAGAGTCTCTTAATAGACGAATTTGAGCTTCGACCCTGCACATCCTATGATTCGTCTAGAGAGCCTTCTCTTGAACCGCGAACACCGAAGGAAGAAGAGATTCAACCTTCGGAGTTCTCTCACGTATTCGAGGATGATTCATCCAGAGACATTATAAATACCTTGAATCACTACAGGCACGAGAATCCTACGGCATCGAAAGACCTTTATGAGGTCCTCGATGAAGTTTGGAATCATGGGACCATAGTGGATTGGTCGCCTCAGAAATCAAAGCCTACTTCCGAAGCAATTCGGGTTAGCTCGATTTCCACGACCATCCACTGTTCCATGAGGGGAAACACCGTAGATGCTATTCATGACCCTACTGTTGGAGCTTGCATCATACCAGAGGTCCTTCTGGACACTGTGGTGGGTGACATGCCCCTCACCCTGACTGATAGATATCTCCAAAGTCCTAAGTGGAACTACTTTTTCCGATGTCAAGGGATTGCTAGGGACGTGCCGATCATCATAGACGAGATCGAGGTGTGCTTAGATTTTCATATCCATGACATCATGGATTTCGATCTTCTCCTAGGCTTCCCATTGGATGAACTTCTTGATAAATCTCAAGGGAGCCAAGATCATAAGCTTAGGGAATCCGATTTTGCCACTTCTATCACAGGTCTAGGACCTCCACTAGCAAATCCTCTTCCCAAGCAAGACCCGCTCAAGAAGATGATGCATGTATCTCCGTTCGCTTCATCCGAGGCCGTTCTCATTGAGGTTGTAGACTTTCCTACTCCTCATGAGAATGACTCAGAAGATTCTCTTCACTTCTGTGAAGGCGAATGATCATCATCCCTCTCGACCGAGTTTGAGCCTCTTCCCACTGGCATGTATCTTGTTGCTTTCGATCATGATCGAAAGTCGATATTTAGCTTTCATGATAAATCTCTTGAGATAGAGAACTCATGAGCCATGAAAATTTGTGAGGCACCGACTCTGGAATTCATAGGAAAGGATTCCATTGACGAGCATGGTAGCTTCATCCTTGATATACCTTATGAACCATGCTCGCATAATCCCTCTCCAGAGTCAGCCATGCTTAGTGCACTGACCACACATAAGGGCTACAACCACCTTTTGGTCCTCTATTGTAGAATGTTAAGAAGGTTGATTGTGGATGCATATGTTTACTATAAGCATATCAGATTTCGTGTGTACACTATGGCACTAACCTTGCAGCTAAAGCTTCACTGATGCATCCAAGATTGGTGGTGAGACGAGAATGACACCACCAATGATAGCTGCAAGATGAAGTTCCCCTGGTCGAGCTTATGACCATAATAAACAAAGCACTACCAGGAGATAGCCTAGATTAGCATAGGTTTTATTTCCCTTTTCGAATAAAAGCAAGAACATGTTTTTAAGATAAAGTTGTCCTTCGGGTATTTTTGGTCACTAACCTTTCAGGTGGAGATTGAAAAGAATGGTGGACAGTGATGCCTAAGAACATGTGAGCAACATCAACTACAACACTCCGGTAAGATTTTGGTGAGGGAATATTTACAAAGGAAGCTTGATCTCCACACACTTGAGTTTTGCTGCACAACAATGCAAACTCCAAGTGTGGGAGAGGTATGTGAGCATCTCGGGTAAAGTTCCTCTCATGCCAAATCATATCCTGGTTTGGAAATGATGTAAGCTCTCTCATCTTGCCTGATTAGCTAGGTAAGTCCTGCTTTTGACTTTAAACAAAGCCCTTCTGGGAGGTTGCCCGAGGTTCACCATTATGCGCTCATGCTTATGTTCCCTTTGAAAATAATTTGATCATGCTTGCATGCCTCCTTTATCTTTGCTCGTATGCTCTGGTTTGAGTGTTTGAGGCATCATACATTCATAGATTGTTTTCAATTAAGCATGGTGCTTAGGTTAAAACTGTCTTCTTCAGTCAAAACAAGACATGGTGTTGAGTTTTGATTGATGAATCTTAGAGTTATGTTTTCATAAGATCTTGGTTGCATGTATGTGGACTAACCCCTACAGATAATCGTCAAATTCAAATGGGCAAGTCATCAAGTTAGATTCAAATGGGAAGGTAAGTAAAGGTTTGGATTCATGTTGCACGACATACAAATGAGGTGCATATGACCTCTCGAAGGTCCAAGGTAAGTATATCCTCCTTTGTTTATGGAGTGCAATATTGATATAACCTTGCTTGAGCAGATGACATGGTGACGTAATAAAAAAACAAAAACAAAAAATATTTGCTTTTGAATAAAGGCTCTATGGTTCTCAAACCAGTAGAGTCCATCTCTTTGTTTCCACTTTTGCTTGAAGAACAACACCAGGTACAAGAACAAGTGTGGGGGAGTCCTCTCGATCTCATCATCATCATATCCACTCGAGAACTCCCACACAAGGGCTGCACGACAGTGATGGTATGTGCACCCTTCATCTCACTCTCTACCTACGAGTATTGAATGATCTTCAATTCTTATCTAGTGAATCAAACTCAAATCATGGTGCTCTCCCTGCTCTACATGATTCCTGTGGTTGGCCTGCATATGTTTTATTCCTTACTCATTATCTTGATGCTTGTGAACAAATATCATTAGGGAATTCATGCTCATCTAAGTAGTTGGTGTTTGAGATATGGTTCGATGATATGATCTTCTCTCTTAATGCTTGAGTGGTTGGGAATTTATTTGAAAAATCTGAAAACTCTTTGCAAAGCTCCTCATTGAAATGCCATAGTCCTACCAAGGCCATATGATGTTCTAGTTAAAAACCTTATACTCATATGCTGCTTGTTATTGCATTGAGCTTTGTCAAATCCTGTGACCCTTTCGGGAATTCTTTTCGTGCTTTCATGATCAAGATTTATGTGCACACCACCATTTCCCCCCTTGCTATGCTTCTACACTGGAAGTTAGCATTGTATCATCCATCTATTCCACCAAATAAAGCTCCATGCATTGTTCCATGGTTTACCCCTCTCCAAATATCTCCAAAAGAGACTAGGCTATGCAAAAAGAAAAAAAAAGAGAAAGACATGCTCAAAAAGCATGACAAAAAAAGAAAAAGAAAAAGAAAAAAAGAAAAGAAAAGGAAGATAGCCCATGTCTCAAATATTTCAAGAAGCAGAGAGGAGAAAATCATGCAAAAAGGAGTTTCATATTTTAGATGGTAATAACTAGTAGCTACTCCGGGGCTAGTATCCACCTTACCATACCCATCATACCCATACATGTGCACATCTTGATCTGATCGTATGATTTGATTTTCTTCTTGGATCTGGTTTTTGACATTGCAATATATGTGAAACAAGTATGCTTTATCTTTTATCCTACCCTGAGCTCCACATATAGCCATCATTAGTAGTAGGATGAAGGAAGGCAATTCTAATGCCTTGGTGAGGACATATACACATTGAGTGATCTGAGAGAATCAAATGAGGAGCTAAGCAAGGTTTGTTTTGAAAATTATTGCAAAAACCCCAAGTTACTTGACATGATGAGCAGAAGTGATTTGATTCATGACCATTCCATTCCTCAACTACCCAAGATGGCATGATAGACACTCCACAAAGTTCACAGGTACAAGGTATGGTTTGGAATATCTCTTATGCTTACTTCATATCCCTGGATATCATGTCCCATTTGATTTGTTCTCCCTTTACTCGGGACGAGCAAAGGTCAAGTGTGGGGGAGTTGTTGACGGCTGATAAGTACCACTTTTATACCATCAACTCCTGCATAAAATAAATGGAAAGTGATCATCAACACTAGGATAGGGCTTTATACTGACAATTTCCACAAGTGTTGGTGTTTATAGTTTTTGATGCAGGACATGCCAAAATACACATGAAATGATATAGCTGAGAGCAAGTGCATTAATGGCATGAATATGGCACCATCATAAACAGTCCCAAATGCCCATTTGGACTGCACCATTGTGACGGGCTCGTCGAGACGATCGAAATGGATATATCATTTGCATACATCGGAGCCAGAATGAGAGAGATATGCACAGGACATCATGTGGGCCCGGTGGGACCCACACTAGGCCATGTGGCGACGTGCTGGCACAAAGGATGTCATGTGTCCATGACACCTCATCAATCCAAGAGAAGCACCTCCCGACGAATCAAACGCTGCCACGTGTTCAGCACAAGGATTCAAGGGCCCACAACCCAAGCAAACCGCCTCCAACTGACCCATACACCTGGAACCGTCATAAGGGACCACATATCAGCCACTGGGAGAAAGCACGGCGTGAGACGTGGTGGGGCCAGGTCGGTCGAACCGACCTTACCACGGATCGCCATCTGCTTCCACATGGTGCTTAGTGATTGGTCCTATAGTGGATACCCAGGTGCCCAAGCTGTTCTCTCGCCGGTACCTTGGCCTATAAATAGAAGGGGAGGGGGTAAGAATAAGGACACACCATCTCACTCAAGGATGAGAGCTTCCCTTCAAAGGAGAGGCCTCTCCTTGGTAGATTAGAGAGTAGGAGAGTGAGAGAGGGATTTGTACCCCTGTGGATGCTTCGTTCTTCATTTAGAATAAAGTGAGTATTTATGCATTTCCTATTTAGACTAAAGTAGCGTTCATGCATAGGTGAATAGTTCTTGTGTTCTTCACTTGTTCTTGATTTAGAGGCTTGTGTTCTTCATGAGATTAGCCTTTGATCTTCTGGTGTAGTCCATAAGTTGCTAATTCCGTTTGTATGCCTGCTAGTCCAATTAGAGTAAAGTGGATGCTCCTGCATTCTAGTTTAGACCAAAGTCCTTCCATGATCCTTGTATAGATAGCGGTTACCTGAGTGAGTTCTGGTCTCTCCCTCGTGGGTTCATCGCTCCGTCTTCGTACAGAGTGCTATAGTGTTGCTACGGGACGTCAGACGTAGCCGTGCTATAGTAGTAACCGGTGGTGTAGACGCGGCGTCTAGACAACGGGTTATCCTTCGATTGCCATGTATCCCACGGTTTGTCTTAGGGTAGGCCGCGGTAGTGACAGCCGTTGGACCCTTACGGAATCCCCCACGTCCGAATACAGGTGTAGGCAACCATTTGCCGTGAACCGACTGTTATAGCCAGGAGAGTTCGGTGTCCGAAACGAGAGTTCCTAACCGAGAGATTGTTCTCAACTCTGCCCACTATCAGCAGGATCCTCTTCATCTCGTCCTATAGAGTTGTGTCCTTGGACCATAGCTAGGCCAGGAGGTAGCACACACCGTTCTTTCGATTCGATACCCTTTGGAATACTCCTGAGGTGAAGTGCTACAGCGGTATTTCCGTGCGCTTGCAGATTCTTTCGTACCCGTCGGTATACTCAGGTAGATCTTACGCTCACGCTAGGTGTACAACTAGTGGTGAGGTTAAGAAATACCAACATGAGCGCGGAAGCTGTGGCGTCGGTCGGAGCGGGCACGAGCTGGCATTGGTGAGCACAAAGGCAGGGAGCAGACGGCTGACAGGAGAGCAGGGAGATCCGCATAGAGGAAAGGAGAGGGGTATTTTGGTCTATTTCTGCTGTTGTTAGTCTCCGTTGTGCCTAAAACAGTTAGAAATGGTATAGAGGGAAAGAAAATTTTCTTTGATGGTGTTGAAGAACTTTCTCAGATTTGAGTGGGTTGGAGGTAAAGAGAAACTTTTATAATGGTTCCTAGGTAATATGCTCTTAGTTGTACCGTCCTCTTCATGTATATTCCTAAGGACAATCAAAGTAGGACATTTAGGTAGTATAACATTCTCATATATTTTGAAATAAATTTCAGCAAGGAAAGAATTCACCTCTTGTTGGAGTTTCTTAGCACGACTGCGTGTAATAGGTCCTTCAGTCACTTGAGCTTTTGTGCCTGATGCATGATCTTGCGTATCTCGTGGGATGTTCTCATCATCCTCCCTATCTTGAAAAGGAGTCGTCATCTGAGAGCCTGTGTGGTTCGAGGACTGGTGGATGGTCGCTTCCTGGTGTGATGAGTGATCGACAACGTTGTGTGGACTGACTCTTGGCTAAGTATTGCAGGTGTAGGTTGCGGCTTGACTGGTGTTGGTGCAGGTGAAGAACAAGCGCGAAAGGTCGTTGCCGGTGAGGCCTCCAGGTGTGGAGAAGACAAGTAGGCTTGGTTCGAGGGACCCGGTGGCCAGCGGGGTCAAGTGCGGGCCACATGGTGGCAAGAACAGCGAGACGAAGTCATGGACAGTTTCTTGGTTGAGCCACAAAACCAAGGTCGAGCCGGGACATGGTGGGAGCTGAGTCATGAGTGGAGATTGGCGGAGGCTACATCAAGTCTGCGGGGTTTGCAGTGGTTCTCCACAAAACTACTGGGTTACTCGGTTGAGCCACAAAACCGAGGTCGAAGACTTGACGGAGGAGTGTGGCCGGCCAGGCCGGTTCAACCACCCAAGAGGGGTGGTCAAACCGCCAGGGGCCGGTCTAACTGCCCAGGGGGGCGGTCTGACCGCCCGGGTCGCAGCTGCCGAGAAGCTTTGAAGCGGAGGACACGCGGCATGATCGCAAGAGTTGCGTTGGAGCTATGCAGGCTTGCGGTGGATGCGCATCCGTCCGATGGTGTTGAACTGAAGACTTCCAAAATTGCCCTTGAGGGGCTTATATCCCTAGTTGCTAGTAAGGGTAGTTTAGTCTTTTGCTTGCCCCCATATAAACACTTGAGTTGTGGGATGGCAGCCAACTCTTGGAACCCTAGCTCATTTTCCCTTTGCTATTTTTCCTTCCTATTTTCCTTAGGAATTTCTAGGACTAGCTTGAGAGCTTCATGGTGAGATCTTGAGAGAGGGGTGGATGACCGGGTGGCTAGCTAGACCTTGTATGAACCTTCATGGTATGTATAGATGATTCGGCGTGGTTCCTCAAGGCCTTGTGTTGCCTCTCCCGTCTGTCTCTTTGGTGATCTTCGGAGCTCTTTCTTGTGATGTTCGTGGCGGAGTTTTGAGGACGATTTCTTGTGGGATTCTTGTTGGGTGTCACGTATGAGGACCTTGTGCCTCTTTGGCTGGTGACTTTGCCCCAAGAACTCCCTTGAATCGACCTCGATTTGGTGGTTTTTCGAGTTGCTCGAGTTCATGACCTAGATGGCCAAGATCTGCGATTCCCTTTGATTGAGAGCATTTCAGTGCAATTCCTTTCGTGGAGAGGTTGCCGAGGAGGTAACCCAGGTATCCCCGAAGTTTTGCTGCAATCGGTGGGGTGAATCGGGAGATCGGGGTATGGGAAGTGGAGGGTTGACCCGCGGCTAGGTTTTCTGGGAGGGGCGGTCTAACCGCCATAGGGCGGCGGTCTAACCACCCTGGGTCTCTAGGTGGAAGTTTTGATTTTGCCGGATTTTCCTTTGTAAGTGTGTTCGCCTTGATCAGAGGAGCGTTCTGGTGAAATTGCTTTTCGTATTGGTGCTGTTTGCTAGGAGTTATTGGCTTGTGTTCCTTGCTAGGTACAGGAGGTTAAACCGCCCCCGTGAGCCGGTTAAACCGCCCCTAGGCCCTTGGGTGAAGTTTTGGTTTTCTCCAAGATTTTCTGGTAGCTGGCTTGGCCTTGACCAGAGAATCCGGTGGGTGAAACCGTGGAGAGTTTTGGAGCTCGGAAGAGGTGTTTCAGAGGATTTCTTGGTTACCAGGTGCAGGCGGTCTAACCGCCCCCCATACCCGGTCTAACTGCCCCCTCCAGGCAGACAACTTCTAAGTTGTTTCCGCTGTCGTGTGTGTAGAAGCTGTGCCTGCAGGTAGTGTTTGTTCCTAGGACCAGTAGCACTCCAGTGGCTACGTGGTTTTGGCAAACGGAAGGTTGTGTGCGGAGCGTGTGATTTTGGGTACCCGACCGAGTTCATCTTGTTGGAGAAGTCATCTCCTTCGAGAAGAATTTTTATCGGCTCCCATTCACTCTCCCCCTCTCTGATCGCCAGTTCGGTCCTTCAAGTGGTATTAGAGCCGGTTATGGGTCTTTCGGGACTCTAACCAGTCTAAGATCCAAAGATGGCATACCAGGAACGGGGATCGGGTCCTCCGCACTTCGATGGAAAGAACTACCAGAGGTGACAGAGGCGGATGGCTGTGTTCCTCCGCGGAAAGGGTCAGATCCTTTGGGACATTACGGTGAACACAGCTTATGTTCATCCGATTAACTTCCTTGCTCTGGGATCGAGGGATATGCACGATGCTAACAAAAAGGCGGTCGACTACTTGTTTCGTGCTCTGTGTCAGTCCGAATTCGATCGGGTTCAGACAGAGGACTTAGCTTGTAGGATTTGGGAAACGCTGAAGAATGCTCATGCTGGAAATAGTCAGGTTCAGGCTCGGTTGTTTGCGACTTACTGGAGAGAGTACGAGAACTTCACTCATCTCCCAGGTGAGTACATCGATACGATGTTCCAGCGGTTCACGGTGATTGTGAACAACATGAGGGCCAATGTGGCCGTGCTCCGTACGATGATCATGAGAGAGCCGTGAAGCTCTTGCACTCGTTGGATTGTACCATCTGAGGCAGAAAGGTCGAGGCCATTCTAGAGTCGGACAAGTATGAGACTTTGTCGGTAGACGAGCTGTTCTCGAAGCTCAAGTCAGCTGAGGTGGACCGGGGTGTGACAGCCAAGCTTGAGGGCCCGACTGATTCTCATAGTCTCGCCCTCATCGGTGGCTCAGGTGCAAAGTCTAACGCTAACCCATCCACCAGGATGTACTCTTTGTCTTCTTTGATGTCTTTGCCAGATGAGGAGTTCGATGTGCTTGAAGAGGACGAGCTGGCGCTGCTGACCAGGAGGTTCGAGAGGATGCACGAGAACTGGATGAACACAAGTAGAAACACGAGGACGTGCTTTCAGTGCGGCAAGCCAGGACACTTCGTCGCCGACTGCCCCGAGAAGATGGAGAACAAGGACAACTACAATCACAAGTCGAAGACGGAGAACAAGTACCGGTCAAGGTGCGATCACAAGCACAAGAACAAGCACAAGGACGAGCGACGATCGAGGAAGAAGGACGGCCACGACAAGAAGGCCCGAGAGATAGTCGGAGCGAGCGACGTCGACTCCAGCTTCACCTACTCTACCTCGAGCTTGAGTAGCAGTGAAGACGAAGGTGATCAGCGCAAGAGCAAGAACGGATCCAAGAACCTGAGCGGGCTGAGCTGCTTCGCACATGAAGGCTTCTGCGGCATGGGACACAGCTCCTGCAGCAAGAAGAGTTAGAAGGACGACTCGGACTCTGACTCCGAGGATGAGGTACGTGACGAGCTTTCCTTCTTGCACCAGGAGAATGAGGAGCTAGGAAAATTGCTTGATAATCATGATGACATGCTTAGAGAGGCTAAGAAGATGAGAAAGGAGCTTAGGGCCTCGCTCGAGGATGCTAGGACTAGAGTGGCTGAGCTAGAAACGCAAAACCTGGATGCTAAGCTTGAAATTGATTCACTTAAGGCTTCACCTGTTGTTTCTGATGAGGTTGATTGTGCTGATTGCTCTGTGTTCCTAGCAGATCTTACTGCTCTTAAGGAAAAGCATGCCTCCAAGTGTGAGGAACTAGATGTGCTTAGGGTTGAAGTGGCTGAGCTTAAGTCTAGACCTGCTTTGCTAGGTGCTTGCACTTCTTGCCCTATTTTGCATGGAAAGCTTGATGAGTGTTGACGGTCCTTACAACAAAAATTTGACCGTTAAAACCTTGGGTTCGAGAGGAGTATACGACAAGTTTCATGCACATTTTTAGTACTAATAAAGTTCCACGAGTTGTGTTGTGAATTTCATAGGCAGGTACACATTTTGGGAGAATTTGGGACCAACACACCACACGTGCAAGGCACGGCCGAACCACCTGGTCCGGCCGGCCCTGCAGGTGCGGCCGGCCCAGCAGGTGCGGCCGGCCCTGCCCCGTGGCGTGTCGCTGGTCCAGAGTACCCCCTCTCCCTCGAGCACAACTTGGACGAGAGAGATTCACTGAAGAAACGTCGGTTTGAACAAATGGTGGAGGCTAGGATCACTTGGATCAATGGGTCTACTTGTCCGATCGCTCAACCGCTACAACCGCCATCCAGAGGCAATCCTAGGCGTCCCCGAGCATGGTCGGTGCATCACACGGCACGGGGGTGGGCCGGCCGCACCTAGAGGCCCGGCCGCACCTATCAACCGACGCGCCGGGTGAAACCGACCCAAGGAGCCGACCTACAACCGCCTCAGGAGCAGGGATCAGGAGCGTTCAAGGCAAGACGCGGCGGATCACAGGGCCGGCCGTGCCTAGTGAGCCGGCCGCACTAGGCATCTTGCCCCCCTGCGCTCCACCGACCTCACTTGCCTATAAAAACCACCTCCCACTCGCTGGAATGGACACTCGACGCAGGAGCATCTTCATTTCCCTCTTTTGTTCACTTAGAGTAGGATTAGTGTAGCTTGGGAGTTAGAGTCGAGTCGGGCTAGTCTCGGGGTTCCGGAGGAGTCTTCTTCAGGGGTCCGGTACTACTCTTGTATCCTTTCTTTGTTTAGACTCAAGTACAATTCAAGTTATCTTTCTATCTTACCTTTCGAGTCAATTACATTCAGCTTTTACTTTGCTCTAGATGCTTTATTCTTGGTTTAGACTAAAGTTAGTTTAATCTTGGTTAGCATAGCTCTCTTGAACCCTATAGTGGTGTGGTCGTTCTTCGCTTGATCTACGGTGTTTCATCGTAGAGAGAGACCTTCCTTCGTGATATCTGGGGAAAGGTTCTTTGGTTCGTTGTGAGCGCGGTGCTCAGAGCTTACCTTAGTCTTAGATTGGTGTCCCGTTCAACGGAATTGTTGTGGTACCCTAAGGAGGTGACAGCTCCGGACGGGCTCAGTAGTCCACCACGTTAGTTCAGGCCGGTAGGATTCAGCGCGTCGTCGTTCTCCCTTCTCATCCCAGTCTGAGAGCGCGGCTTTGCATGCCCCTGCAGCACTAGAAGACCTTGACGAGTTTAACTTGCCTTGGTTATCCTTTGCCTTAGTTCTTTACCTAGAGTTGACAAGAATAGATAGATTGTGTTAGGATCCTTTCTCGTCTCATTGTCCTCCCAGCTCACTAGGTCCTCTCTAGCCCTTTATCAAAATCTCCTTGCGTGTGTCAAGTTATCCCCAAATATCTTTATTCGTTACCCCCGCTATAGCTTTTATCGAGTCTTGTTTCTCTCCACCATTTATTCGATCATCTTTGCCGTAGTGCCTCCCTTGGGAAAATATAAATACGATAACCCGAATACCACCGGGTGAAGTGCTACAACGGTAATCCGTGCGCTTGCGGACCTTTCTGTGATGTGTGTTTTACCAAAGACGTTCCCTGGCCCCATTAGTAGGGGTATAAACCCGGTAGCGACGCTAGCGAGTGCCAACGAGCATTTCTGGCGCCGTCGTCGTGAGTGCATACATAGTGGTGAGGCTAAGGAGCATCAACAATGAGTCTCGTGCTTACATTGTTTCGCTTGAAGCTGAATTGAAAGCTCCTATTCCTACTTCCTGCTCTACTTGTGAATTGCAAGCTGTAAAGAACCTGGAATTTGCACATTATGTTGATCGCTTGCAGGATGAAAATGATGAGTTGAGAAAGATGATGGGTTGGTTGTCGGGTCATGAGCCCCAGCTTAGGATGATGATAGAGGCAAACAAGCTCTATGATGGGCAAGCGCTTGGGTCGGATAAGATTGGAGAGTGTAGTGGTGAGGGAGGAGAGAAGATTGGTGATATCCAAGCTCCACCAAAAACCTTCCACAAAAATGCCTATGCTCCTAAGCCTAACCCACTGAGAAACCGACTTGACACAACTCCAGATCCACCAGTGTTTCCTCCTCAAACAAATGACTTCCAAAAACCCATCAAGTTCAAGAGTGACTTAGGAAATGAGTTCTTTGGGAAAAAGGATGAGAAGCCTAGTGAGGAGAAACCAAAAGAGAAGCCGAGTGAAGAGAAACCAAAAGAGAAACCAAGTAAGCAACCCTAACCCAAGCCTAAACCTAAGCCCATACAATTTCATTGTGACTATTGTGGGAGAGATGGTCACAAGAGTGAGTTTTGCTTCAAGAGGAAGCAGGAAGAAAGGATGGCTAAGGAGTGGGCGAACAAGGATAGGTACCACCCATCCCATGGTGTGCCTGAGCCTCGTATGCCACTGCCCAGGGGTAAGGCGGTTGTGAGAAGTGTTCTGGCATGGGGAGATGTGATTTCCCGCAGCCGAGGAGGTTTTCTGGAGAGGATGGTCAGACCGGCCTAGAGGGGCGGTCAGACCGGCCCTGCCCAGAGGGGGGCGGTTAGACTGGCCTGGCTAGGCGGTCAGACCGCCCCCCAGAATTCTGGGTGGTTTGGTTTTCGAGGTGGCGTTTCGAGTGGTTTCAGTTCAGGTGGTCATGGTACTGGAGGTTGGCATGGTGAGCCTGGTGGTGTTGAGTTCGCTGGACATTCTCCCCCTCGTGGTCGATACGAGTTTGGGAGAGGTCGCAGTTTTGAGTTGGAGAGGAGCTACGGTCCATGGTATTCCTTTCGTGGCTTTCGTGCTCCTCCAGCAAGACAGGGGTGGTTTCCCCATGGTGTTTAACGTGGTGGTAGCTTTGGTAGGCGTGATGGAATGGATGGTGCTAACCCCACTTTGGAGCAAATGGCTCGGCATTGGTTTTACTCTTTTGGTACTAACCCCAGTGTTGAGTCGTTTGTTCACTCACGTGCTCGTTTTTAAATTTCAGGTGGGAGGCTTGGGGAACGTTTGGTTGATCGACTCCGGTTGCTCGAGGCACATGACCGGAGATCGGGGGTGGTTCTCCAGCCTCACCCAGGTGGTGTCCAGGACATACATCACCTTTGGGGACAATGGACGAGGGCGTGTACTTGCTAAAGGTAAAGTGAGGGTAAGTGACAAGTGGCGTTGAAGCGAGTTGCCTTTGTTAAGTCGTTTGGTTTTAATTTGCTCTCTGTTTCCCAGCTTCTTGAGGAAGGTTTTGAGGTGTTGTTTAAGTCGGGTGGTTCTCGGATACTTGATGCTCGAGGTGACCTTGTTTGTGTGGTCGTCCCTGAGGGTCAAATATTTCAAGCAGATTTCTCTCAGAGTTCGGGTGTTTCGAGGTGTTTTGTGGCTGGTTCTTCGGGTGAGTTGTGGAAATGGCATAGGAGGTTGGGTCACTTGAGTTTTGACTTGTTGTCACGCTTGAGTGGACTCAACTTGGTCCGACGATTGCCCCGCTTGAGGTTCGAAAAGGATTTGGTGTCTGCGCCGTGCAGGCATGCTAAGATGGCAGCTGCTTCCCATCCACTCCTCACCGATGTGATGACGGAGCGTCCATGCGAGCTGCTCCATATGGACCTTGTTGGCCCAGCTCGTGTGGGATCTGTGGGTGGGAAGTTGTACGTCCTGGTAGTGGTGGACGACTACTCTCGGTATGCTTGGGTGTCTTTTTGGGGGAGAAAGGGGAGACGTTTGGTTTTGTTCGAGATCTTGTCTTGAGGTTGAAGAACGAGAGGCATGGAGATGCCATACGAGCGATCCGTAGTGACAATGGCTCGGAATTTAAAAACTCTCATTTCGAAACCTTTTGCCATGACTTGGGTCTTGAACACCAGTTCTCTAGTCCGTACACGCCTCCCCAGAACGGCGTGGTGGAAAGGAAAAATAGAACCCTATGTGAGATGGCTCGGACGATGCTCGATGAGCATAGGACTCCGAGATGGTTCTGGGCTGCGGCGGTCAATACTACGTTCTATGTGTCGAACAGGATTTACCTCAGGGTCCATAAGAAGAAAACTTGCTACGAGTTGATGCACGGTAGAACCCCCAAGGTGAGTCACTTTCACGTCTTTGGCTGCAAATGCTTCATTCTTAAGAAAGGGAAGAAGTTGGACAAGTTCGAGGCTAGGTCTGTCGATGGCATTTTCATTGGTTACGCGTCTCATTCTAGAGCCTTTCGAGTGCTCAATCTTGAAACTAACCAAATCTCATAGACTTGCGAGGTTACCTTCGACGAGACACAGCCATGTAGTTCGCTTGTTTTTGAGTGTGCAGGTGACGAGGAACTTGGCGAGGAGATTTTCGAGGATGAGATGCAGCAAGGAGATGATGAAGATGGTGGTGTGGCGCCCGCGGCTGAGCATGTACATACTCCTTCGACTATGATCGAGGACGGGCCTTCTCCCACACCTACGACGACGTGCCAAGATAAAGTGGAAGCTGCAGCTGAGGGGGAGGTGGCTTCGAGGCGAGAAGCTCCCCGGCGAGTACAAGTGGATCATCCAGCTTCAACGATCATCAGGAACATCAACAAACGCACTACACGGTTGAGGTTTCGAAATGACTCTAACTTTGCCCATGCTGCTTTTGTTGCTACTTTTGAGCCCAAAGACATTAGACATGCGCTATCTGATCACAATTGGGTTAATTCTATGCATGAGGAGTTGGAGAATTTTGAGAGGAACCAAGTTTGGGAGTTAGTGGAGCCTCCACCGGGGTGTAAGCCGAGTTGGACAAAATGAGTGTGGAAAAATAAAGAGGGAGAGAAAGGTGAAGTTGTGAGAAACAAGTCAAGGCTTGTTGCTCAAGGGTACACACAAAAAGAGGGGATCGACTACGAGGAGACCTTTGCTCCCGTAACCCGTTTGGAGGCGATTAGGATCCTTCTAGCCTTTTCCGTGGCTAAAGGGTTCAAATTATACCAAATGTATGTGAAGATTGCTTTCCTGAACGGTGTTTTGGAGGAAGAAGTGTTTGTGAGGAAACCACCAGGGTTTGAGAATGAGAAGTACCCCCACAGGGTGTACAAGTTGAGGGGCGCTGTATGGGCTGAAGCAGGCGTTTAGAGCTTGGTATGGTAGGTTGAGAGGGTTCCTGTTTGAGAGAGGCTTTGAGATGGGGAAGGTAGATCAGACCTTGTTTCTCCTTAGGCAGGCCAAAGAGATCCTAACTGTGCAGGTGTATGTGGATGATATTGTCTTTGGTGGCTCATCTAACTCTTTGGTTGCAAGGTTTGCAGAAGACATTAGCAGGGAATTCGAGATGAGCATGATGGGTGAGTTGTAGTTCTTCCTCGGGCTCCAGATCAAGCAATCAAAGGAAGGAACATTCGTACACCAAACCAAGTACACCAAGGACATTGTGAGGAAGTTCAAGATGGAAGACTCCAAAGCCATGACGACACCGATGAGTACGACTACAGCCCTTGATGCGGATGAGGACGGTGAACACGTGGACCAGAAGGAGTAGCGGAGCATGATCGGCTCCCTCCTGTACCTGACGGCGACGAGGCCGGACATCCAATTCTCGGTATGTCTGTGCGCTCGTTTTCAAGCATCTCCAAGGACTTCGCATTGGCAAGCAGTCAAGCGCATCTTCGGGTATTGCGATACACTCCCGACTTCGGCCTTTGGTACTCCGCGTCTTCTTCGTTGGAGCTTCACGGTTTTTCAAACGCGGATTTTGCCGGTGTCAATTGGATAGGAAGTCCACTTTTGCGACTTGCCAGTTCTTGGGTTCTTCTTTGGTGTCTTGGTCTTCCCGCAAACAATCGAGTGTTGCTCAATCTACAACCGAAGCCGAATATGTTGCCATAGCCAGTTGTTGCTCTTAGCTCCTTTGGATCACATACACCATGAGTGACTTTGGTGAGGAGTATACCCAGGTTCCACTTCTTTGTGATAGCACGAGTGCCATTAGTGTTGCTAAGAACCCAGTGCCATTCCAAAACCAAGCATATAGAAGTGAGATGCCATTTTCTGAGGGACAATGTTGAGAAAGGGAAAATCGCTTTGATCCATGTGCCCACACAAAACTAACTAGCGGATATTTTCACCAAGCCCCTAGATCAAGCAACTTTCACTCGTTTGTAGGGAGAACTTGGTGTGTGTTTAGTCTCTTGACTTGGTGGTAGGAGCTCCTTTGTAGCATATGTATAGTTTCCTTTATGCATTTCTTGCATTTTGCATTGCATATGTAACATGATGTATAGGCATCTTTGTATCTTAGGTTGCATGCATTGTGTACCATATGTATTTTGTAGGGAAAGCTTCTCCTATATACATTGTTCACCATGATGTGCTATATATGATCTTGTGAGCTAGGTTGGTATGATATGGCTTAGTGTGTCTTAGCTCTTGATGATCTTTATTTATATCCATGGTTGATAGCTATGCTTTTGAAAAATATCACATGTATGCTCTCTTGTGAGTAAATACCTTTATATGATCATAACATGTTTTAGTGGCATTTCTATGCTTAATTTGTGCTTGGATAGCTTATCTTGAGTATATGGGGCCAAAGGCTCATTTGTCATCATGAATGTTTAGCCCCCATGCCTTATCTTGTGGAGGGGCATAAGTTCCTTTTTGTCGCAAAGACATTTCATGTACCAAATATGAATCTGAAAATGAAATGTAAATTGCTTGGAAAATGTGCTCCCATGTCATATGTGCTTAATTTACTTGCTTTTGGTTGCTAAACCGTTGCATGTTGCTTACCAATGAGAAGTCTCATATATAGAAGTAAGCACATGGCTCGGTGGCTTTGACATGACATGAGATGCTTGTGGGTGTTTATGATGATCTTATGCTTAGAATGGTTGTCCTAGCATGAAGTTTGTGTAGCTTTGCCATTTTGACATGTTTTGCTCATGTTTAGGACTTTGCTCATGAGAGAGTAAATTTTTGCCAAAATGATCGATTCCATCTTAGCTTTGCCCAATGGTTGTGAAACTTGGTGATCTCATAGTTTTTGTTCATACGAAGCTATGGAGTATCTAACTTGGTCATTTGGATATGTGTAGCATCTTGTGTTGAATTTTGTCTATTTGAGAAGCTCTAGGTTGAAACTTTTCACATTTTGCCTTGATTCATGCATTGTCAACAAGGGGGAGAAGTTTGGGCATGATTTGGACACCTGGGAGCATTTGGAAGGTGTTCAAAGTGGTTCGGGCAGGTTTTGAAAAGTTTGGTGCAGGGCCGGTTTCTTGGAGCGGTCTAACCGCCCCCAGGCGGTCAGATCCTAGAGGGGGCGGTCTAATCGGCCTGGGCATGCGGTCTAACCGCCCTGGGCTGTGTGAGCAGGTTTTTGCTCTTTGTTGCATTCCCATGTTGCATTGCTGCATTGGTTCAGGGGGAGTGTGCTTTGGCTCAGGGGGAGCTTGCATATGTGCAGGGGGAGCTCTTGTGTGAGTTTGTGGTTTGCGGCCTTGTGTGCCTTTGGTGGTCTTTGCTTTTTGTGTGAGCTTGTTTTTGTCTCGGTTGTGTCGAGCCGTTGCCCTTGCCTAAGCGGACCGAGACTTTGCTACTTCAAGTGATCTTGTTCTTTGCCTTCCCTTTGGCTTTCGATCATTTGTTGAAGTTTCTTTTGTTCGTTTCCATTATTTTCCTTTTCTCTTTGGTTACCAATCATGTGTGTTGTCAATGCACTCATCAAGGGGCAGATTGAGAGCCTGTGTGGTTTGAGGACCGGTGGATCGTCGCTTCCTGGTGTGATGAGTGATTGACAACGTTGTGTGGACTGACTCTTGGCTAAGTATTGCAGGTGCAGGTTGTGGCTTGACTGGTGTTGGTGCAGGTGAAGAACAAGCGCGAAAGGTCATTGCTGGTGAGGCCTCCAGGTGTGGAGAAGACAAGTAGGCTTGGTTCGAGGGACCCGGTGGCCAGCGGGGTCAAGTGCGGGCCGCATGGTGGCAAGAATAGTGAGACGAAGTCATGGACGGTTTCTTGGTTGAGCCTCAATACCAAGGTCGAGCCGGGACATGGTGGGAGCCGAGTCATGAGTGGAGATTGGCGGAGGCTACATCAAGTCTGCGGGGTTTTCAGTGGTTCACCACAAAACCACTGGGTTACTCGGTTGAGCCACTAAACCGAGGCCGAAGACTCGACGGAGGAGTGCGGCCAGCAAGGCCGGTTCAACCGCCCAGGAGGGGTGGTCAGTCCGCCTGGGGCCGGTCTAACCGCCCAGGGGGGCGGTCCGACCGCCCGGGTCGCAGCCGCCGAGAAGCTTCGAAGCAAAGGAGACGTGGCATGATCGCAAGAGTTACGTTGGAGCTACGCAGCCTTGCGGTGGATGCGCATCCGTCCGATGGTGCTGAACTGAAGACTTCCAAAATTGCCATTGAGGGGCTTGTATCCCTAGTTTCTAATAAGGGTAGTTTAGTCTTTTGGTTGCCCCCATATAAACACTTGAGTTGTGGGATGGCAGCCAACTCTTGGAACCCTAGCTCATTTTCCCTTTGCTATTTTCCCTTCCTATTTTCCTTAGGAATTTGTAGGACTAGCTTGAGAGCTTCATGGTGAGATCTTGCTAGAGGGATGGATGACCGGGTGGCAAGCTAGACCTTGTATGAACCTTCATGGTATGTATAGATGATTCGGCGTGGTTCCTCAAGGCCTTGTGTTGCCTCTCCCGTTTGTCTTTTTGGTGATTTTCGGAGCTCTTTTCTTGTGATTTTCATGGCGGAGTTTTGAGGATGATTTCTTGTGGGATTCTTCTTGGGTGACACGTATGAGGACCTTGTGCCTCTTTGGCTGGTGACTTTGCCCCAATAACTCCCTTGAATCGACCTCGATTTGGTGGTTTTTCGAGTTGCTCGAGTTCATGACCTAGAGGGCCAAGATCCGCGATTCCCTTTGATTGAGAGCGTTTCGGTGCAATTCCTTTGGTGGAGAGGTTGCCCAGGAGGTAACCCAGGTATCCTCGAATTTTCGCTGCAATCCGTTGGGTGAATCAGGAGATCGGGGGATGGGAAGTTGAGGGTTGACCCGCGGCCAGGTTTTCTGGGAGGGGCGGTCTAACCACCATAGGGGGGAGGTCTAACCGCCCTGGGTCTCCCAGGTGGAAGTTTTGATTTTGCCGGATTTTCCTCTGTGAGTGCGTTCGCCTTGATCAGAGGAGCGTTCTGGTGAAATTGTTGTTCGTTGTGGTGCTGTTTGCTAGGAGTTCTTGGCTTGTGTTCCTTGCTGGGTACAGGAGGTTAAACCGCCCCCTTGAGCCGGTTAAACTGCCCCTAGGCCCCTGGGTGAAGTTTTGGTTTTCGCCAAGATTTTCTTCTAGCTAGCTTGGCCTTGACCAGAGAATCCAGTGGGTGAAACCGTGGAGAGTTTTGGAGCTCGGAAGAGGTGTTTCAGTGGATTTCTTGGTTACCAGGTGGAGGCGGTCTAACCGCCCCCCATACCCAGTCTAACCGCCCCCTCCAGGCAGACACCTTCCGAGTTGTTTCCGCTGCCGTGTGTGTAGAAGCTGTGCCTGCAGGTAGTGTTTGTTCCTACGACTAGTAGCACTCCAATGGCTACGTGGTTTTGGCAAATGGAAGGTTGTGTGCGGAGCGTGTGATTTTGGGTACCCGACTGAGTTCATCTTGTTGGAGAAGTCATCTCCTTCGAGAAGAATTTTTATCGGCTCCCATTCACTCCCCCCCCCCTCTGTGGTCGCCAGTTCGGTCCTTCATCATCAACTCTTTCACCCCAAAGAATGGAGAAAGATCAGCAACATTGAAGCTTGTACTGACACCATATGTACTTGGAAGATCAATTTCATATGTATTGTCATTGATCTTGCGAAGCACTTTGAATGGTCCATTAGCACGTGGCTACAGCTTGCTCTTCCGTTGGTGTGGGAAACGATCCTTGCATAGGTGCACCCAAACCAAGTCCTCTTGTTCAAACACAATCTTCTTGCGACCCTTGTTGGTGCATTTCTCATACATCTTGGTCATCTTCTCAATGTTGGATGTTGCTGGTTTATGGAGTTTCTTGACAAATTCAGCACGCTTGCTTGCGTTGAAATTCACACGTTCCTGCATAGGTAAAGGCAATAGATCGATGGGAGCAGCAGGTTTGAAACCATATACAATTTCAAATGGACAAAATTTGTGGATGAATGTACTGCCCTGTTGTATGCAAATTCCACATGAGGCAAGCTTTCTTCCAAAAGCTTCAAGTTCTTCTTGAGAACAGCCCGCAACAATGTTGACAAGGTGCGGTTCAAAACTTCAGTTTGCCCATCAGTTTGTGGGCGACAAGTTGTGGAGAAAAACAATCTTGTCCCAAGTTTTCCCCACAAGGTCTTCCAAAAGTAGCTCAAAAATTTGGTGTCACGGTCAGACACAGTGGTTCGTGGCACACCATGTAAGTGCACAATTTCCCTGAAAAATAATTCATCAACGTGTGAAGCATCATCGCTCTTATGACAGGAAATAAAATGAGCCATTTTGCTAAAGCGATCAACCACAACAAAGATTGAATCTCTCCCCCTCTTAGTTCAAGATAAACCGAGAACAAAATCTATAGAAAGATCTTCCCATGGTACATTAGGAATAGGTAGAGGGGTGTATAAACCATAAGGGTTCAAATGAGACTTAGCTTTGTAGCATGTGACACTGCGTAGAACGCATCGCTCCACATCTCTTCTCTGCTTTGGCCAAAAGAAGTGATCAGCCAGCACTTGCTCTGTTTTCTTGGCACTAAAGTGACCCATCAGTCCTCTGCCATGAGTTTCCTATAGAAGCAAAGGACGAACAGAACGATCTGGAATGCACGGTTTGTTAGATCGAAACAAAAAGCCATCATGCAAATGAATTTTTTCCAACCCTTGCCATCACAACATTTAGAAAATGGTTCAACAAAGTATGAATCAGCTGCATACACATTTTTAATACTTTTTGAAGGACCGATTAGGCGACTAGAGAGGGGGGAGTGAATGGGAGCCGATAAAAATTCATCTCCGAAGAGATGAACTTGACTATGCCCCCAAAATCACATCCACGGATTCCCACACGAGCTTGCCAAGGTCATGTAGTCACGACGGACCTACCAACCCTAGAAACAAGCCCCAACTCAAACCAAAGCGGAAACAGAACTCAATAAGCGAAGGACTTAGGCAGTCTGCGAGGTGCCAGGTGGACTGTCCGCAGTGACCGGGTGGACTGTCCGCGAGGAGGGCGCGGACCGTCCACGGGTAGGGGGCAGACTGTCCAAAATTGACTCCCGAACCTCCAGTAGTGCACCAAGAAAAACGGACCATCCATGATGGACCCACAGACCATCGGCCTCGTCCCGGACTGTTCGGCACTGTCACCACCCGTGGCCACCGGTGATCACCATCAACATGAGCTAGACGCACGGAATCGAGGATTGGCAGGATATGGATCGAGGAAGTATTCCTCTCACCTTTTTCTATTTCTCATTTAATTTGTCCATAGTTCTCTTACAGCAGACGCAAGGCTTATAAGCCAAGGGATACAATGGCCTCGGGCCCACTCGTCATACATAGCAGTTGAAATTGCAAAACAGTAAACGTTTGTCTACAGGAAACGCGCCTTCCTTCCAGTACGTCTTCATCCTTTGGACGCGGGTGTGACATCTTCCCCCGTGGAGCACTTGCTTGTCCCCAAGCCAAGCTAGAAGGAAACCTTGTCTTGAGCACATTGTAGTCTTCCCAGGTTGCAGCTGCTTCTGGAAGATGAGTCCATTTGATCTTCACCTGCGGTGTAGCAACATTGCCTTTCTTCACCAGGCGCCTTTCAAGAATCTTCTCTGGTTCAGTTGCTGAAGCAGTAAGATCAGTGATTGTAGGTAGCTCAGTGTACACAAGTCTGAAGTCTGGAGTATATGACTTCAACTAGGATATGTGAAACAATGGATGTATCATACTATTGGGTGGTAACTGTAATTTATAGGCTACTGCCCCAATCCTCTGAAGCACCTCATAAGGTCCATAGTACTTGTAAGCCAGTTTAGGGTATGGCCTGTTAGCAACTGAACTTTGCACATATGGTTGTAATTTCAACGGCACTTTGTCTCCCACTTGAAATTCCAGTTCAGTTCTTTTCTTGTCTGCCTGCAACTTCATTCTATTTTGTGCTTCAGCTAAATGCTGTTTCAGAGCTTGCATGTGTAGCTCCCTGTTTTGTATGACTTCTATCACACTGCAGGCTGTATGTTTGGCTCAATGGTGGGTGCTAAAGTCAGATTTGGCTCATAGCCATATAATGCCTTGAAAGGAGAACACCCCAGTGCTGAATGAATGGATGAATTGTACCACAGCTCTGCCAGAGGCAACCATTTCTTCCATTACTTTGGAGCATCATGCACTGCACATCTGAGATACATTTCAAGGCACTGATTAACCCTTTTTGTTTGTCCATCTGTCTGAGGATGGTATGTTGTACTCATGGTGAGTTTGACATCATACAGCTTGAAAAGTTCCTGCCAAAACTTACTGATGAAGATAGGATCTCTGTCAGATACAATGCTCTGTGGCATTCCATGCAGCTTCACTATGCTGTCCAAGAATAACTGTGCAATGCCCTGTGCATTGTAAGGATGTTTGATTGCAAAGAAGTGAGCATATTTGGTTAACTTGTCAACCACCACCACAATCACATTGCATTTATCAGAAAGGGGTAGGCCTTCAATGAAATCCAAGGACACTCCTTTCCAAGCTTCCTCTGGTATGGGCAGTGGCTGCAGGAGGCCAGCTGGGTGTTGCTGAGAATGTTTAGCCTGCTGACACACTAAGCACTGCTTGACAAAATTGGTTACATCCTGCTTCATACCCTTCCAATAGAACAAGAGCTTGAGCCGGTGATATGTAGCCTACACTCCTGAGTGACCTCCAATGGCACTGGCATGAAAGGCAGCAATTAATCTAGTTTGGACCGCTGAATTCCCTCCCAGCCAGATTCTTCCCTGATCCAAAGCATAACCTTCCTCATTAGGACTACTCACAGCCAGTTGGGATAAAAGCTTTTGTGCCTGACTGTCAGTAGTATAAGAATTTAACACCTCTTGT
This sequence comes from Cenchrus fungigraminus, assembly GCA_036936925.1. Taxonomy (NCBI): domain Eukaryota; kingdom Viridiplantae; phylum Streptophyta; class Magnoliopsida; order Poales; family Poaceae; genus Cenchrus; species Cenchrus fungigraminus. The sequence goes on from CM072772.1 coordinate 38,874,855, forward strand.
ATCCAAACAGGCAGTACTTCAGTTACTCCTTGTATAGCTAGCACATGTGTTACTCTTGACAATGCATCTGCCACTACATTGTCTTTGCCTTTGTTATACTGAATCTTAAATTTAGGTCCCATCATCCTAGCCATAGCCTTCTTCTGGATGTCATAATGTAAGTTCTGCTCATTAAGGTAGGATAAAGACTTGAGATCTGTCTTGATAGTGAATTCCTGGTGTTGAATATATGGCCTCCATCTTTCTACTGCCATCAACAGAGCTCGGAACTCTTTGTCATAAATGGACAAATGTTTACGCTTCTCTCCTAATGCTTTGCTGAGGAATGCTACTAGCTGTCCCTTTTGCATCAACACAGCCCCAACCCCATCAGCACATGCATCAGTCTCAATGGTGAATGGTTCCTTGAAATTAGGCAATGCCAAGACTAGAGTACACATCATAGCAGACTTCAAGGCTAAAAATGCTTTCTCAGCCAACTCAGACCACAAAAAATTTTTCTTCTTCAGCAATTGAGTTAGAGGCTTGGCAATGATTCCATAATTTCTCACAAACTTTCTATAATAGCCAGTCAATCCCAAGAAACCCCTTAGCTCAGTGACAGACATTGGCCTAGGCCATTTTAGCATAGCACTTGTTTTAGCTGGATCTGTGGCCACCCCATCCACAGAAATAATATGTCCCAGATATTCGAGACTCTTTTGGGCAAAGGAGCACTTACTGAGCTTAAGGTAGAGATTGTTCTGCTACAATACCTTCAATACTAGCTGCAGATGTGCTTCATGCTGAGATAAGGATGGACTATAGATCATTATGTCATCTAGGAAGACCATAACAAATTTCCTGAGGAAGGGTTGGAGCAGTTCATTCATCAGGCATTGAAAAGTGGATGGGGCATTGGTTAGCCCAAATGGCATAACTCTGAACTGATAGTGCCCATGGTGAGTTTTGAAGGCAGTCTTGTGCCCATCTTCCACTTTCATTCTCACCTGATGATATCCAGATTTCATATCCAATTTAGTGAAATACTTTGCACCAGCCAACTCATCTAAGATTTCTTCAATGATTGGCATTGGAAACCTGTTCCTGATTGTGATGGCATTCAATCTTCTGTAGTCCACACAGAATCTCCAGGTTCCATCCTTATTTTGGACTAGGAGTATTGGAGAAGCAAAGGGACTGGTACTGTGCACTATCAATCCTGCTTGAAGCAGTTCCTTGACTTGTCTCTCAATTTCTGTCTTATCTTGAGGTGAGTACTTGTATGGCCTGCTATTGACTGGTGCAGCATCAGGGTACAATGGTATTGCATGATCATACACTCTGGAAGGAGGTAAAGTTTTGGATTCTTGAAATAATGCAGGATATTGTTGTATCACTAGTTGAATGGACTCTGGTACTACTTCTTTCATAGCTGGCTGAACACACTCCACCACTGCAAAGGCCCATATATCATTGCCTTTAGCACACTTCCACAATTGCTCAGCCTCTATAGGTTGGAGTTGTCTTTCACCAGGTTTGACTCCCTGAAGACTGATGTTCTTTCCCAGATCCTGGAACTCTATCATTCTGTCCTCCCAATGACATTGCATAGGACTGTGTGACTTAAGCCAGTCATAGCCCAATATGGCATCATAAGCAGTCATATCCAATACTCTCATGTCAACAGTTAGAGTATGCCCTTGGCACCACCATTCCAAAGCATGAACCATCTTGTCAGAAACAAGAGTCTGACCATTCGGCAATTTCACTTTCTTTGGCTGGCAATCAACAATTGATAGTCCAGCTTGAGTTACAAAATTACTACTGACAAAAGAGTGGGAATTGCCACTATCCAATAAGATCAACATCACTTTGTTCTTGACCAGTGATTTGATCTTAATGCATTCCACAGATTCAGTACCAGTGACAGCATTCAAGGACAGATGACATAATTCTTCTGATAAGGCATCCTCCACTGCCAATTGATTTAAAATGTCTTCAGTCAGTGGTTGATCCAAATCATTAATGGCTAATGCATGTACTTGTGGTTTTACTCTTTTTGGACATTCCTCAATATGTCCTGGCTCAAATTTCTCTCCACAATAAAAGCATAGGCCATGCAGCTTCCTATAATCTCTGAGTTGCCTTTCCTTTCACAGAGTACTGTTACTGGATGGTGCTGACTTGACCTCTTGTTTGTTGATATTGGCTAGTGATTTATATGGTCCACTACCTTTTTGTAACTTGGCTTTTCCTCTTTCCACCACTCTTTGTTGAATTTTTGCCAACAGCACAGCTCTATCAATATCTTCAGGAACTTGAGATTGCACTGTATATTTGATTTCCTCTTTCAACCCATTGACAAACTGGGATGCAAAGAATAAGTCCCCATAGCCATCATTGTGCATGCACACCTGAAATTGGAGTTCCTGAAATGCCTTGTAATACTCCTCCACAATTGTTGTCTGTCTGAGCTCCAACAATTCAGTGAGTGCCTTCCTGTAGTCATCCCTACCAAATTTGTCTTCCACAGCTTTCACAAAATTCAGCCATGTAGGATTAAGAGTCTTCTTCTTGTAAACTTGTAACCATTGGGCAACAGGGCCTTCAAAATGAACTGCAGCCATCCTGACCCAGTGTTTAGGATCCAAATCCACCAACAAGAAGTAATCCACACATTTATCCTTCCATATCACAAGATTGTCACCATTAAACTTTGGACAGAAGAACTTAGGGACATGGTGTCTGGGCAGTTTACTTTGATTGCTTCAATGCCTCTGTTCTTGCCTTTGTCTTCCTTGTGAAATTGTTTCAGCTCTGCAGACATTTCAGAGACCCCATCACTATCAGATTCCATTTCTTCCTCATCTTTCATGTGATTCTTTGTCAGCTGAGCAACTGCCCAACCTGTTTCAGCAATTTGTTTTGCCATCCGCTACTGCTCTACTGTATGATCAGTCACTGTCTTGATAGTCTTCTCGAGCTGCTGCTTCATCGTCTAGTGTTGCACTCCAACATCAGTGACTCGTTCAAACAGCAAATCAAGACTCTCCAGAATCTGATCCAACTTCCCCATCTCCTTTTCCGCCTCCTAGTCCATGGCGTCCAGGACAAATTTGGTTTGCACAGACGGCTTCGACAGAGCCGTGGTTGACTACCCGCAAATCGATCTGAGGTGGGTTGGAATTATGGGGACGATCCTACCGTGATGTGCTAGTAAGATCAAGTTCTCCCTGCCGAACCCGTTTCCCAGATCCAGATCGACGGAATTCTGTAGTCTCCCAAACAGCTCGTACCTTAGCTCACGAAGATGTGCGACTTGATGGAGAAATCCGGTCTACCGCCGCCACTCGCCACCAGTGTCCGATCGAATCTCCGCCGCCACATGCCACCAGCTTCGACCGCAGTCTACCGCCGCCAAACGCCACCAATTCGCACTCCGGGACCACCGCCGCCAATGCCGCCGTCACGCACAAAACTGAGGAACGCGCGCCGAGGATAACCCAAATTTGATACCAATTGTCACCACCCGTGGCCGCCGGTGATCACCGTCGACGTGAGCTAGACGCACGGAATCGAGAATTGGCAGGATATGGATCGAGGAAGGATTCCTCTCACTTTTTCTATTTCACATTTAATTTGTTCATAGTTCGATTACAGCATACGCAAGGCTTATATGCCACGGAATACATTGGCCTGGGGCCCACACGTCATACATAGCAGTTCAAATTGTAAACAGTAAACGTTTGTCTACAGGAAACGCGCCTTCCTTCCAGTACGTCTTCATCCTTCGGACGCGGGTGTCAGGCTAGGCTGTCAGGCTCCTCGCGGACCGTTCTCCATGCCACCGCGAACCATCCGCCAGGAGCTGGAATAGCAGCCCGAGCCCGAGTTCTCCAAGGTCAAACCTTCCTTCCCTTTGCCCAATCTCTCGTATGAACCAAGGGATTGCTACCAAATCATAGGGGAAGATGAAGCACCTCTAGGAGATGCTATCCCTACGAATTTGTAGCCTTAAATCTACTGAGACAAGAGGAATCGAGATTCTATTGAGCTCAATGCAAAGCCTATTGTTCCAACCGAAGTTCGTGAATTGGAGGCCAAATCTGGTGTTTTAGGAGTCAAGATCAAGCACAAAGATGCACACGATATCTATCCATGATCTCCTCAAAGAAAACCGAACACAAACGCCTCAGAATTGACGAATCAAGCCGCGCACGAAAAACCTATGAAAAGACTCGAAAAAGACACGAAAATCACTTGAGCCAAGAGAAGGAAATTGACTCAAGCATGAATGCTTCCATACAACCCGAGGTCGGATTCTCTACAAAATCATGAGGAAAATTTAGCCTAAAGAGCAGGGAAATTAGGAAGCAGTCCGAATGGATAAGCTGCCCTCTAACCCTAGAGCTATATATATGAAGTCTCTCCAGGTTGGGCAAATGACCACACTACCCCTAGAACTTAAATGGAGATACACACCCCTCAGGGGCACTTTGGTTAAGACTTGGTGTTTCTCATCGGGCGGCGATGCCTTCGCCGCAATCCACATCCTCCCGACACAAGCCCCGCGATCCCGCAGCGTGTCTCTCGGCATCGAAGCTTCTCGGCGCGCCCGGATCCCGTTTCCGCCCGCCGAGCCTCCGGTCTTGGTTTTGTGGCTCAACCAAGTAACCCGATGGTTTTGTGGTGAACCGTCGGGAACCCCGCGTCCAAACTCCAGTCGTGAGCCGCTACCCTGCATCAGCTCATGTCCAAGACTTCATCTAGCTTTTCTTGCCACCAAGCAGCCCGCACTTGATCCCGTTCCGCCACAGGGTCCGTCGAGCCGAGCCTACTTGTCTCTCTACTCCTCAGAGGCCCGGCAAGGCTAAGACCTTTTGCAGCCGCTCTTCACCTACACCAACGCAAATCAAGTCGCAACTTGCACCTGCAATACTCGGCTAGGAGTCAGTCTACACCACATTGTCAATCACTCATCACACCAGGAAGCGACCATCCACCGGTCCTCGGACGCTCTGGTCCTCAATCTCCACCTAGACGAGTGCATTGACAACACACATAGTAACCGATTCAGAAAAGAAGGAACGAACAAAAATCTCAAACAAGTGATCAAAAGCCAAAATGAGATCACTTGAGAGAGCAAATCTCTGCCCCGTAAGGCAAGTGCAAGGGCTCAACACAACTGAGACAAAAATGCACAAAATGCCGACTCCTCAAGGTGAGGCAAAAAGGGGCTCGACACCATCGGCAAAAGAGCAAAGCACAAAGCACAACTCAGGCGATAAAGAGTTCCCCATGCATGAACTCAAGCTCCCCCTGAACAAATGCGTGCAAAACTTAAGTTCTCCCCCTGAACTGAGTATTTCTCCCCCAACATGCATTTCTCGCCATTTTCTCCCCCTTTTCTTGAATTGGGTGCATTTCTTCCCCTTGTTGTCAATGCATGAATCAAGTCTACAAATGCAAGCATGTGCTCCTCAAATAGACACAGAGCACTACAAAATGCTAGGAATGAGACATGGAACAAGCAAGATAGCTCCAAATTCGTACAAGCATCGCTAACAAGATAGAAGGAACGTATAAGCATGTGACATAGGCAAGATCAAATTTAAGCATTTCTCAACAAAATATCCCTCTCACGAGCATAGGACCTCAACATGACCAAAATGAGAACAAACAACATACAACTCATAGACTTCATGCAAGGTCACAAGTTCTCATCACAAGGTCATCATAAACACCTACAAGCTATCTCATGTCATGTCAAAGCCACCGAGCCATGTGTCTACTTCTAAATATGAGACTTCTCAATGGTAGACATCATGCAATGGTTTAGCACCCAAGATAAGGAGTTTAAAGCACATATGACATGATAGCATATTTTTCAAGCATAGCCATTTCAAGATACCAATTAGCATCTTTAGAAATAAGGATGGTACTTGAAGTTTCTTTGCAGCAAAGAGAAGCTTATGCTCTCCACAAGGTAAAATGTAGGCTAAACATTCTTGATGACACCAAGGTCTTTGACCTCAAATGAAAAGAACATGATTCCCAAGCACAAATTAAGCAAGATATAGCCATTTGAGCACAAAATGAGCATGTAAGGGATTCTACTCAGAAGAGAGGATCAACTAAGCATTTCACAAAAATTAGCCACGTCACATACAAACATATCCCAAGGTACCAAGAGCATTGCTATACATCACAAGAGCTCACAAGCATGATCATAGGCTCACATCCAACATATCACAGTGATCAATATATATGAGAGAAGCACATCCTCTAAAGCATATGATACAAATGCAGTCTATGACACAAACATGCTAAACTTGATATGTTACATGAACGAAAGATGCAAAATGCATATGTACATGAGATTCCCAACCCAAGCTCAAAACAGAAAAACCACACCAAGCTCACCCCACAAACGAGAAAAGGTAGCTTGGTCCAAAGGTTTGGTCAGGATATCTGCAAGCTATTTCTAGGTTGGCACATGAATCAAGTCTATGTTTCCCTTCTCTACATTATCTCTCAAAAAGTGGTATCTCACCTCTATATGTTTGGTTCTGGAGTGTAGCACTAGATTTTTGGCAAAGCTAATGGCACTAGTGCTATTACGCATGAAAGGAACGTGGGTGCACTCCTCACCAAAGTCACTCAAAGTATAGGTGATCCAAAGCAATTGGGAACAACAACTAGCAGCAGCTACATACTCGGCCCCCTATGGTAGACTGAGCTACACTTGACTATTTGCGAGATGACCAAGAAACCAATGAGGAACCCAAAAACTGACAAGTACTCGAAGTGGACTTCCTATCCACTCGACACCCAGCAAAATCGGCATCCAAAAAACCATGAAGCGCAAGAGAAGACGATGCCGAATACCAAAGACCAAGCTCAGGAGTGTATCGAAGATACCTGAAAACAAGCGCACAGACACACATTGAATTGTATGTCTGGCCTCATCGCCGTCAAGTACAAGAGGGAGCAGATCATGCTCCGGTACTCCTTCTGATCCACGAGCTCTCCGTCCTCGTCTGCATCCAGCACCGTAGTCGTACTCATCGGTGTCGAGAGGGTTTGGAGTTGTCCATCTTGAACCTCTTGATGATATCATTTGTGTACTTGGCTTGATGCACAAAGATTCCCTCCTTTACCTGCTTGATTTGAAGCCCAAGGAAAAACTGCAATTCTCCCATCATACTCATCTCGAATTCTCTGCTCATGTCCTCTGCAAACCTTGCAACCAAAGAGTGAGACGAGCCACCAAATACAATATCATCCACGCACACCTGAACAATCAGGATGTCATTGCCTTGCTTGAGGAGAAAAAGTGTCTTTTGTACCTTACCCATCTTGAACCCCTTGCTGAACAAAAAACCCCCTCAATCTACCATATCAGGCCCTGGGAGCTTGTTTCAGCCCATAGAGAGCCTTCCTCAACTTGAACACTCGATGTGGGAACTCTGCACTCTCAAACCCCGAGGGTTGCCTCACATACACTTCTTCCTCCAACACTCCATTCAAAAAGGAACTCTTCACATCCATTTGGTGCAACTTCAATCATTTAGCCACAGAAAAGGCTAGAAGAATTCTAATCGCCTCCAAACGGGTTACAAGAGCAAATGTCTCCTCATAGTCTATCCCCTCCTTCTAACTAAAATCCTGAGCCACTAGCCTTGCTTTGTTTCTCACCACTTCTCCATTTTCTCCCTCTTTGTTTTTCCACACCCATTTGGTCCTAATAGGTTTGCAACATGGTGGAGGCTCTACTAACTCCCGAACCTCATTTCACTCAAAGTTCTATAGTTCCTCATGCATGGAATTCACCCAATTAGAATCAGAAAGCGCATGTCCAATGTCTTTGGGCTCGAAAGAAGCAACAAAAGCTGAATGAGGAAAGTGAGTGATTCTTTGGGACGTTGACTGTGTGGTTCATTCATTGATGTCGTCGATGACTCTTGAGGGAGGATGATCAACTTGAACTTGTCTCAGTGCTTCTCGCCTGGAGGCAACCTCCCTCTCAGCTGCAGCTTCCACTTGATCTTGCTAGATCATAGTTGGTGCAGGGGATGGGCCATCCTGAACCGTAGTCGAAGTAGTGGAAGTAGAAGGTACATGTGTGGCTGGAGCTTCACCATCATCCTCTCCAGCATCATCCTCCTCATCCTCAAAGATCTTCTTGCCAACTTCGTCGTCACCTTCACACTCAAAAACAGACGAACTACATGGTTGTGTCTCGTCGAAGGTAACCTCACAAGTCTCCATGATTTGGTTAGTATCAAGGTTGAGCACATGATATGCTCTAGAATGATAAGCATAACCTAAAACAATGCCATCGGAGGACCTTGCCTCAAACATATCTAGCTTGCCTTTCTGGAGAATAAAGCACCGGTAACCAAAAGCCCGAAAATGGCTCACGCTAGGTGCTCGCCCATGAATGAGCTCATAGCACATCTTTTTCATGAAAGCCCGAAGAAAAATCTGATTCCCCACATGGCAAACGGTATTCACCGCCTCAGCCCGATATATTCTCGGAGTCGTATGCTCATCGAGCATCGTCCGAGCCATCTCACAATAGGAATGGTTTTTCCTCTCTACCACACCATTCTGGCAAGAGACACAGAGAGAGGAAAACTGATGTTCGAGACCTAGATCACGGCAAAATGTTTCAAATCGAGAGTTTTTAAATTTTGTGCCATTGTTGCTAAGAATAGCTCGAACAACATCTCCATTCCTCTCATTTTTCAACCTGAATATCAGACCTCGGACAAAACCAAAAGTCTCCCCCTTGTCATCTAAAAAGAAAACACAAGCATAGCGAGAATAGTCGTCCACTATTACTAGGACATACCATTTTGAAGGACCGGATTGACGACCAGAGAGGGGGGAGTGAATGGGAGCCGATAAAAAAATTCTTCTCCGATGAGAGAACTCGGCCTATATCCCGATTGCTACCCCAACACACACCTCGTGTCTAATTGCCAAGATGACACGAGTCAACTAGTGACACGCTCACCCAAGGAACAATTCGACACGCTCAAAGCGTAGCGGAAGCAAATATAAGCGAGGCACCGAAAAGATTGCACGTGAAATTAAGCACGACCACTATTGAGAACTCATAAACTAGGCATGCAGAGATTAATGATTATAAGGAAATCAAGCATGATTAGCAAGCGAACAATTAGATTAAGCATGCAAAACAAGATAGAAATAAATAGCTAAAGGTTCACTATTCATGCAACAGATAAATACCCAGCAAAATTACTCAAGTAATTAATTGCACAAGCATTGATTGCTTAATCATTTAGGAGCATACTCATTGGAGTGTACATACACAAAGACCTGAGAAAAGAGTGCGTACCTGTACCTACCTGAGCAGCTATCAGTGCTGATTCATAAGCTGAAACGACATGATGCAGATCGTGGCCTGTTCAACCAAACTGCTGAACCGAGCAGCTAGTTGTCGCAGTGATGTTGGCCTAGTCGCTTGACCGCTTGCCGTGCTCCACTACCAGGAGAAAGCTCCTGCCTGGTTCGGCGTGCTGCTGAACTGCTCCTGCCTGCACGGACGAGCTGGCCACCTGCGCCGCTCGCTGCTTGCGCCTGAGCACAGCGCGTCGATCTGCAACTCGCCTGGACTGCTGCACCGGCCGCCTGCTGCTTCTTGCTTCTGCCTGATGCTAGTCAAGCGTGCAGCTGCGAGCTGCTGGATGATGCACGCCACTTGCGAGCTGTCGCCAGCCGGCTGCACGCCACTTGCCGTGCGCTTGAGCGGACCTTGCTGCACAGCGTGCCGTGCGCGTGCGGTCACCAGATGGTCCTCTGCTCCCTGCGCACGAACAGACCGAAGAACAGAACGAACGACAGCAACCAAGCTCCCAACTTCGATTCAAAAAACCGACCAAACTGCTCCACGAATCGAGATGAAACTTGAGCAATAGAGGCACAACCTTAAGGGCTAATAGATCTGAGAAATTCTCCCCCAAAGCTCAAATATTCATCACGAATTTTGAAGCCAACCGGAACCCTATCAAGAACCCGGGATTTGGAGAAAACTCAAATCCAAGCCGAATCCGTGCGGGATTTGAGGAGGGATCATATCAAAGTTGCTCACCAAGATCCTAGTAACAATTCCCTCAAAGAAAATCCCCTCGAAACGGTCTCAAATCCGACCACGAAAATTCCTCCGAAAGTACCTCCGAAAATCCCGAAAAAGAAAAACGCAGGGAATAAAAGGATTTGACACAAGATTAAGAAGAAGAAATCATGATCATTCGCTTAGCCATATCCGGTTACAAACCACTCACAAGAACAACAAATCTTGAATGGCAAAAAGCTCAAAACAAAGAGCCACTCTCTCCTCTCTACCTCTAACCAAAAGTACTCCAAAATAAAAGAGCACTCCCACCTACAAAGCTAAAGAGTTGGCTGAAATTCAGCCACTTCTGCTATATATAGGTCCTCCGGAAAATGACCCAAGTACCCCTACACTAGGAGTTACAACACAAGCACTCACAGGGGCATTTTGGTCAACACATGAAGTTCTCCATCGGACGGCCGCGCATCCACCGGAAACCCGCGTAACCACTACGCAAGTCTTGCGATCATGCCGCGTGTCCTCCGCTTCGAAGTCTCCGGAAGCCCCACGACGTACACCGGTCAGACCGGTCCCCACCGGTCAGACCAGTCCGACCCAACGGTCAGACCGGCCTAGTGCTGTAGCCGTGCACGCTTCGGTCTTCGGTCTTGTCTTTGTGGCTCAGCCAAGAAACCCAGTGATTTTGTGGTGAACCAGTGGAAACCCCGTAGACTCGGTCTAGCCTCCGCCAATCACCACTCATGACATGACTCCCACGAAGTCCCGGCTCGACCTTGGTTTGGAGGCTCAACCAAGAAACCGTCCACAACTTCATCTTGCTGTTCTTGCCACCATGCGGCCCGCACTTGACCCCGCTGGCCAACGGGTCCCTCAAACCAAGCCTACTTGTCTTCTCCACACCTGGAGGCCTCACCGGCAACGACCTTTCGCACTTGTTCTTCACCTGCACCAACACCAGTCAAGCCGCAACCTGCACCTGCAATACTTAGCCAAGAGTCAGTCCACACAACGTTGTCAATCACTCATCACACCAGGAAGCGACCATCCACCGGTCCTCGAACCACACAGGCTCTCAATCTTCCCCTTGATGAGTGCATTGACAACACGCACATTTGGTAACCAAAGAGAAAAGGAAAAGAAAAGAAACGACTAAAACAAACTCAAACAAGCGATCGAAAGCCAACCAAAGGCAAAAGAACAAGATCACTTGAAAGAGGAAAATCTCGGCCCCCTTAGGCAAGGGCAACGACTCGACACCACTGAGACAAAATCAAGCTCAAGCAAAGAGCACAAACCACCAAAGCAAAGCTCGAAAACCACAAAGAGCTCCTCCTGCATGCATGCAAGCTCCCCCTGAACCAATGCAACTCCCCTTGTACGAATGCATGCAAACCACTTCACAAAAAACAGAGCAGCTGCCTTAGCCTTGCTCTGACCGGTCAGACCGGTCCATCTCACCGGTCAGACCGGTGCACCAGATCGCCCAGATCCTGACACTCACACTGGTCAGACCGGTGAGTGTCACCGGTCAGGCCGATGACCACCTGGAAAACCTGGGAACTGCAAGAGCCAAAAAATGGCTCGAAACCACTCGGAAACCTTCTGAATGCATGCAGCAAGTCGAAACATGCTTAAACTTCTCTCCCTTATTGACAGTGCATGAATCAAGACAAAATTAGGAAAAATGCAACCTAGAGCTTCTCAAATAGACAAAATTCAACATAGGATGCTGTACATATTCAAATGAGCAAGTTAGATACTCTATAGCTTCGTATGGACATAAACTACAAGATCACCAAATTTCACAACCAATGGGCAAAGCTAAGATAGAATTGATCATTTTTGCGAAAATTTACCCTCTCATGAGCAAAGTCCTAAACATGAGTAAAACATGTCAAAATGGCAAAGCCACACAAACTTCATGCTAGGACAACCATTCTAAGCATAAGGTCATCATAAACACCCACAAGCACCTCATGTCATGTCAAAGTCACCGAGCCATGTGCTTACTTCTATATATGAGACTTCTCATTGGTAAGCAACATGCAACGATTTAGCACCCAAAACAAATTAAATTAAGCACATATGACATGGGAGCACATTTTCTAAGGAAATTATATTTCATTTTCAGATTTATATTTGGTACATGAAATATCTTTACGACAAAAAGGAACTTATGCCCCTCCACAAGATAAAGCATGGGGCTAAACATTCATGATGACAAATGAGCCTTTGGCCCCATATGCTCACAATAAATCATCCAAGCTCAAATTAAGCATAGAGAAGGCACTAAAACATGTCATGATCATATCATTGCATTTACTCACAAGAGAGCATATATGTGACATTTTTCAAAAGCATAGCTATAAACCATGGATATAAAACAAGATCATTAAGAGCTAAGCCACCCTAAGCCATATCATACCAAACTAGCTCACAACATCATATATAGCACATCATGATGAACTATGTATATAAGAGAAGCTTTTCCTACAAAATGCATATGATACAAATGCATGCAACCTAAAATTCAAAGATGCCTATACATCATGATACAAAATGCCATGCAAATGCAAACATGCACAAAGGAAAGCTATACATATGGTACAAAGGAGCTTCACCTCCAACTCAGGAAACCAACCACACACACAAAGCTCACAAACGACCGGCTCCTTGAGGGGAGGCAAAATGGCTTGACACCACCGGCAAAAGAGCAAAAGAGCACGAAACTCACAAGCTCCCCCTAAACACATGCACTTAGGCCAAAGAGCATACAAAGCTCACCCTACACACATGAGATAGGGCAAAGAGCAAAAAGAATCGAGTGGCTTGACCATTGCCACACACTTGAAGGTCACAAAACCACTTACCTTGATCATTCCTTCAGAAGTACCACGTCCTTGTTCACCATCCCCGAAAGTGGTGTACCTCCATGACACCACCGGGGTATGAGGTCGGAGAACCACCCCCGATATCAACCAAATGTTCTCCGAGCCTCCCGTCTGCAACTCAAAACCAAGAACGAGAGCGAGCAAACGACTCAACACTGGGATTAGTACCAAAAGAGTCAAACCAGTGCCGAGCCATCTCCTCAAAAGTGGGGTTAGCAAAATCCATCCTATCACGCCTCCCAAAGCTAGAACCACCACGGGGAAATCACTCCCGTCTCGCTGGTGGAGTACAAGAACCACGAAAGGGAAAGCGTGGTCCGTAGCCCCTCTGAGACTCAAAACTGCGACCCCTCCCATACTCGTATCGATCACGAGGTGGAAAGCGTCTAGCAAACTCAACACCACCAGACTTAACACACCTACCACCTGAACCACGACCAAAGGAACCAACTCGAGCAGCAACACGAACTCGAAAACCAAACTGACTTACTCTCTGAGGTCCACCGGTCTGACCGGTCACCCCGACCGGTCTGACCGTTGCCTCTCAGCCAGCAAACCTGCTTCGAACAGAAGCACTCCTAACTCCCCAAGCCGGAGCGTACACACACAGCCTCACACGGGGAAACACCAACCAAGAACCGCTCCAAGCGAGAGAAGAACCACCAAAGATCTGAAGGACCGATTAGGCGAACCAGAGAGGGGGGGAGTGAATGGGAGCCGATAAAAATTCTTCTCGAAGGAGATGAGAATTCCAACAAGACGAACACGGCTTCCAACTCACGTCTCCGATCCAACTACCCAAGTTGGTCAAGACCACGCAGCCACTGGAGTGCTACTGGTCCTAGGAACCAACACTCAACCTTCCTAGCCAAAACTCACCAAAACACACAGCGGAAACTTGCACGGCTTGCTGCCTGTGCTACACCGGTCAGACCGATGGCCTGCGCCGGTCAGACCGGTGACACCGGTCAGACCGGTGGACAGAGCCGGTCAGGCCGGTGGCTACAGCAGCCGCACAGAAAACGTTCCAGGAAGCCTCAGTGAATCCTCTAGGCCCTGGAACAAAAACCACCACGAAACACAACCTGTGAGGAAGAAGAACCCCTCACAAATCCTAGCAAAACAACTCCAAACACTCCAAGAACTGATCAGCAGGACCACGGGACAAAACCACACGGACAAGGCTGTTCCCCGAGACAAAAACCCACCAAGGGCTAGCACCGGTCAGACCGGTCAAGAGCACCGGTCAGACCGGTCGTGCCTGGGCAGCTCGGGATGAACAGCGCCCGCGAGTCAACTCCTCCAAATCCAACTCCCGATCTCCCGATCCGCTCCACGGTTTTGCACAAGACTTTGGGGATAGTAGGAACACCTCATGGGTACTCCATAGCCAAGATTTGGTCCACCAAAACTTGTCAAATCAAGAGGAATCGAAGAAATCCCACCAAGAACGCCTCTAACCCTAGAGCCACGAAAACCCCAAAATCGAGCCCCTTTGCTCACGGATTTGGAAGGGGAATCAAAGGGTAAAGAACCACGAAGGGTTCATGCATACATCCCGCACCAAATCCCAAAGAGAAAGGCCTCGAAATCGCTCCAAGAAAATTGCCAAGAAAGGGCTCCGAAAATCACCAAAAAGGAGAAACGGGAAAGACACATCCAAGCCTTGAGGAACCACGCCGAATCATCTATACATACCAAAGAGGTTCATACAAGGTCTAGCTTGCCGCCCGATCATCCTTCCCTCTCACAAGATCTCACCATGAAGCTCTCAAGCTAGTCCTACGAAAATCCTAAGAAAATAGGAAGGAAAATAGGAAAACCAAATGAGCTAGGGTTCCAAGAGATGGCTGCCATCCTCTCACCACTTGGGTTATATGGAGGCAACCGAAAGACTAAAATACCCTTACTAGCTAACTAGGGATACATGCCCCTCGAGGGCGAAATTGGAAGTCTTTGTCTTCGCACCATCGGACGGATGCCCAGCGACCGCAAACTTGCTTAGCCTCGACGCAAGTCTTGCGATCCCGACGCGTGTCCTCCGCTTCGAAGATTCCGGACTGCGTCGTCGCACACCGGTCAGACCGGTGCTCCTCACCGGTCAGACCGGTACCCACCGGTCAGACCGGTCAGACCCACCGGTCAGACCGGTCTGGAGCTGCTGCACCTCCGTCTTCGGTTCTTCGGTCTTGGCTTTGTGGATCAACCAAGGAACCCAGTGGTTTTCTGGTGAACCACCGGAAACCCCGCGAACTCGGTGTAGCCTCCGCCAATCACCACTCATGACTCGGCTCCCACGTAGTCCCGGCTCGACCTTGGTTTTGAGGCTCAACCAAGAAACCGTCCATGACTTCATCTTGCCGTTCTTGCCACCATGCGGCCCGCACTTGACCCCGCTGGCCACCGGGTCCCTCGAACCAAGCCTACTTGTCTTCTCCACACCTGGAGGCCTCACCGGCAACGACCTTTCACGCTTGTTCTTCACCTGCACCTGCACCAGTCAAGCCGCAACCTGCACCTGCAATACTTAGCCAAGAATCAGTCCACACCACGTTGTCAATCACTCATCACACCAGGAAGCGACCATCCACCGGTCCTCGAACCACACCTGGCTCTCAAGATCCCAATTGAGTACCATAGAAAAGATACCAATTGAAAGATCACAAATGGTTACTAAAAGCCACACCCTCAAAAACAAATCCCCTAACGAGTGAAGCCAAGCTCGCCCTTAACCAAAGACAAATAGCAAAGCAAAAGCTAGGAAAAGAAAGAGCAAAAGAGAAGCTCTAAACCCAACCGAAAAGGGGGAAAACCAAAAGAGGAACAAAGCACAACCCGAAGACAAAGCAAGCCCAAAACCCAAAGAACGCCCAAAACATGCTACACAATGCATTTACAATACGAAACAAGATAAATAAAGCATTGTAACATGATTTCACATACATGAATATAAGCATGGGCTAACAAGCATGTCATCAAGGTACCAACCTATACAACTAGCTAAACCAAAAAGATACCAATGAATAACATGCCCAACATGATAAAAGAACTAAACAAAGGCATGATACAAGTTCATTTGGATCAACCACAAAGATATATTACAAAACTAGCATGACAAGATATACATGGGGGACAAACATGCTAACAAGAGAGAGTAACAAAGAGCTAGCTGAAAATGATATGGATGAACAACAGGTCATAACCACAAGAGGGCAACCATAAAGCATGGCATGATGTTCATATATATCATCCACCACAATATCATACAAAAGATAGCAAGATAGATATACAAGATCACAAAGCTATCATGAACAAGGTGGCTAGCCTACCATGGTTTATACACAAGCATGACACAAGAGCAAAGCACGCAACAAGTATACAAGTGAGTACAAGGAGAAAAGGAAAACTCACTATACATGTGTACAAAGGCTTTCAAGAGCCATCCAAAGCGGTGTGGAGAACCATCATTTCTTGATCACCTCACGGACAAAAGATCAAGTACCATCGAGCTCATGTTCTCCAACCGTGTCTCCATACCTACACACAAGGGGACGAAAAAGACCAAGTCTTGGATCCCAAAGGGTTAGCAAGCACATACTTGGGAATCCAATACTTGGTCACACGAGTAAGGGACGCACTCAACTTATCAAGTGGGTTAGCATGATGCAAATGCCGGTTAGAATGAAAAAGTTTTCGAACACCCTTAGAACCATGACTCAAAGAAGCGACCCGCGAAGAAAGACGAGTGCTACCACAAGCAAAAAGGCAAAGGTCCCTTGAGGTCGTATGAGAAGAACCAACACAAGCACCACGGGAAACATGTCGCGGACCAACACAAGAAGCACTAGAAGCATGTCCACGAGCATGGCCTAACTCACTAGAAAGAGTGTCATAAAACCCGTCCATAAATTGTGCCTTCTTAAGCGCACAAGTGTTCATGCCATGAGAAGGGCTATGAACAACCAAAGGCCTAGAAGCACCGACTCGCCGCATTCTCCTTGCCCAACGGTAGCAAAAGCTCTCTTGATGTCCATCCTTCCCACAATGAGAGCAATGGTATAAAGGCCTAGCGGGAGGCACGGTCTGAGTGGACGAATCACCATTCTCTTGTAACTGAGAAGTCCCTTGGGACTTAGAGCAAGAAGCATCAACCCCAACACTCGACTTGGTACCAACATTATAATCACACGTGCCATGAGAAAGGCTACGTGGCTTCTTAAAAGCTTTGGCACGCACACGTCACTCGTGCTTCACACGGCGAAAGCAAAACTCAACGGTATGCCCATCCTTCTTGCAAAAGGTGCATTGGAACTTCAGTTTAGGAACATGAGTTCCAAAAATATGAGAAGCACCTTTGCCATTCGAATCTCCTTGGGCAACACTGGAAGAAGCAACAAGCTTAGGAGTAGCTATGGGAGAGCTATCCGAAGCACTAGCACACTTGCTACCATCCAAAGACTCACACTCAAGAGTGGAAGTCGACTCCGGTTGAGAAGAAGCTATTTTGGAAGCATCAACATCGGAGTGACAAGAAAAGCGAGAATCCAAACCCTTGGCACAAAGACTATTGCACCTTGTGCGCAAAACCTCATTTTGAAATTTGAGGCGCTCACAAGTACCACATGTCATGTTTCTCAAATTATCGATTTCCTTCTCAATGCACTTAGCATATGTGGTACGCAAGAGTTCATTTTCTTTCTCAAGGTTGGCACTCATCTCATTATGCTCAACCAACTTGGCGCTCATATCATCACGTATTTTCTTCAAAGCCAAAACTTCACTTTCCAAATCAATGCAAGAGGTACAAAAGAAATCACATGAACAAGCAACATCATTTACATCTCTCAAAGTATTATCATCATCACAAGAAGTATGACAAGCATCATTAACAACTTGCAAAGAGCACTAGCTACAAGGCATAGACTTCAACTCACAAATTTCAGCCCTAGCATGCTCAAGTTCATCTACACATGTGGTGTGAGTCAAATTTAATTGATTAAAATCAGCAAGCAAAGACTCACAAGAAGCACATGGCATAGAGATATCCAACTTCAACGAAGCAATCTCATTTCTAGCCTTAGCAAGATCATCATTCAAGTTACCACATTCACTAGCAAACTCAAACATATCTCCTTCTAGCACCTCAATTTGAACAAGCAAAGCATCACAAGATTTGCATGGCAAAGAAGTATTGAATCTCAACAACTTAATTTCAGATTTCAAACTAGCAAGAGAAGAGTTCAAATCATCATTCTTAGCATGCATGGTTTTACAAGAAGTGCAAGAATTCAAAGCATATGATTTCCAATGAGCCATACCGCATTTCAACCTAGCAAGGGAACATTTCATCTTTTCATTCTTCCTACGCAAAGCATCACACAAATCTATGTTTCTCCTATGCAAATCCCCACTATCACATTCACAATCATTCAACCTATCGCATAGGATCAAGATGCCTTTAGCAAGCGTACCTTGGTTCATGTCTCTTAGCTTGCGGTAGAGCTCGCCCTTCTTGACATCACCATCTTGATAGTCCTCGATGAGGGACATCATCTCCTCCACTTCGGCTTCCGCCTCAACCTCCATACTCCTCTGCTCAAAGAACCACAAGGAGAAGAGCTTGGTGCTATACTCAAAGCAGCGGTTAGGATTAGCCGAAAACAAACTCAAATCTCGCAAACCAAGACCGCAAGCAAAACAAGCTCAAAGCGACCAAACCAACACCGCAAAGCAAATCATCCCTTCTCTTTTGTCGCCCTATGGATCTTAGACAGGTTAGAGTCACAAAGACCCGCAACCGGCACTGATACCAATTGAAGGACCGGATTGGTGACCAGAGAGGGGGGGGGGAGTGAATGGGAGGCGATAAAAAAATTCTTCTCCGATGAGAGAACTCGGTCTATATCCCGATTGCTACCCCAAAACACACCTCGTGTCTAATTGCCAAGATGACACGAGTCAACTAGTGACACGCTCACCCTAAGAACAATTCGACACGCTCAAAGCGTAGCGGAAGCAAATATAAGCGAGGCACCGAAAAGATTGCACGGGAAATTAAGCACGACCACTATTGAGAACTCATAAACTAGGCATGCAGAGATTAATGATTATAAGGAAATCAAGCATGATTAGCAAGGGAACAATTAGATTAAGCATGCAAAACAAGATAGAAATAAATAGCTAAAGGTTCACTATTCATGCAACAGAAAAATACCCAGCAAAATTACTCAAGTAATTAATTGCACAAGCATTGATTGCTTAATCATTTAGGAGCATACTCATTGCAGTGTACATACACAAAGACCTGAGAAAAGAGTGCGTACCTGTACCTACCTGAGAAACTATCAGTGCTGATTCACTGCTGAACTGAGCAGCTAGTTGTCGCAGTGATGTTGGCCTAGTCGCTTGACTGCTTGCCGTGCTCCTCTACCTGGAGAAAGCTCCTGCCTGGTTCGGCGTGCTGCTGAACTGCTCCTGCCTGCACGGACGAGCTGGCCACCTGCGCCGCTCGCTGCTTGCGCCTGAGCACAGCGCGTCGATCTGCAACTCGCCTGGACTGCTACACCGGCCGCCTGCTGCTTCTTGCTTCTGCCTGATGCTAGTCAACGCGTGCAGCTGCGAGCAGCTGGATGGTGCACGGCACTTGCGAGTTGTCGCCGGACGGCTGCACGCCACTTGCCGTGCGCTTGAGCGGCCGTCGCTGGATCGCGTGCCGTGCGCGTGGGCGGACCTTGCTGCACAGCGTGCCACGCGCGTGCGGTCACCAGATGGTCCTCTGCTCCCTGCACACGAACAGACCGAAGAACAGAACGAACGACAGCAACCAAGCTCCCAACTTCGATTCAAAAAACCGACCAAACTGCTCCACGAATCGAGATGAAACTTGAGCAATAGAGGCACAACCTTAAGGACTAACAGATCTGAGAAATTCTCCCTCAAAGCTCAAATATTCATCACGAATTTTGAAGCTAATCGGAACCCTATCAAGAACCCGGGATTTGGAGAAAACTCAAATCCAAGCCGAATCCGTGCGGGATTTGAGGAGGGATCATATCAAAGTTGCTCACCAAGATCCTAGCAACAATTCCCTCAAAGAAAATCCCCTCGAAACGGTCTCAAATCTGACCACGAAAATTCCTCCGAAAATATCTCCGAAAATCCCGAAAAAGAAAAACGTAGGGAATAAAAGGATTTGACACAAGATTAAGAAGAAGAAATCACGATCATTCACTTAGTCATATCCGGTTACAAGCCACTCACAAGAACAACAAATCTTGAATGGCAAAAAGCTTAAAACAAAGAGCCACTCTCTCCTCTCTACCTCTAACCAAAAGCACTCCAAAATGAAAGAGCATTCCCACCTACAAAGCCAAAGAGTTGGCTGAAATTCAGCCACTCCTCCTATATATAGGTCCTCCGGAAAATGACCGAAGTACCCTTACACTAGGAGTTACAACACAAGCCCTCACAGGGGCATTTTGGTCAACACATGAAGTTCTTCATCGGACGGCCGCGCATCCACCGCAAACCCACGTAACCACTATGCAAGTCTTGCGATCATGCCGCGTGTCCTCCGCTTCGAAGTCTCTGGAAGCCCCACGGCACACACCGGTCAGACTGGTCCGACCCACCAGTCAGACCGGCCTAGTGCTGTAGCCGTGCACACTTCGGTCTTCGGTCTTGGCTTTGTGGCTCAGCCAAGTAACCCAGCGATTTTGTGGTGAACCACTAGAAACCCCGCAGACTCGGTGTAGCCTTCGCCAATCACCACTCATCACTTTGCTCCCACGAAGTCCCGGCTCGACCTTGGTTTTGAGACTCAACTAAAAAATCGTCCACGACTTCATCTTGCTGTTCTTGCCACCATGCGGCCCGCACTTGACTCCGCTGGCCACCGGGTCCCTCAAACCAAGCCTACTTGTCTTCTCCACACCTGGAGGCCTCACCGGCAATGACCTTTCGCACTTCTTCTTCACCTGCACCAACACCAGTCAAGCCGCAACCTACACCTGCAATACTAGCTAAGGGTCAGTCCACACAACGTTGTCAATCACTCATCACACTAGGAAGCGACCATCCACCGGTCCTCGAACCACACAGGCTCTCACATTTCCCACCTGCCGAGCACACACAAGCTGGACCAACCAAGTGCATATGGAACAACTCCCATGGGTGCTCTGTCATGACAGCGGTCAGAGGCGGATGGGAGGTAGCTACCATCTTGCCATGCCTACACGGAACACAAACCAAATCTTTTTGGAATTTCAACCTAAGCAATCTTCGGACCAAACCAAACCCACTCAAGCTTGACAACAAGTCAAAACTCAAGTGACCTACCTCCTATGGCATTACCAAAGCTCCGCCGAAGCACCCGCAACCAAGCAACGAGAAGAGCCAACACACTGAGAAAAATCGGCTCTGAAAATCTGACCCTCAGGGATGATCGTGCACACAAGATCACCTCGAGAGTCCAACACACGAGAAGCACCCGTCTTGAAACAGACCTCAAAACCCTCATACAAAAGCTGGGAAACCGAAAGAAGATTGAACCCGAGAGACTTGACAAGAGCAACATGCCTGAGAGTAACATTCTGACTTACCTTCACCCAGGTCACTGAAAGTACTCTACCTTTCCCATTGTCCCCGAAAGTGATGTACTCCTTGGACTCCACCGGGGTGAGGCTGGAGAACCACCTTCGATCTCTGGTCATATGGCGAGAGCAACCGGAGTCGATCAACCAAAAGCTCTCCATGCTTCCCACCTGCAAAATAAAAAATGAGGGCGAGAGTGAGAAAATGACTCAACACTGGGGTTAGTGTAAAATTGATGAGACCATCTCAAGGACTTCAACAAATACTCTTAATATTCAACATTCATACAAGGTGAAAGCTATACTTGATTCCAAATCTTATTGTTTTCCTTTAGCAAAGCTACTACTTGGTTTGTACGATTACAAGTTTAAGCACCTTGCTATACTCGAAGAGTTAAACACAAGTACAACACCAAAGTTTCACTCCAGCTATAATGATTATTTCGCTGACCAAGATGATGAATTCACCAATCAAGTTTATCCATACTGTTGACGGCTGTTAAGTGCTTACTTTAGCCGTCAATTTACTCATGAATAAAGGAGCAAGAGGCATTTCTTACACGCATTTTGGTTAAGAATAATGTAGTTCCACTTGTCCTTGGAGATTATGTGATTGCAGGAAAATAAGCATAAAAGAAGTGGTAAACTCACCTTCTATGATTCATGCCACATCACCTCAAGGAGTGGCTGCCACCTCAGGTGCCATGCATCAAGCTAAGCCACCTCAGGTGCCACGCATGCATGACATGTCACCAATCCAAGGGAGGCAAGCCCCGACGAATCAGAGCGTGACACGTGGACTTCACATGGATCCATGGGCCCACCAGAGTGCCTAAACCGCCTCAAGAGCATGTGTACACCAGGGACCGACCTAAGGGCCCTCAGGACAGCCACCCCAAGGAAGCACACCCCGAGTGGGGCCCACCTGGGGTCGACCGACCCTAGGATCGGCCGAACCGACCTTGAGTCGGCTGATCCTGCGCTTCCACGTGGCGCTTGTCCATTGGTCCTAGAGGCCGTCCCCGGGGTGTTTCACTCCTTCTTGCGCCGGTGCTCTGGCCTATTAATAGAAGGGGAGGGGGTTCATTTCTTACCAACACACCTTACTCCTCCTCTCTCACTTTTGGTTTCTAAGGCTAGGAGGTAGACTAGAGTAGTTCTACTTCAGGTTCCAAGTCTACTTTGGGATCTAGGTATGAGTCCTCTTGTATCTTTTTTTTATTGTATGACTTTGATCTACTTCAGTTATTCAGCTATTTCATGTAAAGTTATGCTTGTATACATGGGTGATTTGTTCATGTGTTCTTCGCTTGTTCATCATTTAGAGGCTCATGTTCTTGATGAACAAGGCCTTTCGATCCAGTTGACGAGTGACTTATACATGTTTTCAGTGTTTGTTCATAAGTTAGAGGCTCGTGTTCATCACGAACACAACCCTTTGATCTTGTTGAATAGACATAGGAAAGCACAAATCCGTTTGTGTGCTTAGCCTAGTTTGATCTAGTTAGATCCCATGTTTGTGTTGTATGAAGTTCGTGCTCAAGTTACGGTACTCGGTGCAATTGGCCAGTTTATCTGGTGGCTCTGAACTGGGTCACAATAGCCCGGCCGGTCAGGGTCCTGCTAACAACGTAAGCGTGGTGCTTGGGTTGCGTAGCTACGTTGCTTATGAGTATATCCCACGGTATGTCTTGGGGTAGGCCGCGGTGGTGACAGCCGTTGGACCCTTCTGGAATCTCCCACGTTCGGATACGCTGTAGGAGTCTAAAGTCTAACAACCAGAGTCGTGCATAAGCGACGTGGGGGTTAGCTCCCCGTTTGTACCTGGGTGCTTGAGCCAGCAATTATGCAATGCTAGTGTGTGTCTAACTCGTCTGAGTAACTTTGTATGCTTAGTACCTTAGAACCTAGAGCTAACTCGTATGTTGCCTCCTAAGCCTAGGACCTTTAGAGAGTGTGTGTTTGTGTGTTCACACTACCCTCTTATCTATTATATCTTACCCCTGTACTTGAGTGTCTGGTTCGTTCCCGTCTATGATTTATACTCCTTGCAATAGTGTTGAACTTGTTAATCCGCCCAGCCTTCCTTGCATTCGATACCCTTTGGAATACTCCTTTGGGGAAATGCTACAATGGTACTTCCGTGCGCTTGCGGACTCTTGTAATTGTTGGGATTACCATCTGGTCATTTCTGGCATCGTTGCTAGGAACCCATAACTTAGCATCGACGTAAAGAAATACCAACAAGCATTTCTGGCGCCGTTGCCGGGGAAGGCTAAGGATAACATGTCAACACTTTGTAATGTTTATAATCATGACAGGAATAAAATAGTTCTCAATGCAGGCTAACTTTGAATGTCTTCTTTGTCTATCGATGATGAAGATAGGTAGTGTATGACTGGTTTCGACTTACCGCCGAATTTCACTGAAGATCTTGAGTCACTCGTAAGGAGAGCTAGATCTCATTTCGGTTCTCCCCAGTGTGTACGTACAGAAGTCGACCCAGCTTCGTTTGTGCCATCTACATCAACTCCTATGGCCAATCAAGAGAAGACTCTTCGCGAATACTCTGCTCCCTCTGCTGACCAGGTGCCTACTGGCCCCGAGATCCACACCGGGAACGGAAACTTCGAGATCAAGACTGGCCTCATTACGATGGTACAGGCTAGCCCATTCTGTGGCAAGCCTAATGAAGACGCGAGTGCCCACTTGCAACAGTTCCTGGAGCTATGTTGTACCTTCACTATACGAGGAGTGGAGGAAGATGCCATTCGTCTGCGGTTGTTTCCATTCTCACTTCTGGGAAAGGCGAAGCAGTAGTTCTATGCGAACCGTGCAGATATTGACACCTGGGCGAAGTGCTCAGCAGCGTTCCTCACGAAGTTCATTCCGTTGGGCAGGACCAATGCCCTCCGGGGAAGAATTTCAAGCTTTCAGCAAGCAGCAAATGAAACCATTCCAGAAGCTTGGGAAAGGCTTCAGGAGTACATCCTGGCTTGTCCCCATCATGGGATGGACAACTGGCTTATTCTGCAGAGTTTCTACAATGGGCTGACTCCGACAGCCCGGGGCCATATTGATGCTGCTGCTGGAGGGGCTTTCTTCTCTCTCACTATCGCTGAAGCAACTAAACTTATTGAGAAGATGGTCTCCAACCAAGGGTGGAGTGATGATCGACTCCAGCCACGTCAAAGGGGTACACATACCATCAAGGAAGCGGATATGCTGCACGCCAAGATGGACCTACTTATGAAGAGAATGGATGCTCTGACCAGTGAGAAGGCTGCCATGGCCATCACTACTCAAGCTATGGATGCTCGCATGACCAGCGAAGTCTATGGTGACACTGGGCATTCAGGGAATTACTACCCTGCTACCCAGGAGGATGTGATGTACATGAACGGCAACAACAATGGTTATCGCCCACAAGGAGGTAAAACGTGGAATCAATCATGCCCTTACTATTAGGGAGGTAATCAAGGTAATACTTACAATCCGAACCAACCTTCCCTAAAAGATCTGGTTTTCGGGCAAGCTAAGATTAATGATGGTTTTAACAAGAAAATAGCTGCCTATGATAAGGCTTTAGAAAGCCTCAACACTAAAATCGATAGCCTTTCTTCTGCTCTTAAGAACCAGTTGAGCTTTAATAAAATGATAAAAGACCGGATGGCTCATTTGGTCACTTTGGTTCCTCCAGTTGAAAATGCAAAAGCGGTAGTCACGAGAGGGGGAAGACCACTCGCGACCCGCCTTATCCTAACCATGCAGGAACCAAGAAAATCCCGAAAGAGGGCGAAGATCGCGACGACGAGTCGTTAGGCATGAGGGAGCCTTCACAGGCAAGAGTATCAGAAGAGAAGGCAGACAAGCCTGAGTTTATCGACACAAATATACTGCCATTCCCTCAGAGAAATAGGAAGGTGACAGTGGATGAGCAATTCACTCGCTTCGTGGATATGATTCAGAAGGTCCACATTAATGTTCCCTTCCTTGAGGCCATACGTGTGCCCACATACGCACGTTACCTCAAGGATATTCTTACCAAGAAACGGGCTCTACCCACTTCGGAGGTGGTAAAGCTTACGGAGGAGTGTAGCGCAGCTATACTCAATCACCTTCCAGAGAAGTAAAAGGATCCAGGGTGCCCCATGATCACATGCACAATTGGATCGCAGAGACTTGACCATGCCCTCTGTCATCTGGGCGCCAGTGTTAGCGTCATGCCAAAGGTAGTCTTCGACCAGCTCAATTATACGAAATTGTCCCCAACCACCTTGCGGCTGCAACTAGCTGATTCATCAGTACGGTACCCAGCGGGGATAGCCGAGGACATCCCGGTGAAGGTGCGAGATTGTTTCATCCCAGTGGACTTTGTGGTACCCGACATGGACATTGGTGATGAAATACCTCTCATCCTGGGGCGTCCATTTCTGAGCACGGCCGATGCACAAATTGATGTTGGTGCCAGAGTAATCCGACTCCACATTAATGGCCGGGAGGAAAGGTTTGAATTCCGTCCGCGTAAGGAACAATGCTCAATGGTTGAGGACATACCAAGGATGGACACCCTCGCCCAAGATATTGAATCTATACAGTCACAAAGGGACAACTTCATTACTCCCATGAAGGATTCTCGAAGATAAAAGCTGGAATCTAAGTCCCCATCCAAGAAGCAGTATCCCACACTTAGGAAGCAATAGAACAACAAGAAGGTGTGGAGAAGAGTGGGCGGTAAGCTGACTCCTTCGTCCTCAAAGGCAGACCTTTCACCAAGGTAAGTGATGGGAAGGTAGTCGGGGCTCTAGAAGATTTGAATAAAGAGCCCTGCGCCGACAGGTAAGATCGGTAAGATGCTTCCTTCAAAAAAAAGATTCTAACTTCTAATAGACATAAGCTATTCTTGCTCCATCTGTTTGCTCGCATTCTTATTGGGATTCAAGCTCATGGGAGTCCATCCGGGCAACACCCTTGAGTTTGAACCATGATGCACAACAGCCGCCACCACAGCCGTCTCCGCAGCTGTCGCCTCAGCCACAGCCTCAGCCTACCACACCTCTGTCTGGTACATGGACCTCTACCGAGTACATGCCTGGGGTTACTCCCGGACATGCTCCCGGTTGGGACCAGCCCATGTACCAGCAGGGTGCGAGTAGCTCGGCTTGGGCTAGCGCAGGCAGTGGTGAGTGGGCCGTCCCTGCTGGTACTGCCTACGGAGATGCGACATCTTCGTCGTCCGGGTTGCGCTCGTCATCTCGTGGGGCCACCCTCACTCAGCAGATGAGCGAGCTCAACATCCGAGTCGGCGACATGGAGGAGACCGTGCACCAGCACGTCGAGTCCACCCGGGACTGGCAGCGGATGTCCGGCGAGAGACTTCACGCCATCGAGCTGGCACAGCAGCAGCAGCTGGAGGAGCAGAGGGCCTACTACCGGTGGATGGGATTTCCCCCTCCATAGTAGTGAGCCTAAAGCTAGCTTGGGGGAGGACCCCCACTCTGAGGTAACTTGTATCTTTATTTTCAGAATCTCATATGCTAAAAACACATAAAAATCTGCAAAATTAAAAGACCAAAAAAATATCTATTTGCTTTCTTAAATTAGTTTGTTTTCGCATGCGCGGTAAGAATGCTTTCTGTCTTTCATGGTTGAAATGATGAATAGTTGCTCTATTTATTCCTTTTTTATGCCTGGCTACAGCTTAGTATCCTATCTTAGTTTTGAGTTAGTTGGCTTGTATGATCAAACCTTAGCTTGAAACTTGTGGGTAGCAAAAAGCATGACATTTGCCTAGGTTGTTGTGAGGTATGATATGGTAAAATAGGGTTGCTATGAACTAGTGCTAAGTGATGTTTGATATCCGGAGTTTTCTTTTGAAAAATGATAAAATGATAAGTTCCTCAATGATGAGAAATTCCTATCCAAAGCCATATGTAGATCCTAGCTGTTGTTAGCCTCCACATATGCTACTTGTTTTCCTCATTGAGTCTTGTCGAATTGTTGTGACCTTCAGCGAGAAACTTGTCATGCTCCCATGATCAAGATCACATACACAGCCACTATATGCTAAACTTCTACACCAAAAGTTGGCACCCATCATTTCATCCATCCCCCATCCATTCCGCAAATAAAGCTCCACGCATTTTCTATGATTACTCTCTTCCCAAAAATATTTAGCAAGGACTATGGGCTATGCGAAAAAAGAAAAAGAGAAGAAAAAGAAAGAATAAAGAGACATAGCCCAAGTCTCAAAAATTTCAAAAGGAGAAGAGAGAATCATATGACAAAAGAAGTTCTTTATCCATCCACCATATACACACACATGCACATCTTGATCAGATTGGATGACTTGTTGCTCCCAAGGATCCGGTTTTCGACTCGACAATATATGAGAAAACAGGTATGCCACATGTTTTCCCTACTTACAGCTCCACATATCAGCTTATTAGGAGTAGGTGGTGAAAGAAGGCAACTTAATGCCTTGGTGAGGAATAATACACACTGAGCGATCCGAGAGTATCATTCGAGGAACTTTGATTTCTTTGTGAAAATTTGCAAAACCTCCGGATTGACGACTGATCAAGGTACTTGTGATTAGTAATTTCTATACAACCGTTCTATCTTTCAACCGCCCAAGGCAGGTGAAGCTACAAGCCCTATAGCAATCAAGCGTAAGGTAAGATCAATGCCAACTTATTCAATCCTTGATAGAGTACCTCGCCGTATGTATGTCATAAACTAGGAATACAACATCGTAGCAACTCCTGATCAACCAACCTAAGTCCTAGGTGTCTTGCTCGGGATGAGCAAGAGGCTAGCTTGGGGGAGTTGTTGACAGCTGTTAAGTGCTTACTTTAGCCGTCAATTTACTCATGAATAAAGGAGCAAGAGGCATTTCTTACATGCATTTTGGTTAAGAATAATGTAGTTCCACTTGTCCTTGGAGATTATGTGATTGCAGGAAAATAAGCATAAAAGAAGTGGCAAACTCACCTTCTATGATTCATGCCACGTCACCACAAGGAGTGGCTGCCACCTCAGGTGCCATGCATGCAAGCTAAGCAACCTCAGGTGCCACGCATGCATGCCATGTCACCAATCCAAGGGAGGCAAGGCCCGACGAATCAGAGCGTGACACGTGGACTTCACATGGATCCATGGGCCCACCAGAGCGCATACCGCCTCAAGAGCACGTGTACACCAGGGACCGACCTAAGGGCCCATAGGACAGCCACCCCGAGGAAGCACACCCCGAGTGGGGCCCACCTGGGGTCGGCCGACCCTAGGATCAGCCGAACCGACCTTGGGTCGGCTGATCCTGGGCTTCCACGTGGCGCTTGTCCATTGGTCCTAGAGGCCGTCCCCGGGGTGTTTCACTCCTTCTTGCGCCGGTGCTCTGGCCTATAAATAGAAGGGGAGGGGGTTCATTTCTCACCAACACACCTTACTCCTCCTCTCACACTTTTGGTTTCTAAGGCTAGGAGGTAGACTAGAGTAGTTCTACTTCAGGTTCCAAGTCTACTTTGGGATCTAGGTATGAGTCCTCTTGTATCTTTATTTTATTGTATGACTTTGATCTACTTCAGTTATTCATGTAACGCCCTGGGTTTTCAAAATCGGAAAACCCAGCATTCTGTCTCGTGATAGTCCCTGGATCAGACGCTATCACGCACAGGCATTCATCACAGATAAATAACATAGTCATACATCGAAATAAAGTATCAGAGTACGAATAAAAATCTGATTATTACATGTCCTGATTATTCGTAGTACATCAATACACGCCTCTTGGCGGAATAGCAGAAATAAGAGCCTACGCAGCGGTAGCTAGTCTTCAAAAGGTGTCTCCATCTTCAGGCATCTCCCACAGGCATCCTTGAGTGAAGCGTCGTGCCCCCTCAGTCGTACCATCCGTCGGCATTGTTGTCGTAGTCGGACTCGTACCCTGCAAGCTCAGGGGCTATCCCCAAGGATTGGGATAGGTCCACATCACCAACCGTATGCAAGCTTTAAGTGGCCTACTTCTAAGGGGAAAAGAGTATATCAAGGTAGTAGCAGGGTTTCCTATGCAGCAGCAGCAAAAATAGAGTAATATCTCCATAAGTTCACCATATCCCATATCTCTCATCTGCATACGGATACATCTGCTCATCCAGATCTCTGTCACCATCTCCTATCTCCATCTAGGGTCGGTGCGAGAACTCCCACTCCTCGCACCTCAATGGTTGCACCCGGACCCGCGAGGTAGAGGGAGCAACTCTCCTCTCCCCGAATACAACCACGGCTCACCAATCGCGCTCATCCTATAAGGGGGAGGTAGAAATCCCAAAACGTAAGAGTCGGAGAAACAATGGGCATGTCCATAACCGAGGACGCGGCTATACGTATAGATCTAAACTCTGTACAGCGTGTACACCAGTACCCAACTCGGAATAGTACCCGGACGGTGTACGTCCGACCGAGCCTACCCTACCGAATGAACAACTAGGAGTTACGATTCCATCCTGCATCCGGGTCTCGATGCGGTCCTTCGCAAAGGTCCACCCCAGAACTGTGAAAATGCCCCCGTGTGGCCACACGGGGAGCACCCAAAGGGAAGGGACTTCACCCTAACCCTCTCACTGATACCCTCTATCCTACTGGCAGGTATGGCATCGCACTTGCTAGGGTCGGGCAGCCCTATCCCCACTCTCGGCGAGGTGGTGTCTACGAAAGTCCCGTGTAACAGGCGACCCACTCGGTTTCAGACCGGGGCGAGCTCATATCCTCCAAGTCATCACGAAATCCCCATCACCTGTGCTCCTAAAACAATGTACCCGCCATAGGCACCAAACTGGGCAACGTCCGAGAAGATGATCCCTAGCCCCTGATCCCAGATCAGGTTGTCTCGAGCTCACCCCCACCAAAATATCCCAAAACACCTTCTCCTGCCGGTTTTCCCAACACACGCCAAGAAACTACCACAATAATCCCCACACATGCATAGCAAGCTCAGCACATCATCTAGCTTAAGTAAACAGTAGTAGTAGGTCAATCAAGGACAAGTATGTAAAAGAGGCTATGCATGGGTTCATCGTATCCATCTCTATGCATTAAATAGAGCACTAGCAGTTCTAAAATAGCCATGCCTAATGGGCATTCAAAGATGGTTGGGCGTGAACTTGGGTACGCGTAGTCGTCGTAGCCGAGGTCGTCGTCGTAGTCCTGGTTCAGCTCTCCGGCTCCGGCAGCTCCTAGAAGCGTATTTAAATAAATAAACTCGGCTACTACTAGCAATAAATCCAAGATGAAGAGCAAATAAGATCCAAAAAGAGGCAATCTCTAGTCTAGCACGAAGTTTGGATTTTTAGAAGGTTTTCAGAAGAAGTTTCATATTTTTCGGAGCTAAAACGGATTTAGTATGATTTTCCGAAGATAAAATACATTTCTGAAATTAAAATACGCATACACAATATTGCAAACTATAGGCTAGCTTTTACCTAACTCTTGCTGACTCTAGAGGGGCTTAAAGCCGGCGGCAGGCCAGCTCAAAGGCTGACGCGGCTGCCACGTGGCTGGCTCAAGCCCAGCGCCTGCACACGTGGTAGGCCACGTGGCTGCGCGCGTGGCTGCGCGCGCGGGATCCGGGAGGGATCCACTACGGCGCGGCGGCGTGTTGGGGCGCGTGTGGCTCGGCCTGGGTTGGCCAGCCGCACGAGATCCCGGTGGATCCCCTGCGGGGAGTCGTGTGTGTGTGCGTGCGTAGGGCGCAAAACGCCAGGGGTTCTGGCCGGCGTCGCCAAGCGTTCGTGAGAATGCCCATGAGGAGCGGCGGCGCGGCAAGGGGCTCGCCGGCGGTGAGGGTGTCCGGCCTGGTCAACAAACGGCAGCGTGAGAGCGACGAGCACCAGGGGCTCTCGCTCGTGCATCAAAGGAGCCGGCTTGGGTAGGTTAGGTGCGGCGGCGTCGTGACAGGGGCACGGCGGCGACGTGCCTACGCGGCCGCTCGGCGATGACCACCGGCGACGGCGTGAGAGGACGCCAAAACACCAGAAAGGTGTGTGTGTGCATCAAGTGAACGTGAAGACCCCAAAATCTGGGGCTTTTGCCCCTTGGCACAGAGGCGCACGGCGCGGTCGGCCATGGCGGAGCTCGGGCGGAGCAGTGCGGCAGCGAGGTGCCGGCTCCGGCCGCGGGGCGGCCCTGCGCGTGAGTGCGCGGTGACCAGGACGGCGAGGTGGTTGTGAAGACGTGCAAGTGGTGGACGGGGAGTGCCTCAGTGCATGTGCACGTCGACGTGCATACCGGCGACGAGGTGCGCCAGAGCTCGGCGGCGGCGGTGCGCGTGTCGGCGAGGTGTGGGCGCGGAGCAAGGGAGGAAAGCGGAGGTGCGCGCGCGTGATCGTGGCGACGGCGGCGGCACCTACAGAAGAGCTCCCGGCACGGCACGAAGGCCGGCTTCACCATGCGCGTGCGCGGCGGCGCACTCGCTTTTCGCCTCGGCTCGAAGGTCGGGTCGACCACAGATGGGCGAGGGAGCTTGGCCTCACCTAGGTGGCCACGGGCTGACGTGCAGGCGGTGGTGAAGTGAGGCGGAGCAGGGTCGTCGGCGAGGAAGGAGACGGCGGTGCGGAGCAGAGGAAGCAGGGGCGTCGCGGTTCTTGGCTTTGTGGCGTTCCCGAGCTCCCACGTGCGGGACTTCTGCTTCACGAGGTCGACGGCGAGCTCGCGGGCGTTCTCCTGGCCTTCTTCTCCCCTCTCCCTCCTTCTTCTCCTCTGGCGGGCGGCGGCAAGGCGGAAGGGAAGAGCTCCCCGTGGTGGTACGGTTTCCAGGGCGTGGCGGCGGCCCCTTTTATGGAGCGTGGTCCGCGGGGGACGCGTGGATGGCTCGGATGCGCCGGCAGGACGTGGCCGTCCATCGACGGTCGCCATGGGCGGGGCTGCGCCGGAAGGCTGCTCGCCGGCGTCACGAAAGGGGAAAAGAGAAGGGGTGACGGGGGAAGAAACGCTGACGCAGGAGGCTACGTCATGTGGGCCCCACATGGCAGCGACACTGGCGCGGGCGCGGCTGGTGGTTGCGGGCCGGCGGTTGTGTGGGCCGTGTTGGGCTGAGACGGGGAAAGGAGAGGGAGGTTCGGTGCCCGAAGAAAAAGAGAGAAGGGAGGCCGAGCAGACTTCGCGACTTGGACTCGAGGCCCAACAGTGCCTCCCCTTTTTCTATTTCTCTTTTCTATTTCTATTTAACCCCTTTCTATATAGTTTCAAATTTGAATAAGGATTCAAATTTGAAACTCACAACAAGAGAACTCCAAATAAATCCAAATGAACTCCAAGTTTCTCATACTAACACTTTATATTTCCTAGAATTTTTATTTAGCCCAAAATAAATCTAGGAATTAAAGGTGAGAAAAGGAAGACATCCTTAATTAATTTGATAATCACACAAATAAATCATCAAAAATTTTAAATCCACATTTTTATTAATTAACATTCCTCAATAAACTTGAGGGATGTTACAGACTCCCCCCCTCAAAAGAATCTCGTCCTCGAGATTAAGAAAATACCTCCGTCTCGAAGAGGTGCGGGTACTTCTCTCTCATGACAGACTCCTTCTCCCACGTTGCCTCTCGCTCAGTGTGATTGCTCCACAGCACCTTGCAGAGGCGAATGGTGGTGCTCCTGGTAGCCTTCTTGGCCCAATCCAGTATCTTCACCGGGTACTCTAGGTACTCCATGTTGTCCTGCAGGTCGATAGCATCGGTGGAGACATGCTTGTCAAGCTTCGGGTCTAGACACCTCCAGAGTTGCGATATGTGGAACACAGGGTGCACTTCGGCAAGGTCAGACGGTAACTCCAGCCTATAGGCGAGTTTCCCCACCTTTGCAACAATCCGGTAGGGTCCAGCGAACCTCGGGGCTAGCTTCCCCTTTACGTGGAACCTCTTCGTGCCTCTAAGCGGTGACACTCTCAAGAAGACATAGTCACCAACTTCGAAAGAGACATCCTTTCGCTTAGGATCAGCGTAGCTCTTCTATCTGCTCTGGGCTATCTTCAGGTTCTCTCTAACCTTGGCCACATTCTCCTCAGCCTCAAGAATGGAAGCAGGACCGAAAAAGATCCTCTCCCCCACCTCAGACCACATCAACGGGGTCCTACACTTTCTGCCATACAGGGCTTCAAAGGGTGCCATTTGCAAG
Source organism: Cenchrus fungigraminus (assembly GCA_036936925.1). Taxonomy (NCBI): domain Eukaryota; kingdom Viridiplantae; phylum Streptophyta; class Magnoliopsida; order Poales; family Poaceae; genus Cenchrus; species Cenchrus fungigraminus. Next base: position 38,908,601 of record CM072772.1, read on the forward strand.
CTTGCCTGATAGCTGTTGTTGTATGAGAACTCAGCGTAGGGTAGACTCTTCTCCCAATCATTGCTGTAAGTCAACACACAAGCTCTCAGCAGATCTTCTAGAACCTGATTCACTCGTTCAGTCTGCCCATCTGTCTGGGGGTGGAAAGCTGTGCTGTAGTCCAAGTGAGTGCCCATCGAATCGTGCAGACTCTTCCAGAACTGAGCTGTGAACTGAGTACCACGATCCCACACGATGGTGCGAGGTGCCCCATGCAACCTCAGGATATGCTCAACGTAGAGATCAGCCAACTGACTCATAGAGTACTTGTTCTTAACCGGAAGGAAGTGCGCTACCTTGGTCAAACGGTCCACAATCACCCAAATCGAGTCATTCCCCTTCTGAGTGCGGGGAAGACCTACCACAAAGTCCATACTGATATCATCCCATTTCCACTGAGGTATCGCAAGTGGCTGAAGCAATCCGGCAGGTCTCTAATGATCTGCCTTCACTCTCTGACAGGTGTCGCATCGAGCAACATACTCGGCTATGTCTTTCTTCATATTCTCCCACCAGAATTGACTCTTCAGGTCTTGGTACATCTTCGTGCATCCAGGGTGAATGGAATATCGAGAATCATGTGCTTCCTTCAGAATCGTCTTCCGGATATCCTCTCCACTAGGCACACATATGCGATCCTTCAACCATAACGTGTCTTGCTCATCAATGCGGTAGTCAGGGGCCTTGCCTCTTGTCAGAAGATCTTTCACTTCCTCAATTTCAGGACACTTCTTCTGGGCTTGTCTGATCTGGTCTTCCAAGGTGTACTTCACCCTCAACTCGTTGAGCTGACCTTTCTCGATAATGACAAGCTGCAATCGCTCCATCTCCAGGTACAACTCTGGCTGTTCCTTCTGCACCGTCAGGTTGTTGCAGTAACTTCTTCGGCTCAAAGCATCGGCCACGACATTCGCCTTGCCAAGATGGTTGTGAATGTCAAGGTCGTAGTCCTTTATCAACTCTAGCCATCTTCGCTGTCTCAAGTTCAGCTCTGACTGAGTGAAGATATACTTCAGGCTCTTGTGATCTGTGTAGATGTCACACTTGTTGCTCATCAAGTAGTGCCTCCAAATCTTCAAAGCATGAACGACATCAGCCAACTCAAGGTCATGTGTCGGGTAGTTCTCTTCGTGCTTTCGAAGCTGCCTTGCAGCATAAGCGATCACTTTGCCTTCCTGCATCAGCACACATCCAAGACCTTGCCTCGAAGCATCGCAGTACACCACAAAGTCCTTGTTGTCATCGGGAAGCGTCAACACAGGAGTTGTGGTGAGTCGGGTCTTGAGCTCTTGGAAACTTGCTTCACACTTCTCTGACCATACAAATGGCGTGTTGTTCTTCAGCAACTCAGTCATCAGCTTTGCAATCTTGGAGAAGTTCTCGATGAAACGACGATAGTATCCGGCCATTCCGAGAAAACTCCTGATCTCTGTCACTGTCTTGGGCGACTGCCACTTTGACACAGCTTCGATCTTCGAGGGATCCACAGCAACTCCCTCTCCGGACAACACATGCCCAAGAAAAGCCACTTCTTCTAGCCAGAACTCACACTTGCTAAACTTGGCATACAACTGATTCTGCCTCAGCTTCTCCAATACAATCCTCAGATGTTCTTCATGCTCTTCTGCAGTTTCCGAGAATACCAAGATATCGTCAATGAAAACCACGACGAACTTGTCCAACTCGTCCATGAATACCTTGTTCATCATGTTCATGAAGTAGGCAGGGGCGTTCGTAAGACCAAATGATACAACAGTGAACTCATATTGTCCGTACCGAGTCACAAACGCGGTCTTGTAGATGTCCTCAGGGCGAATCTTCACCTGATGGTAGCCCGATCGAAGGTCAATCTTGCTGAAGTACTTGGTCTTCTTCAACTGATCAAGCAGGTCATCAATGCGTGGCAATGGGTACTTGTTCTTGATGGTCACCGCATTAAGAGCGCGGTAATCGACGCACAGCCATTGCGTCCCATCCTTCTTCAGCACAAACATCACCGGTGAAGCCCAAGGTGATGCACTTGGTCGGATGTACCCCTTCTCACGGAGAGCTTCCAACTCTTCCTTCGGTGTTGCCAGCTCTAACTTGCCCATTCTGTAAGGACTCTGTGCCACGGGTGCTGTACCTGGCACATGGTTGATCATGAACTCCACGTCGCGGTCTGGTGGTAACCCCAACAGATCTTCAGGAAAGACATCGGGGTACTCACAAACCACTGGAACATCGGCCACTGTCTTGGTAGAGAGGTTGTACACAGCTGGTACTTCCTGAGACTTTAGCGGCTCGAAGGTGATCTTCGTTCCCTTCGGGTGCATCAAGGTCACTTGTCGGGGTGACGAGGAGATTACCCCTTTGTGAGTGGTGATCCAATCCATGCCCAGAATAACATCAATCCCATTGGACTTCAGTACGGTCAGATCTCCGAGGAACTTGTGACCCTTGATGAACATCTCCACTCCCTTGCATAGCAAAGTGCACCTAATATCTCCGAGCGGGGAGCTCGTTATGATGGGTTTCGGACGGGGAGTCATGGGGAGAGATAGTTTGTTTACAAAGTTAGAGGACACATAAGAACTAGTTGCACCAGTATCAAACAGAATCAAAGCCTTAGTGCCACAAACTAAAAACTCACCGATCATGACGTCAGGAGCGTCGGCAGCTTCCTCCTCCGTCAGGAGGTTGAGCCTTCCGCGATCAGCGGCCGGCTGGGGAGCAGCCTGAGGTGGCCTCCCTCCTGGAGCTGGTGCCCTGGCAGGTGTAGCAGCGGTCTTCTTGCTGGGGCACTCGTACGACTTGTGGCCTTGCTTGCCACAGGTGTAGCACGTCGGGGTGAAACCTCCAGTGCTGGGTCTCGCCGCGCTCTGCTGCGGGCGGTTGTAGCCACCACCCTGCTGCTGGTAGTTGCTCCTTCCTCCTGGGTACGGTGCACGGTTCCATCCGAAGCCATGTCCGGGTTGGTTGTTCCCCGGGCGGTAGCTTCCGCGGAGCAGGTTGCTCTGTCCGCTCCTCGGCTTCTGGAAGGATCAGTCGCCATGGTCCCGATCTCCGAACCTCTTCTTGCCCTTCATGCGCTCCTCATGTCCCCTGTGTTCTTCCTCGAGCACGATAGCCCTATTCACCAGGTGGTGAAGGGACTTGTGTTCACTGGCCTTGAAGCCCTGGCGGAGACCATGGTGCAGGCCTCGCAGAAACCAGAACTGCTTCTTGTCATCGGTGGTGGTGTCGTCAGGGGCATAGCGCATCATCTTCATGAAGTGCCTCTCGTACTCCTCCACCCTCATCGCACCCTGAGTCATGGTGCGGAACTCCTGAGCCTTCTGGATCATGAGTTCCTTCGGTAGGTACTGCTCACGGAACACCTCACAGAACTCCAGCCAGGTGATGAACGCTGGGTTCGGGTGAGTCCCGGAGTAGTTGTCCCACCAAGACTTGGCAGGACCCTCGAGCTGGTGGACGGCGAGAGCGACACACTCCTCGTCGGTGTAGGCAGTGAGGTCGAGCTTCGTCTTGATCACGCGGAGCCAGTCGTCGGCATCGAGGGGATCATCCGAGTAGCTGAAGGTAGGGGCCTTCAGACGGATGAACCTCTCGATCTTCTTGGCGAAGTCCTCCTCCACCGGGGCATGGCGGTTCCCACCGACTCGGTTCTCGACGGCGTCAGCCATCCTCTGCATCAGCTGAGTCTGTAGGGCCATCACCTTAGCTAGGTTAGGCGGTGGCGGGGGAGGTGCTCCTCCACGGCCACGACCACGCCCACGACCCTGGGGAGCCGGGTGTGGCGCAGGCTCTCCTTCGGCTTCCTCCTCTTCTCCATTCTCCTCAGCGCCTTGTCCGATGGGCGGAGGTGGTGGTGGTGGCACCATATCGCCTCGGCCACGTCCTAGGACAGGGGCGTGTCCACGACCACGGGCGCGCCCACGTCCACGTACAGGAGCGCGGCCACGTCCACGGCCACGGACAGGCGGGGCTGGCGGGGCTTGCTCTTCCTCGGCAGCCTCAAAGCGTCCCAACAGACGACCGGACCTCCTGATCGACATCTTGCTGAAAACACGACCAAGGATAAAGGAAAGCCTCAGATACGTCACTCACCAACAAATTGAGTCTGATATACAATCATGAAAATATTTCTACTAATATAAATCCTACACTCAATGAGAAGAAGCAATAAGAACAAACAACTCCATTAAGACCAAACAATCAGCATCCATTATGAGTACATAAGTTTCCTCGAGGCTGACTCAAGCCTTGGAGGTCACACACAACAACGATCTAATATAGCGTTACATGATCTCAAAAGGGTGTGCACATCTAGGTGTGAAAAGACTCATAACTCAACATGCACCGAAACAGGCTCTCGGCTGCATGGAACGACTCATGGAGACTACCTATCTTACAACTCTACTCTTATTAGCATGCTCAAGCTCCGGCACGCTACTCGAAGCGGGACTTCTTGTACCTCACTGGGTAACGGTCCTCATCGGGGAAGTCCTTGGGGAACATCCGCGACAGCCTGGAGTGAGCGGCCCTCACCTCGTCGGTCTCAACCGGAGTGGCCATGTCGGCCAGGGGACACAGGTGAAGCTTGAGGGCGGACAGGTGGAGCCTGAAGGTCTCCTTGCGGATCGCCCGCTGACGCTCAGGGGGTAGCAGACTGTTGAGCTCCTGAAGCTCGTCCACACGAAGTGAGTCAGCGTCCTCCCAAGTCTTCAGCATCCTCTTGCACTTGTCCAGCAGGAACACAGAAGTCCTGGTGAGTGCAGCGATGTTGGCGGTGTTGTTGTAGTGGTCCTCCACCAGTTCGGTCACTCTGGCCTTCTCACGAACCAGGTTGCGTCCCTGAGCGGCGAACTGAGCATCTTTCTGGTCTAGCTTGGCGAAGAGACGGGCGAACCTAGCCTCCTGCTTGTGTAGATCCTCCTGAGCGTAGATCTTCTCCTCTCGAGCGGTCACCCTCTCAGCCTCAGCCTGAACTGCCAAAGAGTTGGCGTGGCGAAGTCCTCGCTCGAGCTGCTCAACTCGCTGGCGAAGGGTGAGGTTCTCCACGAGCAGGCTCTGGGTGCAGGGCTGAAGCTCCTTCAGCTCCAGAGTGGTGTACTCCAGTCTGCTGAAGAGTCCACTCGTCTGCTCGCTCAGTCGGCGGGCGTGAGTGTCGAGGTCGACGAGGTAGCTCCCCGTGGTGACGAGCGTGTCGTCGGCCTCACGTAGGGGTCCCTGAACAACCTCCTCCTCGTAGAGTGCTGAAGGGTCTGGCAGTCCGTTCACGATCGGAGCCACTCTGTAGTAGTCCAGGGGAATCAGCCTCAGGTCTCCAGTCTTGTAGACGTCGCGGTACCTAGCCAGCAGGTGGCGAAGTACGTGGCTGCAGGCGGTGTCCACAGCGTTCCTAACGTTGAGTCCTGTGCTGTGCTCGAGCATCCCGGGGAAGCCTGGAAGCGCCGGGTGGGGTAGGACAGGCACCGTGCAAAGCACTAGTGGTCCCGACAGCGTGCAGACGTCCTCAGCGCGGTAGGTGACGTGCGTAGGGGGAATCCCCAGCCTGAGGACGACTCTGTCAACCCAACGGGCGAGTCCCTCCATGTGCTCCGGGAGCAACTCCACCTCCTGACGAGCCATCTCCTGTGACACGGAAGAAATTTTCTAGTTAGCGCAGGAGAGATAGAACTTTTCAAAAGAAGGATAAGTTTTGTAATATAAGTCAAGAATGGTATATAGCAAAAGAGTTTCGTTTAGAGTCCTAATTTCTAACGACCATTTCTAAGGGCACGTGCTACGGTCAAGTATGGCTCTGGTACCATCTGTAACGCCCTGGGTTTTCAAAATCGGAAAACCCAGCATTCTGTCTCGTGATAGTCCCTGGATCAGACGCTATCACGCACAGGCATTCATCACAGATAAATAATACAGTCATACATCGAAATAAAGCATCAGAGGATGAATAAAAATCTGATTATTACATGTCCTGATTATTCGGAGTACATCAATACACGCCTCTTGGCGGAATAGCAGAAATAAGAGCCTACGCAGCGGTAGCTAGTCTTCAAAAGGTGTCTCCATCTTCAGGCATCTCCCACAGGCATCCTTGAGCGAAGCGTCGTGCCCCCTCAGTCGTACCATCCGTCAGCATTGTTGTCGTAGTCGGACTCGTACCTTGCAAGCTCAGGGGCTATCCCCAAGGATCGGGATAGGTCCACGTCACCAACCGTATGCAAGCTTTAAGTGGCCTACTTCTAAGGGGAAAAGAGTATATCAAGGTAGTAGCCGGGTTTCCTATGCAGCAGCAGCAAAAATAGAGTAATATCTCCATAAGTTCACCATATCCCATATCTCTCATCCGCATACGGATACATCTGGTCATCCAGATCTCCGTCACCATCTCCTATCTCCATCTAGGGTCGGTGCGAGAACTCCCACTCCTCGAATACAACCACGGCTCACCAATCGCGCTCATCCTATAAGGGGAAGGTAGGAATCCCAAAACGTAAGAGTCGGAGAAACAACGGGCATGTCCATAACCGAGGACACGGCTATACATATAGATCTAAACTCTGTAGAGCGTGTACACCAGTACCCAACTCGGAATAGTACCCGAACGGTGTATGGCTGACCGAGCCTACCCTACTGAACGAACACCTAGGAGTTACGATTCCATCCTGCATCCGGGTCTCGATGCGGTCCTTCGCAAAGGTCCACCCCAGAACTGTGAAAATGCCCCCGTGTGGCCACACGGGGAGCGCCCAAAGGGAAGGGACTTCACCCTAACCCTCTCACTGATACCCTCTATCCTACTAGCAGGTATGGCATCGCACTTGCTAGGGTCGGGCGGCCCTATCCCCACTCTCGGCGAGGTGGTGTGTACGAAAGTCCCGTGTAACAGGCGACCCACTCGGTTTCAGACCGGGGCGAGCTCATATCCTCCAAGTCATCACGAAATCCCCATCACCTGTGCTCCTAAAACAATGTAGCCGCCATAGGCACCAAACTGGGCAACGTCCGAGAAGACGATCCCTAGCCCCTGATCCCAGATCAGGTTGTCTCGAGCTCACCCCCGCCAAAATATCCCAAAACACCTTCTCCTGCCAGTTTTCCCAACACACGCCAAGAAACTACCACAATAATCCCCACACATGCATAGCAAGCTCAGCACATCATCTAGCTTAAGTAAACAGTAGTAGTAGGTCAATCAAGGACAAGTATGTAAAAGAGGCTATGCATGGGTTCATCGTATCCATCTCTATGCATTAAATAAAGCACTAGCAGTTCTAAAATAGCCATGCCTAATGGGCATTCAAAGATGGTTGGGCGTGAACCTGGGTACGCGTAGTCGTCGTAGCCGAGGTCGTCGTCGTAGTCCTGGTTCAGCTCTCCGGCTCCGGCAGCTCCTAGAAGCGTATTTAAATAAATAAACTCGGCTACTACTAGCAATAAATCCAAGATGAAGAGCAAATAAGATCCAAAAAGAGGCAATCTCTAGTCTAGCACGAAGTTTGGATTTTTAGAAGGTTTTCAGAAGAAGTTTCATATTTTTCGGAGCTAAAACGGATTTAGTATGATTTTCCGAAGATAAAATACATTTCTGAAATTAAAATACGCATACACAATATTGCAAACTATAGGCTAGCTTTTACCTAACTCTTGCTGACTCTAGAGGGGCTTAAAGCCGGCGGCAGGCCAGCTCAAAGGCTGACGCGGCTGCCACGTGGCTGGCTCAAGGCCAGCACCTGCACACGTGGCAGGCCACGTGGCCGCGCGCGTGGCTGCGCGCGCGGGATCCGGGAGGGATCCGCTGCGGCGCGGCGGTGTGCTGGGGCGCGTGTGGCTCGGCCTGGGTTGGCCAGCCGCACGAGATCCCGGTGGATCCCCTGCGGGGAGTCGTGTGTGTGTGCGTGCGTAGGGCGCAAAACCCCAGGGGTTCTGGCCGGCGTCGCCAAGCGTTCGTGAGAATGCCCACGAGGAGCGGCAGCGCGGCAAGGGGCTCGCCGGCGGTGAGGGTGTCCGGCCTGGTCAACAAACGGCAGCGTGAGAGCGACGAGCACCAGGGGCTCTCGCTCGTGCATCAAAGGAGCCGGCTTGGGTAGGTTAGGTGCGGCGGCGTCGTGACAGGGCCACGGCGGCGACGTGCCTGCGCGGCCGCTGGGCGATGACCACCGGCGACGGCGTGACAGGACGCCAAAACACCAGAAAGGTGTGCGCGTGCATCAAGTGAACGTGAAGACCCCAAAATCTGGGGCTTTTGCCCCTTGGCACAGAGGCGCACGGCGCGGTCGGTCATGGCGGAGCTCGGGCGGAGTAGTGTAGCGGCGAGGTGCCGGCTCCGGCAGTGGGGCGGCCCTGCGCGTGAGTGCGCGGTGACCGGGACGGCGAGGTGGTTGTGAAGACGTGCAAGTGGTGGACGGGGAGTGCCTCAGTGCGTGTGCACGTCGACTAGCATACCGGCGACGAGGTACGCCAGAGCACGGCGGCGGCGGTGCGCGTGTCGGCGAGGTGTGGGCGCGGAGCAAGGGAGGAAAGCGGAGGTGCGCGCGCGTGATCGTGGCGACGGCGGCGGCACCTGCAGAAGAGCTCCCGGCATAGCACGAAGGCCGGCTTCACCATGCGCGTGCGCAGCGGCGCGGCGGCGCGCTCGCTTTTCGCCTCGGCTCGAAGGCCGGGTCGACCACAGATGGGAAAGGGAGCTTGGCCTCACCTAGGTGGCCATGGGCCGACGTGCAGGCGGTGGTGAAGTGGGGCGGAGCAGGGTCGTCGGCGAGGAAGGAGACGGCGGCGTGGAGCAGAGGAAGCAGGGGCGTCGCGGTTCTTGGCTTTGCGGCGTTCCCGAGCTCCCACGTGCGGGCCTTCTGCTTCGCGAGGTCGACGGCGAGCTCGCGGGCGTTCTCCTGGCCTTCTTCTCCCCTCTCCCTCCTTCTTCTCCTCTGGCGGGCGGCGGCAAGGCGGAAGGGAAGAGCTCCCCGTGGTGGTAGGGTTTTCAGGGCGTGGCGGCGGCCCCTTTTATGGAGCGCGGTCCGCGGGGGACGCGTGGATGGCTCGGATGCGCCGGCGGGACGTGGCCGTCCATCGACGGTCGCCATGGGCGGGGCGGCGCCGGAAGGCTGCTCGCCGGCGTCACGAAAGGGGAAAAGAGAAGGGGTGACGGTGGAAGAAACGCTGATGCAGGAGGCTACGTCATGTGGGCCCCACATGGCAGCGACACTGGCGCGGGCGCGGCTGGTGGTTGCGGGCCGGCGGTTGTGTGGGCCGTGTTGGGCTGAGACGGGGAAAGGAGAGGGAGGTTCGGTGCACGAAGAAAAAGAGAGAAGGGAGGCCGAGCAAACTTCGCGACTTGGTCTCGAGGCCCAACAGTGCCTCCCCTTTTTCTATTTCTCTTTTCTATTTCTATTTAACCTCTTTCTATATAGTTTCAAATTTGAATAAGGATTCAAATTTGAAACTCACAACAAGAGAACTCCAAATAAATCCAAATGAACTCCAAGTTTCTCACACTAACACTTTATATTTCCTAGAATTTTTATTTAGCCCAAAATAAATCTAGGAATTAAAGGTGAGAAAAGGAAGACATCCTTAATTAATTTGATAATCACACAAATAAATCATCGAAAATTTTAAATCCACATTTTTATTAATTAACATTCCTCAATAAACTTGAGGGATGTTACAATTCAGCTATTTCATATAAAGTTGTGCTTGTATGCATGGGTGATTTGTTCATGTGTTCTTCACTTGTTCATCATTTAGAGGCTCATGTTCTTGATGAACATGGCCTTTCGATCCAGTTGACGAGGGACTTATACTTGTTTTCGGTGTTTGTTCATAAGTTAGAGGCTCGTGTTCATCACGAACACGACCCTTTGATCTTGTTGAATAGACATAGGAAAGCACAAATCCGTTTGTGTGCTTAGCCTAGTTTGATCTAGTTAGATCCCATGTTTGTGTTGTATGAAGTTCGTGCTCAAGCTACGGTACTCGGTGTAATTGGCCAGTTTATCTGGTGGCTCTGAACTGGGTCACAATAGCCCGGGCTGGTCGGGGTCCTGCTAACAACGTAAGCGTGGTGCTTGGGTTGCGTAGCTACGTTGCTTATGAGTGTATCCCACGGTTTGTCTTGGGGTAGGCCGCGGTGGTGACAGCCGTTGGACCCTTCTGGAATCCCCCACGTTCGGATACGATGTAGGAGTCTAAAGTCTAACAACCGGAGTCGTGCGTAAGCGACACGGGAGGTTAGCTCCCCGTTTGTACCTGGGTGCTTGAGCCAGCAATTATGCAATGCTAGTGTGTGTCTAACTCGTCTGACTAACTTTGTATGCTTAGTACCTTAGAATCTAGAGCTAACTCGTATGTTGCCTCCTAAGCCTAGGACCTTTAGAGAGTGTGTGTTTGTGTGTTCACACTACCCTCTTATCTATCATATCTTACCCCTGTACTTGAGTGTCTGGTTCGTTCCCGTCTATGATTTATACTCCTTGCAATAGTGTTGAACTTGTTAATCCGCCCAACCTTCCTTGCATTCGATGCCCTTTGGAATACTCCTTTGGGGAAATACTACAATGGTACTTCCGTGCGCTTGCGGACTCTTGTAATCGTTAGGATAACCATCTGGTCATTTCTGGCATCGTTGCTAGGAACCCATAACTTAGCATTGACGTTAAGAAATACCAACACATACCTAAACCCAAGAGAGCATGCACCAAGATATGTTTACATGTTACAACAAAAGGTGAACTCTCTCCTAGCTGAAATTAACTTCTTTATATATGAGAATGTTATACTACCTAAAAATTCTACTTTGGTTGTCCTTAGGTATATACACAAAGATGATGGTACAACTAAATATGGAGATGAAGTGAACAACAAGAAGCAGACGGACCAAGGATCATCAGTTCGAACCAAGGATTCAGGAGGTTCACTTCGGACTACCACTTCGGATCAGTTTTGAACGTGCATAAAGGATCGACCATAACTCTTTATTCCCGATAGCTCTGGAGCTCCATGAGTACTTGATGGAACGGTCTTGAAGTCAACTTTCCAATGCAAGAAACCGCATGTCCATTGGACTTCCCAATAAAGAGTTATGACCGATATACTAGAGACTGTGCAGAAGGCCAATAGCCACGCGAGGCTGTTCGGGATTGTAGTTCGTGGTGACCTTTCACATAGCTTATCTCTAGATATTCCACTTCCATTTCACACCCAACTAGGAGGGATGTTCCTAGTATAAATATCCCCTATGTATCTCTGAAATAAGGACGATTTTTGATATTGAAATACAACCCCTTTGTTCAGCTGCGTGCTAATAATTTCAGAGAGTTATCTCTACCCCTTTGCTCTCGTGATTTCCTTGAGGGATTACAGAAGCGGCCGCGTCATCGGCTCCCAATTGGTGCTCCTGGTCCATTTGATTCCAGGTTGTGTTGGTTGGTTCTTTGAGAGTGTGGTTGGACGAATCCTCGATTCAGGTTGCCGGTTCAAGACGGTGGTTGGCTTCGAGTTTTATTTGCCAGATTGCACTAGTTATCGCTGCTTGTAGCTATTTATCTTGGCTGTTCCATAGCTAGTTATCTTGATCAGGATCCTACGTCGTGAAGATCGGGACCGAGTCTTATCATTTGGTATCAAGAGCCTGCGTTGCCACGGTAGGATTCTTTACCCTTAGCTACATATATTTTGCCTTTGTCCTATCCACAAAAAGCCATAAAAAATCTGTTATAGCCTTTTGTTTCAATCTGTTTATCTAGTGAGTTTGGCTAAGTTTCAGTCCATTAGAGTCTTTGTTTAGTTGCTGATCATATTATCCTTTGTGTGTCCTTTTGTGCCTTTCCATATATCTGAAAATCCCCACAAAAAAAACCATTTTCTATCCTTTGCGAAAACTTTTATCCTATTAAGATAGCTGCTGGTTATATTTGGTTCTATCATCTTTATTTGTGCAAGTATTATATTTAGCCTTGTTTAGTATCGTGCAAAAAAAGTTCAAAAAAAAAAGAGGAAAGAAAGTTGAAAAAAAAGAGAAGTGCTGATTGTTGGTATGCATAAGTGTTGAACCTTCATATCAATTTGTGTAACCAGTTTTGCTATCATCCTTTTGGTGCAATTTTGCTAGGTGATTCTCTTTAAATCAATCATCCCTAGCATATTCCTTGTTTGCATCAAATCTGAAATATGTCTTTTATTTGTGCGTGTGTTGTTAGATCACATCTTTCATATCTTGTGATCAGCACCAGGCATTGAATCTATAGTTTGGATTGTTACTTATCTTTACAATAACTAGAATTTCAGATTGCTCCTTGTGTTTTATACCCCACCAAGCTCCACAAATAAGCCACTGTAAAACCGAACGCCGGTCGTGTATTCGCTTAACCATCACTCTTTTACCACCACACATAGTACTTCTGTAACCTACAGGGAACACATAAGAGCTTTGGTTGGTAAGAGAAGATGAGGTTGTGAGATTTCCACATATTGTCATATTCTACATATATGCTTTCTCTTTTGTAGACATTAACCATGGCAGGTCGAGTATATACACGACTTCCTTTCTATGGAAGTGTTGATCCGGAGGAATTTCTTGATTGGCAAGAACAAATGGAGTATGAACTTGAACTCCAAGATTTTCCAGAAGCAAAGAAGGTGTCATGAGCTATACTTGAGTTTGAAGATTATGCTTGTGATTGGTGGAAGCAATATCCCAAGTGTTAGGAAGATTTGAAGAAAGCCATGAGAAAAGAATTTGTTTCATGCGAGTATGAGCTGATTTTACTTCGTCATGTGAAGCGCATCAAGCAAGGAAGTAAATCTGTTCGGTCATATCATGATGAGTTATCTTTTGCTATGCGTCAGGCAAATATTGTCGATGACATGGATGCAAAAGAATACTTCAAGAATGGTCTTAATGCTAATATTCCTGCTGCAATTGAGGGAAAGTATGCTAGAAGTATGCAAAATCTTTTGGTATATGCAATGAAAGAAGAGAGAAAGATTAAAGAGCTGCGGCAAGAAAAGATTTCAAGGTGCCTTAATTTGTGCGAAGACATTGCTACAAGGTTGCATGCTGATTTGAAGCCCAAAGTGCCATTTATTGTTGGAAGTAAACAAGCATCAACTCCATGCAAGAAGAAACGATCCGCTGTCACCATATGTGAATCAATTGATGCTAATGTTAAGTGTGTTGAAAATAAGAGCTTTGTTGTGCAGCAAGAAGACAAGTGTGTGCCACAAGTTGACATGGAAAGTGATATGGTGATTGATCTTTCTAACAATTCCAGAGAGCATGAGCCATTTGGAGATGTTGTTGCACATACTGTCCAAGATGAGAATGGACAGTGCCACAAGAATTTGCAGAAAAGAGAAATAATTGAAAGCAAGAAAGAGATTGTTGATGTTGATTTTCAGAGTGGAAGTGCTTATTTTGTTCAGCAAGAACATGAAGAAACATCTTCTCAGGTTCAGATTCTAAAACTTGATGTTCCTACAAGTTCTATGCCTTTTTCTAGTGCCATTTGTGATGAAATTAAGTGTTGCAATGCTATTGATAGTTGTGATATGCAGCAAGGTGGTGAATCAGTATCACTACAACATTTAAAGTGTGTCTCGACACCTATTTTTGGAGCTACGTATAATCTGAATGAAAAAAGAGATCAAATGTTTGGTTTGAGAGAAGATTTGGAGAAGAAATATGTTGCTAGTGCATCACCAAGTGTGATTGACAAATCTGTCCAAGAGCAAGTTGAACATGTTCCACCTGAGCAATGGATGCAAAATAATGTTCTTCCAAGCTTGAATGAGAGGTCAAGTTGTATTCCACTTTCAGCTATCATGTGTGAAGGGTTATTGGACAGAGATGCTGAAATTAAGAGCTCTAATATGCCACATGAAGTTCAGATTGAAGACATAACTAGAATTGATGATTCCACAAAAATTGTTGTTGTTCCATTGCCATTGGGTGTTGCTAAATTTGGTTGTTCCACTGCGACCTTTGCTGGTCAAAATTCATTTGAGGATTTCGTGAATCAAAGTGATGATGAAGATGTTACTACAAATATTGTTGTGCAAGTTGTGCAACAAAACCCATGTGAGGATGAGAGCCACATAACCGAATTGAGTGCAAGAAAAAATAAAAGTGAGCTGTGTGATTCCACAAAATGTGAGATTGAGAGCATCCACAATGAGAGTGAGAGATAGACACCACACAAAAATAGAGAGCCTAATTGCAAGATGCGTGAGGATGTTTTTTATTCTAACCCACTCATCCCTACTTCTAGAGTTGTCTCTCAAAGTGTGCAGGTTTGCAAGGAAAACGAGCAAGAGATGTTTATTCATCACACCACACTACTTGACGTGAAAAGTGAGAATATTACAGCTGTACAAAACCAATTTGTTGCTGCCATAAACATGAAACATGAAGATGAAGGAGGTAAAAATTCAGAAGTGCAACACATTGTACATATACAAACATCAAAACTGAAAGGTAATAAAAATAATTCAGATCTTAATTTGCGAGGTGAATTGTTTTGTAATCATGATGAAACATCTGTTGCAATTTCAATTGAGCTTGCTAATCTTTGTCCTGATTCTATTGAGTCGCAAGTCAATTCAAGTGCTGAAATTTTACGAGTTAGTAGACATTGTTCTAGAATGCATAACTCTTGTCCTATTTTGATTGATCATTATGATGCTTTACATGCCAATAAATTTCACCATGCTCAGTTGATTAATCATGCTGAATTTTTCACAAAGAAATCTGCTACTAATTGTTTGAGTTACACTATATTTGGTCAACCCGTTGAGATTAATGAAATGCTTGATAATGTGTCTATGATAACATCCATGAGATCATTGCATAATGTTCATAGCTGCAAGTTTACTTTCAATTTGATTGTTGAATATATTGTTGATAAGTTATTTGTATGTGCTATATACATAACATGTGACAAGCCTGCTAAATTTCAACTAAACATGCTAAACGACAAACATTGTGTGCTATATTTTTCTGATCTTGAAGTGAAAAAATTGTTTAATGCTTATGATTTTGAGAAACAAATATGAGTCCCATGTTTATATTCTTCATTGAAAGACATAAATGATATGCAAAGTCATGGAATCTCTTCACCAAAATTTTTTCTGTCCACATCAGAGACAAATAAGTTTGGAAGGTATAAATCTGAAACTTTGAATAAATTGTGCAACAAAATTTGTTATGATGTAAGAAATGCTCAAGTTTTCAAAATGTTCAATGTTGCAACGATGAAATCTGTGATTTTGAATCAATTGTGTTACTTAGAAGAAATTGTTGTTCTTCCATCCACTAAGTTATTTGCAGGATCACAAACAGCAAGAAAGTTTCATCAAGGTGAGATTAGTGAAGTGAATTTGATGTTTCAAGCTCATATAAATAAATTGTATAACCCATACATGTCGTGTTTCCATTGTGAACACAGGGATATGGATTGTAAAGGAAGAAATGAGGAAGTTAAAATGATTAATCATGGAAAATATTGTATATGTCCTCCCTCTGGTTTCTTTGAATTAATTTCAGGTGAACAAAAGCCGATGACGGCTTTTCTTCAAGGGAGGGAGGATGATGAGACCATCTCAAGGACTTCAACAAATACTCTTAATATTCAACATTCATACAAGGTGAAAGCTATACTTGATTCCAAATCTTATTGTTTTCCTTTAGCAAAGCTACTACTTGGTTTGTACGATTACAGGTTTAAGCACCTTGCTATACTCAAAGAGTTAAACACAAGTACAACACCAAAGTTTCACTCCAGCTACAATGATTATTTCAACGACCAAGATGATGAATTCACCAATCAAGTTTATCCATACCTAAACCCAAGAGAGCATGCACCAAGATATGTTTACATGTTACAACAAAAGGTGAACTCTCTCCTAGCTGAAATTAACTTCTTTATATATGAGAATGTTATACTACCTAAAAATTCTACTTTGGTTGTCATTAGGTATATACACAAAGATGACGGTACAACTAAATATGGAGATGAAGTGAACAACAAGAAGCAGACGGACCAAGGATCACCAGTTCTAACCAAGGATTCAGGAGGATTCCATTCGAATGATCGATCGGACCAGCTTGAAAACCAAGGATCACCAAATCGAAATGAGGATCGAGGAGGTTCACTTCGGACTACCACTTCGGATCAGTTTTGGATGTGCATAAAGAATCGACCATAACTCTTTATTCCCGATAGCTCTGGAGCTCGATGAGTACTTGATGGAACGGTCTGGAAGTCAACTTTCCAATGCAAGAAACCGCATGTCCATTGGACTTCCCAATAAAGAGTTATGACCGATTTACTGGAGACTGCGCAGAAGGCCAACAGCCACACGAGGATGTTCGGGATTGCAGTTCGTGGTGACCTTTCACATAGCTTATCTCTAGATATTCCACTTCCTTTTCACACCCAACTAGGAGGGATGTTCCTAGTATAAATACCCCCTATGTATCTCTGAAATAAGGACTATTTTTGATATTGAAATACAACCCCTTTGTTCAGCTGCGTGCTAACAATTTCAGAGAGTTATCTCTACCCCTTTGCTCTTGTGATTTCCTTGAGGGATTACAGAAGCGGCCGCGTCATCAGCTCCCAATTGGTGCTCCTGGTCCATTTGATTCCAAGTTGTGTTGGTTGGTTCTTTGATAGTGTGGTTGGGTGAATCCTCAATTCAGGTTGCCGGTTCAAGACGGTGGTTGGCTTCGAGTTTTATTTGCCAGGTTGCACTAGTTATCGCTGCTTGCAACAATTTATCTTGGTTGTTCCACAGCTAGTTATCTTGATCGGGATCCTATGTCGTGAAGATCGGGACCGAGTCTTATCAAAAATGAATCAAACCAGTGTTGTGCCATTTGCTCGAAACTGGGGTTAGCAAAATCCATCCTATCACTCCTAGGTGGAACACCCACACATCTCCTTGGAGGACTACGAGTACCACGAGGTGGAGACCATGGCCAGTAGCTCCTCTGAGACCTAAAGCTACAATCAACCCCCCATACTCGTATTGCCCATGAGTGAAGGAATGTCTAGCAAACTCACCACGCCCAAACCCAACACGCCTACCACTATCTCTCGGAGGAGGCACACCCCACGTAGAAAACTCATGCCTCTCCCGAGTAGGGATGGTACGCACAACATCCTCACCTCTAGGCCCAGCATGAGGCTCAGGCACACCATCTCCCTAGCAAAGCTCTCCTCTCTCTTCCTCCTGAAGCAAAAGCTAGCTAGATGTCCATCCCTCCCATAATGGTCACAACGAAATGGGTTTGGCTTTGGCTTTGGGTTCTCTCTGGCCTGTGGCTTCTCCTCACTTGGTTTCTCTCCCTTCTTCCCAAAGAACTCATTCCCCTAGTCACTCTTGAACTTGATGGGTTTCTGGAAGTTGTTGGTTTGTGGAGGAAACATGGGTGGATCTAGGGTTGTGTCTAGTCAGTTCCTAAGTGGGTTTGGCTTAGGTGCAAAGGTGTTTTTGTGGAAGGTTTGTGGTGGAGCTGGGATACCACCAGTCTTCTCCTCTCTCTCACCACTCCACTCCCCAACCTTCTCCGACCCAAGCGCTTGCCCATCATAGCGCTTATATGCCTCAATCATCATAACGCTAGTATGCCTCAATCAGCACAGTAAGATCACCAAGGAAAACAGAGCATTCAATGCAATCAGGTTAATCGGTCACAATAGGAGCAGACATCCAAGATTCTACTTGAGCCCTAGCATCAACAAGAAAAGAATCTAGCTCAATCACCTGCTCCTTAGCCTCTCCTAGCAAAGACCTATACTCCCTCTTCTCCTTCTTGGTCTTTTAAGAACATCATCACGATTGTCAAGCAATTCATTCAACCTAACATTCTCCGCTATCAAGATGGCAGCATCATTGTTTACCTCATCCTCGGAGTCGGAGTCTGAGTCATCCTTCTGGCTCTTCTTGCTTCCGGAGCTGTGTGCCATGCCACAAAAGCCTTAGGCGGCGAAGAACAGGCCATTGATGTTCTTGCTTGACTGCTTGCTCTTGTGCCGGTCCACCTCTTCTTCTTCACCGCTTGGACTCGATGAAGTGTAGCAGGAACTCAAGTCAATGTCGCTCTCTTCGGCAACCATCGCATGCTCCATCTTCTTCTTGTGGCCGCCACTCTTCCTCGGCCTCCGCTTGGGCTTGTTCTTTCTCTTGTAGTCATCCCTTGAGTCTTGCTTGTGCTCAGTCCTCGGATGGTGCTTGTTCTCGGCCTTGACCTCCATGGCCTTCGGGAACTTGTCGATGAAGTGCCCATGCTGCCCGCACCGGTAACACATGCCTGAGTTCCTCCGAGTGTTCTTCCGGTACGTGTACATGCACTTGAACCTCCTGCTCAGCAACGCGAGATCCTCCTCGCTTAGCACATCGAACTCATCATCTGACATAGAGACAAGAGCAGACAAAGAGAGTTGTCTAGAAGACAGGTTAGCTTTAGTTCTCGGTCCAGAAACGAGAGCCAGACTATGAGGGTCAGTCGGGTTCTCGATCTTGCCTCTCACACCACAATCCACCTCAAAGGACTTCAGCTTGGAGAACAACTAATCCATGGTGAGCATCTCATAGTGATCTGACTCCAGAATGGCCTCGACCTTCGCACCCCACATGGTATGATCCATAGAATGCAAGAGCTTCACAGCCCTGTCATAGTCATCGCACGGGAGCACAATCACATTGGCCCTCATATTGTTCACAATCACGGTGAAGCGCTGAAACATGGAGTCAATTGACTCACCGGACAGATGAGTGAAGTTCTCATACTCCATCCTGTAAGTCGTGAACAAGGGAGCCTTCACCTGATTGTTCCCACCATGAGCTACCTTGAGCTTCTCCCAAATTTTACAAGCCAAATCCTCTGCACACACCCGATCAAATTCAGGCTTGCAAAGAGCGCGAAACAAGTAATCGACTGCCTTGTTGTTGGCGTCATACATATCTCTAGAGCCTGTGGCAAGGAAGTTATAGGGTGGACATAAGAGATGTTCTCCGTCACATCCCAGATTGTCTGGCCCTTGCCACGAAGAAAATCAGACATACGTCTCTGCCACATCTGGTAATCCTTCCCATCAAAGTGTAGAGGACCCGAACCCCGTTCTTGGTACGCCATCTTTGGATCTTAGACTGGTTAGAATCACGAAGATCCCTAACCGACTCTAATACCAACTAAAGGACTGATTTGGCGACCAGAGAGGGGGGGGGGAGTGAATGGGAGCCGATAAAAATTCATCTCCGAAGACATGAACTCGACTATGCCCCAAAATCACAACTAAGGATTCCCACACGAACTTGCCAAGGTCACCCAGTCACAACAGACCTACAAACCCTAGGAACAAGTCCCAACTCAACTCAAAGCGGAAGCACAACACAAGAAGCAAAGGACACAGGCAAATCTGCGAACACCAGACAGACAGTCCGCAAGAGTCGTGCGGACGGTCCGTGATGGCCGGGCAGACAGTCCGCGATCACAGGGCGGACGGTCCAAAATAGTACCCCGAACCTCTAGTGACTCCTGAGGAAATTTTGACAGTCCGTGCAAGCACAGCGGACAGTCCGAGCCTCACGGACAGTCTAGCCACGCGGGCGGAGTGTCCGGCAAATTCCTTCCAACCTAAACCAAAGCACTAGATGGATCGAAGCGAAGGGACTGAAGAACCCACGACGAACACGAAGAACAACCAGGCTGACAGCCACCTCATGGACCATCCACAATAGCCATGCGGACCGTCCGGCAGGCACGGGAACAGCAGTCCGAGCCCAACCTCCCGAAGGTCAACCCTTCCTTCCCTTTGCCCAATCTTTCGAATCAATCAGGGATTGCTACCAAATCAAAGGGGAAGATGAAGCACCTCTAGGAGATGCTATCCCTACGAATTTGTAGCCTCAAATCCACTAAGACGAGAGGAATCAAGATTCTACGGAGCTCAATACAAAGTCTAGGGTTCCAACCAAAATCCGTGAATCGGAGGCCAAATTCGGCGTTTGAGGAGTCAAGATCAAGCACAAAGATGCACAACACATCTGTCCATGATCTCCTCAAAAAAAACCGAACCCAAACACCTCAGAATCGACGAATGAAGCCGCACACGAAATCCCACAAAAAGACTCGAAAAAGACACAAAAATCACTCGAGCCAAGAAAAGGAAATCAACACAACCATGAATGCTTCCATATAGAAAATCTAGCCTAAAGAGCAGGGAAATTAGGAAGTAGTCCGGATGTATCAGTTGCCCTCTAACCCTAGAGCTATATATATGAATGCTAGCCCTAGAACTTAAATGGAGATACACACCCCATCAGGGGCACTTTGGTCAAGACATGGTATTTCTCATCGGGCGTCCACGTCTTCACTGCAGTCTGCGTCTTCCCGACGCAAGCCCCATGATCCCTCCGCATGTCCCCCAGCATCGAAGCTTCTCATCGCGCCCGGATCCCGTCTCTGCCCGCCGAGGCTCTGGTCTTGGTTTTGTGGCTCAACCTAGGAACCCGACGGTTTTGTGGTGAATCGCCGCAAACCCCGCGTGCAAACTTCGGTCATGAGCCGCTACCCTGCACCGGCTCATGTCCACGACTTCGTCTTGCTTTTCTTGGCACCATGCAGCCCGCACTTGATCCCACTCGGCCACCGGTTCCATCAAGGTGAGCCTACTTGTCTCTCCACTCCTAGGAAGCCCTGCAAAGCTAAGACCTTTCACGCCCGCTCTTCACCTGCACCAACACAAATCAAGTCGCAACCTGCACCTGCAATACTCGGCCAAGAGTCAGTCCACACCACGCTGTCAATCACTCATCACACCAGGAAGTTACCATCCACCGGTCCTTGGACGCTCCGGTCCTCACTTTCCAAACCAAGAATTTTTGCATCAAGTTGAGACTACAAAGCATGGCGTCGAGACAAAGCATTAGCAACAATATTATCCTTCCCTTTCTTGTACTTATCAATGTAAGGAAAACATTCAATGAATTTACTCCATTTGGCATGTCTTTTGTTCAATTTTAATTGACCCTTTAGATGTTTTAAGGATTCATGATCAGAATGTATAATGAACTCTTTAGGCAAAAGGTAGTGCTACTAAGTTTCCAAAATCCTCACAAGAGCATAATGTTCTTTGCCATAAATTGAATAATTAAGAGTTGGACCACTTAGCTTTTCACTATGTGTGCAATAGGTCTCCCTTCTTGCATAAGCACGCCTCCAATCCCTACACCAGTTGCATTACATTCAATTTCAAAAGTCTTACCCAAATCTAGAAGTGCAAGGAGTGAGGCTGTTGTCAATTTTATTTTTAGCTCTTCAAATGTTTTCTCTTGTGCTGCACCCCAATGGATTGGCACGTCCTTCTTTGTTAACTCGTTGATTGGGGTAGCCATGGTACTGAAATCTTTAACAAACCGACGGTAGAAGCCGGCAAGTCCAAGGAAGCTTCACACTTGGCTCACATTTTGTGGAGGCAACCATTCACGTACAACCTTAATCTTCTCTTCATCAACCTCCACGCCTTGAGCTGAAACAACAAAGCCAAGAAAGACTACCATGTCGGTGCAAAAGGTGCACTTGGCAAGGTTAGTAAACAAGCATTCTTTCCTTAAAACAGCAAGCACACATTTTTTATGTTCAACATGTTCATCAAGAGACTTGCTGTAAACTAATATGTCATCAAAATAAACCACAACAAATTAGCCAATAAAAGGCCTAAGCACGTGATTCATTAAACACATAAAAGTACTAGGTGCATTGGTCAATCCAAAAGGCATCACCAACCATTCATGCAGCCTAAATTTGGTTCTTAAGGCTGTTTTCCATTCATCTCCTTCTCTCATGCGAATTTGATGATAACCACTTCTCAAATCAATTTTTGTAAAAATGATAGCACCACTAAGTTCATCAAGCATGTCATCAAGTCTAGTTATGGGATGTCTATACCTTATGGTGATGTTATTTATGGCTCGGCAATCAACACACATTCTCCATGAACAATCTTTTTTAGGAACTAAAAGAATAGGAACAACACAAGGTGAAAGACTTTCCATAACATACCCTTTGTTGATGAGCTCTTACACTTGGCGCTGAATTTCTTTGGTTTCCTCCAGGTTGACTCAGTACGCTGCACGGTTTGGAAGTGAAGCACCAGGAATAAAGTCGATTTGATGTTCGATCCCTCTCTTAGGTGGCAGCCCTGGTGGTACTTCCTCATGAAACACGTCTTCAAATTCCTGTAACACATCAAAAACAACACTAGGCAAAGAAGAGGGTAAGTCGTTAGTGGAAAGAAAATTATCCTTGTACAGGAGTACAAAGAACATGGCATTGGGTTCACTCAATTCTTTTAAATCCCCTTTCCTAGTCAACATAACTAATCCCTCTTTTCCCTTTGGCTCAGTTCTTTGCTCAAGGACCGAACTGGTGACCAGAGAGGGAGGGGAGTGAATGGGAGCCGATAAAAAATCTTCTCGAGGGAGACGTCTTCACCAACAAGATGAACACGACCGATCCAACACTTCTCCGACTCGAATTACCCAAGTTTGCCAAAGTCATGTAGCCACTGAAGTGCTACTGACCCTAGTAGCAAACCACACAACCAACCAAAACAAACACTCATAACACGTAGCGAAAAACTGCACAGCCTGTTTCCTGTGCAACACCGGTCAGACCGATGGCCTGTGGTGGTCAGACCGATGGCCTGTGTTAGTTAGACCGGTGGACAGCGCCGGTCAAGCCCGTGGCAACATCAACTGCACAGAAACGTTCTAGGAAGCCTCAGTGTCACCTCTAATCCCTGTAACAAAAATCAGCTCCGAAACACAAACTGAGGGAAACAAAAGACCTCCTCAAAACCTAGCAAACCAACTTGAAACCTATCAAGAACTGACCAGGAGCAACACAGCCCAAAGCTACACACGTCCAGCTATTCACCCGAGGCAAATCCCACAGGGACCTGGTACCGGTCAGGCCTGGGCAGCTGGGGATGAACAGCGAGCCGCGGGTCAACCCGTCCAAACAACCTTCCCGATCTCCCGATTCGCTCCACGGATTCGCACAAGACTTTGGGGATACTAGGAGTACCTCACGGGCATCCCATAGCTAAGGTTTGGTCCCCCAAGACTTGCTAAATCAAGAGTAATCGTAGGATTTCCACCAAGAATACCACTTTCCCGAAATCTAAGAAAAGCCCCAAGTCGAGCACCTTTTCCCACGGATTTGAGAGGGGGATTACAAGGAAAAGAACCACGAAGGGTTCATGCATACATCCCCAACCAAAATCGCAAAGGAGAGGCCTCAAATCCACCACAAGAAAATCGCCAAGAAAAGGCTCTAAAAATCACCAAAAAGGGAAAACGGAGAGAGACAACAAAAAGCCTTAAGGAATCACGCCAAATCTTCTATACATACCAAGAAAGATTCATACAATGTCTGGCTTGCCTCCTAATCATCCATCCCTCTCTAAAGATCTCACCATGAACTCTCAAGCTAGTCCTATAGGAAATCCTAAGGAAAATAGGAAGGGAAAATAACAAAACCAAATGAACTAGGGTTCTACGAGATGGCTGCCATCCTCTCACCACTTGGGTTATATGGAGGCAACCGAAAGATGAAACTACCCCTATTACATAGGGAACATATTAGGTGGAAACCAACCCCTCTATGCAAACTATGGAAACTTCAATCTGTGCCACACGATGTTGATCCAAGGGAAGACTTTTGGAAGGTGGGAGGGGTGATGTGCAAAACTCATGAGAGGTGGGAGGGATGATTTGCAAAGGCACTTTTGCAAATCACCCCTCCCACCTCTCATGAGCCCTCCTTTGGATCAACATCGTGTGGCTCAGATTGAAATTTCCATAGTTTGCACGAAGGGGTTAGTTTCCACCTGATATGTTCCCTACTACATAATACTACGATACACGCCCCCGAAGGGCACTTTGGGAAATCTTCGTCGTAGCACCATCGGACGGATGCCCGGCGACAGCAACTTGCTTAGCCTCGACGCAAGCCTTGCGATCCCGACGCATGTCCTCCGCTTTGAAGTCACTGGAAGCCGTCCACGGAGCATATCGGTCAGACCGGTGCTCCTCACTGGTCAGACCGATCCCCACCGGTCAGACCGGCCTAGTGTTGTAGCCGTGCACGCTTCGGTCTTCGGTCTTGGCTTTGTGGCTCAGCCAAGTAACCCAGTGGTTTTGTGGTGAACCACTGGAAACCCCACGGACTTGGTGTGGTCTCCCACCAATCTCCACTCATGACTTGGCCCCCACATCGTCCCGGCTGGACCTTGGTTTTGAGGCTCAACCAAGAAACCGTCCACGACTTCGTCTTACTGTTCTTGCCACCATGCGACCCGCACTTGATGCCGCTAGCCACCGGGTCTCTCGAAACAAGCCTACTTGTCTGCTCCACACCTGGAGGCCCACTAGTATTGACCTTTTGCGCTTGTTCTTCACCTGCGCCTGCAATACTTAGACAACAGTCAGTCCACACAACGTTGTCAATCACTCATCACACCAGGAAGCGACCATCCACCGGTCCTCGAACCACACAGGCTCTCAGTCTCCCCTTGATGAGTGCATTGCAAGACACACATTTGTTAACCAATGAGAAAAGGAAAAAGAAAAGAAACTAACAAAGAAATTCAAACAAGCGGTCGAAAGCCAACCAAAGGCAAAGAGCAAGATCACATGAAAGAGGAAAGTCTCGGTCCGCTGAGGCAAGGGCAATGACTCGACACAACCGAGACAAAAACAAGCTCAAGAAAAGAGCACAAACCACCAAAGCTAAGCTCGAAAACACACAAGAGCTCCCCCTACACACATGCAAGCTCCCCCTGAACCAATGCAACTCCCCCTGGACAAATGCATGCCAAACATCTCATGAAACAGAGCAGCTGCACTAGCTCGGCTCTGACCGGTCTGACCGGTCCCCAGCACCGGTCAGACCGGTGCCCATCATGTGAACTGGGCTCACACCCTGACAGGTGACCTCGACCGGTCAGACCGGTGACCAACAGAGCTCAGAAATGGCTCGAAACCACCTGAAAACCTTCTAAATGCATCCAGAAGCACTTTTCCTTTACAACCATCTCCCCCTTGTTGCCAATGCATGAATCAAGGCAAAATTAGGAAAAATTCAACCTAGAGTTTCTCAAATAGACAAAATTCACCACAAGGTGCTACACCTGTCCAAATGAGCAAGTTAGATACTCTATAGCTTCGTATGAACATCAGCTACAAGATCACCAAGTTTCACAACCATTGGATAAATCTAAGATCAAATCGAGGATTTTTGCAAAAAAATTCCCTCTCATGAGCAGAGTCCTAAAAATGAGCAAAACATGCCAAAGTGACAAATGTCACACAAACTTCATGCTAGGACAACCATTCTAAGCATAAGATCATCATAAACACCCAAGAACACCTCATGTCATGTCAAAGCCACCGAGCCATGTGCCTACTTCTATATATGAGACTTCTCAATGGTAGGCATCATGCAACGGTTTAGCACCCAAAAGCAATTTAAATAAGCACAAATGACATGAGAGCATATTTTCCAAGCAATTTGCATTTCATTTTCTGATTTACACTTGGTTCATGAAATGCTTTTGCGGCAAAAAGGAACTTATGCCCCACCACAAGATAGCAAGTGGGCTAAACATTCATGATGATAAATGGACCTTTGGCCCCATATGATCAAAATAAGCTATCCAAGCATAAATTAAGCATAACAAAACCACTCAAACATGTCATGTTCATATAAAGACATTTACTCACAAAGGGACATACCACTAGCATTTTTCAAAAACATAGCCATCTACCATGGATATAAAGTAAGATCATCAAGAGCTGGGTCAAACTAAACTATATCATACCAAACTAGCTCACAAGATCATTTATAGCACATCATGGTGAACAATGTATATGAGAGAAGCTTTTCCTACAACAATGCATATGATACAAAAGCATGCAAACCTAAGATACAAAGATGCCTATACATCATGATACATATGCGATGCAAAATGCAAGAATGCACAAAAGGAAATCTATACATATGCTACAAAGGAGCTCCCACCACCAACTCAAGAAACCAAACACACACAAAGCTCACAAATGACCAGCTCCTCGAGGGAAGGCAAAAGGGCTCGACACCACCTGCAAAAGAGCACAAAACTCACAAGCTCCCCCTAAACACATGCACTAGGGCCAAAGAGCTTACAAAACTCACCCTCAGCACACATGATAGAGTAAAGAGCACACTAAGCACACATGCTCCCCCTAAACTCATGCATTAGGACCGAAGAGCATACAAAGCTCATCCTACACACATGAGATAAGGCAAAGAGCAAAAGAACCCGAGTGGCTTGACAAATGCCACACACTTCATGATCACAAAACTACTTACCTCGACCACTCCTTCAGAAACCACTTGTCCCGGTCCATCATCCCCGAAAGTGATGTTCCTCTTTGACACCACCGGGGTGAGGCCGGAGAACCACCCTCGATCTCAACCAAATGTTCTCCAAACCTCCCACCTGCAACTCAAAACCAAGAACGAGAGCGAGCAAATGACTCAACACTAGGGTTAGTACCAAAAGAGTCAAACCAGTGCCGAGCCATCTCCTCGAAAGTGGGGTTAGCAAAATCCATCCTACAACGTCTATCAAACCTCGACTCCATCCTACCAAATCTGGAATCCATCCTACCATGCCTGTCAAAACTGGAATCACCACTTGGAAACCACTCCCATCTCACTGGAGGAGTACAAGTACCACGAAAGGGAAAGCGTGGTCCGTAGTCCCTCTGAGACTCAAAGTGGTGACTTCTCCCAAACTCGTATTGATAACGAGGTGGAGACGGTCCAGCAAACACTTCGTTTCTCGTGACGCACTACAAGAAATATGCCGACTAGTGACGCAAAAAAAAGTCGTTTCTCATCATAAACCGCGATTAATGACACTGGTTGTTATGAAAACGCTCCGTCATTAATCGAGCGTCACAAACCATGATTAATGACGAGACCTTATTTCGCGGCGTCATGAGTTTAATGACGCGTATAAATTCGTAACACTAAGGTGTCATAAGCTACATGCCATGTCAAACCGAGATCCATCGTGGCTCCGACGTGGTAGGGGGTTATGACGATTTCGGTTCGTCACAAATTGAGGCCCGGTCCATGTAAGAGCCTTTGTGCGCCTAATATTGTTGGGCCAATTTTAGCCTGTTTCAGGTTTTCGTGTTATTTTTTGGCCATTCCCTAAATGTTTGTTGCACGCTATATTGGGCTATTTTATTTTGGGCCCTAGTCAATCTAACGGACTTGGCCCATATTGCATTATACAGGGACATTTGATTTTGGGTAATTATCCCCAAGGCCTTTTCTGGGCCTCGGCCCATATTGCATTTTTTTTAGATCAGCCCATATTGCATTTCACATGGCACTGTATACTGTTCTGGCTGCTGCTGATCGCCAGCACATAATCAGACAACAAAACAAAACATTTCCCACTTCCACATAATTCACACCACATTCAGGGAATAGTTCAACCAGTATAATTGTGCAACATACATCAAGTTAGCATCGAATCGGATCAATGTACAACAAGTCATCAGCAACACAAGTTCACCAGGACCACACTTCAGTTGAGAGGAGGTTAAACCTGGCTGAAATTTATCAAGCCTTGGATCAGATTATGCATGTCATTTGTGCTCTTCTTCAAAGCTTCAAGCGCTTCTATTTGAGACTTCAATGTTGTCTCCTATTCTTGAGCCTTCAATCTCAGTTAGCTCATCTCGACTTCCTGTTCAACAATCTTCTGCCGCAGTTGTGCCCCCCCTTGTTTCTCATTGTTAAGTCCAGCTCGTATTTCCTAAACCTAAAGTGCAGTAGTAACCCTAGTCTTTTTCATGGAGGGTGGGTGAATACCAGCCACCTCCCAAAAAGTCCTAGATAGGATAACTTCCGCCACTGCTTCAGCAACAGTCTTTCTTGGTTGGTAGCCTTGAGGTTCAGTGACAATTTGTTCCATGCGAGACTAAAAAAAGAAATAAAATGAAAGGTTTAAAATAGAATACTCACACATGTTTCTAGTATTGTTGCAAAGAAGAATGCAAAAGCAGACAAGTACTTACAATGGCTACCTATACTAGAGCGGTGAAGCCATTCTTGCTGCAGTGGAAGGACTTGAAATAATCAAGTGGACTTAGCCCTTCTCCTTCAGCAGTATACTTCTGCCTCTAAATATGTTTCGAAAACAAGCATAATTATTAAAGTGCTAGCATTCTAAAATGGTTCATGAAATGACCTATAGGGCAAAAACATTACTTGTTCATCTGTTTACCACAAGATTAGCTTGTACAATGTAGCTTCGAGATCCCCGTGCACTGATGGTACTTGACCTTTCCTCGATTACCGGTATTTGTACTACACCTCGCCTTTACAATAATAAGAACTCGTGTCAGAAATAAGATTAAGAACAATATATAAGTACATGAAAATGTGGTAGTGACAAGTTTAAGTTCTATCATACCTTGTGCTCAGGGGAAGACCACATGTTAACCAGTTGTTGATGGTTGTTAAGTACCATTTTTAGGCCGTCAATTCCTGCATAAAATAAATGGAAAGTGATCATCAACACTAGAATAGGGGTTTATACCGACAATTTCAACAAGTGTTGGTATTTCTATCTTTTGTTGCAGGACACATCGAATTGCACATGGAATGATACAATTGAGAGCAAGTAAACCAATGGCATAGATATGGCATCATCATAACCAACCTCAAATGCCAAATTGGTCTGCACTATTGCAACGGGCTCGTCGAGACGATCGAAACGGATATATCATTTGCCAACTTTGGAGTTCGGATGAAGGAGATATGCACAAGATATCATGTGGGCCCGGTGGGACCCACACCAGGCCAAGTGGCGATGTGCTGCCACATAGGAGCCCATGTGGCCATGACACCTCATCAATCCAAGGAAACACACCCAAGGGCCCACTTCCCCACGGAAACGGGCTAGAAACACCGCAAGCACCCCCTACCCACCTTGGGACCCACCTGGCAGTCACCTGGATGAAAGGCAATACGAGGGGAGCTGCCCGGGGGTCGGCCGATCCCCCAGTTCGGCCGAACCCATTTTGTGGCCCCTCAGGCCGCCCTTCGATGTGTCGGCTTGTCGTGACGGCTCAAAGGCGGTGCCATGTGCTCCCCCGAATATTCCCTCGGGATCCTGCTGGAAAGCTCCTTCTCATGGAAGATACACCAACTTGGCCCCCACTCCTTAGCACCACGTGTCACCACCTCATTGGTGGTACCCAAGGCAGCCTAGGAGCTCCTTTTGGCCTATAAATAGAGGTGGAGGGGGCTACAATAGAGACACACAACTCATTCACTCCTCTCTCTCATTTTATCTCTTGGAGAGGAGAGACTCCTCTCCATGTGTAAGTGTGAGTAGGTGCTAGGTAGAGGGTGATGTAGGTGAGAAGCCTCGCTTGTTATTCATTTAGAGCAAAGTGAGTATTTCTGTATTTTCCATTTAGACTAAAGTGATATTCATGCATAGGTGATATGTTCATGAGTTCTTCATCTGTTCAGCATTTAGAGGCTCGTGTTCTTAGTGACACAACACTTTCATCCCGTTGACTAGGTGAATAATTCTGCATTCCGTTTGTGTGAATTATCTCGTTAGATCGTGTCGGAATACATTAATTAGTGGCAAGTCATTTTTCCTATAACTATGCGATTCAGTGATAAGTGAGATCAGCTCGAAGTTCGCAAGTTCATCGCTCCGTATTTATACGGAGTGCTATAGTGTTGCTATGGGCATGCAGACATAGCCGTGCTATAGTAGTGATCGGTGGTGTAGACGTGGTGCCTAGACTACGGGTTATCCTTCATTTGCCCCGTATCCCACAGTTTGTATTGGGGTCGGCCGCGGTAGTGACAACCGTTGGACCCTTTGTACTCCCCCATGTTCGGATACGGAGTAGAGCTTTCGGCCAGAACCGACTGTTATAGCCAGGAGGAAACTGGTACCCGAAACGAGTATAATTGCCTGCTGCCTCCTTTAGAATCAGTAGTCATAGGAAGCGCCTCATCATCTATCAACCTTAGCAGGGGTTTGGTGTCCTTGGACCATTATGCTAGGATAGAAGGTAGTGCACATCAGTCCTTGGATTCGATACCTTCTGAAATACTCCTTAGGAGAAGTGCTACAATGGTGTATCCATGCGCTTGTGGATTCGTTCACACCCATCAGGGTACCTAGGTGTTCCTTACACGCTCATGCCAGACGCGCCACTAGTGGTGAGGTTAAGAAATACCAACAAGCATTTCTGGCAGCGTTACCGGGGATATAAACCTGGTGGCGACGCTAGTAAGTGTCAACACCAGTGCCTTCCATTGGGCACCAGTCAGATTGATGACACAAGATTTAGTTGGGACTGCATTTGCTGGAACATCATTGAAGTACTTTTGCTTCAGGCGATACCTCACCTGTCTCTGTATCGACTTCAGCATGTCACTGCATGCAACCCTTACAGGCTCACTGGTGGTGTCAATGTCGAATTTCCCCTAGCACAACACAATTATCAGAAAAATGGATAATAAGAATGGATGCAAACAACTATGGTAGTAGATGAGTGGACATATGTACACCGCTAGTTTGCCCATGTAGTTCTTCAGATGGTCTTCAGTCTTTTCACCATCTTGTTAGTTCTTCTTTGGCTTGTAGTCCTTCCAGCAAGGAAGGATCGGTATGTGCCCACGCACTATGATCCCACCTTCTGATGCAAACATTGCAGCTTGCATTGGTGCCTCTGGGCGTTTGAGCCCTTCTTGAATGTGTATAGGGATTTTGCCATTTAAGCCTCAGCTAATTCGGTCCAGATCTGCCCAATCTTCTTGAATACCGCGGTCCCCGTTGTGCTCTGGAAGGGCGTGCATCACCTAACAAGTTTGTTACAGCCATACAAGTTAATAATTATTCAGTTGGTAATTAGTACATTCGAATATGAGATCAAATGACTTGCCTTCTGCAGTCGTCATGTCGATGATGTTCTCATCGTGGGTTGCTGTTGCTTGGCCTTCAGTGGGCAATTCTTGTGTATCAAGAGTTGTCCCACTCCCATCAGCTAAAACCAATTCCCTTGCCTTGGTCCTAGTCAGTCTAGGAGGCATTCTGGTAGGGTCATCCGGTGCCCGAATTCTCTTGGTCCCTCTTCCTCCACTGACAGGTATGCTATGAGTGACCTGATTACACAAAATTCAACAAAAAAGAGAAGATCAGAAGCAATCCTGCACAACCAGTACATGAAACGAGTTCATGATAAGATTACCTCTTGTTGACATGTCTCTAGGTTAGATTCATGTTCATCAGACGGGTTGTACTCCGGATCTGAATCTTGTATTCTTGTATTGTTGGTACCTGTCAGATGGTGAGATCTAGACAGCCCACGGGGGTGTTAATCCCTGTGGTTTAGTTGTTCGGCGAGGTGGAATCTAAGGCTAAGAACTCGAAGGTTGTGCGAGAGCACACGGAACACAGAGAACACGGCGAGTTTATACTGGTTCGGGCCTCCGGAGAGTAAAACTCTACGTCCAGTTGTTGGTGTAGATTGCTTGAGGATTGCGTATGGATACAAGGGTCACCTCGTCCGCCTTATATTGGCCAGCGGATGAGGTCGGTTCCCAGACTCCTGGTCGGTTACGACCAGGAGACCTAAGTCTAGATTACAACACTTGCCATTATCCGTCGATCTACTTTGGTCGAAATCCACTGATGTCTTGTCTTGTACGCCAAGTCTTGAGGTCGTGTTGAATTAGGTCGTCGGGGGAATCTTCTGGAAGGTCTTCAGGAGGTCGTGTGGGCTGCCAACTAGGTCGGTTGGGCCCACTGACAGGTCGGCGGGTCTTCTGGTAGGCCGAACCTACTTGTCAGGGACGGCCGTGAGCCTGGTCGGTAGGGACCCAGGGGTACCCATGTCTCACAAGCCCCGAGCGAGGTGTAGGCGCAGCGACCTTAGAAAGGTCATGACGAAGTCGTAGAGCTATCGACAGGTCGAATAGCATGCACGTCGATCCAAAAGATAAAAGAACAAGTCAGCTTAGCAGCCGACCTGTTTGTAGTCTTGCTGAACGAAGAGAGGTCGAGTGATGACCTATAGGAAGCAGGCTTCCAATAGATCGAAACGACGATGAAAAAATTCAGAGGGCATCAAGGATGCACTCATAGAGTAGTATCCGAACATCGTGGCGGGCAAGATGGCCGGTATGATGATCCAAAAAAGAGAAAGTAGGTCGAGTAGCGACGTGATGAGAAACAGGTTTCCCAACAGGTCGGTACGACGAAGAAAACAAGAGGGCGTCGAAGACGCACTCGTAGAGTAGTCCCCGAGCATTGAAGCAGGCAGCATGGCTGGTTTGATGCTCAAAAAAGAGAAGAAAACTGAGTCATGGTCTTGATCGAACGAAGTGTAGAGGCACCCAGATCTCCAAGCATGGCTGCAAGGAGTCTGGCAGGGCCGACCTCGAGGAGGCCTTGCAGGCGTGCCGACCTCAAAGAGGCCTCAAGTAAATTTTGTCCAGTATCCGAGGATATCCAGCAGGATCTTGAAAGGCGAATTGCGTGAAGAATTCTTCTATAGTGGTCGAAACGAATGACGATGAAGCTGGGCAAAGTGATGTTAATCTTGAACGTATGGAGTGTAGAGACACCCAGATATCCTGCATAGCTGCAGAGAGTCTGGCAGAGCCACCCGAGGCATGCCGACCTCAAGAAGGTCTCAAAACATAAGCGCCCAAGCATCCGGAGATACTTGACAGGGCCATTAGGCGCGCACCCCACAGGGAGGCCTTCATTCCCGACGTAAAAATCCTGGGTGTCCAGAGCAGACTGGCAGGGCTACAAGAGCACACCAACCTTGGAAGGTCACGCATCCAGGGCGCCCAACTAGGTTGGCAGAGCCGTAGACATACCGAGGTATTGCAAGACCTAAGTATTAAGGCACGCCGACCTCAGGAAGCTCGTTTTAGTGTCCAGACGACCAACATAGCTGCCAGCCGTCTAGTGGAGCCATGGTACTGAGATGTTGACGACCTCAGCAATAGGCACACCGACCACGGGGGCCCGACAAAAATCGTAGATCTCCATGATGCTTCTAATCTCCAAGCGCCCAGAAGGATCTGGCAGAGCAGCGAGGCACGCCTACCCCGGAAGGTCTTCAATCGAACCTACGACCATTCTGCTCAGGAAACAGAAATATAGGCTGATTGGAATAGGTCTATTTACGTGCAGAGACGTAGCGGGTGCACTAGGACGCAGAGCCTAGCAGGTGCAAATAAAAGATATCAGGTCGTAGAGGAGGGTCGTGGAGTCGTCGTCGTATGGGGCTTAGTTAGGCGCTGGGCCCTCTGATACATGGTCAGGTTTTGTCGTGTACCGTAGACTGCAGGGTCACGGGTCAACAATGGTCGGAGATTCTCTTGCCACGCAGAAACCGACAAACTGTCCACGAATCAAGATGGGTACTGTGGCCATGTGACTCTGTGGCGGGCTCAGGCATCATTGATGCACTAGCGATAAAAGACGTCGCGAGACAGGGGTAAAGTCAACGCCTTTAATCCTGCACATGTCTGCAGGCCCTCTGGACCACGTGGCGACAGTGTCATCACTCAGCCACCTACCCGAGGTCTGGCTTCGGCTATAAATAGTGCTGTGAGACTGAAGGAGGCAAGCACTGAGCATTGTTGAGCTATGAAGCCGCAGGATAGTTTTGAAGCTATGCCATGGGCATGTCTTCGTCCACCAGATTGTAGATTGCTGTGTTTTTAGAAGCTTGGAGCTAGGAGAACTCTCGCGAAATGTAGGCAGCACCCCCACTCTTTGTACCGTGTCTCTGCGTGGTACTAGGTAGAGTTTGGAGGTGATGCTGTACCAGCTTGAGGTGCAGCTGGGCGTCGCTGGTGAGCATCGGGTGCTCGTCGGGGGTCGGAGTCCCGCGCCGAAGAGCAAGCTCGTATCTGCATTCCAATAGTCGGGGCTGAACGTGCCCTGCTACGTGTGACGTCCGACAGCTGTCTCCCGCAAGGCTGCCATCAAGGCCCTGGTGCTAGGAGAAGTCTCGCGACGTGCTCTGCTTCGGCAAAGTAGGTCGCACAGATTGCTCTGGGTAGACTAGGTCTTGTAGTATGTTTATCTTTTTATGCCGGGTTCTGGATCAGTGAGGTCGCAGGCGACTTGTGTACCTTCGGACGACCCGTGTAATGTTCGCTCTCTTCTGTCATGTACTTGGTCGTTTTGACAAAATGATTTGTCAAAGACCTAAATTGATATGATTTGGGGGCTTATCGACCTTGTGAGGATCGAAATATTGTCATCGGGATGACCTGGTGACGTTACTGTGACTGACGACCTAAACTCGGAGCTTAGGTCGTTGCTCATTCTCTTGGCGAAAAATCCGACGTGATCTTCTCGCGAAATTATCGGAACAGAGCCGTTGCGGTGAGCACCGTACGGCGGAAGGAGCCGCAACGGGCGGACCCGGTGGACCCCCCTATAAATAGAATATCAAGGGTCGGGGTTGACCACACTCATCTTCTTCCTCCTCCCGTCGCTATCGCCGCCACCGCGCCGTAGCCGATGTAGCCTTGCGCTCGCTTTCCTTGCGCGCGCCTCCATCCCATCGCCGGCTCCGGCCATCCGCGTGCTAGCGCAGCCGCCCGCGCCGTTCGTTGCTGCGCATGCGCATCAAGACCTTGTGTACTTTCAGATCCAGATCCAAACCTAGCGCAGAAATGGCGGCGGAAGCTCTCCCGATCCCGGACCCACGCACTGTGTGGGTGCGGTCGACGATGACGGAGGCCAAGATCCAATCCTTGGTGGACCGTGGGCTGCTGAAGCCGAAGGAGGAGGTGGAGTGGAAGGCGGCGGTGGGAGAGGAGTTCCCGACCGAGGACGTGAAGGAGCAGGTCGTCTTCGCGTCGTACTTTGAGTGTGGCATCAACCTCCCCGCGGGTGACTTCTTCCGGGGTCTTCTCTACTACTACAAGTTGGAGCTGGTACATCTCGTTCCCAACTCCATCACCGTAGTATCGACCTTCATCCACTTCTGAGAGGCATATCTGGGGATATCGCCTCACTTTCTTCTTTGGAGGCACCTGTTCTGTGTGAAGAGTACTGGCAAGAGGTCTGGGCCAGTGGGGGCTGTAATGTTCTGCTTGAGGTCGGGCCTCAAGTCAGAGTGGATAGACAGTGATCTCCCCGACAACACTGCTGGGTGGAGGTCGGAGTGGTTCTACATCGCCGACCAGCTGCCGGCCCTTCCGCGTCGTTCTGGCCACAAGCCCGTGAAGATTTTTGAATGGGACTTGGGGCTGTCTTCTCGTGAAGCTGATGACATCAAGGAGGTCCTGGAGTTGGTCCAAGACCTGAAGAACTGGGGTGTGACAGGGGGTTCGGTCGCCAGGTCGTTTTGCCGGCGGCTGATTCAGCCGATCAAGGATCGGGTCCACCCCGCGTATGAATACTGGGGGCAGTCAGACCCCACTCGTGAGGTGAACCGCAAGGTCTCCAAGGAGGAAATGGCAACCAGGGTGTCCCAGATCTACTCTGGGAAGGTGAAGATCAAGAAGTGCCCCAAGGCACATTCGCTGAAGAGGCCGGCTGACCCGGTAAGTCCTGGGACTATTTTATGTTGTTTTACTCCATTTGTAGATTTACGTCGTTTAACCCTTTTGGTCGTTGGTTGTTTCAGGATCGTGAACGTCAGTTTTGGTGCCCTGCACGTCTTCGCGAAGGCGAGCAGCACCGGCGGAAGCTAAGGTCGGACAAGTACCAACCTCCGGCAGCCCGGCTGCTGGAGTATTACGAGTCCGACTTGTCGGTGGAGGCCGATGAGGACACCGACACTGAGGTCGGTGGCGACGCCGGGACCGGCCCGGAGGCGGGTAGTGCCGCGAAGCCCAGGCGCAAGACCAGGGCGGCGGTAACAAAGCAGTCAGTCTCGACGGCTGCTGTTAAGGTCACCGCGGTATAGGCCATGGAGAAGAAGAAGAGTAAGAGGAAGACAAGTCCTCCGCCGGCGGTTGAGACGCCGGTGATTCCTACGCCTCCGTCCAGGGAGGTCGAATCTGATGAAGAAGAAGATGAAGCCACCGAGGAGCCACCGGTCATAGAAGAACGATCGGTGAGGAGGTCGTTGAGCCCCGCAGCCAAGAGGCAGCGGGAGTTGGCGCAGAAGACGACGGGGGATGCCCTCCGTCAAGGATTGGAGGCGCAGTGAGCTGTCACTACTACGCAGGCAAAGATGCCTATTTTGAATAGGCCGCGGATTTTTAGGCCGAAGCCTCGTGTCCCGGCCATCACGAGGTAAGGTCTTGAGCACTCGATATCTCTAACTCATTGTTGCCGTGTTTTTTATGCTTGTTTGTGTGTGGTGGACTATGTAGGTCGGTTGCGGAGCCTCAGCGCGACCTAGGCGCTCAGGCCTCACCTTCCCG
Organism: Cenchrus fungigraminus; assembly: GCA_036936925.1. Lineage (NCBI taxonomy): Eukaryota > Viridiplantae > Streptophyta > Magnoliopsida > Poales > Poaceae > Cenchrus > Cenchrus fungigraminus. Next base: position 38,945,136 of record CM072772.1, read on the forward strand.
CACGAGGTCGCCCGACCCTAAGGTCGTGGTGCAGTCATTGGTTGATGATGCGAGAACGGCGACCCCGCCACCGGCTGCTGATGAAAGGGGGGCGACTCCGCCACCGGCTACAGACTCAAGGACGGTGACTCTGCCGCCTGCAGATGATGCGGGAGTAGGAGGTGCCGTGGGGGACGTCAGAATGTCGGCTTCTCCGCGGGTCATTGACGTGGATCCCATCAGCGCGAGGCCTGGTGGGATGGAGGAAGACCTGATCAAGGATCAGGCCCAGATTGACCAAGCACCGAAACGTCTGGGGACGTCTGGCGCACAGGTACCTGATTCTTCTCCGTCGAGCCCGAGGTTGCCACGACGAGAGATTGACTGGAATAATACCCCTTGGCAGGAGGACATCTTTGACGACAATGAAGATATGCAGGCCATGCGGACAGGCATTATAACCATCAACATTGCATTGACAGTGTGTTTGCCTCTGATGTTTTTTCTGACGACGTGTTGTTGAGTTGTTACTGACGAGCTGTTGTGTTATACCAGGCGCTAGCAGATCGTGCGAAGAGACGGATCGACCTGCTGAATAACGCTGAGGTGATGCAGCGGCGGGTTACTGAACTTGAGCAAGAGCTCAAACAGGTCCGCGAGGCGGCGGCCGTAGAGAAGAAGAGGCTCGAGGACGAGCTCGCCGAGGAAAAGCGCAAGACCCAGGAGGCCAATGCGCAGTTCAATGCTGTGAGCATAGGTAAGGTCGAGACTTTATGTTGTTAATCCTCTTGTAGAGCTGAGGTCTTTGTGTTGAGTATCAATTTTGTTGGATATTTTGCAGACTTCCGCAAGCGTGAGGAGGACCTCAACAACGATCTAAAGAACACCAAGGAAAAGGTCCGGTCCTTGGAGGTGACGCTTCGTGAGGTTGAGGCTGGGGGCCAAGAGCTCAAGCGGGCGATGAAAGAAGCTGCTGACAGTGAGTATGCCGTATCTCAAAACCTGGCTTATGAGAAACGAGCTCGGCAAGACCTTGAGGTCAATCTTGAGGTGGCTTTGAAGTCATTGCAGAATGACCAAGTAACTATTGCAGGATATGAGGTGGAGCTGAACGACCTGAAGGGCGCCGCCAATTACGGTATGGACTGCATAGCGGTGCCGGTTGAAGGGGGGAGGCCAAGTCTGTTGTTGATCGTCTCATAGAGACCCCTGACAGACTCCTCACGTTGCTGAAGGCGACGAGCTTGGCGGCAGCTACTGATGCGCTGGAGAGGGTGAAGTCACGCTACCCCGATGTTGACATGGCCAAGGTCAAGGGGGGTGCTGATGCTGAAAAAGACCTCGCAGCCCTGGAGCTGGAAGTTCAAGATGCCGCCATGGAAGTGGCGGACTCCTTGGATTATGAAGGTGATGACGGCGGGCAGTAGCCTTGGACTAAGAGTTGTACCTCCTCTTCTCTGTCGTGTAAACAATGCTTCGTGATGAATATTTTGTTATGCCTAAATGAAGTATTTGCCTTGTGCCTGCGTGAGCTTGGTAGTCTTGTAGATGACGACGTGTTGTTTCTTGCCTCGCTGACCACTACTCACGGAGATGCTGGCTTACCGACCTCCACAGCTCAGCGTGGAGGCTTACGTGAGGTTGGCGCGCAGGAGGAGTCTAGGACTCAGGTCTGGCGACCTTATCGACCAAGCATGCTCGCAGCGACAGAGGGCTTATACCCATTAGGGATGATGTCCTCAGGTCGAATGACCCTTAGGTTGGCTTTGCGCCAAGCCCCCGAGCATGTCGAGGGGGAGGAGTAGGAGAAAATTATAACCCTGAGGTTTTACGACCCATGTATTGGCTTTAGCCAAGCCCCCGAGCGTGTCGAGGGGGAGTGTTGATGACATGAGAGAGGAGAAGGTAGGGCTCGGCACACTGCAGATGACTGCTTGAACTAATATTTAATCTGAAAAAGGTAAAAAGAAATACATAGCTGTAATTAAAAACTATTCTACGGGTAGAATCGTCGTAGATGTTCCACGTTCCAAGGGTTTGGCACTCCTTGCCCGTCACCCCATTGGAGGCGATACGTGGATCGGCTGATGACTTCAGTGACGATGAAGGGTCCTTCCCAGGGGGCAGAGAGCTTGTGCATGCTATCGGTCTTCTGGATGCGCCTGAGGACGAGGTCGCCAACGTTGAAGGAAGTTTCCCTAACGTTGCGATCGTGATACCGACGAAGTTGTTGGTCGTGACGAGCTTGTCTCATGACGGCAGCTAGCCTCTGTTCTTCAAGGCTATCTAGGTCAACTTGACGTGTTTGCTCGGCTTCTCCTTCCTCGTAGAATTGGATGCGTGGAGCTCCAAAGGCGACGTCGGTGGGTAATATGGCTTCTGATCCGTAGACCAAAAAGAAGGGCGAAAAGCCCGTGGCGGAGCTGACTTGGGTCCTTAGACCCCAAATCACGTGTGGTAGCTCGGCTAACCACTGGGTGGCGTAGTTTGAGGCATCATCAAAGATACGATCTTTGATAGCCTGAAGGACCATGCCATTGGCACGCTCGACCTGGCCGTTGCACAGAGGGTGGGCGACCGAGGAGTAGTAAACGTCGATGGTGTTATCCTAACAGAAATCCCGAAAGGCAGAGCCGGTAAAGGCCGTGCCTAGGTCGGTGATGATCCTATTAGGCACACCGAAACGGTGTGTTATTTCTTGCATGAATTTTGCTGCTTCTTCCGATGTTACTTTCGCAACAGGTCGGACTTCGATCCACTTGGTAAATTTGTCGACTGCTACTAGTATAAACCTGTATCCGCCTGGGGCCGTTCGGAACGGTCCCACTGAGTCGAGGCCCCACATGGCAAAGGGCCATGATGGAGGAATTGTGCGCAGGGCCTGAGCTGGCAGGTGCTGCTGTTTGGCAAAGAATTGGCATCTTTTGCACCTCTTTATGATGTCTTTTGCGTCGGTCATGGCCGTGGGCCAGTAGAATCCAGATCGGTACGCCTTACCGACCAGGTTGGCGGATGCTGCGTGGCAGCCACATTCGCTGCTGTGGATCTCAGCCAGGAGCTGTAGACCTTCTGATCGCAAGATGCACTTCATCAAGACGCCTGTGGAGGCGGCTTTTCTGTAGAGGTCGGTACCAATCACGACGTAGTTGGCACTTTGTCGTGTGATACGCTCACGTTCTGCTTTGTCTTCTGGAACGAGTTGGTCGAGTATGAAGTCTATGAAAGGCTTGCGCCAATCATCTTCTTTTTCTGTCATCAGCACGTCGCGGGGAGGTGCTGAGGCTTGTTCGTGCTGAGGTGAATCTGGACTGTCTGGGTCCAGTAGCTTGATTGAAGGCTTGCGTAAGTCTTGGACAAAAACGCCTGCCGGGACTAGAGCTCGTCGAGAGCCTAGTTTGGAGAGTACGTCGGCTGCTACATTGTTGTTTCGTGGTACGTGCTGAAACTCAATCCCTTCGAAGTGGCCTTCGAGTTTGCGAATCTCAGCACAGTAGGCATCCATTGTGTCTTTGACATAGTCCCACTCCTTGTTGACTTGCTCGATGACGACCTTGGAATCGCCAAAAGCTAGTAGTCGCTTGATGCCAAGGGACACTGCTATACGGAGTCCGTGAATCAGGGCTTCGTACTCTGCTCCATTGTTGGAGGCCTTGTAGTGTTTCTGCAGGACGTACTTGAGCTGTTCCCCCTGAGGAGAGATGAGTAATACGCCTGCGCCTGCTCCTTCGAGGTTTAGGGCACCGTCGAAGTACATTATGCAGTGTTCGGGCTGCTCCTTGGGAGGGGGAATCTGGATCTCTGTCCACTCAGACACAAAGTCTGCGAGGATCTGTGACTTGATTGCTTGCCGAGGGCAAAACTCGATGTCAAACTCTCCAGGCTCGACCGACCACTTGACGATGCAGCCGTTGGCGTCATGGTTGCAGAAGATTTCTCCTAGTGGAAACGACGATGGGACCGTGATCTTGTGGGCTTGGAAGTAATGACGAAGCTTTCTCGACGTAATCAGTAGTGCGTAGAGCAACTTCTGAGGCTGTGAGTAACATGTCTTAGTGTCAGCCAGGACCTCGCTCACGTAATACACAGGTCGTTGAACAGGATAGGCCTGCCCTTCTTCTTCTCGTTCAGCGACGAGAACCGTGCTGACCACATTAGTGGTGGCAGAGATGTAAAGGAGGAGTGTTTCTCCCGGAACTGGTGGTGTCGTCAAGGATTCCTTGAGAGCTTCAAATGCCTTTTGTGCCTCGTCGTCCCACACGAACTTGTCTGCCTTCTTCAATAGCTTGAAGAAGGGTAAGCCTGTCTCGCCGAGCTTGCTGATGAAACGACCTAGAGCCGCCATCATCCCTGTAAGCTTCATGATGTCTTTCTTGCTAGATGGCTTGGCCATGTTGCGTATAGCGTCGACCTTCGCAGGGTTGGCTTCAATGCCTCGGTGCCCGACCATGAAGCCCAGGAGCAATCCGGAGGGTACACCGAAGACACACTTGGTCGGGTTGAGCTTCCATTGGAACTCCCGTAGATTGGCGAAGGTTTCGGTTAGGTCGGCGATGAGCTGATCTTCCTTGGTAGTCTTGACGACCACATCGTCTACGTAGGCTTCAACGTTCTTCCCGATCTGCGACTTCAGGCACTTCTGAATTGCCTTCTGATATGTTGCTCCAGCGTTTTTTAGGCCAAAAGTCATGACCTTGTAGCAGTAGATGCCATGGGGCGTTATGAATGCTGTTTTGTCTTCGTCGTCGGGATGCAGGGCTATCTGGTGATATCCCGAGTAGCAGTCGAGGAAGCAGAGTAGAACGCTACCAGCCGTGGAGTCCACGACCTGGTCAATGCGAGGAAGAGGGAAGGGATCTTTCGGGCAGTGCTTGTTGAGATCGGTGTAATCGATACACATCCTTAATCCACCAGTTTTCTTTGGTACAAGGACCGGGTTTGCGAGTCAAACCGGGTGTTTACACTCTCGGATAAATCCTGCAGCTAAGAGCTTACAGACTTCTACTTCTATGGCCTGCTTTCTATCTTTTGCAAATCGCCGGAGCTTTTTCTTGATAGGTCGTGCAGTCTTGTTTACTTCAAGTGCGTGCTCAGCCAGCCTCCTGGGGACACCGGGCATGTCGGAAGGGCTCCATGCGAAGATGTCAGCGTTGTCCCTGAGGAAACTGGTGAGCGTGAGTTCCTATTTGGGGTCGAGGTTGGCCCCGATGACGACTTCCTTGGATGCGTCGGGCAGGCCGAGGCAAACCTTCTTTACAGCTGGACTTGGGTCCAAAGCTGTGCTTGTGCGCTTCTGCTCCGGCACCTCCAGAGTGGTTTGGTCGATCTTGGCTGCCTGGGCGACCATGACCGTTGCTGCAGCTTTGACCGCGGAGTCTTTAGAGAGCTCGACGGTGGCGCTCTCGCAGTTGTAGGAGACCATGATGTCCCCGAGGACGGAAATGATTCCATTTGGTGCCGGCATCTTCATGTTGAGGTAGGTGTGATGAGGTATGGCCATGAATTTGGCCAGCATAGGTCGGCCGAGGATGGCATGGTAGGAGGAGCGGAAGTCCGCGACCTCAAACATTAAGTACTCCATGCGGAAGTTCTCCTTTGTGCCGAAGGTAACCAGCAAGCATACACGACCTATGGGGTATGCAGCCTTGCCGGGTACAACCCCAAAAAAGGGTTCGTCACAGGCGGTCATCTTGTTGAAGTCGAAGTCCATCTTTCTGAGCGTCTCTGTGAAGATGATGTTCAGGCTGCTGCCCCCATCAATGAGGGTCTTAGGCAGGAACGCCCCGTCGACTATGGGGTTAACGACCAGCGGGTAGGTCCCGGGGTCAGGTATGTGGACCCAATGATCTTTCCTGGAGAAAGTGATTGGGAACTCCGACCAACGTAGAGGTTGTGGAGTTTCAGTGTTGACGTGCCCGATCTCCCTTGCGTTCGATCGGAGCTGCCTGTTGCTTTTGGTCGCTTGGCGACCACCGACGATGAAGTTGATCTCTCAGTTGGCTGATTGAAACGCACCATTAGGGTTGCCCCCTTTAGGTGGTGGTGGTGGAGAGCGCTCCTTGCGGTTGTTGTCGTTGCGGTTGTGGTCATCCTGGCGACATCAATCATCACGCCGATCATCTCGGCGGTCATTGCGCTGGTCATCACGGTGATCACTCCTTCGGTCGTCACGCCTGTCGTTGCGGTTGTCGTTGTGACGATCGTTGCGACGGTAGTCGTCACGTCTGTCATCGCGGCGGTAGTCACTGCGATAATCACGTCGATCCCTGTCGTCGTTGCGACGGTAGGGTCTGCGGTTACGGTAATCACGTCGATCAGGTCGACGGTTACGGTTGTCGAAACACCGGTCACCGTTCTGGTCGTCATTGTTGTCGCTCTTGGCCTTCTTGGATTCGGAGGGTACCCCAAGGGCACACTTCAGCTGCACTCCCTCATGGTATGTTTGGCGTCGCGATGGAACTGACATTGGTCGTCCATGACCATGTTGAAGTCACCCTCGAGGAAGGTGGAAGGCCTTGGTGGATCTGCCATGTAAGCTTCGCCAGATCGCTTGCGCGACCTGTTTCCTCCAACATCGTGATCCTCTCCATTGAAGTCGTGCATCACTGCGTCTTGAGTGTCAACTAGCTTGTCGACGTAAGCCATGAGGTCGGCGATGGTGTGAGTGTCAGCTTCATGGATCTTCTCGAAGAGCTTGATGTTGGTGACTCCCTTCTTGTAGTAGGCGATGACGTCCTCGTCTTTGACACCCGCGAGGGTGTTGCGGTTCTCGAAGTAGCGGTTGGTGTACTCCCGAAGAGTTTCGTCGCGTCTCATCCGCACTCTAGCGAGGTGATGAGTGTTACCAGATTGGTTGTAGGTCGCCTGGTAGTTGGTCGTGAAGAGCCGAGACAATGTTGCCCAAGAGGTGATGCACTCTGCTGGGAGATTGTCGAGCCACAGGAGTGGCGCCTTGCCCATCACAAGGGGGAAGTATCCCGCCATGTGGTCTTCGTTGCCTCCAGAAGCGCGTGCTGCGATGCTCTACATTTTGAGCCATATACTTGGGTCGGAGCGACCGTCGTATTTCTCGATAGCTGGCTTGAAGCCTTTGGGGTATCTGATCGTCCGGAGATGTCGTGAGAACACAGGGAAGTTGTTGACCGCACCCGGGCTTGCTGACGGGGCGTAGGCCGTCGGGATGACGTAGAGGTCATCGGGAGGGCTGTTGTCTTGGTCGTACTGGGCGCGTCGTAGAAGTTCTTGGTCATGCATGTTCCGCAGCTCTGTTGCTTGGACGGGGTTGTTGGCATCAAGGGCGTCGGGGACCCCATGATCGCGGTCGTAGTTAGCACGTCGTGCTATCTCCACTTCGTCTCTTATACGTCGACACTGACTTCCTTCAGCGTGGTTAGCTTGCACCGGTGGAGGTTGTGCTCCAGCGTTTTGCCTTGGGTTTGCGGCGGTGTTTGCTTGGGCGTTGGCAGCATTAGCTACATTGTTGGCGACGTTACCTGCAGCATTGGCAGCGGCATTGACTAGAAGGTTGGCTACAACATTGGCAACAGGGTTGGCAGCAGGGTTAGCTCCAGCGTTGGCGGCGGGATTGGCCGGTTGCATCACTTTGTTTTCACCTCGTCCCTCTTCAGCTACTGGCTCAAGGGGACCGTTGCTACGACGTCGTTGGTGAGGACGTTCCGATCTACTCCTGGAGTAGGAACTTGCTGCCGATCTACTGTATCCAGGGCCTCTTTCTTCAATCTGAGCGGTGGCGACGCGGACATTAGCTTGGAGACGCCGTATCGTGGGAGTATCCTCAAGCTGGTTTAGTGCAGCAAGAGCGGCTCCCAAGTTGGTTTGAGGAGAGTTGTAGACGTCGAGGCCATCCCGCTCAAAGTCCCTCAGGAGGTCTCTGGCACGCAGGCGGTTTGCACGAGGTTCATGATGCCGATGGTTTGCTGGTGCTGCAGGTGCTTGCGCCCCGATGTTGTCGTTGCCTTGCCCAGCATTGGCTGCGTGTTGACCTGCAGCTGGAGCAGCTGCAGCGAGTTCTTGTTGCCTACGAGCAGCTCTGTCGGCGTTGGCGTTCTCGCGCTCCACGCGTTGTTCATCTGTTTCTCCATCTTGAGGTGGTACATCCGCAGAGACGACCAAGACCTCACGATCTAGGGTCTCGAGCTCTTCTCCCGGATAGTTCGGGGAGATAGTTGTGCGGGCGATCTAGAACGCGAGGCGGTCCGGAGACGGCTCCCGGTTCATCTGGCGGTGATGGGCCGCAGTAAGAGGTCGTCGAAGCTTCTTGAGGACACGGCACTGGTGAGCCGTGTGTTTGGGATTCTCGTGGATAGGGTAGGGTTCGTCGAGGTGACTCCTACAGTTTCCACGATCTGGTGTCTTGGGTCCAGATTCGATCTGGATCTTGCGTTTCATGTAGCGGGATGCTATGTGAGCTGCGTTCCGCAAGCCAAGAGGCATGCTGGATGATGATGAGGTCCTGCGAGGGCGTTTGACGCGTTCGCAGATTTTGATCGTGTCGGAGAGCATGCCTTCAACACGATCGATCCCCGCGATCAGGTTGCTAGGAGTGGGTGGGTGGGATTCCGTCAACAGATCTGTCCCGATCTGTTGGTCGGAGGTGACCGCGTTGCTCTCGATGATGAGGCAGGTAGCTGGAGCGGTGGGTTTCGCTGGCATGGAGCCGAAGCAGATGTCGACGGGATTGGCGAGGATGTCTGCCATGCTCTCCGGGCAGATGACACCGTTGGTCGAAGCCATCGAGTTGCACGAAGAACCTTGATTCCCCCCTACCTGGCGCACCAACTGTCAGATGGTGAGATCTAGACAGCCCACGGGGGTGTTAATCCCTGTGGTTTAGTTGTTCGGCGAGGTGGAATCTAAGGCTAAGAACTCGAAGGTTGTGCGAGAGCACACGGAACACAGAGAACACGACGAGTTTATACTGGTTCGGGCCTCCGGAGAGTAAAACCCTACGTCCAGTTGTTGGTGTAGATTGCTTGAGGATTGCGTATGGATACAAGGGTCACCTCGTCCGCCTTATATTGGCCAGCGGATGAGGTCGGTTCCCAGACTCCTGGTCGGTTACGACCAGGAGACCTAAGTCTAGATTACAACACTTGCCATTATCCGTCGATCTGCTTTGGTCGAAATCCACCGATGTCTTGTCTTGTACGCCAAGTCTTGAGGTCGTGTTGAATTAGGTCGTCGGGGGAATCTTCTGGAAGGTCTTCAGGAGGTCGTGTGGGCTGCCAACTAGTTCGGTTGGGCCCACTGACAGGTCGGCGGGTCTTCTGGTAGGCCGGACCTACTTGTCAGGGACGGTCGTGAGCCTGGTCGGTGGGGACCCAGGGGTACCCATGTCTCACAGTACCCTTTCTGCTTGGTTGGTCAGGTGGTAAAAGTGATTTCATTTTCTCGATGCCAAGACTAGAGAAGAATGTGTGATTCCTCAGGACATTAATGTCCCTCCGCCGCTCATAATCGCAGCGCTCGTCTACTTCTGTTAGGAAAGCAGAGAAACTTCTGTAAGGTTGGCCTACCACTGTAAATAAAACTAGATCTAAACACTTTATAAGAACCAGTAGGATGTTCCTAGCCGAAACAAGATCCTGAAAAGGATGTTCCTAGTCAAAACAAGATCATGAGAAGAACTAGTGTAGATATGGGATCTGTCCAATCTAAAAACTTCTATAAGAACCAGTAGGATGTTCCTAGCCGAACAAGATCCTAAAAGGATGTTCCTAGTTAAAACAAGATCCTAAAAAGAACTAGTGTAGACATGGGATCTACTTGATAAAAAAAATAGTGCACACATGGGATCTGCCACATGGGAAAACACGCAAGTACGAATCCACTGGGGAAGCTAAACCGAGGAGGAAAATATTGTACCTTGTTCTGGATATTTCCTTCGTATGACCTTCCCTCCTGGTGCCATTGTGTTGTCACCCCTGGTACTACAGAGGCAGATGGGAAAGGGGCGGAAGCTATGAGCGGTAGATTTGGGATGATGGAGGAGAGGCGGTGAAGATTTGGGCTGGCATGAAGGATCGAAACTGGAGACCGGAGAAGGGGGGAGTGAATGGGAGCCGATAAAAATTCTTCTCGAAGGAGATGGCTACTCCAACAAGACGAACACAGCTAGCCAAATCACGTCTCCGACCCAACTACCCAAGTTGGCCAAGACCACGTAGCCACTGGAGTGCTACTGGTCCTAGGAACCAACACAACAACCTTCCGAACCAAACACACCAAACGCACAACGGAAATCTGCACGGCTTGCTACCTGTGCTACACCGGTCAGATCGATGGCCTGCGCTGGTCAGACCGGTGACACTGGTCAGACCGGTGGACACAGCCGGTCAGGCCGGTGGCTACAGCAGCCGCACAGAAAACTTTCTAGGTAGCCTTAGTGACTCCTCTAGGTCCTGGAACAAAACCACCTCAGAAAACACAACCTGCATGGGAAGAAAACCCTACACAAAGGCTAGCCAAACTCCTCGAAACCTGCCAAGAACTGACCAGCAGCAACACATGACAACAGGTAACTCACCAAGACGTTCACCCGAGGTAAATCCCACAAAAGGCTTGCGCCGGTCAGACCGGTCAAGTGCACCGGTCAGACCGGTCACGCCTGGGCAGCTCGGGATGAACAACAACCTGCGGGTCAACTCCCCCAAATCCAAACCTTGATCTCCCGATTCAGTCCACAGATTCGCACAAGACTTTAGGGATAGTAGGAACACCTCATGGGCACTCCATAGCCAAGATTTGGTCCACCAAAACTTGCTAGAACGAGAGGAATCGAAGAAATCCCACCAAGAACGCCTCTAACCCTAGAGAGGAGAAAACCCCAAAATCGAGCCCCTTTGCTCACGGATTTGGGAGGGGAATCAAAGGGAAAAGAACCACGAGGGGTTCATGCATACATCCCCCACCAAATCCCAAAGAGAAAGGTCTCAAAACCGCCACAAGAAATTTGCCAAGAAAAGGCTCCGAAAATCACCAAATAGGAAAGATGGGAGAGACACAACCAAGCCTTGAGGAACCACGCCGAATCATCTATACATACCATGAAGGTTCATACAAGGTCTAGCTTGCCGCCCGATCATCCTTCCCTCTCACAAGATCTCACCATGAAGCTCTCAAGCTAGTCCTAGAAATTCCAAAGGAAAAATGGAAGAGGAAAATAGCAAAACAAAATGAGCTAGGGTTCCAAGAGATGGCTGCCATCCTCTCACCACTTGGGTTATATGGAGGCTAGCCGAAAGACGAAACTACCCCTAAGGCCTAATACTAGGATACACACCCCCAAGGGGCAATTTGGGACTCTTTGTCTTCGCACCATCGGACGGATGCCCGGTGACCGCAAACTTGCTTAGGCTCGACGCAAGCCTTGCGATCCCGACGCGTGTCCTCCGCTTCGAAGTCTCCGGGCTGCGTCGTCGCACACCGGTCAGATCGGTGCTCCTCACCGGTCAAACCGGTTAGACCCACCGGTCAGACCGGCCTGATGCTGCTGCACCTCCGTCTTCGGTCTTCGGTCTTGGCTTTGTGGATCAACCAAGGAACCCAGTGGTTTTCTGGTGAACTACCGGAAACCCCGCGAACTCGGTGTAGCCTCTGCCAATCTTCACTCATGACTCGGCTCCCACATAGTCCCGGCTCGACCTTGGTTTTGACGCTCAACCAAGAAACCGTCCATGACTTCATCTCGCCATTCTTGCCACCATGCGGCCCGCACTTGACTCCGCTGGCCACCGGGTCCCTCGAACCAAGCCTACTTGTCTTCTCCACACCTGGAGGCCTCACCGGCAATGACCTTTCGCGCTTGTTCTTCACCTGCACCAACACCAGTCAAGCCGCAACCTGCACCTGCAATACTTAGCCAAGAATCAGTTAAACAAGCGATCGAAAGCCAAAGGAAAGGCAAAGAGCAAGATCACTTGAAGAAGGCAAGTCTCGGTCCCCTTAGGCAAGGGCAACGGCTCGACACAACCGAGACAAAACCATGCTCAAGCAAAGAGCACAAACCACCAAGCCAAAGCTCGAAAACCACAAAGAGCTCCCCCTACACACATGCAAGCTCCCCCTGAACCAATGCAACTCCCCTGGACGAATGCATGCAAACAACATCGCAAAACAGAGCAGCTGCTTCAGCCATACTCTGACCGGTCAGACCGGTAGACAGCACGGGTCAGACCGGTGCCCAACATCTGAACAGGGGCCAGCACTCTGACCGGTCAGACCGGTGACCTCAACCGGTCAGACCGGTGCACAACAGAGCCCAGAATTGGCTCGAAACCACCTGGAAACATTCTAGATGCATTTAGTAGGCCAAAACATGCTCAAACTTCTCCCCCTTGTTGACAATGCATGAATCAAGCCAAAAATGCAAAAAAAATGCAACCTAGAGCTTCTCAAATAGACAAAATTCAACAAAGGATGCTACACATGTCCAAATGAGCAAGTTGGATACTCTATAGCTTCGTAATGACATCAACTACAAGATCACCAAGTTTCACAACCAATGGACGAAGCTAAGATAGAATTGAGCAATTTTGCGAAAATTCACCCTCTCATGAGCAAAGACCTAAACATGAGCAAAACATGTCAAAATGGCCAAACCACACAAACTTCATGCTAGGACAACCATTCTAAGCATAAGACCATCATAAACACCCACAAGCATCTCATGTCATGTCAAAGCTTACCGAGTCATGTGCTTACTTCTATGTATGAGACTTCTCATTGGTAAGCAACATGCAATGGTTTAGCACCCAAAAGCAAATAAATTAAGCACATATGACATGGGAGCATATTTTCCAAGCAATTTACATTTCATTTTCAGATTCATATTTGGTACATGAAATGTCTTTGCGACAAAAAGGAACTTATGCCCCTCCACAAGATAAAGCATGGGGGCTAAACATTCATGATGGCAAATGAGCCTTTGGCCCCATATGATCAAAATAACCTATCCTACCACAAATTAAGCATAGCCAAGCCACAAAAATATGTCAAGATCATATAAAGGCATTTACTCACAAGAGAGCATATATGTGACATTTTTCAAAAACATAGCCATCAACCATGGATTTAAATCAAGATCATCAAGAGCTAAGCCAAACTAACCATAGCTTACCAAACTAGCTCACAAGAACATATGTATCATACCATGGTGAACAATGTATATAGGAGAAGCTTTTCCTACACAATGCATATGATACAAAATTCATGCAACCTAAGATACAAAGATGCCTATACATCATGTTACATATGCCATGCCAAATGTAAGAAATGCACAAAGGAAAGCTATACATATGCTACAAAGGAGCTCCCACACACCCAACTCAAGAAATCAAACAAACACCAAGCTCCCCCCGCAAATGAGTGAAAGTTGCTTGATCTAGGGGTTTGGTGAAAATATCGGCTAGCTGGTCATGTGTGGGTACATGGATCAAAGCGATTTTCCCTTTCTCAACATTATCTCTCAGGAAATGATACCTCACTTCTATGTGCTTGGTTTTGGAGTGGAGCACTGGACTCTTTGCAACACTTATGGCACTTGTGCTATCACATTGAAGTGGGACATGGGTATACTCCTCACCAAAGTCACTCATGGTGTATGTGATCCAAAGGAGCTAAGAGCAACAACTAGCTACGGCCACATACTCTGCCTCGGTAGTGGATTGAGCAACACTCGATTGTTTGCGGGAAGACCAAGACACCAAAGAAGAACCCAAGAAATGGCAAGTCCCAGAAGTGGACTTCCTATCCAACCGACACCCGGCAAAATCCGCGTTCGAAAATCCATGAAGAGCCAAAGAAGAAGACGCGAAGTACCAAAGGCCGAAGTCGGGAGTATGTCGCAAATACCTGAATATGCGCTTAACTGCCTGCCGATGCGAAGTCCTTGGAGATGCTTGAAAACGAGCGCACAGACATACCGAGAATTGGCTGTCCGGCCTCGTCGCCATCAAGTACAGGAGTGACCCGATCATGCTGCGATACTCCTTCTGGTCCACGTGTTCACCGTCCTCGTCCGCATCAAGGGTCATAGTCGTACTCATAGGCGTCACCATGGCTTTGGAGTCCTCCATCTTGAACTTCCTCACAATGTCCTTGGTGTACTTTGCTTGGTGCACAAATATTCCTTCCTTCGACTGCTTGATCTGGAGGCCGAGGAAGAACTGCAACTCACCCATCATGCTCATCTCAAATTCCCTGCTCATGTCTTCTGCAAACCTTGCAACCAAAGAGTTAGACGAGCCACCAAAGACAATATCATCCACGTACACCTGCATAGTTAGGATCTCTTTTCCCTGCCTGAGGAGAAACAAGGTCTGATCTACCTTCCCCATCTCGAAACCTCTCTTAAACAGGAACCCCCTCAACCTACCGTACCAAGCTCTAGGCGCCTGCTTCAGCCCATACAGCGCCTTCCTCAACTTGTACACCCGGTGGGGGTACTTCTCACTCTCGAACCCCGGTGGTTGCCTCACATACACTACTTCCTCCAAAACACCGTTTAGGAAAGCACTCTTCACGTCCATTTGGTACAATTTGAACCCTTTAGCCACGGAAAAGGCTAGAAGAATCCTAATTGCCTCCAAACGAGCTACGGGAGCAAAGGTCTCCTCGTAGTCGATCCCCTCTTTCTGTGAGTACCCCTGAGCAACAAGCCTTGACTTGTTTCTCACCACTTCTCCTTTCTCTCCCTCTTTATTTTTCCACACCCATTTTGTCCCAATCGGCTTACACCCCGGTGGAGGAACCACCAACTCCCAAACTTGGTTCCTCTCAAAATTCTCCAACTCCTCATGCATCGAATTGACCCAATTATGATCAGATAGCACGTGTCCAATGTCTTTGGCTCAAAGGTAGCAACAAAAGCAGCATGAGCGAAGTGAGAATTGTTTCGAACCCTCAACCGTGTAGTACGTTCATTGATGTCGCCGATGATCCTCAAAGCTGGGTGATCCACTTGAACTCGCCGGGGAGGTTCTCGCCTTGATGCTACCTCCCCCTCAACAGCAGCTTCTCCTTGATCTGGGTTTGTCATCGTAGGTGTGGGAGAGGGCCCATTCTCGATCGTAGTCGAAGTAGTGGGTACATGCTCAGCCGCGGGCACCACACCGCCATCTTCATCATCTCCATGTTCATGCTCCTCCTCCTGGAAAATCTCCTCACCAAGTTCCTCGTCACCTGCACACTCAAAAACAAGCTGACTACGTGGCTGTGTCTCGTCGAAGGTTACCTCGCAAGTCTCCACAATTTTGTTAGTTTCAAGATTGAGCACTCGAAAGGCTCTAGAATGAGATGCGTAACCAAAGAAAATGCCATCGACAGACCTAGCCTCGAACTTGTCCAACTTCTTACCTTTCTTCAGGATAAAGCATTTGCACCCAAACACGTGAAAGTGACTCACCTTGGGAGTTCTACCGTGCATCAACTCATAGCATGTTTTCTTCTTATGCACCTTGAGGTAAATCCTATTCGACACATAGCACGCGGTATTGACCGCCTCAGCCCAGAACCTTCTCGGGGTCCTATGCTCATCGAGCATCGTCCGAGCCATCTCGCACAAGGTTCTGTTTTTCCTTTCCACCATGCCATTTTGGGGAGGCGTATACGGACTCAAAAACTGGTGTTCAAGACCCAAGTCATGGCAAAAGGTTTCGAAGCGAGAGTTTTTAAATTCCGAGCCATTGTCACTGCGGATCGCTCGTATGGCATTTCCTTGCCTCTCGTTTCTCAACCTCAAGACAAGATCTCGAACAAAACCAAACGTCTCCCCCTTCTCCTCCAAAAAGAAGATCCAAGCATACCGAGAGTAGTCGTCCACCACAACTAGGATGTACCACTTCCCACCCGCAGATCGCACGCGAGCTGGGCCAACAAGGTACATATGGAGCAGCTCGCATGGACGCTCCGTCATCACATCAGTGAGGGGCGGGTGAGAAGAGGCTACCATCTTGGCATGCCTACACAGTGCACACACCAACTCTTTCTCAAACCTCAGCCGTGGCAATCCTCGGACCAAATTGAGCTTACTCAAGCGAGACAGAAGGTCAAAGCTTAAGTGACCCAACTTCCTATGTGTTGGTATTTCTTAACATCGATGCTAAGTTATGGGTTCCTAGCAACGATGCCAGAAATGACCAGATGGTAATCCTAATGATTACAAGAGTCCGCAAGCGCACGGAAGTACCATTGTAGCATTTCCCCAAAGGAGTATTCCGAAGGGTATCAAATCCAAGGAAGGCTGGGCGGATTAACAAGTTCAACACTATTGCAAGGAGTATAAATCATAGATGGGAACGAACTAGACACTCAAGTACAGGGGTAAGATATGATAGATAAGAGGGTAGTGTGAACACACAAACACACACTCTCTAAAGGTCCTAGGCTTAGGAGGCAACATATGAGTTAGCTCTAGGTTCTAAGGTATTAAGCATACAAAGTTAGTCAGACGAGTTAGACACACACTAGCATTGCATAATTGCTGGCTCAAGCACCGAGGTACAAACGGGGAGCTAACCTTCCGCGTCGGTTACGCACGACTCCGGTTGTTAGACTTTAGACTCCTACAGCGTATCCGAACGTGGGGGATTCCAGAAGGGTGCAACGGCTGTCACCACCGCGGCCTACCCCAAGACAAACCGTGGGATACACTCATAAGCAACGTAGCTCCGCAACCCAAGCACCACGCTTATGTTGTTAGCAGGACCCTGACCGGCCCTGGCTATTGTGACCCAGGTCAGACCCACCAGATAAACCGGCCAATTACACCGAGTACCGTAGCTTGAGCACGAACTTCATACAACACAAACATGGGATCTAACTAGATCAAACTAGGCTAAGTACACAAACGGATTTGTGCTTTCCTATGTCTATTCAACAAGATCAAAGGGTCGTGTTCGTGATGAACACGAGCCTCTAACTTATGAACAAACACCGAAAACATGTATAAGTCACTCGTCAACTGGATCGAAAGGCCTTGTTCATCAAGAACATGAGCCTCTAAATGATGAACAAGCGAAGAACACATGAACAAATCACCCATGTATACAAGCACAACTTTATATGAAATAGCTGAATAACTGAAGTAGATCAAAGTCATACAATAAAATAAAGATACAAGAGAACTCATACCTAGATCCCAAAGTAGACTTGGAACCTGAAGTAGAACTACTCTAGCCTACCTGCTAGCCTTAGAAACCAAAAGTGAGAGAGGAGGAGTAAGGTGTGTTGGTAAGAAATGAACCCCCTCCCCTTCTATTTATAGGCCAGAGCACCGGCGCAAGAAGGAGTGAAACACCCCGGGGACGGCCTCTAGGACCAATGGACAAGCGCCACGTGGAAGCCCAGGATCAGCTGACCCAAGGTCGGTTCGGCCGATCCTAGGGTCGGCCGACCCCAGGTGGGCCCCACTCGGGGTGTGCTTCCTCAGGGTGGCTGTCCTGTGGGCCCTTAGGTCGGTCCCTGGTGTACACGTGCTCTTGAGGCGGTTTAGGCGCTCTGGTGGGCCCATGGATCCATGTGAAGTCCACGTGTCACGCTCTGATTCGTCGGGGCTTGCCTCCCTTGGATTGGTGACATGGCATGCATGCGTGGCACCTGAGGTGGCTTAGCTTGCATGCATGGCACCTGAGGTGGCAGCCACTCCTTGATGTGACGTGGCATGAATCATAGAAGGTGAGTTCGCCACTTCTTTTATGCTTATTTTCCTGCAATCACATAATCTCCAAGGACAAGTGGAACTACATTATTCTTAACCAAAATGCGTGTAAGAAATGCCTCTTGCTCCTTTATTCGTGTTAAATTGACGGCTAAAGTAAGCACTTAACAGCCGTCAACACTATGCCACTTCCACAACTCACTCGAAGAACCAGCTAAAAAGCAACGAGCCACACCAGAAGACTGAGAGAAATCCGCTCGGAACACTTGACCCTCGGGAACGACCATGCAAACTAGGTCTCCTCGAGAATCCAAAATCCGAGAACCACCAGGCCGAAACAACACCTCAAAACCCTCATCCAAAAGCTGGGAAACAGAAAGCAAATTGAATCCGAGCGATTGAACAAGTGCAACATGCCTGAGAGTGACCTTCTCACTTACCTTAATCTCACCTTCTGAAAGCACACGCCCTCGCCCATTGTCCCCAAAGGTGATGTATGTCTTGGACACCACCGGGACGAGACTTGAGAACCACCCCTTGTCTCCGGTCATGTGCCTCAAGCAACCAGAGTCAATCAACCAAACGTTCCTCAAGTCTTCCACCTGAAATTCAAAAGCGAGCACGTGAGTGAACAAACGACTCAGCACTGGGGTTAGTACCAAAAGAGTAAAACCAGTGTCGAGCCATTTGCTCCAAAGTGGGGTTAGCACAAGTCATATCGTCACGCCTACCAATGCTACCACCATGAAAACCACCACAGGAACCACCACGAGGGAACCACCCCTGTCTAGCTGGAGGAGAACGAAAACCACGAAAGGAAGACCGTGGACCGTTTCTCCTCTCCATCTCAAAGCTACGACTCCTCGCACCCTCGTATTGAGCACGAGGTAGAGAACGTCTAGCAAACTGACCACATGCAAACTCTCCATGCCAACCACCAGAACCACGACCACCAGAACCGAACCGAGCATCCGCACGAGCACGGAAACCGAACTGCTGTCTGCCCAGAATAGCACCGTTCTGACCGGTCACCCTGACCGGTCTTACCGGTGGTGCTCGGCCAGCAGCACCACCTGCCACCTTTCGATCTCCCCAAGCCAGAACCGTCCTCACAATCGCCTTGGCCCTGGGCATCTGCATACGAGGCTCAGGTACACCATTTGAGGGGCGGTACCTGTCCTTGTTAGCCCACTCCTTAGCCATTATCTCCTCTCGCTTCCTCTTGAAGAAAAACTTACCCTTGTGACCATCTCTCCCACAATAGTCACAATGAAACCGTATGAGCTTAGGTTTAGGCTTGGGTTGTGGTTGCTCACTTGGTTTCTCCTCACTTGGCTTCTCACCCTTCTTTTCTCCAACCTCACTCTCCTTGGAGTTCACAAACTTCAACGATTTTTGAAAGTCATTTGTAGGGTGAGGAAATATGGGAGGATCTAGGGTTGTGTCAAGTTTGTTTCTCAGTGGGTTGGGCTTAGGAGCATATACATTTTTGTGGATGGTTTTTGGTGGAGCTTGGATATCACCAATCTTCTCTCCTCCCAAACCACTACACTCTCCAATCTTATCCGAACCAAGCACTTGCCCATCATAGCGCTTGTATGCCTCTATCATCACCCTAAGTTGTGGTTCATGACCCGACAACCAACCCATCATTTTCCTCAACTCATCATTCTCATCCTGCAAGCGATCCACATAATGTGCAAGTTCCAGATTTTTCAAAGCATGCAATTCACAAGTAGAGCAAGAAGTGGGAACAGGTTCTTTCAACTTAGCCTCAAGCGAAACAGTGTAAGCATGCATCTCATCAATCTTTCCATGCGAAACAAGGCAAGAAGTGCAAGCGCCTAGCAAAGCAGGTCTAGACTTAAGCTCAGCCACTTCAACCCTAAGCACATCTAGCTCATCACAAGTAGAAGCATGCTTATCCTTAAGACTAGTAAGATCAGCTAGGTACACAGAGCAATCACAACAATCAATCTCATCAGAAACCACAGGTGAAGCCTTAAGCGAATCTATCTCAAGCTTAGCATCAAGGTTCTGGGTTTCTAGCTCAGCTACTCGGTTCCTAGCATCTTCTAGTGAGGCCCTAAGCTCTTTCCTCATCTTCTTTGCCTCTCTAAGCATGTCATCACGATTATCAAGCAACTTGCCAAGACGCTCGTTCTCCTCACGCAAGAAGGGAAGCTCGTCACGTACCTCATCCTCGGAGTCGGAGTTCGAGTCGCTCTGGTGACTCTTCTTGCTGCCGGAGCTATGAGCCATGCCACAGAAGCCATCTCTCGCGTAGCAGCTCAGCCCGCTCAAGTTCTTGGATGACTTCTTGTTCTTGTGCCGATCACCTTCATCTTCACTGCTACTCGAGCTCGAGGAAGAGTAGGCGGAGCTGGAGTCGACGTCGCTCGCTCCGACCATTGCTCGGGCCTTCCTGTCGCGGCCGTCCTTCTTCCTCGATCGTCGCTCGTCCTTGTGCTTGTTCTTGTGCTTGTGATCGCGCCTTGATCAGTACTTGCCGTCCTTGTTCGACCGGTGCTTGTAGCCGTCCTTGTAGCCGTCCTTGTTCTCCATCTTCTTCGGACAGTCGGCGATGAAGTGTCCTGGCTTGCCGCACTGAAAGCATGTCCGTGGATTCTTCCTTGTGTTCACCCGGTTCTCGTGCAACCTCTCGAACCGCCTGGTCAGCAACGCCAGCTCGTCCTCTCCAAGCACGTCGAACTCATCTGGCAAAGACATCAAAGATGACAGAGAGTACATCCTGGAGGATGCATTAGCGTTAGACTTAACACCTTTGCCACTGACGAGAGCAAGACTATGAGAGTCAGTAGGGCTCTCAAGACGGGCAGTCACACCACGGTCCAACTCCGCTGACTTGAGCTTCGAGAACAGCTCGTTCACGGTCAGGGTGTCATACTTCTCGGACTCAAGAATAGCCTCGACCTTTCCATCCCATACGGTGCGATCCAATGAGTGCAAGAGCTTCACGGCTCTATCATGATCATCGTATGGGAGCACGGCCACATTGGCTCTCATGTTGTTCACCACAACCGTAAACCGCTGGAAAAGGGCATCGACGGACTCGCCGGGGAGATGAGTGAAGTTCTTGTACTCTCTCCGGTAAGTCGCGTACATCCGAGCCTGAACCTGAGCATTCCCAGCATGAGCCTCCTTCAACTGCTCCCAAATTCTACAAGCTAAGTCCTCTGTCTGAACCCGATCGAATTCGGACTGACACAGAGCATGAAACAAGTAGTCAACCACCTTGTTGTTGGCGTCGAACATATCCCTCGATCCTGGAGCAAGGAAGTTAATCGGATGAACATAAGTTGTGTTCACCGTAACGTCCCAAAGGATCTGACCCTTTCCACGGAGGAACGCAGCCATCCGTCCCTGCCACAGCTGGTAGTTCTTCCCATCGAAGTGCGGAGGACCCGATCCCCATTCCTGGTACGCCATCTTTGGATCTTAGACTGGTTAGAGCCTCGAAAGACCCGAACTGGCTCTAATACCAATTGAAGGATCGAAACTGGTGACCAAAGAGGGCGGGAGTGAATGGGAGCCGATAAAAATTCTTCTCGAAGGAGATGGCTACTCCAACAAGACGAACACGGCTAACCAAATCACGTCTCCGACCCAACTACCCAAGTTGGCCAAGACCACGTAGCCACTGGAGTGCAACTGGTCCTAGGAACCAACACAACAACCTTTCGAACCAAACACACCAAATGCACAGTGGAAATCTGCACGGCTTGCTACCTGTGCTACACCGGTCAGACCGATGGCCTGCGCCGGTCAGACCGGTGACACCGGTCAGACCAGTGGACACAGCCGGTCAGGTCGGTGGCTACAACAGCCGCACAGAAAACGTTCCAGGTAGCCTCAGTGACTCTTCTAGGCCCTGGAACAAAACCACCTCAGAAAACACAACCTGCAAGGGAAGAAAACCCTACACAAAGCCTAGCCAAACTCCTCGAAACCTGCCAAGAACTAACCAGCAGCAACACACGATAACAGGGAACTCACCAAGACGTTCACCCGAGGCAAATCCCACAAAAGACTTGCACCGGTAAGACCGGTCAAGAGCACCGGTCAAACCGGTCACGCCTGGGCAGCTCGGGATGAACACAACCCGCGGGTCAACTCCCCCAAATCCAAACCTTGATCTTCCTATTCGCTCCACGGATTTGCACAAGACTTTGGGGATAGTAGGAACACCTCATGGGAACTCCATAGCCAAGATTTGGTCCACCAAAACTTGCTAGAACGAGAGGAATCAAAGAAATCCCACCAAGAACGCCTCTAACCCTAGAGAGGAGAAAACCCCAAAATCGAGCCCCTTTGCTCATGGATTTGGGAGGGGAATCAAAGGGAAAAGAACCACGAGGGGTTCATGCATACATCCCCCACCAAATCCCAAAGAGAAAGGTCTCAAAACTACCACAAGAAATTTGCCAAGAAAAGGCTCTGAAAATCACCAAAAAGGAAAAACGGGAGAGACACAACCAAGCCTTGAGGAACCACGTCGAATCATCTATACATACCATGAAGGTTCATACAAGGTCTAGCTTGCCGCCCGATCATCCTTCCCTCTCACAAGATCTCACCATGAAGCTCTCAAGCTAGTCCTAGAAATTCCAAAGGAAAAATGGAAGAGGAAAATAGCAAAACAAAATGAGCTAGGGTTCCAAGAGATGGCTGCCATCCTCTCACCACTTGGGTTATATGGAGGATAGCCGAAAGACGAAACTACCCCTAATGCCTAATACTAGGATACACACCCCCGAGGGGCAATTTGGGAATCTTTGTCTTCGCACCATCGGACGGATGCCCGGCGACCGCAAACTTGCTTAGCCTCGACGCAAGCCTTGCGATCCCGACGCGTGTCCTCCGCTTCGAAGTCTCCGGGCTGCGTCGTCGCACACCAGTCAGACCGATGCTCCTCACCTCCGTCTTCGGTCTTCGGTCTTGGCTTTGTGGATCAACCAAGGAACCCAGTGGTTTTCTGGTGAACCACCGGAAACCCCGCGAACTCAGTGTAGCCTCCGCCAATCTTCACTCATGACTCGGCTCCCACATAGTCCCGACTCGACCTTGGTTTTGAGGCTCAACCAAGAAACCGTCCATGACTTCATCTCACCGTTCTTACCACCATGCGGCCCGCACTTGACTCTGCTGGCCACCGGGTCCCTCGAACCAAGCCTACTTGTCTTCTCCACACCTGGAGGCCTCACCGGCAATGACCTTTCGCTCTTGTTCTTCACCTGCACCAACACCAGTCAAGCCGCAACCTGCACCTGCAATACTTAGCCAAGAATCAGTCCACACCATGTTGTCAATCACTCATCACACCAGGAAGCGACCTACCACCGGTCCTCGAACCACACAGGCTCTCATGGCGGCGAGGAGGGTAGGGGAAATGGGGGCTGAAAGATTTTAGATGGCGAGGAGTAGAAGGGAGGGAAGGGACGAGGGCGGGGGTAATTTTTTCATTTCGGTGGAGGGGCTTGTCAGATTACCAGTATACCCTTTCATTATGGTGGTGACTGAAACGGGGTGCATTGGGAAGGGGGAAGCAAAAAGGACAATTCACATCGGCTTTGCCCGGGCATCCGAAATTTCGAATATTTGAATAGCACGCCAGTTTGTTCTGGGGCTGGTCAGCGCTATATACTGGCGGCAAAGGATGTTCCTCTTATCAAGATACTACTACAAAGGATACTCCTCGATCATGCCCACATTGGAGATCAATACATCCCTTCCTTCGTCGATTCGATTCGCTTAGTACTACATGATCAGGAGCACGTCACGTTCCATACTCCTCGATCAAGCCCACTTTGGAGATCAACACATCCCTTCCTTTGTCGATTCGATTCGATTAGTACTACATGATCATGAGCACGTCATGTTGCATACTCCTCGATCATGCCCACGTTAGAGATCAACACATCCCTTCCTTTGTCGATTCGATTCGCTTAGTACTACATGATCATGAGCACATCACTTTGCATACTCCTCGATCATGCCCACATTGGAGATCAACACATCCCTTCCTTCATCGATTTGATTCGCTTAGTACTACATGATCAGGAGCACGTCACGTTGCATACTCGTCGATCATACCCACATTGGAGATCAACACATCCCATCCTCTCATCAGACATCGGTACAGTGACTTGATTCAAGGATTACATCGAAAAGTACAAACAAAAGCATGCGTAGGGGGTGTTGGATTCATTGTATGCTTAGCATGACTCATGCATTGTGTGATGTCGAGGACGTAGAACTCTCTGTTTTGGTTGTAGGAATCCCGCATTTATCCAAGCCATTAATCCAATCGGAGGATTCAATCGTATGGAAGTCGGAGTCTTCAACGTCACGACACAAGTACGATGTTCTATTCTGAAAACGAAGTGCTGGTACCTCTATCTCATTCTGCAACTCGATACAAGAGTATTGGGAGTCTTCCGACTCCGGTACAATTTCATCTTGGTCAGCAATTGTGAAGACCTGAGCACAAAGCCCAGGCAAAATGATTATTTATGGTTGGTTCGCACAAATGAAGAAAAATGTATTATTCAACGTGAATACAACAATCAAATGGAATCAATGACAATAAAAGGAATGTTTAACATTCTACCTCTTTTTCGTTGGTGTTCGAAGGAGATGATATAACAGGATTGTGAAGAGGGTCATCAGGAGTTGGAGCAGGAGCTGGAGCAGGAGTAGGAGAGCCTTCTGAGGTAGCAGGAGCAGGAGCTGGAGCTGGAGAGCCTTCTGAGGTAGCAGGAGCAGGAGAGCATTGTAATGTAGCAGGAGCAGGAGCTGGATAGCCTTCTGAGGTAGCAGGAGCAGGTGCAGGAGCAGGGGAGCCTTCCGACATAGCAGGAGCTGGAGCAGGATCAGTTGCAGGAGAGCCTTCCGAGGTAGCTGGAGCAGGATCTTCCGGAACATGCAAAGTAGAGTGACGAGGATGTTTTGCACTACTACCAGTAGAGGTAGCACGACCATCTGGATCATTTGCTGTTGCGCCAAAGGATCTTCCTTATTCGTTTCCTCTGCTGCAATATCAGATGGAACATTGAGTATTGTTGCATCTACTTCCTTTTCTTCCTTGGAATCCTTTTCTTTCATCCATTGTGAACCAATTGCTGAACTGTGAGGCAGCTCAGAGACTTCAGATGTTTTACCCAAGTTAGCAGGAGGCATGAGTTGCAAGGGGGTCTGACTAATAGGTGCGAGTAGAGCGGGCGGTGGCGGTAAGCCGTTAACTTGGTGAAGGTGACTGAGTGAAGCATTCAGAAAATTCTCCATAGTGCGCTGCTGCTATGTTACCATTTGTACTATCTGCTCTGAGTGTGCGCGGTCTAATTCCTCCTGTTGTGCCATCCTCTTTTCCATCATTGACTGGAACTTGGTCTGCTCACGCTAATTTTCAAGGATCAGTTTCAGAAAGAAGGAAGAGTCCATTGGCTCACTGGTTGTTGCTGGAGTGACTGAAACTGTTTTTGTTTTTGTAGTGGGTAGTGACACACCATCATGTACTCGGAGATGTCTCATTGGAGATGCCTCATTGTCTTCGCTGTCTGTGGAACAAATGTCATCAGGAGATGGCTCAATTGTAGCCCTTAGGCCACGACGTCTGTCTCCTGGTCTCGCAGGCCTGTATTCCTTGAAATGTGTATTGGACTTCATGTACTCGGGACGCCAATCTTTGGGTCCGGTTCGAACCCTTTCCCCGTCTTCATCTAATCTAGTAACACGACTCAGGATGAAGGAGATCCAGTGAGCATACGACATATGTCGGGCCACGGTCAACCCATCAAGGATAACATCATTAATCTTACATAAAACGAAGTCCACGATGCCGAAGGGCCGACTAGTCATGACGTGAAGGAGAAGACACTGCTGAAGACTAGTGATCGACTCTGCATTGCCAATACGTGGTAACAATGTCTCCCGTAGTGCCCGGCGAACCACATTTGCCTCAGGGGTAAGCATGTCAGGCATGCGATATGCTCACCTACCTGTGAACGACTCAACAAAAAGTCTGGCCATCTCCTCGTCGGATGGGAATGACCCACCGAGCAAACTACGCCGAGGTGGTTCACGATCCTCATAAACAATATTATGTAGGGATGGCTTATGCTCGTACTTTCCTAATTCACAATGGCTCAATCCAAGAGTGGCAGGAATATGGTGTCAGAAAAGAGTATACTGGGTTCTGTGAAACATGAACATGCTGTACTCCCTAGTATCAACAATATACACAGTAGCATAAAAAACTCTCACCCAATCCTCAACATACTGATGAAGCAATGAGACCAAATTAGCCAATCCAGGATGATCATCGAAGTATACCTTAATATCCCCTCCCGTAGCCAACTTCATATGATCCCAATTTATAACCCTGTGTTGATACAGTTTCATGGCAGTATTTTGTAGTTGAAATAGAAAGTTTGCTGAATGGCATTCATAAATCTTGGTTCAACCCATTTGTCCTTGGTTTTGTCCCACTAGTGATTCTCAGGCACCCATTGTTGACGGTGAATTTCCGTCAACCTAGCCATGAGTTTACCTTCGGTGTTGGCATCAATTTTATATCTTATCCATTGGTACTAACCCCCTTGATATAACAAGTTCGTTCGTGCATGTCGGTTTTGGAGTTTGATGTTTATGCAGGAATTTAGCATTGAAAGCAAGACTCCTGGGTAAAGTTCATCAAGCACCTCATGAGAAGACCATGAAGCCCGGTGCAAGTCTAGCAATGAAGTGAACATGACTCCAAGAAGCCCAAGGACCAACTCGTGAAGACGGAAAACTCTGAGGACCTGAACAGAAAATGCTGAAGCTTGCGAGACAAGGAGCTCTATCCAAACCGCGGAGAAACTGACGTCAAGGGCCCACATGCAAAGGAGGTTGCGAGATGGGCCGAAATGGGCCCACGCCGGCCGACCCAGCCCATTTCGGGCTTCATTCGCCGCCCCCTTTGACCTAGACAATCCTCGGACTATTTATAGTCCCCCTACCAAGAGCCACGCATCAACTCATTCGCCATTCGCCGCCGAGGAGCAGAGAAGAGAGGGACACCATTCCGGAGAGGAGAGGGTCGAGCTAGTTGTCTAGGGTTTCCCTAGCCGACGTGGGAACCTTGCAAGGAAGACCACGTCGGAGTTCCAGGAGCTAGGAGCAAGATCAAGGTAGGATCTCGGTGGTGATCTTGTCCATGTACCTTTGAGTATGTTAAATTATCAAGTTGCAATCCGATTTCTAGCGATCAAGTGCTTCTTCTACGACTTTGATTTCGATTGTCTTTTCTTACTTTAAGATCTATTCTCGAGATAGATCATAGAGGGTGTTCTTGTAGCCGTGGTGGCTAGAGGTGCATGCCTGACCTACCAAGATATTTCAACTTGTCCTTTGGACTCGCCCTAGGCTAACCCGCACGAATAGGAGTGCGTTGTGACATAACGGTGGCTCCAAAAGGTGGGCGTCTTCGGAGTTGGAACGGAAGCCGCGATTTAAAGAAGCTTTTTATGAGATTCAATTTGGTTTATTCTTCTTTGCTTGGAACTTCAACAAGAGCTTGATCCAATCTCTCTAGATTGGTTTTACCTATCCCTCTCTAACTCTTGCTACCTCCGGTTTTTATAGATTAGATTCATTTCTTTTGATGTTCTTTAGATTAGATGCATAATAGTTTCCCTTGAACATCGAAGTGTTCTCGGCTTTAATAGATTGGTTCTTGCATCACACATTTGTTCCATGGATTCGATACCTTTGGTTGACACTTAAGGGGAGAAGGGTCCCTTGACTACGACGGAGGATTTGTCTGCTTGCAATCCAAACGAAGTTTGATGCGCATATATACCGTCAACAAGCCCCTTTTTTGGCACCGTTGCCGGGGAACAAGTGATCAAGATTCGATCTTTTATTACTTTTTTGTGAATATTTTTAGTTTTCTTTTGGTTTTTCTTTTTGCATCTACTAACTTTTGATCATCCTCAAAATCAATCTAATCTAGTTTTTGACTAACCCTAGTTTTCTTAGATTTGTTTTTTTATTTTTGTTTTTGTATATATTTTGTTTATTGCTAACCCTAACAGGAGATGGACGGCTACCTCTCCAACAAACCCGAAAATTTTGTGGATGATCCAGAAAAACTTTATAGGCTAAGGAGACGTGAAGCACAAGCTAAAAAGCTGGAATTTGCAGATCCAAAATCAGAGGCCGAAGGATCGTCGGAGTCTCCAAAGGAATCACCACCTCCAAGCCCTAGGGAGAATCAACTTCCACCGCAACCGATGGGAGATCAACCGCAGCCGGAGCACAAGATCGGGGAGCTATGCACCCCGGACATCGTCGACCTACCAATCTTGAACCTCGCGGAGATTGGAAGGCCGTTCGAGATCAAGACCTCAACAATCCGCATGGTGCAACATTCACCATTCACCGATAAAGAAGATCCAAACCTTCACCTCCAAGCGTTCATTCAACTTTGTCAGACATTCAACATGGAAGGGGTGACTCAAAACCAAATGAGGGCAAGGCTCTTTCCGTTCTCACTACTCGGAAAAGCTTTGCAATGGTTCTACTCTCAACCAGTGGAGACGGTGCAAAATTGGGATGCTTTGATGAGAGCTTTCATCAAGGAATACTACTCACCAGGTAAGACTCAAAGCTTGCGCAATAAGATTGCTACTTTTGCTCAATATCCTACGGAGACCATATCGGAAGCATTCGAGCATTTCAATGAGTACACTCGGGCGGTGCCACATCATAAGTTCCCGAAGGAAGATCTCGTTCAAAAGTTCTACCAAGGACTCACCATGGCGTCAAGGACGATCATCGATGCATCGGCGGGAGGATCCATCATCGAGCTTACACCGACCCAAGCTTTCACTTTATTCAAGAAGGTCGCGGACAATGACACATGGGCGTCATCCGGACGCTTACTTCCGGTTCAACCCACGGGGAACGTCAAAGGAGTCTTGCAAGTGGAGAAGGAAGATCTACTCGAAGGCAAGATCGATTCGCTTATGCGGAGGTTGGAGAAGATGGAGACAAAGAAGAAAGAAGCTCAAGATTTAAAGGCTGTCGAAGCAAGATCCACATGTGAAGAGTGCGGAGAGTATGGCCATGTCCAAAATGATTACCTGGAGGAAGCCAAGATGCTCGACTACATGAGGAAGGGAGATTTACCGAACTTCTGCTACGGGCAAGGTAGACCTCAATTTAATGCAAGTTCGTCCATTCCGAACTCGGTTCCTCTTCGTATGCAATTGAAGGACTTCATGTACGAGCAAGCTAAGATCAACAAGGACACCATCACCAAGTTCAAAGCCATAGACAAGTTGTTGGAGAACATCGATAGCAAGGTGACGGAGGTCGGAAGCTGTCGTATGGACATCCCTGGGCCCACTACTCAGACGGGTACCAGGACCGACTACTACATGGGCCCCTGGGACTACTCGACTTGGGCTGCACGGCACAAGATGGCGTGAAGCACAAGGCATCCAGAGGACTAGTACTCGGTTAGGAAGCAGGACATGTCCGAATCCATGTAGAGTACTCCTAGCCATGTACGAGTACAACTCTATCCCCCTAACCGACTTGTAACCCTGTCTCCCGGACTATATAAGGCGAGGCAGGGACCCCTATCTATCTATCTATCTATCTATCTATCTATCTATCTATCTATCTATCTATCTATCTATCTATCTATCAGCATCATCTTGTAAACACACCCAATCAATCTAGAGCTACGCAGCATACAGGACGTAGGCTATTACGCACCTCGTGGCTCGAACCTGTCTAAATTGTGTGCCACATGTCTCTCCTTTGAGTTCCTGATCTCGGCGAGGCCACAAACATCTACCTCGGGTACTCCCCTTGGTAGGTTGCCGGTCTAAACACCGACAGCTAGCGCGCCAGGTAGGGGATCTCACCGAAGATCTCATGGCGAACTCGACAGCTTCAATCGTCATCAAGCCAACCGCCGCCTTCAACCGCGGCGACACCTTCGTCTTCGGCTCTTGGGTCTGCACTGCTGACGGTGCCGGATCGTTCCAGTGCTACCTTACGATGACCCCAGACCCGGCGACTGGACTCGTGACACTTCCCGAAGCCATCACAGGCCAACTCGTCGAGCAATTCGATGAATTTTCGCTCTACAACCAAGTCACCGACTTCGAGACTGGATCCACTTCCAACTCGAACTCGACGTCACCCTGGGTCGAACCGTGCGAGCTGGCTGCCGAGCTATCGTGCGGTCCGGTCCTCTCCCACGAGCTCTTCCCGCACGGCCTCTGCAGCGCCAGCAAAGCCTACGCGGAAGCGCTCAACTCGCATCGGGCCGACAAGGAGGTCATCTCTGAGTATTCCTCGGACTCCAACACCGTCCCCGACTACAACACAGACTCCTCCAATGAGTTCGACTTCGGACTGGATCCGATCGAGCCTGCCTCAGACTCCAACGCCGTCCCCGACTACAACTCGGACTCCTCCTATGAGTTCGACTTCGGACTAGATCTGATCGAGCCTGAGTCCGAGTTCAACTCTACCGAGGAACCGCTGTCAGGTCCCGCTGCTGGCTTGGTCATCACGTCTACCCCGCCGGCAGATTCGTCTACTGGCCCGACCAGAAGCCCACAGACCTGAGCGACGGCAACTCATGCTGCGTCGCCTACCTCGAGGCACTCCCCTTCCAGGAAGGAACACAGCTTACTCCAAACACGGAAGAGCACACACCAACTGAGGTGGCGACTACCGACTCTAGCCTCTGTACGCCCGACCGTGAAGTATTCATGGCAACCGGGGAAGCTGGAACCTCAGAAAACGGAGTTGATCGGTACCTCGACGACATCTCAGGAGACGAGGAATCAGCCAACGCACCCGCAGATGAGACTACCGATGCCAAGAACGCCCGGTGCGAACGCAACAGAAAGCGAGCAGATCGACGCAAGCAGCTCCGAGAAGCTCTTCCCATCCGGAACCTCAATGAGGCCCTGGACCAAGTCGCCAACTTGGTCCACACAACCCCTGAGCAATGCCTCATGTCTATCACCATGATAGCTCGAACTACTCAGGGGCACCGTGTAGGCGAACTCATCGCCAAACTTGCTGAGGATGCCTACTTCATGTGGGTCAACAACAGGGTTGCCGGAGCCGGAAATCACGAAGCCACTAGTCGCAGCCGCACGCCAGCAGAAGTCAGACCTAACCGCGTCCGTGGTGAACACCAGCCGACCCCCAATCGCTCTAGAGCCACTAGGGGAGGACCTTCACACGGCAGCACTAGCGGCGGTGGCGGTGGCGGCGGTGGCAGCAGCGGTAGCTCCTCCCACGGCGCCGGCAGAAGAGGCGGTGGTGGCGGCTATTGCGGTGGCCGAGGCCACACGAACAGCCACGCCACCGGCAACGCACGTGGCACCTACGACGCCCGCCACAGGATCGACGAGATACACCGTGCCAAGAAGACTACCACCAATGTCAGTGATAGCGATGGCTTCCCCGCCTACTCCTCACGACTTCGAGCTCTACTTCTCCCCCAGAAGTTCAAGCCTCTTGGGATCATGAAGTACGACGCGAAGCAAGATCCAATCCAAAGGCTCAGGTGCTATGCCCTGGCCATTGAGAATGCTGGTGGCGACAACGACACCAAGTGTCTCTACTTTCCCTTCTGTCTGGACCATGCTCCACTCACATGGCTCGAGTCGCTAGACAAAAACTCAATCGACGAGTGGGACCAGCTGAAGGCACAGTTCACCAGCAAATTCGCGGGTGCCATGGGATGCTCGGGTACTCGCATGGATCTGGCGATGGTAAAGCAAGAGCAAGGCGAGACGCTCCGCCAGTACATGCGCCATTTCTTCGACAAGCGCGCGACCGTAGTCGACGTCACCGACAAAGAAGTCATCGACTGCTTCCAAGACAGTCTCTACCACCATCGCACCTTTGAAGATTTCGATCGCCATCACCCAAGCTCAATCACCAAGCTCAAGGACATGATCACTTCATGGGCCGACGAGGAAGACAAGGCGAACGCCAAATATGACTCCACTCGTGGCAAGAGAAAAAACAACACAGGTGGCAACAACAATAACAAGGAATAAGGGGGTCGCAACAACAACAACAACAACAACAACTACTTGGGTCCTAACCGCAAGCGCAAGCCAGACAACACAGTCACGGCTGTACAACACCCTGCGAAGGACAGCTCCAAGAATACCTCCGGCGGCTTCAGAGACTTGCTCAAAGAGAAGTGCCCGTGGCATCTGGATGGTAATCACACAACCGAACAGTGCTACCAGCTCCGGCAAGCACTCAAGGATGTTCCTGAGCCACGGCCCCCTCACGACAAGAAGGGCAAGAAGAAAGTCGATGAAGGCAATGGTGACTTCCAAGAACCTGACAAGACGGTGAATGTCCTCTTCGGCGGACTACCCACCAGGCGATCTCAGAAACTTACCCTCCGGGAAGTCTTGAACATTGAGCCAGCGGTGCTGACACCTCTAAGGTGGTCGGAAGTACCCATCACCTTCTCCCGTGCGGATCAATGGACAAGCTTCTCCGAACCGGGACGTTTTCCACTCGTCTTGAAACCAGTAGTCGCAGGCTCCAGACTCAACAAGGTACTCATTGACAGTGGGAGCGGACTCAATGTCCTCTTCACCAAGACCTTGAAGAAGATGAAGCTTGACATCACCGACATGCTCACCAAGAGCACATCACCTTTCTACGGCATCGTCTCGGGCAACGCGACTATACCACTTGGCTCAGAGGTTCTGCCAGTTACCTTCGGGACAAGGGAGAACTACCGCACCGAGTACATCAAGTTCGAAGTTGCGGACTTCGAAACTTCCTACCACGCCATCCTCGGCAGACCAGCTCTTGCCAAATTCATGGCGATTCCTCACTACGTGTACTTGGTACTCAAGATGCCAAGTCCTGCCGGAGTACTCACGCTGCAAGGGGACTTGAAGATTTCTTACGACTGCGACACCAAAGCCGTGGAACTCGCAGCAACCAATCAAGTACCCAACGCAATGATGGAGATCTTCGCTGCATCCAAGAAGCTTGCGCCAACCGAACTCGAGATACCTGAGAAGACCAACACCTCCAACAAACCTCAGCCAACAGAGGAAGTACAGGTGAAGGCCATCGACCTCGGGACCGGTGACAGTAGCCAGACTACCATGATCGGCGCGGGGCTCGACCCTAAATAGGAAGACGCGCTCGTCAGCTTCCTTCGGGCTAACCGAGACATCTTCGCGTGGAAGCCAGCGGACATGCCAGGTGTGCCCAAGAGGCTGATCGAGCACTCACTCAACGTCGATCCTCAAGCTACCCCCAAGCGACAACATCTCCGCCGTTTTGTAGACGACCGACGGGATGCCATCAAGAAGGAACTTGCCAAACTACTCGCGGTGGGCTTCATTCGTGAAGTTTTCCATCCTGAGTGGCTCGCCAACCCCGTCCTCGTCCGCAAGAAGAACACCAATGAGTGGAGGATGTGCGTCGACTACACCGACCTCAACAAGCACTGCCCCAAGGACCCCTTCGGGTTGCAACGGATTGATCAAGTCATCGACTCCACGGCGGGCTGCGACCTGCTCTGCTTCCTCGACTGCTACTCCGGGTACCACCAGATCACAATCAAGGAAGAAGACCAGGAGAAGACCGCGTTCATCACTCCGTTCGGTGCCTACTGCTACACGATGATGTCGTTCGGGTTGAAGAACGCCGGCGCTACTTACCAACGGGCTATCCAGGCTTGCTTCAAGGAGCAGCTCAACAAGAACGTCGAAGCCTATGTGGATGACGTGGTCGTCAAGACTAGAAACTCTGACACGCTCATCGCCGATCCTGAAGAGACTTTCGCATCCCTGCGGGAGTACCAGTGGAAGCTCAACCCCAACAAGTGCGTCTTCGGCGTACCCTCGGGGAAACTACTCGGCTTCATCATCAGCCATCACGGCATCAAAGCCAATCCCGAGAAGATCTCCGCCATCACCAACAAGAAAGCTCCAACCTGCATCAAGGATGTCCAGAAGCTGACCGGGTGTATGGCGGCCCTGAACAGATTTATCTCATAGCTCGGAGAGCGGGGACTACCCTTCTTCAAGCTACTCAAGCACCAAGAGAAGTTTGTGTGGACCGCGGAGGCCGATCAAGCTCTGACACAGCTCAAAGACTTCTTGTCCAAGCCACCAGTCCTCATGGCTCCTCGCAAAAAGGAGCAGCTACTGCTCTACCTCGCTGCGACTACTCATGTGGTCAGTACTGCCATCATTGTTGAGCGGCAAGAAGAAGGCCATGCCTACCCAGTACAGCGACCGTCTACTTCGTCAGTGAGGTCCTGTCCGAGTCCAGAAGCTACTCTACGCAGTACTCATCACCTCGCGGAAGCTATGACACTACTTCCAGGAGTACTCGATCACCGTCATCACTGACTACCCGCTCGGCGATATCCTCTGCAATCAAGATGCAACCGGGAGAATCTCCAAGTGGGCGGTCGAGCTTGGCGCCCTCAACATCGACTTCAAGCCACGCATCGCCATCAAGTCTCAAGCACTAGTCGACTTCATGGAAGAGTGGCGGGAGAATCAACTACCCACACCAACAGAGCGACCAGAGCATTGGATCATGTACTTCGATGGCTCACTCAAGGTCGAGGTCGTGGGCGCAGGGGTACTTCTGATTTCTCCAAAGGGCGAACAATTCAAGTACGTCCTGCAGATCTTCTGGAAGGTCTCGCACAACAAAGCTGAGTACGAAGCTCTACTGCATGGGCTACGACTCGCAATCTCACTGGGCATTAAGCGACTACTAGTCTACGGCGACTCCGCAGTGGTCATCAACCAAGTCAATGACTCCTAGGACCGCAACAAGGAGAACATGGACGCCTACTGTCTGGAAGTTCGAAAGCTCGAGAACAAGTTCTATGGTCTCGAGTTCCATCACGTCGTCCGCGACAACAACGTTGCAGCGGACGTCCTGTCGAAGCTTGGTTCTACTCGCGCTCAAGTACCTGCTGGAGTCTTCATCCACGAGCTTCATACACCATCCATCCCGGAGCCGGCACCAACAACCACTGACCCTGGGTCATCACAGCTCATTCAGGAGGTCATGATGATAGACGTGGACGAAGACAACCCTTCATCGACTACATCCGCGAGCAGAAGGTTCCTACCGATAAGAACGAGGCTGAACAACTCGTCCGCCGAGCCAAGACCTACGTGCTAGTCGGAGACAAGCTCTACAGGCGGGGCGCCACTTCAGGAGTACTCATGAAGTGCATACCCCGGGAAGAAGGCAAGGACATCTTGGAGGAGATTCACAAGGGTGTCTGCGGCAACCACGCGTCCTCCCGTACGCTGGTGAGCAAAGCTTTCCGACGACCTTTCTACTGGCCCACTGCTCTGGGCGATGCTGAAGAACTCGTTCGGAAGTGCCAAGGATGCCAATTCTTCGCGAAGCAGCAACACGTCCCGGCCTACAGGCTAGTCACCATACCACCGACCTGGCCCTTTGCCTGCTAGGGGCTTGACATGATTGGCCCTCTGCCAACTGCGCCAGGAGGATTCAACAGAGTTCTGGTGGCCATCGACAAGTTCACCAAGTGGATCGAAGTCAAGCCAGTCACCTGCCCTAAGGCTGACAGAGTACTCGACTTCTTGGATTAACTCGTGCACTGCTACGGGCTTCCCAATCGCATCATGACAGACCTGGGTTCCAATTTTAACAACCATCAGTTCTGGGAGTATTGCGAGAACAGCGGGATCAACATCTGATACGTCTCAATTGCCCACCCGCGTGCTAATGGCCAGGTGGAGTGCGCTAACGGGATGGTACTCGATGCCCTCAAGAAGCGGTTGCACGACGCAGCTAATACCAAAGGAGGCAATTGGATCAAGGAACTACCCAACGCACTCTGGGGGCTTCGTACTCAACCCACCAAGCCAACAGGGCAGTCACCTTACTTCCTGGTCTATGGTTCCGAAGCTATTCTACCCACCGACGTGATGTGGGAATCCCCGGCAGTAGAACAATACGACGAGGGCATCTCAGAAGACAGTCGACGGGTTGACATCGACAACCTCGAAGAAGCCCGCTGTGCTGCCCTCGTCCAGTTAGCAAGGTACCTAGAGGGTATCCGACGCTACCATGATCGCAACGTCAAGGAACGCTCCTTCAACATCGGCGACCTAGTCCTCCACCGCATTCAGAACACGGACGGACTACACAAGCTCAGCTCGCCGTGGGAAGGTCCCTTCTCAGTCTCTAAGGTGACCGGACCAGGCTCCTATCGTCTCCAGACACTTGAAGGCGACGACATCAGCAACTCGTGGAACGTGGACCAGCTGTGTCGCTTCTATGCGTAGTCGTTTGACTACCCATCTACGAGTCCAGCCTATGCGGCTACTCACGGACTCCTCGCTGTAAGCAGCCTCTCGGTCCTAGCACTAGTCTACGGACTATCTCTATCCAAGATCCAGCGTTAACGGCTACTAACGGATCCTGGGCTGCTCATAGCCTACGGGCTTGCGTGGCGGTCTACAGACCATGTACTTCTTTGATCCAGCCACAACAGCTACTAACAGATCTCTAGCTATAAGCGGTCCAAGTACCCTAGCAACTACTTAGCCGTAGGTGGCCTTCGGGTCTGGGCGACTTCCTATTTGTAACGGCCCTGGCCATCCAGGTGTACTTATTCATCAGTAATAAAGTTGGATTCTACTCAACTTGTTTACTGTGCCTCCTAACTAGGCAGCTCCTACTGAGTACTACTACTCACCACCTCTCCAACGGCTTGGTACTCTGCGTGCTTCGATGCAAGCGGCGGCAACGAGTACTCATTACAGCATAGAAGTGGACAAACTTCATTTACATTCAAACAAGTTTCTAACTAATTTGTTTATCTTACACCAACTACCCTATTCATAAGCTACTTCTACAGGTACATCTACTGAAGGTTCAGCTTTTCTGCAACTTGTTCCGCGATAGGCGCCATCTCCTCCAGCAGGGCCTTGTACTGCTCATCCGTGCAGTTCGCCGCAAGACCCCCAGCCACTACATCCACCGGTGCCTTCGGGAAGTACGACTTCATGTAGGAGAGCACCTGGTTCGATATCAACTTCGCCAAATGCTTGACATATGTCACTAGGTGCCCGGGAGCTTCCTTCAGCCTTTCCACAAGAGGTGCTATCTTGGGACCGCCTGGATGTGGGACCAACAGCCTCGCGATGGGCAGTGCGGCTTCTTCAAGCTCCTTAAGTTTCCCCCGCAGCTTCTCGCAGTCTTCATTGAGCTTCTGCAGAGATTTGTAACAGCGCACAAGGTCAAGATCGGTGGCTTCGTGGACCTCCATGTGCTTGATGCACTCATGGCGCAACTGTGCGTAGTCATACTCGAGTACCTCTCGGCGGTCGGTCTCCCAGTACATGATGTTCTTGAGGTCCATCTCGGAAGCCTTCAGCTGGTCGACCCTTGCCTCAAGATCTGCAGACAACTCGTCAACGGTCTCAGACTACACATAGGCTTTACAACAAGTACTCAGTGATCGCGACGGAGGGCATACCTTTGTTTTTCTGGCGCAGGGTCTTGTTCTTCTTGATCAGGTCATCCCTTTTGGCCTGCATCTCTTGTACCTCGTTATGGTACTGGGCGAAGGCACTATCAAGTTTGGATTGGAGTAGCGCTGAGTGCTTCTTCGACTTGTCCAGTTCCTTCACTAGAGTCTCCGCCCGGATGACCCTGTCACCGTACCCCTTCAAGAGTTCGGTCTTCGGGAGGGACCTCTCCACCAAGCCCTACGCAAGGTCACAAGTTCAATCAGTACTCAGTACTTAATGATGCAAGACTACTCAGGGTACTCACAATGTATCTTGACCCATTGCTCTGTGCGACGCCATGACTCCATGCTCAGAGACACGACGGCCGGGTTGATCAGATCATCGTCCAGCAACTCGAGACCTTCGCGGCTCGAGGTCCCAGTCTCTGGCATCTACCCCGAGCGTAGCGGTGCCGCGTCCTCCACAACAGCCTTGCGGACGATGACTTCATTCCCGGCTTCAGGCTGCGGGTCAACTCGTGCCTCCGTCCTTGGCTTGGGGGCTGTCGAAGTTGTCGGCCCGGGGGCTGTCGCAGTCGCCCGCTCAGCAACTGGCTCTGTAGCCGTCGCTTCAATAGTAGCCGTCTCCATGGCTACTGCTTCAGGGATCACCGCCCCTTCGGCTTGTGGTCCTGATCAAATCAATTCAGCCACAGCAGAGGATACGACAACTCTACACGACAAGTATACACAGCAACAAGATGCGTACCTTCCACCAGGGTGGCCTCTTCAAGCCCTGGCTCTGCTGAGGCATCAGCTTGTGGTGGCGGCGTGGACTCTCGTGCCTCCGCCGAGCAGTCCTCACCACCGGCAGCTGTGCTTGTCCCCGACACATCCCATGACAAGTCGGTGGACTTCCTGCATCATGGATTATCCAATCAATAACACAAGCTTGATGGAAGACAACTACTCGATGGCCTAGTGTACTTACAGTGTTGACCGCACCACGGTGACGGTCGGGGCGCCCAGTATCCTGGTGATGTCTACAATACCAGGCTCACTGGCGGCCCTTGTCTCGACAGGGGGCTCCTCTACCCTCTCCTCTGGCTGCTCAACGGCCACGGCCGCAGGGGGAGGACCCCGTACTCCTTCAGTTGATGGCTGTGGATGGCTCTCCACAGTCGCAGCTTGTTCCTATGCCTCTTCCGGCACAACATCTTCGGTAGCCGGAGGTGGGCTGGTACTCCCAGCCGTCGCTCCCACCGTCTCCTAGACTTCTTCCTCATCCTGCGCAGCAGGGTCCGAGGAAGGGATGTCCTGCGTCAGTTCAAGTCAAACAGTCAGCAATAGACTACTCAGCACGAGTGCGCGACTACTCTAGTCGTGGCACTCACCTTTTGTCTGGTGGCTTCAGATAACTTCAATTTCTTCACGGCGCATTTGCGCGCCACGTTGCGGGGCTTCCTGGGTGGAGCCGGCAAGCTCGCCTCCAAACTGGACACCTTTTCGACTACCAGAATATGCGACATTCCAGCTCGGCTGAATCTAGAGCGGAGCTGGAACCGCTGTTGCAGCGTCTCTTCGTCCTCGTCGTCAGAGGTGTCTTCAATGACGACGACATCATCGCCTTGGCCGACCTCTCAGTGCTCTTTCGCCTTGGGTTCCGCCTTCCCCTGAGTTTGTTTCCCAAGCTGCGGAGGGGAGGGCGGGATGGAGATGTACTTCTTCAGATCATCCTACCAAACCGGCAAACGTCAGTGTGACTACACAAGCAATTAGTACTCGGGGGTTTCGACCACGACTACTAACCTGATTCGGTGGCCTTGCCACGGAATACTCCGGCACGGGGCAAGGTGTGTACGCGGGCATGTCCTTGAAGACCTTCCCCAGCCGTTCGATGATCATGTCATCGTCGACTTCTTCACCTGGCATCCGCGATGAGTCTTCGTCGCCAGTGTACTCATAGCCAAGATGGTCTCGCGCCATCGGCGGCTGTACTCTTCTCTTCATGAAGCTGAAGGCCACATGCTCGGCCCTCAGTCTGGCCTCCCTCAGGGCCCTGATCTTCTCCAGCAACGCGGGTAGTTGGAGGCCTTCCTGCATGGTGGGCTCCAAGTTCCACCACGACGCATCCTTCGGTTGACGACCACTCGGTTTCGGCAGTTCTGGGTGGTGGTTGCTGATGTAGAACCACTTCGACTTCCAATCCTGGTTGGAGTCTATCAACTTGTACAGCAAGTACTGCCCGACGGCATCCTCACGCATCTGCACCCCAGTGCCTCCGACTACTCTGGGGTCGTTCGTGCTCGGCTGTGGCTTCAACCGGAAGAACTTCCGGAACAAGATACAGTGGGGCTTGATCCCCACGAACGCCTCGCAGAAAAGCACGAAGATGGAGACGTGGAAGATACTATTGGGGTTGAGGTTGAGGTACTCGATGCCGTAGTACCGGAGCATCCCTTTGAAGAAGTCGCTCGCCGGTAGTGCGAGTCCGTGCTCCACAAATCGCGCGAACATCGAGATCTCATCCGGGTTCTTCTCCATCGAGTGCGGATCTCCAGTGGCGATGCGCCACAGATCCATCTCCTTCTCGCGGAGAAATCCGCTGTTGACCAGGGTGAGGATGTCCTCGGTCTTCAACTTCGCCTTCTTCCACTCCTCCGGATTCGGCGGAGTGGAGGGCGGCAGGGACGACGACGACTGGCTGGCATCGCCGGCTTCATCGCGGCTCCTCTTCTTCGACGCGCCGGTCTTAGTGCTCTTCGCTGGAGATCCTTTGATCCTTCCGGTCACGAGTGTTTTCACTTGCATTCGCTCGGGGGCTGTGGAGGAGGGGAACTACAGCGGCGACGCGACAGTAGATCTAATCTGCTCAGCCGCGACGGTGGCAGATGGAATGAAGGGAGGAGGTGCTTTGGATCTACGCATAGAGGAATGCAAATGCCTGAAGTGAAAAACTTTAAGGGGTTGCCCTGTTATTTATAAGCCACCAAGCGGCTTCATTCCGAACGGGCGGATAAGGTTCCAGGCGGCTGACTCAGCGGCGGAGGACTGACTCTTCATATTCCAGTACTCGACGCTCTCAATCTCGGGGGCTCGACTACTATCGATGGGTTCAGTGGGCCAAATCAAATCAAGATTCCACTCCGGACACATTCTACAGTCAAGATGACCCTTCAATTTGAGAGAAAGTACTCGACTCAAGGCTCGGGGGCTCCGTGCCATGTATCCTTCGATTTTTTCTCCGGATTTTTCAGGATAAGATTGGCAGAACTTCAGTTTGACCCTCAGCTTGAATCTACAATTCGACCTAAGGCTTGGGGGCTACATTCCATATGGAATGCGATTCTCCGAATCGCATTTTCCATATGGTTTTCTCATCAAGACATCACGAGTACTATTGAAGACCTTCGAGAGAAGCACTCGGGGACGCTCAAGGACTACTCGAGAAGACTTCAAGACTACTCAAAGATCTACTGGAGTACCTTCCAGCCTCGGGATAATTCAAGTGCTCTTGAGGACTTTTGGCTTGTGAAACTCGGGGACGCTCAAGGACTACTCGCCAAGGACATCAAGACTACTCGAAAACATCCTGCTCGACTACAAAGTACTCGGGGGCTTGTCGAATGGATATCCCTGGGCCCACTACTCAGGCGGGTACCAAGACCGACTACTACATGGGCCCCTGGGACTACTCGACTTGGGCTGCACGGCACAAGACGGCGTGAAGCACAAGGCATCCAGAGGACTAGTACTCGGTTAGGAAGCTAGACATGTCCGGATCCATGTAGAGTACTCCTAGCCGTGTACGAGTACAACTCTATCCCCCTAACCGACTTGTAAACCTGTCTCCCGGACTATATAAGGCAAGGTAGGGACCCCT
Organism: Cenchrus fungigraminus; assembly: GCA_036936925.1. NCBI lineage: Eukaryota > Viridiplantae > Streptophyta > Magnoliopsida > Poales > Poaceae > Cenchrus > Cenchrus fungigraminus. The sequence continues at coordinate 38,986,218 of CM072772.1, forward strand.
ATCTATCTATCAGCATCATCTTGTAAACACACCCTATCAATCCAGAGCTACGCAGCATACATGACGTAGGGTATTACGCACCTCGCGGCCCGAACCTATCTAAATTGTGTACCACGTGTCTCTCCTTCGAGTTCCCGATCTCGGCGAGGCCACAAACATCTACCTCGGGTACTCCCCTTGGTTGGTTGTCGGTCTAAAACACCGACAGAAGCTCCAACCATCAAGTGCTCAACATGATGAAGATGCTCGAGACGCAAGTGGGACAACATGCCGGGCGCCTTTCCGCTAATGAAGGGAAGCTTCCCGGACAACCTCAAGGTCCCGAGACGGCGAAGGCCATTCAAACTCGTTTGGGGAAGGAGACCAAAGATCCGGAGCATTCCGCGGGAGCTAGAAAGCCTAAACCATCTACCGAGGCGAAAGAATTTCCTAAGGAGAAGGTTACCGAAATCATCACCGAAGAGCCCGAGTTTGAGATGCCGGGAGAAGACACAAAGATACCGCAACTCAAGCCACGCTACTTCTGAGGTAAACTTGATAATCATTTTGAGAAGTTTGTGGAAGTTGTGCGTAGGTTGAGCATCAACATGCCGCTATTGGACACCCTTCAAGTTCCTACATATTCTCGCTACTTCAAAGATATACTTGCAAACAAGTATGAGATAGCAACACTCGGGGTGGATCACATCAAGATGTCCGAGCAATGTAGCACCATTATTGCAAACAGACTAGAGAAGTAAGGAGACCCCAGATGCCTGACGATTCCGTGTTCCGTTGGTACCTTCAAGTTTGAGAAGGCATTATGAGACCTTGGAGCAAGTGTGAGCGTCATGCCAAGAGACGTGTTCGAGAAGCTACGCCTACTGGAGCTAGAGCCTACAGCCATGTGCTTGGAGTTGGGTGACAACTCCATTCGCTACCCTTTGGGCATTGTCGTGGAAGTGCCCATGAAGGTCGGACACCACTACATCCCCGTCGACATCGTGGTGCTCGAGATGGGAGAAAGGGAGAAGCCGCCGCTCATCCTTGGGAGGCCTTTCCTCAAGACCGTCGGAGCTACCATCGATGTCGGCAAGGGGAAAATGAAGTTCGACATCAACGGCGAGAGGAGTTCTTTCAAGTTTCGACCACGCTTCGAGGTATGCAATATGATCAAAGTTAAATATATTCCACCTCATCATCGCGTTAGTAAGGAAGAGCCAAGGAAGAAGGAAGAGCCAGAGAAGAAGGAAGCGAAGGAAATCAAAGAAGTTGTTGCATCCGTCAAGATCAAGGAACAAAAGCCGCCAGTGAAGACCAAAAAGATGACTAAGCCGGAGAATAAGCCTGCGCCAAAGATGGTGCGGAAGTGGGTACCCAAGATTGCAACGCCTGCAAAAGAGCGTTGATCCGAAGTAATCAAGTGAAGAAGTCTAGCCATGGACTATAAACGAAGCGCTAGGCGGGATGCAACCCGTTTCGTCGAGTCAAGAATAAGCTACCGGGAGGACAACTCGATCAAGATTTTTCGAGTCTTTCAAGTAAGTTAGTTTTAAAATTTGCTACGCAAGACATTCATAGACTCTTAAGTGGTTGGATAATGTTTAGAGTTATAAATCTTGTTTGGATATTTTATTTGGATCATAAACCCTTTACATGAGCCATCCTATGAGTTATTTGCTTCTTTTTGAGAAACCAAAACCAAAAATTCAGAACCTACCTCAACCTTTCATCCTCTTCATGATGTTATGGTTAACTTGTTTTACATGTTAAAAACACATGAGTAGAGCCACGCTATGTTCCTATATGGTATTTAAATTTCAGCGCACGGTAGGACTCGCGTGAACCTAGAAACTTAATTTTTGGTTTGTTCAAAATTCATATCCTTGGTTTCTCTAGAGTTAGAATTTTTCTAAGCCTCGTATAATTTTATTTCATTCAAAATCTCTCTCACATTTAACCAAAATTAGAACCTAAACCTATGTCCCCATGATCAAGCTGGGAAAAGCTCGCTCTCAACTAATGGAAGCAAACAATACCGGTGAGACCGAAATAAAAGTAGTCGGAAAACTTACATTTGTTTTTGATGCTTAAAAACTCATCTAATTATATTTGAACTCATTGCAATCTCTAAGTTTAATTTATTTTTCGAAATTAGAGGAGTACTTAGCATTAAAACATAATTAGAGGGAGGCAATTGAGTTAACTTAACCACACATGCACCATGATGCATCAGGGGGATGCCCCTCCTACAATTATCGTCAAAGGACATGCAAAGGACAAGCATGGGGGGGCAGCCAAAGCTTTGTTTTGCAGGAATCTCATGGAAGCATGTGAGGCAAGGGAGCATGGAAGTGACTCAAAGCAAAACAATCAAGTGGAAGGATCAATCATGCAAGCAAAGGAGTGGATGAGAGCATTTGGGCGGTGCAACCCCGTGGAGCACGCGGTCACAAAGCAACAAGCAAGCATGGAATGCACTGGAGAAAATTGGAGCCAAGTGGAGCAGCAGGCCTCCCAGGCCGGTCGGCCCAGGCCGGCCGGCCTCACCCCCATTTAAGCCCCCTGGTGCTCTCCTTCGGCAGGTAAGTCACTCGTCCAGTTTCTTGTTCGTGTTCTTGAGCTCTTAGTCCATAACCTCCAGAGACATAGCTTCCCACTTTGAGTTTTGTTTCGTCCATCAAAATCCATCCTAAGTCCACTTGAAGTCCATACTCCAAATAGTTTTTGTGTGCCTTGCTACTGGTTCAAAACCCCGGGTACATATTTGTGAGGAAGAGTGCAGCAACCATGTGGAAGAAAACTACAAGTCTCTTCACCAAGAAAAAGGGATCATCATCGTCCAACCCATCATCAACAAGCTCTTCGAGGAGGCACTCAGTCTCTGAGTCTCCTCGGAGTATGGAGGAGGACACGACACCGCCGAGGAGGAACGACACTCTACTCTTCGGTGGCATGAGGGCCGCACGAAGCTCGTCTATGCGGTTCACCGAACCACAAGGACGCATGGAGGAGCCGCCCGTCCGACCTCGTCACTCGACACGATCATCTGCTCCACCTCCATACGCTCCGCGATATTCCAAGTATGGGTTTATTATCAAGACGGAGGAGGAGGAGGAGAAGCTCACTCGCCTTGAGAAGAGGCTTGTGGCGAACGTCGACCTCGACGACCCAGCTCTTCAAGTGTTAGGCTTTCATACGGATATCTATTACTTGTTAGGACACCTAGGTTGGGTGCAATTCTCCAATGGAGTGTCGGCAAACACCCACAAGGAATTCGCCTTAGAAATTCTCATGACCATGGCGCCAATACTTGATGAAGGAGTGTCGAGTCTCTCATTTCGTTTGGAAGGAGATGAACAAGTGCTTCCCTATGAGTACATTAGGGAGTTGCTTAGTTTTCAAAAGCGAGCCCCGGAGCAAGTAGATGTGCATGGAGGCACATTGGAAAGTTTATGGAGAATGATCGCGGGAGAAGCTAACCGGCAAAGGAGTAGTATCCGGAACCCCATAATCCAGGTGTTTCACTCATGGATGTGCAAGAGGATTTTGGGGAGAATGAAAGAGACCAAGATGACCGACATGGAGTTGAATTGGCTTTACTCGGCTTTGATTGCTGGGCAGCCAATCGACCCCTCATACCTTATGATCAACCGGTGGTGTTGCGAAGCAACATCAGGATCGGGAGATATTGGTTCGGGGTGTTACCTCTCCATGTTGGCTATCTCTTTGAGACCGGGAATTCCAAGAAATCTGGAGCATCTCCTAGTCGGGACTTCCCTAGGATTTGATTATTTGAAGCAAGGTAAATATATAAGTGGAGATGAAAGAGGAGGCTTCAAATTGGCCAAAGTGAATTTACCTCTACTAGATGCAAGACTAAGACTTTTTCTTGAGGGGAAAGAAGATTAGTTAGAGGAAGGACTTCTTGTGCCGGCAAAGAAAAACAAGAGAGGAAGGATTATAGAAGAAGGTTCTTTCGCAGCTCAAGAAGAAGGTCCACCACCTTATGGAGGAATTCCGCTGCCGCCAAGATATTACGGAGGTGTACCAATGCAAGCATGGGGGAGTGGTGCAACCATGCCCCCTCCAAATTTTGCGGTACCCAGCGTAGCCTTTGCGGAACAATATGCACACCTCTCTCAACCACAACAAAGTGTGGCCATCATTGGAGGATACGCTGCAAGAAACATGCAAAATATTGCAGCCATCCAAACCAATGCAAACCAAATGGGTGAAGGAAATGCAAACATCGCTTTCGAGCTTGGACGCCTTCACCTAGCACCGTCGGAGCAATTCATAGGAGGAGCGGTGCAATCCAATTATGAGCAAGGGTATAACAATCAAGATTATCAATATCAACCACCGGCGGAAGATTAGAGAGAGGAGGAGCTTTTGTTTTACCTTTTCCCTTTTCTTTAATTTTCAGCTTGTATGCGCCTATGTATGCATAGTGTTTTCAGTTTTTATTTATTTTCAGCACGTGTGTTAGTATTTATTTTCATCATGAATAAAATCACAACCTTGTTTTTACCTTTGGCAAAGATAAAAGGTTTGTGCCATGTTGATATGTGATGATAGTTGCCGCTTTGTTTATCTTTGTGTTGACGCCAAAATAGGACGCGCCACCGCGCGCGACACACGTGACTCCCCAGTCTGTAGCGAGGCGTGCCAGCCAATCTGACCTATTGATTGACAATGGAAAATATTAGGGATCAGCTAGAGAACCGATGGGCCTTTTAGCGATGCGTAGACCAGCCAAATCGGCCGATACGAAAAGCAGGATCGGCCGGCTCGAGAGCGACCGAGGCGCGAGGGTGTGGATAAGAGATCGGCTGGAATCGGCCGATCGTGACGTCAGCACTCGAGTAGGTCGGAATCGGCTGTAGTGTTAGAAGCCGATAGGATCTAGATCGAGTGGGATAAATTGGTGATAATAGCTAAAAACCACAAGAATTGGTACAAAAACTTGCAGATCCAGCCAATATCGGTAAGGGGTGAATAAAGAACTAGACGAAACCTCAGAGATGCGCCCGGAGGTTAAAGCACAGGGTTATTCGGTAAAATGGTACTCACAAGCTTGCCGAAGATCGATCGATGCAGCCCAACGAACTTGAAGGATGACGTTGTAGAAAAGAGAAAAAACGCAATGGCGAAGTCGCCGAAAAGTAAATGTTGTAATGTAGATGTTGTAAATTGTAAAGGGTTTGCCCGGAGGCGGTTTGTTTGATATTGGTGTGTACACTTTTTTCCGACCATGCAGGGTTGCTATTTATGTCCTGAGGACAACCTGACTCCTAGCCGATTACGGCACTGTTTACTTGCATCTAAAGAAAACGAACACTACTAGAAATAGAAAAAGACACACGCAGGAGTCAAAACTCTCCTAAAACTGACTCTTGACCCGTTGTCAATCATAGATTGACCTACCTCCGCCGTTCTTTGCTTTTGGCGTATCCTCTTGATTTCTACCTTCTTTCCATCGGCCGATTCCCCGGTTGACCATCGGCCGATCAGTTTGACCGACCAGCCCATCGATAGACAGGATTAGACTCCTTTGACCATCACCTTTTCATCAGCTGCTCCTCCTTATCCTTTTTTGACCTATTTTTCTAAAAAACGGTGTCAACACAAGCCCCCAGTGTCGGAGTAAATGATCTTTTGTTCCGAAATTTACTCAAATTTGACATCCTCTTCTTAATTTGAATGATAGCCGAATCTCTTCATGTGGCCAATACGATCAGTCTTCATCATTTTCACTGATAGTGTCTTGTTCTCTCAATGTGACAGATCATCTGACATTTCTCCAGGACTGTTCACCATGTGATACTTTTGGTTCTTTCATTCTCCTTCCCTATAAGACTCACCCTCTTATCCAGGGGTTCTTCCATGGCTTATCTAGGCTTTTGGATTTTCCTGATGTGGGCATTGGCTCCTTTAGCTTTTTGGGCATGAGAGGCATCTTTTCCTGGAAAACTCTTTAGGGCTTAATGATTGGCACTGGTCATCGACAAACTCTTGCTTGAAATGGCATTTCTCCTGGGTGCTGTTAGTGAGCTTGTCAACTCTGTCTGCGACGCTGGGCAGAAGATTTCTGTGAACCATGCTCTGTAGTTTGTGGATGTGTCAGAGAAATTTTCCCACCGTTCACGATGCACGCGTGTTAATCCTATTTTTTGGAATTATTTCTCTGGATCGGTCTTCCTTTGGAAACCGCACCATTCACGGGTCATCTGTTTCCTCTTTTGCCGGATCTAGCATCTTTGGCTTCTGCCTTTTCTGGTTCCCTCATCTTTATCTCTTCTGGCGCCTTTGGCTATAAATAACTACCCTTGTCCTCCATGGAGAACACATCTCTCCTTCATCCATGGATCGAGATATAGATCCAGCAAGCTTTAGGCTCTTAGTCTTTGGTCCCTTTCTCCTTCTCTGACTTATGATGGCCAGAAGAATTCTTGTGATATAGTCTAGGGCACACTTCCCTCTCTAGTCTCCTTTTGTGAAGCCAGGAGGCCCAACAGCTAGAAGAACCCTTGTGATGCGTCTTGGGTGCATCAGCTAATGGAGGAGAGCGGAGGTCATCCCTGGGTGTTTTGGAAAGAAGAACAACCCTATGTCTTCTTTTCCAACAATCCTGACGGGGAGAGTCACCGAATCTGGTGATTCATCTTTGTCAAATTATGCTTCCTTTTTTTTGTTTTTCTCTTTCTTCGTCCCGTCACCTGTCCAGTGATGATGAATGTAATCGACTTGTTGTGATTCATCTCAACTTGTCTTCTCAATGTATTCTTCAGATCTATACTGTAACATCACCATTGTAATCAAAGATGAGAAATATATATATATATATATATTGTTCTAAGGGCGATTTGTACATCGGCCATGGTCTGGAACCGAACATGTTCCGATGATCGGCTACCTTATATCGAAGATGATTACACTTGCAATTGGCTGTAACTTGAGTTTTTATTCGACTGTTCAGGCTCTGATTTGACTAAGTGTCTACCCATATGCTTGGATAGTATTTCTTCAAATATTTTCCATTTAGTGCTCTGGTGAATTTTAATCCTTCCAATGTTTCTAAGATATATGCATTGCCTGGCACACATTGGCTGATACGATATGGTCCTTCCCATGTTGGTGACCACTTCCCATATTTTGGGTCTCTAGAGCCGATTGGTAATATAAGTTTCCAAACCAGATCTCCTTCGGCAAACTCTTTAATTTTGACTTTCTTATCATTCCATCTGGCTATTATCCTTTTATTCTTCTCAATATTCTCCAAAGCTCTCAGCCGATTACCAGCAAGGTCTTCCAGTTCTTCTTTCATCATGGCTGGAAAATCATCGGCTGACAACTGATCCTGTAAAGAAGTCCTTCTGGATCCGGTTTTTAATTCCCAAGGTAATACAGCATCATGACCATACACTAGTTGATACGGTGACACTTTGGTTGCCCCATGGCATGCCATCCTGTACGATCTTGCACTTGATCAATTTGATAATGCCTTTGTTTGCTACTTCTGCCTGTCCATTTGCTTGGGCATAGTAGGGGGACGAGTTCAATAGCTTGATCCCCAGAGAGTTTGCGTATTCCTCAAATTCCCCTGAAGTGAATTGACTCCCTTGATTAGTCGTAATGGTTTGGGGTATACCAAACCGGTAGACAATATGTTCCTTAACAAAATCAATCATATTGCCTAATGTCACAGTCTTGATTGGGATGGCTTCAACCCACTTCGTGAAGTAATCCGTAGCCACTAGTAAAAATTTATGACCTTTGCTCGATGGTGGATATATTTTTCCGATCAGATCGATTGCCCAACCCCTGAATGGCCATGGCTTGATTATTGGGTTCATTGCTGATGCTGGAACTCTTTGAATGCTTTCAAACTTCTAACACTCCTGGCATCCTTTGTAGTATTTGAAGCAATCTTCTAGTATTGTTGGCCAATCATAGTTGTTATTTCTGATCATCCACTTCATCTTGAATGCCAATTGATGGGCTCCACAGACTCCCTCATGAATTTCTCCCATCAAGGTTTTAGCCTCCTCTTCACCAAGACACTTGAGCAGAACCCCGTCGATGGTACGATACTATAACTCATCTTCTAATAGAACGTATTTAATGGCCTTGTACCTCAATTGTTTGTCAACCTTCTTGGATGGATTCTTCAGATAATATGCTATCTCCTTCCTCCAATCCTCGGCTGGTAACTCTACAGCTAGAATCGGCCGATAACCTGACGCCCCTTGAGCTAGCCGATTAGCTTCACCGTTGCCACACTTAGGGATATGTTCGAGTTTTACTATCTTGAACTCTTTAAGTAGCTGAACACACTCTTCATGATAGACTCTCAATATGTCATCTTTGCACTCATATTCACCTGCCAATTGATTTATCACGAGTTGAGAATCTCCAAATATCTCGATAGCTTCAGCATTAACTTCTCGTAACAGTTTTATCCCTTTTAATACTGCCTGATATTCAGCTTGATTGTTTGTTGAAGTCTTCTGAATTGGGATGGAAAACTGGTAATTTGCTCCTTGAGGTGAAATAAGGACAATTCCAATCCCAGCCCCTCCTCCACAGGATGATCCATCAAAGAACATAGTCCATGGAACGGGTTCAACAATTGCAACCTCAGGCCCACAATGCTGAGTTACCAGATCGGCCATTACCTATCCTTTGATTGCTTTGGCCGATTGGTAGGTCAAGTCAAATTCTGACAAAGCCAAGATCCACTTCCCGATCCTGCCCTTCAAGATTGGTAATGACAGCATATACTTGACCACGTCATCTTTTCAAACCACGATGCATTCAGCAGTTAATAAATAAGGCCTCAAATTTGTGCATGAGAAATATAAGCACAAGCACAATCTTTCCACCGCTGAATACCTTGTTTCTACATCCAAAAGCCTTCTGCTTACGAAGTATATGACTCGCTCTTTTCCTTCAAACTCTTGTACAAGGGCCGATCCAATAGCCCGCTCATTAGCCGATAAATACAATTTGAACGGCTTTTTATCTTGAGGGGGCATTAGGACAGGAGGAGACTTCAAGTACTGCTTGATGTTGTTTAAAGCCTTCTGTTGCTCTTCTCCCCACACAAATTTATGATCGACCTTGAGCTTTAATAGAGGTGTGAACGGCTAAATTCTTTTAGATAGGTTGGATATGAATCTCCTGATGAAATTAATCTTACCGATCAATGACTGATGCTCTTTCTTGTTTGATGGTGCCTCTATTTTGTCAATTGTGCTGATTGACTTCTGACCAACTTTAATTCCTCTTTCATGTATCAAGAAACCCAGGAATTGACTGGCTGAAACACCGAAAGCACATTTGTTGGGATTCATCTTTAAACCATGATTTCTTGTGCATTCCAATGTTTTTCGTAGGTCGGCCAGATGCTCCTTGTAGCTCTTTGACTTGTCAACTACATCATCAATGCAAATCTCCACTATTTTGCCGATGAGCTCGTGGAATATATAATTCATGGCCCTTTGATATGTGGCACCAGCGTTCTTCAAACCAAAGGTCATGACAATCCATTCGTACAATCCAACATGACCAGGGCATCTGAAAGCTGTTTTTGCAATATCTTCTATAGCCATGAATATTTGGTTGTATCCAGCATTACCGTCCATGAAGTTGATGACTTTGTGCCCTGCGGCGGCGTTGACCAATGCGTCGGCTACTGGCATCGGATATCCATCCATCAGTGTTGCTTTGTTCAAATCCCTGAAATCAATGCACACACATAGTTTGCCATTCTTCTTGTAGACAAGAACTATATTAGAAATCCATTCGGCATACCGGCATTGCCGAATAAAACCAGCTTCGAGTAACTTTGTTATCTCGACTTTTATATCAGGGTAAATCTTGGGGTTGCATTGCCTAGGATGTTGTTGGAAAGGTCAATATCCTGGCTTAATAGGTAACCGATGTTCAAAGATGGATCGGTCTAAACCGGGCATTTCATAACATTCCAAGGCAAAGCAATCCTTGAATTCTTTTAATAATGCAATCAACTCTTTCTTGTATTCTGCATCTAGCTTGGCACTTATGTATGTCGGCCTTGGTTTGCTTCCATCTCCAAGATCTATCTTCTCTAGTTAGTCGGCCGATGTGAACCCATGCCCAAGCTTCCCTTCATCCTCTTTGAACTGATCCATTAAATCTTGTCATCAAAGCCGACTGCTTGAACCGACTTTAGTCCGAAATCGGACACTTTGAGATACTTGGTATCCCATGCTTTTCCAGATATGCAGCTCACTCGATCATAGGTCCATCTTTGTGGTTCTGTAGCTGCCACTATCAAGGAGGTTTCTCCCTTGACCATCTCCACTGAATCTCCGATCCATTGGATGATGCATTGATGCATTGTAGATGGTATGCAACAATTGGCATGTATCCAATCCCGACCCAGCAGTAGATTATAAGATCCCCTCCCTTTAATGACAAAGAAAGCGGTCAGAAGGGTCTTACTGCTGATGGTGAGCTCCACGCAGATTGCACCTTAAGCCGGAGAGACGTTGCCTTCGAAGTCCACCAGCATCATGTCGGTTTGGGTTAAATCTTCATCAGATTTCCCAATCTTGCACAGCATGGTGTATGGCATTAGATTAACTGCCGCTCCTCCATCTACTAGCATCCTGGTGATTGGTTTGCCATTGACAAAACCTTTGAGAAACAGTGCCTTCAAGTGTTGTCTTTTTTCATCATCTGGTTTCTCAAAGATAGCTTATGTAGGTTCCAGTGTTAATTGAGCCATCCTAAGTTCTTCATCGGACACATCCGAATCAACTGGAGCCATGAACTCTTTTGGCAAAAGAACAACCATATTTATGTTAGCTTGTGGTTTATCATCCTTTCCATCATCGACCTTGGGTTTAGGGCGCCAAACTTTAGACCGAACCTTCTTCCTGTCTAGCACACACCTTTCTTCTTCTTCTTGCTGTTCTAGCAGCCGTAGACACTGGACTCTCCTCTTTTGGGATTTGGTCAGGCCATCTGGGCACCATTGCGGATTAGGCTTCTTGCGTGACTGACTTGACCCCTCATCATCGGTGCGTCGATGTTCAGGAGCCCGACACATGATATCCTCGTCAGGAACCAAGGAATCGGCCATCCCTTCCAGCTGATCGTTTGACTTTTCATTGACTCGGCCTCCCAGTCGATCATGAACACTGGCCTTGCCCCCCAGCCGATCGTGGACGCTGGCTTTGCCCCCCAGCCATTGATGAACTGGGATCCGTTGGTTGCTGAATTGACGGTGATCCCCAGCTGCAGGCCTTCTATCGTCAAAGCAAACCCTCTTAGATGAGCTGCTATTGTTGTAAGCCCCATTGCATTCTGGACAATTTCCTGCCGTCGGTAGCTTGATTCCTTCCTCCCAGCAGTACTTGAAGAACGGACATCTCCAATGTCCTTCATTGCGCCGTGCCCACTCCTCTCTTCCTCTTGCTTTCTTGCTTTCTCTTGCTGATGCTGAAACTTGTTGATCAGCATTTGGGATGTGACAGGCCAGCGTGGTTTTAGGTCTTCCTCTTCAAGGAGCAACCCTTTTCCTTTAACATCGGCAGCGGTTGGTTGTACTTTGGGATCAACAGCTCCTTTATTTTGAGCCGATTTCGACGTCAGCAGCTTAACACGTGACGTGTCTTTACTAGACACCTTAACTGTATTAGTTGGGAAGGGGTGCTGATCAATTTTCATCGGCTTTTCAGCTTTGGTAGGGGTTTCAAACTTGAGTTTCCCTTTCTCAATAGCTGATTGAATCTGTTGTCTGAAGATCTTGTAATCATTGGTGTCGTGAGACGTTGCATTGTGCCACTTGCAATACTTCATCCTTTTGAGCTCCTCTGCAGATGGTATGGTATGGAACTGGGAGAGTTTGATCTGCCCTTGCTGAAGCAACAGATCAAATATCTTATCGGCCTTAGTGATGTCAAAGCCGAATTTTTCTGGTTCCTTCTTACCAAAGGGGCAGGATACTGTCTTCTTGCCTTTGACCCACTCTGCGAGCCCTATCATGTTATCTTCATCTTCTGAGTCAGAGTAATCCACATAAGACACCTTCTTTTGGAAGTTCTTCCTAGGCTCATAAGATCTCACAGTCTCTTGACTCATCCTACTAACCAGCTGGCTGAAACTTTCGAAGTCATGTGATGCATACTTCTCTCTACAAGTTGGCAAGAGCCCTTGGAATTCCAGTTCAGCCAGTTGCTTATCTCCCAGATTCAGACTATAGCATTTATTTCTGAGCTCCCTGAACCTTTGAATGAATCCAGCAATAGTTTCATCGTTCCTTTGTTTGAGCCTGGTCAGATCAGTAATCTTCATCTCATGAATGCTAGAGAAGAAATAATTATGGAACTGCTGTTCCAGATCGGACCACTTGATGATAGAGTTGGCCGGTAATGAGGTAAACCATGAAAATGTTGGCCCTGAGAGAGATGAAGAGAACAATCGTATCCTGAGTGCTTCAATGTTCCCTGCTTCTCCACACTGGATGATGAACCGAGTGATGTGCTCCATTGTGGATGTATCATCTTGTCCAGAAAACTTGGTAAAGTCTGGCACCTTGAATCTTGGGGGGAACGGTATCTGATAATATCCAGATGGATACGGAGTCCTGTACATGTAAGTTTGCTGCTTGGGTTTTATTCCAAATTGCTTCTGCAGCGTCTCTGAAAGATGGTCAATCAATTCTTGCTTCATATGAAACTTCAATTCAACATATATCTGTTCTATTGCTTGCATCTCTGCTGATGGAGTCTCTGGAGGTTGTTCTTCTGAGGTTCTTGGCTGTGGATTTGGTGTCGTCGTTGTCCTTACTCCAGAAGAACCTTGTGTATTGGATTGACTTGTCACAGGTGGAATCTGTCTGATCGGCTGACCAGCCGATGGAACTGGCTGATGCAAGTTCAACTGGCATGAGATAGCCAACTGATTTAGGAGCATTTGCATCGCTTGGGTAGGATCCACCTGTTACTGTGGTGCTGTTGGCTGCCTTGTCATCCCCTGGTCGATTGGCTGCTGAGGCGATGATCTTGTATGAGCAACTGTATTAGCTAGGGTTAAGACAGGCTGCGTTGATAGTGACTGTTGTAGTGGAGTAGTTTGTATAGGCATCCCCAAAGTTGGTTGAGGAACCGGTCTCTGAGGTGGAACGGGAGCTTTTCTTTCCATTGGTATAACCATACGCGCATGAGCTGGACTGATCCTAACTCTTTCAAAAGCTTTGTTCCCATGATTGAAATAGACAAACTCCACTCCTTCTTTGGTCATATGCACAGTCCCTGGAGTACCCCCGAACATAGCTTGATAAGACTCTGGGTACTTCACTTTTGGAATTTCTTCAGGGTGAGATTCGAAGAAGCTTGAGATATCAGTCTCCAAGTGATCATGAGGCAGGCCCCACTCTACAAGTCTTCCATTCTGATCTCTCTTCGCAGGATACTGCTGGTGATGATTCTGCATTGAGAATGTATGATCCTGGACTTTGGACTGTGCTGAATATGTTTGGACAATTGGCACCGTAACCACACAGCTTTTAGACATATTCCCAATATTCTGATTCTGAATCAGCTGAGCACCCGATGAAGGACCAGGATCAGTTGCATTGATTTGTGGAGATGATGTAACCCCTACTGTTGGATCGTCAATTGGCAGGGAAGCCGATTGGTCTTTTGGGAACACTGGAGGAGTCCGATTTGGTTGGAAGTATGCAGGTCCCACGTATCCCTCTCCTGCTCCCTTATTGAGCGTCTCAGTCAGACAGTTCTGGATAGTATTGGCAAGGACTTTAGATTGATCGATCATCGTCTGATGCATTGCCTTGTTCATCATATCTTGAAGTCCTTGAGGATCAGATGAGAAGGTGATCTGCTGGGGCATTGGAAGAGGATTCTTCTTGTAGACCCCACTCTTAGTTTGACCATACAAAGCCAAGCATAGTTCTTCAAACAACTTCATGTGAGCTTCGAACTCAGCTTTGTCTGCATCCTTCAGCTGATCTTTGGAGACCGTCTGAATGTTGCCCTGGTCAAATTCATTATTCTTCAAATTCTTCAACATTGTTGACTTTTTCAGGTCCCACCAGGCGTGCCAAAAGTGTGTTGACGCGAAAATAGGACGTCACCTCTGCGCGCGACACACGTGACTCCCCGGTTTGTAGTGAGGCGTGCCATCCAATCTGACCTATTGATTGACAATGGAAAATATTAGGGATCGGCTAGAGAACCGATGGGCCTTTTAGCGATGCGTGTACCAGCCAAATCGGCTGATACGAAAAGTGGGATCGGCTGGCTCGAGAGCGACCGAGGCGCGAGGGTGTGGATAAGAGATCGGCTGGAATCGGCCGATCGTGACGTCAGCACTCGAGTAGGTCGGAATCGGCTGTAGTGTTAGAAGCCGATAGGATCTAGATCAAGTGGGATAAATTGGTGATAATAGATAAAAACCACAAGAATTGGTACAAAAACTTGCAGATCTAGCCAATATCGCTAAGGGGTGAATAAAGAACTAGACGAAACCTCAGCGATACGCCCGGAGGTTAAAGCCTAGGGTTATTCGGTAAAACGGTACTCACAAGCTTGCTGGAGATCGATCGATGCAGCCCGACGAACTTGAAGGACAACGTTGTAGAAAAGAGAAAAAACGCAATGGTGAAGTCGCCGAAAAGTAGATGCTGTAAAGTAGATGTTGTAAATTGTAAAGGGTTTGCCCGGAGGTGGTTTGTTTGATATTGGTGTGTACACTTTTTTCCGACCACGCAGGGTCGCTATTTATGTCCTGAGGAGAACCTGACTCCTAGCTGATTATGGCACTGTTTACTTGCATCTAAAGAAAACGAACACTACTAGAAATAGAAAAAAGACTCACACAGGAGTCAAAACTCTCCTAAAACTGACTCTTGACCCGTTGTCAATCATAGATTGATCTGCCTCCGCCATTCTTTCCTTTTGGTGTATCCTCTTGATTTCCGCCTTCTTTCCATCGGCCGATTCCCCAGTTGACCATCGGCCGATCAGTTTGACCTGCCAGCCCATCGATAGATAGGGTTAGACTCCTTTGACCATCGGCGAGTCATGCTGACTACCCTTCTCTCTCTAATCGGCCGATTGTATCGCCTTTTCATCAGCTGCTCTTCCTTTTCCTTTTTTGACCTGTTTTTCCAAAAAACGGTGTCAACACTTTGTACTTGTTTTATGCATGATTAAGCTAATGTTCCCTTAAAATACAAATCTGAAATCTATCTAAATGCTAGCTTAATCTTTTGCGGAGGTTATGATAAAGATAAAGACCCATAGTCTTTTATATGCTCTCAAGTTTTTGATGGATTAAAGATGATTTATTTTTGTTCTTAAAAGTAATGCTAACCTTGTCATAAATACCTCTTGCATGTTGCTCTACCTATCCAGAGCCATATATTTAATTGAGTGCAAAAACTTAGTATACAAGGTTTATTTTTGGGTGAGTTATTTCAGGGCTTGATTTCTCTGGCCCGAGACTAAGAAGCTGGTCATTCCGTTTTTGCGTATCTATCTTTTTGCTAGCATTTCTATCCGTGCATTGTGTATCCCACATCGGAGATTTCACAAACCTCGCCGGATATCCACCCTTAAAACCAAAAATATCATCTTTTATGTTTACCTTCTTGACCACAACCTATCATGTGAGTATGGATCGTCAATTCGAGGAAGATCGCAAGATGGTGCCAAGATTGAAGATTTCAACTATCTCTCCAAAGGAAAAATATTTCTAGTACCTACCTTATCTCTATCACCTCTTTTCCCGAGGACGAGCAAACGTCTAAGCATGGGGGAGGAGGTAGGTACAATGCAATTTAGAGTTCAAGGGGAGCAAATAAAAAAGGTGTATAAAGAAAAAAGAAAAAAAGAAAGAGAAAAAAGAGATAAAGAAAAAAATATGTATGAGACAAAATATGAGTATGTATAAAAAAATAAAAATAAAGTGAACTCCCCAGTTCTCTAAATGCATTAGGAATTTCAAAAGTTTCAAGATTAAGATCCAAACTCATCTTTCCAACCATGCGCAATCCGATAACGAGGACTTCCTTTGTGCCTCGGGATCATTCTTTGCCATTTGCACATGTCCACCTATCTCAAAGTGTGTATTTTTCTCTCCCCCTCCTTGATATAATATTATTTTCCAATCACCTTTTTGACGAGTCTCGGTAAGACCATGAGAATCTTGTCTTGTTTTGACAACATCTCATTTATAATATCTTGGTAGGACTAAACTTTCCCAAAAAAAGCTCCACATAAAAGCCTACCACATATATATATGTTTGAGAGGGAAAGGAGTAGAATAAATAGGCTTGACAGACAAGATGAGATGAGAGTTCATGAGCAAGATGCAAAGTAGTTTAAATTTTTGAACTTGGTTTAGCTCTTTTTCATCATGTTTTTTATTTCAAAATTTCTGAGATCCATTTGAATTTTGGGAGCATGTTGACGGATAAAACTTGTATCCACCTACGATCCACAAGCATACGGACCTACACCTTTTTCACCACGGGGATTCCCTAGGTTCTTATCAATCTGCGGAGCAAGGGGATTACGAGCGTTTGATCTTAGCACTACTACTAACTTAACCAAACCCTAAACTACGGTTAATCTAGAGTACTACTACGCTACACTAGAGAGAGATTAAACTCACAAGATATGTAAAAGACACTTGCCCAAGGGTCTACGATACTTGAACATGCAACCGCTTAGAGATATGAAAACCGATCTAATCTATTGGCGGTTGTGACCATGGTTTCGCCCTTTCCCTCCCCCCGTACTATCACTACGCGGAGGTATTCGTGACTAGACCTATGATGATCACGACGTATTGAAGGGTTCTACGGGAGAAGTGAGATCTATACTCCCAACATGGCATGGTAGCTAACCTTAAACAAGAAAGCATCTTCAACACTAGATGATAGATTGAAACCATAAAAGTTGCGATTACATCTCAAGATCATTTACAACCCATGGACAAATGAGAAGATTACCCCATCAACGTGCTAGGCATAGCACCGTTGATCATGGTGACGCTTCCGACGGTGTCTTCCTTCTCCTCCGGGGGTGTCTTGGCAGGGCCTCGACGTCCTCCTCCACTTGTGGTTGCTTCCTTCGAGTAGAGCAACCCTTCTCGCGAATGATCTCTCTCCTCTCCTTCCTCTCTAGCTTGTGGACGGCCTCTCGGGAGAATGGCTCTCTCTCTCTCTACGAATGGCGGCGCGTCCCCGTACTTAGGGTTGCATCATCTTCACGCTCAAGAAATGGGGGGCCGAACCGCCACGGGAATGGGCCAGCCCGGTTCGGTCGCCCCTTCGCTCCCATGGGTCCTCTTGACATTTTGCACTTTGCCCCCTTCAATTGCATCATTTTGATGATGTCATCCTCGCGTCCAAGATGGAGGGTCTTCTCGCATGAAGTTCGGTCTTTTACGCTTTAATCCTCGGGGATGTTCCGTTGTAACACTTCGGTCCTCGCCACCTTTGGGAGTGATTTCATCATGCTCTCGAACACGAACGGGACTCCTCATTTGCTCCTTTGAACTTGTTGTGACTCCGTCCTTTATGTCCATGTTTTCCTGCAAAAACATAACACTTGCAAATGCACATACAAAGATGAACTTGTTATATCATTAGTGTGCCTAGTGGAGGGTTAGTTTCATAATCAAGTCCAAACCAAAGTGTAATGAACATGTTTGGTGTACCAAAATACACCGTCAACATCTCCCCCATGCTTAGATCTTGCTTGTCCTCGACCAAGTTTCTCGCAAAAGAACTTTTGTCCAAGGTGTTGAAAACGTGCTCCACTAATTCTTCCTTCACAAGTTAGTCAATCTTTTATCTTTAATATAATAAACATAAGGCAATGATCGTGATACATAAACATGGGCATTCAGAATTTTTACCAAATCAAGATTTACCCCACAACTCATACCTTTCACTCGAGGTCCTCAATTCCAGCCATGCTTACTTCTTTGCTTCCATTGGAGGGTTTTCATGATTTTTCAAAAATAAAATTCCTGCAACAAGTATTAGACAAAAACCTTTCTCCAAGTTCTCACATGTCACTCATTTGAAGTGGCTATCCTAAACAATTCATAAAACTCTCACCTCCCTTAAGTCTCTCATATATCATGTAAAGTGGAGCTATAGGTATGGCTAGTGTAATCAACACAAGTATTGTCAAGCTAAGAAATTCCTCAAATGGTTGTTTACCTTTCAAAGCCAATGATCATGAGAATTAAACCATGATGAGGGGATATCAAGGATAAGAAGATATAGAATGGTGGACATGTGCAAGGGCAAAAGAAATTAAGACTACGAGACACTGATGATGTCCTCGTTGTCGGATTGCACATGGTTGGAAAAAATAGAAGTTTCGTCTCTTAACAATGTGGCATCCTTCCTTACACTTTACTTAATCTTCACTTGATTCATCCCTCTTCATATCTTTCTTGCCTTTCCTCTTTCTTTCTTTCCTTCTTTTTATTCTTTTCTTTTCTTTTCTTTTCTTTTCCTCTTTCTTTTCTTTCTTTTTTTTTCTTTTCTTTTCCATACACATATATATATTTTCCCTTTACTTCTCTCTCTCTCTTGACATCTTTACCTCTCTTTCAAAGCTCTTTGCTCATCTCTTCTATCATAAACACAATCTGAATTTTAAAATAAAAACCATGCTAGAGACGAGACGAAACTTCGAACATAGGTTGGGTTCAAGGAATACGATGTACAAAAGAGATATTATGGTTTGGGTATGGAATTCGGCGATGCACGGGACTTTCGATGTGAGAGTCTCGCTACCGAATACATGACGAGGCTAGCAACAAAAGATATATACAAGGACATGATCATTGCTCGAAATTAAAACTTCCAAGAGAGAAGGATCCTAGCCCAACTCATTGTGCTAATCGCACTTAAGGTGGAGCGAATATTGAATTGGCTTTGTATAGGATCTTTCTTAGTCTCTCAACTTGGAAAAAGAGAGTTTTCTAACCTTTATTACAAGGGTTTTTCATGTAATTTTCATAATTAAGCTCCTCCAACATTAGCATCAAACTTAGCACAACCGAAATGAAGTTCTAGATCAAAGCATGATGTGGATACTTTTAAAGGTAAAAACTCCACTAAGAACCACGGTAAACGTTTCAAACCAATCGCTCATGCTTATATATCAAAAATTAAAGACAAACATACAAGTAAAGAAAGAAAAAGCATTGCACGAGACAAAAATTTAAAAGACACTTTTTATTTGATTTTTTGACTCGAACACTAAATTAACACACTTTAAACTTGAAAATTAAAAAGCACATCTAAAAATTTAAAACTCTCGAAAAATCTAAACCAAACCGAACTAAACTCACTAAGGCAAAAATTTTAAGACCTAGCTAGCTAGCTCTCCCCCACGCTAAAACCATACGACGTCCTCGTCGTATCTTACAAAAATCCTAAGGGGGAAAAACCCTAACTTTCTAGTGGAACTTCCCACAGCTCTTGCACCACCTTTTCTTCATGTTGCCTACGATCCCAAATAACTTCCTCACATTCCGATTAAGGAACTTGTAGTCGTCATCGACTACTCGTTCCAAATCCTCCATTCTTTGCCTCATCGACTCCATAGCTTGGAAACACTCCTCAACCGACGCTTAGAGATCCGATATGGAGTGACGGCAAGCCGCACAACATAATGGGTGCATTCCAAACGGGTCATTGTCGCTGGGGTCACCGCCATTGTCGCCGTCGCCGCCATCGTCGGGACCACCGCCGCCATTTGGACCTTCGGGAGTCGGCTCTTTAGGCACCTCCTCCCAATAGAAGAGGTCATTGTCGTCGGGCTGCGGTCGTCGGAGTAATCGCTCCCTCCGTAGTCCTTCGGCTCGGGCGACTCCTCCTTGTAGTCTTTCCTCTTCATGCCCCAAAGACGCTCCGATCTTCGGACAGGAGTTGAGACCTCCTCCTTGACATGGTGATGGCAAGCCGCACAACATAATGGATGCATCCCGAATGGGTCGTCGTCGCCGGGGTCGTCGCCGTTGTCGCTGTCGCCGCCGTAGTCGGGATCTCCGCCACCCTTTGTACCTTCGGGAGTCTTCTCTTTAGGCACCTCCTCCCAATAGAAGAGGTCGTTGTCGTCCCTTCCAGCGGTTGCCCACGAGCTCGGGCTACGGTCGTCAGAGTAGTCACTCCCCCCGTAATCTTTCGGCTCGGGCGACTCCTCCTTGTAGTCTTTCCTCTTCATGCCTCGGAGTCGCTCCGATCTACGGACGGGAGTAGAGACCCTCTCCTCCTTGACATGGTGGCGAGATGCGATCGGCCTGGTCGGGACACGCCCTCCGCAACGGATGCAGGCGGTCCTCTTGATCTCCATTGTTGGCTTGAGCTCGCATCGCTTCGCCTCCTCTGGCTTCAAAGGCTTCTCGGCGCCTAGCTTGATCTCCACGCTCCTTGGGGACGTCATAGCTGCTGCTTGGGTGCAAAAAGATGTGAATTGGGATGGATTCCCGAGCTCCTATCTCGTCCCTTTAAATAGTCCGAGAAGGAATGCCCTAGAACCCATTTTTTCCTTTTCTTGACTTCCCTAAAATTCTCTGACCAAACAAGGAAGTCGAAGACGTGCGTCCCAGAGGAAAACGGGGGTGAACCGCCGCCCTGGGCCCTTGGGCCGATCGGACCAGGCCGGCCGGCCTGCCCTGTTTCGCGGGCCGGTTCGGTCCGGTTTTTCGCGTGCCCCACTATTTTTTAATTGCTAGCCCATGTGGAAAAGTTGGCCTGGTAAAACTTCGCGAGAAACTCTAGAAAAATAAAAGAAGAGCTATTTACAAAATGCTCACCTTGTTTTACATCCTAGGCTTGACGTTCGGGCTCATCCTCCATGATGAAAATATCAATATGGTGAAGGGGTACAACGTCGGGTTCGAAATAAACCTTAAGCCGTTGACCATTCACCATGAATTGATCTCCTTTCATATCCATGATGGTAACCGCTCCATTGGAGAGCACCGAATGAGCAATGTAAGGTCCATCCCACTTGCTTTGCAATTTCCCCTTTCTGAAAGTTTTGAATCTCGAATTATAGAGGAGGACCTTATCTCCTTCTTTAAACTCCTTCTTTAACCTTTTGTCATACCACCTTTTGATTCTCTCTTTGTATATGCTTGCATTTTCATAAGCCTTCAACCTCATCTCCTCTAGCTCGCTTATTTGGATTCTCCGTTTTACCACCGCGGCGTCTAGATCGAGGTTCATCTCTTTAATTGCCCAATATGCCTTATGTTCTAGCTCAACCGTAAGGTGACAAGCTTTGCCATAAACAAATTGATATGGGGTCATACCTATCGGTGTCTTGAACGCCATTCGATATGCCCACAAAGCTCCATCCAACTTCTTTGACCAATCCTTGCCTCCCTTCTCTATAGTCTTGTTGAGGATGCTCTTTAGTTGCCTATTTGATGTTTCCACTTGTCCGTTGGTTTGTGGGTGATAAGCCGTAGAGACTCTATGTTCAATCCCCAACTTGGACAAGCACTTCTTAAAGTTCTTCCTGGTGAAGTGAGTTCCTCCATCGCTTATTAAAATTCTCGGAGAACCGAAGCGAGGGAAAATCACACTCTTAATCATCGCGATGGATTCTTCCGTGGAAGCTTTACAACATGGCATGGCCTCTACCCACTTGGATACGTAGTCAACCATAACTAGGATGTGCTCAAATCCATGTGAGTTTTTGAAAGGCCCATGAAGTCAATTCCCCAAACATCGAATAAATCGATTTGTACATTGTAATTCAAGGGCATAGCATTCCTTTGAGATATGTTCCCAGTCCTTTGGCATTCGGGGCTTGATGCAACATATCTTTTAGTATCTTCATGCATCTCCGGCCAAAAGAATCCGCTGGACCACACTTTTGCTTGAGTCCGAAAATGACTATAGTGTCCACCGTACTCCGCCGAATGACACTTCCTCAAAATTTCTTGCGTCTCTTCTCTTGGTACACATCTTCTCATCACTCCATCATTCCCAAGTTTAAAGAGGTAAGGTGAATCCCAAAAATATTTCTGGTTTTCGGAGATTATCCTCCTTTGAGTGTTTTTATCTAAGTGATCAAGAGGCATTCTCCGAATTGCTCGAATGATATCGATCATCCAAGTATCCTTGTCGAGTATTCGGTAGAGGTGGTCATCTCTCATCTTATCCTCTATGGGCTCTTTGTCATCTTGTCCACGGTTCATCCTAGACAAATGATCGGCCACAACATTTTCCACCCCCTTCTTATCACGAATTTCAACATCGAACTCTTGGAGAAGAAGGATCCAACGAATCAATCTTGGTTTAGCGTCCTTCTTAGCCAAAAGATACTTGATCACCGTGTGATCGATGTAGACAATGACTTTCGAGTTCATGATGTAAGATCTGAATTTTTCAAAAGTAAACACCACCGCTAGCAACTCCTTTTCCGTAGTGGCATAATTTAATTGTGCCTCACTTAGAGTTTTACTAGCGTAGTATACGGCGTGAACTCAGCCTTCCTTTCTTTGACCTAAAACCGCCCCTACGACATAGTCACTTGCATCACACATGATCTCGAAAGGTTGACTCCAATCCGGAGGTTGAATGATAGGAGCACTTACTAAAGCATTTTTCAAGGTCCGGAATGCCGCTAAGCACTTCTCATCAAAGTTAAAAGCCACATCTTTTTGAAGAAGTTGCGTTAAAGGCTTAGTGATCTTTGAGAAGTCCTTAATAAATCTTCTATAGAATCCGGCATGGCCTAGAAAGGTCCTCAAAGACTTAACATCCGTTGGAGGTGGGAGTTGTTCAACCGTCTCCACTTTAGCTTTGTCCACTTCAATTCCTCTCTCGGATATAACATGTCCGAGCACTATGCCTTGCTTTACCATGAAGTGGCACTTTTCCCAATTTAGCACTAGATCGACCTCCGCACACCTCGTGAGAACCTTGTCTAAGTTTGCCAAGCAATCCATGAATGTTTTCCCATAAACAGAAAAATCATCCATGAACACCTCGACAATTTCCTCGATAAATTCCGAGAACACCGCCATCATCCAACGTTGAAAAGAGGCCGGAGCGTTGCACAAACCGAAGGGCATCCTTCTATATGCAAACGTTCCATAAGGGCAAGTAAATGTTGTCTTGTGTTGATCATCCGGGTGAATGGGAATTTGCATGAACCCCGAGTATCCATCGAGAAAGCAAAAATAAGCGTGGTTTGATAATCTCTCGAGCATCTCGTCAATGAACAGTAGGGGGAAGTGATCTTTCTTTGTTGCTTTGTTTAGCTTTCGATAATCGATACACATCCGCCATCCCGTCACGGTTCTTTGCGGTATTAACTCGTTCTTCTCATTCTTCACTACGGTTAAACCTCCTTTCTTCAGCACACAATGTTCCGAGCTCACCCACTCGCTATGCAGCACAGGGTAGATGATTCCGGCATCAAGTAACTTGATAATCTCCTTCACTACCTCTCACATGGCATGGGTTAACCTCCTTTGATGGTCCACCACGGGCTTACATTGGTCTTCCATAGGTATACGATGAGTGCAAAAGGCTGGGCTAAGTCCTTTGAGATCATTGATTCAATATCCAATCACCTTCTTGTGCTTTTTCAATAAATTCAGCAACTTCTCATTTTCTTCGGGACTCAACTCGTCGCTCACGATGACTGGATAAGTCTTGTCTGGGCCCAAAAATTTATACTTTAATCCTTTGGGCAAAGGTTTGAGATCCACTCGGGCACTTGTGGCTCTTCGGGTTTAATGTCTCCTATGTCTTCGAATTTTTCTTCCTCCACGCTTCCATCTTGTGGTTCTAATCCCTTCGTTGCTTCCTCTAGTTCCAACTCTTATTGATCATTGGATTGATTCTCCATCGCTCTTTGCAGCGGGTCTCTAAGGGTTTCAACAAAACAAAGACTACCTACCTCCTCTACTTCTTCATCTTCAGGAGGAAAAGGTGAAGGATGACTAGAAACGCGAAGAAAATTATATGTGTACTTATCTCCATTAAGATTTATTATTACTTTGCCTTCTCCGGCATCCAACACGACATCAATCAACTTAAGGAAAGGCCTACCTAGGATTATGTGATCATGATTATTATAGTAGGCATCTATAACAAAGAAATCGGTTGGTATGCACTTTCCAGAGATGATTACATTAATGTTGCAAGCAATACCTAGAGGTTTAATAGTTCTACCATCTCCCATGATTAACTTTGTTGAAGTTGGAGCTAAGTCTAGGTTATGGTCTTGAACTTTATCATAAATTTTGGAGGATAGGACACTTACTTGGGCTCCGATGTCGCATAAAGCTTTGCATTGAATTCCGTTGATTTCGCAACTCAAGTGTGGTGTCGTCTTCTCCTCTTGATCGTATCCTATTGCATAAACTTCGATGAGGCAAGCGTATGGCGATGCTTGGGGCTTGATCCCCATGATTCTTTTCACCTCGGCTATGTGATCCGGATCCACTTCATCATTGCTAAAGAGCTTTCGAAAGATCTCACCGGTGGTTTCAAGATCGTACGAATTTTCTGCTTGCTTCTCCGGTGGGAAGTCTACTTCCAATGCTCTTGCCATCCCCTTTTGGTTAGGGAACGGTCTTCTCTTGTCGAATACTTCTCCATAATCAATTGGAACCTAATCCATTTGCTCGAACTCTCTTAACGGCTTCGCGTTCGACATACTCCTTTTGTTTGTTTCATTTGTTTTGGCGAAGTCAACGCTTGGGGTAGTTCTTGTCTCGATTTGTACTTCTTCAAGATTTTCCGGGATTGGCTCCTCTTTCTTGTCTTCCGAGGTTGCCTTTTTGGAATTTTCAGCACATGTCTTCATCCTTGAATCGTGTTCCGGCTCTCCCGAAAGTCTTGTTTCCCAATCTCTTCTCATGGCTGCCGCTTTGCTAATCTTTTGTAAAAGTTGAGCGGCTTCCGTGAGTGTTTTCTCCATGAGATCCCCACCTGCACACATTTGAACATGTTCCATGCAACTAGGGGTTAGGGAAAAGAAAAATGTATGCAAGAGTACGTCACCGGAGAAGCCGAGTCTTGGTCCTTGTTCAATCAACTCATTAAATCTATTCCAAGCTTGGTCTATCCCTTCCTCTTCTCCTTGCGTGAAGGTGATCACTTGCCTCCTTAGATGTTGAACCTTGCTTATTGGAAAAAACTTCTCGCAAAATTTCTTCGTCAACTTGTTCCAATTGCCTTCAACTTCAAAGGACGCAAACGAGTACCACATCTTTGCTTCGCCGGCAAGTGAGTAGGGAAAGAGATTCCACTTGAACCATTCATCGGGAACTCCTTCTTGACGCACTGTGTTGCAAAGTGTCATGAAATGCCTTATGTGTCTATATGGGTTCTCC
This sequence comes from Cenchrus fungigraminus, assembly GCA_036936925.1. Classification (NCBI taxonomy): domain Eukaryota; kingdom Viridiplantae; phylum Streptophyta; class Magnoliopsida; order Poales; family Poaceae; genus Cenchrus; species Cenchrus fungigraminus. The sequence goes on from CM072772.1 coordinate 39,011,610, forward strand.
GTCTCCATCCCTCCAAATGGGGTTGCCGCCGCCATCTCGATGATCCTAGCTTTGATTTCATACTTGGTCGCTTCGAGCTTCGAATCCGACTCTTGTACCTTTATGTTTTCACATCGAGGGCTAGCGTAATTGCGTAGCGATTTCTCCAGTTCTTCCACGGGGTGGTTGGCGAACGCCATCTAGACAACAAGATAGAAAAACAAAAACAAAACAAAATGGTTTTCTAGGTAATAGGAGTTAGGTAGCAATAAACGATAAACAAAAACAAAAACAAAATTAGATGCAAAACCAAACGATGTAAACTGGCTTGCTCCCCGGCAACGGTGCCAGAAAAAGGGGCTTGTTGACGGATAAAACTCGTATCCACCTACGATCCGCAAGCGTACGGACCTACACATTTTTCACCACGGGGATTCCCTAGGTTCTTATCAATCCGCGGGGCAAGGGGATTACAAGCGTTTGATCTTAGCACTACTACTAACTTAACCAAACCCTAAACTACGGTTAATCTAGAGAACTACTAGGCTACACTAGAGAGAGATTGAACTCACAAGATATGTAAAAGACACTTGCCCAAGGGTCTATGATACTTGAACATGCAACCGCTTAGAGATATGAAAACCGATCTAATCTACCGAGGGTTGTGACCACGGTTTCACCCTTTCCCTCCCCCCATACTGTCACTACGCGGAGGTATTCGTGACTAGACCTATGATGATCACGGCGTATTGAAGGGTTCTACGGGAGAAGTGAGATCTATACTCCCAACATGGCATGGTAGCTAACCTTAAACAAGAAAGCATCTTCAACACTAGATGATAAATTGAAACAATAAAAGTTGCGATTACATCTCAAGATCGTTTACAACCCATGGACAAATGAGAAGATTACCCCATCAAGGTGCTAGGCATAGCACCATTGATCATGGTGACGCTTCCGATGGTGTCTTCCTTCTCCTCCAGGGGTGTCTTGGCAGGGTCTCGACGTCCTCCTCCACTTGTGGTTGCTTCCTTCGAGTAGAGCGACCCTTCTCGCGAATGATCTCTCTCCTCTCCTTCCTCTCTAGCTTGTGGACAGCCTCTCGGGCGAATGGCTCTCTCTCTGAGAATGGTGGCACGTCCCCGTACTTAGGGTTGCATCATCTTCACACTAAAGAAATAGGGGGTCGAACCGCCTTGGGAATGGGCCAGGTCGGCCGGCCTGGGCCGACCGGCCCAGGTCCATCCCGGCCCGGTTCGGTCGCCCCTTCGCTCCCGTGGGTCCTCTTGACATTTTGCACTTTGCCCCCTTCAATTGCATCATTTTGACGATGTCATCCTCGCGTCCAAGATGGAGGGTCTTCTCGCATGAAGTTCGGTCTTTTACGCTTTAATCCTCGGGGATGTTCCTTTGTAACACTTCGGTCCTCGCCACCTTTGGGAGTGATTTCATCATGCTCTCGAACACGAACGGGACTCCTCATTTGCTCCTTTGAACTTGTTGTGAATCCATCCTTTATGTCCATGTTTTCCTGCAAAAACATAACACTTCCAAATGCACATACAAAGATGAACTTGTTATATCATTAGTCTGCCTAGTGGCGGGTTAGATTCATAATCAAGTCCAAACCAAAGTGTAATGAACATGTTTGGTGTACCAAAAGACACCGTCAACAGAGCATGTTTAATACTTGTGGGAAGAGCTTAATTAATATCCACCCTCCCTAGGTATGAAGGCTAGTACACTATGGAACTCTAACGAACTAAATTTTCGAGAGCATTCTGTTTTCTCGTGTATGATCAAGTGTAGGGTTTAAGCAATGAAGGGCAACACTGATATCCATCGAAGGCTTACTCGAGGACGAGCAAGGTTTAAGCATGGGGGAGATGTTGACGGTGAATTTCCGTCAACCTAGCCATGAGTTCACCTTCGGTGTTGGCATCAATTTTATATCTTATCCATTGGTACTAACCCTCTTGGTATAACAAGTTCGTTCGTGCATGTCGGTTTTGGAGTTTGATGTTCATGTAGGAATTTAGCGTGGAAAGCAAGACTTCTGGGTAAAGTTCATCAAGCACCTCGTGAGAAGACCATGAAGCCCGGTGCAAGTCTAGCAATGAAGTGAACATGACTCCAAGAAGCCCAAGGACCAACTCGTGAAGACGAAAAACTCCGAGGACCTCAACAAAAAATGCTGAATCTTGCGAGACAAGGAGCTCTATCCAAACCACGGAGAAACTGACATCAAGGGCCCACATGCAGAAGGGAGAACGTTCTAGAAGACACGGGAAGCATCGCCAGCAAAGGAGGCCGTGAGATGGGCCGAAATGGGCCCAGGCCGGCCGGCCCAGCCCATTTCAGGCTCCATTCGCCACCCCCTTTGACCTAGATGATCCTCAGACTATTTATAGTCCCCTTGCCAAGAGACATGCATCAACTCATTCGCCATTCGCCGCCGAGGAACAGAGAAGAGAGGGACACCATTCCGGAGAGGAGAGGGTCGAGCTAGTTGTCTAGGGTTTCCCTAGCCGACGTGGGAACCTTGCAAGGAAGACCACGTCGGAGTTCCAGGAGCTAGGAGCAAGATCAAGGTAGGATACTGGTGGTGATCTTGTCCATGTACCTTTGAGTATGTTGAATCATCAAGTTGCAATCCGATTTCTAGCATTCAAGTGCTTCTTCTACGACTTTGATTTCGATTGGCTTTTCTTACTTTAAGATCTATTCTCGAGATAGATCATAGAGGGTATTCTTGTATGTTGACGGTCGCTAAGTCCCTATTTTCGACCCTCAACTTTGAACAAATTTCACTCCATCAAAGCTTGCATCATAGCTGTGGGTTTATAAACTAACGGATTACACGAGCTTTGGTGAATATTTGGATATAGGTCATAATGAGACATTATAGCACAAATAAAGCATCTTGACAAACAACATCAAATGCTTAGTTTGGTAGCACCATTGCGAAGTTCTTGTCGAGATGATCGAAATGGAGTTTCGGTTCACCCAATTCGGAGTCCGAATGCAGAAATTATGCCTCACGAAAGATTGTGACACGAGACATGTCGGGGGGTAGGTGCGGCCGAACCTAGTAGGTTCGGCCGGACCTATCAACCTCCTCTGATCAACACCAAACTTTGCCAAATGCCTCTACAATTAGCATAATATCCAAGGGGACCAAGTCCATGGGCCAGACACCACAAAAGTTGGTCCGGCCGCACCTCCTAGGTCCGACCGCACCAACGAGGTCCGACCGCACCACCCAAAATCTTCCTCTCGGGTCCATGGCACAAACAATCCCACAAACACAATTTGGATGGATGAGATACACCGGTGAATGGTCGGTTTGATCAAAAGGCTATGGTTGAAAGCACTTGGATCGATGGACCCACACTTAACCGCCACAACCGCCATCAAGGATTGATCCTGGACGTCCCTCAACACCGTCGGTGCATCACACGGCAATTGAGTAGGACCGGCCCCACCTCTAGGCACGGCCGCACCTATCAAACCCCAGGATTTTGCTCCACCGACTTGGGAACCGACCCAGGAGCGTTGATCAGGGCCGTGCACGATCAAAGGCGGCAAATCATAGGGCCGGCCGCACCTGGAGATACGGCCGCACCTCCTTGCTCATCATTGCAGCTCAATCTCGCCTACAAGTACCCCCTCCTGCAGCCACCGACCCAGAGGGCCTATATATAGAGCCTGGCACCTCATAGAAGGACACGAGTGATTAGAAGCAAGTGGCAGAGCCCTACATAAGTTAGTATTCAGAGAGTAGGGAGGGAGAGTTGAGTGTTGGAGTAGAAGCCGATGTGTCGGTCTTCTTCCCCTAGTGTTGGAGTAGAAGCCGGAGTGTCGGTCTTCTTCCCCTTCTCGGCGGGTGCGGTACAACTGCGGTCGTCCACACCAGGGATATTTTGTAAGTTCGGATTCGTGAGTAACTAAGTCTCAAGTCATTTCATCGTTCGCTCTTAGGTTCTTCGATTGCATCTAGTAGTTTCTACTTGTTGTGATTTCTTTGCTTTGAATTCGAGTAAAGTAGTGCTTGGTTAGTGTAGACGTGGTGTCTAGGCTTTCCAGTACCTTGGAATGGTTCCCGATTCAACGGAATAGTAGTGGTACCCTAGGGAGGTGACAGCTCCGGACGGGCTTTGTTGTCCACCACGTTAGTTCTGGCAGGTAGGAGTTACGACATCAGAGCCCCCTTCTCATCCCTTTCCGTGGCTCTTTTCGCTCTGGCCCCGACGAGCGACAAGTTTTGCCTTGATTCTATCCGTGACTCTCACGAGTCCCAAACTTCATCAGCTATCCCCTCTCTACCTGAAATCTACCCTTGCCTTTCTATCCTTTGTCACCATATCCCCCGGATGAATTAGTTCAGGTTCACAACACTCCCCGTGGAAATCGATACCTTGGAATACTCCCGGGTGAAAGCTACAACGGTATCCGTGTGCTTGCGGATCTATCTGTGATCGTGTAGTATACCAACAGGCTTTCTGGCGCCGTTGCAAATCTAGTAACGACGTAAGAAGTGCCAACAAGCTTTCTGGCGCCGTTGCCGGGGATATAAACCTGGTGCGACGCTAGTAAGCGTCAACAAGCTTTCTGGCGCCGTTGCCGGGGAACGGTTGCTGTTTTTGATCCGGAACCTAGTTCGTCCGCGTACCACCCCATTTATCACATGGATTCCAATCCAACCCTTTTCGATTTTGCCGCTCCAAAGGGCGATCATTTGGAGCCTCCACCTTCATCACATTCCATTGAAACATCTAGCTATGAGCTACGTCCCGGCTTCATAGCTATGGTCTGAGAGCAAAGCTTCTCCGGAGATAAGGATGAAAGTCCTTATTCCCACCTACACGAGTTCGAACAACTTTGTTCGTGTCTTGTGATCGCAGGAATGAGTCAAGATACCTTGAAATGGAAACTCTTTCCGTTTTCATTAACGGGGAGAGCAAAACAATGGTATTCGCTCAGTGTGAGAAGTATGGAGGGGGACTGGGAAAGTTTACGAAAGGCTTTTTTCCTAACATTCTTCCCGACTCCCCAAGTAGTGAAACTCCGATGAGAGGTCATCTGTTTTGAGCAACGGAAGACCGAATCTCTAGGAGCCGCATGGGCAAGATTTACGAAAATCGTAGATTCTGGTCCAGACCTTGGCATCGCAGAGCCTGCTCTTTTGCAACACTTTCGCGATGGTCTTGGACCAGAGTCAGCAATTTTCTTAGACTCTTCTTTCGGAGGATCTTTCACTCATCTCACCTTGTCTGAGTGTAAGGACATTCTAACAAAAATCCTTCAAAATACCCCTTACACCGGATGAGGAAGAGATCACTCAGGAGGAGCACATGCCAAACACTCTCTCGGAACCGAAACCCATAGAGGAGAAACCCACTAGCACTTTTTGGCATGAAGAACCACTCTATCCCCGTGTGTACCCAGCTGATTTCTCGTATGACTTCGACGAGGAATCAACAAACTCCGATCCACTCTCTGAATCGGAATTCATAGAGGAGGAGCCTATCCTAGAAAAATTCATATCCACAGACACCCATCCTCCTCTTACCAAAACTTGGTTCATAGGGGAACCATTCCAACCTTATCGAGAGTTCGATCTCCCCTCGTGTGACTTCATCTATGAATACTATGATGAGTTATTTGATAAACATTGGACGGAGAAATCCTTCCCGAGAAGGGAAAGAGACTCAACACACGAGAGAGAATTAGTCAACTTACCCAACCCAGAAGAGGTAAAAAGACGGAGAGAAAAGTTGGAATACATCTCCGCAATCAGTAGCCGGGAATGGTTGAGAGAAGCAGAAGGCATGGATCAAGTAATCCAGCTATATCTCGAGCTAAAGTCACTCTCATACCAAGTAGGAAACCTCTCTTACCAGGATGTGTTCCATGACCCTAGGGTCGATATCAATATCATTCCCAAATTCTTAGTATTAGAGGCCTTTCCCGACGAACCCCTCTCTTTCTCTCAGAAGCATCTCCAATGGATTTCGGGTCAAACCATAGAGACGGAGGGAATCCTTAGAGTCGTCCAAACAAAGATTGGAGAGTATGGGATCTTCCTAGATTATCATATCTTTGACATCCCAAAAGGAGATCCACCCTTCATTATGATCGGAAGACCCATTGAAGGGGTACTGAGTAGTGTGCTCGACCATGAAAAGCAGCCATATCATCTTGAGGTTCGAGATACACATCTCCAATGTCATAGACCTGAGGTTAAGAAAGAACATGTGTGGTCTACATTCTTGAGGCGTCGACACTGGATTCTCAAAACAGACTCGAGCATGAAGGTTTTACACTAGAGGGATCACAAATCCCATGCTCACATCAAAAGTTTCCAGAGTTATCAAGCCCCATTACCAATGACCTTTACGAAACCTACAACCTCCTCATTTTCCTTGTGCATGCTAACTTTGAAAGGAAGGTTGTAGATGCTTTTGTTTACCATAAACATTGCAAATTTCGTGGTCATTTTTTGGTACTAACCTTGCAGCTAGAGCTATGATGGTTTCATCATCTCGATTGGCTGCAAGATGAAGATCTCCAGTGGTCGAGCTTATGACCCAAAACAAAGCACTATCGGGAGATAGCCCGAATAATCATTTAGATTTCCTTTTCAAATAAAAGCAAGAGCATCTCTTTATGATTAGTCGTCCTTCGGGTATTTTTGGTCGCTAACGTTTCAGGTGGAGATTGAAAGGACCGATGGATAGGCAATGCCTAAAGACATGAGAGCTACACCAACTACAACACCACGGTAATTCAGGGAGAGAAAGTATTACGAAGGAAGCTTGAACTCCGCACACTTGAGTTGTGTTGCCTAGCAATGCAAACTCCAAGTGTGGGGGAGATATGTGAGTATCCAGAGTAAGTTTCTCTCATACTAAATCTTATTTTGGTTTGAAGATGGTGTTGGTTCTTGCATCTTGCTCTCTTAAAAAAACACAAAAATATTTGAATTTGAATAAAGGCTCCCTAGCTCTTCAGCTAGCAGAGCCTCCCTTTTTGTTTCCATCTTTTTCTTTGAATGATAACACCAGGTACAAGAGCAAGTGTGGGGGAGATTTCTCAGGCTCGTCGAAACACAAAATTGAGATCTCCTACCATGGTGCCACACAACACCGACTACGCTAATCGACGAGGGATGATGTAAGTGCACTAGAGCAAGTCGGTCGCCCCTGTGGTTTGGCCGAATCACCATTTGTCTACCTCATTCCCCACTTTCTCCAAGAGCGATGGTATGTGCACCCCTACCTCTCTACTTTTGGAAATCATGAGTTTAAATGAGCTTTAAATCTGATCATATAAATCAAACTCAATTGAATCCTCATGCACCCAATGCTCGACATGTTTCATATGGTTGGTTGCATAAGTTTTATTCCATACTTATTATCTTGATGCTTGTGAACAACATATCTTTAGGAAACCATGCCTATCTAAGTAGCTGATGTTTGAGATATGGTCTGATGAAATGATCTTTGCTCCAAATGTTTGAATTCTTGGGAAATTTATTTGAAAATTTTGAAAATCCTTTGCGAAGCTCCTCTTTGATATGCCAAGTCCTACCAGAGCCATATGATGAGACATCTTGAAAACCTCATACACATATGCTACTTGTCGTTGCATTGAGCTTTGTCAAATTGTTGTGACCCTTGTGAGAATTCTTTTCATGCTTTCATGATCAAGATACACGTACACGCCAACAACCTCCTTGCTATGCTCAGTTGAGAGCTAGCATTGTACCATCTATCTATTCCACAAAGTAAAGCTCCACACTATGTGTTGATCTCTCTCTCTCTCCAAGTTAATATTACAAAAGAGACAAGGCTATAGAAAAAAAATGGACACATGAAGGTCCAAGAAAAAAAAAGTTGGACACATGAAGGTCCAAGAAAAAAAAAGAAAAAAAAGAAAAAAGAAAAGATAGCCATGTCCACAAAAGATTAAAAATAGAGAGAGAGGATCATGCAAAATGGAGTTACAACAAATCATATGGTAATAACTAGCACCCATTCTAGGCCTAGTGTACACCTTACCATCATCACAACATTCATTATACATATGGTAATATCTAGCACCCATTCTGGGCCTAGTATCCACCTTGCCATATCCATCATATCCCTACACATGCATATCTTGATCTGATTGTATGATTTGATTTTCTCCTTGGATCCGGTTTTTGACTTTGCAATACATGTGATGCAAGTATGCCTCATCTTTATACCCTACCTTGAGCTCCATATATAGCCATCATTAGAAGTAGGTTGAAGAAAGGAAATCTAATGCCTTGGTGAGGACTATACATATTGAGCGATTTGAGAGAATCAAATGAGGTGCCAAGCAAGGTTTATTTTGAAAACTTATTGAAAAAAATCCCAAGCTACTTGACATGAGGAGTAGAAGTGATTTGATTCAAGATCGTTCCATTCCTCAACTACCCAAGATGGCATGATAGACACTTCAAAGTTCACAAGTGCAAGGTATGATTCGGAATATCTCTTATGCTCGCTTCATACCATAGGAATTTTTGTTTTCACCTTGGTCCTTAACATTTACTTGAGGATGAGCAAAGGGCCAAGTGTGGGGGTGTGTTGACGGTCGTTAAGTCCCTATTTTCGACCCTCAACTTTGAACAAATTTCACTCCATCAAAGCTTGCATCATAACTGTGGGGTTATAAACTAACGGATTCCACGAGCTTTAGTGAATATTTGGATGCAGGTCATAATGAGACAGTATAGCACAAATAAAGCATCTTGACAAACAATGTCAACTGCTTAGTTTGATAGCACCATTGCAAAGTTCTTGTCGAGATGATCGAAATGGAGTTTTGGTTCACCCAATTCGGAGTCCGGATGCAGAAATTATGCCTCACGGAAGATTGTGACACGAGACATGTCGGGGGGTAGGTGCGGCCGAACCTAGTAGGTTCGGCCGGACCTATCAACCTCCTCCGATCAACACCAAACTTTGTCAAATGCCTCTACACTTAGCATAATATCCAAGGGGACCAAGTCCATGGGCCAGACACCACAAAAGTTGGTCCGGCCGCACCTCCTAGGTCCGGCCGCACCAACGAGGTCCGGTCGCACCTACTAGGTCCGGCCGCACCACCCAAAATCCTCCTCTCGGATCCACGGCACCAACAATCCCACAAACACACCTTGGATGGATGAGATACACCGGTGAATGGTCGGTTTGATGAAAAGGCTTTGGTTGGAAGCACTTGGATCGATGGACCCACACTTAACCGCCACAACCGCCATCAAGTAGTGATCCTGGACGTCCCTCAACACCGTCGGTGCATCACACGGCAATTGAGTAGGACCGGCCGCACCTATCGAACCCTAGGATTTCGCTCCACCGACTTGGGAACCGACCCAGGAGCGTTGATCAAGGCCGTGCACGATCAAAGGCGGCAAATCATAGGGCCGGCCGCACCTGGAGATACGGCCGCACCTCCTTGCTCGTCACTGCAGCTCCCTCTCGCCTACAAGTACCCCCTCCTGCAGCCACTGACCCAGAGGGCCTATATATAGAGCCTGGCACCTCATAGAAGGACACAAGTGATTAGAAGCAAGTGGCAGAGCCCTACATAAGTTAGTATTCAGAGAGTAGGGAGAGAGAGTTGAGTGTTGGAGTAGAAGCCGGAGTGTCGATCTTCTTCCCCTAGTGTTGGAGTAGAAGCCGGAGTGTCAGTCTTCTTCCCCTTCCTCGGTGGGTGCGGTACAACTACGGTCGTCCACACCTGGGATATTTTGTAAGTTCGGATTCGTGAGTAACTAAGTCTCAAGTCATTTCATCGTTTGCTCTTAGGTTCTTCGATTACATTTAGTAGTTTCTACTTGTTGTGATTGCTTTGCTTTGAATTTGAGTAAAGTAGTGCTTGGTTAGTGTAGACGTGGTGTCTAGGCTTTCCAGTACCTTGGAATGCTTCCCGGTTCAACGGAAGAGTTGTGGTACCCTAGGGAGGTGACAGCTCCGGACGGGCTTTGTAGTCCACCACGTTAGTTCCGGCAGGTAGGAGTTACAACATCAGAGCCCCCTTCTCATCCCTTTCCGTGGCTCTTTTCCCTCTGGCCCCGACGAGCGACAAGTTTTGCCTTGATTCTATCCGTGACTCTCATGAGTCTCAAACTTCATCAGCTATCCCCTCTCTACCCGAAATCTACCCTTGCCTTTGTATCCTGCGTCACCATATCCCTCGGACGAATTAGTTCAGGTTCACAACACTTCTCGTTACCCGTGGAAATCGATACCTTGGAATACTCCCGGGTGAAAGCTACAACGGTATTCGTGCGCTTCTGGATCTATCTGTGATTGTGTAGTATACCAATAGGTTTTCTGGCGCTGTTGCAAATCTAGTAACGACGTAAGAAGTGCCAACATTGTAGCTGTGGTGGCTAGAGGTGCATGCCTGACCTACCAAGAGATTTCAAATTGTCCTTTGGACTCGCCCTAGGCTAACCCGCACGAATAGGAGTGCGTTGTGACAGAACGGTGGCTCCAAAAGGTGGGCGTCTTCAGAGTTGGAACGGATGCCGCGATTTAAAGAAGCTTTTTATGAGATTCAATTTGGTTTATTCTTCTTTGCTTGGAACTTCAACAAGAGCTTGATCTAATCTCTCTAGATTGGTTTTACCTATCCCTCTCTATCTCTTGCTACCTCCGGTTTTCATAGAATAGATTTGTTTCTTTTGATGTTATTTAGATTAGATGCATAAGAGTTTCCCTTCTGGTGGAGGGTGAAGTTGTACCTCTTTCTGCTTCCTGGGATCTGGCGCAGGAAACTCTGAAGGGCAAGGTGGGCGACGACCCGCAGTTGACCCACCCCGTGTGTGGTAGGAAGGCACCGAGCTTGACCCACCCCATGTGCGGTAGGTAGGCGCCGAGCTTGACCCACCCCGTGTGCGGCAGCAAGGCACCGAGGTTGACCCACCCTGTCTGCGGCGTGTAGGCGCAGAGGAAGAATCCCGTGCTGCAAGCCTGCACCTTTGCCTCATCTGAGGACTAGACGTGCCTACCGAAGTCGGCTGCAACTTTCGTTGTCGCTTCAACGGAGGAGGATCAAGTGCCTTTGCATCTCTCTTGCCACCATCTCGGCCCATCTGCAATAAATTTCTCGAATTAGTGTCATTCCAAGAATTTGGCGGCGGATTGTGGTATCCGCTGGAGCCTGGAGGCGGACGCATACCTCTGATTTCGCCAATGGATTGAGGTATCCGCTGGAGGCTGCTGCAGGTGGGGCGGCGGCGGCAGTGGTGGAACCCTATGAAGGGGTTGCGCCGCAAGTGAGGAGGTAGTAAATGGGCGGATGGCAGGTCAGCATGAGTAACACGCCGTTGGATAAATCCATAAAGGTGTGTGTTGTGCGCTGTTGGCACTCTGTGGCCAGGAAATGGGAAGATCCTTTCCTACCTGTAGTTTACAAAGAAGTTCCTCTGTTCCGATGTATACCAGACCAGATCATCCTCCGGACGTATGTCGATGAGTATGAAAGTCATCACAGGATGGTCCTGTACTACATAATACAAAGAACCGGACAATCCTTTCGCATATTTGGTCAATCATGGCCACATTGGAGATCAACACATCCCTTCCTCTATAACATTTCGATTTGCCTAATACTACAGATTATGAGCACATCACGTTGCATACTCCTCAATCATGCCCACATTGGAGATCAACACATCCCTTCCATCGTCGATTCGATTCGCTTGGTACTACAAGATTTTGAGCACGTCATGGTGCATACTCCTAGATCATGCCCACATTGGAGATCAACACATCCCTTCCTTCATCGATTCGATTTGCCTAGTACTACAGATTCTGAGCACGTCACATTGCATACTCCTCGATCATGCCCACATTGGAGATCAACACATCCCTTCCTTCGTCGATTAGATTCGCATACTACTAGAAGATTATGAGCACGTTGCATACTCCTCGATCATGCCCACATTGGAGATGAACACATCATTCCTTCCTTCGTCGATTTGATTCGCTTAGTACTACAAGATCATCAGCACGTTGCATAATACTCGATCATGGCAACATTGGAGAGGATAAGAAATGGATATTATCTAACCTACCATTCACGTCGCCCATATAGGACGTTCTGTTGTTTTATAATACAACATACCGGATAATCCATCATCCCCATGCGCGATTGTATATTTTGTATAAGTCGTACAGGAAGTTCCAATACTACATAATACAGTTAACCAGATAGTAGGTGTTGACAACTGCTAAGTTCCTACTTTAGCCGTCAATATATTCATAAATAAAGGAGCAAAAGACATTTCTTACACGCATTTAGTTAAGAATAATATAGTTCCACTTGTCCTTGGAGCTTTTGTGATTGTAGGTAAAATAAGCATAAAAGAAGTGACAACTCACCTTTTATGGGCCAAGCCACGTCACCTCAGCCAAGGAAGGGCTGCCACCTAGGATCCCATGCATGCAATCCATGTCATCAATCCTAGGGAAGCAACCTCGACGAATCAGAGGGCGACACATGGACATCACACGGATTGAACGGCCCATGGGCAGGCAAACTGCCTCAAAACCAGGTGGACACCGGGGACCGACCTTAGGACCCACAGGACAACCACCACGAGAAAGCACAGGCTGAGGTGGGCCCACAAGGGGTCGGCTGACCCCACAGGTCAGCCGAACCGACCTTGTGTTGGCGCATCCCAGCCTTCCACGTGGTTCTTCCTAGTCGGCTCCTGATCCATTCCCGAGGTGTTCACGCCATTCTTTCGAAGTTGTGAAGGACCGATTAGGCGAACCAGAGAGGGGGGGAGTGAATGGGAGCCGATAAAAATTCTTCTCGAAGGAGATGAGAACTCCAACAAGACGAACACAGCTTCCAACTCACGTCTCCGACCCAACTACCCAAGTTGGTCAAGACCACGCAGCCACTGGAGTGCTACTGGTCCTAGGAACCAACACTCAACCTTCCTAGCCAAAACTCACCAAAACACACAGCGGAAACTTGCACGGCTTGCTGCCTGTGCTACACCGGTCAGACCGATGGCCTGCTCCGGTCAGACCGGTGACACCGGTCAGACCGGTGGACAGAGCCGGTCAGGCCGGTGGCTACAGCAGCCGCACAGCAAACGTTCCAGGAAGCCTCAGTGAATCCTCTAGGCCCTGGAACAAAAACCACCACGATACACAACCTGTGAGGAAGAAGAACCCCTCACAAACCCTAGCAAAACAACTCCAAACACTCCAAGAACTGATCAGCAGGACCACGGGACAAAACCACACGGACAAGGTTGTTCCCCGAGACAAAAACCCACCAAGGGCTAGCACCGGTCAGACCGGTCAAGAGCACCGGTCAGACCGGTCGTGCCTGGGCAGCTCGGGATGAACAGCGCCCGCGAGTCAACTCCTCCAAATCCAACTCCCGATCTCCCGATCCGCTCCACGGTTTTGCACAAGACTTTGGGGATAGTAGGAACACCTCATGGGTACTCCATAGCCAAGATTTGGTCCACCAAAACTTGTCAAATCAAGAGGAATCGAAGAAATCCCACCAAGAACGCCTCTAACCCTAGAGCCACGAAAACCCCAAAATCGAGCCCCTTTGCTCACGGATTTGGAAGGGGAATCAAAGGGAAAAGAACCACGAAGGGTTCATGCATACATCCCCCACCAAATCCCAAAGAGAAAGGCCTCGAAATCGCTCCAAGAAAATCGCCAAGAAAAGGCTCCGAAAATCACCAAAAAGGAGAAACGGGAAAGACACATCCAAGCCTTGAGGAACCACGCCGAATCATCTATACATACCAAAGAGGTTCATACAAGGTCTAGCTTGCCGCCCGATCATCCTTCCCTCTCACAAGATCTCACCATGAAGCTCTCAAGCTAGTCCTACGAAAATCCTAAGAAAATAGGAAGGAAAATAGGAAAACCAAATGAGCTAGGGTTCCAAGAGATGGCTGCCATCCTCTCACCACTTGGGTTATATGGAGGCAACCGAAAGACTAAAATACCCTTACTAGCTAACTAGGGATACATGCCCCTCGAGGGCGAAATTGGAAGTCTTTGTCTTCGCACCATCGGACGGATGCCCAGCGACCGCAAGCTTGCTTAGCCTCGACGCAAGCCTTGCGATCCCGACGCGTGTCCTCCGCTTCGAAGATTCCGGACTGCGTCGTCGCACACCGGTCAGACCGGTTATCCTCACCGGTCAGACCGGTACCCACCGGTCAGACCGGTCAGACCCACCGGTCAGACCGGTCTGGAGCTGCTGCACCTCCGTCTTCGGTTCTTCGGTCTTGGCTTTGTGGATCAACCAAGGAACCCAGTGGTTTTCTGGTGAACCACCGGAAACCCCGCGAACTCGGTGTAGCCTCCGCCAATCACCACTCATGACTCGGCTCCCACGTAGTCCCGGCTCGACCTTGGTTTTGAGGCTCAACCAAGAAACCGTCCATGACTTCATCTTGCCGTTCTTGCCACCATGCGGCCCGCACTTGACCCCGCTGGCCACCGGGTCCCTCGAACCAAGCCTACTTGTCTTCTCCACACCTGGAGGCCTCACCGGCAACGACCTTTCACGCTTGTTCTTCACCTGCACCTGCACCAGTCAAGCCGCAACCTGCACCTGCAATACTTAGCCAAGAATCAGTCCACACCACGTTGTCAATCACTCATCACACCAGGAAGCGACCATCCACCGGTCCTCGAACCACACCTGGCTCTCAATCTCCCCCTTGATGAGTGCATTGACAACACACACGTTTTGGTAACCAAGAGAAAAGGAAAAGAAAAGAAACGACTAAAAGAAACTCCAACAAGCGATCGAAAGCCAAAGAAAAGGCAAAGAGCAAGATCACTTGAAGAAGACAAGTCTCGGACCCCTTAGGCAAGGGCAACGGCTCGACACATCCGAGACAAAACATGCTCAAGCAAAGAGCACAAACCATCAAATCAAAGCTCGAAAACCACAAAGAGCTCCCCCTGCACACATGCAAGCTCCCCCTGAACTGATGCAACTCCCCCTGGACAAATGCATGCGAACCACTTCACAAAACAGAGCAGCTGCAACAGCTCAGCTCTGACCGGTCAGACCGGTCGACACCACCGGTCAGACCGGTGGGCAACATGTGAACAGGACCAGCACTCTGACCGGTCAGACCGGTGACCTTAACCGGTCAGACCGGTGCACAACAGAGCCCAAAAATAGCTCGAAACCACCTGAAAACCTTCCAAATGCATTCAGTAGGCCAAAACATGCTCAAACTTCTCCCCCTTGTTGACAATGCATGAATCAAGCCAAAAATGCAAAAAATGCAACCTAGAGCTTCTCAAATAGACAAAATTCAACATAGGATGCTACACATGTCCAAACGAGCAAGTTAGATACTCTATAGCTTCGTAAAGACATAAACTTCATGATCACCAAGTTTCACAACCATTGGGCGAAGCTAAGATAGAATTTAGCAATTTTGCGAAAAATCACCCTCTCATGAGCAAAGTCCTAAACATGAGCAAAACATGTCAAAATGGCAAAGCCACACAAACTTCATGCTAGGACAACCATTCTAAGCATAAGACCATCATAAACACCCACAAGCACCTCATGTCATGTCAAAGCCACCGAGCCATGTGCCTACTTCTATATATGAGACTTCTCATTGGTAGGCATCATGCAACGATTTAGCACCCAAAGCAAATTAAAATTAGCACATATGACATGGGAGCACATTTTTCAAGCAATTTACATTTCATTTTCAGATTTATAATTGGTACATGAAATGTCTTTGCGACAAAAAGGAACTTATGCCCCTCCACAAGATGAAGCATGGGGGCTAAACATTCATGATGGCAAATGAGCCTTTGGCCCCATATGATCAAAATAAGCTATCCAACCACAAATTAAGCATAGCCAAGCCACTAAAACATGTCAAGATCATGTAAAGGCATGTACTCACAAGAGAGCATATATATGAAATTTTTCAAAAACATAGCCATCAACCATGGATACAAACCAAGATTATCAAGAGCTAAGCCAAACTAACCATAGCTTACCAAATTAGCTCACAAAGACATATATGTCATTCCATGGTGAACAATGTGTATAGGAGAAGCCTTTCCTAAACAATGCATATGATACAAAATGCATGCAACCTAAGATACAAAGATGCCTATACATCATGCTACATATGCTATGCCAAATGCAAGAAATGCACAAAGGAAAGCTATACATATGCTACAAAGAAGCTCCCACACACAAAGCTCACAAACGACCGGCTCCTCGAGGGGAGGCAAAAAGGGCTCGACACCACCGGCAAAAAACAAAGGAGAACAAAACTCACAAGCTCCGTCTAAACACATGCATTAGGGCCAAAGAGCATACAAAGCTCACCCTTAGTACACATGATAGAGCAAAGAGCACACTAAGCACACAGGCTCCCCCTAAACTCATGCATTAAGGTCAAAGAGCATACAAAGCTCACCTTACATACATGAGATAGGGCAAGGAGCAAAACGAACCAAGTGGCTTGACCAAGGCCACACACTTGAAGATCACAAAAATACTTACCTTGATCATTTCTTCAGAAGTCACCCATCCTTGTCCACCGTCCCCGAAAGTGATGTACCTCCATATCATCACCGGGGTATGAGGCCGGAGAACCACCCCCGATATCAACCAAATGTTCTCCGGGTCTCCCACCTGCAACTCAAAACCAAGAGCGAGAGCGAGCAAACGACTCAACACTGGGGTTAGTACCAAAGGTGTCAAACCAGTGCCGGGCCATTTCCTCAAAAGTAGGGTTAGCAACATCCATCCTACCGCGCCTATCAAAACTGCGATCCATCCCATCTAACCTATCAAACCTGGAACCACCATGGGTAAACCACTCCCGTCTCACTGGAGGAGTACGAGTACCACAAAAGGGAAACCGTGGTCCGTAGCCCCTCTGAGACTCAAAGATGCGACCTCTCCCAAACTCGTATTGATCACGAGGTGGAGAACGTCCAGCAAACTCAACACCACCAGACTCAAAGCGCCTACCACCTGTTCCACGACCAAACAGGCTGAACCCTCTAGCTTCACAATCCCGGAAACCAAACTGTCCAGCACTCTGCCTAGCACCGGTCTGACCGGTCACTCTGACCGGTCTGGCCGGTGGTCCTCGGCCAGCAAACCTGCCTCCACCTGAAGCTCTTCTATCTCTCCATGCTGGAACTGTATGCACAACACCCTTTCCCTTAGGTAGTGGCATACGAGGCTCAGGCACACCATGAGAAAGGTGGTACCTGTCCTTGTTCGCCCACTCCTTAGCCAATCTCGCCTCTCTTCTTTTCTTAAAGCAAAACTCTCTCTTATGACCATCCTTTCCACAAAACTCACAATGGAAACGAATTGGTCTTGGCTTAGGTTTTGGGTGTGGCTCTTCACAAGGCTTCTCACTAGGTTTCTCACTAGGCTTCTCACTTGGTTTTTCTCTCGATTTAAGCAACTGGTTTGGCTTGGGTGCAAACTTGTCTTTGGGTGTTGGTTGTGGTGGAACTGGAGTATTCCCAAATTTCCCTTCTCTCACACCACTGCTCTCACCAAACTTATCAGATCCCAAAGCCCAACCATCAAAGCGCTTACAACTGCCAATTAACACACCCAGCTGAGGCTCATGACTGGACACCCAACTCAACACCTCACGCACCTTACTGTTCTCATCCTGCAAATGATCAACACATTTTGCAAGTTCCAAATTCTTCACAGCATGTAATTCACAGGTAGAGCAAGCAGTAGGAATAGGCACTTTCAAATCAGCCTCAAGCGAAACAATGCGAGAACGAAGCTCAGCAATTTTTTCATGCAAACCAGGGCAAGAAGTACATGCACCAAGCAAAGTGGGTCTAGATTGCAGCTCAGCCAACTCAACCCTAAGCACATCTAGTTCCTCACACTTGGAGGCATGCTTTTCCCTAAGAGCAGTCAAATCAGCTAGGAAAACAGAGCAATCAGCACAATCAATCTCATCAGAAACCACAGGGCTAGCCTTAAGCGAATCAATTTCAAGCTTGCCATCAAGAACCTGTGTTTCTAGCTCAGCCACTCTAGTCCTAGCATCTTCAAGCAAAGCTCTAAGCTCCTTCCTAAGCTTCTTAGCCTCTCTAAGCATGTGATCACGATTATCAAGCAAGTCAACCAACTCCTCATTCTCCTTGCGTAAAGAAGAGAGCTCATCACATACCTCATCCTCGGAGTCGGAGTCTGATTCCGAGGCGTTCTTCTGGCTTCTCTTGCTGCCGGAGCTGCGTGCCATGCCGCATAGCCCATCCTTCTTGTTGCAGCCTCTCGAAGTCTTGCTTGCGGTACAGCAAAGGCCGTTCAAGTACTTGCCGAAGTCCTTCTTCTTCTTTCTGTGCTTCCTCTTGCTGTCCTCTTCTTCTTCTTCTTCGCTCGAGCTTGATGACACATCCTCAGAGTCGGAGTCGATGTCGCTCGATCTCTTGATCTTTTCTCGGGTCCGTGTCTTCCTCCCATGTTCATGTTCCTTCTTCTTGGATCTTCTTCCTTTGTCCTTGGACTTGTGCTTGTCGTGGTTGTTCACCTTCGGACACTCGGCGAAAAAGTGTCCGGTCTTGCCGCACTTGAAACACGCTCTCGAGTTCCTCCTTGAGTTCACCCGGTTCTCGTGCAGCCTCTCGAACCGCCTGGTCAGCAACGCCAGCTCGTCCTCTCCAAGCACGTCGAACTCCTCGTCTGGCAAAGACATCAAAGAAGACAAAGAGTACATCCTGGAGGATGCGTTAGCATTAGACTTGGCTCCTTTGCCACTAACGAGAGCGAGACTATGAGAATCAGTCGGGCTCTCGATCTTGGCTGTCATACCACGGTCCAACTCAGCCGACTTGAGCTTCGAGAACAGCTCGTTCACCGTCAAGGTGTCATACTTCTCGGACTCAACAATAGCCTCAAACTTCCCGTCCCATACGGTACGATCCAACGAGTGCAAGAGCTTCACGGCTCTATCATGATCATTGTATGGGAGGACGTCCACATTGGCTCTCATGTTGTTCACAACGACCGTAAATCGCTGGAAAAGGGCATCGACGGACTCGCCGGGGAGATGAGTGAAGTTCTCGTACTCTCTCCGGTAAGTCGCGTACATCCGAGCCTGAACCTGAGCATTCCCAGCATGAGCATCCTTCAACTGCTCCCAAATCCTACAAGCTAAGTCCTCTGTCTGAACCCGATCGAATTCAGGTGGACACAGGGCACGAAACAAGTAGTCGACAGTCTTGTTGTTGGCTTCGAACATATCCCTCGATCCTGGAGCAAGGAAGTTCATCGGATGAACATAAGCTGTGTTCACCGTGACATCCCAAAGGATCTGACCCTTTCCGCGGAGGAACGCCGCCATCCGCCTTTGCCACATCTGGTAGTTCTTCCCATCGAAGTGCGGAGGACCCGAACCCCGTTCCTGGTACGCCATCTTTGGATCTTAGACTGGTAAGAGTCAATAAAGACCCGAACCGGCTCTGATACCAATTGAAGGACCGATTAGGCGAACCAGAGAGGGGGGGAGTGAATGGGAGCCGATAAAAATTCTTCTCGAAGGAGATGAGAACTCCAACAAGACGAACACAGCTTCCAACTCACGTCTCCGACCCAACTACCCAAGTTGGTCAAGACCACGCAGCCACTGGAGTGCTACTGGTCCTAGGAACCAACACTCAACCTTCCTAGCCAAAACTCACCAAAACACACAGCGGAAACTTGCACGGCTTGCTGCCTGTGCTACACCGGTCAGACCGATGGCCTGCTCCGGTCAGACCGGTGACACCGGTCAGACCGGTGGACAGAGCCGGTCAGGCCGGTGGCTACAGCAGCCGCACAGCAAACGTTCCAGGAAGCCTCAGTGAATCCTCTAGGCCCTGGAACAAAAACCACCACGATACACAACCTGTGAGGAAGAAGAACCCCTCACAAACCCTAGCAAAACAACTCCAAACACTCCAAGAACTGATCAGCAGGACCACGGGACAAAACCACACGGACAAGGTTGTTCCCCGAGACAAAAACCCACCAAGGGCTAGCACCGGTCAGACCGGTCAAGAGCACCGGTCAGACCGGTCGTGCCTGGGCAGCTCGGGATGAACAGCGCCCGCGAGTCAACTCCTCCAAATCCAACTCCCGATCTCCCGATCCGCTCCACGGTTTTGCACAAGACTTTGGGGATAGTAGGAACACCTCATGGGTACTCCATAGCCAAGATTTGGTCCACCAAAACTTGTCAAATCAAGAGGAATCGAAGAAATCCCACCAAGAACGCCTCTAACCCTAGAGCCACGAAAACCCCAAAATCGAGCCCCTTTGCTCACGGATTTGGAAGGGGAATCAAAGGGAAAAGAACCACGAAGGGTTCATGCATACATCCCCCACCAAATCCCAAAGAGAAAGGCCTCGAAATCGCTCCAAGAAAATCGCCAAGAAAAGGCTCCGAAAATCACCAAAAAGGAGAAACGGGAAAGACACATCCAAGCCTTGAGGAACCACGCCGAATCATCTATACATACCAAAGAGGTTCATACAAGGTCTAGCTTGCCGCCCGATCATCCTTCCCTCTCACAAGATCTCACCATGAAGCTCTCAAGCTAGTCCTACGAAAATCCTAAGAAAATAGGAAGGAAAATAGGAAAACCAAATGAGCTAGGGTTCCAAGAGATGGCTGCCATCCTCTCACCACTTGGGTTATATGGAGGCAACCGAAAGACTAAAATACCCTTACTAGCTAACTAGGGATACATGCCCCTCGAGGGCGAAATTGGAAGTCTTTGTCTTCGCACCATCGGACGGATGCCCAGCGACCGCAAGCTTGCTTAGCCTCGACGCAAGCCTTGCGATCCCGACGCGTGTCCTCCGCTTCGAAGATTCCGGACTGCGTCGTCGCACACCGGTCAGACCGGTTATCCTCACCGGTCAGACCGGTACCCACCGGTCAGACCGGTCAGACCCACCGGTCAGACCGGTCTGGAGCTGCTGCACCTCCGTCTTCGGTTCTTCGGTCTTGGCTTTGTGGATCAACCAAGGAACCCAGTGGTTTTCTGGTGAACCACCGGAAACCCCGCGAACTCGGTGTAGCCTCCGCCAATCACCACTCATGACTCGGCTCCCACGTAGTCCCGGCTCGACCTTGGTTTTGAGGCTCAACCAAGAAACCGTCCATGACTTCATCTTGCCGTTCTTGCCACCATGCGGCCCGCACTTGACCCCGCTGGCCACCGGGTCCCTCGAACCAAGCCTACTTGTCTTCTCCACACCTGGAGGCCTCACCGGCAACGACCTTTCACGCTTGTTCTTCACCTGCACCTGCACCAGTCAAGCCGCAACCTGCACCTGCAATACTTAGCCAAGAATCAGTCCACACCACGTTGTCAATCACTCATCACACCAGGAAGCGACCATCCACCGGTCCTCGAACCACACCTGGCTCTCAAGTTGTCCTAAGCCTATAAATAGAGGAGAGGGGACTCATTTCTTACCCAACTCACTTTCCAACTCCTCTCTCACTTTTGGTTTCCAAGGCTAGGAGGTAGGCTAGAGTAGTTCTACTTCAGGTTCCAAGTCTACTTTGGGATCTAGGTATGAGTTCTCTTGTATCTTTATTTTATTGTATGACTTTGATCTACTTCAGTTATTCAGCTATTTCATATAAAGTAGTGTTAGCACATATGGGTGATTTGTTCATGTGTTCTTCGTTCGTTCATCATTTAGAAGCTCTTGTTCTTGATGAACAAGGCCTTTCGATCCACTTGATGAATGATTTACTCATGTCTTCGGTGTTTGTTCATAAGTTAGTGGCTCGTGTTCTTCATGAACCCGACCCTTTGATCCTGTTGAATAGACATAGTAGAACATGAATCCGTTTGTGTGCCTAGCCTAGTTTGATCTAGTTAGATCACGTGTTTGTGTTGTATAAAGTTCGAGTTCAAGCTACGGTACTCGGTGTAAGTGGCCAGTTATCTGGTGGCACTGACCTGGGTCACAATAGCTCGGGCCGGCCAGTGTCTAGTTAACAACGTAAGCATGGTGCTTGGGTTGAGTAGCTGCATTGCATATGAGAATATCCCACAGATAGTTAGGGGTAGTCCGCGGTGATGACAGCCGTTGGACCCTTTGTACTCCCCCACATTCGGGTACGCTGTAGGAGTCTAAAATCTAACAACCGACATCGTGCGGAAGCGACGTGGGCGGTTAGCTCCCCATTTGTGCCTGGGTGCTGAGCGGATATTCATACAATGCTCAAGTGACTGACTGGCTTCTACTGACTTTATATGTTTAGTACCTTAGAACCTAGAGCTAACTCGTATGTTGCCTCCTAAGCCGTAGTGTACCATAGAGAGAACGAGTTCGGGTGTGTTCGCACCACCCATCCTTATCATATCTTACCCCTGTGTTTGGGACCTGACTTATTCTCGTCATTGATCTATACTCATTGCAATAGTGTTGCACATGTTAATCCAACCATGCCTTCCTTGGATTCGATACCCTTTGGAATACTCCTTTGGGTAAATGCTACAATGGTATATCCGTGTGCTTGCGGATTCTTTGTAAACGTTAGGATTACCATCAGAACATTTCTAGCATCGTTTCTAGGAACTCACGAACTTAGCAAAGATGTTAAGGAATGCCTACTACCATTTCTGGTGCCGTTACTGGGACACAAACCTAGTGATGACGTTAAGAAATGTCAACAAGCATTTCTGGTGTTGTTGCCTGGGAAGGCTAAAGGATAACATGACAACACTTTGCATATGTTTATAATCATGACAGGGTAAAGCAGTTCTCAATGCAGGCTAACCTTGATTGTCTTCTTTGTCTTTGGATGATGAAGACATGTAGTGCATGATTGTTTTCGACTTACCGCCGAATTTCACTGAAGATCCTGAGTCACTTGTAAGGGGAGCTAGAACTCATTTCGGTTCTCCCCAGCGTGTACGTACGGAAGTCGACCCAGCTTCCTTTGTGCCATCTACTTCAATTCCTATGGCCAACCCCAAGAAGACTCTCCATGAGTACTCTGCTCCCTCTGCTGATCAGGTGCCCACAGGCCCCGAGATCAACACCGGGAACGGAAACTTCGAGATCAAAACTGGCCTCATTACGATGGTACAGGCTAGCCCATTCTGTGCCAAGCCTAATGAAGACGCGAGTGCCCATTTGCAACAGTTCCTGGAACTGTGCAGCACCTTCACCATACGAGGAGTGGAGGAAGATGCTATTCGTCTGTGACTATTTCCATTCTCGCTCCTGGGAAAGGTGAAGCAGTGGTTCTATGCGAACTGTGAGGAGATTAATACTTGGGCAAAATGCTCGGTGGCATTCCTCGCGAAGTTCTTTCCGTTGGGTAAAACCAATGCCCTGTGGGGAAGAATTTCAAGCTTTCAGCGAGCAGCAAATGAGACTATCCCAGAAGCTTGGGAGAGGCTTCAAGAGTACATCTTGGCCTGTCCTCACCATGGGATGGACAACTGGCTTATTCTGCAGAACTTCTATAATGGGCTGACTCTGACAGCCCGAGGACATGTTGATGCTGCTGCTGGAGGAGCTTTCTTCTCATTCACTATTGCTAATGCAACTCAACTTATTGAGAAGATGGTCTCCAACCAAGGGTGGAGTGACGATCGACTCCAGCCACGTCAAAGGGGTACACATACTGTCAAGGAAGCAGATATGTTGAACGCCAAGATGGACCTATTGATGAAGCGAATGGATGATCTAACCAATGAGAAGGCTGCCATGGCCACCACTACTCAAGCTATGGACTCTCGCAAGACCTGCGAAGTCTGTGGTAATACTGGGCATTCAGGGAATTACTGCCCTACTACCCAGGAGGATGTGATGTTCATGAACAGCAACAACAACGGTTATCGTCCACAAGGATGTCAAACGTGGAATCAATGCCCTTATTATCAAGGAGGTAATCAAGGTAATTCTTTCAATCCCATCCAACCTTCCTTGAAAGATCTTGTTTTCGGGCAAGCTAAGATCAATGATAGTTTCAACAAGAAGTTAGCTACCTGTGATAAGGCTCTGGAAAGCCTTAACACCATGGTTGATAGCCTCTCTTCTACTCTTAAGAGCCAGTTAAGCTTTAATAAGATGATAGAAACCCAGTTAGCTCAGATAGCTGCTTTGGTTCCTTCTGCTGAAGACGGGAAGATTCCGGGGCAACCCGTATCCTCTTGTGAGAATGTTTGTGTAGTGTCCACTAGATGGGGTCAGCCATCTAGGCGGACACAACCTACTGACTATGCAAGGAAGCCAGTACAGCAGGTTCTTGATCCATGGGAATCTTCAGCAATTATGCACAGAAGAGACCTTGGTTATCCGGCTATCACTTGCATGATATACTATCAGAAAATCAGGAATGCTCTCTGTGATCTTGGTGCGAGTGTCAAGCTCATGTCCAAGGCTATGTTCGAGAGATTGGGATATCCTGCTTTTTCTCCAACCTCGAAGACAGTTCAACTTGCTGATGCATCGATCCGACATCCGGAGGGGATAGTGGGGAGCTTACTGGTATTTGTCTAGGGGTCTTGCATCTTCGCGGATTTCGTGGTCCTTGATATGCAGGATGATGCGGAAATGCCACTCATTCTTGGGAGGCCATTCCTAAGAGACGCAAAGGCGAGGATCAATGTGGGAAAGGGAATGATCCGTTTCCGCATTGGGAAGAAGAACTTGATGTTCCGATATCGACCAACAGAAGAGCAATGCTATTCAGTGCAAGGAAATGATGAGCAATCCGGGGAATGGACGGAGCCACGACCCCAGCTCAAGCAACCTCTGACCACACCAATGAAAACAAAGAAAACAAAGAAGGTGTGGCGGGAGGTACAAAAGTCACACCCCTCTACTTCTCGGGAGTAGGGTGACGAGTGGAATTAATCATCGAGAAAAGTCCTGCTCTTGGACTTAAAACGATGAGTCCTTTTTGCCAATAGGTAAAATTGGTATTTATCTCATATTTCCCTTTCCAAAATTTTATTTGAATTCCCAAAATGCATGTTTAATTTTTCCAACAGTGCATCTACATGCTAGAATTTTTCTACCCAATTTTCCTTTTCAAATAAAATTTCTGAAAATAATTTTTGAGCTTGGAAAAACCTTGAAAAATTCTTGGAGCCACTTTGTGGGTGAAATTGGACCGAGGCACTTGGGTAGGACACCAAGTAGCCATTAGAGAGCCGTTGCAAAAAGCTAGAGGCGAACAGACCCAAGGTGGGGTCGGCCGACACAGCCCAACGGTCGGGTGGGCCCCGCCGCCTCCAACGGCTCCTAGCCGTTGCCACCGCCCCATGTCTCGGTGCCCCGCTCAATTGCCTATAAATAGAAGGGGATTGGCGGTATTCTTCACCCATTCACTCATTTTCATCAGACTCCCCCTCTCTACTCTTTGGCTCTTTGGTTTTCATGGATTTCTTGCTCAAGATTGAAGTGACCAGCACCCCCTCCAAATTGTTGCTGAATATTGATCATTGGTGGAGCAACCTCGGTAAGAATTTCATTTAGTTTTACTAATCCATCACCGAGTTGTTTGTGTTGTTCGTTGTGCACCATGAGTTGGGCCACCGGTGTGTTCCGGAAGGTGACTTGCTCCCGCCATTCGCGAGACGGAGGAAGCTCATCCCGCCGCTCCGAAGCCACACCAAGCCCAATGTCGACGGAGCATGAAGAAGAAGAGGAGGAGCTCCCTACACCAAGCCCAATGTACGCCATTCACGCCCCCTTCATCGACTTGAGGGACGAACAAGAGAGACAAGCCTACGCCATCCTCAAGGATTGGGTCTTCTCCAACACGAGGGAATTCGACCCAGCCCTTCTGGAAAGGATAGGTATGGACTCCGAGTTCGATTCCATTTGGCAAGCTCTTGGTTGGGAAGGTTTTGTCCCGGTTCAGGAGATCCGTTCTAGGCCTATTACCATCCAGTTCCTCTGCACTCTTCAAGAAGATACATCTTGTATTTCGTTTCGATTTCATGGAGTTCCATATCGGGTTTCGTGGAAGGATCTTAGTTGCACCCTCGGTTTCCATCGTCGTTGTGCTATTCCTCTTGAGCAAGCTTGTAGTGATTTTAATCACGAAAGTTTTTGGGAAGAGCTTTCTGGTCGGTCTGTTCGCGGCAAGTTGACACCTCGGTGCAACGATATCTTGCATCCCACTCTCCGACTATGGCACAAGTGGCTCGCCATCACTCTCTTTCCAAGGGATGATGTCCGAACCGTGCGCACTGACGAGATGATGATTTTATATGCCACGGTCAGAGGATCAAGGTCTCCCCCGTTCAAGCTATGATTCGGCAGTGGTTGACGAACTTTAAGATGACGGGTTCTATTGAATGTACGACTTTGATTTCTCGCATCGTCACGAATCTCGGGGTTACTCAAGGGCCTAATTTGCCCTACATTGCTAATCCCTGGACTCTAATCGATGAGGCTTATTTGACTCAGGGGCATATTCTTAAGAAGGGTCCGGATGATTCTTTGGTTTTCTTTTACCCTGGCTATGCAAACCAAATTCGGTTACCTAACCCGGATTTCAGGTTGTACGGCCAAGGGCCACTGACCGTTCCTCTCGAGGAGCCTCGTCATTCTAGTGTCTCTGGTGACAGCGTTACTAGGAGTGCATTGAGGAGAGCAACCAGGGCACAACAGCCGCCACCATAGCCATCTCCGCAGCCGTCGCCTCAGCCTACCACACCTCGGCCTGGCACATGGACCTTTACCGAGTACATGCCTGGGGTCACTCCCGGATATGCTCCCGGTTGGGATCAGCCCATGTACCAGCAGGGTGCGAGTAGCTCGGCTTGGGCTAGTGCAGGTAGTGGCGAGTGGGCTATGCCTGTCGGTACTGCCTACGGAGATGCGACATCTTCGTCATCCGGGTTGCGCTCGTCATATCGTGGGGTTACCCTCACTCAGCGGATGAGCGAGCTCAACATCCGAGTCGGCGATCTGGAGTAGGCCGTGCACCAGCACGCTGAGTCCACCCGGGACTGGCAGCGTATGTCTGGAGAGAGACTTCACGCCATTGAGTAGGCACAGCAGCAGCAGTTGGAGGAGCAGAGGGCTTACTATCGGTGGATGGGATATCCCCCTCCACAGTAGTGAGCCTGAAGCTAGCTTGGGGAAGGACCCCCACTTTGGGGTAACTTGTATCTTCTTTTGTTTTCAGTACCTCATATGCCAAAAACACATAAAAATCTGCAAAATTAAAAAGACCAAAAATATTTATTTGCTTTCTTAAATTAGTTTGTTTTTTATATGCGTGGTAAGAATGCTTTCGTTCCTATGGTTGAAATGATGAATAATTGCTCTGTTTATTCCTCTTTTATGCCTTGTTTACAGCTTAGTATCCGATTTAAGTTTTGAGTTAGTTGGCTTGCATGATCAAACCTTAGCTTGAAACTTGTGGGTAGCAAAAAGCATGACCTTTGCCTAAGTTGTTTTGAGGTATGATATGGTATAATAGAGTTGCTATGAGTGTGTGCCAAGTGATGTTTGATTTCCGGAGATTTCTTTTGAAAAATGCTAAAATGATAAGTTCCTCAATGATGAGAAATTCCTATCCAAGGCCATATGTAGATTCTAGCCCTTTTTAGCTTCCGCATATGCTACCTAATTTCTTCATTGAGTGTTGTCGAATTATCGTGACCCTCGGCGAGAAACTTGTCATGCACCTATGATCAGGATCACGTACACAGCCACCATATGCTAGACTTCCACCTTGGAAGTTAGCAACCATCATTCCATCCATTCTACAAATAAAACTCTGCGCATTCTTCATGATTTTATCCCTCTCCAAAAAATATTCAAGAATGACTATGGGCTATGTAAAAAAAGAGAGAGAAGAGATACATGCTCAAGGGCATGCATAAAAAAATAATAAAAAAATAAAGAAGCATAGCCCAAGTCTCAAAATCTTCAAAAAGGAGAGAAGGAAAAATCATACCAAAAGGAGTCTGTTCTCCATCCACCATATATACACACACATGCACATCTTGATCAGATTGTATGACTCATTGCTCCCAAGGATCTGGTTTTCGACTCGACAAAACATGAGAAATAGGTATGCCATATGTTTTCCATACCTACAGACCCACATATAAGCTTATTAAGAGTAGGTTGTGAAAGAAGGCAATCAAGGTACAAGCAATTGGCAATCTCTATGTAATCATTCTATCTTTCAAGCACCCAAGGCAAGGTGAAGCTACATGCCCCGTATCGATCAAGCAAAATGTAAGATCAATGCTAACTCATTCAACTCTGGATAGAATACCTAGCAGTATGCTTGTCATAAATTAGGAATATTACATCGTAGCAACTCCTGATCAACCAACCTAAGTTTTTAGTGTCTTGCTCGGGACGAGCAAGAGGCTAGCTTGGGGGAGTTGTTGACGGCTGTTAAGTGCCTACTTTAGCCGTCAATATACTCATAAATAAAGGAGAAAAAGGCATTTCTTACACACATTTAGTTAAGAATAATGTAGTTCCACTTGTCCTTGGAGTTTTGTGATTGTAGGTAAAATAAGCATAAAAGAAGTGACAACTCACCTTCTATGGGCCAAGCCACGTCACCTCAGCCAAGGAAGGGCTGCCACCTAGGATCCCATGCATGCAAGCCATGTCATCAATCCAAGGGAAGCAACCCCGATGAATCAGAGGGCGACACATGGACATCACAAGGATTGAAGGGCCCACGGGTAGGCAAACCGCCTCAAAACTAGGTGGACACCGGGGACCGACCTTATGAAGGACCAGAACGGCGAACCAGAGAGGGGGGGAGTGAATGGGAGCCGATAAAAATTCTACTCAAGAATTCGGCCTATGAACCCAAGATCACTCGGATACCTCCGCAAACTTCTCTTGCCAAATCCACGTAGCCACTGGAGTGCTACTGGACCTAGGAGCAAGATCCAACCAACAGGCACTCAAAACATGCTGCGGAAAACAACTTGAAACAGCTGCTGGAAGCCAAAACCGGTCAGACTGGTTTCTGAAACCGGTCAGACCGGTCTTCTGGGACTTAGCCTCTCACAGGCAGGGGAAACCGGTCAGGTCGGTTTGCCAAACCGGTCAGGCCGGTTTTGTCCAGGGAATCCCCAAAAGACCTTTGAGACCAAACCTAGCAAAACCACCTCAAGAACCCTTCAACCTTTGAACAAGAAAAGCCATAGCATGAAAGAAGCTCTCCTGTCCAAAAACCCCTCACGACAGCCCACTGGGGCTAAACCGGTCAGACCTGTTTGGGAAACCGGTCAGGCCGGTTTTGCTGGACAGTCGGGAAGAACTCAGCCCGCGGGAAAAACTCAACCTTCACCTCGATCGATCTCCCGATTTGGTCCACGGATTCAAGTGAGACTTTGGGGATAGCTGGGGTACCTCGTGGGCTACCTTTGGCTAGAAGCTCGGTCCCCAAAACCTACCCAATCAAGAGGAATTGGAAGTCAACCCTCAAGAACAACTTTCCATAAACTCCACCGAAAACCACCAAATCGAAGCCGTTTTGGAGGGTTTGTTGGAGCAAGATCACCAAGCAAAGAGGCACAAGGTCCTCATATGTGACATCCAACAAGAATCACTCAAAGAAATGGTCCCAAAACCTCACCACGAAAATTCCAAGAAAAGGCTCCGAAAATCACCAAAAAGAGAAAACTGGGGAGACACAATCAAGCCTTGAGGAACCACGCCGAATCATCTATACATACCATGAAGGTTCATACAAGGTCTAGCTTGCCTCCCGATCATCCATGCCTCTCTCAAGATCTCACCATGAAGCTCTCAAGCTAGTCCTAGAAATCTTAAGGAAAAAATAGGAAGGAAAGAAGCAAAGGGAAAATGAGCTAGGGTTCCAAGAGATGGCCGCCATCCTCTCTCTATTTAGTTTATATGGAGGCAACCGAAAGAAGAAACTACCCCTATTACATAATACTAGGATACACGCCCCCGAACGGCACTTTGGGAAACTTTCGTCGTAGCACCATTGGACGGATGCCCGGCGACCGAACCTCGCGTAGCCTCGACGCACACCATGCGATCCTGACGCGTGTCCTCCGCTTCGAAACACTTCGGTGCCCTGCGACCCCAAACCGGTCAGACTGGTTTCACCAACCGGTCAGACCGGTTTTGGCCTGATAGCCACACCGAGTCTTCAGCCTTGGCTTTGTGGCTCAGCCAAGCAACCCAGTGGTTTTCTGGTGAACCACTGCAAACCCCGCGAACTTGATGTAACCTCTGCCAATCACCACTCATGACTTGGCTCACACGAAGTCCCAGCTCCACCTTGGTTTTGAGGCTCAACGAAGAAACCGTCCACGACTTCGTCATGCTGTTCTTGCCACCATGAGGCCCGTACTTGACCCCGCTGGCCACCGGGTCCCTCGAACCAAGCCTACTTGTCTGCTCCACACCTGGAGGCCTCACCAGCATCGACCTTTCGCGCTTGTTCTTCACCTCCACCAACACCAGTCAAGCCGCAACCTGCACCTACAATACTTAGCCAAGAGTCAGTCCACACAACGTTGTCAATCACTCATCACACCAGGAAGCGACCATCCACCGGTCCTCGAACCACACATGGTCCTCAATCTCCTCCTTGATGAGTGCATTGACAACACACACATGTGGTAACCAAAGAGAAAATGAAAAGAAAAGAAACGACTAAAAGGAACTCAAACAAGCGATCGAAAGCCAAACAAAGGCAAAGCACAAGATCACTTGAAAGAGGAAAGACTCGGTCCCCTTAGGCAAGGGCAACGGCTCGACACAACCGAGTCAAAAACAAGCTCAAGCAAAGAGCACAAACCACCAAAGCATACAAGAGCTCCCCCTGCACATATGCATACTCCCCCTGAACATGTGCCAGCACTGGGCACAAACCAGTCAGGCCGGTTTCACCAAACCGGTCAGGCTGGTTTCAAAAACCGGTCAGACCGATTAAACTCGGCAGAAGCTCACCCCCAAAAGCCAACAGTTCTCCCCCTTGACTATTGGGATATGTTCCAGGGATGCAATGCAACTTTTCTCCACCAACATTTCTCCCCCTTGACTATTGGGATATGTTCCAGGGATGCAATGCAACTTTTCTCCACCAACATTTCTCCCCCTTGTTGCCAATGCATGAATCAAGGCTCAAATTTTGAAAAGATGCAACTAGAGCTTCTTAAATAGACAAGATTCATCACAAGATACTACACATGTTCAAATGAGCAAGTTAGATACTCTACAGCTTCGTATGAACATCAACTACAAGATCACCAAGTTTCACAACCATTGGGTAAAGCTAAGATAGAGTTGAGCATTTTTGCGAAAAAACACCCTCTCATGGGCAAAGTCCTAAACATGAGCAAAACATGTCAAAATGGCAAAGCCACACAAACTTCATGCTAGGACAACCATTCTAAGCATAAGACCATCATAAACACCCACAAGCACCTCATGTCATGTCAAAGCCACCGAGCCATGTGCTTACTTCTAGATATGAGACTTCTCATTGGTAAGCAACATGCAACGGTTTAGCACCCAAAAGCAAGTAAATTAAGCACATATGACATGGCAGCACATTTTCCAAGCAATTTACATTTCATTTTCAGATTTATATTTGGTACAAGAAATGTCTTTGCGACAAAAAGGAACTTATGCCCCTCCACAAGATAAAGCATGGGAGCTAAACATTCATGATGGCAAATGAGCCTTTGGCCCCATATGCTCAAAACAAGCTATCCAAGCACAAATTAAGCATAGAATTTCCACTAAAACATGTCATGATCATATAAAGGCATTTACTCACAAGAGAGCATACATATGACATTTTTCAAAAACATAGCTATCAACCATGGATATAAACCAAGATCATCAAGAGCTAAGCCACACTAAGCCATATCATACCCAACTAGCTCACAAGATCATGTATAGCACATCATGATGAACAATGTATATAGGAGAAGCTTTTCCTACAAAATGCATATGATACAAAATGCATGCAATCTAAGATACAAAGATGCCTATACATCATATTACACATGCCATGCAAGATGCAAACAATGCACAAAGAGAACTATACATATGCTACAAAGGAGGTCCCACACACCCAACTCAAGAAATCAAGCACACACCAAGCTCCCCCCGCAAATGAGTGAAAGTTGCTTGATCTAGGGGTTTGGTAAAAATGTCGGCTATCTGGTCATGTGTGGGTACATGGATCAAAGCGATTTTCCCTTTCTCAATGTTGTCTCTCAGGGAATGATACCTTACTTCTATGTGCTTGGTTTTGGAATGGAGCACTGGGTTCTTTGCAACACTTATGGCACTAGTGCTGTCACATTGAAGTGGGATGTGGGTATACTCCTCACCAAAGTCACTCATGGTGTATGTGATCCAAAGGAGCTGAGAGCAACAACTAGCTGCGGCCATATACTCTGCCTCGGTAGTGGATTGAGAAACACTCGACTGTTTGCGGGAAGACCAAGACACCAAAGAAGAACCCAAGAACTGGCAAGTCCCAGAAGTGGACTTCCTATCCAACCGACATCCGGCAAAATCCGCGTCCGAAAACCCATGAAGAGCCAAAGAAGAAGACACAGAGTACCAAAGACCGAAGTCGGGAGTGTGTCGCAAATACCTGAATATGCGCTTGACTGCTTGCTGATGTGAAGTCCTTGGAGACGCTTGAAAACGAGCGCACAAACATACCGAGAATTGGATGTCCAGCCTCGTCGCCGTCAAGTACAGGAGTGACCCGATCATGCTTCGGTACTCCTTCTGGTCCATGTGCTCACCTTCCTCGTCCGCATCAAGTGCTGTAGTCGTACTCATAGGCATCGCCATGGCCTTGGAGTCCTCCATCTTGTACTTCCTCACAATGTCCTTGGTGTTCTTGGCTTGGTGCAAAAATGTTCCTTCCTTCGATTTCTTGATCTGGAGGCTGAGGAAGAACTGCAACTCACCCATCATGCTCATCTCAAATTCCCTGCTCATGTCTTCAGCAAACCTTGCAACCAAAGAGTTCGACGAGCCACCAAAGACAATATCATCCACGTATACCTGCACAATCAGGATCTCTCTGGCCTGCCTGAGGAGAAACAAGGTCTCATCTACCTTCCCCATCTCGAAACCTCTCTCAAACAGTAACCCCCTCAACCTACCGTACCACGCTCTAGGCGCCTGCTTCAACCCATACAGCGCCTTCCTCAACTTGTACACCCGGTGGGGGTACTTCTCACTCTCAAACCCCGGTGGTTGCCTCGCATACACTACTTCCTCTAAAACACCGTTTAGGAAAGCACTCTTCACATCCATTTGGTACAATTTGAACCCTTTAGCCACGGAAAAGGCAAGAAGGATCCTAATAGGCTCCGAATGGGCTACAGGAGCAAAGGTCTCCTCGTAGTCGATCCCCTCTTTCTGACTATACCCTTGCGCCACTAACCTCGACTTGTTTCTCACCACTTCTCCTTTCTCTCCCTCTTTATTTTTCCACACCCGTTTTGTCCCAATCGGCATACAACCCGGTGGAGGATCCACTAACTCCCAAACTTGGTTCCTCTCAAAATTCTCCAACTCCTCATGCATCGAGTTAACCCAATTGTGATCAGATAGCACATGTCCAATGTCTTTGGGCTCAAAAGTAGCAACAAAAGCAGCATGGGCAAAGTGAGAATTGTTTCGAACCCTCGACCGTGTAGTACATTCATTGATGTCGCTGATGATTCTCGAAGCTGGGTGATCCACTTGAACTCGCCGGGGAGGTTCTCGCCTTGAAGCTACCTCCCCCTCAACAGCAGCTTCACCTTGATCTAGGTTTGTCGTTGTAGGTGTGGGAGAGGGCCCGTTCTCGATCATAGTCGAAGTAGTAGGTACATGCTCAGCCATGGGCACCACACCGCCATCTTCATCATCTCCATGTTCATGCTCCTCCTCCTGAAAAATCTCCTCGCCAAGTTCCTCGTCACCTGCACACTCAAAAACAAACTGACTACGTGGCTGTGTCTCGTCGAAGGTAAGCTCGCAAGTCTCCACGATTTGGTTAGTTTCAAGATTGAGCACTCGAAAGGCTCTAGAATGAGATGCGTAACCAAAGAAAATGCCATCGACAGACCTAGCCTCGAACTTGTCCAACTTCTTACCTTTCTTCAGGATAAAGCATTTGCACCCAAACACATGAAAGTGACTCACCTTGGGGGTTCTACCGTGCATCAACTCATAGCATGTTTTCTTCTTATGCACCCTGAGGTAAATCCTGTTCGACACATAGCACGCGGTATTCACCGCCTCAGCCCAGAACCTTCTCGGAGTCCTATGCTCATCGAGCATCGTCCGAGCCATCTCGTACAAGGTTCTGTTTTTCCTTTCAACCACGCCGTTCTGGGGAGGCGTATACGGACTAGAGAACTGGTGTTCAAGACCCAAGTCATGGCAAAAGGTTTCGAAATGAGAGTTTCTAAATTCCGAGCCATTGTCACTGCGGATCGCTCGTATGGCATCTCCGTGCCTCTCGTTTCTCAACCTCAAGACAAGATCTTGAACAAAACCAAATGTCTCCCCTTTCTCCTTCAAAAAGAAAACCCACGCATACCGAGAGTAGTCATCCACCACAACCAGGACGTACCACTTCCCACCCACGGATCTCACACGAGCTGGGCCAACAAGGTCCATATGGAGTAGCTCGCATGGACGCCCCGTCATCACATCGGTGAGGGGTGGATGGGAAGAGGCTACCATCTTAGCATGCCGACACAGCGCACAAACCAACTCTTTCTCAAACCTCAGCCGTGGCAATCCTCAGACCAAATTGAGTTTACTCAAGCGAGACAAAAGGTCAAAGCTTAAGGGTGCCTTTGGTTGGGCTTCTAGCGGCTTTGGCTTCGGCCGAAAGCAGGAAGCCCAACCAAAGGGCCTCAGCTGCGGGCAAAGTCAGTGGCTGTGGGTTGCTTTCGCGTAGTACAAGTTCATAAGCCACCGCGACCCTGCTTTTAGCGGCTGCGGCGTTCGGTTTTTAATGTAAATTACCTACCTGCCATCCATTATGTGCGTACCGGTTCGCGTCGTCGTCTTCCGCGAAAAGAACAAAGAAACGCACGGGACTGGAGCCCCGACGACCAGCACGACCGCGCACCAGAGCTCCGCGGCCATGGCTGGGGCGTGCGCGGGAGCCCCGGCGGCCATCGTGGGTGCGCACGGGAGCTCCGCGGCCACGGCTCAGGCGCATCCGGGAGCCCCGGCGGTCGGCGTGGGCGCGCCCGGGAGCTCCGCGCCTCTGCGGCCACGGCTCGGGCGGGCGCGGGAGCCCCAGTGGCGGCCGACGTGGGCGTGCGCGGGAGCTCTGACGCCGCTACCTCAGGCGCGCACGGGAGCCCCGGCGGCCGGCGTGGGCGCACACGGAGCTCCGCCGCCGCTACCTCGTGAGCCCCGACGGAAAAAGCGACGAGATCAACCTCGCCGGCGGTGAGCTCCGAAATTGAGGATGGGGAACTGTGGATTAGATGATGGTGGTGCTGTGGATGGAAGGAATTGAAAGGGGAGGCAGCAATGTGCGGGGAATCGAGCTCAAGGCGACGCAAGCTCTGTTCGCAAGACACCTCTGCTCCTCTGCTCCTGCACAAGCTCCTCCGCTCCTCCGGCAGCGGGCGCCTCAGCCACGGGCTTCTCCGCTCCTCCGGCCGCGGCTGCCTCAGCCTCGCTGGCCGCAGGAGATCTCCGGCCACCGCTCCTTGGCCCCGACGGCGGATGCGGCGCTGGCTGCTTGCGCGGGCACGGCACGGGCGGCCTGTGGGCCTAACCCCGCCGGTGGACGGGCAGCCGTGGGTGCTGCCCTAGCAGCACTCTTCCTCCCCTGCGCAGCATCACAGAGTGTCCAGAGGAAGAAGAAGACCCATGTGTGCATGACATGTGCGGTCCACTTGGAAGTAAGGGGACTTTTCCAAAAGCCACAGCAACTCAACCAAACAGACTTCCATCCATCCCACAGCAGCTTTGCCAAAGCTACTTTTTCCAAAGTCACAGCCCACAGCAGCTTTTTCTAAAGCCACAGCCCAACCAAACACACCCTAAGTGACCCATTTTCCTATGCCACTTCCAGAACTCACTCGAAGAACCAGCCAAGAAACAACAAGCCACACCAGAAGACTGAGAGAAATCCGCTCGGAAAACTTGACCCTCGGGAACGACCATGCAAACTAGGTCCCCTCGAGAATCCAAAATCCGAGAACCACCAGGCCGAAACAACACCTCAAAACCCTCATCCAAAAGCTAGGACACCAAAAGCAAATTGAACCCGAGCGATTGAACAAGAGCAACACGCCTGAGAGTGACCTTCTCACTACCTTAATCTCACCTTCTGAAAGCACACGCCCTCGCCCATTGTCCCCAAAGGTGATGTATGTCTTGGACACCACCGGGACGAGACTTGAGAACCACCCCTTGTCTCCAGTCATATGCCTTGAGCAACCGGAGTCAATCAACCAAACGTTCCTCAAGTCTCCCACCTGAAATTCAAAAGCGAGCACGTGAGTGAACAAACGACTCAGCACTAGGGTTAGTACCAAAAGAGTAAAACCAGTGCCGAGCCATTTGCTCCAAAGTGGGGTTAGCACAAACCATATCATCATGCCTATCAAAGCTACCACCACGAAAGCCACCACGGGAACCACCACTACGGAACCACCCCTGTCTCGCTGGAGGAGAACGAAAACCACGAAAAGAAGACCGTGGACCGTTCCTCCTCTCCATCTCAAAGCTACGACTCCTCCCACCATCGTATTGAGCATGAGGTGGAGACCGTCTAGCAAACTGACCACCACTAGACTCACCATGCCAAACAACTGGACCACGACCAAAGGACCAGAAACGAGCCTCATCACGAGCACGAAAACCAAACTGGTCTCCCTGCTGCCTCCAAACCGGTCTGACCGGTTCTGGAACCGGTCTGACCGGTTTCTCTGTACGAGCAGCCCAAACCGGTCTGGCTGGTTTCCAAACAGGTCTGACCGATTTAACTCGTCCAGCATGGCCCCTTCCACCCAAAACACTCTTGTCTCCCCAAGCCGGAACTGTGCGAACAATGGCTTTACCCCTAGGTAGTGGCATACGAGACTCAGGCACACCATGAGATGGGTTGTACCTGTCCTTGTTTGCCCACTCCTTAGCCATTCTCTCCTCTCGCTTCCTCTTGAAGCAAAACTCCCCTCTGTGACTATCTCTCCCACAATAGTCACAATGAAACCGGATTGGTTTTGGCTTTGGTTTTGGTTGGGGTTGCTCACTCGGTTTCTCCTCTCTTGACTTCTCACCCTTCTTCTCTCCAACCACACGCTCCTTAGGGCTCACAAACTTCACCGGTTTTTGAAAATCATTTGTTGGGTGAGGAAATATGGGTGGATCTGGAGTTGTGTCAAGTTTGTTTCTCAGTGGGTTGGGCTTAGGAGCATAGGCATTTTTGTGGAAGGTTTTTGGTGGAGCTTGGATATCACCAATCTTCACTCCCCCCTCACCACTACACTCTCCAATCTTATCCGACCCAAGCGCTTGCCCATCATAGCACTTGTATGCCTCTATCATCATCCTAAGCTATGGTTCATGACCCGACAACCAACCCATCATTTTCCTCAACTCATCTTTCTCATCCTGCAAGCGATCAACATAATGTGCAAGTTTCAGATTTTTCAAAGCATGCAATTCACAAGTAGAGCAAGAAGTGGGGATAGGTTCCTTAAACTTAGCCTCAAGAGAAACATTATAAGCATGCATCTCATCAATCTTTCCATGCAAGACAGGGCAAGAAGTGCAAGCGCCTAGCAAAGTAGGTCTAGATTTAAGCTCAGCCACTTCAACCCTAAGCACATCTAGTTCATCACAAGTAGAGGCATTCTTATCCTTAAGACTAGTAAGATCAGCTAGGTACACAGAGCAATCACAACAATCAATCTCATCAGAAACCACAGGTGAAGCCTTAAGCGAATCTATCTCAAGCTTAGCACCAAGGTTCTGGGTTTCTAGCTCAGCTACTCGGTTCCTAGCATCTTCTAGTGAGGCCCTAAGCTCTTTCCTCATCTTCTTTGCCTCTCTAAGCATGTCATCACGATTATCAAGCAACTTGCCAAGACGCTCATTCTCCTCACGCAAGAAGGGAAGCTCGTCACGTACCTCATCCTCGGAATCGGAGTCCGAGTCGCTTTGGTGACTCTTCTTGTTACCGGAGCTACGTGCCATGCCGCAGAAGCCATCTCTTGCGAAGTAGCTCAGCCCGCTCAAGTTCTTGGATGACTTCTTGCTATTGCGCCGATCACCTTCATCTTCGCTGCTACTCGAGCTCGAGGAAGAGTAGGCGGAGCTGGAGTCGACATCGCTCGCTCCGACCATCGCTCGGGCCTTCCTGTCGCGGTCGTCCTACTTCCTCGATCGTCGCTCGTCCTTGTTCTTGTGCTTGTGCTTGTGATCGCGACTCGATCTGTGCTTGTTGTCCGTCCTCAACCGGTGCTTGTAGCCGTTCTTGTTCTTCAGCTTCTCGGGGCAGTCGGCGACGAAGTGTCCTGGCTTGCTGCACTGAAAGCATGTCCTCGTGTTCCTCCTTGTGTTCACTCGGTTCTCGTGCATCCTCTCGAACCGCCTGGTCAGCAGCGCCAGCTCGTGCTCTCCAAGCACGTCGAACTCCTCATCTGGCAAAGTCATCAAGGAGGACAAAGACTACATCCTGGTGGATGGGTTAGCATTAGACTTAGCACCTGAGCCACCGATGAGAGCGAGACTATGAGAGTCAGTCAGGCTCTCAAGCTTGGCTGTCATACCCCTATCCACCTCAGCCGACTTGAGCTTCGAGAACAGCTCGTTCACCATCAGAGTATCATACTTCTCGGACTCAAGAATAGCCTCGACCTTTCCGTCCCATACTGTACGATCCAGCGAGTGCAAGAGCTTCACGGCTCTATCATGATCATCGTATGGAACAAGGCATCAATGGACTCACCGGGGAGATGAGTGAAGTTCTCGTACTCTCTCCGGTAAGTCGCATACATCCGAGCCTGAACCTGAGCATTCCCAGCGTGAGCATCCTTCAACTGCTCCCAAATCCTACAAGCTAGGTCCTCTGTCTGAACCCGACCGAATTCGGATTGACACAGAGCACGAAACAAGTAGTCGACCGCCTTGTTGTTGGCGTCGAACATGTCCCTCGATCCCGGAGCAAGGAAGTTAATCGGATGAACATAAGCTGTGTTCACCGTAACATCCCAAAGGATCTGATCCTTGCGACGGAGGAACGCAGCCATCCATTTCTGCCACATCTGGTAGTTCTTTCCATCGAAGTGCGGAGGACCCGATCCTCGTTCCTGGTACGCCATGTTTGGATCTTAGACTGGTTAGAGTCAATAAAGACCCGTAACCAGCTCTGATACCACTTGAAGGACCGGAACGACGAACCAGAGAGGGCGGAGTGAATGGGAGCCGATAAAAATTCTACTCAAGAATTTGGCCTATGAACCCAAGATCACTCGGATACCTCCGCAAACTTGTCTTGCCAAATCCACGTAGCCACTGGAGTGCTACTGGACCTAGGAGCAAGATCCAACCAACAGCCACTCAAAACACGCTGCGGAAAACAACTCGAAATAGCTGCTGGAAGCCAAAACCGGTCAGGCTGGTTTCTGAAACTGGTCAGACCGATCTTCTGGGACTTAGCCTCTCAAAGGCAGGGGAAACCGGTCAGGTCGATTTGGCAAACCGGTCAGGCCGGTTTTGTCCAGGAAATCCCCAAAAGACCTTCGAGACCAAACCTAGCAAAACTACCTCAAGAACCCTTCCACCTTTGAACAAGAAAAGCCATAGCATGAAAGAAGCTCTCCTGTCCAAAAAAACCCCTCACGATAGCCCACTGGGGCTAAACCGGTCAGACTGGTTTGGGAAACCGGTCAGGCCGGTTTTGCCTGGACAGTCGGGAAGAACTCAGCTCGCGGGAAAAACTCAACCTTCACCTCGATCGATCTCCCGATTTGTTCCACGGATTCAAGTGAGACTTTGGGGATAGCTGGGGTACCTCGTGGGCTACCTTGGCCTAGAAGCTCGGTCCCCAAAACCTACCCAATCAAGAGGAATTGGAAGTCAACCCTCAAGAACACCTTTCCATGAACTCCACCGAAAACTACCAAATCGAAGCCGTTTCGGAGGGTTTGTTGGAGCAAGATCACCAAGAAAAGAGGCACAAGGTCCTCATATGTGACATCCAACAAGAATCCCTCAAAGAAACGCTCCCAAAACCTCACCACGAAAATTCCAAGAAAAGGCTCCGAAAATCACCAAAAAGAGAAAACGGGGGAGACACAATCAAGCCTTGAGGAACCACGTCGAATCATCTATACATACCATGAAGGTTCATACAAGGTCTAGCTTGCCTCCTGATCATCCATCCCTCTCTCAAGATCTCACCATGAAGCTCTCAAGCTAGTCCTAGAAATCCTAAGGAAAAAATAGGAAGGAAAGAAGCAAAGGGAAAATGAGCTAGGGTTCCAAGAGATGGCTGCCATCCTCTCTCTACTTAGTTTATATGGAGGCAACCGAAAGACGAAACTACCCCTATTACATAATACTAGGATACACGCCCCCGAAGGGCACTTTGGGAAACTTTCGTCGTAGCACCATCGGACGGATGCCCGGCGACCGCACCTCGCTTAGCATCGACGCACACCATGCGATCCCGACGCGTGTCCTCCGCTTCGAAACACTTCGGTGCCCTGCGACCCCAAACTGATTAGACCGGTTTCACCAACCGGTCAGACTGGTTTTGGCCTGTCAGCCACACCGAGTCTTCAGCCTTGGCTTTGTGGCTCAGCCAAGCAACCTAGTGGTTTTTTGGTGAACCACTGCAAACCTCGCGAACTTCATGTAGCCTCCGCCAATCACCACTCATGACTTGGCTCACACGAAGTCCCGGCTCCACCTTGGTTTTGAGGCTCAACCAAGAAGCCGTCCATGACTTCGTCTTGCTGTTCTTGCCACTATGCGGCCCGCACTTGACCCCGCTGGCCACCGGGTCCCTCGAACCAAGCCTACTTGTCTGCTCCACACCTGGAGGCCTCACCGGCATCGACCTTTCGCGCTTGTTCTTCACCTGCACCAATACCAGTCAAGCCGGAACCTGCACCTGCAATACTTAGCCAAGATTCAGTCCACACAACGTTGTCAATCACTTATCACACCAGGAAGCGACCATCCACCAGTCCTCGAACCACACATGGTCCTCACCTTAGGACCCACAGGACAGCCACCATGAGAAAGCATAGGCCGAGGTGAGCCCACAAGGGGTCGGCCGACCCCACAGTTCGGCCGAACTGACCTTGTGTCGGCTCATCCCAACCTTCCACATGGTGCTTCTTGGTCGGCTCCTGATCCATTCTCGGGGTGTTCACGCCATTCTCCCGAAGTTGTCCTAGGCCTATAAATAGAGGGGATTGTACTCATTTCTTACCCAACTCACTTTCCAACTCCTCTCTCACTTTTGGTTTCCAAGGCTAGGAGGTAGGCTAGAGTAATTCTACTTCAGGTTCCAAGTCTACTTTGGGATCTAGGTATGAGATCTCTTGTATCTTTATTTTATTGTATGACCTTGATCTACTTCAGTTATTCAGCTATTTCATATAAAGTAGTGTTAGCACATATGGGTGATTTGTTCATGTGTTCTTCGTTCGTTCATCATTTAGAGGCTCATGTTCTTGATGAACAAGGCCTTTCGATCCACTTGACGAATGATTTAATCATGTCTTCGGTGTTTGTTCATAAGTTAGAGGCTCGTGTTCTTCATGAACACGACCCTTTGATCCTGTTGAATAGACATAGTAGAACACGAATCCGTTTGTGTGTCTAGCCTAGTTTGATCCAGTTAGATCACGTGTTTGTGTTATGTGAAGTTTGAGTTAAAGCTACGGTACTCGGTGTAAGTGGCTAGTTATTTGGTGGCACTGACCTGGGTCACAATAGCCCGGGCCGGCTAGTGTCTAGTTAACAACACAAGCATGGTGCTTGGGTTGAGTAGCTGCGTTGCATATGAGAGTATCCCACGGATAGTCAGGGGTAGGCCGCGGTGGTGACAGCCGTTGGACCCGTTGCATATAAGATCTAACAACCGATGTTGTGCGGAAGCGACGCGGGCGGTTAGCTCCCCGTTTGTGCCTGGGTGCTGAGCTGATATTCATACAATGCTCAAGTGACTGGCTAGCTTCTACTGACTTTAGAACCTAGAGCTAACTCGTATGTTGCCTCCTAAGCTGTAGTGTACCATAGAGAGAACGAGTTTGGGTGTGTTCGCACTACCCATCCTTATCATATCTTACCCCTGTGTTTGGGACCTGACTTATTCTCGTCATTGTCTATACTCATTGTAATTGTGTTGCACATGTTAATCCAACCATGCCTTCCTTGGATTCGATACCCTTTGGAATACTCTTATGCGGAAATGCTACAATGCTATATCCGTGCGCTTGCGGATTCTTTGTAAATGTTAGGATTACCATCGGAACATTTTTGGCATCGTTGCTAGGAACTCACGAACTTAGCAAAGATGTTAAGGAATGCCGACTACCATTTTTGGCGTCGTTACATGGATACAAACCTAGTGATGACGTTAAGAAATGTCAATAGTAGGCACCTACGGCAGGTTTAATATTCAGGAAAGTGTGACTTCAACTACATATAAATTACATATAAATCATAAGGTCCACATGATTTCAGATCGGGTCGACTTAAACATTTACTAATTTGATATCCTAGTCGTCGTCACTTTCACTTTCATCAGCAGCATTTTCATCTTCATCAACGTATTGCCATAGAGTGTCATCGTCCTCACCTTCATAATTAAATCCATCCACATCAGACAGCTCCTACTGGCGAATTGCGTCAACTTCAGGGCTGCAACCATAGTCTCCTCGCCAGTAATAGGCACCGGAACCTCCGAACCATCACCGAGACCATCATCAAGTATAACATCATGCAAGGTTTGGTCAATTTCATCATCTTGATATGCAAGTACCATGCCAGTGGGAGCTATGTCGTCCTCATTTTCATTATAGCTCCACAAATGTCTGTGCTCAAATTTTTGCACCACTCTCCATGGGTGTTGTAGCAGGGTGTCTAGCAAGTAAAAGACCTTCGTTGCTTGTTCAGCAAGAATGTAGGGATCATCTTGGTACCAGTAATCTCTAGTATTGACGCTTGTGAAGTAACCATCATTTCTAATCTTCGGTTCCTTCTTGGTCCCTTCCAAATCATACCAGTCAACCTAGAATAAAACAACAGTTCGATCTCTGTCAAGCCCCGAGTTGTACTGCAACTCAATAATGTCTCTTAGTGAACCATAAAACTCAATTTCTTCAATGTCTTTATGTGATCCCGTAGTCATGATTCCACTGTTCTGTGTCTTCCTATTTGCCTCTCGGGCCTTGGTGTGGTACCCTACACCGCCTACAATACATGTTGTATAAGTTTTTGCTTGCCGGTCTGGTTCAGCTGATAATGCATATAGGTTCTCATCGCTCACTCGATTTTTTGTAATCTGTACAGAAGAGCCATAGTTTTTTTAATATAGCCTTGTGTAAAGGTCCTCACCGGGTAATATAAGATAATTACCAAACAAAAAAATGAATACTAACATGCGATCTAAACGAGTGGCGAAATTCTGTAATAATTCGACGATCAATAGCCTCGTCCGACACACCTTTAGCTTTTAATTCATTCTTGAGCACTCTGCAAAGCAGTACCATC
This sequence comes from Cenchrus fungigraminus, assembly GCA_036936925.1. Lineage (NCBI taxonomy): Eukaryota > Viridiplantae > Streptophyta > Magnoliopsida > Poales > Poaceae > Cenchrus > Cenchrus fungigraminus. The sequence continues at coordinate 39,055,389 of CM072772.1, forward strand.
TCAAAGTTAGTACGAAATGATTATAGTTCTATCATTGCAATGGTGATTTACTTACTTGATATGTGGCTTCACCTCTTCGCAATTGTTTAGCACATACCAAACCACCTTGTCGTACTTTGACCCAAGCCAATTAGTGGTCCCTGCTCCAAGTACTTGAACATTGTGACCGAAACAAGATGTTCCATCTACAGACAAATCAACATTCTCTCTGTTCCTTCCAACCTGATTGAATCGTGTGGCCACATAATCAGCCTTGAAGTACCTAGAACAAAATGTCAAGGCCTCATTAGCAACATATGATTCTGCAATGGATCCTTCAGGCCTAGCTTGGTTTCTCCCTGAACGCTTCAATGTGCATAGCCTTCTTTCGATGGGATACATCCATCCATATTGTATTGGACCTCTCAGGATTGCTTCCTTAGGCAAATGGATAGCCAAGTGGACCATAGCATCAAAGAAGACAGGAGGGAAAATTTTCTCAAGCTTGCACAGAATTATTGGGATATCTGTTTTCAGTTTTTGCAAGACATCCAACTTCAGAGTTTTGCAACATAGTTGCCGAAAGAAGTTTCCTAATTCCGCAATAGTTGTGTATATCTCTTTGTCCACTAAACCGCGAAGACAAGCCTGCAAAACCCTTTGGAGTAGGATATGACAATCATGAGTTTTCAATCTTTGCAGTTTGCATCCATCTGCAGCAATACATCTAGATAAGTTTGAAGAATATCCATCTGGGAACTTCACAGAACTTATAAAATCACAGAACAGCTTCTGTTTCTTTTTTGAAAGTACATACGGAGCTTCTGGCATTTTGCATGACTCACTATCCTCAGTTGCCACCATGTGCAGATTTGAACTTATGCCCATCTCTTCCAAATCAAACCTAGCATTGATGGTGTCCTTTGTCTTCCCAGCAATTTTAAGCAACCTTCCAATAAGGTTTTCACATATGTTTTTCTCAATGTGCATCACATCAAGGATATGTGCCAGCTTCAGAGATGACCAGTACAGCAAGTCCCACAAACCAACACTTCGGCCCCAGCACTGTCCGGATTCCCGCTTCCTTTTCTTTCCTTGAGGTAGAGGATGCTTTCCTAGTCTAACGTCTTTAACCTTCTCCAGTTCCTGCTTCAACTCCTCATGGGTAAGCTACCCTGGCTTTTCCCAGTTTTTAACAGTAACATCAAAATCTGCTCTCTTTCTTCTCCATGGATGGTCAGTTGGGAGGAAACGACGATGCCCAATGTAACATATCTTGTTCTTCAATCTCCATGAGCAAGGATCCTTGTCGCAACACACAGAAGCAAAATAGCCTTTTGTGACTCGCCCAGACAACGTGCTCAATGTTGGATAATCATGTATGCACTAAAGAACCACAGCACGCAGTTGAAATTCTTTACCCTCAACAGCATCGATTGCCCAGACACCCTTCCAAAGTTGCTGCAGCTCTTTGATGAGAGGTTCCATGAAGATATCAAAATCCTTTGATGGAGAACTCGGCCCAGGGCTAAGACCTTTCGCGCCCGCTCTTCACCTGCACCAACACGAATCAAGCCGCAACCTGCACCTGCACTACTCAGCCAAGAGTCAGTCCACATCATATTGTCAATCACTCATCACACCGGTCAGCGGACGCTCCGGTCCTCAATCTCCCCCTTGATGAGTGCATTGACAACACACATAGTAACCAAATCAGAGAAAAAAGAAAAAGAAAAGAAACGAAACGAACCAAAAACTCAAACAAGTGATCAAAAGCCAAACAAAAGCCAAAATAAGATCACTTGAGAGAGAAAAATCTCGGTCCCCTAAGACAAGGGCAACGGCTCGACAAAACCGAGACAAAATGCTCCAAAATTGTCGACTCCTCAAGGTGAGGCAAAAGGGCTCGACACCATTGGCAAAAGAACACAACTAAAATCAGGCGACAAAGAGCTCCCAAAGCATGAATGCAAGCTCCCCCTGAACAAATGCATTTCTCCCAATTTTTCTTTTCTCCCCCTTGATGCAAAACTCTCCCTAGATGAATGAATTGGGTACTTTCCTCCCCTTTTTGGTAATGCATGAATCAAGTCTACAAATGCAAGCATGTGCTTCTCAAATAGACAAAGAGCACTACAACATGCTAAAAAGAGACATAGACAAGCAAGATAGCACAAGCATCGCCAACAAGGTAGATAGGGGCATATAAGCATGTGACATAGCCATAAGTAAAATGAAGCATTTTTCACAAAATCTCCCTCTCATGAGCATAGGACCTCAACATGATCAAAAAGAGCACAAACAACATATAACCCACAAACTTCATGCATGGTCACAAGTTCTCATCATAAGATCATCACAAACACCTACAAGCTATCTCATGTCATGTCAAAGCCACCGAACCACGTGTCCACTTCTAAATATGAGACTTCTCAATGGTGAACATCATGCAATGGTTTAGCACCCAGGATAAGGAATTTAAAGCACATCTGACATGGAAGCATATGTTTCAAGCATAAGTATTTCATATACCAATTTCATGATTTAAAATTAAGCATGGTACATTAAGTGCCTTTGCGGCAAAAAGAAGCTAAGGCTCCTCCAGAAGGTAACGTGTATGCTAAACATTCATGATGACAAAATGGGCCTTTGACCCCAAATGGAAAGAGTATGATACCCAAGCACAAATTAAGCAAGATATAGCCATTTGAGCACAATTTGAGCATGAAAGGCATTCAACTCACAAGAGAGGATCATATATAGCATTTTCACAAAAGTAAGCCATCCACATGTATATACCTCGCAAAGCTACCAAGAGCATAGCTATACATCACAAGAGCTTCACTAGCAAAGTCATAAGCTCACATCCAGCATATCATAGTGATAGATGTATATAGGAGAAGCACATCTCTAAAGCATACGATACAAATGCAGTCTATGATACAAAGATGCAAGCATGATATGATACAAAGATGAAAACGCGGCAAGTATATGTACATCAAACCCCCAACCGAAGCTCAAAAAGGAAAAACCACTCCAAGCTCCCCTCGCAAACGAGCAAATGTAGCTTGGTCCAAAGGCTTTGTTAGGATATCGGCGAGCTGTTTTTCGGTTGGTACATGGATGAGGTCTATGTTTCCCTTCTCAACATTATCTCTCAAGAAGTGGTACCTCACCTCTATATGTTTGGTTCTGGAGTGTAGCACGGGGTTGTTGGCAACACTAATGGCACTCGTGCTATCACACATGAGAGGAACATGGGTACACTCCTCACCAAAGTCACTCAGCGTGTATGTGATCCAAAGCAACTGTGAGCAACAACTAGCGGCAGCAACATATTCGACTTCTGTGGTAGACTGAGCTACACTAGATTGTTTGCGAGAAGACCAAGAAACAAGCGATGAACCCAAAAACTGGCACGTCCCCGAAGTCGACTTCCTATCGACTCGACACCCCGCAAAGTCGGCATCTGAAAACCCAAGAAGCAAAAGGGAAGAGGACACCGAGTACCAAAGACCAAGCTCATGATTGTATCGAAGATACCTGAAAATCCGCTTGACGGCCTGTCGATGTGAAGTTCTCGACGACGCCTGAAAACGAGCGCACAGACACATAGAAAACTGAATGTCAGGCCTCGTTGCCATCAAGTACAAGAGGGAGCCGATCATGCTTCGGTACTCCTTCTGGTCCACGGGCTCTCCGTCCTCGTCCGCATCCAGCATTGTAGTAGTACTCATCGGTGTCGACAGGGGCTTCGAGTCGTCCATCTTGAACTTCTTGAGGTTGTCCTTCGTGTACTTGGCTTGATTCACAAAGGTTCCCTCCTTCGCCTGCTTGATCTGAAGCCCGAGAAAGAACTGCAATTCTCACATCATAGACATCTCGAATTCTTTGCTCATATCCTCTGCAAACCTCGCAACCAAAGAGTCAGACGAGCCGCCAAAGACAATATCATCCACATACACCTGAACAATTAGGATATCATCACCCTGCCTAAGGAGAAATAGAGTCTTATCTACTTTGCCCATCTCAAACCCCTTGCTGAACAAGAAATCCTCAAACGGCCATACCAAGCGCGGGATCTTGTTTCAGCCCATACAACGCCTTCTTCAGCCTATACACTCAGTGGGGAAACTCAACACTCTCAAAGCCCGGTGGTTGCTTCACATAAACCTCTTCCTCCAAAAACCCATTCAAAAAGGCACTCTTCACATCCATTTGGTACAATTTGAACCCTTTAACCACAGAAAAGGCTAGAAGGATCCTAATCGCCTCCAAACGGGCTACATGAGCAAATGTCTCCTCATAGTCTATCCCCTCCTTCTGACTATAGCCCTGAGCAACCAAACTCGATTTGTTTCTCACCACCTCACCATTCTCACCCTCTTTGTTCTTCCACACGCGTTTTGTCCCGATAGGTTTGCAATGTGGTGGTGGCTCTACCAACTCCCAAACTTGGTTTCTCTCAAAGTTCTCTAACTCCTCATGCATTGCGTTCACCCAATTAGGATCAGAGAGTGCGTGTCCAATGACTTTCGGCTCAAAGGTAGCAACAAAAGCTGAATGAGCAAAGTGAGAAACATCCCTGGACCTTGACCGTGTCGTACGTTCATTGATGTCGCCAATGATTCTTGAGGGAGGATGATCAACTTGAACACGCCTCGGTGCCTCTCGCCTGGAGACGACCTCCCCCTCAACAGCAGCTTCCACTTGATCTTGCTGGATCATAGTCGGTGTAGGGGATGGGCCATCCTGCACCGTAGTCGTCGTAGTGGAAGTAGAGGGTACATGCGTGGCTGGAGCTTCACCATCACCATCTTCCTCTCTAGCATCATCCTCCTCGTCCTCAAAGATCTTCTTGCCAATTTCTTCGTCACCTGCACACTCAAAAACAGACGAACTGCATGGCTGGGTCTCGTCGAAGGTAACCTCGATAGTTTCCATGACTAGGTTAGTATCAAGGTTGAGCACACAAAATGCTCGAGAATGACTCGCATAACCCAAGAAGATGCCATTGGAGGACCTCGACTCAAACTTATCAAGCCTACCTTTCTTGAGAATAAAGCATCGACAACCAAAAGCCCTGAAATGGCTCACTCTAGGTGCTCGCCCATGCATGAGTTCATAGCACGTCTTGTTCAAGAAGGCCCGAAGAAAAATCCGGTTCCCAACATGGCACGCGGTATTCACCGCCTCAGCCCAATATCTCCTAGGAGTCCTATGCCCGTCGAGCATCGTCTGAGTCATCTCACTAAGGGAAGGATTTTTCCTCTCAACCACACCATTCTAACAAGCAACATAGGGAGAGGAAAATTGATGTTCGAGACCCAAATCACGACAAAAGGTTTCGAATCGAGAGTTTTTAAATTCAGTGCCATTGTCACTACGAATAGCTCGAACAGCATCTCCATTCCTCTTATTCTTCAACCTCAAGATTAGATCCCGGAGAAAACCAAATGTCTCCCCCTTGTCAGCCAAAAAGAAGACCCAAGCATAGCGAAAATAGTCGTCCACTATCACTAGGACGTACCATTTCCCACTCGCCGAGCACACACGAGCTGGACCAACCAAGTCCATATGGAACAGCTCGCATGACCTCTTTGTCATAACAGATGTCAGAGGCGGGTGAGAGGCGGCGACCATCTTACCATGCCTACACGGAGCACATTCCAAGTCCTTTTGGTATTTCAACATAGGCAATCCTCGGACCAAACCAAGCCCACTCAAGCGTGACAACAAGTCCAAACTCAAGTGACCTAGCCTCCAATGCCATTTCGAAAGCTCTGCCAAAACACCAGCAACCAAACAACGAGAAGAGCCGACACATTGAGAAAAATCGGCTCTGAAAATCTGACCCTCGAGGATGATCGTGCACACAAGATCACCTCGAGAATCCAAAACATGAGAAGCACCCATTTTGAAACGGACCTCAAAACCCTCATCAAGAAGTTGTGACACCGAAAGAAGATTGAACCCCAAAGACTTGACAAGAGCAACACGCCTAAGAGTCACAGACTCGCTCACCTTCACCGTGCCCACTGGAAGGACTCTACCTTTCCCATTATCCCCAAAAGTGATGTACTCTTTGGTCATCACTGGGCTGAGGCTGGAGAACCACCTTCGATCTCCGGTCATGTGTCGAGAGCAACCGGAGTCGATCAACCAAAAGCCCTCCAAAATGAGAGCGAGAGTGAGCAAACGACTTAGCACTGGGGTTAGTACAAAACGAATTAAACCAGTGCCGTGCCGTTTGCTCAAAAGTGGGGTTAGCAAAATCCATCCTATCACTCCTAGCTGGAACACCCACAGGTCTCCTTGGAGGACTACGCGTGCCACGAGGTGGAGACCGTGGCATGTAGCTCCTCTGAGACTTAAAACTACGATCGTTCCCCCCATACTCGTATTGGCCACGAGCGAAGGAACGTCCAGTAAACTCACCACGCCCAAACCGAACACGCCTACCACCATCTCTCTATGGTGGCACACCTCGAGGCACAAACTCACGCCTCTCTCGAGGGTAAATGGTACGCACCACACCCTCACCCCTAGGCACCAAATGATGCTCAGGCACACCACGAGAAGGGCGGTACCTGTCCTTGTTGCCATCTCCCTAGAAAACCTCTCCTCACGCTTCCTCCTGAAGCAAAACTCAGCAAGATGCCCATCCCTCCCACAATGCTCACAATGGAAGGGGATTGGTTTTGGCTTTGGGCTCTCTTTGGGCTGTGGCTCCTCCTCACTCGGTTTCTCTCCCTTCTTCCCAAAGAACTCGTTTCCCAAGTCCCTCTTAAAATTGATGGATTTCTGGAAGTTGTTGGTTTGTGGAGGAAACACGGGAGGATCTAGGGTTGTGTCTAGTCGGTTCCTAAGTGGGTTTGGCTTAGGAGCATAGGCATTCTTGTGGAAGGTTTTTAGTGGAGCTGGGATATCACCAATCTTCTCCTCCTTCTCACCACTGCACTCCCCTATCTTATCCGACCCAAGTGCTTGCCCATCATAGCGCTTGTATGCCTCAATCATCATCCTGAGCTGAGGCTCATGACCCGACAACCAACCCATCATCTTCCTCGACTCATCATTCTCATCCTACATGCGATCAACATAGTGTGCAAGCTCCAAATTCTTCACAGCATTTATTTCACAAGTAGAGCATGAAGTAGGAATAGGAGCTTTCAGCTTAGCCTCTAGTGATCTAGCATAAGCAAGTGATACATCTAGCTTCTCATGCAAAATAGGACAAGAAGTGCAAGCACCAAGCAAGGAGGGCCAAGATTTCATCTCATCTAGCTCAACCCTAAGCACATCTAGTTCCTCAACCTTGGAGGCATACTTTTCCTTAAGCACAGTCAAATCACCAAGAAAAGTGGAACAATCAGTGCATTCAGGTTCACCGGTCACAATAGGAGCAGACTTCAAAGAATCTATTTGAGCCCTAGCATCAACAAGCAAAGACTCTAGCTCAACCACCTTCTCCATAGCCTCTCCAAGCAAAGACCTATACTCCCTCTTCTCCTTGTTGGTCTTTCTAAGCACATCATCATGGTTGTCAAGCAATTCATTCAACCTAGCATTCTCCTCTACCAAAAAGGTAGGATCATTGTTTACCTCATCCCTGGAGTCGGAGTCTGAGTCATCCTTGTTGCTCTTCTTGCTCCCGGAGCTTTGTGCCATGCCGCAAAAGCCTTGGGCGGCGAAGCACAGGCCGTTGATGTTCTTGCTTGACCGCTTGCCCTTGTGCCGGTTCTCTTCTTCATCACTTGAGCTTGATGAAGAGTGGCATGAGATTGAGTCGATGTCGCTAGCTCTGACAACCATCGCGCGCTCCTTCTTCTTGTGACTGCCACTCTTTCTCGGCCTCCGCTCGGACTTGTTCTTGCCATTGTAGTCGTCCCTCGAGCGGTGCTTGTGATCGGACCTCGGATGGTGCTTGTGCTTGGCCTTGATCTCCATGGCCTCTGGGCACTCAGTGATAAAGTGCTCGTGCTTCCCGCACCGATAGCACATGCCCGAGCTCCTCTGAGCATTCTTCCGGTTCGTGTACATGCGCTCGAACCGCTTGCTCAGCAATGCAAGATCCTCCACGCCCAGCACATCGAACTCCTCATCTGGCATGGACACAAGACAAGATAGAGAGAACTGTCTCGAAGACAGGTTAGTGTTAGTCCTTGGTCCAGAAACGAGAGCTAGACTATGAGGGTCAGTCGGGTTCTCGATCCTTGCTCGCACCCCACGGTCCACCTCGGATGACTTGAGCTTTGAAAACAGCTCGTCCAACGTGAGGGTCTCATACTTCTCCGACTCTAGAATAGCCTCGACCTTCTCACTCCACACGGTATGATCCAGAGAGTGCAGGAGCTTCACAGCCCTGTCATGATCATCATACGGGAGTGCATCCACATTTTCTCATGTTGTTCACAATCATAGTGAACCGCTGGAACATGGTGTCTATGGACTCACCGGGGAGATGAGTGAAGTTCTCGTACTCTCTCCGGTAGGTCGCAAACAACCAAGCCTGAACCTGAGCGTTGCCAGCGTGAGCATTCTTCAGCTGCTCCCAAATCCTACAAGCCAAGTCCTCTGTCTGAACCCGATTGAATTCGGATTGACACAGAGCACGAAACAAGTAGTCGACTGCCTTGTTGTTGGTATCGTGCATGTCCCTCGATCCTGGATCTAGGAAGTTAATCGGATGAACATAAGCTATGTTCACCGTAACATCCCAAAGGATCTGACCCTTGCCGCGGAGGAAAGCAGCCATCCGCCTCTGCCACATCTGGTAGTTCTTACCATCAAAGTGTGGAGGACCCGAACCCTGTTCCTAGTACGCCATCTTTGGATCTTAGACTGGTTAGAATCACGAAGATCCGTAACCGGCTCTGATACTAATTGAAGGACCGATTAGGCGACCAGAGAGGGGGGGAGTGAATGGGAGCCGATAAAAATTCTTCTCTGAAGAGTCGAACTCGACTATGCCCCAAAATCACAAGCAAGGGTTCCCACACGAACATGCCATGGTTGTGTAGTCACAACGGACCTACCAACCCTAGGAACAAGTCCCAAACCAATCACAAGCGAAAGCGCAACTCAAGAAGCAAAGGACTTAGCCAATCAGCGAGGCCCGGGGCAGACTGTCCGCATGGGCTGGGCAGACCGTCCGCGAGGCCTGGACGGACCATCCGCGGGTCTGCGGCGGACTGTCTAAAAATAGCCCCCGAACCACCAGTAGCACACCCCAAAAAACGGACCGTCCAAGCCCTACCCGCGGACCGTCCGTGACGGAGGGACTATCTGCATTCTCCTCACAGACCGTCCGCCAAACTCCTTGCAACCGAAAACCACCGACTCGACGGATCGAAATACGAGCTCGCAAGAACACACAAAGAACATGATGAACACCCGGTCAGCCGGCTCCTCGCGGACTTTCGCGAGGCCCTGGCGGACTGTCCGCCACGCGCAGACAGAACAGCCCGAGCTCGACCTCTACAAGGTCAACTCCACCTTCCCTTCACCCGATCTCCCGAATCAACCAAGGGATTGCTAAGAAATCATAGGAGAAGATGAAGCATCTCTAGGAGATGCTATTCATACGAATTTGTAGCCTCAAACCCACTGAATCGAGAGGAATCGAGATTCTACCGAGCTCACACAAAAAGCTAGGGTTCCAACCGAAATCCTTCAATCGGACACCAAATCTGGAGTTTGAGGGGTCAAGATCAAGCACAAAGATGCACAAGACATCTATCCATGATCCCTACAAAGTAATCTGAACCGAAACACCTCAGAATTGAAGGAAGAAGCTGCTCACAAAAATCCAATGAAAATAGCTCGAAAAAGACACGAAAATCACTCGAGCCACAAGAAGAAAATTGACGCAACCATGAATGCTTCCATACACTCGGAGGTCAAATTCTCTACAAATCGGTGAAGAAAATCTAAGCCTAAAGAGCAGTGAAATGAGAAGCACTATAGATGGATGAGTTGCCCTGAAACCCTAGAGCTATATATATGAAGTCTCTCCGGGTTGGGCAAATGACCAAGCTACCCCTAGAACATAAATGAAGATACCCACCCCTCAGGGGCAATATGGTCAAGTAGCTCTCCTCTTCATCGGGCGGCCACGCCTTCTCCGCAGTCCACGTCCTCCCGACGCAAGCCCTGCGATCCCGCCGCGTGTCCCCCGGCATCGAAGCTTCTCGGTGCGCCTAGATCCCGTCTCCGCCCGTCGAGTCTCCGGTCTTGGTTTTGTGGCTCAACCAAGTAACCCGACGGTTTTGTGGTGAACCACCACAAACCCCGCGTGCAGACTCCTGTCGTGAGCCACTACCCTGCACCGGCTCGAGTCGACGACTTCGTCTTGCTTTTCTTGCCACCATGCGGCCTGCACTTGACCCGTTCGGCCACCGGGTCCATCGAGCCGAGCCTACTTGTCTCTCCACTCCTCGGAGGCCTCGCAAGGCTAAGACCTTTCGTGCCCGCTCTTCACCTGCACCAACACGAATCAAGCCGCAACCTGCACCTGTAATACTCTGCCAAGTGTCAGTCCACACCATGTTGTCAATCACTCATCACACCAGGGAGCGACCATCCACCGGTCCTCGGATGCTCCTCGATCATATCATACCCACATTGGAGATCAACACATCCCTTCCTTCGTCGATTCGATTCGCTTAGTACTACATGATCATGAGCACATCATGTTGCATACTCCTCGATCATGCACACATTGGAGATCAACACATCCCTTCTTTCGTCGATTCGATTCACTTAGTACTACATTATTAGTTGCACGTCATGTTGCATACTCCTCGATCATGCCCACATTGGGGATCAACACATCCCATCCTTCGTCGATGTGTTTCGCATAGTACTACAAGATTATGAGCACGTCATGTTGCATACTCCTCAATCATATCATACCTACATTGGAGATCAACCCATCCCTTCTTTCGTCGATTCGATTCGCTTAGTACTACATGATCATGAGCACGTCACGTTGCCTACTCCTCGATCATGCCCACATTGGAGATCAACACATCCCTTCCTTCGTCAATTTGATTAGCTTAGTACCACATGATCATGAGCACATCCTGTTGCATACACCTCGATCATGCCCACATTAGAGATCCACACATCCCTTCCTCTCATCAAACATTGGTACAGAGACATGATTCAAGGATTACATCGAAAATTACAAACAAAAGCATGCGTAGGGGGTGTTGGATTCATTTTATGCATATCATGACTCATGCATTGCGTGATGTCGAGGCCGTAGAACTCTCCGTTTTGGTTGTAGGAATCCCGCATTTATCCAAGCCATTAATCCAATCGGAGGATTCAATCGTATGGAAGTCGGAGTCTTCAACGTCACGACACAAGTACAATGTTCTATTCTGAAAACAAAGTGCTAGTACCTCTATCTCATTCTGCAACTCGGTACAAGAGTATTGGGAGTCTTCCGACTCCGGTACAATTTCATCTTGGTCAGCAATTGTGAAGACCTGAAGAAAAATCGTATGGAAAAATGATTATTTATGGTTGGTTCGCACACGTGAAGAAAAATGTATTATTCAAAGCAAATACAACAATCAAATGGAATCAATGACAATAAAAGGAATGTTTAACATTCTACCTCTTTTTCGTCGGTGTTTGAAGGAGCCGATATAACAGGATTGTGAAGAGGGTCATCAGGAGCTGGAGCAGGAGCAGGAGAGCCTTCTGAGGTAGCAGGAGTAGGAGTTGGAGCAGGAGAGCCTTCTGAGGTAGCAGGAGCAGGAGCAGGAGCAGGAGAGCCTTCTAAGGTAGCAGGAGCTGGAGCAGGAGAGCCTTCTGAGGTAGTAGGAGCAGGAGCAGGAGAGCCTTCTGAGGTAGCAGGAGCAGGTGCAGGAGCAGGTGCAGGAGCAGGAGAGCCTTCCGACGTAGCAGGAGCTGGAGCAGGATCAGCTGCAGGAGAGCCTTCCGTGGTAGCTGGAGCAGGATCTTCTGGAACTTGCGAAGTAGAGTGACGAGGATGTTCTGCACTACTACCGGTAGAGATAGCACGACCATCCGGATCATTTGCTGTTGCCGCCAATGGATATTCCTTATTCGTTTCCTTTGCTATAATATTAGATAGAACCTTGAGTATTGTTGCATCTGCTTCCTTTTCTTCCTTGCAATCCTTTTCTGTCATCCATTGTGAACCAATTGCTGAACTATGAGGCAGCTCAGAGACTTCAGATGTTTTACCCAAGTTAGCAAGAGGCATGAGTTGCAAGGGGGTCTGACCAATAGGTGCGAGTAGAGCGGGCGGTGGCGGTAAGCCGTTAATTTGGTGAAGGTGACTGAGTGAAGCATTCAGATAATTCTCCATAGTGCGCTGCTACTGTGTTACCATTTGTACTATCTGCTTCGAGTGTGCGCGGTGTAATTCCTCCTGTTGTGCCATCCTCTTCTCCATCATTGACTGGAACTTGGTCTGCTCGGGCTGATTTTCAAGGATCAGTTTCAGAAAGAAGGAAGAGTCCATTGGCTCACTAGTTGTTGCTGGAGTGAATGAAACTGTTTCTGTTTTTGTAGTGGGTAGTGACGCACTATGATGTACTCGGAGATGTCTCACTGGAGATGCCTCATTGTCTTCGCTGTCTGAGGAACAAATGTCATCAGGAGATGGCTCAATTGTAGCCCTTAGGCCACGACGTCCGTCTCCTAGTCTCGCAGGCCTGTATTCCTTGAAATGTGTCTTGGACTTCATGTACTCGAGACACCAATCTTTGGGTCCCGTTCGCACCCTTCCCCATCTTCATCTAATCTAGTAACACGACTCAGGAAGATGGAGATCCAGTGAGCATACGACATATGTCGGGCCACGGTCAACCCATCAAGGATAACATCTTCAATCTCACATAAAATGAAGTCCACGATGTCGAAGGGCCGACAGTCATGACATGAAGGAGAAGCCACTGCTGAAGACTAGTGATCGACTCTGCATTGCCAATCCGTGGTAACAATGTCTTCCGTAGTGCCCGACGAACCACATTTGCCTCAGGGGTAAGCATGTCAGGTGTGCGATATGCTTGCCTACCTGTGAACGACTCAACAAAAAGTCCGGCCATCTCCTCGTCGGATGGGAACGACCCACCGAGCAAACTACGCCGAGGTGGTTCACGATCCTCCTAAACAATATTATGTAGGGATGGCTTATGTTCGTACTTTCCTAATTCACAATCCCTCAATCCAAGAGTGGCAGGAATATGGTGTCAGAAAAGAGTATACTGGGTTCCCTGAAACATGAACATGCTATACTCCCTAGTATCAACAATGTACACAGTAGCATAAAAAACTCTCACCCAATCCTCAACATACTGATGAAGCAATGAGACCAAATCAGCCAATCCGGGATAATCATCGAATTATACCTTAATATCCCCTCCTGCGGACAACTTCATATGATCCCAATTTATAGCCCTGTGTTGATACAGTTTCATGGGCAGGTATTTGTAGTTGCAATAGAAAGTTTGCTGAACGACATTCATAAATCTTGGTTCAACCGTTTGTCCTTGGTTTTGTCCCACTAGTGATTCTCAGGCACCCATCCGAGACCTTTAATCATTTGGTAGGTGTGGTTGGGCAGGTCCATCATCCTAAGCGGCTCTTCTGGTGGAGGGTGAAGTTGTACCTCTTTTCTGCTTCCTGGGATCTGGCGTAGGAAACTCTGAAGGGCAGAACGGGTGACGGCCCACGATTGACCCACCCCGTGTGCGGCAGGAAGGCACCGAGCTTGACCCACCCCGTGTGTGATAGGTAGGTGCCGAGCTTGACCCACCCTGTGTGCGGTAGGAAGGCACCGAGGTTGACCCACCCTGCCTGCGGCGAGTAGGGGCAGAGGGAGAATCCCGTGCCGCAGGCCTGCACCTTTGCCTCGTCTAAGGACTAGATGTACCTGCAAAAGTCGGCTGCAACTTTCGTTGTCGCTTCATCGGAGGAGTATCAAGCGCCTTTCCATCTCTCTTGCCACCATCTCGGCCCATCTGCAATAAATTTCTTGAATTAGTGTCATTCCAAGAATTCGGTGGCAGATTGCGATATCCGCTTGAGCCTGGAGGTGGACGCATACCTCTGATTTCGGCGACGGATTAAGGTATCCGCTGGAGGCTGCTGCAGGCGGGGTGGTGGCTTCAGCGGCGGAACCCTACGAAGGGGTTGCACCGCAAGTGAGGAGGCAGTAAATCGGGGGATGGCAGGTCAGCACGAGTGACACGCCGTTGGATAAAGCCATAAAGGTGTGTGTAGTGCCCTGTTGGCACTCTGTGGCCAGGAAATTGGAAGTGCCTTTCCTACCTGTAGTTTACAAGAAAGTTCCTATGTTCTGATGTATACTAGTCCAGATCATCCTCCGGACGTATGTCGATGAGTATGAAAGTCATCACAGGATGGTCCTGTACTACATAATACAAAGAACCGGACAATCCATTCGCATAGTTAGTCGATCATGGCCACATTGGAGATCAACACACCCCTTCCTCTATAACATTTCGATTAGCCTAGTACTATAGATTATGAGCACGTCACGTTTCATACTACTCGATCATGCCCACATTGGAGATCGACAAGTCCCTTCCTTCATCGATTCGATTCGCTTGGTACTACAAGATTATGAGCATGTCATGGTGCATACTCCTAGATCATGCCCACATTGGAGATCAACACGTCCCTTTCTTCGTCGATTCGATTCGCCTAGTACTACAGATTATGAGCACATCACGTTGCATACTCCTCGATCATGCCCACATTGGAGATCAACACATCCCTTCCTTCGTCGATTCGATTCGCATACTATTTGAAGATTATGAGCACGTTGCATACTCCTCGATCATGCCCACATTGGAGATCAACACATTATTCCTTCCTTCATCGATTCGATTCGCTTAGTACTACAAGATCATGAGCACGTTGCATACTACTCGATCATGGCCACATTGGAGAGGATAAGAAATGGATATTATCTAACCTACCATTCACGTAGCCCATACAGGACGTTCCGTTGTTTTATAACAGAACGTACCGGATAATCCGTCATCCCCATGTGCGATTGTATATTTTGTATAAGTCACTACAGGAAGTTCCGATACTACATAATACAGTTAACCAGATAGTAGGCACCTATGGCAGGTTTAATATTCAGGAAAGTGTGACTTCAACTACATCTAAATTACATATAAATCATAAAGTCCACATGATTTTAGATCGGATCGACTTAAACATTTACTGATTTGATATCCTAGTCGTCATCACTTTCACCAGCAACATTTTCATCTTCATCGACGTATTGCCATAGAGTGTGGTCGTCCTCATGTTTAGAATTGAATCCATCCACATCAGACAGCTCCTGCTGGTGAATTGCATCAACTTCAGGGCTGCAACCATAGTCTCCTCGCCAATAATAGGCACTGGAACCTCCGAACCATCACCGAGACCATCATCAAATATAACATCATGCAAGGTTTGGTCAATTTCATCATCTTGATATGCAAGTACCATGCCAGTGGGAGCTATGTCATCCTCATTTTCATTATAGCTCCACAAATGTTTGTGCTCAAATTTTTGCAACACTCTCCATAGGTGTTGTAGCAGGGTGTCTGGCAAGTAAAAGACCTTTGTTGCTTATTCAGCAAGAATGTAGGGATCATCTTGGTACCCATAATCTCTAGTATTTATGCTTGTGAAGTAACCATCATTACTAATCTTCGGTTCCTTCTTGGTCCCTTCCAGATCATACCAGTCAACTTGGAATAAAACAACAGTTCGATCTCTGTCAAGCCCCGAGTTGTACTGTAGCTCAATAATGTCTCTTAGTGAACCATAAAACTCAATTTCTTCAATGTCTTTATGTGATCCCGTAGTCATGATTCCACTGTTCTGTGTCTTCCTATTTGCCTCTCGGTTCTTGGTGTGGTACCAGACACCGCCTACAATACATGTTGCATAAGTTTTTGCTCGCTGGTCGGTTCAGCTGATAATGCGTATAGGTTCTCATCGCTCACTCGATTGTTTGTAATCTGTACAGAAGAGCCATAGTTTTTTTAATATAGCCTTGTGTAAAGGTCCTCACCAGGTAATATAAGCTAATTATCAAACAAAAAAATGAATACTAATATGCGATCTAAACCGGTGGCGAAATTCTGTAGCAATACACCTAGATAAGTTGGAAGCATATCCATCTGGGAACTTCACCGAACTTATAAAATCATAGAACAACTTTTGTTTCTTTTTTGAAAGTACATACGGAGCTTCTAGCATTTTGCATGACTCGCCATCCTCAGTTGCCACCATGTGTAGATTTGATCTTACGCCCATCTCTTCCAAATCAACCCTAGCATTGATGGTGTCCTTTGTCTTCCCAGCAATTTTAAGCAACCTTCCAATAAGGTTTTCACATATGTTTTTCTCAGTGTGCATCACAACAAGGTTATGTGCTAGCTTCAGAGATGACCAGTACGGCAAGTCCCACAAACCAACCCTTCGGCTCCAGCACTGTCCGGATTCCCGCTTCCTTTTCTTTCCTTGAGGTAGAGGATGCTTTCCTGGTCTAACATCTTTAACCTTCTCCAATTACTGCTTCAGCTCCTCATGGGTAAACTGCCCTGGCTTTTCTCGGTTTTTAATAGTGACATCAAAATCTGCTCTCTTTCTTCTCCATGGATGGTCAGTTCGAAGGAAACGACGATGCCCAATGTAACACATCTTGTTCTTCAATCTCCTTGAGTAAGGATCCTTGTCGCAACGCACACAGGCAAAATAGCCTTTCGTGACTCGCCTAGATAACGTGCTCAATGCTGGATAATCATGTATGCACCAAAGAACCACAACACGCAGTTGAAATTCTTTACCCTCAACAGCATCAATTGCCCAGACACCCTTCCAAAGTTGTTGCAGCTCTTTGACGAGAGGTTCCATGAGGATATAAAAATCTTTTGATGGAGAACTCAGCCCAGGGATGAATAAGGCCATCATGAAGTTTGATTCTTCCATGCATACCCATGGTGGCATGTTATACGACACAACAAATACTGGCCACATACTATATGAGTAGGTCATGTTGCCAAATGGATTGAAACCATCGCTTGCAAGACTAAGTCTAAGGTTCCTAGCATCCTTTGCAAATTTTGGCCAACTTTTATTGAATTGTTTCCATGCCTCACCATCAGCTGGATGGCTAAGCTCATTCTTCACCGGTTTTCACTTCGACTTGTTCCATCGTGCATCCTTTGCTATTTGTGATGAAAGAAACATCCTCTTCAGCCTGGAAATCAGCGGAAAATGGCTCAATACCTTTTGAGGAATGCGCTTGTTGGCATCTGCATCCTTCCATCTTGAATCTGCTTCACAATATACTGGGCACACATCAACTTTGACATACTTCTTGCGAAACAATATACAATTATTTTTGCAAACATGGATTTTTTTTCATAGCCGAGTCCCATGGAATGTATGTACTTCATTGCCTCATCGAAAGAGTCTGGAAGACACGCTTCTGGGAATCCTTTTTGTAACTTCATCGTTGCATTGAATGCGATGTTGCTCACCCGACTGAAAGACTTTATATGAAGTAACTTCACAACAAATGTAAATTGTGCATATGAAGGTGTCGGTGACACCTTACGGTTCAGATGTTACTTTACAAATTCATACATTTTCTCACCGAGCACCTGACCCTTGCCCATGTCAGCAATCAATTCAGAAATTCCATCGTCTCAAGGGCCTTCATCCTCCTCCATACCTGATATGTATTGGTTTTCCAGGACCGTTTCCTAATCACCGCCATCTCGTGGAGCTGCATTATCCACATCCCCCTCTGCATTTGTCAGAATTGTGTTATCCTGAACATTTGCATCATCGTCAACCATATCCTCCAAAGCTTCTCCATGATGGATCCACCTAATGTAAGTGGTTGCCATCCCACTCACAAGTAAGTGAACTCCAATTCGCTCTATAGTCCATGTAGAGTTATTGAGGCATCGACGACATGGGCATAGTATTTCTTCGTCCTCAGCGTATCTTGTCCGAAGAAATGCCAAGAAATCCTGGACCCTTTTCTCATGATCAGTGGTAAAACCAGTACAACCGGTTATCCAGCGTCTATCCATCTGGAAAGTTTCTGGTGAATCCAACTCAAAATTACTGACCACAAAACGAATCAAAAAGGAGAACATTCTGCGAAATGTAATTTTCCGAATTGAACACAAAATTACTTACCAGATTGACACGCCACTGCAGTAAGTATCACCCAGGTTGCGCCCGTAGGAGTGAGCAGCCGTTGGAAGTTGCAAATTACCAATGGAATGATCCGTTTTGGTAGCCTATTCGCCTCTCCATTCTTCGCTTTCCCGTTTCAGTGTAGTCGATGTCATGCAGCCCTTGCGTGGGAGTTCTCGAGTGGATGTGATGATGATGAGATCGAGAGGACACCATAGAGAATGCCGAAATACTCAATTTATTCTAAATGAAGAACAGAAGCTTTCGTAGAGGTTCGTTCTTGGGGAAAGGTGCTAAACACCATGGCACGTCCCCAAGTCACCCCCTCACCTTCCTTCTAATCTCTAAAGCACTAGCAAGCCAGCACTAATCCTATGCAAAGGCACTCCTCTCCTAGAGAGGTAGGAGCCCAAAGGCAAAATGAGGAGAAGAAGTGTGTGTCTCTATTCCTACCCCCTCCACTTCTATTTATAGGCTCGGACACAGGCATGAGAACACCCCGTGCACCCTCGGAATGGCTTAAGGATCCAATCAGGAAGCACCACGTGGAAGCAAATGGCGAACCGTGGCAAAGTCGGTTCGGCCGATCCAAGGGGTCGGCCGACTTGGCCCACCACGTTTTGTGTTGTGCTTTCTCCCAGTTACTGATATGTGGTCCCTTATGACGGTTCCAAGTGCATGGGTTATTTTGAGGCGGTTCGCTTAGGTTGTGGGCCCTTGAATCCTTGTGCTGAACACGTGGCGGCGTCTGATTCGTCGGGAAGTGCTTCTCTTGGATTGATGAGGTGTCATGGATGCATGGCATCCTGTGTGCAAGCATGTCGCCACGTGGCCTGGTGTGGGTCCCACCGAGCCCATGATATAGTGTGATCTTATCTTGTGCATATCTCTTTCATCCGAGCTCCGAAGTATACAAATGAAATATCCATTTCGATCGTCTCGACGAGCCCGTCACAATGGTGCAGTACAAATTGGCATTTGGGACTGTTTATGATGATTCTATATTCATACCATTAATGCACTTGCTCTCAGCTATATCATTTCATGTGTATTTTGGCCTGTCCTGCATCAAATGCTAGAAACACCAACACTTGTGGAAATTGTCAGTATAAAGCCCTATCCTAGTGTTGATGATCACTTTCCATTTATTTTATGCAGGAATTGATGGCCTAAAAGTGGCACTTAACAGCCGTCAACATATGCTCGACTCAATTTTCAGAATGGCGCATAAACCACCCTCTCATTGCCGCCAGAATCCGCCATTCCTACCATGAGCCGTTGCAGATCTACATGTAGCAAAAGTCGAGTCTTTACGAAGGCAGTGAAGCGTTTCGCCTGCGAATTACTGATTTATATTAGAGATTCGAAAAAAATGCTTACATGTGGGACCCAATTGAATTTTATGATGACTTGGAACACTCTATTTTTAAAATAATGCTTACTTGTGGGACCAAAGTTGGTTTATGATGCCGCTGACCTGGCGAAAATGCTTACATGTGGGACCTTGGAAAAATTTTATGACGACTTAGAACACTCTATTTTCGAAAAAATGCTTACATGTGGGACCCAACTGAATTTTATGACGACTTGGAACACTCTATTTTTAAAATAATGCTTACATGTGGGACCAAAGTTGGTTTATGACGCTATTGCGGAGCTTATGGCATCACAAAACAAGCATGGAACACAGAACGCTCGGCTATAGTACCAACTGTTATGACGAAAGTTTTTTCTGTCACTAAATTTGTTCGAAAGTGAAATATTATGACGGATCAGCCAGGAACGTCATAAATCAATGACGCCAAAATGTGGTTGTGTCACTAATCAACAATTTTCTTCTAGTGATGCCTACCATCTGCACCACGACCAACGGAACTGAACTGACAAGCACCACGGGCAAGAAAACCAAACTGACCTTCACTTTGAGGTCCACTGGTCTAACCAGTTGCCCTCACCGGTCTGACCGGTCCCTTCCAGCCAGCAAACCTGCTTCTTTCCAAAGCAGTCCTATTTCTCCACACCGGAACCGTACGCACAACAGTCTTTCCCTTGGATAGTGGCATACGAGGCTCAGGCACACCATGAGAAGGGTGGTACCTGTCCTTGTTCACCCAGTCCTAAGCCATTCTCGCCTCTCTCTTTCTCTTATAGCAAAACTCCTTCTTATGACCTGTTGACGGTTAATAGTTGTATCAAAGTTCGTTTGGATTTGCAAGCGGACAAATCCCCGTCGTAGTCAAGGGACCCTTCTTCCCTTTAGTGTGAACCCAAGGTATTGAATCCGTGGAACAATGTGCAATGCAAGGATTCAATCTAATAAGGCAAAGAAACACTTTCTTTTGAAGAACCAAAATGCATCAAATCTAATATAATCTACTAAACTCAAGAGGTAGCAAGAGAAAGCATACAGATAACCGATCTAGAGAGCCTAGATCATGCCTATATTGTACCTCCGAACAAGATAGATGAATAGCAAAGCGAATCTCATAAAAAGCATCTTTAAATTGTGGCCTCCGTTCTGATTCCGAAGACGCCCACCTTTTGGAACCTTCGTCCTGTCACGACACGCCCCTATTCGTGCGGGTTAGCCTAGGGCGAGTTCAAGAAGAACAAATTGAAAACACTTGGTCGATCCGGTATGCACCTCTAGCCACCGCGGCTACAAGAGCACCCTTAGCAATCTATCTTAAGTATAGATTGAGGAAGAAGCAAAACCAAGAGAGAACAAAATCATAGAGAAGGCACTTGCACTACAAGAAAAACGCCGACTAGTGACGCAAAAAAGGCCGTTTCTCATCATAAACTGCGATTAATGACGCCGGTTGTTACGAAAATGCTCTGTCATTAATCGAGCGTCAAAAACCGTGATTAATGACGAGACCTTATTTCCCGGCGTCATGAGTTTAATGACGCGTATAAATTCGTAACACAAAGGCGTCATAAGGTACATGCCACATCGGACCAAAATCTGATGTGGCACGTCGTTTTGTGACAAACCGTTTCATCATTAAGTGAATTCAGCCCATATTTTGTTGGGCCAAGGTCCAAATTCCTTGTCGTCATAGATTGAATTTGGCCCACTTATTGTTAAGCTGAGCCCAATGTTTCTTTCGTCATAAATTGGTTTTAGGCCTTATTAAGATTGGATGGAGCCTAATATTGTTTGCGTCATAGATTGTTTAAGGCCTATTTATGGTTGGATGGAGCCCAATAATTGTTGTCGTCATAGACACTTTTAGGCCTAATTCTGGTTGGACCGACCCAACAATCGAGGTCGTCATAGAATGTATTAGGCCTGGTTTTAGTATGACCGAGCCCAATAATTGCATTCGTCATTAATTTGCTTTGGGTAAAGTACTGGTTGGATCGAGTTCAATATTCGATGACATCATAAAATGATTAAGGCCCAACTAATATTGGACCCAGCCCACCATTTGCTGACGTCATTTTTGATACAGCCCATTTTATTAATAAATCGTTTTTGAATTCGTAAAAAAATAATGGGCCGAGGGGGCAAGCCCACATATTTTTTCCCTGTTATTTTAGGCTGCACTCCAGGTAGCGCTTAATTAAATATAATTCAATCTCATATTACATGCTAATCAATTAAGTAATTGACATCATAGATAATATTTCCATAACACTGATACAAATTAATGTTTCGGATCACACATGACACATTATTATCAATGAACACAGAACAACCACAAGTAGATTGTAAGTAGGAGCTCACAAACCAATACACCTGATATCTCCATGCTCACAAATAAATCTGGTATTGAAATAGAACCCACTAAGATAACAAAGCTCTGTACTTACAAACCAGCACAACTTGCTGGGAGGACACAAGCAGGAGACTAAGAAACACAGTGGCCTTACCCAAGGCGCGAGCTTAGCAGTTGACGAAGGAGGGTCTCAGTAGTTTCTACTTGTTTCTTCAACCTCTCAATCTCATCAGTCTGCACTTTCATTGCTACATCTAATGCTTCTGCCTTGATCTTCAAGTCTGTCAAAACTTGGTCCTGTTCAACAAAGATTTCACCAAGGTCAGCAACTGCATCGAGCCCTCCCAATGAAACTCCAGGTATTGAGCATGTAGCGAAAGCTGGATAATCTCGAGGCATGTAATCAATGAATGGCTTTGACTTCACATTGGAGGGATAGGAATTTGATATTTGAAATTTAAGGATTGTCCTCAACATTTGAGCCTAAAAATGAAAGGAGAAGTCAAACTTGAACCTTAAACAAAGCAAGCAAATAAACTTAAGAATAATCCTAAGAATAAAGTAGCAGGATAATCATGCGTTCTGTTACATACCACGACATGTGATTGAATCTCAGCAATGCAGGAGTGGGATGCTAGGCCCTGCACAAAAAGTTACAAATCAGGAACTAGATCTAGAGCGGTCAAGGTAAGAGAAGGTCTCTCTCTACCGTGAAACACTGCAGATCAAGCGAAGAACGACCACAACACTATAGGGTTCAAGAGAGCTATGCTAACCAAGATTAAACTAACTTTAGTCTAAACCAAGAATAAAGCTTCTAGAGCAAAGTAAAAGCTGAATGTAATTGACTCGAAAGGTAAGATAGAAAGATAACTTAAATTGTACTTGAGTCTAAACAAAGAAAGGATACAAGAGTAGTACCAGACCCCTGAAGAAGACTCCTCCGGAACCCCGAGACTAGCTCAACTCGACTCTAACTCCCAACCTACACTAATCCTACTCTAAGTGAACAAAAGAGGGAAATGGAGATGCTCCTGCGTCGTGTGTCTATTCCAGCGAGTGGGAGGTGGCTTTTATAGGCAAGTGAGGTCGGTGGAGCGCAGGGGGGCCACATGCCAAGTGCGACCGGCTCACTAGGTGCAGCCAGCCCTGGGATGTGCCGTCTCTCGCCTTGGACGCCCCTGATCACTGCTCTTGAGGCGGTTGTAGGTCGGCTCCTTGGGTCGGTTTTGCCCGGCGCGCGAGTTGATAGGTGCGGTCGGCCCTCTAGGTGTGGCCGGCCCACCCCCGTGCCGTGTGATGCACCGACCATGCTCAGGGACGCCTAGGATCGCCTCTGGATGACGGTTGCGGCGGTTGAGTGATCAGATAAGTAGACCCATTGATCCAAGTGATCCTAGCCTCCACCATTTGATCAAACCGACGTTTCCTTAGTGAATCTCGTTCGCCCAAGTTGTGCTCGAGGGAGAGGCGGTGCTTAGGACCAGAGACACACCACGGGGCAGGGCCGGCCGCACTAGGCAGGGCCGGCCGCACCTGTAGGGCCGGCCGAACCTGCCAGGCCGGCCGCACCTGCAGGGCCGGCCGTGCCTGGTGGTTCGGCCGTGCCTAGCACGTGTGCTGAGTTGGTCCCAATTTCTCCCAAAATTTGTACCTGCCTATGAAAATCACAACACAACTCGTGGAACTTTATTAGTACTAAAAATGTGCATGAAACTTGTCATATACTCATCTCGAACCCGAGGTTTTGACGGTCAAATTTTTGTTGTAAGGACCGTCAACAAACTCCCCCATGCTAAACGTTTGCTCATCCTCGAGCAAAGCCTAAACTTGGCCTTGGCGGATCAGGAGTTGCATGATGTTACCACTCGGCAAGTACCTTTGCACAAATCCATGCTCTTCTTGCTATTTGAAAAGATTGGTACGAGAGAAACTTTGCCTTATTTTACCTGTGGGGCTTGTAACTTTCCACCTTGCCTTCGGAGGTTGAAAGGTAGAATGGTTTTGACTTTGCATCATTCACTCTTCTCTTTTCGGGCTTCTATCTTGGAGTTTTGAAACTTTTGCAAAGAAAAACAACAAGGTTCCTCGGATGGTTCCCTCGATCGCTCAAGTGGTATTTGTTACCTCACCAAAGGCTTTGAGCGAGCCTCAACTTCCTACTCTATGGCTTGTATGTGGAGCTTTGGGTAGAATAAGTATGAGACTTACTTGTGCCACATGATGTTGTTGAGCCAAAGACCGGATCCAAGAAGAAACTAGTCATGCAACTTGATTGAGATGTGCAAGTGTGTGGAAAAAATGTTTTGTTTGTTTTTCTAAGTACTCCTTGCTTTGAGATTCTCCTCTTGCTTTTATTTTGGAGGGGGTCATGCTTCATTTTTTTTCTATGCTCTTTGATTGGAGCACACTTTTTTTTCTATGCTTCTTGAGCATATACTTTTTTTTTCTTTTGATGACCCCTCTCTCCTTTTGCCAGAATACAAGAAGAGAAATCTCTTTGGAACTTCGGAGTATTTATTTTTGGTGGGTGGATGGCATGTTTTGCATAACTCCCGGTGTGGAAGTTAGCTTGTATATGTGGGTGTACGTGATCTCGATCATGGGAGCATGAAAAGATTCTACCAAGGGTCACAACAATTTGGCAGAACTCAATGGGTCACAAGCAAGCATAAGTAGAAGGTTTTGATATCGACATATGGCTTTGGTAGGTGGTATGACCATTGAGGAACTTGTCTTGTTTTATTTTCAAAAGAAAATCATCCGAGATTTTCACCATACTAGGAGATAGAGCAAGATTAACATTGTCTTACCATATCATACTCGTCAACACCCTAGGTTTGGCCATAAGCATTTGCTTCCCAAAAAGTTTTATTTCAGGCTCTTGTCTCAAAATATACCAACAAATTCAAATGCTCAAAGAGCACAAGGTTGTACACAGCGTTCTTGCAAAGTTTTAACATAGCAACTATTCATCATTTCCAAAGTGAGGATATAGACAAGATTTCAAGTGCACATGGTTGAAGCAAATATTTTTGTTGTTTTTCTTTTATTCAAATGTGGTAAACAAGATGTTGAAAATTGGTTTGGATGGACATACCTTCCGTGATTGAAAATGGGGTCTCCCCCAAGCTAATTTTTGGCTACCTGGTTGGCGTGTCTTCATTTTGGTGATGAGTTGAGCACTTGGAAGCTTGTAGTGGTTGGCTTGATGGATTTGTGAAAAATCATAGGTACGTCCGTACCACTAGGTTCGGCCGGCCCTACTATATTTGCTCCAAGCACTCGTGTCCCCTCCTGAAAACATCCTCCACAAAAATTTTGTCGAGGGGAGGTACGGCCGTACCTCTAGGTTCGGCCGTATCACCAAAAATCTCCAAAATAGTTTTTCTATGTCTTGTTTACTTACTAATGCAATGGTGAAATCAAATTTGAAATTTAAATATGCTTGATGCACGAAATAAAATGTTGGAAGGGAAATATGAGATAAATACCGGTTTACCTCACGGTGAGGGCTCGTGGTTTAGAGTTCGTGAGCGGGACTCCTCCGTTTGCTCAATTGATCTTGGATTCGTCCGGTCCCGGAGTGGAAGACTCGGACGATGCTCTCTTCACACGCCACACCTTCTTTGTTTTCTTCGGTGGCGCTGAAGTCGGTGAGGCTTTGGCGGGGGTGTTTTTGGTTTCTGTCTCCTTTTCCCCCTTAGCCATGTTGATTGCCTTCGGCTTCCTTGGTTGGTGGCGCCCTTTTGATGCTTTGTTTTGCTCCCAATGCTTCCTCATTGTTGTGATGACGCTATCTACCTTGGGCTTGGTCGGGGCTACCTTCTCTTTCTTGTATTGGGGTCGTGGCTTCCTGCACTCCCTAGATTCCTCATCTTGCACTAGGTAACATTGCTCTTCTTTTGCTTGGAATTTGAATGTCATGTTCCTTCGCCCTATGCGGAATTGAATCTTTCCAGCTCCGACATCAATCCTTGCATTGACATCTCTTAGGAATGGTCGCCCAAGAATAAGCAGCATTTCTTCTTGTGTGTCGAGGACCACGAAATCCGCAAAGACGTGGGAGCCTTTGACATTCACCAAGAGATTTTCCACTATGCCCTCTGGATATTTAATCGATGAGTCGGCAAGTTGGACTGTCATCATTGTCGGAGAGAGAGCAGGATATCCTAACTCCTCAAACATGGCCTTGGACATGAGGTTGACACTCGCACCAAGGTCACAAAGAGCATTCTTGATCTTTTGATAGTAGATCGTGCATGTGATAGCCAGATATCCATTGTCCTCCCTGTGCAAGACTACTGATTCCTCCCATGGGTCTTGGATTTGGTTTATGAGTTTCCCTACATGGTTAGGTGCATACATCCTCCTAGATGGCTTACCCCATCTGGTGGATACAACGCTAACATTTTCTCAGGTAGGCTCGGGTTGCCCCGGGATTCCACCCGACTCGGGAGAAGGCAAAGAAGCAGCAAGCTGAGCAAGTTGAGTTTCTATCATTTTATTAAAGCTTAGCTGATTCTTCATGGCAGTAGTGAAGGATTCTATGGTGGAATTTAGATTTTCAAGAACTTTATCATTGGCGGCTAGCTTCTTGTTTATGTGTTCAATAATTCTAGCTTGGCCAAAGACAAGATCTCTAATGGAAGGCTGATTATTGAAATTGTTAGAATAATTACCTCCATTTTGATTGTTGAATGGGAAGTTGGGCCTTGAGTTCCACCCTTGATTGTTGTAGTTGTTGTCGCGGAACCCGTTGTTGTTGCCATTGTTGACGAAGCTGGCTTCTTCCCTTGTCTCAGGACAATCATTTCCCGAATGACCCACATTACCACAAACCTCACACGTCATGCGAGCATCCATAATCTTGGCGGTTTCCATGTTGCTTGGTGCCTCCAATTTCTTCATGACGAGGTCCATCTTAGCGGCGAGCATGTCGATTCCATCGACTTGGTGTACACCGCGAGTACGGGATTGGAGACGATCTCCATCCCAACCTTGATTTGCCACCATCTTCACGATCAATTCCTTGGCGGCGGGTACTTGTAGCGAGAAGAAGGCTCCTCCAGCGGCTGCATCTAGGTGCTAACGGGCGGTACGCTTGAGCCCGTGGTAAAAGGTTTGAATTAAGAACCACCCCTGCATGTCGTGGTGTGGGCACGCGGTGATGTACTCCTGGAAACATTCCCATACATCTGGGATACTCTCATCATTCTGCTGCTGGAAGCCCCAAATTCTAGCGCGGAGGGCATTGGTTTTGCCCACCGGGAAGAACTTTGCGAGAAATACCTTAGAGCACTTATCCCATGTGTTGATGGCATCTCGCTCCGCATAAAACCATTGTTTCGCCTTCCCGAGCAATGAGAATGGGAATAGGCGAAGACGAATTGCATCATCCGTCACTCCGCGGATAGTGAAAGTCCTGCACACCTCTAGGAAATCCTGGAGATGTGCATTGGCATCTTCATTAGGCTTGCCGCAGAATGGATTTGCTTGCACCATGTTGATCAACGCCGGCTTGAGTTCAAAGTTTCCGTCTCCCACCGTTGTGTTTGGTCCGGTAGGGACATTGGTGTTGGAGGGGGTGGAAAACTCGCGGATCATCCTCTCGGCCATCGGTGCTGATGAGGTGCTGTCTACGGGATCGACGGTGTTCGTCTCTTGACTCGAGAGAAACTTCTGAGGAATGAGGACGCGAGGGCGCACTCTCCTCACAAGTGACTCCGGATTGTCGTTAAAGTTGGACGGTAGGTCGAAACCGGTCATGCACTACTCTGCGTACACGAGAGTAGAGCAAGGGTAAACCCGCTTAAATAGCGGTTCACCGAACATAGATAACTCTACCACTAAGTTTAAATGATATCTTTTGCCTATTGCCTCCCCGGCAACGGCGCCAGAAATGCTTGTTGACGCTCCTTAGCCTCACCACTAGGTTTGCACTCACGGCGATGGCGCCAGAAATGCCTGTTGGCACTCGCTAGCGTCGCTACCGGGTTGATACCCCTAATAATAGGGCTAGGGAACGTCTTTGCTAAAACACACGTCACAGAAAGGTCCGCAAGCGCACGGATTACCGCTGTAGCACTTCACCCGGTGGTATTCGGGTTATCGTATTTATATTTTCCCAAGGGAGGCACTACGGTAAAGATGATCGAATAAATGGTGGAGAGTAACAAGACTCGGTAAAGAGCTATAGCGGGGGTAACGAATAAAGATATTCGGGGATAACTTGACACACACAAGGAGATCTTGATAAAGGGTTAGAGAGGACCTAGTGAGCTGGGAGGACAACGAGACGAGAAAGGATCCTAACACAATCTATCTATTCTTGTCAACTCTAGGTAAAGAACTAAGGCAAAGGGTAACCAAGGCAAGCTAAACTCAACAAGCTCTTCTAGTGCTGTAGGGGCATGCAAAGCCGCGCTCTCGGACTGGGATGAGAAGGGAGAACGACGACGCGCTGAATCCTACCGGCCCGAACTAACATGGTGGACTACTGAGCCCGTCCGGAGCTGTCACCTCCTTAGGGTACCACAACTATTCCGTTGAACGGGACACCAATCTAAGACTAAGGTAAGCTCTGAGCACCGCGCTCACAACAAACCAAAGAACCTTTCCCCGGATATCACAAAGGAAGGTCTCTCTCTACTGTGAAACACCGCAGATCAAGCGAAGAACGACCACAACACTATAGGGTTCAAGAGAGCTATGCTAACCAAGATTAAACTAACTTTAGTCTAAACCAAGAATAAAGCTTGTAGAGCAAAGTAAAAGCTGAATGTAATTGACTCGAAAGGTAAGATAGAAAGATAACTTGAATTGTACTTGAGTCTAAACAAAGAAAGGATACAAGAGTAGTACCGGACCCCTGAAGAAGACTCCTCCGGAACCCCGAGACTAGATCGACTCGACTCTAACTCCCAAGCTACACTAATCCTACTCTAAGTGAACAAAAGAGGGAAATGGAGATGCTCCTGCGTCGTGTGTCTATTCCAGCGAGTAGGATGTGGCTTTTATAGGCAAGTGAGGTCGGTGGAGCGCAGGGGGGCCACATGCCAGGTGCGGCCGGCCCTGGGATGTGTCGCCTCTCGCCTTGGACACCCCTGATCACTGCTCCTGAGGCGGTTGTAGGTCGACTCCTTGGGTCGGTTTTGCCCGGCGCGCGAGTTGATACGTGCGGCCGGCCCTCTAGGTGCGGTCGGCCCACCCCCGTGCCGTGTGATGCACCGACCATGCTCAGGGACGCCTAGGATCGCCTTTGGATGACGTGTGCGGCGGTTGAGTGACCAGATAAGTGGGCCAATTGATCCAAGTGATCCTAGCCTCCACCATTTGATCAAACCGACGTTTCCTTAGTGAATCTCGTTCGCCCAAGTTGTGCTCGAGGGAGAGGCGGTGCTTAGGACAAGAGACACGCCACGGGGCAGGGCCGGCCGCACCTGTAGGGCCGGCCGTGCCTGGTGGTTCGGCCGTGCCTAGCACGTGTGGTGAGTTGGTCCCAATTTCTCCCAAAATGTGTACCTACCTATGAAAATCACAACACAACCCGTGGAACTTTATTAGTACTAAAAATGTGCATGAAACTTGTCATATACTCCTCTCGAACCCGAGGTTTTGACGGTCAAATTTTTGTTGTAAGGACCGTCAACACCGGCCTGGGCGGCCTCCTCGATCTTGGCGATGGATGACCGGGAGCTGTAGTTTTCCCTGAACAGGATGTCCATCCCGGAGAGGAAACATGCCTCCAGGTTTCTTATGCGGGTCAGGCAATCGAGGAGGGCATCGTAGCCCTTGCGGTCGTTCAACTGCAGCTCGACGGCAAATCGCTCTAGCGCCACGCGCCGACCAATGGCCGCGTTCTTGCACACACGACACATCTCCCGGCAGGTCACCAGTAGGCTACGGAGGTCGTCCATGGCCTACTCCGAGGTCGCAGCGAGGTGGCCGGTGATGTCAATGTTCACCTCTGTAGGGAGCACCACTAGCGATAACGGCAACCGCCTCGACGACCTTATTACTGACCTACTGGCGTCCTAAAAATAGTTTGATCAAACATCAGAGTCCCAGGTCAAATGCAAATTCAAATTGATACAGAGACTTGGAAGAGAGCACTGTACTCTCATGGATCTTCCTTCCGAGAGGAGGAGATGCAATTGTAAAAATGTTTTCTGTACCCCAGGCGGAAGAAGTCGATCAATGCCTCATTTACAACAAATCCACCGTTCCTTTCTCCGCATTTACAGTAAATTCACCGCTCCTTCGCCACCAAAAACAACCTTCGCTGCTGCTCTGTTGATTTCGGGATAACAATAATAATTCATTATGACTGTTGGGGAACCTAACGGAAATTACGTTCTTGGAAATGTGAATAGGTCAGACTAAATGGTCAGTACAATGTGGTGGATACTAACTGCCGCACATTTCTTGGTCGATTTTGGCAATACATCATCAGTACAATGCTCAGAAGCATAGGGCACAATGTTCAGAATACATGATCGACACATTGTTCACAATACCAATGTGACACTTGCAGAATACATGATCGAGACATCTAATTAGCCTTACCACCAAGCATCAATCCCGCCATTCCCGCGAAAACAACAAATAAAGCAAGCAGCACATGCGTGAGTTTGACATTGTGCCTATAATTCCCAATTGACTTCAACTCGGCGGTAGCCTTCTGAAGGTTTTGTCGCGCTATTTTGAGCTCATTCCTAATCTCTCTAAGCTCACAGTTAGCTTTTCCCAATTCCCCCTCCCACTGCTTTGCATCCTCTTTAGCTTTCGCTTTCTTCTTCATGAGCTTCAGCATAACAGCATACGACCTTTCATCCAATTCTGGATCAATCCAGCAGAAGTAATCGCATTGCTCTTTTTCTTCCTGCAAATTAAATGACCCATTAGCAATAGCTGTTGACCACAGGCGCCACATAAGCAGGTAGACAACTAGCCATTACCTTTGGGCAGCTAGCAAACCGGCGGCCAGGGTTGAGAAAGGTCCAAGCATACTTCACCACAGCTCTCAACCCGTGTTTGCACTTGTCTTTAGGATGCCAATGGCTACAATTGCAGGAAGATGTCTCCGAGCAGTAACTACCAATGGAAGAAGATGCTGGAGTACACGGATGGTTCAAAAAAATTCATTGCAACTTGAAATCTATGCTTAGTTTTGCACTTTCTAAACTAAAGCCTATCAATCAACTTGTAACAACAATCGAGCTTCAACCGAAATCCCCAATTCCAAATATCACTTCCCTCTGATGAAAGGGGAAAGCAGAGGCACAAAATAGGGTACTGACTTGACCGTAGCTCACTCTCCTCCCTTCGATATGAGGATCCGCCATTCCCGCCGCGGGTTGTAGATCTGCGCACCAACGCCTCTAGGATAGATATTTGCCACAACGACCCACAGGAGCGTGCTAGCAAGCCCCTTGCAGGGTACGCGGTTGATATAGCCGTTGGCCGCAGGTTCGACCCCTGCTATTGACATAGTATCCTTTTAATTTTCCTCTGTTTTTTTATCAGACTGAGTTGTGAGACCTTATTAAATTTTATGATGAGTTGGAACCACAGTAGGAAACAAGCAGTTTCGCGATTGTTCTTCAGGAAGGTCCTTCCAGCAAAACATCAACAGACCGGAACTTTGCCATCCACCGAGCAGCAAACATCATATTATGATCAGGTAGCAACAAGTTTCTCAACTCATGACCACAAAGTTCACAACACCAAGTAGAACAAGTTACAACACCAAGTAGCAAACATCATAGGATGATCATCACACGAAGTAGCAACAAGTTTCTTAACTCATGACCACAAAGTTCACAACACCAAGTAGCAAACATCATAGGATGATCATCATTACAATTTTCAAAATAATGATAACCACCCATTTGTAATCATAACGATAAGAACTGATCATCAATTTACATATGTAGGTGTTGATTCTCCTTCCATAGCTCCATCCTGCAGCTATCCCTTCACCTTCTGCAGCTCAGCGGCAGTAGCTTCTGAGGATCCTTCCCATTGTTGATCCCTTTTTCGCTTGGCTGCCCTAAAGGAAACATAAGCACCAACAAATTTCATAACACTACGTATTATGATCAGGAGGAACAACCAGTAATTAAACATCAACAAAGAACAAGTTTCATAATAATCAAGCACTACCTATTTTTATCTTTCTCACGCAGTATCCATTGCTTCTCCTTCTCCATCTGGATAACACTCTATTGTATCGATTGCTTCTCCTTCACGATCTCGATAACTAGCTGCTCAACCGATTGCTTATACACTTCCATCGCATCGATGGCATGTTTCAGCTTTCCCTTCACATTTTCCAGCTCAGTGGTAGTTGCTTTAAGCTTGATGTTAGCCTTTGCGCATTCTTCCTTCCAAGACCTTGCCTCCTCCTCAGGTTTTGCCTTACTGTCCAGTACCAGGTCTTTCGACTCTTGGTCAAGAATCTCACCTATTTCTTTCAATAAGGCATTGTCCCAGCGTAACATATGGGCACACAACTCTTTGTAGTTGTTGGTCTGTTGCAATTGTTCATGTAACAATTGGTCAGCCATCTCGCTGAATTTCCTCATCTCTTGCATAGTTGTATTTAAAATTTCCTGACATAGCTCCTTGTATTTTACAGCCTCTTGCTGCGCCACGAGTTCTCTACCTTCTTGTTCTTACAGGTCTCTCTTGACCTCCTGTAGCCCAGCTTTAGTGGTTTCAAGCACCTCTACAAGCTAGTTGTTGACGGTCCTTACAACAAATTTTTGACCGTCAATATCTCGGCTACAGTAGCGCTTTATAACGAATTTCATGCATGTTTTAGGTGCTAACGAGGTTCCACGAGCTGTGTTGAGATTTTATCTGCAGGATCAAGATTAGGGAGCAATTCCGGGGCATTGGGCCAAATAAGGTAGGCACGGTCGTACCTAGTGGTACGCCCGGCCCTACCTTGCACCACCATTCAGGTTCACACCAAGTGTAGTCCCATGCACCAGCCCCCAAAAGACCAAAATCATCACGATCGTGTTGATCAAGCAAACACACCACAGGCGAGCTACACAGGGGCCAGGAGGCAGGGCCGGCCGTACCACCAGGGCCGGCCGAACCTCCAGGGCCGGCCGCACCACTAGGACCGACCGCACCTGCCCGACTTGCCCAAACGTGTCACCAAGCCTCGGTCACTCCAGGGAGCACAGATAGGAATGATCCTGATCGAAGAAACACGGTCGGTTTGATCCAGAGGTTGAGATTAGCCTCACTTGGATTCATGGACCCACAAGCCAGTGAACAACCGACGTGGGACAACATCCAAGACTTCATCCACTCACTAGAGCACGATCCGAAGTGGATGAAAAGAGGGCCCAGGGCCAGCCGCACCAAGAGGTCCGGCCGCACCTCCATCACTCAGCAAACCGACCCACAACCATCTTCAAACCGCCTCAGGGACCAAATCATGGACGCACGATCGAAGGCGGTGGAAAGTGGAGGGCCGGCCGCACCTAGAGGCACGGCCGCACCTCCTTGCCGTGCACTGCACCTCCCTCTCGCCTACAAGTACCCCCTCCTGCAGCAACCGACCCATTGGGGCTATAAATTGAGCCTGGCACCTCGTAGAAGGAGACAAGTGATTAGAAGCAAGTGGTGGATCCCTCCATAAGTTAGTATTCAGAGAGTAGGGAGAGAGAGTTGAGTGTTGGAGTAGAAACCGGAGTGTCAGTCTTCTTCCCCTTCCTCGGTGGGTGTGGTACAACTACGGTCGTCCATACCTGGGATATTTTGTAAGTTTGGATTCGTGAGTGACTAAATCTCAAGTCATTTCATCGTTCGCTCTTAGGTTCTTCGATTGCAGTTAGTAATTTCTATTTGTTGTGATTGCTTTGCTTTGGATCCGAGTAAAGTAGTGCTTGGTTAGTGTAGATGTGGTGTCTAGGCTTTCCAGTACCTTGGAATGCTTCCCGGTTTAACGGAATAGTTGTGGTACCCTAGGGAGGTGACAGCTCCGGACGGGCTTTGTAGTCCACCACGTTAGTTCCGGTAGGTAGGAGTTACGACATCAGAGCCCCCTTTTCATCCCTTTCCGTAGCTCTTTTCCCTCTGGCCCCGACGAGTGACAAGTTTTGCCTTGATTCTATCCATGACTCTCACGAGTCCCAAACTTCATCAGCTATCCCCTCTCTACACGAAATCTACCCTTGCCTTTCTATCCTTCATCACCATATCCCCCGGACGAATTAGTTCAGGTTCACAACACTTCTCGTTCCCATGGAAATAGATACCTTGGAATACTCCCGGGTGAAAACTACAACGGTATCCGTGCGCTTGCAGATCTATCTGTGATCGTGTAGAATACCAACAGGCTCTCTAGCGCTGTTGCAAATCTAGTAACGACGTAAGAAGTGCCAACAAGCTTTCTGGCGCTGTTGCCGGGGAACGGTAGCTGTTTTGATCCGGAACCTAGTTCGTCCGTGTATCACCCCATTTATCACATGGATTCCAATCCAACCCTTTTTGATTTTGCCGCTCCAAAGGGCGATCATTTGGAGCCTCCACCTTCATCACATTCCATTGAAACATCTAGCTATGAGCTACGTCCCGGCTTCATAGCTATGGTCCGAGAGCAAAGCTTCTCCGGAGATAAGGATGAAAGTCCTTATTCCCACTTGCGCGAGTTCGAACAACTTTGTTCGTGTCTTGTGATCACAGGAATGAGTCAATATACCTTGAAATGGAAACTCTTTCCGTTTTCATTAACGGGGAGAGCAAAGCAATGGTATTCGCTCAGTGTGAGAAGTATGGAGGGGGACTGGGAAAGTTTACGAAATGCTTTTTGCCTAACATTCTTCCCGACTCCCCAAGTAGTGAAACTCCAACGAGAGGTCATCTGTTTTGAGCAACGAAAGACCGAATCTCTAGGAGCCGCATGGGCAAGATTTACAAAAATTGTAGATTCTGGTCCAGACCTTGGTATCGCAGAGCCCGCTCTTTTGCAACATTTTTGCGATGGTCTTGGACCAGAGTCAGCATTTTTCTTAGACTCTTCTTCCGGAGGATCTTTCACTCATCTCACCTTGTCTGAGTGTAAGGACATTCTAACAAAAATCCTTCAAAATACCCCTTACACGGGAGTTTATGATGAATTCCCAGATGACGAAGAGATCACTCAGGAGGAGCACATGCCAAACACTCTCTCAAAACCGAAACCCATAGAGGAGAAACCCACTAGCACCTTTTTGCATGAAGAACCACTCCTCTATCCCCGTGTGTACCCAGCTGATTACTCGTATGACTTCGACGAGGAATCAACGTACTCTGATTCACTCTCTGAAACGGAGTTTATAGAGGAGGAACCTATCCTAGAAAAATTCATATCCACAGACACCCATCCTCCTCTTACCAAAACTTGGTTCACAGGGGAACCATTCGAACCTTATCGAGAGTTCGATCACCCCTCGTGTGACTTCATCTATGAATACTATGATGAGTTATTTGATAAACATTGGACGGAGAAATCCTTCCCGAGAAGGGAAAGAGACTCAACACACGAGAGAGAATTAGTCAACTTACCCAACCCAGAAGAGGTAAAAAGACGGAGAGAAAAGTTGGAATACATCTCCGCAATCAGTAGCCGGGAATGGTTGAGAGAAGCAGAAGGCATGGATCAAGTAATCCAGCTATATCCCGAGCTAAAGTCACTCTCATGCCAAGTAGGAAACCTCTCTTACTAGGATTTGTTCTATGACCCTAGGGTCGATATCAATATCATTCCTAAATCCTTAGTATTAGAGGCCGTTCCCGACGAACCCCTCTCTTTCTCTCAGAAGCGTCTCCAATGGATTTCGGGTCAAACCATAGAGACGGAGGGAATACTTAGAGTCGTCCAAACAAAGATTGGAGAGTATGGGATCTTCATAGATTATCATATCTTTGACATCCCAAAAGAGATCCACCCTTCATTCTCATCGGAAGACCCATTGAAGGGGTACTGGGTAGTGTGCTCGACCATGAAAAGCAGCCATATCATCTTGAGGTTCGAGATACACATCTCCAATGTCATAGACTTGAGGTTAAGAAAGAACATGTGTGGTCTATGGACATTCTTGAGGCGTCGACACTGGATTCTCAAAACAGACTCGAGCATGAAGGTTTTACACTAGAGGGATCACAAATCCCATGCTCACATCAAAAGTTTCCAGAGTTATCAAGCCCCATTACCAATGACCTTTACGAAATCTACAACCTCCTCATTTTCCTTGTGCATGCTAACTTTGAAAGGAAGGTTGTAGATGCTTTTGTTTACCATAAACATTGCAAATTTCGTGGTCATTTTTTGGTACTAACCTTGCAGCTAGAGCTATGATGGTTTTCATCATCTCGATTGGCTGCAAGATGAAGATCTCCAGTGGTCGAGCTTATGACCCAAAACAAAGCACTATCGGGAGATAGCCCGAATAATCATTTAGATTTCCTTTTCAAATAAAAGCAAGAGCATCTCTTTAGGATTAGGCGTCCTTCGGGTATTTTTGGTCGCTAACGTTTCAGGTGGAGAATGAAAGGACTGATGGATAGGCAATGCCTAAAAACATGAGAGCTACACCAACTACAACACCAAGGTAATTCAGGGAGAGAAAGTATTACGAAGGAAGCTTGAACTCCGCACACTTGAGTTGTGTTGCCTAGCAATGCAAACTCCAAGTGTAGGGGAGATATGTGAGTATCCCGAGAAAGTTTCTCTCATACTAAATCTTATTTTGGTTTGAAGATGGTGTTGGTTCTTGCATCTTGCTCTCTTAAAAAAACACAAAAATATTTGAATTTGAATAAACGCTTCCTAGCTCTTCAGCTAGCAGAGCCTCCCTTTTTGTTTCCATCTTTTTCTTTGAATAATAACACCAGGTACAAGAGCAAGTGTGGGGGAGATTTCTCAGGCTCGTCGAAACATAAAATTGAGATCTCCCGCCATGGTGCCGCACAACACCGACTACGCTAATCGACGAGGGATGAGGTAAGTGCACTAGAGCAAGTCGGTCGCCCCTGTGGTTTGGCCGAATCACCATTTGTCTGTCTCATTCCCTACTTTCTCCAAGAGTGATGGTATGTGTACCCCTACCTCTCTACTTTTGGAAATCATGAGTTTAAATGAGCTTTAAATCCGATCATATAAATCAAACTCAATTGAATCCTCATGCACCCAATGCTCAACATGTTTCCTATGGTTGGCTTGCATAAGTTTTATTCCATACTTATTATCTTGATGCTTGTGAACAACATATCTTTAGGAAACCATGCCCATCTAAGTAGTTGATGTTTGAGATATGGTCCGATGAAATGATCTTTGCTCCAAATGTTTGAGTGCTTGGGAAATTTATTTGAAAATTTTGAATACTCTTTGCGAAGCTCCTCTTTGATATGCCGAGTCCTGCCAGAGCCATATGATGAGGCATCCTGAAAACCTCATACACATATGCTACTTGTCGTTGCATTGAGCTTTGTCAAATAGTTGTGAC
Organism: Cenchrus fungigraminus; assembly: GCA_036936925.1. NCBI lineage: Eukaryota > Viridiplantae > Streptophyta > Magnoliopsida > Poales > Poaceae > Cenchrus > Cenchrus fungigraminus. The sequence continues at coordinate 39,092,833 of CM072772.1, forward strand.
CCTTGTGAGAATTCTTTTCATGCTTTCATGATCAAGACACACGTACACACCAACATCCCCCTTGCTATGCTCAGTTGAGAGCTAGCATTGTACCATCTATCTATTCCACAAAATAAAGCTCCACACTATGTGTTGATCTCTCTCTCTCTCTCCAAGTTAATATTACAAAAGAGACATGGCTATAGAAAAAAAATGGACACATGAAGGTCCAAGAAAAAAAAGAAGTTGGACACATGAAGGTCTAAGAAAAAAAAGAAAAAAAAGAGAGAAAAGAAAAAAAAGAAAAGATAGTCATGTCCACAAAAGAGTCAAAATAGAGAGAGAGGATCATGCAAAATGGAGTTACAACAAATCAGATGGTAATAACTAGCACCCATTCCAGGCCTAGTGTACACCTTACCATCATCACAACGTTCATTATACATATGGTAATATCTAGCACCCATTCTGAGCCTAGTATCCATCTTACCATATCCATCATATCCCTACACATGCACATCTTGATCTGATTGTATGATTCGATTTTCTCCTTGGATCCGGTTTTTGACTTTGCAATACATGTGATGCAAGTATGCCTCATCTTTATACCCTACCTTGAGCTCCATATATAGCCATCATTAGAAGTAGGTTGAAGAAAGGCAATCTAATGCCTTGGTGAGGACTACACACATTGAGCGATTTGAGAGAATCAAATGAGGTGCCAAGCAAGGTTTATTTTGAAAACTTATTGAAAAAAAATCCCAAGCTACTTGACATGAGGAGTAGAAGTGATTTGATTCAAGATCGTTCCATTCCTCAACTACCCAAGATGGCATGATAGACACTTCAAAGTTCACAAGTGCAAGGTATGATTCAGAATATCTCTTATGCTCGCTTCGTACCATAAGAATTTTTGTTTTCACCTTGGTCCTTAACCTTTACTCGAGGACGAGCAAAGGGCCAAGTGTGGGGGTGTGTTGACGGTCCTTACAACAAATTTTTGACCGTCAATATCCCGGCTACAGTAGCACTTCATAACGAATTTCATGCATGTTTTAGGTGCTAACGAGGTTCCACGAGCTATGTTGAGATTTTATCTACAGGATCAAGATTAGGGAGCAATTCCGGGGCATTAGGCCAAATAAGGTAGGCACGGCCGTACCTAGTGGTACGCCCGGCCCTACCTTGCACCACCATTCAGGTTCACACCAAGTGTAGTCCCATGCACCAGCCCCCAAAGACCAAAATCATCACGATCATGTTGGATCAAGCAAACACACCACAGGCGAGCTACATAGGGGCCAGGAGGTAGGGCCGGCCGCACCACCAGGGCCGGCCGCACCACTAGGACCGGCCGCACCTGCCCGACTCGCCCAAACGTGTCACCAAGCCTCGGTCACTCCAGGGAGCACAGATAGGAATGATCCTGATCGAAGAAACAAGGTCGGTTTGATCCAGAGGTTGAGTTAGCCTCACTTGGATTCATGGACCCACAAGCCAGTGAACAACCGACATGGGACAACGTCCAAGACTTCATCCACTCACTAGAGCACGATCCGAAGTGGATGACAAGAGGGCCCAGGGCCGGCCGCACCAAGAGGTCCGGCCGCACCTCCATCACTCAGCAAACCGACCCACAACCGTCTTCAAACCACCTCAGGGACCAAATCATGGATGCACGATCGAAGGCAGTGGAAAGTGGAGGGCCGGCCGCACCTAGAGGCACGGCCGCACCTCCTTGCCGGGCACTGCACCTCCCTCTCGCCTACAAGTACCCCCTCCTACAGCCACCGACCCATTGGGGCTATAAATTGAGCCTGGCACCTCGTAGAAGGAGATAAGTGATTAGAAGCAAGTGGCGGAGCCCTCCATAAGTTAGTATTTAGAGAGTAGGGAGAGAGAGTTGAGTGTTGGAGTAGAAACCGGAGTGTCGATCTTCTTCCCCTTCCTCGGCGGGTGCGGTACAACTACGGTCATCAACACCTGGGATATTTTGTAAGTTTGGATTCATGAGTAACTAAGTCTCAAGTCATTTCATCGTTTGCTCTTAGGTTCTTCGATTGCAGTTAGTAGTTTCTACTTGTTGTGATTGCTTTGCTTTGGATCCGAGTAAAGTAGTGCTTGGTTAGTGTAGACGTGGTGTCTAGGCTTTCCAATACCATGGAATGCTTCCCGGTTCAACGGAATAGTTGTGGTACCCTAGGGAGGTGTAAGCTCCGGACGGGCTTTGTAGTCCACCACGTTAGTTCCGGCAGGTAGGAGTTACGACATCAGAGCCCCCTTCTCATCCCTTTTCGTGGCTCTTTTCCCTCTGGCCCCGATGAGCGACATGTTTTGCCTTGATTCTATCCGTGACTCTCTTGAGTCCCAAACTTCATCAGCTATCCCCTCTCTACCTGAAATCTACCCTTGCCTTTCTATCCTTCGTCACCATATCCCCGTGGAAATCGATACCTTGGAATACTCCCAAGTGAAAGCTACAACGGTATCCGTGCGCTTGCGGATCTATCTGTGATCGTGTAGTATACCAACAGGCTTTCTAGCATCATTGCAAATCTAGTAACGACATAAGAAGTGCCAACACTAGTAAAATACAAGAACCTATCAATCCCTCAAATGATGCAAACTGAAAACTAACTGAATCTAACACCTATGAATTGTCTATAGCCTATCAATTTGTAACACCAAACGAAGTGCAAATATGAGGGTACGATGAAATCTTATTCTAGTGTATATGCTCATCAATCTGTTTGATCCCCAAATCTAGAAATCCCTAGGACGATAGGGGAAAATATAGCGGCTCAAACCAGAGAACTGACCTTGTCGAGCCGTTTTAGCTTCTTGTAGTTGGAAGGTGGCGGCGGAACCATCTTCCCGTCACCTCTAGGATCCGCCATTCCTGCCACGAGCCGTTGCAGATCTGAGCGTAGCAAAAGTCGAGAGTCTTTGTGAAGCCAGTGAAGCCTTTCGCCTGCGAATTACTGATTTATATTAAAGATTCACCTTACACAACCATAAGGAAAGTGTTTCCTATTATAATGACAGAACCAAGAAGTTGTGTAGTGGTAAGCAACGCAATCTTGTTCCTATAGGTCTTTAGTTCGAACCCTTGCAATGGTAAGTTGTTTTTGCAACATTTCATGACCTAGAGAAAATGCTTACATGTGGGACCTCCATTTTATGATGACTTGGAACGACAGTAGGAAATAAGCAGTTTCGCGATCGTTACTCAGGAAGGTCCTTCCAACAAAACATCAACTCATGACCACAAAGTTCACAACACCAAGTAGCAACAAGTTTCTCAACTCATGACCATAAAGTTCACAACACCAAGTAGCAAACATAATTATGATCAAGTAGCATCAAGTTTCTCAACTCACGACCACAAAGTTCACAACACCAAGTAGCAATAAGTTCCATCAACTCATGACCATTCTCAACACTCAAGAACTAAACATCAATTACATTTGTAGGCATTGATTCTCCTTCCATAGCTCCATCCTGCAGCTTCTGCGGAGAAGTAGCTTCAAGCTTCTTGCTAGCTTCTTGCGATCCTTCCCATTGTTGTTCCCTTTGTCGTTTGCTTGATCTGAAGTAAACATCAGCAGCAACAAGTTTCATAACACTACATGTCATTCAGGGCTGTTCATCACTATGAAGTGAGCAACAACCAGTAGTTAAATATCAACAAACAACAAGTTTCATAATAATCGTAACTACCTATTTTTATTTAACTTGCAAAGAATCGATTCCTTCTCCTTCTCAACCCGTTCAAGCTTTGCCTTCACCTTTTTCAACTCAGCGGCAGTAGCTTCAAGCTGCTTGTTAGCAATTTCACAGTCTTCCTTCACATCACTTGCTTCCTCTCGACCATTTTCAACAACCTTTGTCAGCCTTTCCAGAACAGCAGTAGTCCTAGCATCCCATTGAGGATCAAATCAAATAAACGTCCCACATTGTTGTTCTTCAGGCTATAGACACCAAATACATACATGTTCATACAATTATCCATTTGCAACATTGACATCAAGAGTACAAGTACTATAAGTCTACCTGACTGTAGATTCCATACCGGCGCCCAAGGCTGCACAAGGGTTCCTTGACAAGGACAGCATACCCATGCTCGCACTTGTTATAGCGATCCACAAGGATAAGATCAGCATCAGGAGGGCCTGATGTAACGAAATCAGTGGACCGAGCCACCTCCAGAAGCTAGTAAAATACAACAACCTATCAATCTGATGCGAATTGAAAACTAACTAAATCTAACACCTATGAATTGTCAATATCCTATCAACTTCTAACACCAATCGAAGTGCAAATCTGAGGGTACAAAGAAATTTGAATCAATTGTATTTGTATATGCTCATCAATCTGCTAGATCTCCAAATCTAGAAATCTCCATCCCTAGGTTGTAGGAGAAAATGTAGTGGCTCAAACCAGAAGACTGACCTTGTCGTGCTGACTCAGGTAGTGGTAGCCGGGAGGTGCCTCATAACTCACCCTCTCATCACTGCTAGGATTCTCCATTCCTACCACAAGCCGCTGTTCCAGATCTGCGTAGCGGAAGTCGAAAGTCTTTGCGAAGTCTGACCTTCTGAGTGAAGCGTCTCGCCAACCGTTCGATAGGCAATTATATTAAAGACTCACCTGAAACTTACTCGTGGGACCTAGTCACTGTAAAGAATTATCAAAAAAATTTAAGCATAAGGAAAATTTTTCCCGTAAAATTGACACAACAAAGAAGTGGTGCAGTGGTAAATAGCGCAGTCTTGTTCCTAGAGGTCTCTAGTTAGAACCATAGCAGTGGCAAATTGTTTTTGCAACATTTCGTGACCTGGCCTCCGGTGACCTGGCGAAAATGCTCAAGTTGTGGGACCCTGGAAAATTTTATGACCACTTGGAACACTCTATTTTCAAAAGAATGCTTACATGTGGGACCCTACTGAATTTTATGACGACTTGGAACACTCTGTTTTTAAAATAATGCTTACATGTGGGACCGATGTTGGTTTATGACATTTTTTCAGACCTTATGGCATCACAAAAGAGCATGGAACAGGGAATGCCCAGCTACAGTACCAACCGTAATGACGAAATTTTTTTTGTCACTAAATTTGCTCGGAAGTGAAATATTATGACGAGATCAGCTAGGAACGTCATAAATCAATGACGCCAAAATGTGGTTGTGTCACTAGTCAATGATTTTCTTGTAGTGTTGATCGCTAGAAATCAGATTCACTATAAAACTTCACCATGAGTGATTACATGAACAAGATCACCACCGGGATCCTACCTCAATCTTGATCCGTGCTCTGGAGCTCTGACGTGGTCTTCCATGCAAGGTTCCCACGTCGGCTAGGGAATCCCTAGACAACTAGCATGACCCTCCTCTTCGAGATGGTGTCCCTCTACCTTCTCTGCTCCTCGGCGGCGGATGACGAATGAATTGATACATGGCTCTTGGCACGGAGACTATAAATAGCCCGAGGATCAACTAGGTCAAAGGGGACGGCAAATGGAGCCCGGAATGGGCTGGGCCGGCCGGATTGGGCCGGCCGTCCTGGGCCCACCTTGGCCCGGTTCACGGCCTCCTTCGTCGGTGATGCTTCTCGTGTCTTCTGGAACTTTCCTCCTTCTGCATGTGGGCCCTTGGCGTCATTTTCTCCGCGGGTTGGATAGGGCTCCTTGTCACGCAAGCTTCAACATTTTCTATTCAAGTCCTCGGAGTTTTCTGCCTTCACGGTTCGGTCCTTGGGTCACTTGGAGTCACGTTCACTTCATATCTTGACTTGTACCAGGCTTCATGATCTTCTTGTAAAGTGGTCGGTGAACTTGACCCAGAAGTCCTCATTTAGGTGCTTGATTCCTGCGTAAACAATAAACTCCAAAAAGCACATGTGAGTGCGAACTTCATATATCATGAGGGTTAGGATCGTTAGTTTGGATATCAAATCAATGGCAACACCGAAGGTAAACTCATGGCTTGGTTGACGGAAATTCACCGTCAACAGCTCCCCCATGCTTAAACCTTGCTCATCCTCGAGTAAGCCTTCAATGGATATCAGTGTTGCCCTTCATTGTTCAAAACTTGTACTTGATCATACACAAGAAAACATAATGCACTCTAAATTTATATTTGTTAAAGTTCCATAATGAAGCCAGCCTTCATCCCTACGAAGGGTGGATATCAATTAAGCTGTTCCCACAAGTAATTAGTCATGCTCCCAAATTTGAAATGAATCTCAAAAATTTTGAAGTGTAGAGCAAGATGAATAGAGCTAAACCAAGTTCAAAATTTTAAACCTCCTTGCATCTTGCTCATGAACTCTCATCTCGTCTTGTCTCTCAAGCCTATTTGTTCTACTCCTTTCCCCTCTCAAAAGATATATAAGTGGAAAGCTTTATCTGGAGCTTTAGGGAAAAGTTTAGTCCTACCAAGATATTATAATCGAGATATTATCAAAATAAGACAAGCTTCTCATGGACGTACCAAGACTCGTCAAAAAGGTCATTGGAAAAATAATGTTAACATAATGTTACAAGGAGGGGGAGAGATGAATACACACTTTTTGAGATAAGTGGACATGTGCAAATGGCAAAGAGTGATCCCAAGGCACAAACAAAGTCCTCGTTATCGAATTGCACATGGTTGGAAAGATGAGTACGGGTCTTGATCTTGAATCCTCTTGAAATTCCTAATGCATCTAGAGAGCTAGGGAGCTTTATTTATTTTTATTTCTTTCTATTTTTTTATATATACACATTTTTTTTCTCTCCTTTTTCTTTCTTCCTTCTCTTTTTTTTCTTTTTTCCTTTTTCTCTCCTTTTTTAATATACTCCCCTTGAACTCTTGATTACATTGTACCTACCTCCTTGGCAGCTCCCACCATGCCTAGACGATTGCACGTCCTCGGGCAAAGAGGTGGCAAGATTTTTGTGCCAAGGTAGGTACTAAAAGTTCTATGTTTTCCTGGAGAAAAACACTTGAAATCTTCTAGGGATCCTTCATGCAACCTTCATGTCATCTTGGGGGTCTCCCAAAATTATACTTTAATCCTTGGCACCTTCATTCTTGTGATCTTCCTTGAGTTGATGATCCATACTCAAATGAAAGGTTGTGGCCAAGGAGGTAAACACAAAGATGATATTTTTGGTTTTAAGGGTGGATATCCGGTGAGGTTTGTGACATCTCCAATGTGGAGTTTCACAATGCACGGATAGAAAGGCTAGCAATAAGATATGTACACAAAAATAGAATGACCAGCTTCTTAGTCTCGGGCTAGAGAAATCAAGCCCTGAATTAATTCACCCAAAATAAATCTTGTATACTAAGTTGTTGCACTCAAATAAATATATGGCTCTGGACAGGTAGAGCAACATACAAGTGGTAATAATGACAAGGTTAGCATAACTTTTAAGAACAAAAATAAATCATCTTTAATCCATCCAAAAATTGAGAGCATGAGAAAAACTATGGGTCTCATCTTTATCATAACCTCCGCAAAGGATTAAGCTAGCATTTAGACCAATTTCAGATTTGCATTAAAGAGAGCATTTGCTTAATCATGCATAAAACAAGTACAAAGATAAGCAAATAGGCAACGGTCATCATATATCAACTTGGCACAATTTTCCATCCATATTAATTATCATAAAATGATGGTGAAATTATTCAAGGTGATGGAAAACAAAAACTACTACTACCACATAAATAAAAACTGAAGATGCTACGCACACACAAATTTGCACACAAACTGAAAAATAAAGGAAAGGAGAAGGGAAAATCAAACCGAATTGGAAGTATTATTTCTTCTTCCTTTCTTCACTCTTCCTCCAATGGTTGATCCTCCGTCTTATGATGAAAACAAGCTTGGAGTGTCTCGGAGTATATGGTGGCGGAGCGGATGAACGAGTTGAGCGTCGAGGTCGAACGGGTGGCTCTTCCGTGTGCCCTTGCAGTTTGTACGACATGGACAAGGTTCGTGTACTCCTCATGCCTCCAAGGAGCAGCGTGTTGCTCCTCGAGGGTGCCACGTCCTCCTCTATGCTTCGCGGGGACTCAAAAATAGAGTGCCTCCACGAAGAGTTAGAAGGCGTCTCCGATAATGATGATCGTGTCATCCTTCCGAGGATGATGTTCATGGCCTTTCTCATCATGTCTTGCTGCACAAATTCACAAACAACTCTCCTGGGGATTTCTTGCTGGTAGAAAAATGCACAAAGAAAGTATACAGAAGGGCAAGAATTGTAACGAATTTCCGGGGATTTTTAGAGAAGGAAGTGAGGCATGAATTTTTCTAAGTGGTTCGCAAGGTCTCTGGACTATGAACATGGGGGCATGAACTTGCAATTGAATGAGAGGCTTACCTAAGGAAGATGGACATCGGAGGCCACAAAAAGAGGCCAGGTCAACCGACCTGGGGTCCCTGCTGCCCCATTTGCCTTGATTTTTCCCTGAGATTCTCCTTGCTCCCTTGTTGCCTTGTGTTCTCATGCTCCACAAGAATCCGCCGCCCAAACATCCTAGGCCAATCCTTCCTTTTGATTGATGAGATCAATGCCTCCCTCCTTAACTTTGTGTCACTTCTTGTCTTCCATGGTTCATGTGCTTTGACTTATTTTCTACAAAACAAAGTCATGTTGCCCTCCCCCATGCTTGTCCTTTACATGTGCCCAAGACGTTTTGATGATAAAGCCTTCCCGTGATGCATCATTGAGCACAAAGTGTTACATAAACCTCAAATCCTTCCCTTGATCATGTTTAGATTCTAATTACTCATCTAAATTTCATAAATTAAAGATTAACTCAGAGCTAGCGATGAGTCCAAATATATTATTAGAGGAGTTTCTAAACATCAAAAACAATTGTGAGTCAGAAACTTTCTGACTACATTTATTTTTGTTTCACCGGGATCGTTTGCTTTCATTAATTGATAGCAAGCTCCTCCGGCTAGGCCGTGGGGTCATGGGTTTAGGTTCTAAGTTTGGGCAAACATGAGAGAGAGATTTTGAATAAAATCAAAGGGGTTTGGAAAAACTCTAGCTCTAGAGAAACCAATAGATGTCAAGTTGGATAAAACCAAAAATCGAATTCCTTAGGTTCACGTGAATCCTAGCATGCGTCAAACGATTTAAAAACATTAAGGAACATAGTGAGGCTTTACTCGTGTGTTTTTAACATGCAAAACAAAACTGAACCTACCATCATGGAGAGGATGGAAGGCTAAAAAATGATCTGAATTTTTGGTTCTAGTTTCTCGAAAAGAGGCAAATAAATCATGGGATGACTCTTGTCATTGGTTTAAGATAGACAAATTCAAATATAATGACCGAGCAAATGAAAGGTTCTCTAATAACTTGTTCAACCACTTAAGAGTTAATAAAATATCTTGCATAGCAAATTCTATGACCAACTTACTTGGAATTCGGAAATCTTCCGGGTTGCCCTCCCGGTAGCTTTTATTCTTGACCAGGTTGTCCTCCCGGTAGCTTTTTCTTAACTCGACGAACGGGTTGCCTCCCGCCTAGCGCTTCGTTTATAGTCCATAGCTAGACTTCTTCTCTTCTTCACTTTGGATCAACGCTCTTTTGTGGGCATTGCAATCCTAGGTATCCACTTCTGCACCATCTTGGGCGTGGGCTTATTCTTCGGCTTAGTCATTTTTTTGGTCTTCATAGGCTGGCTTTGTTCTTTGGTCTTGACGGATGCAACAACTTCCTCGATCTTTGTTTCCTGCTTCTCCGGCTCTTCCTTCTTCTTTGGCTCTTCCTTGATAAAGCGACGATGAGGTGGAACACATTTAACATTGAACGTGTTGCATACCTCGAAACGTGGTTGAAACTTGAATACGCTTCCCTTGCCGTAGATGTTCAACTTGATCTCTCCAACTTTTACGGGTGCATCTTCGCCGATTCCCACAGGATAGTGAATAGAGTTGTTTCCCAACTCTAGACACATGGACATAGGCTTGAGCGGTAGGCGTAGCTTCTTGAACACATCTCTTGGCATGACACTTACACTTGCTCCATGGTCGCATAATGTCTTCTCGAACTTGTTGGCAAGTATGTCTCGGAAGTAGCGTGGAGGCATCTTCATGTCTTGGCTCGACATCTCAAACTCCGGTTGTTCGGTAGTGATCTCCGGAGTAGTGGTAACCTTCTCCTTAGTGTGATCCTCCATCTCTCCCGAATAAGTTTGAATAGCCATCACCGTCTCGGGACCTTGGGGTCGTCCCGGCAATCTTCCTTCGTTACCCATCGGGCGCTCGACAAGTTGTTCCACTTGCATCTCTAGCATCTTCATCATGTTTAGCACTTGATGGATAGAGCTTCCGACCTCTGTCACCTTGCCATCTATATTCTCTAATATTTTGTCAATAGCTTTAAACTTAGTGACGGTGTCCTTGTTGATCATAGCTTGCTCGCACATGAAGTCCTTCAATTGTATACAAAGCGGAATCGGATTTTGAATGAACAAACTTGCATTAAGTTGAGGTTTACCTTGCCCGTAGCGGAAGTTTGGCAACTCTCCTTTCCTCATGTAGTCGAGCACCTTTGCTTCCTCCGGACAATCTTCTTGGACATGGCCGTACTCCCCACACTCCTCGCATATGGATCTTGCTCCGACTGCCTTTAGGTCTTGAGCTTCTCTCTCTATCTCCATCTTCTCCATCCTCCTCATGAGTGAGTTGACCTTCCCATCAAGGAGTTCATCTCGCATGTTGTTGTCACTTGCTAACGTTGTCACCAGGTTTGTATCCCCGGCAACGGCGCCAGAAATGCTTGTTGGCATTTCTTTACATCATTGCTAAGTTCGTGAGTTCCTAGCAACGATGCCAAAAATGTCTGATGGTAATACTAACGTTCACAAAGAATCCGCAAGCGCACGGATATACCATTGTAGCATTTCCCCAAAGGAGCATTCCAAAGGGTATCAAATCCAAGGAAGGCATGGCCGGATTAACAAGTTCAAAGCTCATGCAATGAGTATAAATCACAGACGACAGTAAGTCAGGTTCTAAACACAGGGGTAAGATATGATAAGGATAGGGTAGTGTGAACACACTCAAACTCATTCTCTCTTTGGTACACTACGGCTTAGAAGGCAACATACGAGATAGTTCTAGGTTCTAAGGTACTATACATATGAAGTTAGTAGATACCAGTCAGTCACATAAGAATTGTATGAATATCAGCTCAGCACCCAGGCACAAACGCGGAGCTAACCGCCCGTGTTGCTTCCGCATGACGTCGGTTGTTAGACTTTAGACTCCTACAGCGTACCCGAACGTGGAGGATTACAAAGGGTCTAATGGTTGTCACTACCGCGGCCTACCTCAAGACAAACCGTGGAGCACGCTCATATGCAACGTAGCTACTCAACCCAAGCACCATGCTTGCGTTGTTAACTAGACACTGACAGGCCCGGGCTATTGTGACCCAGGTCAGTGCCACCAGATAACTGGCCTCTTACACCGAGTACCATAGCTTGAACTCAAACTTCATACAACACAAACATGTTATCTAACTAGATCAAACTAGGTTAGTCATACAAACAGATTCGTGTTCTACTATGTCTATTCAACGAGATCAAAGGGTCGTGTTCGTGAAGAACACGAGCCTCTAACTTATTGTTAGTATTTCTTAACCTCACCACTATGGTGCTAGGTTAGCGTGGGCGTGTAAGAAACACCCGGGTACATGACGAGTGCGAACGAATCCGCAAGCGCACGGATACGCCGTTGTAGCACTTCACCTCAGGAGTATTCCCAAGGGTATCGAATCCAAGGAACGGCATGTACTACCTTCTACCCTAGGAGAACGGTCCAAGGACACAACTCTACAGAGTTGAGATGAAGATGGAGAGGATCCTGCTGATAGTGGGCAGACTTAAGAACAATCTCTCAGTCGTTTCGGACACCGGACCCTCCTGGCTATAACAGTCGGTTCACGGCAAAGGGTTGCCTACACCTGTATCCGGACGTGGGGGATTCCGTAAGGGTCCAACGGCTGTCAGTACCGCGGCCGACCCCAAGACAAACCGTGGGATACAGGGCAATCGAAGGATAACCTGTTGTCTAAACACCACATCTACACCACCGGCTACTACTATAGCACGGCTACGTCTGCTAGCCCGTAGCAACACTATAGCACTCCGTACGAAGACGGAGCGACGAACCCACAAGGGAGAGACCAGAACTCACTCAGGTAACCGCTATCTATACAAGGATCATGGAAGGACTTTGGTCTAAACTAGAATGCAGGAGCATCCACTTTACTCTAATTGGACTAGTAGGCATACAAACAGAATTAGCCACTTATGAACTACACCAAAAGATCAAAGGCTAAGCTCAAGGAGAACACAAGCCTCTAAATCATGAACAAGTGAAGAACACAAGAACTATTCACCTATGCATGAATACTACTTTAGTCTAAATAGGAAATGCAGAAATACTCACTTTATTCTAAATGAAGAACGAAGCATCCACAGAGATACAAATCCCTCTCACTCTCCTACTCTCTTTTCTTCCAAGGAGAGGCCTCTCCTTTGAAGGGAAGCTCTCATCCTTGGATGGAGTGGTGTGTCCCATTTCTTACCCCCTCCCCTCATATTTCTAGGCCAAGAGGAGCTCCCTAGGCTGCCTTGGATGCCACCAAGGGACCAATGAGGTGGTGACACGTGGCGCAGAGGAGTGAGGGCCAAGTTGGTGAATCTTGCATGAGAAGGAGCTGCAGGCTTTCGGGCGGATCTTTGGGCATGCACCTGGCACCGACTTTGGCTCGTCACGACAAGCCGACACGTGGAAGGGCGGTGCGAGAGGCCTCCATATGGGTTCGGCCGAACTGGGGATCGGCCGACCCCCGAGCAGCTCCGTTCACGTCGGTTTTCATCCAGGTGACTACCACGTGGGTCCCAAGGTCGGTTTGGGGGGTGTTTGCGGCATTTCTAGCCCGTTTTTGTGGGGAAGTGGGCCCTTGGATCCGTGTAATGGCTCCTGATTGGTCGAAGGTGTGCTTCTTTGGATCGATGAGGTGTCATGGCCACGTAGGCGCCTATGTGGCAGCACGTCACCACGTGGCCTAGTGTGGGTCCCACCGGGCCCACATGATATCCTGTGCATATCTCTCTCATCCGGGCTCTGATGTATGGAAATGATATATCCATTTCGATTGTCTCGACGAGCCCGTCACAATGGTGCAGTCCAAATTGGCATTTGGGACTGTTTATGATGATGCCATATTCATGCTATTAATGCACTTGCTCTCAGCTATATCATTTCATGTGTATTTTGGCCTGTCCTGCATCAAAAGCTAGAAACACCAACACTTGTGGAAATTGTCAGTATAAAGCCCTATCCTAGTGTTGATGATCACTTTCCATTTATTTTATGCAGGAGTTGACGGTGTAAAAGTAGTGCTTAACAGCCGTCAACAACTCCCCCACACTTGACCTTTGCTCGTCCCGAGTAAAGGGAGAATAAATCAAGTGGGACATGATATCCAAGGATATGAAGCGAGCATAAGAGATATTTTGAACCATACCTTGTACTTGTGAACTCTATGAAGTGTCTATCATGCTATCTTGGGTAGTTGAGGGATGGAATGGTCATGAATCAAATCACTTCTGCTCATCATGTCAAGTAACTTGGGGTTTTTGCAATAATTTTCAAAACAAACCTTGCTTAGCTCCTCATTTGATTCTCTCAGATCACTCAATGTGTATATGTCCTCACCAAGGCATTAGAATTGCCTTTCTTCATCCTACTTCTAATGATGGCTATATGTGGAGCTCAGGTTAGGATAAAAGATAAAGCATACTTGTTTCACATATATTGCAAAATCAAAAACTGGATCCAAGGAGAAAATCAAATCATACATTCAGATCAAGATGTGCATGTGTATGGGTATGATGGGTATGGTAAGGTGGATACTAGGCCCGGAATGGGTGCTAGATATTACCATATATGATGAAATGCTGTGGTGATGGTAAGGTGGACACTAGCCCTGGAGTAGGTACTAGTTATAACCATCTAAATTACGAAATTCCTTTTTGCATGATTTTCTCCTTTCTCCTCCTTGAAATATTTGAGACATGGGCTATCTCTTTCTCTTCCTTTTTCTCTCTTTTTTTTGTCATGCTTTTTGAGCATGTCTTTTCTTTTTTTTTCATAGCCCAGTCTCTTTTGGAGATATTTGGAGAGGGGTAAATCATGGAACAATGCATGGAGCTTTATTTGGTGGGATAGATGGATGATACAATGCTAACTTCCAGTGTAGAAACATAGCAAGGGGGAAATGGTGGTGTGCACATAAATCTTGATCGTGAAAGCATGAAAAGAATTCTCACAAGGGTCACAACAATTTGACAAAGCTCAATGCAATAACAAGCAGCATATGAGTATAAGGTTTTCAACTAGAACATCATATTGCCTTGGTAGGACGATGGCATATCAAAGAGGAGCTTTGCAAAAGTTTTTCAGATTTTTCAAATAAAATTACTAAGCACTCAAGCATTAGAGAGAAGATCATATTATCAAACCATATCTCAAGCACCAACTACTTAGATGAGCATGAGTTCCCTAATGATATTTGTTCACAAGAATCAAGATAATGAGTAAGCAATAAAACATATGCAGGCCAACCACAGGAATCATGTAGAGCAAGCAGAGCACCACTATTTGAGTTTGATTTATGGATAAGAATTGAAGAGCATTCAAACTCATAGGTAGAGAGAGTGAGATGAAGGGTGCACATACCATCGCTCCTGAAGGATATGGGAAACAAGGAAGACTAGTGGTGATTTGGCTAACCCGTGGGGTAGCCAGCTTACTCTAGTTTACCTTGCCCTTGTCATAAGGTGTAGTCGATGTCGTGCAGCCCTTGTGTGGGAGTTCTCGAGTGGATATGATGATGATGAGATCGAGAGGACTCCCCCACACTTGCTCTTGTACCTGGTGTTGTTCTTCAAGCAAAAGTGGGAACAAAGGATGGACTCTACTTGTTCGAGAACCATAGAGCCTTTATTCAAAAGCAAATATTTCGTTTTTTTATCGTCACCATGTAATTTGCTCAAACAAGGTTAGATCAATATTGCATTTCATAAACAAAGGGCAATCACTTACCTGGGACCTTCGAGAGGTCATATGTGCCACCTTTGTATGTTATGCAACATGAATCTGACACCTTGACTTACCTTCCCGTATGAATCTAGCTCGATGACTTACCCATTTGGATTTGATGATTTTCTGCAGGGGTTAGTCCACATACATGCAACCAAGATCTTGTGAAAGCATAACTCTAAGGTTCATCAATCAAAACTCGACACCATGTCTTGTTTTGACTGAAGAAGACAGTTTTAACCTAAGCACCATGCTTAATTTAAAACAGTCTATGAATGTAAGGTGCACCACACATTCAAACTAGAGCATATGAACAAAGATAAGGAGGCATGCAGGCATAATTAAGCTATTTTCAAAGGGAACATAGGTATGAGCACAAAACAGTGAACCTCGGGCAACCTCCCGGAAGGGCTTTGTTTAAAGTCAAAAGTAGGACTTACCTAGCTAATCCGGCAAGATGAAAGAGCTTACATCATTTCCAAACCAGGATAAGCTTTGGCATGAGAAGAACTTTACTTGGGATGCTCACATACCTCCTCCACACTTGGAGTTGCATTGTTGAGCAGCAAAACTCAAGTGTGTGGAGATCAAGCTTCCTTTGCAAATATTCCCTCACCAAAATCTTACTGGAGTGTTGTAGTTGATGTAGCTCACATGTTGTTAGGCATCGCTGTCCACCGTTCTTTTCAATCTCCACCTGAAAGGTTAGTGACCAAAAATACCCAAAGGACAACTTTATCTTAAAAACATGCTCTTGCTTTTATTTGAAAGGGAAATAAAACCTATGCTAATCCAGGCTATCTCCTGGTAGTGCTTTGTTTATTATGGTCATAAGCTCGACCAGGGGAACTTCATCTTGCAGCTATCATTGGTGGTGTCATTCCCGTCTTCACCACCAATCTTGGATGTATCAGTGAAGCTTTAGCTGCAAGGTTAGCGCCACAGTACACACACGAAATCTGATATGCTTATGGTAAACATATGCATCCACAATCAACCTTCTAAACATTCTACAATAGAGGATCAGAAGGTGGTTGTAGCCCTTATGTGTGATCAACGCACTAAGCATGGCTGACTCTGGAGAGGGATTATGCGAGCATGGTTCATAAGGTATATCAAGGATGAAGCTACCATGCTTGTCAGTGGAATCCTTTCCTATGAATTCCAGAGTCGGTGCCTCATAAGATTCCATGGCCCATGAGTCCTCTCCCTCAAGAGATTTATCATGAAAGCTCAATATCGACTCTTGATCATGATCGAAAGCAACAAGATACAGGCCAGCGGGAAGAGGCTCAAACTCGGTCGAGAGGGATGATGATCGTTCGCCTTCACAGGAGTGAAGAGAATCTTCCGAATCATTCTCATGAGGAGTAGGAAAGCCTACAACCTCAATGAGAACGGGCTCAGATGACGCGAACGGAGATACATGCATCCCCTTCTCGAGCGGGTCTAGCTTGGGAAGAGGATTTTCCAGTGGAGGTCCTGGACCTGTGATAGAAGTGGCGAAATTGGATTCCCTAAGCTTATGATCTAGGCTCCCTTGAAATTTATCAAGAAGTTCATCCAATGGGAAGCCTAGGAGAAGATCGAAATCCATGATGTCATAGATATGAAAATCTAAGCACACCTCGATCTCGTCTATGATGATCGGCACGTCCCTAACAATCCCTTGACATGGGAAAAGGTAGTTCCACTCGGGACTTTGGAAATATCTATCAGTCGGGGTGAGGGGCATGTCACCCACTAGAGCGTCCAGAAGGACCTCCGGTATGATGCAAGCTCCCGCAGAAGGGTCATGAATAGCGTCTACGGTGTTTCCCCTCATGGAACAGTGGATGGTCGTGGAAATCGAGCTAACCTGAATTGCTTCGGAAGTAGGCTTTGATTTCTGAGGTGACCAATCCACTATGACCCCATGATTCCAAACTTCATCGAGGACCTCATAAAGGTCTATCGATGCCGTAGGATTCTCATGCCTATAGTGATTCGAGGCATTTGTAATGTCTCTGGAAGAATCATCCTCGAATACGTGAGAGAACTCCGAAGGTTGAATCTCTTCTTCCTTCGGTGTTCGCGGTTCGGGAGAAGGCTCTTTAGACGAATCATAAGATGTGTAGGGTCGAAGCTCAAATTCGTCTATTAAGAGACTCTCTTGGATCGACTCTAATTCTTGGTGGGGTTCGTTGTGACTGGTATGGGAAGAAGAGGCTTCTAAGAAGAATTCTAGGATTTCTCTTCTTTCCATTGGGGATTGATGTTTGAATGAACCTCTAGCTAGAAGGTCGAGCACTTGTGCAGATTCCAAGTCTATATGCGTGTAAAAGATGTTCGTTGAAATGTCGTCGGATATAGACAAGTCTGAGCTAGATGTCAAGAGACTTGAGAACCTAGCCCAGGCTGCACCTATGGACTCCATCTCCAATTGCTCAAAGTCGAAGAGGTCAAATGGTAGGAATTTTATATGTTCCGGATGGGAGAACGAGTAACAAAAGTTATCTCATAGTTCTTCCCAACTGTTCACTCTACCTACTGTGAGAGTGTACCATTGTTCCGCCATATCTACAAGGGAGAAGGGGAACAATTTCCACCTCAAAGTTT
This sequence comes from Cenchrus fungigraminus, assembly GCA_036936925.1. Taxonomy (NCBI): domain Eukaryota; kingdom Viridiplantae; phylum Streptophyta; class Magnoliopsida; order Poales; family Poaceae; genus Cenchrus; species Cenchrus fungigraminus. The sequence continues at coordinate 39,110,532 of CM072772.1, forward strand.
CCTGTGTCATGCCCAACACAAGTAGGCCTGAACACAGTCCTTCGAACTCCTCTACATGAGCATGAGGATTATCGCTAATCGCTCCAGAGAAGGGTTGATTTCGAACCATGGCTATAAAGCCAGGACCGAGTTCGCAGCAAGATGAGAAAGTTGATGGTTGATCTAAGACGAACTCGCCCCTAGGGGTAGAGAGGCTTTGATAGGAAGGCATCTCAATGGGTAGCAGGGGTAAGGGTAGAATTCAAGAAAACGAAAAAGATAGATATGAGGACCACTAGGCTCGAAGATAGATACGGCAACCGTTCCCCGGCAACGGCACCAGAAATGCTTGTTGGAATTTCTTAACCTCACCACTATGGCGCCGGGTTAGCGTGAGCGTGTAAGAAACACCCGGGTACATTGACGAGTGCGAACGAATCCGCAAGCGCACGGATACACCGTTGTAGCACTTCACCTCAGGAGTATTCCCAAGGGTATCGAATCCAAGGAACAGCGTGTACTACCTTCTACCCTAGGAGAACGGTCCAAGGACACAACTCTACAGAGCTGAGATGAAGATGGAGAGGATCCTGCTGATAGTGGGCAGACTTAAGAACAATCTCTCAGTCGTTTCGGACACCGGACCCTCCTGGCTATAACAGTCGGTTCACGGCAAAGGGTTGCCTACACCTGTATCCGGACGTGGGGGATTCCGTAAGGGTCCAACGGCTGTCAGTACCGCGGCCTACCCCAAGACAAACCGTGGGATACAGGGCAATCGAAGGATAACCCGTTGTCTAGACACCACATCTACACCACCAGCTACTACTATAGCACGGCTACGTCTGCTAGCCCGTAGCAACACTATAGCACTCCGTACGAAGTCGGAGCGACGAACCCACGAGGGAGAGACCAGAACTCACTCAGGTAACCGCTATCTATACAAGGATCATGGAAGGACTTTGGTCTAAACTAGAATGCGGGAGCATCCACTTTACTCTAATTGGACTAGCAGGCATACAAACGGAATTAGCAACTTATCAACTACACCAGAAGATCAAAGGCTAAGCTCATGAAGAACACAAGCCTCTAAATCATGAACAAGTGAAGAACACAAGAACTATTCACCTATGCATGAATACTACTTTAGTATAAATAGGAAATGCAGAAATACTCACTTTATTCTAAATGAAGAACGAAGCATCCACAGAGATACAAATCCCTCTCACTCTCCTACTCTCTAATCTACCTAGGAGAGGCCTCTCCTTTGAAGGGAAGCTCTCATCCTTGGATGGAGTGGTGTGTCACATTTCTTACCCCCTCCCCTCATATTTATAGGCCAAGAGGAGCTCCCTAGGCTGCCTTGGGCACCACCAAGGGACCAATGAGGTGGTGACACGTGGCGCAGAGGAGTGAGGGCCAAGTTGGTGAATCTTTCATGAGAAGGAGATGCAGGCTTTCGGGCGGATCTTCGGGCATGCACCTGGCACCGACTTTGGCTCGTCACGACAAGCCGACATGTGGAAGGGCGGCGCGAGAGGCCTCCATATGGGTTCGGCCAAACTAGGGATCAGCCGACCCCCGGGCAGCTCTGTTCGCACCGGTTTTCATCCAGGTGACTGCCACGTGGGTCCCAAGGTCGGTTTGGGAGTGTTTGCGGCATTTCTAGCCCGTTTTTGTGGGGAAGTGGGCCCTTGGATCCATGTACTGGCTCCTGATTGGTCGAAGGTGTGCTTCTTTGGATTGATGAGGTGTCATGGCCACGTAAGCTCCTGTGTGGCAGCACATCGCCACGTGGCCTGGTGTGGGTCCCACCGGGCCCACATGATGTCCTGTGCATATCTCTCTCATCCGGGCTCTGATGTATGCAAATGATATATCCATTTCGATCGTCTTGACGAGCCCATCACAATGGTGCAGTCCAAATTGGCATTTGGGACTGTTAATGATGATGCCACTTCATGCTATTAATGCACTTGCTCTGAGCTATATCATTTCATGTGTATTTTAGCCTGTCCTGCATCAAAAGCTAGAAACACCAACACTTGTGGAAATTGTCAGTATAAAGCCCTATCCTAGTGTTGATGATCACTTTCCATTTATTTTATGCAGGAGTTGACGGTGTAAAAGTAGTGCTTAACAGCCGTCAACACTTATGAACAAACAACAAGAACATGAGTAAATCATGCATCAACTAGATCGAAAGGCCTTGTTCATCAAGAACAGGATCCCCTAAATGATGAACAAATGAAGAACACATGAACAAATCACTCATTCATGCTAACACTACTTTATATGAAATAGCTGAATAACTGAAGTAGATCAAAGTCATACAATAAAATAAAGATAAAAGAGAACTCATACCTAGATCCCAAAGTAGACTTGGAACCTAAAGTAGAACTACTCTAGCCTACCTCCTAGCCTTGGAAACCAAAAGTGAGAGAGGAGTTGGAAAGTGAGTTGAGTAAGAAATGAGTCCCCTCCCTCCTATTTATAAGCCTTGAGCAGCTTGTGGAAACACCGCAACACCCCAGGAATGGACTCCAGGACCAACCAGGCAACACCACGTGGAAGGCCAGGACGGGCCGACACAAGGTCGATTCGGTCGACTTATGGGGTCGACCGACCCCTTGTGGGCCCGCCTCGGCCTGTGCTTTCGCATGGTGGCTGTCCTGTGGCTCCTCAGTTCGGTTCCTGGTGTCCACTTGGTTTTGAGGCTGTTTGCTTGCCCGTGGGCCCTTTCAATGCTTGTGACATCCACGTGTCGCCCTCTGATTTGTCGGGGTTTGCCTCCCTTGGATTGGTGACATTGCTTGCATGCATATGATCCTAGGTGGCAGACCTTCCTTGGCTGAGGTGATGTGGCATGGACCATAGAAGGTGAGTTTGTCACTTGTTTTATGTTTATTTACCTGCAATCACATAATATCCAAGGACAAGTGGAAGTACATTATTCTTAACTAAATGCGTGTAAGAAATGCCTTTTGCTCCTTTATTCATTAGTAAATTGACGGCTAAAGTAAGCACTTAATAGCCGTTAACAACTCTCCCAAGCTAGCCCCTTGCTCGTCCCGAGCAAGACACTAAGGACTTGGGTTGGTTGATCAGGAGTTGCTATGGTGTTGTATTCCTAATTTATGACAAGCATACTACTAGGTATTCTATCTAGAGTTGAATGAGTTGGCATTAATCTTAACTTTGCTTGATCAATATGGGGCATGTAGCTTCACCTTGCCTTGGGCGGTTGAGAGATAGAATGGTTATATAGGAATCGTCAGTTGCTTGTACCTTGATCATTTATCAATCCGGAGGTATTGCAGTTTTTTTAAAAGAAATCAAAGTTCCTCAAATGATACTCTCGTATCGCTCAACGTGTATGATTCCTCACCAAGGCATTGACTTGCCTTCTTTCACAACCTACTCCTAATAAGCTTATGTGTGGAGCTGTAGGTAGGGAAAACATGTGGCATACCTGTTTATCATGTATTGTCAAGTCGAAAACCAGATCCTTGGGAGTAACAAGTCATACAACCTGATCAAGATGTGCATGTGTGTGCATATGGTGGATGGAGGATGGACTCCTCTTTTGCATGATTTTCCCTTCTCTCCTTTTTGAAATTTCTGAGACTTGGGCTATGTCTCTTTATTCTTTCTCATTTTTTTGCATGCCCTTGAGCATGTATTCTTTCACTTTTTTCACATAGCCCATAGCCTTTCTTGAATATTTTTGTAGAGGGGTGAATCATGAAGTATGTGCGGAGCTTTATTTGTGGAATGGATGGGGAATGGATGGAATGATGGTTGCTAACTTCCAAGGTGGAAGTCTAGCATATGGTGGTTGTGTACGTGATCTTCATCATAGGAGCATGACAAGTTTCTCGCCGAGGGTCATAACAATTCGACAAGACTCAATGAAGAAATCAGGTAACATATGTGGAGGCTAACAATTGCTAGGATCTACATATGGCCTTGGATAGGAATTTCTCATCATTGAGGAACTTATCATTTTGACATTTTTCAAAAGAAAACTCCGAAAATCAAACATCACTTGACACTAGCTCATAGCAACTCTATTATACCATATCATACCTCACAACAACCTAGGCAAAGGTCATGCTTTTTGCTACTCACAAGTTTCAAGCTAAGGCTTGATCATGCAAGCCAACTAACTCAAAACTTAAATAGGATACTAAGTTGTAAGCAAGGCATATAAGAGGAACAAACAGAGCAACTATTCATCATTTCAACCATGGGAACGAAAGCATTATTACCACGCATATGAAAACAAACTAATTTTAGGAAAGAAAATAAATATTTTTGGACTTTTTGATTTTGCAGATTTTTGTGTGTTTTTATCATATGGGGTTCTGAAAACAATTGAAGTTACAAGTTACCTCAGAGTGGGGGTCCTCCCCCAAGCTAGCTTCAGGCTCACTACTGTGGAGGAGGATATCCCATCCACTGAAAGAAAGCCCTCTGGTCCTCCAACTGCTGCTGTTGTGCCTGCTAGATGGTGTGCAAGACAATGCTCTTGGAAGAGATTGTCTGGAACAAAATTGAGCAGAAGCACAAAGAGCAGGGGGAAGGATGTCTTGCTTCTTCTTTTGTCAGAAATTTATTGAATTGGAGAGTGAAAGATGACTTACTAGATCTCTCCCAATGGAGGGCCTCTTAAGATCCTTGGGCTTCTGCAAACTTTTAATCATTGAGCATCTATTCCTTTCTGGGACGGAATTTGAACCTTTCCTCCTTGCCATTTATGTGGAGTATGATTAAACCCTCTCCAACATCAATGTGTGCTTCAGCAGTACTCAAGAACGGTCGCCCAAGTATGAGTGGTGTTTCTTTATCAATGTTCATATCGAGTACCACAAAGTCGACAGGGACAAAGCAATCCTGGATTTTGACTGGTATATCCTCAGTGATCCCCGCTGGGTATCGAATTGATGAGTCAGTGAGCTGCAGCTGCAAAGTGGTTGGGGACAATTCTGTATAATCAATTGGTCAAAAACTACCTTAGGCATAATGCTGACGCTTGCTCCAAGGTCGCAGAGAGCGTGATCGAATCACTGTGTCCCGATCATACAGGTGATCGTAAGGCACCCTAGATCCTTTTTCTTTTTAGGAAGATAGTTGAGTATAGCAGCACTACAATCTTCTGTGAGCTTTACCACCTCCGACATTGGTAGAGCCCGCTTCTTCGTGAGTATGTCCTTGAGGTAGCGTGTGTACGTAGGGACCCGCATTGCCTCAAGAAGTGGAACGTTGATGTAGACTTTCTGAATCATATCAACAAAATGAGTGAATTGTTCATCCACTGTCATCTTCCTATTTCGCTGAGGGAATGGCAGTATATTTGTCTCAATGAACTCTGGTTTTTCTGCCTCCCCTTCAGGTGTCCTTTCTTCTATGAGATTCCTTCTTCCTGGTGCGTGTTCCTTTATATCAGAAGGGCCCTTGCTGGATTCTCTAACTTCTCTCTTGCTCTTCTTACTGGTCCCTGCATGGTTAGGATAAGGCGGATCGCGAGTGGTCTTACCCCCTCTCATGACTACCGCTTTTGCATTTTCAACTGGGGGAACCATAGCAGCCAACTGAGCCAACTGGGTTTCTATCATTTTATTAAAGCTTAATGAGCTCTTAAGAGCAGAAGAGAGGCTATCAATCATAGTGTTGAGGCTTTCCAAAGCCTTATCATAGGCAGCTATCTTCTTGTTAAAACCATCGTTGATCTTAGCTTGCCCAAAAACGAGATCTTTCAAGGAAGGTTGATTGGAGTTGAAAGAATTACCTTGATTACCTCCTTGATAATAAGGGTATTAATTCCATGTTTGACCTCCTTGTGGACGATAATCGTTGTTATTGCCATTCATGAACATCACATCCTCCTGGGTAGCAAGGCAGTAATGCCCAGTGTTACCACAGACTTCGCAGGTCATTGCGAGAATCCATAGCTTGAGTAGTGGTGGCCATGGCAGCCTTCTCATTGGTTAGATCATCCATTCGTTTCATTAATTGGTCCATCTTGGCGTTCAACATATCTGCTTCCTTGACAGTATGTGTACCCCTCTGACATGGCTGGAGTCGATCATCACTCCACCCATGGTTGGAGACCATCTTCTCAATAAGCTTGGTTGCATCAGCAATAGTGAGTGAGAAGAAAGCTCCTCCAGCAGCAGCATCAACATGTCCACGGGCTGTCGGAGTCAGCCCATTATACAAGTTCTGCAGAATAAGCGAATTCTCCATCCCATGATGAGGACAGGCCAAGATATACTCTTGAAGCCTCTCCCAAGATTCTGGGATAGTCTTAATTGCCGCTTGCTAAAAGCTTGAAATTCTTCCCCGCAGGGCATTGGTTTTACCCAACGGAAAGAACTTCGTGAGGAATGCCGCCGAGCATTTTGCCCAAGTATTAATCTCCTCACGGTTCGCGTAGAACCACTGCTTTGCCTTTCCCAGAAGTGAGAATGGAAACAGTCGCAGACGAATAGCATCTTCCTCCACTCCTCGTATGGTGAAGGTGCTGCATAGCTCCAGGAACTATTGCAAATGGGCGCTCGTGTCTTCATTAGGCTTGCCACGGCATGGGCTAGCCTGTACCATCGTAATGAGGCCAGTCTTGATCTAGAAGTTTCCATTCCTAGTGTTGATCTCGGGGCCTATTGACACCTGATCAGCAGAGGGAGCAGAGTACTCACGGAGAGTCTTCTCGACATTTGGGTTGACCATAGGAGTTGATGTGGATGGCACAAAGGAAGCTGGCTCGACTTCCGAACGTACATGCCGAGGAGAACCGAAATGAATTCTAGCTCTCCTTACGAGTGACTCAAGATCTTCAATGAAATTCAGCGGTAAGTCGAAACCAGTCATGCACTACCTGTCTTCATCATCCAAAGACAAAGAAGACAATCAAGGTTAGCCTGCATTGGAAACTGCTTCCCTGTCACGATTATAAACATATGCAAAGTGTTGTCATGTTATCCTTTTGCCTTCCCCGACAACGGCGTCAGAAATGCTTGTTGACACTTGCTAACGTCGTCACCAGGTTTGTATCCCTGGCAACGGCGCCATAAATGCTTGTTGGCATTTCTTAACATCATTGCTAAGTTTGTGAGTTCCTGGCAACGATGCCAAAAACGTCCGATGGTAATCCTAACGTTAACAAAGAATCCGCAAGCGCACGGATATACCATTGTAGCATTTCCCCAAAGGAGTATTCCAAAGGGTATCGAATCCAAGGAAGGCATGGTCGGATTAACAAATTCAACACTATTGCAATGAGTATAAATCACAGACGAGAGTAAGTCAGGTTCTAAACACAGGGGTAAGATATGATAAGGATAGGGTAGTGTCAACACACTCGAACTCATTCTCTTTTTGGTACACTACGGCTTAGGAGGCAACATACGAGATAGTTCTAGATTCTAAGGTACTATACATATGAAGTTAGTAGATACGAGTCTGTCACATAAGCATTGTATGAATATCAGCTCAGCACCCAGGCACAAACGGGAGCTTCCGTACGACGTCGGTTGTTAGACTTTAGACTCGTACAGCGTACCCGAACGTGGAGGATTACAAAGGGTCCAATGGCTGTCACTACCGCGGCCTACCTCAAGACAAACCGTGGAGCACGCTCATATGCAACACAGCTACTCAACCCAAGCACCATGCTTGCGTTGTTAACTAGACACTGACTGGCCCGGGCTATTGTGACCCAGGTCAGTGCCACCAGATAACTGGCCACTTACACCGAGTACCGTAGCTTGAACTCGAACTTCATACAACATGTAACACCCGGTTTTAAAGGACAAACCGAATGCACCCTTCATGCATGCCCAGGATCAAAATGCATGCATAAAGTGACATCATTAGTGTAATATCACAACATATATCATTACAACATTTAATAATTACAAAATGACCAGAGGGTCTGAACAGAAAATTACACATTGTGTGTCTATCACATCAGAGTAGGCCCTCATGTTGTTCACAATCACCATGAACCGTTGGAACATCGTGTCTATGGACTCACCGGGGAGATGAGTGAAGTTCGCGTACTCTCTCTGGTAAGTCGCAAACAACCGAGCATAAACCTGACTATTCCAAGCGTGAGCCACCATAAGTTTTTCTCAAATCTTGCAAGACAAATCCTCTGCCTGAACCCGATCGAATTTGGATTGACAGAGAGCGAGAAACAAGTAGTCAACTGCCTTATTGTTGGTGTCGTGCATATCCCTCGATCCTGGAGCAAGGTAGTTAATTGGATGAACATAAGTTGTGTTCACCGTAACATCCCAAAGGATCTGACCCGGGCCGCGAAGGAAAGCGGACATCCGCCTCTGCCACATCTGGTAGTTCTTCCCATCAAAGTGCGAAGGACCCGAACCCCTTACCTAGTACGCCATCCTTGGATCTTAGACTGGTTAGAGTCAACAAAGACCTGTAACCGGCTTTGATACCACTTGAAGGACCGAACTGGTGACCAGAGAGGCGGAGAGGGAATGGGAGCCGATAAAAATTCTTCTCGAGGGAGATGTCTTCTCCAACAAGATGAACACGACCGATCCAATAGTTCTCCAACTCGAACTACCCAAGTTTGCCAAAGTCACGTAGCCACTGAAGTGCTACTGACCCTAGGAACAAACCACACAACCAACCCAAACAAACACTCACAACACGTAGTGGAAAACAGCACAGCCTACTCCCTGTGCTACACCGGTCAAACCGATGGCCTGTGTCAGTCAGACCGGTGGCACTGGTTAGACTGTTGGACAGTGCCGGTCAGGCTGGTGGCAACAACAACTGCACAGAAATGTTCCAGGAAGCCTTAGTGACTCCTTTACGCCCTAGAACAAAAATCACCTCCAAAACACAAACTTAGGGAAACAAAAGACCTCCTCAAAACCAAGCAACCCAACTGGAAACCTGCCAAGAACTGACCAGGACCAATACAGCCCAAAGCTACACACATCTAGCTATTCACCTGAGGCAAATCCCACAGCAACCTAGCACTGGTCAGACCGGTCCCATGCACCAGTCAGACCGGTCAGGCCTGGGCAGCTTGGGATGAACAGCAAGACGCGGGTCAACCCTTCCAAACAACCTTCCCGATCTCCCGATTTGCTCCATGGATTCACACAAGACTTTGGGGATACTAGGAGTACCTCATGCGCATCCGATAGCTAAGATTTGGTCCTCCAAGACTTGCTAAATCAAGAGTAATCGAAGGATTTCCACCAAGAACACCACTTTCCTGAAACCTAAGAAAAGCCCCAAATCGAGCACCTTTTTTCCACGGATTTGAGAGGGGGATTACAAGGGTTCATGCATACATCCCCAACCAAAACCACAAAGGAGAGGCCTCAAATCCAGCACAAGAAAATCATCAAGAAAAGGCTCTGAAAATCACCAAAAAGGGAAAACGGGAGAGACAACAAAAAGCCTTGAGGAATCATGCCAAATCTTCTATACATACCAAGAAATATTCATACAAAGTCTATCTTGCCTCCCAATCATCCATCCCTCTCTAAAGATTTCACCATGAAGCTCTCAAGCTAGTCCTATAGAAAATCCTAAGGAAAATAGGAAGGGAAAATAACAAAAGCAAATGAGCTAGGGTTCCAAGAGATGGCTGCCATCCTCTCACCACTTGGGTTATATGGAGACAACCGAAAGACGAAACTACCCCTATTACATAATACTAAGATACACACCCCCGAAAGGCACTTTGGGAAATCTTCGTCGTAGCAACATCGGACGGATGCCCGGCAACCGCAACTTGCTTAGCCTCGACCCAAGCCTTGCGATCCCGACGCGTGTCCTCCGCTTCAAAGTCTCCGGAAGCCGTCCACGGAGCATACCGGTCTGACTGGTCCGACCCACCGGTTAGACCGACCTAGTGTTGTAGCCATGCACGCTAAAGTCTTCGGTCTTGGCTTTGTGGCTCAGCCAAGTAACCCAGTGGTTTTGTGGTGAACCACTGGAAACCCTGCTGACTTGGTGTGGCCTACCGCCAATCTCCAATCATGACTTGGCCCCCACGTCATCCCGGCTCGACCTTGGTTTTGAGGCTCAACGAAGAAACCGTCCACGACTTCGTCCTGCTATTCTTGCCACCATGCGACCCGCACTTGATCCTGCTAGCCACCGGGTCCCTCGAACCAAGCCTACTTGTCTGCTCCACACCTGGAGGCCTATCAGCATCAACCTTTCACGCTTGTTCTTCACCAGCACTAGCACCAATCAAGCTGCAGCATGCACCTACAATACTTAGCCAAGAGTTAGTCCACACAATGTTGTCAATCACTCATCACACCAGGAAGCGACCATCCACCGGACCTTGAACCACACAAGCTCTCATTTGCAAGTGTGGAGTTTTATTTGGCTGTGGAAACACACCCTCACTATGTATGTGGCTGAGGACTGGAGCGTCTGAGGACCGGTGGAAGGTCGCTCCCTAGTGTGATGAGTGATTGACAACGTGGTGTGGACTGACTCTTGGCCGAGTATTGCAGGTGCAGGTTGCGGCTTGACATGCGTTGGTGTAGGTGAAGAGCGAGCGCGAAAGGTCTTAGCCTTGTGGGACCTCTGAGGAGTGGAGAGACAAGTAGGCTCGGCTCAATGGACCCGGTGGCCGAACGGGATCAAGTGCGGGCCGCATGGTGGCAAGAAAAGCAAGACGAAGTCATGGACAGGAGCCGGTGCAGGGTAGCGGTTCACAATCGGAGTCTGCACGCGGGGTTTGAGGCAGTTCACCACAAAACCATCGGGTTACTTGGTTGAGCCACAAAACCAAGACCGGAGACTCGGCGGGCGGAGACAAGATCCAGGCATGCCGAGAAGCTTAGATGCCGGGGGACACGCGGCAGGATCGCAGGGCTTGTGTCGGGTGGACGCGGATTGCGGCAAAGGCATGGCCGCCCGATGAAAAAGATCGCTACTTGACCATCGTGCCCCTGAGGGGTGTGTATCTTATTTTATGTTCTAGGGGTAGCTTGGTCATTTGCCCAACCCATAGAGACTTCATATATATAGCTCTAGGGTTTCAGGGCAACTCATCCATCCTGACTGCTTCTCATTTTCCCTACTCTTTAGGCTAGATTTTCTTCATGATTTTGTAGAGAATCTGACCTCCTAGTGTATGGAAGCATTCATGGTTGCGTCGATTTATTTCCTTCTCTTGGCTCAAGTGATTTTCGTGTCTTTTTTGAGTCTTTTGGTTGGATTTTCATGCACGGCTTGTTCCTTTGATTCTGAGGCATTTGTGTTCGGATTTCTTTGTGGGGATCATGGATAGTTGTCTCGTGCATATTTGTGCTTGATCTTGACCCCTCAAACTCCGAGTTCAGCCTCCGATTGAAGGATTTTGGTTGGAACCCTAGCTTTTTAGTTGAGCTCGGTTGCGATTCGATTCCCAGCGATTTAGTTGGTTTGAGGCTCCAAGTTTTTGGGCATAGCATCCCCTAGGGACGCTTCACATCTCCCAAAATCTTGCTTCAATCCATGCAGCTGTTTGGGAGATCCATGGATGGATGGGAAGGGAACCTAGAACTAACTCGTATGTTGCCTCCTAAGCCGTAGTGTACCAAAGAGAGAATGAGTTCGAGTGTGTTCACACTACCCTATCCTTATCATATTTTACCCCTGTGTTTAGAACCTAACTTACTCTCGTCTGTGATTTATACTCATTGCAATAGTGTTGAGCTTGTTAATCCGACCATGCCTTCCTTAGATTCGATACCCTTTGGAATACTCCTTTGGGGAAATGCTACATTGGTATATCCGTGCGCTTGCAGATTCTTTGTGAACGTTAGGATTACCATCGGACATTTCTGGCATCATTGCTAGGAACTCACGAACTTAGAAATGATGTTAAGGAATGCCAACAAGCATTTCTGGCACCATTGCTAGGGATACAAACCTTGTGAGGATGTTAGCAAGTGTCAACAAGCATTTCTGGCGCCGTTGCCGGGGATACAAACCTGGTGACGACGTTAGCAAGTGTCAACAAGCATTTCTGGCACCGTTGCTGGGGAAGGCAAAATGATAACATGGCAACACTTTGCATATGTTTATAATCATGATAGGTTAAAGTAGTTCTCAATGCAGGCTAACCTTGATTGTCTTCTTTGTCTTTGGATAATGAAGACAGGTAGTGCATGACTGGTTTTGACTTACCACTGAATTTCACTGAAGATCCTAAGTCACTCGTAAGGAGAGCTAGAATTCATTTCGGTTCTCCTCAGCATGTACATTCGGAAGTCGACCCAGCTTCCTTTGTGCCATCCACATCAACTCTAATGGCCAACCCAAACGTCGAAAAGACTCTCCGTGAGTACTCTGCTCCCTCTGCTGATCAGGTGTCGATAGGCCCCGAGATCAACACTAGGAATGGAAACTTCGAGATTAAGACTAACCTCATTACGATGGTACAGGCTAGCCCATTTTGTGGCAAGCCTAATGAAGATGCGAGCGCCCATTTGCAACAGTTCCTGGAGCTGTGCAGCACCTTTACCATACGAGGAGTGGAGGAAGATGCTATTCGTCTGCGACTGTTTCCATTCTCACTTCTGGGAAATGCGAAGCAGTGGTTCTTGTTGGGTATGGGGGTGTTTGCGTTGTTTCTAGCCCGTTATCTCGTGGTTGTGGGCACTTGGATCCGCGTGCTTGCTCCCGATTGGTCGAGAGTGTGCTTCTTTGGATCGGTGAGGTGTCATGGCCACGTGGGCGCCTGTGTGGCAGCACGTCGCCATGTGGTCTGGTGTGGGTCCCACTGGGTCCACATGATGTCTTGTGCATATCTCTCTCATCCGGGCTCTGATGTATGCAAATGATATATCCGTTTTGATCGTCTCGACGAGCCCGTCGCAATGGTGCAGACCAATTTGGCATTTGAGATTGTTTATGATGATGCCATATCTATGCCATTGGTTTACTTGCTCTCAACTATATCATTTCATGCGTATTTTGATGTGTCCTGCAACAAAAGATAGAAACACCAACACTTGTGGAACTCTTCAGTATAAAGACCTATTCTAGTGTTGATGATCACTTTCCATTTATTTTATGCAGGAGTTGACGGTGTAAAAGTGGTACTTAACAGCCGTCAACAACACCCCCAAACTTGACCTTTGCTCATCCTGAGTGAAGGGAGAACAAATCAAGGTGAGACATGATATCCAAAGGTATGAAGCGAGCATAAGAGATATTCCAAACCATACCTTGTACTTGTGAACTCTGTGGAGTGTCTATCATGCCATCAACGGAATGGTAATGAATCAAATCACTTATGCTCATCATGTCAAGTAACTTGGGGTTTTTGCCATAAGTTTTCAAAACAAACCTTGCTTAGCTCCTCATTTGATTCTCTCAGATCACTCAAACTATATATGTCCTCACCAAGGCATTAGATTTGCCTTTCTTTCATCCTACTTCTAATGATGGCTATATGTGGAGCTCAGGGTAGGATAAAGATAAAGCATACTTGCATCACATATATTGCAAAGTCAAAGACTAGATCCAAGGAGAAAATCAAGTCATACAATCAGATCAAGATGTGCACATGTATGGATGTGATGGATATGGTAGGGTGGATACTAGGCTCGTAATGGGTGCTAGATATTACCATATATATGATGAATGTTCTGGTGATGGTAAGGTGGACACTAGGCACAGAGTGGGTACTAGTTATTACCATCAAATTCATTGGAACTCCTTTTTGCATGATCACATCTCTCTCCTTTTCCTTCTTTCTTTTGGACATGGGCTATCCTTCTCTCTTTTTTTCATGCCTTAGGCATTTTTTCTCACTCATGCTTTGAGCATGGCGTTTGTTTTTTTCTTTTTTTTTCATAGCCTATGTCTCTTTTTTCAAGAATACTTTTGGAGAGAGAGGTCACACCACACATGGAGCTTTATTTTTATGGGATGATTGGATGGTACAATGCTAACTTCTAGTGTGGAAGCATAGCAAGGGGAAACGGAGTGCACATGGATCTTGATCATGAAAGCATGAAAAGAATTCTCACAAGGGTCACAACAATTTAACAAGCTCAATGCAATGACAAGTAGCATATGAGTATAAGGTTTCCAAGATAACTCATCATATGGCTTTGGTAGGACTTGGCATATCAAAGAGGAGCTTTGCAAAGGGTTTTCAAGTTTTCAAATAAAATTCCCAAGTACTAAAACATTTAGAGAGAAGATCATATCATCAAACCATATCTCAAACATCAACTACTTAGATGAGCATGAGTTCCCTAATGATATTTGTTCACAAGCATCAAGATGATAAGTATGGAATAAAACATATGCAAGCCAACCACAGGAAACATGTAAAGAGGTAGAGCAAGATTCCATGAGTTGACTTAGCAGATAAGAATTGAAACTCATTCATACTCATGAATCAAAGAGAGTGAGATAAACGGTGCACATACCATCGCTCCTGAAGAATATGAGAAACAAGGAAGATCAGTGGTGGTTCAGCTGAAACATGGGGCAGACGGATCACTCTAGTTTACATTGTCCCTTGTCATGAAAGTGCAGTCGATGTTGTGCAATGCCTGTGTGGGAGATCTCAAGTGTGTTTGTCGGTGATAAGCTTGAGAGAACTCCCCCACACTTGTTCATGCACCTGGTGCTGTCTTCAAACAAAATGGGAGAAAAAAAAACAAAAGAGGGATTCTACTGGTTCAAGAACCAGGGAGAGCCTCTATTCAAATTCAAATATAAATTCACCATGAGACCTAGCTCAAACAAGGCTGACCTGCCTTGGCTTACCTTCCCTTTTGAATCAAGCTCGATGACTTACCCCATTCGGATTCGAAATTCCTCCAAGGGTTAGTCCGCATATACAACCAATATCCATGCAAGCATTGAAGGTTCATCAATCAAACTCGACACCATGTCTTGTTTGATTGAAGAAGATGGTTTTAACCTAAGCACCATGCTTAATTTAGAACAACCTATGAAAGCACGTAGCTAAAGATGCACTCAAACCATAGCATTACAAACATAGATAAAGGAAGCATGAAAGCATGATCAAGCTATTCTCAAAGGGACATAAACATGAGCTTAAGAAGGTGAACATCGGGCAACCTCCCGGAAGGGCTTTGTTTAAAGTCAAAAGCAGGACATACCTAACTGTGCAAGAGGCAGGAGCTAACATCATCTCCAAACCAGGACAAGATTTGGATGAGAGTTACTTTACTCAGGATGCTCACTTACCTCTCCCACACTTGAAGTTTGCATTGCTGAGCAACAAAACTCAAGTGTGTGGAAATCAAGCTTCCTTTTGTAAATGTTCTCTCAACAAAAACTTATAAAGGTGTTGTAGTGATGTGGCTCACATGTTCTTAGGCATCACCTGTCCATCATTCTTTTCAATCTCCACCTGAAAGGTTAGTGACCAAAAATACCCGAAGGACAACCTTATCCTAAATACATGCTCTTGCTTTTTATTTGAAAAAGGGAAATAAAATATAACCTAATCCAGGCTATCTCCTGGTAGTGCTTTGTTTATTCAAGGTCATAAGCTCGACCAGGGGGACTTCATCTTGCAGCTATCATTGGTGGTGTCATTCCCGTCTCACCACCAATTGTTGATGTATCAGTGAAGCTTCAGCTGCATGGTTAGTGCCACAATGCATACACGAAATCTGCAATGCTTATGGTAAACATATGCATCTACAACCAACCTTCTAAACTTTTTACATAAGGTGGTTGTAGCCCTCATGCGTGCTTAGTGCACCGAGCATAACTGACTCTGGAGAAGCATGATGCAAGCATGGTTCATATGGTGTATCAAGAACGAACCTACCATGCTCATCAATGGAATCCTTTCCTTTGGACTCCAGAGTCGGCGCCTCGATCTCCATGGCCCATGAATTCTCCATCTCAGGAGATTCATTATGTAAGATCGATGTTGATTCTCGATGAAGGTCGAGAGCAACATGATATGGGCCAGCAGAAAGAGGCTCAAACTCGATCGAGGGTGATGAGGATCGTTCGCCTTCACAAAGGTGAAGAGGATCTTCCGAGTCATACTCTTGAGGAGTAGAGAAATCTACAACCTCAACGAGAACGGGCTCAGATGATGTGAACGGAGATACATGCATCATCTCCTCGAGCTGGTTTTGCTTGGGAAGAGGCTTCTCCATAGAACTTTCTGAGAACAAGGGAGTGGTGGCAGAAGCGGCTTCCCTAAGCTTTTCATCCAGGCTCCCTCGGGATGCATTGAGAAGTTTTTCTATAGGGGAGCCTAGGAGGAGATCAAGATCGAGGACATCAAAGATGTGGAAGTCTAGATTAACCTTAATCTTGTCTACTAGGAGTGGCACAGCACATGCAACCCCCCGACACTCAAGAATATGTCCGGAGGGACAACTCTTGAGGAGTTTGTCGGATGGTCTTAGCGTAACGTTACCCAAAAAAGTGTACGCTAAGTGCCATGGCATAACATTAACCTCCATGATGGGGTTAAGGTGGGCTTCTACGGTAATTCCTTTTACAGAACAAGGAACGATCGTAGAGGGTGAACTAATCCAAAGTGCTTTAGAAAAGTGTTCCACTCTAGTTGACCACTTCTTTTCCATAGCCTCCATGATAGATGTTTCGTTCAGAGGATCAGGAGGCAAAGGAGGTACCGTAGGCCTAGGGGAAGGTTCTGTCAAAGGATCTCTAGATTACTAGATTTGGACAGAAAAGGGCTCCTTCCCTAGTTGGACATCTAAGCAATTCGAGGTGTTTCTGAGATTTTCAAGAGGGTTATCCTCGAATCGATAGAGGAACTCTGGAGGCTGAATTTCTTCTTCCTCCATTGTTCCTGGTTCGGGAGAGGGCTCAACGGTCGAAAATTGAGATGTGGAAACCGTAGGTTTAGGTTCGGCTGTTGAGAGACTCTCATGGATCGACTCTGATTCTTGGCGGGGTTCGTTATGGCAGGTAAGAAGGGAAGAGTTTTCTAAGAGGCTATCTAGGATTCCTCTTCCTTCCACTAGAGTTTTGTGTGCAAACGAACCTCTAGTAGTGATGTCAAGATCTTGGGCAGCGTCCATGTCTAAACTCATGCAAAATGCGTAAAGCAAGACATCATCGGGTAGAAATGAGCCGGGTCCAGATGCACAAAGGCGTATGAACCTAGCCCACGCTGCTCCTATAGACTCCTCCTCTAATTGTTCAAACTCGAGAATATCCCCTGGGAGAGAAGCCATATGAGTATACCATTGCACCGTCCTCTCCACGAGAGAGAATGAGTTGCAAAAGTTATCTCGAAGTTTGCCCCAATCACCATTTACACTTTTTACAGTGTCAGTGTACCATTGCTCCGCCCTTTCTAACAGAGAGAGGGGGAACAACTTCCACCTTATGGATTCCTGTGTCATGCCTGGGAGAACTAGACGCGAACACAGTTCCTCGAATTCTTCCAAATGAAAGTAGGGGTCTTCATTGATCGCTCCAAAGAAGAGTCGATCCTGAACCATTCCCATAATGTGGAAATGAAGTTCATGGTTGGATGAAGACGTTGATGGATCATTGAACTCATAAGTTGAGGCGGAGAGGTCGTAAAAGGATGGCCTCTCCATAGGTAACGGGAGTAAAGGTAGAATAAAGAAAAATGAAAAGATACGAGGACCACTGGGTACGAAGATAGATACAGCAACCGTTCCCCGGCAACAGCGCCAGAAAGCTTGTTGTGTATGGGGGTGTTTGCGTTGTTTCTAGCCCGTTATCTCGTGGTTGTGGGCCCTTGGATCCGCGTGCTTGCTCCTGATTGGTCGAGAGGGTGCTTCTTTGGATCGGTGAGGTGTCATGGCCACGTGGGCGCCTGTGTGGCAGCACGTCGCCACGTGACCTGGTGTGGGTCCCACCGGGTCCACATGATGTCTTATGCATATCTCTCTCATCCGGGCTCTGATGTATGCAAATGATATTTCCGTTTCGATCGTCTCGACGAGCCTGTCGCAATGGTGCAGACCAATTTGGCATTTGAGATTGTTTATGATGATGCCATATCTATGCCATTGGTTTACTTGCTCTCAACTCTATCATTTCATGCGTATTTTGATGTGTCCTGCAAGAAAAGATAGAAACACCAACACTTGTGGAACTTGTCAGTATAAAGACCTATTCTAGTGTTGATGATCACTTTCCATTTATTTTATGTAGGAGTTGATGGTGTAAAAGTGGTACTTAACAGCCGTCAACAGTTCTACGCGAACCGTGAGGAGATTAATACTTGGGCAAAATGCTCGGCGGCATTCCTCGCAAAGTTCTTTCCGTTGGGTAAAACCAATACCCTGCGGG
The DNA here is from genome assembly GCA_036936925.1 of Cenchrus fungigraminus. Taxonomy (NCBI): domain Eukaryota; kingdom Viridiplantae; phylum Streptophyta; class Magnoliopsida; order Poales; family Poaceae; genus Cenchrus; species Cenchrus fungigraminus. The sequence continues at coordinate 39,128,820 of CM072772.1, forward strand.
GAAGAATTTCAAGCTTTCAACAAGCAGCAAATGAGACTATCCCAGAAGCTTGGGAGAGGCTTCAAGAGTATATCTTGGCCTGTCCTCATCATGGGATGGACAATTGGCTTATTCTGCAGAACTTCTATAATGGGCTGACTCTGACAGCCCGAGGACGAGGACCTTTCTTCTCACTCACTATTGCTGATGCAGCCAAGCTTATTGAGAAGATGGTCTCCAGCCAAGGGTGGACTGATGATCGACTCCAGCCACGTCAGAGGGGTACACATACTATCAAGGAAGCAAATTTGTTGAACGCCAAGATGGACCTATTAATGAAACGAATGGATGATCTGACCAATGAGAAGGCTGCCATGGCCACCACTACTCAAGCTATGGATTCTCGCATGACCTGCGAAGTCTGTGGTAACACTGGGCATTCAGGGAATTACTGCCCTGCTACCTAGGAGGACGTGATGTTCATGAACGATAATAACAACGGTTATCTTCCACAAGGAGGTCAAACGTGGAATCAACACCGTAATTATCAAGGAGGTAATCAAGGTAATTCTTTCAACTCCAATCAACCTTCTTTGAAAGATCTCGTTTTTGAGCAAGCTAAAATTGGAAAGCCTTAGCGTTAAAATTGATAACCTCTCTTTTGCTCTTAAGAGCTAGTTAAGTTTTAACAAAATGATAGAAACCCAGTTGGCTCAGTTAGCTTCTTTGGTTCCCTCTGCCGAATACGGGAAGATTCCGGGGCAACCCGTATCTTCCTGTGAAGATATTTGCGTAGTATCCACCAGATGGGGTAAGCCATCTAGGCGGATACAATCTACTGACTATGCAGGGAAGCGAGTACAGCAGGTCCTTGATCCCTGGGAATCATCAGCAATTGTACACTGGAGAGACCCTAGTTATCCGGCTATCACTTGCACGATATACTATCAGAAAATCAGGAATGCTCTCTATGACCTTGGTGCAAGTGTCAGTCTCATGTCCAAGGCCATGTTCGAAAAATTAGGATATCCTGCTCTTTCTCCAACCTCGAAGACAGTTCAACTTGCTGATGCATCGATCCGATATCCGGAGGGGATAGTTGAGAGCCTATTGGTATTCGTCCAAGGTTCATGCTTCTTCACGGATTTCATGGTCCTTGATATGCAAGATCATGCGGAAATGCCACTAATTTTTGGGAGGCCATTCCTAAGTGATGTAAAGGCGAGGATCAATGTGGCAAATGGAACTATCCGATTCCGCATTGGGAAGAAGAAATTGATGTTCCGGTTTCGACCAATAGAAGAGCAATGTTATTCAGTGTAAGGAAATTATGAGCAATTCAAGGAGTGGACGGAGTCACGACCCCAACTAAAGCAACTCCCGACCATACCAGCAAAATCAAAGAAAACTAAGAAAGTGTGACGGGAGGTACAGAAGTCATCCCCATCTATTTGTCGGGAGTGGGGTGACGAGTGGAATTGATCACCGAGAAAAGTCCCGCTCTCGGACTTAAAATGATGAGTTCTTTTTGCCAAAAGGTAAAATTGGTATTTATATCATATTTCCCTTTCACAAATTTTATTTGATTTTCCCAAAATCTCTTCCCTTTGAAAGCGCAACCAATAGAAGGCATCTCATAAGGCCACGTCACGTTTTTATTGTCAACGGTTGGATTCCCATCAAACGGCTGAAACGAACGATGCTTCTTGTCCTCGCACAGTCACACAGGCGTGTAGTGCCAGCGGCCCCAGCGAGAGCAGGGTTTGGGCGCTGCCTGCAGCCCGCGGACCATGGTGGCTCCGTCGTCACTCACCAAGTCCCTGTGGAGGCGCACGGCCAGAGACCGGCGGCTTCGGGACCGGGTGGTGCCGCACCCCCGGCACAGCGGCACCAGCTTCGCCATCCAGGTGTAGGCAGCTTCGCTGGGCTCGTGTCTCCCTTCGCATGCGTGTGCGTGCTGTCGTCGTTGCCGGCCCGGTGTCCAAGCGCCCCCCGCACTAACCCAGCTCTCCGCTGGTACCAGACCGCCGCTAACTCTCTGACGTGCCCGCGTGCACCGACAGCCCCTACCGCGCCGGCAGCAGCCGCAAGCGTCGCCGGCCCCTACCACCGGTCCCATCAGTTGCGGCGGCCAGAGGGAAAAATGGGTGCGGCTCATCACGCTGATGCCCCCGATGATGTCTTCGTCTCCGCCAGGGTCGCCAGCAAGAAATCACCGTCAACGGCCGACCACCATGCCTTGCGTCCAGACTCCAGAAGAAGAATCCAGAGACAATGGGAGGCATCCATGGGTCTGGTCTAGCAGGACGTGTGAGGCTTCTTGGGTCGACAGGCTATTTGGGCCGCGTGCAAATGGGCTGCACCGCTCGAGCCGGCCCGACATCTGGTTTTAGTTTGCAGAATGAATATAAAATACCAAACTATTTTTACCCCAATCGTCATTGTTCATTGTGCCACACACTAAAAATGTGAACCCTGCTCAAAGCGCTGTTACACCCTTGCTGAAATCAACGTCCAATTTGCGATGCTCTAAATTTCCTATATTTTTCAAGTTCACAAAATATATCTAAAAAATATGAAAAAGGAGTAGTCCACATCCACTGAAATAGTTGACTGCTACCTTTTATCCAGCATCTTATTTTATTTAATATTTCTTCAAATGAAACCAACACTTTCTTAACCAAAATTTTAAAATCAGAACTACAGGACCAGATGACTTCACTTTTCCTAACAACTTACCATCAAATGAACAGATATCAATCTATTCTATTTTTTCTCAATCAATTCCACCTATGAATTAACAAAGAAATAATCGCATACATAGGTTAAAAAAGAACTAATCTCATACTTTCGCACCTCGCACGAAAAAATAATGGTGTGTTGATTCTAGTGCATATTTGAATTTTCCAACAGTGCATCTACACGCTAGAATTTTTCTAAGCAATTTCCCTTTTCAATTAAAATTTCTGAAAATAATTTTTGAGCCTGGCTCATTTGCCTATAAATAGAAGGGGGATTGAAGGGGTTCTTCACCCATTCACTCATATTCATCACACTCCCCCTCTCTACTATTTGGCTCTTTGGTTTTCTTGGATTTCTTGCTCAAGATCGAAGTGACAAGAACTCTCTCCAAGTTGTTGCTGAGTATTGATTATTGGTGGAGCAAGCTTGGTAAGAATTTCATTTCGATTTCACTAATCCATCACCGAGTTGCTTGTGTTGTCCGATTGTTGTGCAACCATGAGTTGGGCCTCTGGTGTATTCCGGAAGATGACATGCTCCCATCATTCACGAGACGGAGGAAGCTCATCCCGCTACTCCGGAGCTACACGGAGCCCAATGTCAACAGAGCATGAAGAAGAAGAGGAAGAGCTTCCTACGCCACAAGCCGAAGGAGTGTACGCCGCTGAAGTACCCTTCATCGACTTGAGGGACGACCGAGAGAGACAAGCCTACGCCATCCTCAATGATCGAGTCTTCTCCAACACGAGGGAATTCAACCTGACCCTGCTGGAAAAGACAGGTATGGACTCTGAGTTCGATTCCATTTGGCAAGCTCTTGGTTGCGATGGTTTTGTCCCGGTTCAGGAGATCGAATCTAGGCCTATTACCATCCAGTTTCTCTGCACTCTTCAAGAGGATGGATCCAGTATTTCATTTCGATTTCATGGAGTTCCATATCGGGTTTCATCGAAGGATCTTAGTTGCACCCTCGGTATTCATCGTTGTTGCGCTATTCCTCTTGAGCAAGCATGTAGCGGTTTTACTCGTGAAAGTTTTTGGGAAGAACTTTCTGGTCGGCCTGTTCGCGGCAAGTTGACACCTTGGTGCAATGATATCTAGTGTCCCACTCTCCGACTGTGGCACAAATGGCTCGCCATCACTCTCTTTCCAAGGGATGATGTTCGACCCGTGCGCCCTGTCGAGATGAGGATATTATACGCTGCGGTCAGACGGATCAAGGTCTCCCCCGTTCAAGCTATGATTCGGCAATGGTTGACAAACTTTAAGATGATGGGTTCTATTGATTGTATGTCTTTGGTTACGCGCATTGTTACGAGTCTAGGGGTTATGCAAGGGACCAATGTTCCCTACATTGCTACTCCCCGGTCTTTGATCGATGATGCATATTTGACTTAGGGGCATATTCTTAAGAAGGATCCGGACGATTCTTTGGTTTTCTTTTACCGTGGCTATCCAAACCAAATTTGGTTACCTAACCGTTCCTCTCGACGAACCTCATCGTTCTAGTGTCTCTCGTGACCTCGTAGTTACTAGGAGCTCATCGAGGAGAGCAGCCAGGGCACAACAGCCGCCACCACAGCCGTCTCCGCAGTCATCGCCTCAGCCACAACCTCAGCCTACCACACCTCCGCCTGGCACATGGACCTCTACCGAGTACATGCCTGGGGTTACACCTGGATATGCCCCCGGTTGGGATCAGCCTGTGTACTAGCAGGGTGCGAGTAGCTCGGCTTGGGCTAGTGCAGGTAGTGGCGAGTGGGCCATGCCTACTGGTACTACCTATGGAGATGCGACGTCTTCATCATTCGGGTTGCACTCGTCATCTCGTGGGGTTACCCTCACTCAGCAGATGAGCGAGCTCAACATCCAAGTCGGTGATGTGGAGGAGACTGTACACCAGCACACTGAGTCCACCCGGGACTGGCAGCGTATGCTAGGCGAGAGACTTCACACCATCAAGTAGGCACAGCAGCAGCAGTTGGAGGAGCCGAGGGCTTTCTTTCAGTGGATGGGATATCCCCCTCCACAGTAGTGAGCCTGAAGCTAGCCTGGGGGAGGACCCCCACTCTGAGGTAACTTGTATCTTCAATTGTTTTCAGAACCCCATATGACAAAAACACATAAAAATCTGCAAAATCAAAAAGACCAAAAATATTTATTTGCTTTCCTAAAATTAGTTTGTTTTCATATGCATGGTAAGAATGCTTTCGTTCCCATGGTTGAAATGATGAATAGTTGCTCTGTTTATTCCTCTTATATGCCTTGCTTACAACTTAGTATCCTATTTAAGTTTTGAGTTAGTTGGCTTGCATGGTCAAACCTTAGCTTGAAACTTGTGGGTAGAAAAAAGCATGACCTTTGCCTAGGTTGTTGTGAGGTATGACATGGTATAATAGAGTTGCAATGAGCTAGTGCAAAGTGATGTTTGATTTTCGGAGTTTTCTTTTGAAAAATGTCAAAATGATAAGTTCCTCAATGATGAGAAATTCCTATCCAAGGACATATGTAGATCCTAGCAATTGTTAGCCTCATCATATGTTACCTGATTTCTTCATTGAGTCTTGTTGAATTGTTATGACCCTCAGCGAGAAACTTGTCATGATCCTATGATCAAGATCACGTACACAGCCACCATATGCTAGACTTCCACCCTGGAAGTTAGCAACCATCGTTCCATCCATTCCACAAATAAACCTCCGTGCATTCTTCATAATTCACCCCTCTCCAAAAATATTCAAGAAAGGCTATGGGCTATGTGAAAAAAAGGAGAAAAGAATACATGCTCAAGGGCATGCAAAAAAAGAGAAAGAATAAAGAGACATAGCCCAAGTCTCAAAAATTTCAAAAAGGAGAGAAGGGAAAATCATACAAAAGAGGAGTCCATCCTCCATCCACCATATGCACACACATGCACATCTTGATCAGGTTGTATGACTTGTTACTCCCAAGGATCTGGTTTTCGACTCGACAATACATGAGAAACAGGTGTGCCACATGTTTTCCCTACCTACAGCTCAACACATAAGCTTATTAGGAGTAGGTTGTGAAAGAAGGCAAGTCAATACCTTGGTGAGGAATTATACACATTGAGCGATCCGAGAGTATCATTTGAGGAACTTTGATTTCTTTAAAAAAAACCTGCAAAACCTCCGGATTGATAACTGATCAAGGTACAAGCAACTGGTGATTCCTATATAACCGTTCTATCTCTCAACCGCACAAGGCAAGGTGAAGCTACATGCCCCATACTGATCAAGCAAAGGTAAGATTAATGCCAACTCATTCAACTCTGGATAGAATACCTAGTAGTATGCTTGTCATAAATTAGGAATACAACATCGTAGCAACACCTGATCAACCAACCTAAGTCCTTAGTGTCTTGCTCGGGATGAGCAAGAGGCAAGCTTGGGGGAGTTGTTGACAGCTGCTAAGTGCTTACTTTAGCTGTCATTTTACTCATGAATAAAGGAGCAAAGGGCATTTCTTACACGCATTTAGTTAAGAATAATGTAGTTCCACTTGTCCTTCGAGATTATGTGATTGCAGGTAAATAAGCATAAAAGAAGTGACAAACTCACCTTCTATGGTCCATGCCACATCACCTCAGCCAAGGAAGGGCTGCCACCTAGGATCCTATGCATGCAAGCCATGTCACCAATCCAAGGGAGGCAAACCCTGATGAATCAGAGGGCGACACGTGGATGTCACATGGATTGAAGGGCCCACGGGCAAGTGTTGGGATAAAAATCTTCCCCGAAGAGGGGCCAACAGTCAAAACGAACTAAAGGAAGGAAAAACACTTACGACACCGAAGAATATAAAACTCGAACTCGACTGGGTGTAATGAAACCCAACCTCTCTCCCATCGCCCCCATTTCATTACCATCGGGTCCTTTTTATAGGCCCGTAACAATTACGCTTTACAACACTTGCCATCGCTTTTTCACATTGTGCGAAGCATCTCAGGGGTATTTCGGTAACCTCGCAGGGCCCGTACTCACACACTTTACAGGTGTTCACTTTACATCATGTCGGTCTACGTGTCTGCCTTCGTGGCGCCCTGATCTTCTGTTACGCCTCCTCTTCCTCATTGAAGCCTTTTCCGTCTCTTCTTTAGGACGCTTCGACGCTTGTCCTCTTCGCTTTCCTTTTACAAACTCTGCATTGTGTTCAGTTCCTCGATGTCTTCGCGGGTTGTTTCTGACATGGACACTTCGCTCCGCTTCTCTTGTCCTGGCTCCTTCGCGTCTCTTCTTCGCACGGTCACGGAACATCTTCATCGCGCCTGCTTCATGTCATCTTCGCGCGTGAACTTCACTCCCGCGGACGAAGATACTGAACTTCGCTCCCGTGGACTATCTTCGTTCGTCGCTCTTCGCGTGCTCTTCGCTGGCCAGGCTTGTGGTCATTTCCTGAAACAGCCAATGCACGAACCAAAATAGGCCCCACTCTTCTCCGATGAGCCGGAGATACAAGGGGGTTAGTTGCGAAATATTTACCCCAACATTCAGCCCCTTGCTAGTGAGGGTTTCAACCAAAGACGAGCCGAACTAGCAAAACTTCTTGGTGACAGGTGGAAATATTTCGCTCCAAAGTGCCTCCCCTCTTTGGCTCGTATTTGGATTTTACCCCCCCCCCTTCTTCTTTATTTATTTTTAAATTAGTTTTACTGTTTTGCATGTTTATCTGCGAAGTTCTGTGATTTTTGCCACCTCACACTGGTACTCCTAGATTTTCGCCACGTTTCTCGCTACAGGATCTCCGAGATTTCCTCCTCTGGCAGCCTATATAAAGACCTGTCCCTGCCTGAGTTTGATTTCACCGCGGTAAAATCTTTGCTGTTTGACCTTTGCCTTCGCAAGAGCTAAAGGTTCCTTCTCTTCCTTCACTTCCTTCTCTTCGTAATTGTCTTCTGCTCTCTTCTCTTTTTCCATTCCTTTGCCTTGTTTAGTTTCTTATTTTCTTTTGTACGTGTGTAGTTTCCTTCTTCGCTTCCTTGTTACTTCGCATCCATGGCTCCCAAAGCTGATAGAGCGCCTCCCACCTTCGTCTTCGGGCGCAGTAAGGTTTCGGAGGGCCTTCTAGTGGAGTTTGTGACCTCTGGCTTCATCAAGGAAGGGAAGGGCCGAGCCCCTGGTCCAGAGACTACTCCTACACCTCGCCCTAATGAAGTAGTGGTTTTTCGTGATTTATTCACTGCTGGACTTCGTTTTCCTCTTGATGGAGCTGTCGTTTCTATTCTTCAGAGTTTTGGGATGTATCTTCACCATCTCACTCCTAATGCCATTCTTTGGCTTAGTGTTTACATGTGGGCCTGCAAGACAATGTCTGTGAGTTCTACTGCTGTTAACTTTGTCAGGGTTCACACCATTCATCATCTGCCTTTGAAGATTGAACGTCTCGTTGAAGGTGCTTTAGTTCGCGAGAAAGCCCAATTTGCCTCTTTGAACTTCAAGTATCGTGGTGACACCGATGTTCCTGTTGTGGGCTACAAGAATAAGTGGGATGAGAACTAGAACCACTACTGGTTTTATTATACTATTGATGATGAAGAGCTCCCTCTCGTTTGCACACAGTTTGAGAATCAGCCTAAGGGCGTTGGCACTGCCTACGAAGATGGAGATGCAGACCGTCTTTTTCTCATTGCTTTCCAGGAGCTAGCGAAGACCTACGCTACTCGCGACCTGGTTGAGGAATACATAGGCGCGAAGGTGTTCCCTGTTCGTGCTGGTTGGTCTGTTGTTTCCTGGAATGACTTTGCTTCGCCCATCAAGATCCCAGAATTTGCTCGAAGCTTTGGTTTGACGAAGAATGGTACGCATCTTTTCTTTCTTCGTTGCTTCTTACTGCACTTAGCTTATTATTTATTTTATTTTATTTTACTGATACTTGTTTATATCCTTCTTTGTAGCTATCAACGTTGCTGAGATTGAAGCTCGGGCTAATGAAATTCTTGGGCCTATCTCTTCTAAGGAAGATGCTGAGATTCAAGAGCGTCTTGGTGGCACACGAGACAATCGTCTCTTCTTCTTCTTCGGCATTCATGCTGGTGATCGGGCTGTTACTATTGGTCGTCGCGAAGTGCAAGTGAAGCGGGCGGCGAAGAAAGGTGGCCAAGGAAGCTCCGAAGCCGCAGCCCCTGCAGCGCGCCTGATGGTTGTTAGGAAGCGTCGTGGTCGTGGTGGCAATCGTGATGCTCCGAAGCATCAGAAGACTTCTTGTGCTGCGACTTCTGAAGTTGTTTCTTCTAGCCCCGATGAGTCTGACCATACCAAAAGTGACACTGAGTCGCATCCTCCAGAGGTTGCCATTGGTTCTGGTACAAACCTGAAGAGATAGTGGATGTTACTTCTCTTTCTCCTGGTGCTGTTGCTGGTGCCACGCTTGCTGATCCCCTCAATATTGATTATAGTGAGCCTGAGCCCGAAAGTGACGAGGACTTCTCCGCTCGAGCCAGATCTTCGAAGGACAAGACTCCTGTTCCCCTACCTTCAACTGTTGAAGCTATAGTGCCTTCGGCTACTGAGGCTCCTAGTGGCAGTAAGATTGTTTCTGCTATTCATCATAAATCTTTGACTCGTGTGGAATAGGACGATGGCTCTTTGTCTGAGACTGAAAGTGATACTAGAAGTGGTGGTGTTTTCGTCAGCAACGAGTCGCCTAGTGTTGTTGCCCGGCATCTCGGCATGAAGCCTAACGCTCGCATCTTCGGCGATTCTATGCGCAAGGTGCTCCAGTTTTGCAGTGATGACCACGAGCGTACTTTGCTCCAGGCAGCTGGTGATAGTTTTGGCTTTCCTATCATGGAAGATGAACTTGGCAAAGAAAGTGCCGAAGAAATTTTATATCAAGCCCAGGACCTGAGCATGAAGTCCTTCTTGGCTTGTAGCGCTGCTCAACACCGATGTCGTGCTGACCTTCGGTCCCGGTAGCTTTCTGAGAAGACCTCTGCTACTGTGCTTAACAAAGAGATTGATGTAGTGAAGGCCCTGCAAGCTGAAATGACTTCCCTCTCATCTTCGCTGGAGTGTGAGAAGAAGAAATGTCTTGAAATTTCTGGTGAGAAAGATGAACTACTGAAGAAGAATGCTGAATTGGAACTTCAGCTAACTGAACTTCATCATTTGGCTTCTACTGCTGAGGACGAGGAGAAGAAGGCTGAAGGTTTGCAAAAGTTGTATGACGCTAAAGTTGCTGAGCTTACTGATCTTCTGCGGTCACATGATAGTCTGACTTCGGAACATGAGACTTATTGTGATGAGATTGAGCGTCATGTATCACCTCTTTGCAAGAAAGTTCATTATCTCCTCGTGGACTATGGACTCAGTCCTGCTCCCTATGACGTGGAAGAGATGTTCATAGGTCAAGTTTTTGACTGGCTGTCTACTGGTGTTGGTTCTCTTGCATCTGCTGGGTGTTCTTTTGGAGAGCTTGGTGCTGTTGTTGCTGCCCGAAGTCTTGCTCACGCCATATACTCTTTATTCAAAACTTCTGGTGACAACAAGCCCAGCATGACAAAAAGTGACCTTCGGCAACTTCGTGATACGAACTTTGCTTGGCCAACTGAAGCATCGGTTGAGAAGATTCCTATCCTGCCCATGAATATAGCAAAGAACTTTATGCAAACCTTCTTCAAGAAGTTTGGCTTTGGGTTAACTGTTGCCGAAGGTCGGCGTGTTGTCCGCAAGGTTCCTACTATTCTATCTTGTCTTGATCTCCTTTTACTTCGCCAACCTCTCTCTCCCTATGTTTATACTTTTCCTTGTTTGTTTCAGTGTTCTCAAGCGCCGCCTGGTTCTGTGTCCACGCCTTCGCCTGCTGCTGCGTCTTCTGGAGGTGGGGGTGATCCTTCTTCGGTTGTGGTGTCTTCGGTTGTGCCATCTACGCAGGCTGCTTCTCCGCATGAAGGCCGGACAACAGACATCACTTCGGGAGCCCTAGAGGTGTGAGGGAGTTCATAGTCTTAGTGGTTTGGGCACTTGGGGTATTTTGTGAACAATTCGTCTAAAACATTTGCAACTCTACGCAGGTGCCGGAGGTGTATCCTACGCAGGTTGCCGAAGATGTTTGTCCTGCAACTATTAACTTTGGTGATTACTTTATGTCTGGCTCGATTTGGCGTAGGTTTAACTCTAAATTTCCCAATGTGCCTTTCGATGTTTTATGTCGCGTAAGATAGAAAAATACGAGAAGAAGAATCTTGACGCAAAACATGTCTTCGAACATACTCACAACCGTCTCTGTCACGATGGTACCCATCGTCATCAGATTCGAGGATCTGGACCACCTTTTGTTGTGCCTGCCCGCGAATACACACCTTCGTCTTCGAGCCCCCTTGTCCTCCCGAAGATCGAAGTTATTGATCTCACTGAAGAAGCGGAATATGAGTATATGTACAAGCGCCCCCGCTGATTTGTGCTGCAATGTATCTGTCTTTGTCGTGTATGTTGCTATGCTTGTAATCATTTGAACTATGCTGTTGTACTGAAATGCTGTGCATGTAATCTATTTTTTCGACAAGGATGTATGCCATAACTTTATTGTAATCACCTCTGTGCGAAGATGATGCTTTCGTCTGCTTGTTTTCATGTTCAATTGGCCTTGGCTGTTTTTCTTCTTCCGAAGATTGAAACATGGGAACTGTGCTCGAAAAGCGCCTCCCCCCAGTTTCCTGTTTTAATCTTCGCAGCTCGTTTTCTTTCGATCGTGCGCTGTATCATTTATAAGATAAAAACAAGTCATGCACATAAAATAATTATTCTATCTTGCATACGAATTTCAACTATGTGAAGTGGCGTGATAGCTCAACTTAAAATATTCTCTTAGAGATGTGACCTCGAGGTGGCTCGTCAGCCCTACCTCGCAATTTGCTTCGCGTATTCACCACCGAATGCTTCTTTTCTTGTGATAAAGCGGATGATTTTGCGACTACGCCATTTAATGAGTTGACTTATCCCTGCAATATTTTACTTAGGGGCTTCGTGCATTGACCACCGAAGACTTTTTGTTCACGGAAAGTGGGCCTTTAAGCGAATCATGCACTCCTCTTAGGTACAGATTGTTGCATGTTCCTTAACATCTTCGCGACCTTTGCAGACTGGATTCCACATGTGCCCCCTCAATCAATTTTTTTCTTTAAGTGAACTAAATGCGACTTGTCTTCGCGAGGCCAGGCGCATGTGTTCACTTACTTCTGCAATGTTTTCCCGAAGTAACAATCTCTTCAGATGATTGTTACTTCGGGACCAATGATAGATAACAATGGTCTTTTTTGGGGAGCCCTTGTTATATTTCTCAAGGGGATATTACACAAGTCCGCCTCATTAAAAACCTCGCATCTTCGGTGTTCCCGTTGTGAGATCACCGAAGACTCTCCCCGCGAGGAAAAGAGTACGGACCCCACTACATATTTACAAAAGTTGAAAGTGCAAAAGAAGTTGAAATGAAAATTACAATAGTTGAAAATGAAGAGAAACTAAAAAATGATAATATCTAGAAGACGATACACTTATTCTCAAAGCCAGTACTTCTGCAACTTGTGCTGATTCCATGAGTAAGGAACCTCTTCTCCTTCCAGGGTTTGCAATCTGTAAGCCCCCTGCCTTGTTTCTGATACTAAAACTGGACCTTCCCACTTTTCTTCCAATTTTCCTACTCCTCTTGTTTTTCTTTGGAGAACCATGTCTCCTGTGGATATTTTTTGCTCACGAACCTTCTTATTTCTCCACTTCCTCTTTTCATCTTGATATTTTTCTATGTTGCTTAGTGCTTGAAGTCTGTCTTCTTCTCTTGTATCAATTGCCAAATTTGCGTCCTCTTCGTTTTGTGGTTCTTTGTCTGCTCTCAATGACGCCAACTTGATCTCTTCGGGAATGACAGCCTCTTCTCCGTACAGCAATTTGAAGGGTGTGAAGTTTGTAGCTCTGGACGTAGTTGTGTTGTGAGAGCACACAACTCTAGGCAGCTCTTCAGCCCATTTCCCCCTAGCCATTCCTATCAGGTTCTTTTTGATTCCGGTGAAGATGATGCCATTGACCCTTTCTACTGCTCCGTTGGATTCTGGGTGATACACTGAAGCGAAGCATAACTTAGTGCCCAAGTTGAAGCAAAATCTTCTGATATCTGTGCTGTCAAACTGCTTGCTGTTGTCCACTGTTACTTCATAGGGGACTCCAATCCTGCACACGATGCTTTGCTAGAAAATTTTTTGTATCACCTGCGAAGTGATTCTTTGCATGGCCCTTGCCTCTATCCCCTTTGAGAAGTATTCCACTGCCACTATCGCGTACTTGTAATTGCCTGGTGCTATTGGTAACTATCCCACAATGTCAATCCCCCATCTTGCGAAGGGCCAAACTGGTGGTAGCAATTGTATTTCGTAAGGAGAGGTTTTTGTATAGTTGCAGTGCTTTTGATAGTTTTCGCATCTTCGCACTATATCTTTAGCATCACGGACTGCCGTTGGCCAGTAAAACCCCTGACGGAATGCCTTCGCGACCAGTCTTCTTGTTCCGATGTGAGATGAGCACATCTCGGAGTTAATTTGCTGCAACAAGTCTCGCCCTTCTTCGGTGGAGATGCATTTAAGTAGTGGTGCACACACTCCACTTTTATACAAGTTGTCTCCTCTTATTTCATATGATTTCGCCCTCAAGGCCATTCTTTTGTTCTCCCTTGACTGTGGTTCGTAGTGCCCCCTCAAAAATGCCATGATCGAAGACCTCAGGTCTTCGCTTGATATCGCGTTTATGTATCTCACTGGTGCTTCATCACAATCTACTGATTTGCATTTCAGAACTTCGTAGAAGACATCCGGTGGTAGTGGTTCTTTCTGTGCTGCTGCCTTTGCTAGCATGTCTGCCTCGTTGTTCTGATCTCTTGGTATTTTTTTGACCGTGAAGCCGAAGAAGAATTTTTTCGTGCCTCGCACAGTTTTCAAGTACTTTGCCATTTCATCATGTTTTGCTTTTTATGTCTTGCCAATCTGCCTTGTGATTAGTTCAGCGTCTGTGTTTATGACCACTCTTCGTGCCCCTATGGCTCTTGCCTTGCGAAGTCCAGCAACAACCCTTCATATTCTGCCATATTGTTTGTCTTGCCTTCAAAGTCGAGCCTCACAGCATACCTCATCTTTATACCTGATGGCGACATTAAGACTGCCGAAGATGCGGCTCCATCATCGCAGTAAGCCCCATCACAATACATCACCCATGGTGTTTCTGGCTTGTCTTCATTCATTCCATCACCCTGACTGGGATTCCAATCTACAATGAAGTCTGCTAGGACTTGTGACTTGATGGCTGTTCTGGCCGTGAATTCTATGGCATATTGGGATAGTTCTGTTGCCCATTTTCCTATTCTTGCCGAAGATTCTTTGTTCTCTAATATTTCATGAAGAGGATATGATGTCGGGACTGTGATTGAGTAACTCTGGAAGTAATGCTTTAGCTTTCTTGTCGCCATTACCACTGCGTATGTCATTTTCTCGAGCTCAGAGTAGAACTTCTTCGCTCCTGATAAGGCCTCGGAGACGAAGTATACTGGCACTTGTTTGAGTTGCTCCTCTTCGTACTTCTCTTCTACTAGAGCCGCACTTACTGCGCTGGCTGAAGCTGCAATGTACAATAATAGTTTCGCTTTGTCTCCCGGACTTGTTAGCACCGCCAAATTCTCCAGATAAGACTTGAACTGCTCAAATGCCTCCTGCTCTTCAGGACCCCAATTGATCTTATTCTTCATTGACAACAACTTGAAGAATGGTAGGCTTCGTTCTGCATATCGCGCTATGAAGCGACCCAATGCTGCTATTCTTCCAGTGAGTTTCTGAATATCTCTTTTTGTCTGTGGTGTTCTCATGTTTCTTATTGCCTCGATCTTCTCTGGATTTTCTTGTATGCCAGACTTTGACACCATGCAGCCTAACAGTTTTCCCTTGGATACACCGAAGATACATTTTTCTGGGTTTAGCATGAGGCTGTATTTCCTTAAGTTCGCGAAGGTTTCTCTGAGATCTTCGATATGCTGATCTTTCTTTTTGCTGTGTATGACAACGTCATCTACATAAGCTGACACATTTCTCCTCAGCTGTGGGCCAAGTACTATCTTCACCATTCTGTTAAATGTTGGGCCGGTGTTGCGCAAGCCTTCGGGCATTCTCACGAAGCAGTATACCCCAAAGGGTGTGATGAAACTTTTTTATCTTCATCTTCCCTTTTCATCCAGATTTGATGATATCCAGAGAAGCAATCTAACAAGGACATCCTCTCACATCCTGCTGCTGCATCCACCAACACATTGATTCTTGGTAAAGGATAGTCATCTTTTGGGCAAGCCTTGTTCAGCAGTGTGAAATCGATGCACATTCTTTGTCCTCCATTCTTCTTCGGTACCATTACTATGTTTGAAAGCCAAGTTGTGAACTGTATTTCTCTGATGACCCCAACATCCAACAACTTCTCTACTTCGCTTTGCGCTGCCAATTCTTTCTGAGGTGAAATGACTCTGAGCTTTTGTCTCTTCGGTGGGATCTTTGGATCTAGGCGTAGTGCGTGCCCTATCACTTCGCGAGGCACTCCCTTAAGATCTCTCTTGCTCCAGGCAAACACATCTTGATTGTTGCGAAGGCATGTGATCAACCCATTCTCCTCCTCTTCGGTCATCCCACTTGCTATGGTGACTAGTTTGTCATGAATGTCTTCGTAGAGGCGCACCTTCTTCGTGTGCTCGTGGGGTTGCATTCTCTTCTTTTCATCCTGGCAAAGCCTCTTTTTTATTTCGAGCTCTTTGGGCTCGTCTTCTTCTTCGTTTTCTAATGCGTCTTCGCTATTTCCGACTACGTGTATTGGCTTCTGATTGCTGCCTACATTGTACTCTCTGTCATGCGCATCTTCCTGATCTCTGTATATTGTGAGGATGTCGTTGACAGTTGGAATCTTCATACACAAGAATGGCATGTGTATCACTGCTGTGAACTTGTTTATGATTCCCCTACCGAAGATTGCTTTGTATGCGTATGGAATGTCCACTACATCGAAGGTCACCATCTCTGTTCTCATCAGCGCTCCTGTCCCGAGACTAACATTCATTTTGATTGTTCCTAGAGCCTCAACTTTCTTGTTGCCGAAGCCATATAGCGGCTTAGAAGTTTTCTGCAATTGGTCATCTCTGAACTCCATCCTCTTGAATAGCTCGTAAGTTATGATGTCTGTGGAACTGCCGTTATCTACGAGGATGCCTCCCACATCATTACCCAACAAGTACTTTGTGTTCTTTCCCAGTACTGCTCTGATGACTAGAGGATCTTCATGAGGATACTTCTTCAGCTTGATATCTGCCTCTGTGAAGGTGATTGGAATGCGTGACCACTCTGTTTTGAAAACTTTCCCTGCGCATACATGGCTCACTTCTATTTGCTGATCTTTCTTCTGCCTCTTTGTCAGGTGTTCAGGTGAGTTGCAACCGCCTGTGATAGCATTGATTATGTTCATTCTTCGGTAGCGATCTTCATCTTCTCAGTTTTGATTGGCTTGCGAAGGTGCCTGATGAGCAGGCTCCGGTTTTGGCTGGTATGATGTGGTGCTTTGCTGCTGTAGTTGCATCATGTTTGGATTGAACATCAGAGGAGGTGGGAGTGGCATTTGTTGGAAGCATGGTTGTGGAATATATGGTTGCTAGTTTTGCATTGAACTCTGAGCCATCGAATGTGCTACTAATGATGTGTGATTGATTGTCTTCGCCTGGCTCTGCGCTGTTCTCTTCTTATCTTCTTCAATCTGCTTCTTGCAAAGTAACATTCTGCATTCGTATGACCAATGCCCTTTGTTAAGGCCATGCAAGGAACACACGGATTGAGGTGGTGGGCCTCTGCCAGAGCTTTGGCCTTTGTTTCCCGTTGCGGCCGAAGATGTCATTTGCAAATTGTTCCCTGAAACATTGTTCACATTACTTCTGTTGTAGAAGTTTGATCTTGCCGAAGGTCCTTGATTGTTTTGGGGCCTGCTTCCCCATTCTGACTGAGACTTCGCTTGATTCTTTCTCTTGTTGTACTCATCTACTCTTCGCTGTTTTCCCCTGTCTGATTTGCAATATTCTTGCATTATGTCAAACAGCTGCTTCTCTGTTTTGGGTCTTCTTCGGTCTAGATACTCTCCACAAGGTCCTACCTTGAGTCCATCTATTGCTGCATCAATTATAGTTGTGGCTTGTACATGTGGTGCTTTAGCTCTGGCCTTGGCAAATCTCTTGATGTACTCTTGTAATGGTTCTTTATCTCCTTGTTTTATGAGGTGAAGATCGCCTGATGTGAGATCTTGGGGTTGATACCCCTGGAAGTTTTTCTCTATTCTTTGCCGAAGCTGTTCCCATGACTTGATGCTTCCTTTTGGCAGCGAAGCGTACCACTGCGGTGCCGAGCCTTTCAGGTCCATTATCATAGCTCTTGCCATTGCTACATCATCTCCCCCACCCGAAGATATTGCAACAGTGTATTTCTGGAGGAATTGTCTTGGGTCTAACTCACGATCATACTCTGGCAAGGATGCAGACAACTTGAACTTCAGTGGCCAATCAGCCTTCTCAAGCTCTAATGAAAGAGGGGAAGTGGGCTTCGCCTTGCTTGAGAACACCTCTCTGTATCTTTTTTGTGGCCTACGTTCCACATACGCCTCTTCTTCTGAGTCATAATAGAAGGAGTCTTCATCATACTCTTCCTCTTCTTCGTCAGTGTCTTCATCAACAATTATGGGTCTTCGTTTCTTGCTTTGTCTTTGCAATTTGCGAGGTTGTTGGGTCTGTTCTTGCTGGTGGATGGAGTTCAACTGAGCTTGCAAGATTGCCATTTGTTCTTGTAGTTGTAATGTTTTGCTTCTTATTGCTTGCTGCTCTTCGTCTTCCTACAATTGCTGCAGTAGCATTCTCTTCTTCTTGACTTGCTGCAACATCTCATTGTATCTGGCCTTTTCTTGTGCTGGGTCTTCGTTCTGTATTTCTTTCGCCCTGAGGATGGCGGCCTCCGCCTAAGCTCTTGTACGGATGTTCGATGGCATTGGTGTTTCTCTCATCTTCGCAGCAAGTCTTTCTTCGATTCTTCTCAGCGAAGCGATGTCCTCATCTTCGACTCCTGCATCTGCTAAACCGACCTCAAAGTTTCCTTCTGCTACATCTTCCGCTTCTTGCTCTTGATCTTCTCCTGCCCTGTGGTTTTGTGGACTTAGGACCATGTCCCTTGTCCTATTTGTGTTATCTGGTATCTGTCCCTCTCTAGGGTTTTCACTCTCTGCTTCCAACGGATCAGCGGTTGCTCTGTTTGGATGTGGTTGTGGGTTCTTCGGTTGCTTCTTCAGTGGCATGGGACGAGACATGGTGGGCGCCTTAACTGTTGGGATAAAAATCTTCCCCGAAGAGGGGCCAACAGTCGAAACGAACTAAAGGAAGGAAAAACACTTACGACACCGAAGAATATAAAACTCAAACTCGACTGGGCGTAATGAAACCCAACCGCTCTCCCATCGCCCCCATTTCGTTGCCATCGTGTCCTTTTTATAGGCCCATAACAATTACACTTTACAACACTTGCCATCGCTTTTTCACATTGTGCGAAGCATCTCAGGAGTATTTCGGTAACCTCACAGGGCCCGTACTCACACACTTTATAGGTGTTCACTTTGCATCCTGTCGATCTACGTGTCTGCCTTCGTGGCGCCCTGATCTTCGGTTACGCCTCCTCTTCCTCATTGAAGCCTTTTCCGTCTCTTCTTTAGGACGCTTCGACGCTTGTCCTCTTCGCTTCCCTTTTATGAACTCTGCATTGTGTTCAGTCCCTCGATGTCTTCGCGGGTTGTTTCTGACATGGACACTTCGCGCCGCTTCTCTTGTCCTGGCTCCTTCGCGTCTCTTCTTTGCACGGTCACGGAACATCTTCATCGCGCCTGCTTCTCATCATCTTCACGCGTGAACTTCGCTCCCGCGGACGAATATACTGAACTTCGCTCTCGCGGACTATCTTCGTTCGTCGCTCTTCGCCTGCTCTTCGCTGGCCAGGCTTGTGGTCATTTCCTGGAACAGCCAATGGACGAACCAAAATTGGCCCCACTCTTCTCCGATGAGCCGAAGATACAGGGGGGGTTAGTTGCAAAATATTTACCCCAACAGCAAGCAAACCGCCTCAATACCAAGTGGACACCGGGAACCGACCTGAGGACCCACAAGACAGCCACCACACGAAAGCACAGGCCGAGGTGGGCCCACAAGGGGTCGGCCGAACCGACCTTGTGTCGGCCATCCTGGCCTTCCACATGGTGTTGCCTGGTTGGTCCTGGAGTCCATTCCTGGGGTGTTGGCGGTGTTTCCACAAGTTGCTCATGTAACGCCCGCGTTTTTAGCCCTAATAAATCACCTGCTAAATCACACGTGTTTTCAAAACTTTTCTGCTGAGCTCGATTGTCTCCTCAAAACCCCGATCATCTTTTCCCTCCCTCCTTCCCTCGGCGCGCGTGCCGCGAATCCCGCCGGCACCGCCCATCCCGCCTGCCATCACTCGGGCCACCGCCGCTCACCGCGTCAGTGCTGCCACAGCGCCGCGGTCGGCCACCTCACCGGGGATCCCGGGCCAGCCACGGTCCCCCCGGCCGCGCCCGCGCGCACCACGCCGCACACTCGCGCCGGCCCTGCACTGCTGCCGTGACGCGTCGCGTCGCCGACCCCCTGCCCCGCACTGCCGTCCGCCGCGCCGGCCGTGACGCGATCGCACGCTGCCGCGACCGCATTAACTCCACCGCCCCATCACCTCCGCACCACACCGCCAGCCCGCACGCCACCAAGCTCGGCCCCGCCGCGGCCGTCACGCCGGCCACACCGCCGCAAGCCGTCACCCTCTCCGCGTTGACCACCGCTGCGCCGCGCCTTGCCGTGTTCCCCTGCCTGCGCACCCACGCGCGCAGGCGCCGGCCGCCCAGCTGCGCCGCAGAGCGCGCGCCGCGCCGCGCGCACCGCGCTGACCGACGCGTCGCGTCGCCAGCCCCGCGGCCGCCTGCCCGAGCCGTCCCATCACCCCTGCAGCACTGGGCCGCGAAGTGACCGTGCACTGCTGAGCGCTGCGGCCGCCTTTACTCCACCGCGCCGAGCGGTCACCTCGCCGGAGCTCGTCGCGACGCCATTCAAGGCCGGCCGCCGCGGCCCACCCTGCCGAGCCGCCCGCCGGTTCGCCGGGGAGATATTTCCTCCCCGAACCGCCTTAAGCCGCCTATATATAGCCCCCGGGCCTCCTTGCCGTCCCTCACCTCACCACCGAGCCCCCACAACCCTCCCTTGCTCCACCACCGCCACCATTTGCGCCGCCGCCGCTAACCTCCGCCGCCGCCCATTCCTCGCCACGGAGCCACCTCCACAGGCCGTCCCCGACCAAGGTGAGAGCCGGGATAGGTAGCCCTCGTCCCCCTCTCCGTTTTCCCCCTATCCCCGGCCGCCGCCGACCCCCGGGGCGCCGCCACCGCCGTCGGCCGAGGCCGCCCTGCCTCCCTCCCCTGTTCTGGATGGGGGGGGGAGAAGAAGGGCACTTTTGCTCAAAGCCCCCTAGCCTTTCTTCTTATTCCGAGCTCCTCTCTATCTCTACTCACTCTCTCTCTGGTCAGTTTGCTCAAAGCCCCCTCCCTCTTTCTTTTTCTCCACCCGCAGCCTCCCCCTCTCTCAAGTTCGGTTTCACCAATAAGCCCCTACAATCCTTAAGATTCTTTACAAATAGGTCCCTGCCCTATTAAACCACCCATAAATACCCCTTTAACTCATCTTTTTATGCACCGTTCTAACCCAAATTAATTCCAAACTTCACCACATCTTCCACGGGTCTATTTCCACCGACCCATCTACTAATTTTTCCCTAAATAATATTTATTCCCTCATTACCTATTTATTTTCCCCTCGAGCTCAGCCGGTAAATTTTTGTGTGCCTGTATTGATTGCATGCTTGTTTGTGTGTGCGCTATAGCCGACGGAGTAAACGAGGAGGAATACCACGAGCCGGAGCTTGGAGCCGAGTACTGCGAGCAGGAGCCCGAGATCCCGAACCACGAGCAGGAACTCCCCGAGGACTTCGAAGACGGCAAGTTCAATCTCATCCTTTGATGCATGCTTTGATCCCAGTTTTATAAACACAACCCTATGACATGTTTTATAAACTGCATATTGTTTCACTGTTAAAACCCGGTAGGATAGCCACCCTTGATTGCCATGATTGAACTTTGTTTGGCCTAAATGATTGCTTTAAAAATGTGTGAGTGCTTTAAAAACGGGAATGGGATATTTTGGAAAATGAGTAAAGAGCTGGTAGACGGGATGGACGCGTGTGTCAGGAGTATGGGTGAGCTCGTACCTTTGTGGTTGAGCGTGTTGGAGATGTCCATCTTGTCGTTAAGGACTGGGTTGCGTGATATCTCACCTGACCCAATTATCGTACTACCACTCGACCGTTGTATGTGGCAACAGCTTAGCATAAATCCCACTAGTTAATCTACTTGCCATCAGGACTGCGGGTGAGCAGCGGGAGATCAAGGAATAGGGGTACGATCTGTGTGAGGTACGCCCTGGTTACGTGAGATAACCCCTTGGTTGCTCCCGTGGTGGCGCGTAGGGTTAGCTAAGGTGGGTAATGGCTTTGATAGGATCCGCGCCGACACTAAGGTGCTCGTGTGGCGGTACCCTACTTGTGGGTAAAGATGTACAACCTCTGTAGAGTGTAAAACCTATTTGAATAGCCGTGTCCACGGTATTGGACGAGTCACGGTGGGGTCACAAAACTAGTGTTTGGGTTTGGGATGATTTCCATGGCGTGAGTTGATTTCTAGAGAAGTGTGTGGCTGTGTGCCTGGGCTACTGCGGACGGGGAGTCCGGTAGTCCGCATTTGGTTTTCACAAAACAACTGAGTTACTTGAGTTATGAAAACTGTTTGCGAAAACCTTTTCGAAAACAAACCCTTGCATGAGTGAGTGCGTTTGTAAAATAAACCTTATCCTGATTCTTGATATATCCTGTGCATGATTGCTTATTAGCCCCTCCGTGGGTGGGGTTGAACTTGTTGAGTACGTATGTACTCACCCTTGCTTGATTAACTGTTTTTCAGAGGAGGATCCCGACTTCGTCGCCGAAGACGTCGAGTAGGTTGCTGTCCTGCACCCAACCCGTGCCTGTGGATTCAGGGTCTCCACAGGAAGCTTCCATGGCGCAAGACTCTGAAGATATCTTAGATGCTGTTGCTATCGTAGTTTGGTCTGTAGTTCTTATGTTGCTTCTCGTGTCAGTGGCGCTCCCATGCCCACAGCCCCGACGTGATGTACGGCAATGAACCATCTGATGTAATAAATGTGTTACCAGCCTCCTGGGACTGGTATTTGTATCACATTTAGTCACCTCTGATGAGGGGACGCTTCAGCTCAAGGCCTATAAATAGGAGGGAAAGGACTCATTTCATACCCAACTCACTTTCCAAATCCTCTCTCACTTTTGGTTTCCAAGGCTAGGAGGTAGGCTAGAGTAGTTCTACTTCAGGTTCGAAGTCTACTTTGGGATCTAGGTATGAGTTCTCTTGTATCTTTATTTTATTGTATGACTTTGATCTACTTCAGTTATTCAGCTATTTCATATAAAGTAGTGTTAGCATGCATGAGTGATTTGTTCATGTGTTCTTCATTCGTTCATCATTTAGAGGCTCCTGTTCTTAATGAACAAGGCCTTTTGATACAGTTGACGGATGATTTACTCATGTTCTTGTTGTTTGTTCATAAGTTAGAGGCTCGTGTTCTTCACGAACACGACCCTTTGATCTTGTTGAATTGACATAGTAGAACACGAATCCGTTTGTATGACTAGCCTAGTTTGATCTAGTTAGATCACATGTTTGTGTTGTATGAAGTTCGAGTTCAAGCTACGGTACTCGGTGTAAGTGGCCAGTTATCTGGTGGCACTAACCTGGGTCACAATAGCCCGGGCCGGTCAGTTTCTAGGTAACAACGCAAGCATGGTGCTTGGGTTGAGTAGCTGCGTTGCATATGAGCGTGCTCCACGGTTTGTCTTCAGGTAGGCCGCGGTAGCGACAGTCGTTGGACCCTTTGTAATCCTCCACGTTCGGGTACGCTGTAGGAGTGTAAAGCCTAACAACCGAGTCATGCAGAAGCGATGCGGGCGGTTAGCTCCCCGTTTGTGCCTGGGTGCTGAGCTGATGTTCTTACAATGCTTATGTGATTGATTGGTATCTTCTAACTTCATATGTATAGTACCTTAAAACCTAAAACTAACTCGTATGTTGCCTCCTAAGCCATAGTGTACCAAAGAGAGAATGAGTTCGAGTGTGTTCACATTACCCTATCGTTATCATATTTTACCCCTGTGTTTAGAACCTGACTTACTCTCGTCTGTGATTTATACTCATTGCAATAATGTTGAACTTGTTAATCCGACCATGCCTTCCTTGGATTCGATACCCTTTGGAATACTCCTTTGGGGAAATGCTACAATGGTATATCTGTGCGCTTGCGGATTCTTTGTGAACGTTAGGATTACCATCGGACATTTCTGGCATCGTTGCTAGGAACTCACGAACTTAGTAATGATGTTAACAAATACCAACAAGTGTTTCTGGCGCCGTTGCCAGGGATAAAAACCTGGTGACGACGTTAGCAAGTGTCAACACAGAGCTATACATCACAAGAGCTCACAAGCAAGATCATAAGCTCAGATCCAACATATCACAGTGATCAATGTATATGAGAGAAGCACATTCTCTAAAGCATATGATACAAATGTAGTCTATGATACAAATATGCTAAACATGATATGTTACAATAATGAAAATGCAATATGCATATGTACATGAGATCCCAAACTCAAAAAGGAAAACCACACCAAGCTCACCCCGCAAACGAGAAAAGGTAGCTTGGTCCAAAGGCTTTGTCAGGCTATCTGCAAGCTGTTTCTGGATTGGCACATGAATCAAGTCTATATTTCCCTTCTCCACATTGTCTCTCAAAAAGTGGTATATCACCTCTATATGTTTGGTTCTGGAGTGTAGCACTGGATTTTTGGCAACACTAATGGCACTAGTGCTATCACACATGAGGGGAACATGGGTGCACTCCTCACCAAAGTCACTCAAAGTATAGGTGATCCAAAGTAGCTGGGAACAACAACTAGCAGCAGCTACATACTCAGCTTCTGTGGTAGACTGTTTGCGAGATGACCAAGAAACCAAAGAGGAACCCAAAAACCGACAAGTACCCGAAGTCGATTTCCTATCGACACGACACCCTGCAAAGTCGGCATCCGAAAATCCAAAGCCCAAGCTCAGGAGTATATCGAAGATACCTGAAAATCTGCTTGACGGCCTGCCGATGTGAAGTCCTCGACGACGCCTGAAAACGAGCGCACAGGCACACAGCAAACTGTATGTCCGGCCTCATCACCGTCAAGTACAAGAGGGAGCCGATCATGCTCCAGTACTCCTTCTGGTCCATGGGCTCTCCGTCCTCATCCGCGTCCAGTGCTATAGTCATACTCATCGGTGTCAACAGGGGCTTGGAGTCGTTCATCTTGAACTTCTTGAGTATGTCCTTCGTGTACTTGGCTTGATGTACAAATGTTCCCTCCTTGGCCTACTTGATCTGAAGTCTGAGAAAGAACTGCAATTCCCCCATCATAGACATCTCGAATTCTTTGCTCATGTCCTCTGCAAACCTTGCAACCAAAGAGTGAGATGACCCGCCAAAGACAATATCATCCACATACAACTGAACAATTAGGATATCATCGCCCTGCCTGAGGAGAAATAGAGTCTTATCTACTTTTCCCATCTCAAACCCCTTGCTGAACAAGAACCCCCTCAACCTGCCATACCATGCCTGGGGAGCTTGTTTCAGCCCATACAAAGCCTTCCTCAGCTTATACACTTGGTGTGGGAACTCAACACTCTCAAAGGCTGGTGGTTGCCTCACATAAACCTGTTCCTCGAAAAACCCATTCAAGAAGGCACTCTTCACATCCATTTGGTACAATTTGAACCCTTTAGCCACAGAAAAGACTGGAAGGATCCTAATCGCCTCCAAATGGGCTACAGGAGCAAATGTCTGCTCATAGTCTATCCCCTCTTTCTGGCTATAACCATTAGCAACCAACCTCGACTTATTTCTCACCATCTTTGTTCTTCCACACCCATTTTGTCCTTATAGATTTGCAATGTGGTTGTGGCTCTACCAACTCCCAAAACTTGGTTTCTCTCAAAATTCTCTAACTCCTCATGCATTGCGTTCACCCAATTAAGATCAGAGAGTGCGTGTCCAATGTCTTTCGGCTCAAAGGTAGCAACAAAAGCTGAATGAGCAAAGTGAGAAACATTTCTGGACCTCAATCGTGTCGTACATTCATGATGTCGCCGATGATTCTGGAGGGAGGATGATCAACTTGAACGCGCCTCGGTGCCTCTCGCCTGGAGGTGACCTCCCGCTCAATAGCAGCTTCCACTTGATCTTGTTGGATCGTAGTCGGTGGATGGGCCATCCTGAACCGTAGTCGAAGTAGTGGAAGTAGAGGGTACATGTGTGGCTGGAGCTTCACCATCATGACCATCATCTTCTCCAGCATCATCCTCCTCATCCTCAAATATCTTCTTGCCAACTTCGTCGTCACCTGCACACTCAAAAACAGACGAACTACATGGTTGTGTCTCGTCGAAGGTAACCTCGCAAGTCTCCATGATTTGGTTAGTATCAAGGTTGAGCACATGATATGCTTGAGAATGATTAGCATAACCCAAAACGATTCCGTCAGAGGACCTCGACTCAAACTTATCAAGCCTACCCTTCTTGAGAATAAAGCACCGACAACCAAAATTCCGAAAATGGCTAACTCTAGGTGCTCACCCATGCATGAGCTCATAGCATATCTTGTTCAAGAAAGCCCGAAGAAAAATCCGATTCCCAACATGGCACGCGGTATTCACCGCCTCAGCCCAATATCTTCTCAGAGTTCTATGCTCATCGAGCATCGTCCGAGCCATCTCACAAAGGGAACAGTTTTTCCTCTCTATCACACCATTCTGACAAGCGACATAGGGAGATGAAACTGATGTTAGAGACCCAAATCACGACAAAAGGTTTCAAATCAAGAGTTTTTAAATTCAGTGCCATTGTCGCTACGAATAGCTCGAACAACATCTCCATTCCTCTCATTTTTCAACCTCAAGATCAGATCCCAGACAAAACCAAACGTCTCCCCTTTGTCAGCCAAAAAGAAGACCCAAGCATAGCGAGAATAGTCATCCACTATCACCAGAACATACTATTTCAGACCCGCCGAGCACACACGAGCTGGACCAACCAAGTCCATATGGAACAGCTCGCATGGGTGCTCTGTCATAACAGCTGTCAGAGGCGGATAGGAGGCGACGACCATCTTGCCATGCCTACACAGAGCACACACCAAATACTTTTGGTATTTCAATCTAGGCAATACTCGGACCAAACCAAGCCCACTCAAGCGTGACAAGTCAAAACTCAAGTGACCTACCCTCCTATGCCATTTCCAAAGCTCCGCCGAAACACCCGCAACCAAACAACGACAAGAGCCGACACACTAAGCAAAATCGGCTCTCAAAATCTGACCATCGGGGATGATCGTGCACACAAGATCACCTTGAGAATCCAACACACGTGAAGCGCCCGTCTTGAAACGAACCTCAAAAACCTTATCAAGAAGCTGGGAAACCGAATGAAGATTGAACCCCAAAGACTTGATAAGAGCAACACGCTTAAGAATCACGCTCTCACTTACCTTCACCGTGCCTACTGAAAGCACTCTACCTTTCCCATTGTCCCCAAAAGTGATGTACTCCTTCGACACCACTGGGATGGGGCTGGAGAACCATCATCGATCTCCGGTCATGTGTCGAGAGCAACCAGAGTTGATCAACCAAAAGCTCTCCATGCCTCCCACCTCATCCTTGGAGTCGGAGTCTGAGTCATCCTTTTGTCTCTTCTTGCTCTTGGAGCTGTGTGCCATGCTGCAAAACCCTTGGGTAGCGAAGCACAGGTCATTGATGTTTTTGCTTGACCGCTTGCTCTTGTGCTAGTACACCTCTTCTTCTTCTTCACCGCTTGAACTCGATGAAGTGTAGCAGGAACTCGAGTCAATGTCACTCGCTCCGGCGACCATCGCACGCTCTATCTTCTTCTTGTGGCCGCCACTCTTCCTCGGCCTCCGCTCGGACTTGTTCTTGCCCTTGTAGTCGTTCCTCGAGTGGTGCTTGTGGTCGGTCCTCGGACGGTGCTTGTGCTCGTCCTTGATCTCCATGGCCGCCGGGCACTCGATGATGAAGTGCCCGTGCTTTCTACACTAGTAGCACATGCCCGAGTTCCTCCAAGCGTTCTTCCGGTTCGTGTACATAGGAGGTGTTGGGCAAGGAAGTTTATGGGGTGGACATAGGAGGTGTTCTCCATCACATCCCAAATAATCTGTCCTTTGCCACGAAGAAAAGCAGACATACGCCTCTACCACATATGGTAATCCTTACCATCAAAGTGTGGAGGACCCGAACCCCGTTCTTGGTACACTATCTTTGGATCTGTAGACTGGTTAGAATCATGAAGATCTGTAACCGGCTCTGATACCAATTGAAGGACCGATTAGGCGACCAGAGAGGGGGGGGGGGTGAATGGGAGCCGATAAAAATTCTTCTCCGAAGAGATGAACTCAACTATGCCCCAAAATCACAACCAATGATTCCCACATGAACTTGCCAAGGTCACGTAGTCAGAACGGACCTACCAACCCTAGGAACAAGTCCCAAGTCAACCCAAAGCGGAAGCACAACAAAAGAGGCAAAGGACTTAGGCAATTTGCAGTGCCTGGGACGGACCGTCCATGTAGGTCTCGCGGACCGTCGGTGGGCAATGGCGGACCGTCCGTGATGCTAGGACAGACCACCCGTATTATGGAGACAGAACCTCCAGAAACTCCCCGACCAACATGGACCGTCCGATCAGCACTCACGGACGGTCCGAGCTCGACGGATCGTCCGTACACACACAGCGGACCGTCCGCAAACCACTCACAAACAAAAACAACTCCCTCGGTCCATCGAACGCCATGAGCTCAAGAACATGACGAACTCGTGTCGAACACTAGCACCCGCGGACCATCCGTGCGAACCGGACGGACCGCCTGTCCCCTTCGTGGACAGCGAACAGAAACGTGAAAACAAAGTCAACCTCTCCTATCCATCCATGGATCTCCCAAACGGCTGCACGGATTAAGACAAGATTTTGGGAAGATGTGAAGCGTCCCTAGGGGATGCTATGCCCAAAAAATCGAGGCCTCAAACACAATAAATCGCCGGGAATCGACAACGAACCAAGCTCAAGAACAAAGCTAGGGAACCAACTAAAAACCGCGAATCGGAGGCCAAATCTGGAGTTTGAGGGGTCAAGATCAAGCACAAAGATGCACAAGACATCTATCCATGATCCCTACAAAGAAATCTGAACATAAACGCCTCAGAATTGACGAAACAAGCTGCGCATGAAAATCCCACAAAACAGCCCGAAAAAGACACGAGAATCACTCGAGGCAAGAGAAGGAAATCGACGCAACCATGAATGCTTCCATACAACCAGAGGTCAGATTCTCTACAAAATCATGAAGAAAATCTAGCCTAAAGAGCAGGGAAATATGGAAGTTGTCCGGATGGATGAGTTGACCTGGAACCCTAGAGCTATATATATGAAGTCTCTCCAGGTTGGGCAAATGACCAAGCTACCCCTAGAACCTAAAAGGAAGATACCCACCCCTCAGGGGCAATATGGTCAAGACTTGGATATCTTCATCGGGCGGTCACACCTTCGCCGCAGTCCATACCCTCCCGACGCAAGCCCCGCGATCCCACCGCGTGTCCCCCGACATCGATGCTTCTCGGCAAGCTCAGATCCCGTCTCCGCCCGGCGAGCCTCTGGTCTTGGTTTTGTGGCTCAACCAAGTAACCCGACAATTTTATGGTGAACCGCCGCAAACCCCACGTGTAGACTCTGGTCGTGAGCCATTATCCTGCACCGGCTCCTGTCCATGACTTCGTCTTGCTTTTCTTGCCACCATGCGGCCCGCACTTGATCACGTTAGGCCACCGGGTCCATCGAGCCAAGCCTACTTATCTCTCCACTCCTCGGAGGCCCTGCAAGGCTAAGATCTTTCGCGCCCGCTCTTCACCTGAGACGCCGAGGAGCAGAGAAGAAAGGGACACCATTCCGGAGAGGAGAGGGTCGAGATAGTTGACTAGGGTTTCCCTAGCTGGCGTGGGAACCTTGCAAGGAATATCACGTCGAAGCTCCAGGAGCTAGGAGCAAGATCAAGGTAGGATCCCGGTGGTGATCTTGTCCATCTATCATTCATGATGTTGAATTATCAAATTGCAATCCGATTCTTAGCGATGAAGTGCTTTCTCTACGACTTTGCCTTCGTTTGGGTTTTCTTCCTCCCCGATCTATTATCAAGATAGATCACATAGGGTGTTCTTGTAGCCGTGGTGGCTAGAGGTGCACGCCTGACCACCAAGTGATTTCATCTTGTTCTTTGGACTCGCCCTAGGCTAACCCGCACGAATAGGGGCGCGTCGTGACAGGATGAAGGTTCCAAAAGGCAGGCGTCTTCGGACTTGGAACGGAACCCACGATTTAAAGAAGCTTTTTACGAGATTCAATTTGCTATGTTCTTCTTTGCTTGGAACTTCAACAAGAGCTCGATCCAATCTCTCTAGATCGGTTTTACCTCTCCCTCTCTATCTCTTGCTACCTCCGGTATTCCATAGATTAGATTCGTTTTCTTGGTGTTGAAGGACCGATTAGGCGACCAGAGAGGGGGGAGTGAATGGGAGCCGATAAAAATTCTTCCCGAAGGTTGAACTCGGCCTATGCCCCAAATCCACAACCAAGGATTCCCACACGAGCTTGCCAAGGTCGCGTAGTCACAACGGACCTACCAACCCTAGGAACAAGTCTCAAACAAACCCCAAGAGAAAACGCAACTCAAGAAGCAAAGGACTTAGCAAAATCTGGAAGCCCCAGAGCGGACAGTCCGCGGGTGCCTGGCGGACAGTCCGCGAACCCTTGGCGGACAGTCCGTAAAAGGAGACCGAACCTCCAGTACCGCACCCCGGAAATTCGGACGGTCCGGGCAAGCACCTCGGACAGTCCGTGCAACGCGGACAGTCCGCTGCCCTAGGGCGGACAATCCGGCAAACCGACTCCAACCAGAAACACCAAATTCGACAGATTGAAACGGCCTGTGCTCACGAACTCAATAACACGCGACGAACATTCAACGAACACACACCTCGCGGACAGTCCGCGGGCCACTGGCAGACAGTCCGCCGGCCACGAACAGAACAGCCCGAGCTCAAGAACAAGAAGTCAACTCCACCAATCCATCCATGGATCTCCCAAACAGCTTAAGCTCTTGAGATAAGATTTGGGGAAAATGTGAAGCGTCCCTAGGGGATGCTATGCCCCAAAAATTGAAGCCTCAAAACAATTAAATCGCCAGGAATCGAAGTTCTACCGAGCTCACACAAAAAGCTATGGTTCCAACCGAAATCCTTCAATCGGAGGTCAAATCCGGAGATTGAGGGGTCAAGATCAAGCACAAAGATGCACAAGACATCTATCCATGATCCCCACGAGAAAATCCAAACCCAAACACCTCAGAATCGAAGGAACAAGCCGCGCATGAAAATCCAATGAAAATAGCCCGAAAAAGACACGAAAATCACACGAGCTACAAGAAGGAAATCGACGCAACCATGAAAGCTTCCATACACTAGAAGATCAGATTCTCTACAAAACGGTGAAGAAAATCTAAACCTATGAAGCAGGGAAATGAGAAGCAGTCCAGAAGGATGGTTTGCCCAGAAACCCTAGAACTATATATATGAGTCCCTCTGGGTTGGGCAAATGACCTAGCTACCCCTAGCACTTAGACTAAGATACAATCCCCTCAGGGGCAATATGGTCAAGTAGCACTCCTCTTCATTGGGCGGCCACGCCTTCGCCGCAGTCCGCGTCCTCCCGACGCAAGCCCTACGATCCCGCCGGGTGTCCCCCGGCATCGAAGCTTCTCGACGCGCCCGGATCACGTCTCCGCCCGCCGAGCCTCTGGTCTTGGTTTTGTGGCTCAACCAAGTAACCCGACGGTTTTGTGGTGAACCGCCGCAAACCCTGCGTGCAGACTCTGGTCGTGAGCCGCTACCCTGCACCGGCTCCGGTCGACGACTTCGTCTTGCTTTTCTTGCCACCATGCGGCCCGCACTTGACCACGTTCGGCCACCGGGTCCATTGAGACAAGCCTACTTGTCTCTCCACTCTTCGGAGGCCCCGCAAGGCTAAGACCTTTCGCGCCCGCTCTTCACCTGGACCAACACGAGTCAAGCCGCAACCTGCACCTGCAATACTCGTCCAAGAGTCAGTCCACACCATGTTGTCAATCACTCATCACAGCCAGGAGCGACCATCCACCGGTCCTCAGATGCTCCGGTCCTCAATCTCCCCCTTGATGAGTGCATTGACAACACACATAGTAACCAATTCACAGAAAAAACAGAAAAAGAAAAAGAAACGAATGAAAAACTGAAACAAGTGATCAAAAGCCAAACAAAAGCCAAAACGAGATCACTTGAGAGAGAAAAATCTCGGTCCCCTAAGACAAGTGCAACGGCTCGACACAACCAAGATAAAATGCTCCAAAATTGCCGACTTCTCAAGGTGAGGCAAAAGGGCTCGACACCATCAGCAAAAGAGCACAACTAAAATCAGGCGAACAAGAGCTCCAAAGCACACGAATGCAAGCTCCCCCTGAATAAATGCCGGACCTATCAACCTCCTCCGATCAACACCAAACTTTGCCAAATGCCTCTACACTAAGCATAATATCCAAGGGGACCAAGTCCACGGGCCAGACACCACAAAAGTTGGTCCGGCCGCACCTTCTAGGTCCGGCCGCACCACCCAAAATCCTCCTCTCTGGTCCACGGCACCAACAATCCCACAAACACACCTTGGATGGATGAGATACACTGGTGAATGGTCGGTTTGATCAAAAGGCTAAGGTTGGAAGCACTTGGATCGATGGACCCACACTGAACTGCCGCAACCGCCATCAAGGAGTGATCCTGGACGTCCCTCAACACGGTCGGTGCATCACAAGGCCACTGGGTAGGGCCGGCCGCACCTATAGGGCCGGCCGCACCTATCAATTGACGTGCCGGGCGAAACCGACCCAAGGAGCCGACCTACAACCACCTCAGGAGCAGTGATCAGGGTCGTCCAAGTCCATAGGCGGTGGATCACAGGGCCGGCCGCACCTGGAGATACGGCCGCACCTCCTTGCTCGGCACTGCAGCTCCCTCTCGCCTACAAGTACCCCCTCCTGCAGCCACCGACCCATTGGGGCTATATATAGAGCCTGGCACCTCGTAGAAGAGTGTACAAGTGTTTAGAAGCAAGTGGCGGAGCCCTATACAAGTTAGTATTTAGAGAGTAGGGGGAGAGAGTTGAGTGTTGGAGTAGAAGCCGGAGTGTCGGTCTTCTCTTCGTACCTCGGCTGGTGCGGTACAACTACAGTTGTCCACACCCGGGATGTTTTGTAAGTTCGAATTCGTGAGTAACTAAGTCTCAAGTCATTTCATTGTCTGCTCTTAGGTTCTTCGATTGCAATTAGTAGTTTCTACTTGTTGTGATTGCTTTGCTTTGGGTCCGAGTAAAGTAGTGCTTGGTTAGTGTAGACGTGGTGTCTAGGCTCTCCAGTACCTTGGAATGCTTCCCGGTTCAACGGAATAGTTGTGGTACCCTAGGGAGGTGACAGCTCCGGACGGGCTTTGTAGTCCACCACGTTAGTTCCGGCAGGTAGGAGTTACGACATCATAGCCCCCTTCTCATCCCTTTCCGTGGCTCTTTTCCCTCTGGCCCCGACGAGCGACAAGTTTTGCCTTGATTCTATCCGTGACTCTCACGAGTCCCAAACTTCATCAGCTATCCCCTCTCTACCCGAAATCTACCCTTGGCTTTCTATCCTTGGTCACCATATCCCCCGGACGAATTAGTTCATGTTCACAACACTTCTCGTTCCCCGTGGAAATCGATACCTTGGAATACTCCCAGGTGAAAGCTACAACAGTATCCGTGCGCTTGCGGATCTATCTATGATCGTGTAGTATACCAACAGGCTTTCTGGCGCCGTTGCAAATCTAGTAACGACGTAAGAAGTGCCAACAACCAGTCAAGCCGCAACCTGCACCTGCAATACTTAGCCAAGAATCAGTCCACACCACGTTGTCAATCACTCATCACACCAGGAAGCGACCATCCACCGGTCCTCGAACCACACATGGCTCTCAATCTCCCCCTTGATGAGTGCATTGACAACACACACATTTTGGTAAGCAAAGAGAAAAGAAACGACTAAGAGAAACTCCAACAAGCGATCGAAAGCCGAAGAAAAGGCAAAAGAGCAAGATCACTTGAAGAAGACAAGTCTCGGACCCCTTAGGCAAGGGCAACGGCTCGACACATCCGAGACAAAACACGCTCAAGCAAAGAGCACAAGCCACCAATCCAAAGCTCGGAAACCACAAAGAGCTCCCCCTGCACACATGCAAGCTCCCCCTGAACCAATGCAACTCCCCCTGGACGAATGCATGCAAACTACTTCACGAAATAGAGCAGCTGCTTCAGCTTTGCTCTGACCGGTCAGACCGGTCAACCTCACTGGTCAGACCGGTCGACAAGATCGTCCAGCACCTGACACTCACACCGGTCAGACCGGTGCATCCCACCGGTCAGGCCGATGACCACCTAGGAAAAACTGGGAACTGCACGAGCTCAAAACTAGCTCGAAACCACTTGGAGACCTTCTAAATGCATGCAGCAAGCCAAAACATGCTCAAACTTCTCCCTCTTGTTGACATTGCATGAATCAAGCCAAAAATGCAAAAAATGCGACCTAGAGCTTCTCAAATAGACAAAATTCAACATAGCATGCTACACACCTCCAAATGAGCAAGTTAGATACTCTATAGCTTCGTATGGACAAAAACTACAAGATCACCAAGTTTCACAACCATTGGGCGAAGCTAAGACAGAAATAACTATTTTTGCGAAAAATTTCCCTCTCATGAGCAAAGTCCTAAACATGAGCAAAACATGTCAAAATGGCAAAGCCACACAAACTTCATGCTAGGACAACCATTCTAAGCATAAGACCATCATAAACACCCACAAGCACCTCATGTCATGTCAAAGCCACCGAGCCATGTGCTTACTTCTAAATATGAGACTTCTCATTGGTAAGCAACATGCAACGGTTTAGCACCCAAAAGCAAGTAAATTAAGCACATATGACATGGGAGCACATTTTCCAAACAATTTACATTTCATTTTCAGATTCATGTTTGGTACATGAAATGTCTTTGCGACAAAAAGGAACTTATGCCCCTCCACAAGATAAAGCATGGGGGCTCAACATTCATGATGGCAAATGAGCCTTTGGCCCCATATGATCAAAATAAGCTATCCAACCACAAATTAAGCATTGCCAAGTCACAAAAACATGTCAAGATCATATAAAGGCATTTACTCACAAGAGAGCATGTATATGACATTTTTGAAACATAGCCATCAACCATGGATATAAATCAAGATCATCAAGAGCTAAGCCAAACTAACCATAGCTTACCAAACTAGCTCACAAGGACGTATATATCATACCATGGTGAACAATGTATATAGGAGAAGCTTTCCTACACAATGCATATGATACAAAATGCATTCAACCTATCATACAAAGATGACTATACATCATGATACAAAAGCAATGCAAAATGCGAAAAATGCACAAAGGAAAGCTATACATATGCTACAAAGGAGCTCCCACACACCCAACTCAAGAAATCAAACAAACACCAAGCTCCCCTCGCAAACGAGTGAAAGTTGCTTGATCTAGGGGTTTGGTGAAAATATCGGCTAGTTGGTCATGTGTGGGTACATGGATCAAAGCGATTTTTCCTTTCTCTACGTTGTCTCTCAGGAAATGATACCTCACTTCTATGTGCTTGGTTTTGGAGTGGAGCACTGGATTCTTTGCAATGCTTATGGCACTGGTGCTATCACATTGAAGTGGGACGTGGGTATACTCCTCACCAAAGTCACTCATGGTGTATGTGATCCAAATGAGCTGAGAGCAACAACTAGCTGCGGCCACATACTCTGCCTCGGTAGTGGATTGAGCAACACTCGATTGTTTGCGGGAAGACCAAGACACCAAAGAAGAACCCAAGAACTGGCAAGTCCTAGAAGTGGACTTCCTATCCAACCGACACCCGGCAAAATCCGCGTCTGAAAATCCATGAAGAGCCAAAGAAGAAGACGCGGAGTACCAAAGGCCGAAGTCGGGAGTATGACGCAAATACCTGAAAATGCGCTTGACTGCTTGCGATACGAAGTCCTCGGATACGCTTGAAAACGAGCGCACAGACATACCTAGAATTGGATGTTCGGCCTCGTCGCCGTCAAGTACAGGAGTGACCCGATCATGCTCCGGTACTCCGTCTGGTCCACGTGTTCACCTTCCTCGTCCGCATCAAGAGCTGTAGTCGTACTCATAGGCGTCGCCATGGCCTTGGAGTCCTCCATCTTGAACATCCTCACAATGTCCTTGGTGTACTTAGCTTGGTGCACAAATGTTTCTTCCTTTGATTGCTTGATCTGGAGCCTGAGAAAGAACTGCAACTCACCATCATGCTCATCTCAACTTCCCTGCTCATGTCTTCTGCAAACCTTGCAACAAGAGAGTTAGACGAGCCACCAAAGACAATATCATCCACGTACACCTGCACAATCAGGATATCTTTGCCCTGCCTGAGGAGAAACAAGGTCTGATCGACCTTCCCCATCTCAAACCCTCTCTCAAACAGGAACCCCCTCAACCTACCGTACCAAGCTCTAGGCGCCTGCTTCAACCCATACAGCGCCTTCCTCAACTTGTACACCCGGTGGGGGTACTTCTCACTCTCATACCCCGCTGGTTGCCTTACATACACTACTTCCTCCAAGACACCGTTTAGGAAAGCACTCTTCACATCCATTTGGTGCAATTTGAACCCTTTAGCCACGATAAAGGCTAGAAGGATCCTAATCGCCTCCAAACGAGCTACGGGAGCAAAGGCCTCCTCGTAGTCGATCCCCTCTTTCTGTGAGTACCCCTGAGCACTAAGCCTTGACTTGTTTCTCACCACTTCTCCTTTCTCTCCCTCTTTATTTTTCCACACCCATTTTGTCCCAATCGGCTTACACCCAGGTGGAGGGTCAACCAACTCCCAAACTTGGTTTCCCTCGAAATTCTCCAACTCCTCATGTATCGAATTAACCCAATAATGGTCAGATAGCGCGTGTCCAATGTCTTTGGGCTCAAAGGTAGAGACAAAAGCAGCATGGGCAAAGTGAGAATTGTTTCGAACCCTCGACCGTATAGTACGTTCATTGATGTCGCCAATGATCCTCGAAGCTGGATGATCCACTTGAACTCGCCGGGGAGGTTCTCACCTTGATGCTACCTCCCCCTCAACAGCAGCTTCGCCTTGATCTGGGTTTGTCGTTGTAGGTGTGGGAGAGGGCCCGTTCACCACTGTAGTCGAAGTAGTAGGTACATGCTCAGCCGCGGGCACCACACCACCATCTTCATCATCTCCATGTTCATGCTCCTCCTCCTGGAAAATCTCCTCGCCAAGCTCATCGTCACCTGCACACTCAAAAACAAGCTGACTACGTGGCTGTGTCTCGTCGAAGGTTACCTCGCAAGTCTCCACGATTTGGTTAGTTTCAAGATTGAGCACACGATATGCTCTAGAATGAGATGCATAACCAAAGAAAATGCCATCGACAGACCTAGCCTCGAACTTGTCCAACTTCTTCCCTTTCTTAAGAATGAAGCATTTACAGCCAAAGACATGGAAGTGACTCAGCTTGGGTGTGCGACGATGCATCAACTCATAGCAGGTTTTCTTCTTGTGGACCCCGAGGTAGATCCTGTTGGACACGTAGCACGCGGTATTGACTGCCTCAGCCCAGAACCTTCTCGGAGTCCTATGCTCATCGAGCATCGTCCGAGCCATCTCGCACAAGGTTCTGTTTTTCCTTTCCACCACGCAGTTCTGGGGAGGCGTATACGGACTCGAAAACTGGTGTTCAAGACCCAAGTCATGGCAAAAGGTTTTAAAGCAAGAGTTTTTGAATTCCAAGCCATTGTCACTGCGAATTGCTCGTATGGCATCTCCGTGCCTCTCGTTCTTCAACCTTAAGACAAGATCTCGAACAAAACCAAACGTCTCCCCTTTCTCTTCCAGAAACAAAACTCACACATACCGAGAGTAGTCGTCCACCACAACTAGGACGTACCACTTCCCACCCGCAGATCGCACACGAGCTGGGCCAACAAGGTCCATATGGAGCAGCTCGCATGGACGCTCCGTCGTCACATCGGTGAGGGGCGGGTGAGAAGAGGCTACCATATTGGCATGCCTACACGGCGCACAAACCAACTCTTTTTCAAACCTCAGCCGTGGCAATCCTCGGACCAAATTGAGCTTACTCAAGCGAGACAAAAGGTCAAAGCTTAAGTGACCCAACTTCCTATACCACTTCCACAACTCACTCGAAGAACCAGCCAAGAAACAACGCTCCACACCAGAAGACTGAGAGAAATCCGCTCGAAACACTTGACCCTCGGGAATGACCATGCAAACTAGGTCCCCTCGAGAATCCAAAATCCGAGAACCACCAGGTCGAAACAACACCTCAAAGCCCTCATCCAAAAGCTGGGACACCGAAAGCAAATTGAATCCGAGCAATTGAACAAGAGCAACCCGCTTGAGAGTGACCTTCTCACTTACCTTAATCTCACCTTCTGACAACACATGCCCTCGCCCATTGTCCCCAAAGGTGATGTATGTCTTGGACACCACCGGTACGAGACTTGAGAACCACCCCTTGTCTCCGGTCATATGCCTCGAGCAACCGGAGTCAATCAACCAAACATTCCTCAAGTCTCCCACCTGAAATTCAAAAGCGAGCATGTGAGTGAACAAACGACGCTGCACTGGGGTTAGTACCAAAAGAGTAAAACCAGTGCCGAGCCATTTGCTCCAAAGTGGGGTTAGCACAAACCAAATCAACACGCCTATCAAAGCTACCACCACAAAAACCACCACGGGAACCACCACGAGGGAACCACACTTGTCTAGCTGGAGGAGAACGAAAACCACGAAAGGAAGACCGTGGACTGTTCCTCCTCTCCATCTCAAAGCTACGACTCCTCCCACCATCGTATTGAGCACGATGTGGAGAACGTCTAGCAAACTGACCACCTGCAAACTCTCCAGACCAACCACCAGAACTACGACCACCAGAACCGAATCGAGCATCCGCACGAGCACGGAAACCGAACTGCTGTCTGCCCAGACCAGCACCGGTCTGACCGGTGAAGTGCACCGGTCTGACTGGTGGTGCTCGGCCAGCAGCACCACCTGCCACCTTTCGATCTCCCCAAGCCGGAACCGTCCTCACAATCGCCTTGGCCCTGGGCATCTGCATACGAGGCTCAGGTACACCATTTGAAGGGCGGTACCTATCCTTGTTAGCCCACTCCTTAGCCATTCTTTCCTCACACTTCCTCTTGAAGTAAAACTCACCCTTGTGACCATCTCTCCCACAATAGTCACAATAAAACCGTATGGGCTTAGGTTTTGACTTGGGTTGGGGCTGCTCACTTGGTTTCTCACCCTTCTTCTCTCCAACCTCACTCTCCTTGGAGCTCACAAACTTCACCGGTTTTTGGAAGTCATTTGTTGGGCGAGGAAATATGGGAGGATCTGGGGTTGTGTCAAGTTTGTTTCTCAGTGGGTTGGGCTTAGGAGCATAGGCGTTTTTGTGGAAGGTTTTTGGTGGAGCTTGGATATCACCAATCTTCTCTCCTCCCTCACCACTACACTCTCCAACCTTCTCCGAACCAAGCGCTTTCCCATCATAGCGCTTGTATGCCTCTATCATCATCCTAAGCTATGGTTCAGGACCCGACAACCAACCCATCATTTTTCTCAAGTCATCGTTCTCATCCTGCAAGCGATCCACATAGTGTGCAAGTTCCAGATTTTTCAAAGCATGCAATTCACAAGTAGAGCAAGAAGTGGGAATAGGCTCTTTCAACATGGCCTCAAGCGAAACAGTGTAAGCATGCATCTCATCAATTTTTCCATGCAAAATAGGGCAAGAAGTGCAAGCACCTAGCAAAGCAGGTCTAGACTTGAGCTCAGCCACTCCAACCCTAAGCACATCTAGTTCATCACAAGTAGAAGCATGCTTATCCTTAAGAGCAGTAAGATCAGCTAGGTACACAGAGCAATCATCACAATCAATCTCATCAGAAACAACAGGAGAAGCCTTAAGCGAATCTATCTCAAGCTTAGCATCAAGGTTCTGGGTTTCTAGCTCAGCTACTCGGTTCCTAGCATCTTCTAGTGAGGCCCTAAGCTCTTTCCTCATCTTCTTGGCCTCTCTAAGCATGTCATCACGATTATCAAGCAACTTGCCAAGACGTTCATTCTCCTCACGCAAGAAGGGAAGCTCGTCACGTACCTCATCCTCGGAATCGGAGTCCGAGTCGCTCTGGTGACTCTTCTTAATGCCGGAGCTACGAGCCATGCCGCAGAAGCCATCTCTCGCATAGCAGCTCAGCCCGCTCAAGTTCTTGGATGACTTCTTGCTCTTGCGCCGATCACCTTCATCTTCACTTCTACTCCAGCTCGAGGAAGAGTAGGTGGAGCTAGAGTCGACATCACTCGCTCCGACCATCGCTCGGGCCTTCCTGCCGCGGCCGTCCTTCTTCCTCGACCGTCGCTCGTCCTTGTGTTTGTTCTTGTGCTTGTGATCGCGCCTTGATCGGTACTTGCTGTCCTTGTTCGACCGGTGCTTGTAGGCGTCCTTGTAGCCATCCTTGTTCTCCATCTTCTCCGGACAGTCGGCGACGAAGTGTCTTGCCTTGCCGCACTGAAAGCATGTCCGTGGAATCCTCCTTGTGTTCACCCGGTTCTCGTGCAACCTCTCGAACCGCCTGGTCAGCAACGCCAACTCGTCCTCTCCAATCACGTCGAACTCCTCGTCTGGCAAAGACATCAAAGAAGACAGACAGTACATCCAGGAGGATGCGTTAGCGTTAGACTTAGCCCCTTTGCCACCGACGAGAGCAAGACTATGAGAGTCAGTCGGGCTCTCAATCTTGGCTGTCATACCACGGTCCAACTCAGCCAACTTGAGCTTCGAGAATAGCTCGTTCACGGTCAGGGTGTCATACTTCTCGGACTCAAGAATAGCCTCGACCTTTCCATCCCATACGGTGCGATCCAACGAGTGCAAGAGCTTCACAGCTCTATCATGATCATCGTATGGGAGCACGGCCACATTGGCTCTCATGTTGTTCACCACTACCGTAAACCGCTGGAAAAGGGCATCGACGGACTCCCCGGGGAGATGAGTGAAATTCTCGTACTCTCTCTGGTAAGTCGCGTACATCCGAGCCTGAACCTGAGCATTCCCAGCATGAGCATCCTTCAACTGCTCTCAAATCCTACAAGCTAAGTCCTCTGTCTGAACCCGATCGAATTCAGACTGACACAGAGCACGAAACAAGTAATCGACCGCCTTGTTGTTGGCGTCGAACATGTCCCTCGATCCCGGAGCAAGGAAGTTAATCGGATGAACATAAGCTGTGTTCACCGTAACGTCCCAAAGGATCTAACCCTTTCCGCGGAGGAACGCCGCCATCCGCCTCTGCCACATCTGGTAGTTTTTGCCATCGAAGTGCGGAAGACCCGAACCCCGTTCCTGGTATGCCATCCTTGGATCTTAGACTGGTTAGAATCCAAAAATCCGTAACCGGCTCTGATACCACTTGAAGGACCGGAACTGGCGACCAGAGAGGAGGGGAGTGAATGGGAGCCTATAAAAATTCTTCTCGAAGGAGTTGGGAACTCCAACAAGATGAACGAGGCTTCCAAAGCATGTCTTCGACTCAACTACCCAAGTTGGCCAAGACCACGTAGCCACTGGAGTGCTACTGGTCCTAGGAACCAACAACCACCTAGATCTACTCGAGAACGCAGCGGAAAAACCAACTCGAGCAGCTACTGCACTGCACCGGTCAGACCGGTGAGCAGCACCGGTCAGACCGGTCCCTACTGGAGCATCCTGAGAAATCCTGAGAACTTACACAGAAGGCTCCCACACCGGTCAGGCCGGTGTAGCACGCCGGTCAGACCGATCTAAGCCAGGAAGCCCCAAAATCACAAACCTGACCTTCCGAGCTACAAAACGAACCAAACTCGAAACAGCAGCACAACAAGACAACATGGAACTCACCAAGACATTCACCCGAGCAAAACCCAACCAAGGGTCTGCACCGGTCAGACCGGTGAGAGGCACCGGTCAGGCCGGTGTGACCTGAGCTCTCAGGATGAACAGCGCCCGCGGGTCAACACCCCCAAATCCAACTCCCGATCTCCCGAATCACTCCACGGATTTGCACAAGACTTTGGGGATAGTAGGAACACCTCATGGGTACTCCATAGCCAAGATTTGGTCCACCAAAACTTGGTAAATCGAGAGGAATTGAAGAAATCCCACCAAGAACGCCTCTAACCCTAGAGAGGAGAAAACCCCAAAATCGAGCCCCTTTGCTCACGGATTTGAGAGGGGAATCAAAGGGAAAATAACCACGAAGGGTTCAAGCATACATCCCCCACCAAATCCCAAAGAGAAAGGCATCGAATCCGCCACAATAAAATCACCAAGAAAAGGCTCCAAAAATCACCAAAAAGGAGAAACGGGAAAGACACATCCAATCCTTGAGGAACCACACCGAATCATCTATACATACCAAAGAGGTTCATACAAGGTCTAGCTTGCCGCCCGATCATCCTTCCCTCTCACAAGATCTCACCTTAAAGCTCTCAAGCTAGTCCTAGAAATTCCAAAGAAAAAAGGAAGAGGAAAATAGCAAAACAAAATGAGCTAGGGTTCCAAGAGATGGCTGCCATCCTCTCACCACTTGGGTTATATGGAGGCTAGCCGAAAGACTAAAATACCCCTATGGCCTAATACTATGATACACACCCCCGAGGGGCACTTTGGGAAACTTTGTCTTCGCACCATCAGACGGATGCCCAGCGACCGCAAACTTGCTTAGCCTCGACGCAAGCCTTGCGATCCCGACGCGTGTCCTCCGCTTCGAAGTCTTCGGACTGCGGCGTCACCCATCGGTCAGACCGGTCCGATACTGCTGCACCTCCGTCTGCGGTCTTCGGTCTTTGCTTTGTGGATCAACTAAGGAACCCAGTGGTTTTCTGGTGAACCACTGTAAACCCCACGAACTCGGTGTAGCCTCCGCTAATCACCACTAATGACTCGGCTCCCACGTAGTCCCGACTCGACCATGGTTTTGAGGCTCAACCAAGAAACCATCCACGACTTCATCTTGCTGTTCTTGCCACCATGTGGCCCGCACTTGACTCCGCTGGCCACCGGGTCCCTCGAATTAAGCCTACTTGTCTTCTCCACACCTGGAGGCCTCACCAGCAACAACCTTTCGCGCTTGTTCTTCACCTGCACCAACACCAGTCAAGCTGCAACCTGCACCTACAGTACTTAGCCAAGAATCAGTCTACACCACGTTGTCAATCACTCATCACATCAGGAAGCGACCATCCACCGGTCCTCGAACCACACATGGCTCTCAAGTTCCCTAATGATATTTGTTCACAAGCATCAAGATAATGAGTAAGGAATAAAACATATGCAAGCCAACCACAGGAATCATGTAGAGCAAGTAGAGCACCAATATTTGAGTTTGATTTATTGGATAAGAATTGAAGAGCATTCAAACTCATAGGTAGAGAGAGCGAGATGAAGGGTGCACATACCATCACTCCTGAAGGATATGGGGAACAAGGGAGTCTAGTGGTGATTTGGCGAACCCGTAGGGTAGCCATCTCACTCTAGTTTACCTTGTACTTGTCATGAAGGTGTAGTCAATGTCGTACAGCCCTTGTGTGGGAGTTCTCGAGTGGATATGATGATGATGAGATCGAGAGGACTCCCCCACACTTGTTCTTGTACCTGGTGTTGTTCTTCAAGCAAAAGTGGAAACAAAAAGATGGACTCTACTCGTTCGAGAACCATAGAGCCTTTATTTGAAAGCAAATATATATTTTTTTATCGTCACCATGTCATTTGCTCAAGCAGGGTTAGATCAATATTGCACCCCAGAAACAAAGGAGGATATACATACCTTGGACCTACGAGAGGTCATATGTACCTCATTTGTATGTCGTGCAACACGAATCCAAACCCTTACTTACCTTCCCATTTGAATCTAACTTGATGACTTACCCATTTGAATTTTGACGATTATCTGCAGGAGTTAGTTCACATACATACAACCAAGATCTTGTGAAAGCATAACTCTACGGTTCATCAATCAAAACTCGACACCATGTCTTGTTTTGACTGAAGAAGACAGTTTTAACCTAAGCACCATGCTTAATTTAAAACAGTCTATGAATGTAAGGTGCACCACACATTCAAACTAGAGCATACAAAGAAAGACAAAGGAAACATGCAAGCATGATCAAACTATTTTCAAAGGGAACATAAGCATCAGCGCATAATAGTGAACCTCGGGCAACCTCCCAGAAGGGCTTTGTTTAAAGTCAAAAGCAGGACTTACCTAGCTAATCGGGCAAGATGAAAGAGCTAACATCATCTCCAAACCAGGATAAGATTTGTCATGAGAGGAACTTTACTTGGGATGCTCACATATCTCCCCCACACTTGGAGTTTGCATTGCTAAGTAATGAAACTCAAGTGTGTGGAGATCAAGCTTCCTTTGTAAATGTTCCCTCACCAAAATGTTACCGAAGCGTTGTAGTTGATGTAGCTCACATGTCCTTAGGCATCGCTGTCCACCGTTCTTTTCAATCTCCACCTGAAAGGTTAGTTACCAAAAATACCCGAAGGACTATTTTATCTTAAAAACATGTTCTTGCTTTTATTCGAAAGGGAAATAAAACCTATGCTAATCCAGGCTA
The DNA here is from genome assembly GCA_036936925.1 of Cenchrus fungigraminus. Taxonomy (NCBI): domain Eukaryota; kingdom Viridiplantae; phylum Streptophyta; class Magnoliopsida; order Poales; family Poaceae; genus Cenchrus; species Cenchrus fungigraminus. The sequence continues at coordinate 39,172,751 of CM072772.1, forward strand.
TCTCCTGGTAGTGCTTTGTTTATTACGATCATAAGCTCGACCAGGGGAACTTCATCTTGCAGCTGTCATTGGTGGTGTCGTTCCCGTCTCACCACCAATCTGAGATGTATCAGTGAAGCTTTAGCTGCAAGGTTAGCGCCACAGTGCACACACGAAATTTGATATGCTTATGGTAGACATATGCATCCACAATCAACCTTCTAAACAATCTGCATTAGAGGACCAGAAGGTGGTTGAAGCCCTTATGTGTGGTCTGTGCACTAAGCATGGTTGACTCTGGGGAGGAATTACGCGAGCATGGTTCATAAGGTATGTCAAGGATGAAGCTGCCATGCTGGTCAATGGAATCCTTTCCTATGAATTCCAGAGTCGGTGCCTCACAAATTTCCATGGCCCATGAGTTCTCTATCTCAAGAGATTTATCATGAAAGCTCGATATCGACTCTCGATCGTAATCGAAAGCAACAAGATACGGGCCAGCGGGAAGAGGCTCAAACTCGGTCGAGAGGTATGATGATCGTTCGCCTTCACAGAAGTGAAGAGAATCTTCCGAGTCATTCTCATGAGGAGTAGGAAAGCCTACAACCTCAATGAGAACGGGCTCGGATGACGCGAACGGAGATACATGCATCATCTTCTCGAGCGGGCCTTGCTTGGGAAGAGGATTTGCCAGTGGAGGTCCTGGACCTGTGATAGAAGTGGCGAAATCGGATTCCCTAAGCTTATGATCTAGGCTCCCTTGAGATTTATCAAGAAGTTCATCCAATGGAAGCCTAGGAGAAGATCGAAATCCATGATGTCAAAGATATAAAAATCTAAGCACACCTCGATCTCGTCTATGATGATCGGCACGTCCCTAGCAATCCCTCGACATGGGAAAAGGTAGTTCCACTTGGGACTTCAGAAATATCTATCAGTCGGGGTGAGGGGCATGTCACACACCAGAGTGTCCAGAAGGATCTCCAGTATGATGCAAGCTCCAGCAGTAGGGTCATGAATAGCATCTACGGTGTTTCCCCTCATGGAACAGTGTATGGTCGTGGAGATCGAGCTAACCCGAATTGCTTTTGGAAGTAGGCTTTGATTCCTGAGGCGACCAATCCACTATGGTCCCATGATTCCAAACTTCATCAAGGACCTCATAAAGGTCTATCGATGCCGTAGGATTCTCGTGCCTATAGTGATTCGAGGTATTTATAATGTCTCTGGAAGAATCACCCTCGATTACGTGAGAGAACTCTGAAGGTTGAATCTCTTCTTCCTTCGGTGGTCGCGGTTCGGGAGCAGGCTCTCTAGGCGAATCATAGGATGTGCAAGGTCGAAGCTCAAATTCGTATATTAAGAGTCTCTCATGGATCAACTCTGATTCCTGGTGGGGTTCGTTGTGACTGGTATGGGAAGAAGAGGCTTCTAAGAAGAATTCTAGGATTTCTCTTCTTTCCATTGGGGATTGATGTTTGAACGAACCTCCAGCTAGAAGGTCGAGCTCTCGTGCAGATTCCATGCCTAACCTCGTGTAAAAGGTGCACAATGATACATCTCCGGGTATAGACAAGTCTAAGCTAAGCTCCACTAGGTGTCAGAACCTAGCCCAAGCTGCACTTATAGACTCACCCTCTAATTGGCCAAATTCACGGAATTCACACGGTAGCAACTTTGAGCGTCCAAAAGGGGAGAACAAGTGACAAAAGTCATCTCGTAGTTCTTCCCAATTGTGTACACTCCCTATCGTGTGGGTGTACCACTGCTCCGCTCTGTCTACAAGAGAGAAAGGGAACAACTTCCACCTCAAAGACTCCTGTGTCATACCTGGGATTACCAAGCACGAACACAGTTCTTCGAACTCCTTCAAATGATCATGGGGATCATCACTGATGGCTCCAGAGAATGGTCGATTCCGAACCATGGCTATAAAGCCGGGACGAAGTTCACAGCTAGATGAAGAAGTTGATGGTTGCTCTAAGATGAACTCGCCCCTAGGGGTAGAGAGCCTTTGACAGGAAGGCATCTCAATGGGTAGCGGGGGTAAAGGTAGAATTCAAGAAAATGAAAAAGATAGATACGAGGACCACTAGGTTCGAAGATAGATACGGCAACCGTTCCGCGGCAACGGCGCCAGAAATGCTTGTTGGTATTTCTTAACCTCACCACTAACGGGCCCTTGTTAGCGTGAGCATAAGATCCACCTGGGTATACCGACGGGTACGAAAGAATCCGCAAGCGCACGGAAATACCGCTGTAGCACTTCACCTCAGGAGTATTCCCAAGGGTATCGAATCCAAGGAACGGTGTGTACTACCTCCTAGCCTAGCTATGGTCCAAGGACACAACTCTATAGGACGAGATGAAGATGGAGAGGATCCTGCTGATCGTGGGCAGAGTTGAGAACAGTCTCTCGGTTAGGAACTCTCGTTTCGGACACCGGACCCTCCTGGCTATAACAGTCGGTTCACGGCAAATGGTTGCCTACACCTGTATCCGGACGTGGGGGATTCCGTAAGGGTCCAACGGCTGTCACTACCGCGGCCTACCCCAAGACAAACCGTGGGATACAAGGCAATCGAAGGATAACCCATTGTCTAGACACCACGTCTACACCACCGGTTACTACTATAGCACGGATACGTCTGTCGACCCGTAACAACACTATAGCACTCCGTACGAAGACGGAGTGACAAACCCACGAGGGAGAAACCAGAACTCACTTAGGTAACCACTATCTATACAAGGATCATGGAAGGACTTTGGTCTAAAGTAGAATGCAGGAGCATCCACTTTACTCTAATTGGACTAGCAACCATACCAACGGAATTAGCAACTTACGAACTACACCAGAAGATCAAAGGCTAAGCTCATGAAGAACACAAGCCTCTAAATCATGAACAAGTGAAGAACACAAGAACTATTCACCTATGCATGAATACTACTTTAGTCTAAATAGGAAATGCAGAAATACTCACTTTATTCTAAATGAAGAACGAAGCATCCATAGAGATACAAATCCCTCTCTCACTCTCCTACTCTCTAATCTACCAAGGAGAGGCCTCTCCTTTGGAGGGAAGTTCTCATCCTTGGATGGAGTGGTGTGTCTCATTTATTACCCCATCCCCTCATATTTATAGGCCAAGAGGAGCTTCCTAGGCTGCCTTGGGCGCCACCAAAGGACCAATGAGGTGGTGACACGTGGTGCAGAGGAGTGGAGGCCAAGTTGCTTCTTGTGGGCCCAAGCATGATCTGGGATTTTAAGGTGGTAATTGAGTGGATAACGCCCCAAACCGCCTCTAGGAGATCACCAGGAGTTGACACGGGCGCCAAGGTCAGGTCGGCCGACCCAGGGATCGGCCGACCCCCAATCTCCGCCAAATGGCCCTAGCTTTCTCTGGGTCGCTCCTTGGTGGGCCCTTGGTCCTGTCCTAGGTGTACACGCAAAACTAAGGCAGTTTGCCTCCTCTGGTGGGCCCTTTGATCCGTGTGCTTTCTTCTGATTGGGTGGAGTTGTGCTTCTTTGCTTGGTGGGTCCATGGATCCATGTGAAGCCTATGTGGCGGCCTCTCATTGGTTGGTGCTAGGTTGCTTGGATCCATAGGGTGTGCTTTCTCTCATTTAATAAGCTAAAACACCTGCATTCAAATATTCATCTGCACTCGTGGAATTTGTCAGATATAATCCCTATCCTAGTGTGGATGATCACTTTCTGTTTATTCTATGCAGGTATTGACGGCCTAAAAGTGGTACTTAATAGCCATCAACACACCCAAGATAAGGAAATTAAAGCCATTGGACATGGAAGCATATTTTTTCAAGCACAAGCATTTCATATACCAATTTCATGATTTTACAATTAAGCATGGTACATGAAGTGCCTTTGCGGCAAAAAGAAGTTTAGGCTTCTCCACAAGGTAACATGTAGGCTAAACATTCATGATGATAGATGGGTCTTTGACCCCAAATGAAAAGAACATGGTTCCAAGCACAAATTAAGTAATATATGACCATAAATGCACAAATTGAACATGAGAGGCATTCAACTCACAAGAGAGGATCATATATATCATTTTCACAAAATTAAGCCATCCACAAGCATATACATCCCAAATCTACCAAGAGCATCGCTATACATCACATGAGCATCACTAGCAAAGTCATAATCTCATATCCAGCATATCATGGTGATCTAAGTATATAGGAGAAGCACATCTCTAAAGCATATGATACAAATGCAGTCTATGATACAAAGATGCAAGCATGATATGATACATAAATGAAAATACAACATGCATATGTACATCGGACTCCTAACCGAAGCTCAAAAAGGAAAAACCACCCCAAGCTCCCCTCGCAAATGAGAAAATGTAGCTTGGTCCAAAGGCTTGGTTAGGATATCGGCGAGCTGCTTTTCGGTTGGTACATGGATGAGGTCTATGTTTCCCTTCTCAACAATGTCTCTCAGGAAGTGGTACCTCACCTCTATATGTTTTGTTCTGGAGTGTAGCACGGGGTTTTTGGCAACACTAATGGCACTCGTGCTATCACACATGAGAGGAACATGGGTACACTCCTCACCAAAGTCACTCAACGTGTATGTGATCTAGAGCAGCTGGGAGCAACAACTAGTGGCAGCAACATACTCGGTTTCTGTGGTAGACTGAGCTACACTAGATTGTTTGCGAGAAGACCAAGAAACAAGCGAAGAACCCAAAAACTGGCACGTGCCCGAAGTCGACTTCCTATTGACTCGACACCCCACAATGTCGGCATCCGAAAAACCAAGAAGCGAAAGGTGAGAGCCTGTGTGGTTCGAGGACCGGTGGATGGTCGCTTCCTGCTGTGATGAGTGATTGACAATGTGGTGTGGACTGACTCTTGTCTAAGTATTGCAGGTGTAGGTTGCGGCTTGACTGGTGTTGGTGCAGGTGAAAAACAAGCGCGAAAGGTCGTTGTCGGTGAGGCCTCCAGGTGTGGACAAGACAAGTAGGCTTGGTTCGAGGGACCCGGTGGCCAGCGGGGTCAAGTGCGGGCCGCATGGTGGCAAGAACAGCAAGACGAAATCGTGAACGGTTTCTTGGTTGAGCCTCAAAACCAAGGTCCAGCCGGGACAACGTGGGAGCCGAGTCATGAGTGGTGATTGGCGGAGGCTACACCGAGTTCGCGGGGTTTGCAGTGGTTCACTAGAAAACCACTAGGTTACTCGGTTGAGCCACAAAACTGAGGCCGAAGACTCGACGAGGAGGTGTGACCACCCAGGCTGGTTCAACCGCCAAGGAGGGGCGGTCAGACCGCCTCGGCCGGTCTAACCGCCCAGGGGGGCGGTCTGACCGCCCGGGTCGCAGCCGCTGAGAAGCTTCGAAGCGGAGGACACGTGTCGGGATCGCAAGGCTTGCGTCGAGCCTAAGCAAGTTTGCGGTCGCTGGGCATCCGTCCGATGGTGAAAATCTGAAGACTTCCAAATTCGCCCATGAGGGGCATGTATCCCTAGTTATCTAGTACAGGTAGTTTAGTCTTTCAGTTGCCCCCATATAAACACCTGAGGGGATGGATGGCAGCCAACTCTTGGAACCCTAGCTCATTTCCCTTTGTCATTTTCGTTTGTATTTTCCTCTAGTTTTTCTAGGACTAGCTTGAGAGCTTCATGTGAGATCTAGAGAGAGGGATGGATGACCGGGTGGCAAGCTAGACCTTGTATGAACCTTCATGGTATGTATAGATGATTCGATGTGGTTCCTCAAGGCCTTGTGTTGCCTCTCCCATTTTCCTTTTTGGTGATTTTCGGAGCTCTTTCTTGTGATTTTCGTGGCAGAGTTTTGAGGCCGATTTCTTGCGGGTTTCTTGTTGGGTGTCATGTATGAGGACCTTGTGCCTCTTTGACTGGTGACTTTGCCCCAAGAACTCCCTTGAATCGACCTCGGTTTGGTGGTTTTTCGAGTCGCTCGAGTTCATGACCTAGAGGGCCAAGATCCGCAATTCCCTTTGATTGAGAGCATTTCGGTTCGATTCCTTTAGTGGAGAGGTTGCCCAGGAGGTAACCCAGGTATTCCCGAAGTCTCGCTGCAATCCGTGGGGTGAATCGGGAGATCGGGTGATGGGAAGTTGAGGTTTGACCCGCGGCCATGTTTTCTGGGAGGGGCGGTCTAACCGCCATAGGGGGGCGGTCTAACCACCCTGGACCTTCCAGGTGCAAGTTTTGGTTTTGCCGAATTTTCCTCTGTGAGTTCGTTCGCCTTGATCAGAGGAGCATTCTGGTGAAATCTTGGTTCGTTTCGGCGCAGTTTGCTAGGAGTTCTTGCCTTGAGTTCGTTGCTGGGTACAGGAGGTTAGACCGTCCCTGGTAGCTGGTCTAACCGCCCCTAGGCCCTTTGGGTGAAGTTTTGGTTTTCGCCGAGATTCTCTGGTAGCTTGCCTGGCCTTGACCAGAGGATTCTGCTGGTGAAACCGTGGAGAGTTTTGGAGCTCGGAAGAGGTGTTTCGGAGGATTTCTTGGTTACCAGGTGGAGGCGGTCTAACCGCCCCCCATACCCGGTCTAACTGCCCCCTCCAGGCAGGCAGCTTCTGAGTTGTTTCCGCTGTCGTGTGCGCATAGAAGTTGTGGCTGCAGGTAGTGTTTGTTCCTAGGACCAGTAGCACTCTAGTGGCTACGTGGTTTTGGCAAACGGAAGGTTGCGTGTGGAGAGTGTGTTTTTGGGTATCCGACCAAGTTCATCTTGTTGGAGAAGTCATCTCCTTCGAGAAGAATTTTTATCAGCTCCTATTCACTCTCCCCTCTCTGGTCGCCAGTTCCGGTCCTTCAAGTGTTATCAGAGCCGGTTACGGATCTTCGGATTCTAACCAGTCTAAGATCCAAGGATGGTGTACCAGGAACGGGGATCGGGTCCTCCGCACTGCGATGGCAAAAACTACCAGATGTGGCAGAGACGGATGGCTGCGTTTCTCCGCGGCAAGGGACAGATCCTTTGGGACGTTACGGTGAACACAGCTTATATTCATCCGATTAACTTCCTTGCTCCGGGATCGAGGGACATGTCAGACGCCAACAACAAGGCAGTCGACTACTTGTTTCGTGCTCTGTGTCAGTCCGAATTCGATCGGGTTTAGACAGAGGACTTAGCTTGTAGGATTTGGGAGCAGTTGAAGGATGCTCATGCTGGGAATGCTCAGGTTCAGGCTCGGATGTACGCGACTTACCGGAGAGAGTACGAGAACTTCACTCATCTCCCCAGCAAGTCCGTCGATGCCCTTTTCCAGCGGTTTACAGTTGTGGTGAACAACATGAGAGCCAATGTGGTCGTGCTCCCATACAATGATCATGATAGAGCCGTGAAGCTCTTGCACTCATTGGATCGCACCGTATGGGACGGAAAGGTCGAGGCTATTCTTGAGTCCGAGAAGTATGACACCCTGACCATGAACGAGCTGTTCTCGAAGCTCAAGTCAGCTGAGTTGGACCGTGGTATGACAGCTAAGATCGAGAGCCCGACTGACTCTCATAGTCTTGCTCTCATCAGTGGCAAAGTTGCTAAGTCTAACGCTAATGCATCCTCCAGGATGTACTCTCTGTCTTCTTTGATGTCTTTGCCAGACGAGGAGTTTGACGTGCTTAGAGAGGACGAGCTGGCGTTGCTGACCAGGCGGTTCGAGAGGTTGCACGAGAACCGGGTGAACACAAGGAGGAATCCACGGACATGCTTTCAGTGCGGCAAGCCAGGACACTTCGTCGCTGACTGTCCGGAGAAGATGGAGAACAAGGACGGCTACAAGGACGGCTACTAGCACCGGTCAAACAAGGACAGCAAGTACCGATCAAGGCGTGATCACAAGCACAAGAACAAGCACAAGGACGAGCGATGGTCGAGGAAGAAGGACGGCCGTGGCAGGAAGGCCCGAGCGATGGTCGGAGCGAGCGACGTCGACTCCAGCTCCGCCTACTCTTCCTCGAGCTCGAGTAGCAGTGAAGATGAAGGTGATCGGCGCAAGAATAAGAAGTCATCCAAGAACTTGAGCGGGCTGAGCTGCTACGCGAGAGATGGCTTCTGCGGCATGGCTCGTAGCTCCGACAGCAAGAAGAGTCACCAGAGCGACTCGGACTCCGATTCCGAGGATGAGGTACGTGATGAGCTTCCTTTTTTGCGTGAGGAGAATGAGCGTCTTGGCAAGTTGCTTGATAATCATGATGACATGCTTAGAGAGGCAAAGAAGATGAGGAAAGAGCTTAGGGCCTCACTAGAAGATGCTAGGAACCGAGTAGCTGTGCTAGAAACCCAGAACCTTGATGCTAAGCTTGAGATAGATTCGCTTAAGGCTTCACCTGTGGTTTCTGATGAGATTGATTGTTGTGATTGCTCTGTGTACCTGGCTGATCTTACTAGTCTTAAGGATAAGCATGCTTCTACTTGTGGTGAACAAGATGTGCTTAGGGTTGAAGTGGCTGAGCTTAAGTCTAGACCTACTTTGCTTGGTGCTTGCACTTCTTGCCCTGTTTTGCATGGAAAGATTGATGAGATGCATGCTTACACTGTTTCGCTTGAGGCGAAGTTGAAAGAACATATTCCCACTTCTTGCTCTACTTGTGAATTGCATGCTTTGAAGAATCTGGAACTTGCACATTATGTGGATCGCTTGCAGGATGAGAATGATGACTTGAGAAAAATGATGGGTTGGTTGTCGGGTCATGAACCACAGCTTATGATGATGATAGAGGCATACAAGCGCTATGATGGGCAAGCGCTTGGGTCGGATAAGATTGGAGAGTGCAGTGGTGAGGGAGGAGAGAAGATTGGTGATATCCAAGCTCCACCAAAAACCTTCCACAAAAATGCCTATGCTCCTAAGCCCAACCCACTGAGAAACAAACTTGACACAACCCCAGATCCTCCCATATTTCCTCGCCCCATAAATGATTTCCAAAGACCCATCAAGTTCAAGAGTGACTTGGGGAACGAGTTCGTTGGGAAAAAGGGTGAGAAGCCAAGCGAGGAGAAACCAAGTGAGCAGCCCAACCCAAGCCTAAGCCTAAGCCCATAAGGTTTCATTGTGACTATTGTGGGAGAGATGGTCACAAGGGTGAGTTTTGCTTCAAGAGGAAGCGTGAGGAGAGAATGGCTAAGGAGTGGGCTAACAAGGACAGGTACCACCCTTCTCATGGTGTACTTGAGCCTCGTATGCCACTGCCCAGGGGTAAGGCGGTTGTGAGAAGTGTTCCGGCATGGGGAGATGCGAGTTCCCGCAGCCGAGGTGGCTTTCTGGAGAGGGCGGTCAGACCGACCTGGAGGGGCTGTCAGACCGGCCCTGCCTAGAAGGGGGCGGTTAGACCGGCCTGGCTAGACGGTCAGACCGGCCCCCCCTAGAATTCTGGGTGGTTTGGTTTTCGAGGTGACAATTCGAGTGGTTTCAGTTCTAGTGGTTGTGGTTTTGGTGGTTGGCATGGTGAGTCTGGTGGTGTTCAGTTTGCTAGACGTTCTCCACCTCATACTCAATACAAGGGTGGGAGAAGTCGTAGATTTGAGTTGGAGAGGAGCAACGGCCCACGATCTTCCTTTCGTGGCTTTCGTTCTTCTCCAGCGAGACAGGGGTGGTTCCCTCGTGGTGGTGCTCGTGGTGGTTAACATGCTGGTAGCTTTGATAGGTGAGATGCTTTGGATTGTGCTAACCCCACTTTGGAGCAAATGACTCAGCACTGGTTTTACTCTTTTGGTACTAACCCTAGTGCTGAGTCGTTTGTTCACTCACGTGCTCGCTTTTTAATTTCAGGTGGGAGACTTGAGGAATGTTTGGTTGATTGACTCTGGTTGCTCGAGGCATATGACTGGAGACAAGGGGTGGTTCTCAAGTCTCGTCCCGGTGGTGTCCAAGACATACATCACCTTTGGGGACAATGGGCGAGGGCATGTGCTTTCAGAAGGTGAGATCAAGGTAAGTGAGATGGTCACTCTCAGGCATGTTGCTCTTGTTCAATCGCTCGGGGTCAATTTGCTTTCTGTTTCCCAACTTTTGGATGAGGGTTTTGAGGTGTTGTTTCGGCCTGGTGGTTCTCGGATTTTGGATTCTCGAGGGGACCTAGTTTGCATGGTTGTTCCCAAGGGTCAAGTTTTCTGAGCGGATTTCTCTCAGTCTTCTGGTGTGGCTCGCTGCTTTTTGGCTGGTTCTTCGAGTGAGTTGTGGAAGTGGCATAGGAAGTTGGGTCACTTAAGCTTTGACCTTCTGTCTTGCTTGAGTAAACACAATTTGGACCGAGGATTGCCACGGCTGAGGTTTGAGAAAGAGTTGGTTTGTGCGCCATGCAGGCATGCCAAGATGGTAGCCTCTTCTCACCCGCCCCTCACCGATGTGATGACGTAGCGTCCATGCGAGCTGCTCCATATGGACCTTGTTGGCCCAGCTCGTGTGCGATCTGCGGGTGGGAAGTGGTACGTCCTAGTTGTGGTGGACGACTACTCTCGGTATGCATGGGTTTTCTTTCTGGAAGAGAAAGGGGAGACGTTTGGTTTTGTTCGATATGTTGTCTTGAGGTTGAAGAACGAGAGGCACGGAGATGCCATACGAGCGATTCGCAGTGACAATGGCTCGGAATTCAAAAACTCTCGCTTCGAAACCTTTTGCCACGACTTGGGTCTTGAACACCAGTTTTCGAGTCCGTATACGCCTCCCCAGAATGGCGTGGTTGAAAGGAAAAACAGAACCTTGTGCGAGATGGCTCGGACGATGCTCGATGAGCATAGGACTCCGAGAAGGTTCTGGGCTGAGGGGGTCAATATCGCGTGCTACGTGTCCAACAGAATCTACCTCAGGCTCCACAAGAAGAAAACCTGCTATGAGTTGATGCACCATCGCACACCCAAGGTGAGTCACTTCAATGTCTTTGGTTGTAAATGCTTCATTCTTAAGAAAGGGAAGAAGTTGGACAAGTTTGAGGCTAGGTCTATCGATGGCATTTTCTTTGGTTACGCATCTCATTCTAGAGCATATCGTGTGCTCAATCTTGAAACTAACCAAATCGTGGAGACTTGCGAGGTAACCTTCGACGAGACACAGCCACGTAGTCAGCTTGTTTTTGAGTGTGCAGGTGACGATGAACTTGGCGAGGAGATTTTCCAGGGGGATGAGCATGAACATGGAGATGATGAAGATGGTGGTGTGGTGCCCGCGGCTGAGCATGTACCTACTACTTCGACTGCGATGGTGAACGGGCCTTCTCCCACACCTACAATGACAAACCCAGACCAAGGCGAAGCTGTTGGTGAGGGGGAGGTAGCATCAAGGCGAGAACCTCCCCGGCAAGTTCAAGTGGATCATCCAGCTTCGAGGATCATCGGCGACATCAATGAACGTACTACACGGTCGAGGGTTCAAAACAATTCTCACTTTGCTCATGCTGCTTTTGTTGCTACCTTTGAGCCCAAAGACATTGGACACGCGCTATCTGATCACAATTGGGTTAATTCGATGCATGAGGAGTTGGAGAACTTCGAGAGAAACCAAGTTTGGGAGTTGGTTGACCCTCCACCTGGGTGTAAGCCGATTGGGACAAAATGGGTGTGAAAAAATAAAGAGGGAGAGAAAGGAGAAGTGATGAGAAACAAGTCAAGGCTTGTTGCTCAGGGGTACTCACAGAAAGAGGGGATCAACTACGAGGAGACCTTTGCTCCCGTAGCTTGTTTGGAGGCGATTAGGATCCTTCTACCCTTTTCCGTGGCTAAAGGGTTCAAATTGCACCAAATGGATGTGAAGAGTGCTTTCCTAAACGGTGTGTTGGAGGAAGAAGTGTACGTGAGGCAACCACCGGGGTTTGAGAGTGAGAAGTACCCCCACCGGGTCTACAAGTTGAGGAAGGCGCTGTATGGGTTGAAGCAGGCGCCTAGAGCTTGGTACGGTAGGTTGAGGGGGTTCCTGTTTGAGAGAGGTTTTGAGATGGGGAAGGTCGATCAGACTTTGTTTCTCCTCAGGCAGGGCGAAGAGATCCTAATTGTGCAGGTATACGTGGATGATATTGTCTTCAGTGGCTCATCTAACTCTTTGGTTGCAAGGTTTGCAGAAGACATGAGCAGGGAATTTGAGATGAGCATGATGGGTGAGTTGCAGTTCTTCCTCGGCCTCCAGATCAAGCAATCAAAGGAAGGAACATTCGTGCACCAAGCCAAGTACACCAAGGACATTGTGAGGAAGTTCAAGATGGAGGACTCCAAGGCCATGGCGACGCCTATGAGTATGACTACAACTCTTGATGCGGACGAGGACGGTGAACACGTGGGCCAGAAGGAGTACCAAAGCAAGATCGGGTCACTCCTGTACTTGACGGCGACGAGGCCGGACATCCAATTCTTGGTATGTCTGTGCGCTCGTTTTCAAGCGTCTCCGAGGACTTCGCATCGGCAAGTAGTCAAGCGCATATTCAGGTATTTGCGACATACTCCCGACTTCGGCCTTTGGTACTCCGCGTCTACTTCTTTGGCTCGTCATGGATTTTCAGACGCGGATTTTGCCGGGTGTCGGTTAGATAGGAAGTCCACTTCCAAGACTTGCCAGTTCTTGGGATCTTCTTTGGTGTCTTGGTCTTCCCACAAACAGTCGAGTGTTGCTCAATGTACTACTGAGGTAGAGTATGTGGCCGTAGCTAGTTGTTGCTCTCAGCTCCTTTGGATCACATACACCATGAGTGACAATGGTAAGGAGTATACCCACGTCCCACTTCAATGTGATAGCACCAGTGCCATAAGCGTTGCAAAGAACCCAGTGCTCCACTCCAAAACCAAGCACATAGAAGTGAGGTATCATTTCCTAAGAGACAACGTAGAGAAAGGAAAAATTGCTTTGATCCATGTACCCACACATGACCAAATAGCCGATATTTTCACCAAACCCCTAGATCAAGCAACTTTCACTCGTTTGCGGGGGGAGCTTGGTGTTTGTTTGATTTCTTGAGTTGGGTGTGTGGGAGCTCCTTTGTAGCATATGTATAGCTTTCCTTTTATGCATTCTTGCATTTGCATGGCATGTGTAACATGATGTATAGTCATCTTTGTATGTTAGGTTGCATGCATTTTGTATCATATGCATTTTGTAGGAAAAGCTTCTCTTATATACATTGTTCACCATGGTATGATATATATGTTCTTGTGAGCTAGTTTGGTAAGCTATGGTTAGTTTGGCTTAGCTCTTGATGATCTTGGTTTATATCCATGGTTACTAGCTATGTCTTTTGAAAAATGTCACTTGTATGCTCTCTTGCGAGTAAATGCCTTTATATGATCTTGACATGTTTTAGTGGTATTTCCATGCTTAATTTGTGGTTGGATAGCTTATTTTGATCATATGGGGCCAAAGGCTCATTTGCCATCATGAATGTTTAGCCCCCATGCTTTATCTTGTGGAGGGGCATAAGTTCCTTTTTGTCACAAAGACATTTCATGTACTAATTACAAATCTGAAAATGAAATGTAAATTGCTTGGAAAATGTGCTCTCATGTCATATGTGCTTAATTTACTTGCTTTTGGGTGCTAAACCGTTGCATGTTGCTTACCAATGAGAAGTCTCATACATAGAAGTAAGCACATGGCTCGGTATGCTTTGACATGACATGAGATGCTTGTGGGTGTTTATGATGGTCTTATGCTTAGAATGGTTGTCCTAGCATGAAGTTTGTGTGGCTTTGCCATTTTGACATATTTTGCTCATGTTTAGGACTTTGCTCATGAGAGGGTAATTTTTCGCAAAAATGGTTAATTCTATCTTAGCTTTGCCCAATGGTTGTGAAGCTTGGTGATCTTCTAGTTTTTGACCATACGAAGCTATAGAGTATCTAACTTGCTCATTTGGATATGTGTAGCATGCTATGATGAATTTTGTCTATTTGAGAAGCTCTATGTTGAAACTTTTCGCATTTTGCCTTGATTCATGCATTGTCAACAAGGGGGAGAAGTTTGGGCATGTTTTGGGCACCTGGGAGCATTTGGAAGGTGTTCCTCGTGGTTCGGGCAGGTTTTGAAAAGTTTAGTGCAGGGCCGGTTTCTCGGTGCGGTCTAACCGCCCCCCAGGCGGTCAGATCCCAGAGGGGCGGTCTAACTGCCCTGGGCATGCGGTCTAACCGCCCTAGGCAGAGGTGCAGGAGTTTGCTCCGTGTTTGCATTCCCATGTTGCATTGCTGCATTAGTTCAGGGGGAGTGTGCTTTGGCTCAGGGGGAGTTTGCATATGTGCAGGGGGAGCCTCTTGTGTAAGGTCGTGGTTTGCGGCCGTGTGTGCCTTTGGTGGTCTTTGTTCTTTGTGTGAGCTTGTTTTGTCTCGGTTGTGTCGAGCTGTTGCCCTTGCCTAAGGGGACCGAGACTTTCCTTCTTCAAGTGATCTTGCTCTTTGCCTTTCCTTTGGCTTTCGATCGCTTGTTGAAGTTTCTTTTAGTCGTTTCTTTTCTTTTCCTTTTCTCTATGGTTACCAATCATGTGTGTTGTCAATGCACTCATGAAGGGGGAGATTGAGAGCCTGTGTGGTTCGAGGACCGGTGGATGGTCGCTTGCTGGTGTGATGAGTGATTGACAACATGGTGTGGACTGACTCTTGGCTAAGTATTGCAGGTGCAGGTTGCGGCTTGACTGGTGTTGGTGCAGGTGAAGAACAAGCGTGAAAGGTCGTTGCCGGTGAGGCCTCCAGGTGTGGAGAAGACAAGTAGGCTTGGTTCGAGGGACCCGGTGGCCAGCGGGGTCAAGTGCGGGCCGCATGGTGGCAAGAACAGCAAGACGAAGTTGTGGACGGTTTCTTGGTTGAGCCTCAAAACCAAGGTCGAGCCGGGACAACGTGGGAGCCGAGTCATGAGTGGTGATTGGCGGAGGCTACACCGAGTTCGCGGGGTTTGCAGTGGTTCACCAGAAAACCACTGGGTTACTCGGTTGAGCCACAAAACCGAGACCGAAGACTCGACGAGGAGGTGTGACCACCCAGGCTGGTTCAACCGCCCAGGAGGGGCGGTCAGACCGCCTGGGCCGGTCTGACCGCCCAGGGGGCGGTCTGACCGCCCGGGTCGCAGCCGCCGATAAGCTTCGAAGCGGAGGACACGCGTCGGGATCGCAAGGCTTGCGTCGAGGCTAAACAAGTTTGCGGTCGCTGGGCGTCCGTCCGATGGTGAAAATCTGAAGACTTCCAAATTCGCCCTTGAGGGGCATGTATCCCTAGTTATCTAGTAAGGGTAGTATAGTCTTTCGGTTGCCCCATATAAACACTTGAGGGGATGGATGGCAGCCAACTCTTGGAACCCTAGCTCATTTCCCTTTATCATTTTCGTTTGTATTTTCCTCTAGTTTTTCTAGGACTAGCTTGAGAGCTTCATGTGAGATCTAGAGAGAGGGATGGATGACCGGGTGGCAAGCTAGACCTTGTATGAACCTTCATGGTATGTATAGTTGATTCGACGTGGTTTCTCAAGGCCTTGTGTTGCCTCTCTCGTTTTCCTTTTTGGTGATTTTCGGAGCACTTTCTTGTGATTTTCGTGGCGGAGTTTTGAGGGCGATTTCTTGCGAGTTTCTTGTTGGGTGTCACGTATGAGGACCTTGTGCCTCTTTGACTAGTGACTTTGCCCCAAGAACTCCCTTGAATCAACCTCGATTTGATGGTTTTCCGAGTTGCTCGAGTTCATAACCTAGGGGGCCAAGATCCGCGATTCCCAATGATTGAGAGCATTTCGGTTCGATTCCTTTGGTGGAGAGGTTGCCCAGGAGGTAACCCAGGTATTCCCGAAGTCTCGCTGCAATCCGTGGGGTGAATCGGGAGATCGGGTGATGGGAAGTTGAGGGTTGACCCGCGGCCAAGTTTTCTGGGAGGGGCGGTCTAACCGCCATAGGGGGGCGGTCTAACCGCCCTGGACCTTCCAGGTGCAAGTTTTGGTTTTGCCGGATTTTCCTCTGTGAGTTCGTTCGCCTTGATCAGAGGAGCATTCTGGTGAAATCTTGGTTCGTTTCGGTGCAGTTTGCTAGGAGTTCTTGCCTTGAGTTCGTTGCTGGGTCAAGGAGGTTAGACCGCCCCTAGTAGCCGGTCTAACCGCCCCTAGGCCCTTTGGGTGAAGTTTTGGTTTTCACCGAGATTCTCTGGTAGCTTGCCTGGCCTTGACCAGAGGATCCTGCTGGTGCAACCGTGGAGAGTTTTGGAGCTCGGAAGAGGTGTTTCTGAAAGGACCTTGATGCCGCCTAGAGGGGGGGTGAATAGGCGAGACGACCAAATAAAACTTTTCCCCCGAAACTTGAGCTTCACTGGCACAGGTGGTTAGACCGCCCCTGCCAGGCGGTTAGACCGCCCCTGGTGTACTGAACACAGAGGGGGCGGTTATACTGCATCCCGGGGCGGTTAGACCGCCTCCACCCAGTGAACCTGCAAAAGACAACTCAAAGCTTCTCTTGACTTCTAGCAAGAACCTAAGTTCTTGAGTGGCTTCTGTAGATGATCACAAGCAGGGTAATGATCCCTGCACTCAAAGACAAGCACACCCAAGTAGATTGAGTGGAAGCAAAGTAAATATGCTAGAAATCAAAACGAGTGAGGCAAACCATAAAGGAGAGACGAAGATTTGTTTCCCGAAGTTCACCGCCCACTAAGGAACGACTACGTCTCCGTTGAGGAGCTTGTAAGGGAATACTCCCACAACAAGCCGGGTCTCTTTCAACCGCTTTCCTCCTTTCCACTAAGGTGATCTTTTTCCACGAAGAGGCAAGATCACAGCCCTCACAAACTTGCCGCTACTCACCACAACCTTGGGAGCTAGTCGGCGACGCCTAACCGTCTATGAGGCGAACCTCCAAGAGTAACAAATGCTTCAAAGGCTTTTCGACGCGAATCACAAGTGCTCAAGCTATGGGATGCTCTTGCTCAGCTCACACAAGCTCACAAAGGCTTAAACTCTCAACCCAACACTAGGATATGGCTTGAATTGCAAATCTCACAAAGAGAGGGTTGGGGAGTGTTTCTATGGCTTTGGCTTATGAAAAACAGCAGGGGGAGCACCTCAGCAACCCTAGAATCAGCAGCCCCAACAAGTGGAGCTCGTGGGGTACTTATACCCCTCACAAGGAAAACTAGCCGTTAGAACTCTGGCCAGGGCGGTTAGACTGCCTGGTCAGGGCGGTTAGACCGCCTGCCTCCGGCTAGTTTGAAAAACTAGCCGTTGGCCAGCCAGGGGCGGTTAGACTGCCCCCCTGAGGCGGTTAGACCGCCCTGGGCAGAGAGAGCCCAAAAACCCTTCTCTCTTCTCACAAGCACTCCAAGACGTTTTGAGGTGGCTAAAGTTGGGTTAGAGGTTTGTTAGACTACTCAGGAACTCTCTCAAGGCTAGTTCTCACTTAGGTCAACTAATGAGCACTTTTGATCTTTTGTCTTAGAGCTAATGTTGCATCCCTCTTGATAGTACGGCGTACCTAAACTCAAGAATGAATATAAAATGGAGTTGATCACTTGAGCTTGTAGATCTTCAATCTTGCCATACTTTTGCAATTCCAACTTGAGGGCTTCCAATATAGCCGTTGTCTTGAGCAAATCCATACTTGAGCTAGTGACTTAGGATTTTTCCTTTTGTGCATAAGAATGCTCACTTTTAATCCTTAAGTCACTCCATATTGTCAATCATAACTTATTGATATGTTGCATCGCTTCCCTCGGTTAAGGCTTGGATATGATACTTGGAGACCCCACGGATGCTAGGACTTCACCTTAGCAAAACACTAATGGCGGCCGGGCCAAGACCCCAAAGATTGCTTAGTCCCTCACCCTAAACACCTTGGTTGATCTCTTCATCACTTACCCAATCCACATTGAGTTAGGCTTTGCTTAATCCACAATTTAACCTTCATTTGAAATCCCTCTTCAAATGCTTGTTCTTGATTGACAACGAATATGCAAGCTTCCATCTAAGGACCATTAAGTCTATACTCATCCTTGTGTCCTCTTTCAACTACCACATGAAGCCTTGCACTTTAACTTGAGAGAAATACCAATTTCTCTTTGTATGATCCCTTTTATTTTTAGTCAAGCTACCACATTTCTTGGAGACATGTAATTTATCTTCACAAAATATCCCCAAAATATAAATCCACTCATTCTTGACATAAACCAATTTGCATAAGGATCACACACTTGCTTGCCTTTACTTATTGTGAGCCAAATAGCATCCATTTAAATAAACAACAATTGTAGCCCATGAATAAACGATAAAAACCTGCTCACAATCTTTAGACAAAACAAGTTAGACCTTTAATCGTTTTGTCATTCAATTCACTAAAATCCTCTTAGGGGCCTAGATGCACTTTCAATCTCCCCCTTTTTGGTGATTGATGACAACTCGATTAAAGCTTACAAATAAATCGTTTAAGCGCATTTTTAATTCTTAGATATAGCTAGAGCTCCCCCTCAATGTGTGCTTTGAATGGAATTTCAAAAATCGGCCTCAAATGCCAAAAGCACATATTAGAAAGAAAACTATGAGAGCTCCCCCTATATCTTAGAATTAGTGGAGTGCTAGAGATGTGTGTGACAAAAAAATAAAAATAAAACCGTGATGCATATGGTCAAGCATTCAACAAAGAAAAATGTGTGTGTTGTTTGGGCAGGGGCGGTCAGACCGGGGTTGTAGGCCGGTTAGACCGCCTCCCCCATTTAGCCTACACAAAAACATTCACCAATTAATCCATGCATCACAACCTATCACAAATGTCACTTAGGATACATAAATAAGTTCTACACACCAAGTAGAACTCATACAAATACTCAAGTCCACAAGATAATGTAGAGATCCATTTATTACAAACCAAGTCTCAACTCTCAGCTCACAGGGGCAGGGCGGTTAGACCGCCTACCCCGGGCGGTTAGACCGCCCCCTGCAGAACAGCCAAACTTATGAAGACGAACACTTGAAGCTTTAATCCATTCTTCTCCCCCTTTGTCATCAAGCAACCATAAAAGGGCCCGGAGAAGATGTGGCTGCAGATCATCACCAACCGTCCCAACTGGGTTGAGAACCTCCTATAGAGAATTTTCAGGTAGCCAAGGCATAGGAGAGTTTAGATATATAGAGTCGGGTATGGTGATTTCAGATAAAGTAGCTAGGGAATCATTCCTCATACCATAAGGAGTAGGACCATAGCTGAATAGATCCGCTGAGAGACGTGCTGCTAGAGGAACTGCCGGATCGTCCTCAGGAGAAGGAGGTGGTGGAGGAGCCTGAGAGGAAGACTCTCCACCAAACATGGCATCAAAACCTCTAGGTGCATAAGTAGGTGGTGGAGCCTGAGAAGACGAAGCACCCACATCAGGATAGTGCCTCTGAACAAACTCCTCATAGTAACCGGAGTTGATGTAGCCCAACATCCTCTCATCTACTGACGGTATCTCAGCCTCTGGAGGAATAGGGGATATAGGTGAGCGAGGTGGCTGAATTCCAAAGTGTTCATCAATCCTTTTCATCGAATCTCGCTCTTTCTTTCTTTCCCTCATAGCCCTGTCATTGGCAACTTCAATGTCCCTCTGACTCTTGCAAATACCAGCCAAGATATTGAACTATTTCTTGAAGAAAGAGGTGTTTTGCCGCTGGTAGTGCTCAGGGCGGTCAGACCGCGTGTGGGGGCGGTCAGACCGCCTCCAGCCTCATTTCTGCCCGGCTGTAGTGTTTCTGCCACACCGTCCCATTGTGCATCTCCTTCTTGTTCACGCAGTTCTTCTGGAGAGGAGGGAACACTGATGGTAACACTGTGCTTGGGTTGCAATAGTCGGTGTCTTACATCTTTAGGATATTTGGTGTTGGTGACATTTCTTATGATATACATGATGTATGGACTATGGCCGCATAAGTTTTGAGCATTCTCTGAACAATTCTTGATTTCTTGCCAAATAAAGTCACCAACACAAAATGGAGCTGCTCCCAATCTCATAGCAACCATAAGATTCCTCTGAAAAGCAGTGATCTGTGAGGAGTTCCCATCTCTAGGGGTGAGGGTCTTCCTGAAAAGCCGATTAAGGACTGCATAGTAGGTGTAAAGCGGCTTTACCGTTCCTGTAAATGCCCTCTTACTTCTAGGGTACATAAACTCCATGTCCCTTGAGTTGAGAATCCCTTCATCATGAAGTTTTCTAAGACCAGGATCATTTGGAAGTCTGAATAAAGCATGGAAGTTACTAAATGTGATGTGCCATCTATCTCCCTCAGTCATCCAGAACATTGCCCGCTCAGTTCCCATGTATCCAAAGTAAACAGTAGCATAGAACTGAGGTATGATCTCTTTATTCCAATGTTGCAAGAAACCCATGATGTTCTTCAGCCCCTTCAATTCACACTCTCTGATTATTTCATTGAAAATCATGTCATTCTTTCTTGCCATATAATCCCAATCTATGCACTGAGCCTCACTGGTGATTTTAGCATTTCTTCGATTAAGAATGACAGTAGTGTAGTAATCCTGCTGAAAAGGGGACCAAAACCGATAATCTGAGGCTGTCCTTTGCTAATCATAAGGATTCTCCCTTCTCTTATTTTTCAGAGTCTCTGCCATGCCTTCACTGTAATAATCCACAGGGCCTCGAACAAGAGGATAGACGGGGACCCTGATTTCTGGCAAGAAATTAACAACAATGGGAGGAACATTTCCTCCAGCATCTTCATCATCATCAGGAGGCACTCCAGCTGCACCCTCTGGATTTTCTTCCTCATTATCACCTACATCATCATCAACCTCCTCAATCTCTGCATCGGCTCTAACTCCACTGCCTCCAGCACCAAAACCTCTGCGACTAGCACCAGCACCTCTACCATGTGCACCAACACCACCGTGTATGGCTCCAACTCTGCCCTCATGGTCTGCACACACATAGGTGTCATCTTCTACCTCATCATCGCTAGACTCAATTCTCTCCTCCATCTCAATGTCTTCCCCATAGTCTTGATAAATTGGCCTTTGCTGCCCCCTTGGCCTCAATTTCTCCCTGACATTATAAGGACGAGAGCTCTGTCCGGCTTCGGTGTAAGCAAATTCCTCTCTTCCCTTTTTCCTTTTCTCGGCACCTGAACCTTTAGGCATTTTGCTGTTCCTGGGTCACAAGATGTGAAACAAAAGTGTATAAGACACCAGGAACAAGATTGGCTAGAATGAGCGTCGAGGCTCGGCATTCCAAAGCAATTGGCACAAAACTGGCCAGGGCGGTTAGACCGCCCCTGGGGGCGGTTAGACCGCCCCTGTCAGTTTTGAGCCAATGGCTCTTTTCGGCCAAACACAGCAACACAGGTAAAAGGATATTGATTTACTATTCATGAGACGATTCTAGATAGAGGTGATTAAATACATGCAGAAAAACAAGACTTTGGGCCAAACATGCGTAGGGCAGTTAGACCGCCCTGCAGGGGCGGTTAGACCGCCCCAGGCAGTTAACCCTAGTTTTGAGTTCATGACAATGTACTTAACGAAATTGAACCAAACTCTAGGAATGTCTTCTAGGGGTTGCCAGGTGATGTTCTACCAAAGGATATTCAAAGCTACTCATGGAGTTGATAGACCGGGCAAAAACAACATTTGAATACCTTAGGAGAGGTGAAACCGAGATGAAATCCAAAGAACCGGGTGGGGAACCGGTTCAGCCGCCTTAGGGGAGTCACTTCCGCGGATTGGATTTGATTTTTAGTGGTGGAAACTCCAAGTCACCATGGGATAAGGTGGGAGCTTGAGGAGGAAGAAGGGGGTCGAGTTCTGGTCGAGAGGGCTATTCCTGGTCGTTGGAGAGAGATAGGAGTGAATGGATAGGGTTAATGGGGTGTAGAGTCACGGGCAAGGGGTAAAACAGTAGGACCTGTGTACCCCGGTCTAACTGCGTCCGACCCCCGGTTAGACCGCCCTATGCAAAAATCGACCAGAGATCCTTTATCGGAAGTTCCGAGGTAGGATCGGAAGTATCGGTAATTTCCATAGTTTTGACAGAAAGCTCTTATCGGTAGTTCCGCCCTAGGGTCGGTAGTTCCGAGGAACACTTTTCTAGCCTTAGGGGATTTGATTCTTGATTTCCATGGAATATTTAGATATAAGATATATAGATGATTTTGAACCAAATTTTCACAAATCTTAGAAGGACACGAGATAATCCAAATAATTCACATTCTTGATTCTTCCAAGAGTGTTCGAGAGAGAGAGAGACAAAGATATGGATTTGGAGATGAATTATGGACTTGAGTAAAATATCACCACTTGTGACTAGCCATCAAACAAACAAGGGGAACTATAGTCACAAATGGATCAATAGGGTCACAAAGACCAAAAAAACAAACATTTTCAAATTAAGCACATATCCTACACATGCTAGTTGGATTTTCGAAAAATCTATCCTATTTCATGAAGTGCATGCATCCTCATCAAGTAAATTACCTCTTTAGTATATTTAGCTCATACCCTACTCAAGAGACATTCACACGACACCAAGTCGAGTTTATGTGAAGGTATCAACCAAATATCTAGAGAGGCACTCAAAATTCACTTGAAGCAATTGCATGCTAAGATGGTCACACTAGCATGGTATAAAGGCCTAGATGCATTTCAGTATTTAAAGAGGTTCATGAGGACATACCTTTGCCTTTAGACCATTTGAATTTGTGCATAAGTAAATGATAGGGAAAGGCTAGCTCTTACTTGATTCTTTGAGATTTAGTAGTAGAGTCAAGAGCTTGCTAAGGATGCACAAACACATGAGACTACAAGTTCACTAGGAGAAATTGTTAGTCCCACAAATGACACAACCTTTGAAGTAAGCTCCCCCTCAATTAGTGCTTAGAGAATTTTGAATTTCTCAAACTTAGCACTCAATTCAATTAAGAACAGGGGAGATTGCTTCAAGGGTATGTCTTGGCATAAAAGTGGTTTATCAAATTGAACTATGCCAAGAATCTCATTACCATTGCCTTGGAATCACCAAAATGTTGAAAAGATAGCTCCATGTCGGGTCACTCGGGCAAAGGTGCTGGGTCACCTGCCATCCTCCAGAGACGCCTTGGGTCACCCGGTCACTGGGGCCGGGTCACCTGCTAAAAGCATTTCTGGGGGGCAGGCGGTTAGACCGCTCCTAGGGGGCGGTTAGACCGCCCTGCCCTTTTTGGTCATTTTGGTGATCTTTCAGCTCTTGTCCCTTGATAAGCCTCTATAATGCCTAGATAAATCCCTGCAAATCTTATCACAACAAGTGCTCTTCTAGAGAGCCATTAGGAGCATCGAATGGCATGAGAGTATAAAATTATGAAAGTGTCAAGGTCACTTCCTCATGCTTCACAAACCTAGGTCTAGTGATCCATGAGTGTTCACAAAGAACTAAGAGTGACCAAGGCACAACCTAAGTACTAGTTACCGAGATTGCATTGGTTGAGTGATGTTCACTTTCTAGTCCTTCTCATGGCAAGGTATCAAGTAATCAATTTTTTTTCTTCATTGCCATGACTTCAATGCAACTCGATCAACCTACAAGCTCAGCAGGCACTTTTTGGTACCCAACACTTGTTGGGTCCTACAAGGTTAGTCACAAGATGCTTAGGAACCCAAATAGCCCTTGTACTAACTTGAGGTGAACCAATCATCCTCATGGTACAAGTGTCAACCTTGTCATTCCTAAGCTTATGAGAATCAAAATGGACAAGGTTGGATTGAGGAGTGTTACCATTCGTACAATCCTTGCCCAAGTGACCCTTTTTCCGACAAGTGTAGCAAATGCGACTTTTGGCACTTCTTGGCTTGGGATCTATTTGCTTGTCTTGTCTTGGCTTGCACGGAGGCTTCTTGCTTGAAGGGTGAGCTTTCTCCTCCTCGCTGCGGTGGTTCTTCATTGTGCTGGCCAGACCCGGTCTAACTGCCCTGGGGGGGCGGTCAGACCGCCCCTGGTCAGTACTGCTGGCTTGTGGGCAATCTGCAGCCGAGTGACCCTTCTCTTTGCATATATAGCACAATCTCCTTCTGATTGATCTTCTTCTCTTCTTGGAGATTGTTTCTTGAGCCTTGAGCTTGGTGGGGCAATGTGAAGTGGCATGCCCCTTCCTCTTTTCTTGAATCTTGCTTTTGTTGGTCTTGATGTGTTGTTGAGGAGTTGAGCTCGTGACGGTTGAACCCTTCTCAATCTTCTTCACCATGTCATCACGGTTATCTTGAGGAGGTTGCACTTGGCTCTCTTCCTTCAACACATACAAGTCTCTTTTAAGCTTTTCGACCTCTTGCTTGAGTTCATCATTTTCTTGGGCAATGAGGTCATCACAAGATTCTACAAATACATGCTCAATGCTAGATTGGCTTGCTTGAGAACAACAAGGTTTAGTACAAGCAAATTCATTATTGACAAGTGAGCATGTGCACGTGGGTGTGAGAGGTTGTAAGAATTTTACCGATGAAACAACAACCTCATGAGCAATTTCTAGTGAAGCATATGAGTCCACAAGCTTCTCATGAGAACACTCAAGTTCCTTGTGAGTTGCTTGCAAAGCCATATGCTCACTAGTGAGCTTTGCTAGTTGAGCTTCTAGCACATCATTGGCTTCTTCTTCAATCTTTGCTCTGCATGAAAAGGATTTGATATCATGATCATATTTGTTGGCCAATGACTCATACTTACAAACCAAGGAGGCGAGCTCTGATTTGAGAAGTTCAAGTTCTCTTATCGGAGAGCTTAAGGCTTCAATTTTCTGGCTCTTTGCTCCCTTGGCCTGCCTCTTCTTCTTGTTCTTCTTCTTGGCTACGAAGCAAGCGCCTTCGCCGTAGTAGGTTGAAGCTTCTCTATTGGGGGCGGTTAGACCGCCCCTGGGGCGGTTTAACCGCCTCCCCCAGAGAAGCTCCACCCTCGCTTCTCTTGCCTCCTTCTTCCTTGAGGATTGATGCTTGATGATCAGTGGATGTTGTAGAGGTTGTGGGGCACATCTCCACTGGTTCATCTTCATCATCACTCTCAATTTCATCCCATTTGGTGTGTACTATTTCAAATACCAATTCCCAAATGAGATGAGCATCTTCACTAATTTCTTTGCTCTTTAGGATGAGATGCTTTAGTTCTCTACATACACAACTACACAAAAGGTTAGTAATAACGGCATTAAGTTGCTTCTTCTCCAATTCCTTTGGTAAGACACATGTCTCATCCTCCAGAAGGATACTCGCAACCATAATGCCCTCAGCGGTGGGACCCAAAACCTTAAGTGCAATGAGAACATTGGAACGCCAAGAAGAGTAGTTTGAGCCATCTAGAGCTAGAGGCTCAAACGGTACCTCACAAATAGTAGACATCGAAAAACTCCGAGCGGTCAAGCTTGAACCGGAGCACCGAGCTCTGATACCAATTGAAAGGACCTTGATGCCGCCTAGAGGGGAGGGTGAATAGGCGAGACGACCAAATAAAACTTTTCCCCCGAAACTTGAGCTTCACTGGCACAAGCGGTTAGACTGCCCCTGCCAGGCGGTTAGACCGCCCCTGGTGTACTGAACACAGAGGGGGCGGTTAGACCGGATCCCGAGGCGGTTAGCCCGCCTCCACCCAGTGAACCTGCAAAAGACAACTCAAAGCTTCTCTTGACTTCTAGCAAGAACCTAAGTTCTTCAGTGGCTTCTATAGATGATCACAAGCAGGGTAATGATCCCTGCACTCAAAGACAAGCACACCCAAGTAGATCGAGCGGAAGCAAAGTAAATATGCTAGAAATCAAAATGAGTGAGGCAAACCACAAAGGAGAGACGAGGATTTGTTTCCCGAAGTTCACCGCCCACTAAGGAACGGCTACGTCTCCGTTGAGGAGCTTGTAAGGGAATACTCCCACAACAAGCCTGTGACGCCCCAGGTTTTTAATTAGCATCATTAGTGTTAATGACCGAGTCAACACTGTTGACATTGGTCAAACCTTGGTCAACCTGGGTCATCACCTCGGAAACCTCGTCAACAATCACTAATGACCCTCTTAATCAAGTCCACACACCCTTGTGGTCAAACCCTAGTCAACCCTTGGTCAAAACCCCGGTCAAATCCCTGTGTCTTTGGACCTACTTTGGAACTTTTGCCGCGTTCTCCAAATTTCACCTAAACACTTCAAAATCTCCCAATGCAAAAGTTGTCCAGTTTTTCGAGGGACACAACTTCGCTTTTGGGTGGCATTTCAAATTTGGAGTGTAAAAGGGTGAAAAACTTGGTCAATTGCCGGAAACACTATTCACCTGAGCCATGAAAACCAGCAACTTTGCCTGCAGTTCATGCTCAAATGGTTGATCAAAACATAGGTCGGCCTTTGAGAAAAATACTCTCCTATAGATGCTCTACAACTTTGGTATTCACAGTTTGGTGGGGTTCTATTCAAATTTTTGGAGATTTTCGCAGTCAAAGTAGCGCAACCCGAACTGGTGACGGCGACGTCGCGGCGCGACGCCGCGCTCTGCGCGCCGGAGCGCGCCCACGCGCACTGCCGCGTGGCGCCATCGTGCCTCACCGTCCGGGTCCCCCACGACACCGCGCGTCCCTAGGCGCGCATGCTGAGGCCACACGCGCCCCGAGCGGCCTTGAGGCCCGCGCCCAGCCGCGTGTCAACCGCGCCGCGCGCGCCGTGCCGACCCCCCCTGCCCGCGCTGCCAGACAAGATTCAGAGAAGCTCCAGAGAAGGATAATAACGTAGAAGAAGTCGTGCAAGAAGAACAAGACTCAGCAAGACAAGATTTCCACGACACCAACTTCATACCATATCCAAGAAGAGTGAGAAAACCTCAAGTTGATGATCAATTCGGGAAGTTCATCGAAGTCATCCAGAAGCTTTATGTCAACATACCTCTATTGGATGCCATGCAAGTCCCGACATATGCCAAGTACATCCGAGACATCCTGAATAAGAAGAAACCTTTGCCAACTACGGAGATCATCAAGTTGACCGAAGAATGTAGTGCGGCAATCCTGAACACATCGCTCATCAAGAAAAAGGATCCAGGATGCCCCACTATAGAGTGCTCCATTGGAAATCAATACTTCAACAATGCACTCTGTGATCTTGGAGCAAGTGTTAGTGTGATGCCCAAGGTTGTCTTCGACAAGCTCAAGCACCCTACCTTAGTTCCAACATCAATGTGTCTCCAATTGGCAGATCAATCAGTTCGCTACCCATCAGGAATCGCCGAGAATGTTCCAGTGAAAATCCGAGAGTTCTTGGTGCCAATTGATTTCGTGGTATTGGATATGCACCCAGACTCCAGGGTTTCACTAATTCTCAGGCGACCATTCCTGAGCACCGCCAATGCACGCATCAATGTAGGCAGAGGGGAGATCACATTTGAGATTAATGGAAAGGAGGAGAAGTTTGCCTTTAGACCCAGACCAGAGCTCAGCATCAACGCGAACATGATCGATCAAGAAAAGACATCATCAGAAGGACCATTATCTCTGAAGATGGAGGATGCACCTGAATAATAGAAGACTTGGAAGTCCCGTTCGAGGACTCAAACTACGAACCCTCGCCAAAGGTAACCGGTAAAAACACAAAAATATATTTCTGAATTTCATATTTACTATAGTAAAAACTTTTTCACGCCCCATGGTAAATAATTTTACGGTGTGTCAAAACCCGTATAATGATTTTTCGTGGTGGCATAAAAATATTTTTACTACTATATTTTTGCTGTTATATTTGCGTTTACCCTTACGCATGGGACCCACATGCCATAGGGATGCACATCAAGTCTTTACCTACCTTATCTTATCACTTCATCCACCAGCACCTTCTTTTCCCACTCACAAGGCACTTTTTCTAGCATTGGAAGACAACAGGAAATGGATGGAGGAGAGGGCACCCGAGTGGAGGCCAGGTGGGGCCGACCGGCCCCACCACCAGGCCGGTCGGCCACCCCCCTTGGGCCTATATAAGCAGCCACCTCCTACCCAGTTCTTCGCACACACACCATCCCAGAAAACCTCACCTTCGAGCTTTTGCAGTGCTGCCTCAAGAGAAAGGAAGCTTAGGAAGAGAGTGGAGAAGAAATCCATGGGTAGCCTAGCTCTAAACTTTTCTCTTACACCCTTGAAAGGCTTAGACACCATGTTTGGGAGAATCCTTAGACGCTCTAGCTCCAGAGCCAACTCCCAGCGGTCGATGAGTGTAGACTCTCAGGAGTCTCCCTCACCGGTCTCTAACCCCTCTCCTTCGGCATCGCAATCACAAGGAAAGATCCTAACCAATGATGTGCATTTGCACATCAGGAGAGGAGAAGAGAAGGAAAGGTATGAGAAACTGAAGAAACGTTCTTTTGTCCTTACACCCATGTTTAGCGAAGAGTTCATGCAAGAAGCAGGCTTGAACTCTGAGTTCAGCCAGATTTTTGCTCTGCTGGGGTGGACCTCTTTTTATCACACTTCTGAAAGGGGTTGCCGTCTCCTCACTTTAGTGTTTCTTTGCACTTTGAAATCCTCTAACGAAGGGGTAACCTTTCGGTTGTTCCGTCAAGAGCACACTCTATCTTGGAGAAGGCTGAGTAACGCCTTAGGGTTCGCAGAAGGATGTGCCTTAGATTTAGACTTGTCTCTTGAAGATTTTGATAGGCTACACCTCTGGACGGACGTTATAGGGAAAGAGAACGCACACAAGCCACGCACCAATGATATTCAGCATCCCACTCTCCGTTTCTTTCACAAGTGGATAAGCCTTGTCCTTTTTCCACGCAATGATAATATCAGGGTGAAAGTAGGGGACATGCAGTTGATTTATGCTGCTCTGAAAAGAAAAGTTGTGTCCCCTGTTAAGATGCTAGTAGAGCACTGGCTCTCGTTCCCCAACCTAGTTGGAGACGTAAGCTACACCTCTCTGATCACCCGAATAGCCGATGACTTGGGCATCCTTGGAATTGCCACTATCATCAGCATTGATACTCCTCGTGAGATCATCAGCTACGATTACTTCCGCCAAGGAAGATGGGTTAAGAAAATTCAAGAAAAATTGCACTATATCCACAATAAGAGCACAATCCCGTTACCTAACCCGGGATTGGGTATATATTCTGTGCAATCTTTTCTGATCAATGAGCAGGCACAACCGGTCTAGCAGCAACCTCCACGAACGTCAGCTCGAGCCTCATCGTCAAACTACGCCGGAGCTGACCCACTGTCCGAACACGCCGCGTATCGATCATATGAAAACATCGTGCCAACATACCCTCATCGCGCGTACCAAGGAGGAGATTTACCATCGCAACGACCGAGCAACCTCGGAAGACAGGAGTTTGGAAGTGGCAGGTTTTACGCATCATCTTCGAATTTTGTACCTGCCTGTAACTCTTTTTCAGGATTCGACCATCAGTATTCTGCGACGTTCCGCCAAGGTGTCCATGACAACATGAGGACGCAAATGAGCACTCAGGATACCGACACCAACATGCTATGCCAACAACAACAGTGGATGGACCAGGCAGGACAACGATTAGAAGATATACAAGAAACCGCAGATGCAAACGCTGAACTACTGGCAAGCAAATTTCGCCAGTGGGGGATGTAGAATCAAGCAGCTTGGGGGAGAAGCCCCCAAGGTAAGTATCAACTATCTATTTATATATTTTTATTTTAAGTTTTGTTTAGTTTGATAAGTTTGAAATAATAATAAAATAAAATAAAATAAAAATGTCCCTTGTTTAGAATAAATAAAGAACTAGAGAAGTATGCTAAATGGACATGATAAACAAATGCTCTTCAGTGCTGCAAATGCCTAGCTTACCATCTTTGAAGTTCTCCCAAGACATGGATACAATTGTTTAGATTTTGAAACATGCTTTGAGTTTGAGATTCTTGTGGGAGCAATTTCTTGATCTAAGTCTAGGTGATTGATTGATTGACATGATTAAATTGAGCTGCTGTTTATCTTGTTCAAAAGTAACACTAAATTCTGGAGATTCACTTTTTAATCATAAAATTCATATATAACGAGTCTCCTGTATGACACAAGACTTTATGTCCTGTTAAAAAAAAGAGCCTTGTTGAAAATTTGCTCAGAATGTTCCAGTTTTATATCTCTCTATGCCTTCAAAGAGACTTGGGCATGACATAAAAAAAGAAAAAAAAGAGAGGAAAAAGTGAGATGAGAGAGGGAGAGAAATGAACAAGTGTTCTACTAGGCGAGAAGGGCCTACCTCCCTAAAAAGAATAAATTAGAGATGAATAATGGACACAAGTCCGAGGGCGAGAAGAGCCCACATCTCTAAGGAGAGAGAAAAATGGACAAAAGTCCGGGGCGAGTAGGGCCCACCTCTCTTAATGTCGTGTAACCCAAGGTTCTCTTAAGATTATTGCTAGAAAGAGAGATATATTTCAGTAACAAAAGAAGCAAAGGCAGGCTAAAGTTGAAAGTTTTTATGTTTTATCATATCAAGTTGTCATACAGGAGTACTCTAAGCTTTAACTTGAACATCTTTTGCAAAAAACTCCAGAATTTTAGTGAAACCAAGAACTTGAGACATGGTGCTTGACTTAATTGTTATATCTTTCAACTGCTCAAGACCCAAGTACAGATAAAAGCCCCATGTTCTCAAGCAGATATAAGCAGGTTTTAAAAGTCTGACTTTTTCATCCTACCTTGGAAAAGAATTTATTGTGGTAACACTGAGTCTTGCTAAGAGACTAGCAAGAGGTAAGCTTGGGGGAGTTTGTTGATGCTCACTAACTCTTATTTTTATGCATCAACAATACATGAAAAAGGACCAAAAAGATAAATCAACAGTAGTATAGGGCCTTGGACTAATGAATTCCACGAGTTTTGGTGAACTATATATTTTCAGGGACTATTCAGGAAAATGCGAAAAGAATGAATTCTAGAAGGCTCCAGAAGACTCCCGAACTCAACCGAAGTGGTCTCCAAGAAAATATGCATCTAGAAGGGACAAGAGGCCCACACGCGAAGGCGGAGCCCAGCCGGGGCCCAGCCCAGGCCGACTGGCCCTATAGGGAGGCCGATCGGGCTCCCCCTGGCCCTGATCAGGCCCTGTTTGGGGAAGGTTCCTCCACCGCCTCTTAGGGTTAATCTAAACCACTTGTTTAGGTCAGTTTGATCCTACGGCGACGGATTATCCCTCCGGGCTATATAAGCAACCCCAGACCCCCCCTAGGGCATGGGATGCATCTCTCAGAAGATCATCATCATCAGGCCAAGACAGGAGAAGAAGAGGATACATCAGAGATAGGATAGCTACTTCATAGTTCAAGATCTAATTTCAAGATCAAGAACCTAGTTCTAGATAGAGAGTCAGATTCGAGTAGAGTTGAGCTTTGCTCCAGTTCCAGATCTGTAAGTTATCAAGATTCAGTTCTTATATTGTTTCTCAATGACTTTATGCTATTTCAATGTTATGTGTGCAATTGCTAAGTTCTTACTTTATTCTAGTAGTATATTTGATATAGTCATGATTAATGATAAGTCTACGCACTTATTCGTAGAGCTCCTAGTATATTACGCGCGTATGCTAGGTAGTAGAAAGTATGTAAGCATGGTGCTTAGATATAATTTACTTGCGGATTCACCTTATACTCCGGGTCGTGTGGTAGATCGTGGGCGTGACAGGCCTATTGAGTCCTTTGCAGTCCACCCCCCGAGTATAAGACTAGTCGAACAATGATTCTTGGGAGGATCAAGTTTCGTCCTTGATCTTCTTGGGTAATCTTCGGGGTGTTCACATTTATCCATGACTATGCTATATGTGATGATATGCTACATTAGAATAGATGAATAACGCAGTCTTTGTATGCTATATAGAATTGTGCCTCTTAAGTAAATCCAATTCTAATCTAGACTAGGAATAGTATGTTCTATGCTCCACATGTGCCTCTACCTGTCTGATTTATCATTACTTTATCATTTGGCTTACCCCTGTTAAAGTATGTGCCATTCCATCAAAGTCCATAAAGTAGTCTACTGCCATCCCTATGTCTTTTGTTGCATCCATCCATCTTCCCTGTGGATACGATATTTTAAAACCCATCACCCCGGGTGAAATGCTCACCGGTATCCGTGCGCTTGCGGATTATCTACCATAATATTTCTGTAGGCTTATCTTATACCAACCAACATTTCTTGCGCCATTGCTTAGAATGGATTCTAGATCTATTCTTTGGAAGTTGCGTTAAGAAATGTCAACAGACAACAACTCAAAACTCAAGTGGCCTAGTCTCTTATGCCATTTCCAAAGCTTCACCGAAACACCAGCACCCAAACAACGAGAAGAGCCGACACACTGAGAAAAATCGGCTCTGAAAATTTGACCCTTGGGGATGACCGTGCACACAAGATCACCTCGAGAATCCAAAACACGAGAAGCACCCGTTTTGAAACGGATCTCAAAACCCTCATCAAGTAGCTTAGAAACCGAAAGAAGATTGAACCCCAAAGACTTGACAAGAGCAACACGCCTAAGAGTCACAGACTCGCTCACCTTCACCATGCCCACTGAAAGCACTCTACCTTTCCCATTGTCCCCAAAAGTGATGTAATCTTTGGTCATCACCGGGGTGAGGCTGGAGAACCTCCTTCGATCTCTGGTCATGTGTCGAGAGCAACCGGAGTCGATCAACCAAAAGCCCTCCAAGCCTCCCACCTGAAAATAAAAAACGAGAGCGAGAGTGAGCAAATGACTCAGCACTGGGGTTAGTACAAAATGAATCAAACCAGTGTCATGCCATTTGCTCAAAGGTGGGGTTAGCAAAATCCATCCTATCACTCCTAGGTGGAACACCCACACGTCCCCTTGGAGGACTACGCGTACCACGAGTTGGAGACCGTGGCCCGTAGCTCCTCTGGGACCTAAAACTACGATCGTTCCCCCCATACTCGTATTGTCCACGAGCGAAGGAACGTCTAGCAAACTCACCACGCCCAAACCCAACACGCCTACCACCATCTCTCTGTGGTGGCTCACCTCGAGGCACAAACTCACGCCTCTCCTGAGGGTAAATGGTACGCACCACACCCTCGCCCCCTTGGCACCATCCTAGGCTCAGGCACACCACGAGAAGGGCAGTACCTGTCCTTGTTTGCCATCTCCCTCGCAAACCTCTCCTCATGCTACCTCCTGAAGTCAAACTCAGCTAGGTGCCCATCCCTCCCACAATGCTCACAATGGAAGGGTTTCGGTTTTGGCTTTGGCTTTGGGCTCTCTTTGGGCTCCGACTTCTCCTCACTCGGTTTCTCTCCCTTCTTCCCAAAGAACTCATTCCCCAAGTCACTCTTGAAGTTGATGGGTTTCTGGAAGTTGTCTGTGTGTGGAGGAAACACGGGTGGAGCTGGGTTGGGTCTAGGCAGTTCCTAAGTGGATTTGGCTTAGGAGCATAGGTATTTTTGTGGTAGGTTTTTGGTGGTTCTGGGATATCTCCAATCTTCCCCTCATTCTCACTACTTCCCTCACCAACCTTGTTCGACCCAAGCGCTTGCCCATCATAGCGCTTTTATGCCTCAATCATCATCCTGAGCTGAGGCTCATGACCAGACAACCAACCCATCATCTTCCTCAACTCATCATTCTCATCCTTCAAACGATCAACATAGTGTGCAAGCTCCAAATTCTTCACAGCATTTATTTCACAAGTAGAGCATGATGTAGGAATCGGAGCTTTCAAAGCAGCTTCTAGAGATCTAGCATAAGCAACCGACTCATCTAGTTTCTCATGCAAAATAGGACAAGAAGTGCAAGTACCAAGCAAGGAGGGCCTAGATTTCATCTCATCTAGCTCAACCCTAAGCACATCTAGTTCCTCAATCTTGGAGGCATACTTTTCCTTAAGCATAGTCAAATCACCAAGAAAAGTGTAACAATCAGTGCATTCAGGTTCATAGGTCACAATAGGAGCAGACTTAAGAGAATCTATTTGAGCCCTAGCATCAACAAGCAAAGACTCTAGCTCAACCACCTTCTCCTTAGCCTCTCCAAGCAAAGACCTATACTCCCTCTTCTCCTTGTTGGTCTTTCTAAGCACATCATCATGGTTGTCAAGCAATTCATTCAGCCTAGCATCCTCCGCTACCAAGAAGGATGGATCATTATTTACCTCATCCTCAGAGTCGAAGTCCGAGTCATCCTTGTTGCTCTTCTTGCTTGCGGAGCTGTGTGCCATGCCGCAAAAGCCTTGGGTGGCGAAGCACAGGTCGTTGATGTTCTTGCTTCACCGCTTGCCCTTCTGCCGCTCTTCTTCATCACTTGAGCTCGATGAAGAGTAGCAGGAGGTTGAGTCGATGTCGCTCGCTCCGGCAACCATCGCGCACTCCTTCTTCTTGTGACCACCACTTCTCCTCGGCCTCCGCTCGGACTTGTTCTTGCCCTTGTGGTCATCCCTCGAGCGGTGCTTGTGGTCGGTCCTTGGACGGTGCTTGTGCTCGGGCTTGACCTCCATGGCTTCCGGGCACTCAGCGATAAGGTGCCCGTGCTTGCCGCACCGGTAGCACATGCCCGAGCTCCTCCGAGCGTTCTTCCGGTTCGTGTACATGCGCTAGAACCGCCTGCTCAGCAACGCGAGATCCTACTTGCCCAGCACGTCGAACACCTCATCTGGCATGGACACAAGACATGACAAGGAGAATTGTCTCGAAGACATGTTAGCATTAAGTCTCGGTCTAGAAACGAGAGCCAGGCTATGAGGGTCAGTCAGGTTCTCGATCCTTGCTCGCACCCTACGGTCCACCTCGGACGACTTGAGCTTGGAGAACATCTCGTCCACCGTGACGGTCTCATACTTCTCTGACTCGAGAATGGCCTCGACCTTCTCACTCCACACGGTACGATCCAGAGAGTGCAGGAGCTTCACAGCCCTGTCATGATCATCGTACGGGAGCACGGCCACATTAGCCCTCATGTTGTTCACGATCACAGTGAACCGCTGGAACATGGCGTCAATAGACTCACCAGGGAGATAAGTGAAGTTCTCATACTCTCTCGTAGGTCGCGAATAGCTGAGCCAGAACCGGTGCATTCCCAGCGTGAGCATTCTTCAATTGCTCCCAAATCCTACAAGCCAAGTCCTCTGTCTGAACCCGATCGAATTTAGATTGACATAGAGCACGAAACAAGTAGTCGACCGCCTTGTTGTTGGCGTTATGCATATCCCTCAATCCTGGAGCTAGGAAGTTAATCAGATGAACATAAGGTGTGTTCACTGTAACATCCCAAAGGATCTGACCCTTGCCGCGGAGGAAAGCAGCCATCCGCCTCTGCAACATCTGGTAGTTCTTACCATCAAAGTGTGGAGGACCCGAACCCGTTCCTGGTACGCCATCTTTGGATCTTAGATTGGATAGAATCATGAAGATCTGTAACCGGCTCTGATACCAATTGAAGGACCGATTAGGCGACCAGAGAGGGGGGAGTGAATGGGAGCTGATAAAAATTCTTCCCGAAGGTTGAACTCGGCCTATGCACCAATTCCACAACCAAGGATTCCCACACGAGCTTGCCAAGGTCGCGTAGTCACAACAGACCTACCAATGCTAGAAACAAGTCTCAAACAAACCCCAAGCGAAAACGCAACTCAAGAAGCAAAGAACTTAGCCAAATCTGGAAGCCCCTGGGCGGACAGTCCGCGGGTGCCTGGCGGACAGTCCGCGAGCCTGGCAGACAGTCCGCGAACCCTCGGCGGACAGTCCGTAAAAGGAGACCGAACCTCCAGTACCGTACCCCGGAAATTCGGATGGTCCGGGCAAGCACCTCGGACAGTCCGTGCAGTGCGGACAGTCTGCTGCCCTAGGGCGGACAGTCCGGCAAACCGACTCCAACCAGAAACACCAAATTCGACGGATTGAAACGGCTGATGCTCACGAAATCAAGAACACGCGACGAACAATCGACGAACACACACCTCGCGGACAACCCGCGGGCCACTGGTGGATAGTCCGCCGGCCATGAACAGAACAACCCGAGCTCAAGAACATGAAGTCAACTCCACCAATCCATCCATGGATCTCCCAAATGGCTTAAGCTCTTGAGACAAGATTTGGGGAAGATGTGAAGGGTCCCTAGGGGATGCTATGCCCCAAAAATTGAAGCCTCAAAACAACTAAATCAGCGGGAATCGAAGTTCTACCAAGCTCACACAAAAAGCTAGGGTACCAACCGAAATCCTTCCATCAGAGGCCAAATCCGGAGATTGAGGGGTCAAAATCAAGCACAAAGATGCACAAGACATCTATCCATGATCCCCACGAGAAAAGCCGAACCCAAACACCTCGGAATCGAAGGAACAAGCTGCGCACGAAAATCCAACAAAAATAGCACGAAAAAGACACGAAAATCACACGAGCCACAAGAAGGAAATCGACGCAACCATGAAAGCTTCCATACACTCGGAGATCAGATTCTCTACAAAACGGTGAAGAAAATCTAAACCTATGGGGTAGGGAAATGAGAAGCAGTCTAGAAGGATGGTTTGCCCAGAAACCCTAGAGCTATATATATGAGTCCCTCTGGGTTGGGCAAATGACCAAGCTACCCCTAGTACTTAAACTAAGATACAATCCCCTCAGAGGCAATATGGTCAAGTAGCACTCCTCTTCATCGGGCGGCCACGCCTTCGCCGTAGTCCGCGTCCTCCCGACGCAAGCCCTGTGATCCCGCCGCGTGTCCCCCGGCATCGAAGCTTCTCGGCGCGCCCGGATCACGTCTCCGCCCGCCGAGCCTCCGGTCTTGGTTTTGTGGCTCAACCAAGTAACCCGACGGTTTTGTGGTGAACCACCGCAAACCCCGCGTGCAGACTCCGGTCGTGAGCCGCTACCCTGCACCGGCTCCGGTCGACGACTTCGTCTTGCTTTTCTTGCCACCATGCGGCCCACACTTGACCCCGTTTGGCCACCGGGTCCATCGAGCCGAGCCTACTTGTCTCTCCACTCCTCAGAGGCCCCGCAAGACTAAGACCTTTCGCGCCCGCTCTTCACCTGCACCAACACGAGTCAAGCCGCAACCTGCACCTGCAATACTCGGCCAAGAGTCAGTCCATACCACGTTGTCAATCACACATCACAGCAAGGAGCGACCATCCACCGGTCCTCGGACGCTCTGGTCCATAGGTGTTTTCTATATTAGATGCATAAGCAACATCCTTTCGAAGATTAAAGTGTTCTTAGCTTTACTAGATTGATTCTTGCATCACACATTTGTTCCACAGAATCGATACCTTGGGTTCACACTTAAGGGAAGAAGGATCCCTTGACTACGACGGAGGATTTGTCCACTTGCAATCCAAACGAACATTGATACACATATAGACCGTCAACAAGCCCCTTTTTCTGGCACTGTTGCCGGGGAACAAGTGATCAAGATTCGATCTTTTATTGCCTTTTTGTGAATATTTTCAGATTTCTTTTGGTTTTTCTTTTTGCATCTACTAACTCTTGATCATCCTCAAAATCAATCTAATCTAGTTTTTGACTAACCCAAGTTTTCTTAGATTTGTTTTTATTTTTGTTTTTGTATATATATTGTTTATTGCTAACCCTAATAGGAGATGGACGGTTACCTCTCCAACAAACCCGAAAATTTTGTGGATGATCCAAAAAAACTTTACAAGCTAAAGAGACGGGAAGCACGAGCTAAAAAGCTGGAATTTGCAGATCCAAAAGCGGAGGCTGAAGGATCGTCGGAACCTCCAAAGGAATCACGACCTTCAAACCCTAGGGAGGATCAACTTCAACCGCAACGGATGGGAGAACAACCGAAGCCGGAGCGCAAGATCGGGGAGCTATGCACCCCGGACATCGTCGACCTACCAATTTTGAACCTCGCAAAGATCGGAAGGCCATTCGAGATCAAGACCTCAACAATCCATATGGTGCAACATTCACCCTTCACCGGTAAAGAGGATCCCAACCTTCACCTCCAAGCGCCCATTCAACTATGTCAAACATTCAACATGGATGGGGTGACTCCAAACCAAATGAGGGCAAGGCTCTTTCTGTTCTCGCTACTCGGAAAAGCTTTGCAATGGTTCTACACTCAACCAGCGGAGACGGTGCAAAATTGGGAGGCTATGATGACAGCTTTCATGAAAGAATACTACTCACCGGGTAAGACTCAAAGCTTGCGCAATAAGATTGCTGCTTTTGCTCAATATCCTACGCAGACCATATCAGAAGCTTTCGAGCGCTTCAATGAGTACACTCGGGCAGTGCCACATCATAAGTTCCCAAAGGAAGATCTTGTTCAAAAGTTCTATCAAGAACTTATCATGGCGTCAAGGACGATCATCGATGCATCAGCGGGAGGATCCATCATCGAGCTTACACCGACCGAAGCTTTCACTCTATTCAAGAAGGTCGCGGACAATGATACATGGGTGTCATCCGGATGCTTACTTCCGGTTCAACCCACGGGGAATGTCAAGGGAGTTTAACAAGTGGAGAAGGAGGATCTTCTCGAATGCAAGATTGACTCGCTCATGAGGAGTGTTGATGGTAAATTTTCGTCAATGTTGGCACATTTTATCTATAAATATTTCCCCTCACATTTACTGGAAAAAGGACTAAAATATAATTAGATCACTTTATTAGGGTTTATATTGACAATTTCCACGAGTTTTGGTGAATCTATGAATTTACAGGGACTATTCAGAAAATATGCAAAGAAACCACTCTAGAAGACTCCAGAAGGCTCCGGAACTCAACGTGACTTAGCACCTAAGAAAGAAGCATCTAGAAGGATCAAGGACCCACCTGGCCGAAGTGGACCCCGAGGGGGGCCCACCACAGCCCGATCGGCCTGGTGGTGGGGCCGGTTGGCCCCCCCTGGCGCAAAATGGGCCCAGCTTCCGGAATGTTCTTCCACCGCCTATGAGGATCAATCAAAACCACAAGTTAAGGTCGGTTTGATCGTACGGTGCACGTCATCTCCTCCGGGCTATATAAGCAGACCCCTTGACCCCATGGCAGACAACAATTCATTCTATCAGATCCTCCTTGCCTATCTGAGATTAGAGCTCTAGATTAGAATTAGAGTTGGAGAGTTAGTATCAAGTTGAGAGATTAGAGCCACGATCTATTTAGACCTAGCTAATCTTGTTCGAGAGGATTAGAGAGCAGTAGAGGCGAAGCTGAAGGAAGGCCCGGACCTGTCGGTGTCTCCTCTTCATCTTCTACCTCTGGGATCAACTCCATTGGAGCCTGATCCTGAGACCTTGTGGAAAGATTGACTTCTTATTCAAGTGAGTAACATTGTTTTTATTGTTCTTACGGTTCATAACTCTTTGAGTACTTTAATTCCTGTCGCTCTTGAGTTAAAGTTGCATGTTTAGTGTAAGCGTGGTGCTTAGACTAGCTAGCTTATGAATGCCTTCTATATTCCGGATCGTGTGGTAGAAGCGGGAAGTGACCTTGTTCCCGTCTGTCCTTTGCAGTCCACCTCCCGTCTATAGAACCCGTAGGACTCCCCCCATAGATTCTCGGGAGGTTCCCTTTCCTAAGTGTGCCTTCAGACAATCACCCCATAAGAACAATATAGACATAGCTTGTGAGAATAAGAACCAGACATCCTTAAGTTTTCCTTATCTCTCTTTCTGTCAAGTCCTTGATAGCTACTCAGTGATTTGTTATATACCTCAGATACTCTCTTTACCATTCTCCTTGTGGATTCGATATTTAAAACCCTCTCCCGGGTGGAATGCTCACCGGTATCCGTGCGCTTGCGGATTATCTATCATAATATTTCTGTAGGCTTAACAAATACCAACAAGCATTTCTGGCGCCGTTGCCGGGGAGAACGGTTAAGAGAAAACTCTTCGAGTATAACTAATCTTGTATCTTTCTTTTTTCTTTTTAGTTTTAGATTATCTTCTGTCCTTATGGACACTACCCTCATTAAAGACTTTTCGGCACCCTCAGAGCTCAGCCTTAGGCCTATGCCATCATCGAAACCAATCCTATCTGATGCCTATGAGCTGCGCCCACGGTTAATAGAGATGGTCCAAACCAACACTTTCTTAGGAATAGAAGACGAAGACCCTTATCATCATCTCCAGCAGTTTGAGCAAACTTGTGACTACCTGCACATTGAGGGTATGTTAGACGAGACTATCCGTTGGAAGCTTTTTCCATTCACTCTGAAAGGAAAAGCTCGCCAATGGTACGACCGGACCAAAGAGAAGATGAAAGGCGATTGGGGAACTCTCCGTGCAGATTTTTGCATGGATTTTTATCCTTTATCTAAAGTAGTCGACCTCAGAATCAAGATCATATCCTTCAAACAGGGGGATAATGAGTCTATGAGTTCATCCTGGGAACGTTTTGAACTCCTTTGCAAATCCGGACCAGATCTAAGCCTTCAAGACCATATTCTCCTTCAACATTTCTATATTGGTCTTAATAAGGAATCTAGAGCCTATTTGAATGTCTCCTCTCATGGATCATTCATACACCTTACATCTTGTGAAGCTAGAACTGTCCTAGACAACATTCTAGCCAGCACTAGTGATGGTCCTTTAGAAGAGAAAACTTTAGAAGAAGAGATTCCAGAGATAGCTACACCAGAACCTATGCCAGAAACATCTCAACCTATAGCTATCCAACATATAGAATCACCACAGGAAGAAATTCCTCTACCTGATTTTATAAATGATATCGAGGATGATTTATTTTCCGATTATGGAAACACCTCGAAATATCATAAAGAGAAGAGGCCTCGAAAGCACACATCTTCTTCACATGAGAAGATAGACCCTTTTGAGCAAACCTTCTCAAGAGAACACACTGTGGAGCTTGCATCCATCATGAGTGGGGAATGGTTAGAAGAGTTAGAGCTTTCCTCTGATGTAGTCCATCTGGATTCACCTTCTATACCAATTTAATGTACAATCAATAGAACCCCCTTTGATGCCCTTTATAATCCAGTTGTGGGAATCAATATAATGGCCTTATCCTTTTTCCATCAGTTTATCAAAAATAAGCCATTATCTCCCACAACGAAATTATTAAAGTGCTCCTCAGGACAAATTATTCAAAGTTCGGGAATTATCTATGTCTTACCTATTTCAGTTTACGACATGCCAATTCACCTGAGCTTTCACATTTGTGATATTAAGGAGTTCGATCTTTTAATAGGCTATCCTTTAGGAAAACTCCTTAAAGAAGGACACACAGGGAAACTTGATGTTTGCCTAGGCAAAACCATTAAAGTTCCCTTACACTTCTCACATTCGATCCATACTAAGACCGAACCCAGTCCTGAACCTGACCCAATGGAAGAGGTGAATGAAGCATCTCTAGAACATT
Organism: Cenchrus fungigraminus; assembly: GCA_036936925.1. Classification (NCBI taxonomy): domain Eukaryota; kingdom Viridiplantae; phylum Streptophyta; class Magnoliopsida; order Poales; family Poaceae; genus Cenchrus; species Cenchrus fungigraminus. The sequence continues at coordinate 39,213,941 of CM072772.1, forward strand.
TCGTAGAATCCAATCAAGAAGATGTCACTGAATTCTTCATCGAGGAGGAAGAAGAAAATCTTACAGAATCTGAGCCCCTCGATGAAACCAAGGAACCCTCGAGACCTCCCATTGAGCTTAAACCTTTACCACCTGGTCTTAGATATGCCTTTTTGCACAATGATTCTGAGTCTCCTGTGATCATTAATGACCAACTCACTCAGGAAGAGACTCATAGGCTGATAACCATCTTAGAACAACATCGCTCAGCCTTTGGCTACTCGCTCCAAGACCTTAAGGGCATCAATCCTGCCCTTTGCACTCATCGCATTCCTACAAACCCTGATGTTCTACCATCTAGAGAGCCACAACGAAGACACAACAATGAGATGAGAGAGGTAGTGAAGAAAGAAGTTCTGAAACTCTTACACGTCGGGATTATATATCCTGTGCCACATAGTGAGTGGGTGAGCCCCGTGCAAGTTGTGCCTAAAAAGGGAGGCATGACAGTTGTGAAAAATGAGAGGAATGAATTAATTCCTCAGAGAACCGTCACTGGTTGGCGTATGTGCATAGATTATAGAAAACTCAGCAAAGCCACAAGGAAAGATCACTTTCCACTGCCATTCATTGATGAAATGTTAGAGCGGTTGGCAAATCACTCTTTCTTTTGCTTTCTTGATGGATATTCTGGATATCACCAAATCCCAATCCATCCCAGTGACCAGAGCAAAACCACTTTTACATGCCCTTATGGAACTTATGCTTATCGTAGAATGTCTTTTGGGCCATGTAATGCTCCAGCTTCTTTTCAAAGATGTATGATGTCTATATTCTCTGATATGATTGAAGAAATCATGGAAGTTTTCATGGATGATTTTTCTGTTTATGGAAAAACTTTTGATGATTGTCTAGAAAACTTGGATAAGGTTTTGCAAAGATGTGAAGAAAAGCACTTAGTCCTTAATTGGGAAAAATGTCATTTCATGGTTAGAGAAGGAATAGTGCTAGGCCATCTAATTTCTGAAAGAGGAATTGAGGTAGATAGAGCTAAAATAGAAGTAATTGAACAACTACCTCCACCTGTTAATGTCAAGGGAATCAGAAGTTTTCTTGGCCATGCTAGTTTCTATAGAAGGTTTATAAAAGATTTTTCTCATATTGCTAGACCTCTTACAAACTTGCTTGCCAAAGATGTTCCCTTTGACTTTGATGATGCTTGTCTTAAATCTTTTGAAACTCTAAAAAATGCTCTTAATTCTGCACCCATTATACAACCCCCTGATTGGTCTTTACCTTTTGAAATTATGTGTGATGCAAGTGATTATGCTGTGGGGGCTGTTTTGGGGCAAACAAAGGACAAGAAACATCATGCCATTGCTTATGCTAGTAAAACTTTGACAGGACCTCAACTCAATTATGCCACAACTGAAAAAGAACTGCTAGCTGTTGTTTATGCCATTGACAAGTTTAGATCTTACTTAGTAGGAGCAAAAGTTATTATTTACACTGATCATGCTGCTTTAAAATATTTGCTCACTAAGAAAGATGCTAAACCTAAATTAATAAGATGGATTCTGCTTCTCCAAGAACTTGACTTAGAAATAAAAGATAAGAAGGGAGTAGAAAATTCTGTTGCCGATCATTTGTCTAGAATGTATTTTGAGAAACCACAGGAACTACCCATCAATGACGCAATGAGGGACGACATGCTCTATCGGATCGCCTGGTCAGACCCCTGGTACGTAGATATTGTTAATTTTATGGTTGCAGGGTATGTACGACCAGGAGCCGACAAGAAAAAGCTTATTTACGAGAGTCGCCATCACCTGTGGGATGAACCATACCTTTTTCGAGTATGCTCTGATGGGTTACTCAGGAGGTGTGTACCGGCAGAAGAAGGAATGAAGATCATTGAGAAGTGCCACTCATCACCATATGGAGGTCATTATGGAGCTTTCCGCACACATGCAAAGATCTGGCAAAGCGGATTTTTCTGGCAACCATGTATCAAGACACAAAAGATTTCGTACGAAGGTGCAACTCCTGTCAGAGGCACGGAAACATCAATTCCAGAAATGCCATGCCACTGACTACCAACCTTCAAATCGAGCTCTTTGATGTCTGGGGAATTTACTACATGGGACCATTCCCAAAATCCGGAAAATTTGAGTACATCTTAGTGGCAGTTGACTATGTCTCCAAATGGGTTGAAGCCCTGCCATGCAGATCTGCTAACCAGAAAAGCTCAATAAGAATGTTTGAAGAGACAATATTTCCGAGATTCGGTACGCCAAGGTTAGTGATAAGTGATGGAGGATCCCATTTCATCGACAAGCGCTTTGAGGAATACCTCATGAACCATGGGATCCAGCACAATGTCGCTACTCCTTACCACCCGCAAACAAGTGGTCAAGCAGAGACGTCCAATAAGCAGATCAAGAACATTCTACAGAAGACGGTGGACCAAATGGGGATAAAATGGAAAGACAAGCTACCCGAAGCACTTTGGGCTTATCGGACAGCTTATAAAACCCCCATTGGAATGTCTCCCTACCAACTGGTCTACGGGAAGACATGTCACTTGCCGGTTGAGCTAGAATTCAAGGCTCATTTGGCAATAAAGAGATGGAACATGGACTTTGAAGCAGCTGGAACAAAACGGAAAATGCAACTGTCCGAGCTAGAAGAATGGAGAGAGAAGGCGTATCACAGTGCCAAGATCTACAAGGAAAGAACCAAGACATGGCACGACAAGAGAATCATAAAGAAAGAATTCAACCCAGGCGATCAGGTATTACTTTTTAACTCCAGGGTATGACTCTTTGGGCACGGGAAGCTACAAAGCAAGTGGGACGGACCATACAAGGTGGCGAATTCATCGTCACACGGAGCCGTCACTCTTCAAGACGACGAAGGTACGTTATTCAAGGTAAATGGTCAACATCTTAAAATATTTTTAGAGCCCAATAAAGAGTCTGAGGATTTAGATGAAATAGATTTCTTTTGTTTTCCCACGAATATTAATTTTAGGCCGTAATGGGTCGTCTTAGGTTTTTTTAGGATCAGCACACGGTTAGAGCACCCCGCGCCGAAGATCGTTGCGAGACGACGTGGTGGGGGGCCGACCGGCCTCCTCACTGGGCCGATCGGGCCCTGCCCGCCGCCTCGTGCCGCCAGCTTTTGCCCACGCTATCTCTAAGGTGCTCAGTTTTGGAAAAACTTGTTCGGGGATCTTTTACGAGATATCCCGTAGCCTTTCCAACCTAGGTCAACCCCCTCTGCAAGTCCGTGACTGATATATAAGCAGGGGTAGACCTCCACCTTTTTCTCATCCCAAAGCCTCCAAGTAGCAGCAATGGCCGACAAGCAGCTTGTCCCCTTTAGCTTTGAAGCCAAGGCGGTTGTTCCTTTCGAGAAGGAAGCAAAGCCGCTAGCCTCCTTGCCTCCTGATCTCAGCCCTCTCTCGCTGTTCCCACCTAGTCGTCCACGTTCGCCGCCACCGCCTAAAGAAAGCAAGCAGGCGATGTACGCTCAGCCGTACGATCGCCGTCGTGAAGCAGCTCAGAAGAAGCCGATCCATGTTCCTAGCTACATGGATCTGAAGAAACCAAGGGATGGAGAGCGACTCGCTGACATGCGCATGGACAAGCATGGCAACACAAGGGTGCATAAGTACACCACCTCCTCAAGCCGTGTCACCATCGACGTAGTTCGTGCCAAAGAACCTCAAATCAAGAGAATTCCGGTCATCGAAGCCAGCCAGCGGATGCCGCAGAAACAGAAGACCCGGAAGACCGTAGCTGAGCTAGCGCAGGAAGTAGCAATCCTGGCAGAAACTTGCAACGAGATCCACCGCGTCAACACTTCCCTCACCAAGACCGTCCTCAAACTGTTAGAATCAAAGAAGCGAAGGGACGATGAGGAAGACCATAGCCGTGACCTTAAGAAGGGCAAGTGCCCTTTGTAAACACCTTAGTTAGAGAGCACATTAGTGATAGTTAGTTCGAGTTAGTTAGTTTGCTTTAGTTGTTAGAGTTGTTTAATAAAGTGGTCTCTCCTTTAATAAAGAAGTATTCCACAAGTTGAGCTATTTTTGCCTATATATATATTTTCTGGATATGTTTTTGTCTCCACCATACTATGCATGCAAGATAACAGAAAACAAGTGTGTGGGAGAAGAACAGACGACCAAACGGCATCTTCCACGACCAAAATCAAGAAAAATGGGAAAAGCACAGAACAAACGACTCGCACGACGAACCACGGCAGAACCCAGTTCGGCCACGTCTCGTCCACTACTCGGTTTGCTTCCTGAACTTTTTAAATTTTTGTAATTTGCTTTCCGTTTCGAATTTAAATAAAGATGCCCTGCTAAAATGTCCTGATAACCTAAAAGATAAAGTTTCACATGTTTATGCTCTTAGAAATATTTATTGTTTTTGGGATGATCAGAATGAGGTTAGAATAATGAGAACCATCTTTCTTTTATCTTGTCTATGGAGAGTGCTTTAAAAATCATTAGCTAAGTTTTCTCCTTTGTGATCAATAATATATCTCAACAGAGCTTTCATTGAAAATAAATTTGATTAAATGCTGCTTACTTGTATTGAGCTTTGTCAAATCTAAGAGCTATGTTGAAGTTTTGTCTAAGTCTATGATCAAGATCACGTACACTGCTTTCACTAAAGTCTCTATGCTCTAAGATTTTTGATCTCTGTCTCCCATATCATGAAAAAAGGTACAGCTAAAAAAAAGAAGAAGAGAGAAAAAGCCAAAGAAAGAAAAGAAAAAAAAATTATGAGTGGAGAGAAAAGTGAGAGAGAGGAGAAAATGGACAAGTGTTCTACGGGTCAGAAGAACCCCCCTCTCAGAAAAAAAGGCATAAAAAAAGAGAAGAATAATGGACATGTGTCCGAGGGTGAGTAGGGCCCACTTCTCTAAAATAATAAGTGAGAGAGTAATAATGGATGTGTGTCCGAGGGTGAGTAGAACCGAACTCTCCACAAAATAGCTGAATACCTCTAAAAAAATGGGATAAGATAGAAGATTCTAAAGTCAGAGCAGTGGTTTTTAAAATTTAACACACGCACATATCTTGATCTACGACCTATGAAAGGCCTCTTCATGGATACAGATTTTGACCCAGCAATATATGCAAGGTAAGTTTGCTACATCTTTACATTCTAAAAACTTCACATATATTTGAGAGTATCACAAAGGAGTAAGCAAGGCTGCATTTTCTTTTTAAAAACTTATTCAAACTCTCTCCATTGACTTGATTTGAGAAATAAAGGTGATTTGTTTCTAACTATGCTCAGATATCCCCTAAGTACAGATATGACTAAGGAGTATAATTATGTTGATTCTTGTCTCTACGGTTGTAAACCATCCTTTTATCGAGGACGAGTAAAAGCCTAAGTGTGGGGGAGTTTGTTGGCACATTTTATCTATAAATATTTCCCCTCACATTTACTGGAAAAAGGACTAAAATATAATTAGATCACCTTATTAGGGTTTATATTGACAATTTCCACGAGTTTTGGTGAATCTACGAATTTACAGGGACTATTCAGAAAATATGCAAAGAAACCACTCTAGAAGACTCCAGAAGGCTCCGGAGCTCAACGTGACTTAGCACCTAAGAAAGAAGCATCTAGAAGGATCAAGGACCCACCTGGCCGAAGTGGACCCCGAGGGGGGCCCACCCCAGCCCGATCGGCCTGGTGGTGGGGCCGGTCGGCCCCCCCTGGCGCCAAATGGGTTCAGCTTCCGGAATGTTCTTCCACCGCCTATGAGGATCAACCTAAACCACAAGTTAAGGTCGGTTTGATCGTACGGTGCACGTCATCTCCTCCGAGCTATATAAGCAGACCCCCTGACCCCAGGGCAGACAACAATTCATTCTATCAGATCCTCCATGCCTATCTGAGATTAGAGCTCTAGATTAGAATTAGAGTTGGAGAGTTACTATCAAGTTGAGAGATTAGAGCCACGATCTATTTAGATCTAGCTAATCTTGTTCGAGAGGATTAGAGAGCGGTAGAGGCGAAGCTGAAGGAAGGCCCGGACCTATCGGTGTCTCCTCTTCATCTTCTACCTCTGGGATCAACTCCATTGGAGCCTGATCCTGAGACCTTGTGGAAAGATCGACTTCTTATTCAAGTGAGTAACATTGTTTTTATTGTTCTTACGGTTCATAACTCTTTGAGTACTTTAATTCCTGTCGCTCTTGAGTTAAAGTTGCATGTTTAGTGTAAGCGTGGTGCTTAGACTAACTAGCTTATGAATGCCTTCTATATTCCGGATCGTGTGGTAGAAGCGGGAAGTGACCTTGTTCCCGTCTGTCCTTTGCAGTCCACCTCCCGTCTATAGAAACCGTAGGACTCCCCCCATAGATTCTCGGGAGGTTCCCTTTCCTAAGTGTGCCTTCCGACAATCACCCCATAAGAACAATATAGACATAGTTTGTGAGAATAAGAACCATACATCCTTAAGTTTTCCTTATCTCTCTTTCTATCAAGTCCTTGATAGCTACTCAGTGATTAGTTATATACCTCAGATACTCTCTTTACCATTCTCCTTGTGGATTCGATATTTAAAACCCTCTCCCGGGTGGAATGCTCACCGGTATCCGTGCGCTTGCGGATTATCCATCATAATATTTCTGTAGGCTTAACAAATACCAACAGTCAACCTAGCCATGAGTTTACCTTCGGTGTTGGCATCAATTTTATATCTTACCCATTGATACTAACCCCCTTGATATAACAAGTTCGTTCGTGCATGTCGGTTTTGGAGTTTAATGTTTATGCAGGAATTTAGCGTTAAAAGCAAGACTTTCGGGTAAAGTTCACCAAGCACCTCGTGAGAAGACCATGAAGCCCGGCACACATCAAGCAATGAAGTGAACATGACTCCAAGAAGCCCAAGGACCAACCCGTGAGGGCAGAAAACTCTGAGGACCTAGACAGAAAATGCTGAAGCTTGCACAACAAGGAGCCCTATCCAAACCGCGGAGAAACTGACGCCAAGGGCCCACATGCAGATGAGGGAAACTTCCAAAAGACACGAGAAGCGTCACCGACGAAGGAGGCCACGAGATGGGCCAGAATGGGCCCAGGCCGGTCGGCCCAGCCCATTTCTGTGTCCATTCGTCGCCCCTTTTGACCTAGATGACCCCCGGGCTATTTATAGTCCCCCTGCCAAGAGCCACGCATCAATTAATTCACCATTCGTCACCAGGGAGCAGAGAAGAGAGGGACACCATTCCAGAGAGAAGAGGGTCGAGCTAGTTGTCTAGGACTTCCCTAGCCGGTGTGGGAACCTTGCAAGGAAGACCATGTCGGAGTTCCAGGAGCTAGGAGCAAGATCAAGGTAGGATCCCGATGGTGATCTTGTCCATGTATCATTCATGATGTTGAATTATCAAATTACAATCCAATTCTTAGCAATCAAGTGCTTTCTCTATGACTTTGTCTTCGATTGGTTTTTCTCACTTCACGATCTATTATCGAGATAGATCATATAGGGTGTTCTTGTAGCCGTGGTGGCTAGAGGTGCATGCCTGACCTACCAAGCGATTTCATCTTGTCCTTTGGACTCACCCTTGGCTAACCCGCATGAATAGGGGTGCGTCGTGATAGGACGGTGGCTCCACAAGGCGGGCGTCTTTGGAGTTGGAACGAAAGCCGTGATTTAAAGAGGCTTTTTATGAGATTCGATTGGCTTTGTTCATCTTTGCTTGGAACTTCAACAAGAGCTTGATCCAATCCCTCTAGATTAGTTTTACCTATCCCTCTCTATCTCTTGCTACCTCCAGTTTTCCTTAGATTAGATTCGTTTTCTTGGTGTTCTTTAGATTAGATGCATAAGCACTTCTTTCAAGATCAAAGTGTTCTCGGCTTTAATAGATTGGTTCTTGCATCACACATTTGTTCCACGGATTCGATACCTTGGGTTCACACTTAAGGGAAGAAGGGTCCCTTGACTATGACGGAGGATTTGTCCGCTTGCAATCCAAACGATGTTTGATACGCATATATACCATCAACAAGCCCCTTTTTCTGGTGCCGTTGCCGGGGAACAAGTGATCGAAATTCGATCTTTTATTGCTTTTTTGTGAATATTTTCAGTTTTCTTTTCATTTTTCTTTTTGCATCTACTAACTTTTGATCATCCTCAAAATTAATCTAATCTAGTTTGACTAACCCTAGTTTTCTTAGATTTGTTTTTATTTTTGTTTTTGTATATATTTTGTTTATTGCTAACCCTAACAGGAGATGGATGGCTACCTCTCGAACAAACCCAAAAATTTTGTGGATGATCCAGAAAAACTTTACAGGCTAAGGAGATGTGAAGCACAAGCTAGAAAGCTGGAATTTGCAGATCCAAAAGCGGAGGCCGAAGGATCACCAGAGTCTCCAAAGGAATCACCACCTCCAAACCCTGGGGAAGATCAACTTCAACCGCAACCGGTGGGAGAACAACTATGGCCGGAGCGCAAGATCGGGGAGCTATGCACCCCGGACATCGTCGACCTACCAATCTTCAACCTCGCCGAGATCGGAAGGCCGTTCGAGATCAAGACCTCAACAATCCGCATGGTGCAACATTCACCCTTCACCGGTAAAGAGGATCCCAACCTTCACCTCCAAGCGTTCATTCAACTTTGTCAGACATTCAACATGGATGGGGTGACTCAAAACCAAATGACAGCAAGGCTTTTTCCGTTCTTCCTACTCGGAAAAGCTTTGCAATGGTTCTACACTCAACCGGCGGAGACGGTGCAAAATTGGGAAGCTTTTATGAGAGCTTTCATGAAGGAATACTACTCACCGGGTAAGACTCAAAGCTTGTGCAATAAGATTGCTAGTTTTGCTCAATATCCTACGGAGACCATATCGGAAGCTTCCGAGCACTTCAATGAGTACACTCGGGCGGTGCCACATGATAAGTTCCCGATGGAAGATCTTGTTCAAAAGTTCTATCAAGGACATACCATGGCGTCAAGGACAATCATCGATGCATCGGCACGAGGATCCATCATCGATCTTACACCGACCGAAGCTTTCACTTTATTCAAGAAGGTCGCAGATAATGACACATGGGTGTCATCCGGACGCTTACTTTTGGTTCAACCCACGGGGAACATCAAAGGAGTATTGCAAGTGGAGAAGGAAGATCTACTTGAAGGCAAGATCGACTCGCTCATGAGGAGGTTGGAGAAGATGGAGATAGAAAAGAAAGAAGCTCAAGACTTAAAGGCTGCCGAAGCAAGATCCACATGTGAAGAATGCGGGGAGTATGGCCATGTCCAAAAAGATTGCCCGGAGGAAGCCAAAATGCTTGACTACATGAGGAAGGGAGATTTGCCGAACTTCTGCTACGGGCAAGGTAGACCTCAATTTAATGCAAGTTCGTCCATTTTGAATTTGGTTCCTCTTCATATGCAATTGAAGGACTTCATGGATGAGCAAGCTAAGATCAACAAGGACACCGTCACTAAGTTCAAAGCGATAGACAAGGTGTTGGAGATAATCGATAGCAAGGTGACGGAGGTCGGAAGCTCCAACCATCAAGTGCTCAACATGATGAAGATGCTCGAGACACAAGTGGGACAACTTGCCGGGTGCCTATCCGCCAATGAAGGGAAGCTACCGGGACATCCTCAAGGTCCCGAGACGGCGAAGGCCATTCAAACTCGTTCAGGGAAGGAGCATTCCGCGGGAGCTAGAAAGCCTAAACCATCTACCGAGGCGGAGGGATTTGAGATGACCATTCAAACCATTTACCGAAATCATCACCGAATAGCCCGAGTTTGAGATGCCAGGAGAAGACACGAGGATGCCGCAATTCACGCCACGCTACTTCCGAGGTAAACTTGATAATCATTTTGAGAAGTTTGTGGAAGTGGTGCTTAGGTTGAGCATCAACATGCCACTATTGGACGCCCTTCGAGTTCCTACATATTCTCGCTACTTCAAAGATATACTTGCAAACAAGTATGAGATAGCAACACTCAGGGTGGATCACGTCAAGATGTCTGAGCAATGTAGCACCGCTATTGCAAATAGGCTAGAGAAGAAAGGAGACCCCGGGTGCCCGACGATTCCGTGTTCCGTTGATTCCTTCAAGTTTGAGAAAGCATTATGAGACCTTGGAGAAAGTGTGAGTGTCATGCCAAGGGACGTGTTTGAGAAGCTACGACTACCGGAGCTAGAGCCTGCGGCCATGTGCTTGGAGATGGGTGACAACTCCATTCGCTATCTGTTGACGCGAAAATAGGACATCACCTCTGCGCGCGACACACGTGACTCCCCGGTCTGTAGAGAGGCGTGCCAGCCAATCTGACCTGTTGATTGACAATGGAAAATATTAGGGATCGGCTAGAGAACCGATGGCCTTTTAGTGACACATGTACCAGCCAATCGGCCGATACGAGTAACCGGGATCGGCCGGCTCGAGAGCGACCGAGGCGCGGTGGCGTGGATAAGAGATCGGCTGGAATCGACCGATCGTGACGTCAGCACTCGAACAGGTCAGAATCAACTGTGGTGTTAGAAGCTGATAGGATCTAGATCGAGTGGGATAAATTGTGATAATAGCTAAAAACCACAAGAATTGGTACAAAGACTTGCAGATCTAGCTAATATCGGTAAGGGGTGAATAAAGAACTAGACGAAACCTCAGCGATGCGCCCGGAGGTTAAAGCCTAGGTTTATTCGGTAAAACGGTACTCATAAGCTTGCCGGAGATCGATCGATGCAGCCCCACGAACTTGAAGGACGGCGTTGTAGAAAAAGAGAAAAAACGCAATGGCGAAGTTGCCGAAAAGTAGATGTTGTAAAGTAGATGCTGTAAATTGTAAAGGGTTTACCCGAAGGCGGTTTGTTTGATATTGGTGTGTACACTTTTTCCCGACCACGCAGGGTCGCTATTTATGTCCTAAGGACAACCCGACTCCTAGTTGATTATGGCACTCTTTACTTGCATCTAAAGAAAATAAACACTTCTAAAAATAGAAAAGGACTCTCACAGGAGTCAAAAACTCCCTAAAAACTGACTCTTGACCCGTTGTCAATCGTGGATTGACCCGCCTCCGCCGTACTTTCCTTTTGGCGTATCTTCTCGATTGCCGCCTTCTTTCTTTCCATCGGCCGATCCTCTGTTTGACCATCGGCCGATTAGTTTGACCCGCTGGCCCATTGATAGAGCTTGGACTTCTTTGACCGTCGGCGAGTTCTGTTGACCATCATTCTCTCTCTTCAATCGACTGATTGCTTCGTTTCCTCATCGGCTGCTTCTTCTTATCCTTTTGACCTGTTTTTCAAAAAAACGGTGTCAACACATGCCCCCCAGTTTCGGAGTAAATAATCTTTTGCTCCGAAATTTCCTCTAATCTGGTATCTTTCTTAGTTTCAAAAAGATAGCCAAATCTTTTCACATGGTCGATACGATCAGTCTCCATTGCTGTCTATCCTTTTAATGCAACAGATCATCTGACACTTCCCCAGGCCTGTTCATCATGTGACACTCTTGGCCTTTGTGTTTCTCTTTTCTATAAGACTCGCCATCTTACCCAGAGGCTCTTTCATGACTTCTCCAGCCCTTTAGATTTTCCTGATGTAGGCATTGGCTCCTCTAGTTTTTAGGCATGAGAGGAATCTTCTTCCGGAAAACTCTATGAGCGTTAATGATCGCCGCTGGCCATTGACAGACTTTTGCTTGAAATGGTGTTTCTTCTGGGTGCTGTTAGTGAGCTTGTCATCTTTGTTTATGATGCCGGGCAGAAGATTGCTATGAACCATGCTCTGCAGCTTGTGGACGTTGTTGATGGCTGTTAAGTACCACTTTTAGGCCGTCAATACCTGCATAGAATAAACAGAAAGTGATCATCAACACTAGAATAGGAGCTTATACTTACAAATTCCACAAGTGACGATGTATATCTGAATGCAGGTACTTAGCATAAGAAATAGAGCAAAAGCACACCTTATCCATCCACCTCATCGATCCAAGCCTCCTTATTCCAGCCAATGAGAGGCTGCCAGGCAAAGTGCCACGGATTGCTGATGTCACCAATCCAAGGGAAAGAGGCCCGACGAATCAGATGCTGCCACGTGTCCAGCACAAGGATTCAAGGGCCCACAACCCGAGCAAACCGCCTCCAAACCATGTGGACACCTGGAACTATCATGGGGACCCACCTGCCAGCCACCTGGACAAAGCACAGGGCGAGTGGGGCCACCCTGGGGTCGGCCGACCCCTAGGATCGGCCGAACCAACATTATGTCGGTTCATCTCGGCCTTCCACGTGGTGGTCTCTGGTTAGTTCCTGGTTGCATTCCGGGGGTGCACGGGGTGTTCTCACACCGGTGTCTGAGCCTATAAATAGAAGGGGAGGGGGTAAGAATAGAGACACATCCCAAGTTCTCCCCTCTCTCATTTCCTCACTTGGAGAGGCGAGTCCTCACCTCTCCATGTGTAGTTGGGTGTAGGTGCTATGTAGATGGTGGTGTGGGTGAGACTCCCATTTGTTCTTCATTTAGAGCAAAGTGAGTATTTCTGTATTTCCCTTTTAGACTAAAGTGATATTCATGCATGGGTGACATGTTCTTGAGTTCTTCATCTGTTCATCATTTAGAGGCTCGTGTTCTTCCTGACACGATCCTTTGATCTTGTTGATTAGATGAATAATTCTGCATTCCGTTTGTGTGAGTTATCTCATTAGATCTTATTGGAATACATTAATTGGTGCTTAGTCGTTTGACCTCGCACCACCTTGATTCAATGATGGGCAAGGTCTGGCGTTCTCGCGGGTTCGTCGCTCCGTATTTATACGGAGTGCTATAGTATGCTACGGGAGTGCCTAGATGTAGTCATATTATAGTAGTAATCGGTGGTGTAGACGTGGTGTCTAGACTACGGGTTATCCTTCGATTGCCCTGTATCCCACGGTTTGTCTTGGGGTAGGCCGCGGTAGTGACAGCCGTTGGACCCTTATGGAATCCCCCACGTTCGGATACAGGTGTAGGCAACCCTTTGCCATGAACTGACTATTATAGCCAGGAGGGTCTGGTGTCTGAAGCGAGATCCTTTGCAGCTTGTACCCCCCTAGAACCGAGCACCCCATCATCTCTCTACCCAAGCAGGGGTTTGGTGTCCTTGGACCGACTGTACGAAGGTAGTACACACACGTTCCCTTGGATTCGATACCCTTGGAATACTCTAAGGTGAAAGCTATAACGGTATCCGTGCGCTTGCGGATTTATTTCGTGTGTCGCTAAAATACCCAACAAGATTTCTGGCGCCGTTGCCGGGGAACAGTTGCTGTATTTATCTTCGAACCTAGTGGTCCTCGTATGTATCTTTTTTGTTTTCCTTCTACCTCTACCCCCGTTACCCTTCGAGATATCCTTTTCTATTTTCTTTACTTCTACCTTTACCCCCACTACCCTTGGAAGGTTATCCTTATAAACACCTTCCACCTTCGAGGAGTGAACCCTTAGAGCCACCCTTGTCAAAACTCATTCTTTCATCTAGCTATCGGATTCACCCCTCCCTCATGGAGCTAATTCAGGATCTTTCCTTCTTGGGGTCAATTCATGAGAGCCCCCTCGATCATGTGAGAGACTACAAGTGTCTAATTGAAACTCTGAGTTAAATCGAAGAATCATTGGATGCTCGGAAAAGGGAATCTTTCCCGCTATCCCTCTCCAGGAAAGCACGAAATTGAATAAGGATTCTCAGTCTCAAGCAAGGTGAGGAGGAATCGCTAGGAATGGTATGGGATCACTTCACCTTTTTGGCGGAAGATTGCCCAGTCCTCCACGTTCCCGATTGGATGTTGCTTCAACACTTCTGGTATGGGTTACGAAAGGACAATGCCATGCGGCTTAATGCTCTCTTCGGAGGCTCTTTGTGCACTTGGACACTGTTGAGGGAAAAGAGATCGTGGAAACCCTCCGAGATTTCAGCTCCCCCTTGCATCCCAGTCGATGAGGTGCCCGTCAGAAGAAATGTTGAGCCACCTAGACTCATCATCAGCCGAGCTGAGGCTTTAAGCTCTGGTTGAAGATACCATTCCTGAATAGTAGGAATCTAAGGGGAAGATTGCTTAGCGCAGAGTCTACCCTTGGGTTCCCCTCTCGTACCTCTTCTTAGACCGTCTCCCCGAGGCTGTGTCTCGTGGGAGGATGGAGAGAGTAGTTAGGAAAGGACGAATCATTCTCGGTCGCGATGACTTGTTCGGTCCTAGTTATGATCTCCTAAGGAGAGTACAATTGGCCTATCATGTTCCTACGTTGAGGTTTGAGCTGAAGTGCCTTGCACTGAAGTTTCGTATAAACCAAGACATCGGTCTCCGCTTTATAATCCAGTGGATTCATTTATCAGACCGAAGGAGCACGGTCATTTACCGATCGAATGGAGTACATTCACTTCATATTTTAAACCCATCGATCGATGCCGATTAGTCAGGAGAAGCTTAAACTTCATACTTTATGCTTGACTTGATCGATGCCCAATGGGAGTTGCACTTCCCAGCTTATCCATAACCTCCTATTGGAAGCTTAGGCTAGACCCGGGATGGCTCATCGTTTTGATGAGAACATCGGTCCATCTACCTAAGGTAGGATGACCTTAACCTCACCCTTCACCCGAACTCTAGCTCCTGAACGTACGCCGACCGTTCGAGTTTCTACTCTATCCTCTTTTGGAGGCCGAGTATTTTCCTGAGCTGAGTTTAGTCGGAGATCAGTTGATAGAGCGCTAGGCTCAGTGCTCAACCTTCCGTCTCCGAGGTTCACCCTGGTGCTATAGTTTCTCGAGTCCCGTGATCGCCCTAGGAGCTGTCTTAGCCTCCCTGGAATGATCATGACTGCTTTTAGCTTTGTCATCTTTTGGACTCGTGTTCGTTTATGTGGCACTAACCTTGCAGCTAGAGCTTCACTGCTTCATTGATGATTGGTGGTGAGATGGGAAGGACACCACCAATATGGCTGCAAGAGAAATCTCCCATGGTCGAGCTTATGACCATAATAAACAAAGCACTACCAGGAGATGAACTGGATTAGCATAGGTTTTATTTTCCATCTTCGAATAAAAGCAAGAACATGTTTTTGGCATAAGTTGTCCTTCGGGTATTTTCGGTCACTAACCTTTCAGGTGGAGATTGAAAAGAACGGTGGACAGGTGATGCCCAAGAACATGTGAGCTACATCAACTACAACACTTTGGTAAGATTTTGGTGAGGGAACATTTACAAGGGAAGCTTGATCTTCGCACACTTAAGTTTTGTTGCCTGGCAATGCAAACTCTAAGTGTGGGGGAGGTATGTGAGCATCCCGAGTAAATTTCCTTTCATGCCAAACCCTATCCTGGTGTGAAGGTGATGTCAGCTCTTTTATCTTGCCCGATTAGCTAGGTAAGTCCTGCTTTTGACTTTAAACAAAGCCCTTCCGGGAGGTTGCCCGAGGTTCACCGTCATATGTTCATGCTTATGTCCATTTTTGAAGATAGCTTGATCATGCCTGCATGTTTCCTTTTATCTTTGTTCATATGCTCTGGTTTGAATGTTCATGCGCATCTACATTCATAGACTGTTTTAAATTAAGCATGGTGCTTAGGTTAAAACTGTCTTCTTCAGTCAAAACAAGACATGGTGTCGAGTTTTGATTGATGAACTTTAGAGTTATATCTTCATAGATCTTGGTTGCATATATGTGGACTAACCCCTGCAAAAAATTGGCAAATTTAAATGGGTAAGTCATTGAGCTAAATTCAAATAGGAAGCTAAGTTGAGGTGTCAGACTCATGTTGCACATCATGCAAAGTTGGTACATATGACCTCTCAAAGGTCCAAGGTAAGTATATTCCCCCTTGTGTATGAAGTGTAACTTTGGTCTGACCCTTTCAAGCAAATGACATGGTGACAATAAAATAAACTAAAAACAACAAAAAAATTTGAATTTGAATAAAGGCTCTATAGTTCTCAAACCAGCAGAGTCCATCTTTTGTTTCCACTTTTTGCTTGAAGAAGACACTAGTACAAGCACCAGTGTGGGGGAGTTCTCTCAAGCTCATCATCAACATATTCACTTGAGAGCTCCCACACAAGGGCTGCACGACATCAGCTACCTCTTCATGATAAGGACAAGGTAAACTAGAGTGAGCTGGCTACCCCACGGGTCAGCCAAATCACCACTAGTCTTCCTTGATTCCTATATCCTTCAGGAGCGATGATATGTGCACCCTTATCTCACTCTCTATACCCATGACTTTGAATGACCTTCAATTCTTATCTAGTGAATCAAACTCAAATAATGGTGCTCAGCTTGCTCAACATGATTCCTGTGGTTGGCTTGCATATGTTTTATTCCTTACTCATTGTCTTGAGGCTTGTGAACAAATATCATTAGGGAACTCACGCTCATCTAAGTAGTTGATGTTTGTCATATGGTTTGATGATATGATCTTCGCTCTAAATGTTTGAGTGCTTGGGAATTTATTTACAAACTTGAAAACCCTTTGCAAAGCTCCTCTTTGATATGCCATAGTCCTACCAAAGCCATATGATGTTCTAGTTGAAAACCTTATACTCATATGCTGCTTGTTGTTGCATTGAGCTTTGTCAAATTCTGTGACCCTTGTGAGAATTCTCTTCATTACTTTCATGATCAAGATTCATGTGCACACCACCATTTTCCCCTTGCTATGCTTCTACACTGGAAGTTAGCATTGTATCATTCATCCATTTCATACAAATGAAGCTCCATATGTGGTGTGACCTCTCTCTCCAAAAGTGTCATTCAAAAAGAGACATGGGCTATGAAAAAAAAGAAGAGCGAGACACATACTCAAAAGCATGATGAAAGAAAAAAAGGGAAAGAAAGAATAGCCCATGTCCAGAAATAAAGGAGAAAAAGGCGAGAGATGGTCATGCAAAAAGGAGTTCCATAACTTAGATGGTAATAACTAGTGTCCATTCCGGGGCTAGTGTCCACCTTACCATACTCACCCACATTCATCATATATATGTATGGTAATATCTAGCACCCATTCCGGGCCTAGTATCCACCTTACCATACTCACCACACCCATACACGTGCACATCTTGATCTGATTGTACGAATTGCTTTTCTCCTAGATCCGGTCTTTGACTTTGCAATACATGTGATGCAAGTATGCCTTATCATTCATAACTACCTTGAGATCCACATATAGCCATCATGAGAAGTAGGATGAATAAAGGCAATATAATGCCTTGGTGAGGACATATATACACAATGTGCGATTTGAGAGAATCAAATGAGGAGCTAAGCAAGGTTTATTTTGAAAATCATTGCAAAACCCCGAGTTACTTGACATGATGAGTAGGAGTGACTTGATTCATGACCGTTCCATTCTTCAACTACCCAAGATGGCATGATAGACACTCCGCATAGTTCACAAGTGCAAGGTATGGTTTGGAATATCTCTTATGCTAGCTTCATACCTTTGGATATCATGTACCACCTTGATCTGACTCCCTTTACTCGGGACGAGCAAAGGTCAAGTGTGGGGGAGTTGTTGACGGCTGTTAAGTACCACTTTTAGGCCGTCAATACCTGCATAGAATAAACAGAAAGTGATCATCAACACTAGAATAGGAGCTTATACTGACAAATTCCACAAGTGGCGATGTATATCTGAATGCAGGTACTTAGCACAAGAAATAGAGCAAAAGCACACCTTATCCATCCACCTCATCGATCCAAGCCTCCTTATTCCAGCCAATGAGAGGCTACCGTGCAAAGTGCCACGGATTGCCGATGTCACCAATCCAAGGGAAAGAGGCCCGACGAATCAGACACCGCCACGTGTACAGCACAAGGATTCAAGGGCCCACAACCCGAGCAAACCGCCTCCAAACCACGTGGACACCTGGAACCGTCATGGGGACCCACCTGCCAGCCACCTGGAGAAAGCACAGGGCGAGTGGGGCCACCGTGGGGGTCGACCGACCCCTAGGATCGGCCGAACCGACATTATGTCGGTTCATCTCGGCCTTCCATGTGGTGGTCTCTAGTTGGTTCCTAGTTGCATTCCGGGGGTGCACAGGGTGTTCTCACGCCGGTGTCCGAGCCTATAAATAGAAGGGGAGGGGGTAAGAATAGAGACACATCCCAAGTTCTCCCCTCTTTCATTTCCTCACTTGGAGAGGTGAGTCCTCACCTCTCCATGTGTAGTTGGGTGTAGGTGCTATGTAGATGGTGGTGTGGGTGAGACTCCCATTTGTTCTTCATTTAGAGCAAAGTGAGTATTTCTGTATTTCCCTTTTAGACGAAAGTGATATTCATGCATGGGTGACATGTTCTTGAGTTCTTCATCTGTTCATCATTTAGAGGCTCGTGTTCTTCCTGACACGATCCTTTGATCTTGTTGATTAGATGAATAATTCTGCATTCCGTTTGTGTGAGTTATCTCATTAGATCTTATTGGAATACATTAATTGGTGCTTAGTCGTTTGACCTCGTGCCTCCTTGATTCAATGATGGGCAAGGTCTGGCCGTTCTCGCGGGTTCGTCGCTCCGTATTTATACGGAGTGCTATAGTATGCTACGGGAGTGCCTAGATGTAGTCGTATTATAGTAGTAATCGGTGGTGTAGACGTGGTGTCTAGACTACGGGTTATCCTTCGATTGCCCTGTATCCCACGGTTTGTCTTGGGGTAGGCCGCCGTAGTGACAGCCGTTGGACCCTTATGGAATCCCCCACGTTCGGATACAGGTGTAGGCAACGCTTTGCCGTGAACCGACTGTTATAGCCAGGAGGGTCCGGTGTCCGAAGCGAGATCCGTTGCAGCTTGTACCCCCTAGAACCGAGCACCCCATCATCTCTCTACCCAAGCAGGGGCTTGGTGTCCTTGGACCGACTGTACGAAGGTAGTACACACACGTTCCCTTGGATTCAATACCCTTCGAATACTCTGAGGTGAAAGCTACAACGGTATCTGTGCGCTTGCAGATTTATTTCGTGTCTCGCTAAAATACCCAACAGACATGCTTAGAGAAATCTCCTCATCGTTCACGATGTATGCGTGTCATCCTTATTTTGGGAGTGATTCCTCTGAATCGGTCATTCTATGGAAACCGAACCATTCACGGGTCATCTGTTTCCCTCTTTACCGGATCCAGCATCTTCAGCTTCCGCCTTTTCTGGTTCCTTCATCTTTATCTCTTCCGGTACCTCGGCTATAAATAACCGCCCTCACGCCCCTATGGAGAATGCACTTCTCCTTTATCCATGGCTCGAGATATAGATCCAGTGAGCTTTAGGCTTTTACTCTTCGGTTTCTCTCTTCTTCTCTAACTCATGATGGCTAAGAATTCTTGTGAAATAGCCTAGGGCATACTTCCCTCTCTAGTCTCCTTTTGTGAAGCCAGGAGGTCCAACAGCTAGAAGAATCCTTGTGATGCGTCGTGGGTGCATCAGCTGATGGAGGAGGGTGGAGGTTGTCCCTGGGCGTTGCGGAAAGAAGAACAACCCTATGTCTTCTTTCCCAGCAATCTTGATGGGGAGAGTTACCGCATCTGGTGATTCATCTTCATCAAATTTACGCTTTCTTTTTTGTTTTTCTCTTTCTTCGTCCCCATCACCTGTCTAGTGATGATGAATGTAACCTACCCGTAATGACTCATCCAAATTTGTCTTCTCAATGTGTTCTTCAGATCTATACTGTAATGTCACCATTGTAATCGAAGATGAGAGAAATAATATATATATATATTTGTTCTAAGGGCGATTTGTACATCGGCAAAACCTGAAACCGAACATGTCTCGATGATCGGCTATCCCATACTAAAGAAGATTAGACTTGCAATCGGCTGTAACTCGAGTTTTTAATCGGCCATTTTCAGGCTCTGATTTGACTAAGCTTCTACCCATATGCTTGGATAGTATTTCTTCAAATACTTCCCATTCAGCGCTCTGGCAAACTTCTCTCCTTCCAATGTTTCTAAGATATATGCATTGCCTGGCACACATTGGCTGATACGATATGGCCCTTTCCAAGTTGGTGACCACTTTCCGTACTTTGGATCTCTAGAGCCGATTGGTAATATAAGTTTCCAAACCAGATCTCCTTCGGCGAATTCTTTAATTTTGACCTTTTTATCATACCACCTGGCTATCCTTCTTTTATTATTTTCGATATTCTCCAAGGCTCTCAGCCGATTACCAGCAAGGTCTTCTAGTTCTTCTTTCATCATGGCTGAGTAGTCATCGGCTGACAATTGATCTTGTAAAGAAGTTCTTCTAGATCCGGTTTTTAACTCCCAAGGCAATACAGCATCATGACTGTACACCAATTGATATGGTGATACTTTGGTTGCCCCGTGGCATGCCATCCTGTACGCCCACAGTGCTTCGTTAAGGATTGTATGCCACCACTTGGGATTTTCATCGATCTTGCGCTTGATTAACTTGATGATGCCCCTGTTTGCTGCTTATGCCTATCCGTTTGCTTGAGCATAGTAGGGAGATAAGTTCAGCAATTTGATCCCCAGAGAATTTGCGTATTCCTCAAATTCCCCTAAAGTGAATTGACTCCCTTGATCGGTTGTGATGGTCTAAGGTATACCAAACCGATAGACAATATGTTCTTTAACAAAATCAATCATATTGCCTGATGTCACAGTCTTGATTGGGATGGCCTCAACCCACTTTGTGAAATAATCTATAGCCACTAGTATGAATTTATGACCTTTGCTCGATGGTGGGTATATCTGTCCAATCAGATCAATCGCCCAACCTCTGAACGGCCATGGCTTGATTATTGGGTTCATTACTGATGCTGGAACTCTTTGAATGCTTCCAAACTTCTGACACTCTTGGCATCCTTTGTAGTATTTGAAGCAATCTTCCAATATCGTCGGCCAATAATAATTATTATTTCTGATCATCCACTTCATCTTAAATGCCGATTGATGGGCTCCACAGACTCCCTCATGAATTTGCCCCATTAAGGTTTTAGCCTCTTCTTCACCGAGACATTTGAGCAGAACCCCATCGATGGTACGATAGTACAACTCATCTTCTAATAGAACGTATTTAATGGCCCTGTACCTTAATTGTTTATCAACCTTCTTGGATGGATCTTTCAGATAATCCACTATCTCCTTCCTCCAATCTTCGGCTGATAACTCCACAGTTAGAATCGGCCGATAACCTGACGCTCCTTGAGCCAGCCGATTAGCTTCACTATTGTGACAGTTAGGGATATGTCCGAGTTTTACTATCTTGAACTCCCGAAGTAGCTGAAGACATTCTTCATGATAAATCCTTAATATGTCATCTATGCATTCATATTCTCCTGCCAATTGATTTATCACGAGTTGAGAATCTCCAAATATCTCAACAACTTCAGCATTAACTTCTCGCAGTAGCTATATCCCCTTTAATACTGCTTGGTACTTAGCTTGATAGTTTGTTGAAGTCTTCTAAATTGGGATGGAAAACTCATAATTTTCTCCTTGGGGTGAGATGAGGACGATTCCAATTCCAGCTCCTACTCCACATGATGATCCATCAAAGAACATAGTCCACGGAATAGGTTCTACAACTGCAACCTTAGGTCCACAATGCTGAGTTACCAGATCGGCCATCACTTGCCCTTTAATTGCTTTGGCCAATTGATAGGTCAAGTCAAACTCTGACAAAGCTAAGATCCACTTTCCGATCCTGCCCTTCAAGATTGGTAATGACAGCATATATTTAACCACATCATCTTTGCAAACCACTGTGCATTCGGCAGTTAATAAGTAAGGCCTCAATTTTGTGCATGAGAAATATAAGCACAAGCACAATCTTTCTACTGCTGAATATCTAGTTTCTGCATCCAAGAGCCTTCTACTTACGAAGTATATGACTCGCTCTTTTCCTTCAAACTCTTGTACAAGGGCCGATCCAATAGCTCGCTCATTAGCCGATAAATATAATTTGAACGGCTTTTATCCTTAGGGGGCATTAGGACAGGAGTTTTCAAGTATTGCTTGATGTTATCTAAAAGCTCTCTATTGTTCTTCTCCCCATACAAATTTTTGATTGGCCTTGAGCTTCAGTAGAGGTGTGAATGGCTGAATCCTCTCAGACAGATTAGATATAAATCTTCTGATAAAATTGATCTTACCGATCAATGACAGAAGCTCTTTTTTGTTTGATGGTGCTTCTATTTTGTCTATTGCGCTGATTGATTTCTGTCCAACCTCAATTCCTCTTTCATGTATTAAGAAACCCAAGAATTGGCCAGCTGAAACACCAAAAGCACACTTGTTGGGATTCATCTTTAAACCATGCTTCCTTGTGCATTCCAATGTCTTCCGTAGGTCGGCTAGATGTTCCTTGTAACCCTTTGACTTGACAACTACGTCATCAATGTAGATTTCTACTATCTTGCCGATGAGCTCATGGAATATGTAATTCATGGCTCGTTGGTACGTGGCCCCAGCGTTCTTCAATCCAAAGGTCATGACAATGCATTCGTACAACCCGACATGACCAGGACATCTGAAAGCAGTTTTTGCAATATCTTCTATAGCAATGAATATTTGATTGTACCCAGCATTACGGTCCATGAAGCTGATGACTTTGTGCCCTGCAGTGGCGTTGACCAATGCATCGGCTATCGGCATCGGATAGCCGTCCATCGGCGTTGCTTTCTTCAAGTTCCTGAAATCAATGCATACACGCAGTTTGCCGTTCTTCTTGTAGACAGGGACTATGTTAGAAATCCATTCAGCATACCGACATTGCCGAATAAAACTAGCTTTGAGTAACTTTGTTATCTCGGCTTTTATATCAGGGTGGATTTTTGGATTACATTGCCTCGGGTGTTGCTGGAATGGTCGATACCCTGGTTTAATAGGTAACCGATGCTCGACAATGGATCGATCTAAGCCAGGCATCTCATAATACTCCCAAGCAAAACAATCCTTGAACTCCTTTAACAGTGCAATCCGTTCTTTCTTGTATTCTGCATCTACCTTGGCACTGATGTACGTCGGCCTTGGTTTGTTCCCATCTCCAAGATCTATCTTCCCCAATTCGTCAGTTGATGTAAACCCATGCCCAAGCTTCCCTTCATCTTCAATGAACTGATCCATTAAATCTTGTCATCAGAGCCGACTGCTTGAACCGGCTTTAGTCCGAAATCAGACACCTTGAGATACTTGGTATCCCATGCTTCTCCTGATATGCAGCTCACTCGATCATAGGTCCATCCTTGTGCTTCTGTAGCTGCCACTATCAAGAAGGTTTCTCCCTTGACCATCTCCACTGAATCTCTGATCCATTGGATGATGCATTGATGCATTGTAGATGGTATGCAACAATTGGCATGTATCCAATCCCGACCCAGCAGCAAATTATAAGATCCCCTCCCTTTAATGACAAAGAAAGCGGTTGGAAGGGTCTTACTGCCGATGGTGAGTTCCACGCAGATTGCACCTTGAGCCGAAGAGACGTTGCCTTCGAAGTCCACCAGCATCATGTCGGTTTGGGTCAAATCTTCATCAGACTTCCCAATCTTGCGCAGCATGGTGTATGGCATTAGATTGACTGCTACTCCTCCATCTACTAACATCCTGGTAACTGGTTTGCCATTTACAAAACCTTTGAGAAACAATGCCTTCAAATGTTGTCTCTTTTCATCATCTGGCTTCTCAAAGATAGCTTGTGTAGGTTCCAGTGTTAATTGAGCCATGCCAAGTTCTTCATCGGACACATCCGCCTCAACTGGAGCCTTGAACTCTTTTGGTAGGAGGACAACCATGTTTATATCAGCTTGTGGTTTGTCACCTTTCCCATCATCGGCCTTAGGCTTTGGACGCCAAACTTTGGACCGAACCTTCTTCTTGTCCAGCACGCGTCTTTCTTCTTCTTCCTGCTGCTCTAGCTGGCGTAGGCGCTGGACTCTCCTCTTCTAGGACTTGGTCAAACCATCTGGACACCATTGTGGATTATGCTTCTTGTATGATTGGCTTGACCCCTCATCATCCAGTTGTATAGTGCGTCCACGTTCAGGAGCTCGGCACATGATATCTTCATCAGGGACCAGAGAATCGGCCATCTCTTCCAGCTGATTGTTTGACTTTTCATTGACTCGGCCTCCCAGCCGATCATGAACATTGGCCTTGCCCCCCAGCCGATCGTGGATGCTGGCCTTGCACCCCAGCCGATCGTAGACTTAGATCCGTTGATTGCTGAATTCACGATGATCTCCTGCTGCAGGTCTTCTGTTATCGAAGCAAACCCTTTTGGATGAGCTGCTATTATTGTAAGCCCCGTTGCATTCTGGACAATTCTCTGCCGTCGGCAGTTTAATCCCTTCTTCCCAGTAGTACTTGAAGAACAGACACCTCCAATGTCCTTCGTTGCGCCGTGCCCACTCCTCTCTCCCTCTTGCTTTTTCTTGTCGGCGCTGAAACTTGTTGATCAGCATCTGGGACGTGACAGGTCGGCGTATCTTCAAGTCTCCTTCTTCGAGTAGCAACCCTTTTCCTTTGACATTGGTAACGGTTGCTTGTACCTTGGGATCGACAGCTCCTTTAATTTGAGCCGATTCAGATGTCAGCAGTTTAACACGTGACGTGTCCTTGCTAGACACTTCGACTGTATTAGTTGGGAACGGGTGCTGATCAATCTTCATCGTCTTTTCAGCTTTGGCAGGAGTTTCAAACTTGAGTTTCCCTTGCTCAATAGCTGACTGAATTTTTTGTCTGAAGATCTTGCAATCATTGGTGTCGTGCGACGTTGCATTGTGCCACTTGCAATACTTCATCCTTTTGAGCTCTTCTGCAGATGGTATGGTGTGGAACTGGGAGAGCTTGATCTGCCCTTGCTGGAGCAACAGATCAAATATCTTATCGGTCTTAGTGATGTCAAAGCCGAATTTTTCTGGTTCCTTCTTACCAAAAGGACAAGACACTGTCTTCTTGCCTTTGACCCACTCTGCGAACCCTATCATGTTATCTTCATCTTCTGAGTCAGAGTAATCCACATAAGACACCTTCTTTTGGAAATTCTTCCTAGGCTCATAAGATCTTGCAGTCTCTTGACTCATCCGACTGACCAGCTGGCTGAGACTCTCAAAGTCAAGTGATGCATATTTTTCTCTCAAGGTTGGCAATAGACCTTGGAATGCCAACTCAGCTAGTTGTTTGTCTCCCAGGTTCAGACTATAGCATTTGTTTCTGACTTCCCTAAATCTCTGAACGAATCTAGCAATAGTTTCATCATTCCTTTGCTTGAGCCTGGTCAAATCAGTAATCTTCATCTCATGGATGCCAGAGAAGAAATAATTGTGGAACTGCTGCTCTAGATCAGACCACTTGATGATGGAGTTAGCTAGCAATGAGGTAAACCATGAGAATGCTGGCCCTAAGAGGGATGAAGAGAACAACCGTATCCTGAGTGCATCAACATTCCCTGCTTCCCCACACTGGATGATGAACCGAGTGATATGCTCCATTGTGGATGTATCATCTTGACCAGAGAACTTTGTGAAGTCTGGTACCTTGAATCTTGGAGGGAAAGGTATCTGATCATAACCAGATGGATACAGTGTTCTGTACATGCAGGATTGCTGCTTAGGTTTCATCCCATATTGTTTCTGCAGCATCTCTGAAAAGTGGTCAATCAACTCCTGCTTCATGTGAGATTTCAACTCAGCCGACACTTGCTCGATCGCTTGCATCTCAGCTGATGGAGTCTCTGGAGGTTGACCTTCCGAGGTTCTTGGCTGTGGATTTGGTGCCGTTGATGTCTCTGCTCCAGAAGAACCTTGCGTATTTAATTGACCTATTATAGGTGGGATCTGACCGATCGGCTGACCAGCCGATGGAGCTGGTTGATGCAAATTCAACTGGCCTGAGATAGCCAATTGATTTAGGAGCATTTGCATCACTTGCGCAGGATCCACCAGTTGCTGTGGTGCTATTGGTTGTCCTGCCATCCCTTGGTTGATCGGCTGTTGAGGCGACGATCTTGTATGAGCAACTGTGTTAGCTGGGGTTAATACAGGCTACATTGATGTTGACTATTGCACAGGAGCAGTCTGCACAGGCATCCCTAGCATCGGCTGCTGAGCCGATTTCTGAGGTGGAATAGGAGCCTTCCTTTCTGTCGGTATGACCATATGAGCATGAGCTGGACTGATCTTGACTCTTTCAAAAGTCTTACTCCCGTAATTGAAGTAGACAAACTCTACTCCTTCCTTGGTCATAAGCACGGTCCCTGGAGTACCTCCAAACATAGCTTGATAAGATTGTGGGTACTTCACTTCTGGAACTTCCTCAGGGTGGGATTCAAAGAAATTTGAGATATCAGTCTCAAAATGATCACGAGGCAAATCCCATCCTGCAAGCTTTCCATCCTGATTTCTCATGGCAGGATACTTCTGATAATGATTCTGCACTGAGAATGTCTGATCCTGAGTCTTGGATTGTGCTGAATGTGTTTGTACCGCAGGCATTGTAACAGCAGGGTCTTTAGTCATATCTCCAATACTTTGATTCTGAATCGGCTGGGAATCCGATGAAGAACCAGGAGCAGCTGCATTGATCTGTGGAGACGGTGTAACCCCTACTGTTGAATCATCAATCGGTAGAGAAGCCGATTGGTCTTTTTGGAACACTGGAGGAGTTTGATTTGGTTGGAAGTACGCAGGTCCCAGGTATCCTCCTTCTGCTCCTTTCTTGAGCGTTTCAGTCAGACAATTCTGGATAGTATTTGCAAGAACCTTGGCTTGATCAATCATTGTCTGATGCATCGCCTTGTTCATCATATCTTGAAGCCCTTCGGGATCGGCTGAGAAGGTAACTTGCTTAGGTGTTGGCAAAGGATTTTTCTTGTAGACTCCACCTTTAGTCTGGCCGTATGTTGCCAAGCATAGCTCTTCATAATGCTTCATGTGAGCTTTAAACTCTGCTTTGTCTGCATCTTTCAGCTGATCCCTAGTGATTGCCTGAACGTTGCTCTGGTCAACTTCGTTGTTACTCTTTGAGTTCTTCGTCACTGTTGACTTTTTCGTGTCCCACTGGGCGTGCCAAAAGTGTGTTGACACGAAAATAGGACGTCACCTCCACGCGCGACACACGTGACTCATCGGTCTATAGCGAGGCGTGCTAGCCAATCTGACCTATTGATTGACAATGGAAAATACTAGGGATCGGCTAGAGAACCGATGGCCTTTTAGCGACACATGTACCAGCCAATCGGCCGATACGAGTAAGCAGGATCGGCCGGCTCGAGAGCGACCGAGGCGTGATGGCGTGGATAAGAGATCGGCTGGAATCGGCCGATCGTGACGTCAACACTCGAACAGGTCGGAATCAGCTGCGGTGTTAGAAGCAGATAGGATCTAGGTCGAGTGGGATAATTTGTGATAATAGCTAAAAACCACAAGAATTGGAACAAAGACTTACAGATCTAGCTAATATCGGTAAGGGGTGAATAAAGAACTAGATGAAACCTCAGCGATGCGCCCGGAGGTTAAAGCCTAGGGTTATTCGGTAAAACGGTACTCACAAGCTTGCCGGAAATCGATCGATGCAGCCCGACGAACTTGAAGGACGGCGTTGTAGAAAAAGAGAAAAAGTAGATGTTGCCGAAAAGTAGATGTTGTAAAGTAGATGCTGTAAATTGTAAAGGGTTTGCCTAGAGGCGGTTTGTTTGATATTGGTGTGTACACTTTTTCCCGACCACGCAGGGTCGCTATTTATGTCCTGAGGACAACCCGACTCCTAGCCGATTACGGCACTATTTACTTGCATCTAAAGAAAATAAACACTTCTAAAAATAGAAAAGGACTCTCGCAGGAGTCAAAAACTCCCTAAAAACTGACTCTTGACCCGTTGTCAATCGTGGATTGACCCGCCTCCGCCGTACTTTCCTTTTGGCGTATCTTCTCGATTGCCGCCTTCTTTCTTTCCATCGGCCGATCCTCCGTTTGACCATCGGCCGATTAGTTTGACCCGCTGGCCCATTGATAGAGCTTGGACTTCTTTGACCGTCGGCGAGTTCTGTTGACCATCCTTCTCTCTCTTCAATCGGCCGATTGCTTCGTTTCCTCATTGGCTGCTTCTTCTTATCCTTTTGACCTATTTTTCCAAAAAACGGTGTCAACACTATCCTTTGGGCATCGCCATAGATGTGCTCGTGAAGGTCGGACACCACTTCATCTACATAGACTTCGTGGTTGAGGACCGGAGCATCCAAGCACCGATGGATGGTCACTCCTGGCTGTGATGAGTGATTGACAACGTGGTGTGGACTGACTCTTGGCCGAGTATTGCAGGTGCTGGTTGCGGCTTGATTCATGTTGGTGCAGGTGAAGAACGGGCGCGAAAGGTCTTAGCCTTGCGGGGCCTCCGAGGAGTGGAGAGACAAGTAGGCTCGGCTCGATGGACCCGGTGGCCGAACGGGATCAAGTGCGGGCCGCATGGTGGCAAGAAAAGCAAGACGAAGTTGTCGATCGGAGCCGGTGCTGGGTAGCGGCTCACGACCGGAGTCTGCACGCGAGGTTTGCGGCGGTTCACCACAAAACCGTCGGGTTACTTGGTTAAGCCACAAAACCAAGACCAGAGGCTCGGCGGGCGGAGATGGAATCCGGGCGCGCCGAGAAGCTTCGATACCGGGGGACATGCGGCGGGATCGCAGGGCTTGCGTCGGGAGGACACGGACTGCGGGGAAGGCGTGGCCACCCGATTAAGAGGAGTGCTACTTGACCATATTGCCCCCGAGGGGTTTGTATCTCAGTTTAAGTCCTAGGGTAGCTTGGTCTTTTGCCCAATCCAGAGGTACTCATATAATAGCTCTAGGGTTTCTGGGCAAACCATCCACC
Source organism: Cenchrus fungigraminus (assembly GCA_036936925.1). Classification (NCBI taxonomy): domain Eukaryota; kingdom Viridiplantae; phylum Streptophyta; class Magnoliopsida; order Poales; family Poaceae; genus Cenchrus; species Cenchrus fungigraminus. The sequence continues at coordinate 39,242,802 of CM072772.1, forward strand.
CGGACTGCTTCTCATTTCCCTACTCCATAGGCTTAGATTTTCTTGACCGTTTTGTAGAGAATCTGACCTCCGAGTGTATGGAAGCTTTCATGGTTGCGTTGATTTCTTTCTTATAGCTCGTGTGATTTTCATGTCTTTTTTGGGCTATTTTCGTTGGATTTTCGTGCGCGGCTTGTTCCTCCGATTTTGAGGTGTTTGGGTTCGGATTTCTTTGTGGGGATCATGGATAGATGTCTTGTGCATATTTGTGCTTGATCTTGACCCCTCAAACTCCGGATTTGGCCTTGGATTTGAGGATTTTGGGTGGAACCCTAGCTTTTTGGTAGAGCTCGATTCGAGATCGATTCCCGGCGATTTAGTTGGTTTGAGGCCTCAAGTTTTGGGGCATAGCATCCCCTAGGGACGCTTCATATCTCCCCCAAATCTTGCCTCAAGAGCTTAAGTCATTTGGAAGATCCATCGATCGGAAGTTTGAGGTTGTTTCTCGGGTTTCCCGGCTGTGCTAATTCGCACCCGGTGGACCGTCCGCGAGGTAACCGCGGAACGTCCGCGACGTCACCGCGGACCGTCCGCGAGGTGCCTGACAGCCCGGCTGTTCTTCGTGTTCGTGCGAGTTCTTGAGCGTCTTTCGTTCGATCCTTTTTGTCGGTGGATTTTTGGTGCATGAAGTTTGTGGACGGTCCGTACTAGAGTGTCGGACGGTCCGTGACGAGGCGGACGGTCCGCGGGTCCATCACGGACGGTCCGTTTTTCTCGGTGCACCACTGGAGGTTCGGGTAGCAATTTCGGACGGTCCGTCCCCTACCCGCGGACAGTCCGTGCCCTCCTCGCGGACAGTCCACCCGGACACTACAGACAGTCCGCCTGGTGCTTTCCAGATTGCCTAAGTCCCTCGCTTGTTGAGTTGTGTTTCCACTTTGGATTGGTTTGGGACTTGTTCCTAGGGTTGGTAGGTCTATTGTGACTACGTGACCTTGGCAAGCTCGTGTGGGAATCCGTGGTTGTGATTTTGGGGCATTGTCGAGTTCGACTTCTTGGAGAAGAACTTTTATCGGCTCCCATTCACTCCCCCCTCTCTGGTCACCTAATCGGTCCTTCAGTGTTGCTCGAGATGAGAGAAAGGGAGAATCCACCGCTCATCCTTGGGAGGCCTTTCCTCAATACCGTCGGAGCTACTATCGATGTCGGGAAGGGGGAGATCAAGTTCGACATCACCGGCGAGAGGAGTTCCTTCAAGTTTCAACCACGCTTCGAGGTATGCAACATGATCAAAGTTAAATACATTCCACCTCATCATCACGTTATCAAGGAAGAACCAAGGAAGAAGGAAGAGCCGAAGAAGAAGGAAGCAAAGGAAATCAAGGAAATTGTCGCATCCGTCAAGATCAAGGAACAAAAGCCGCCTGTGAAGACCAAAAAGATGACTAAGCCGGAGAATAAACCTGCGCCAAAGATGGTGCGGAAGTGGGTACCCAAGATTGCAACACCCACAAAGAGCGTTGATCTGAAGTAAACAAGTGAAGAAGTTTAGCCATGGACTATAAACGAAGCGCTAGGCAGGAGGCAACCCGTTTCATCGAGTCAAGAATAAGCTACCGGGAGGACAACCCGATCAAGATTTTTTGAGTCTTTCAAGTAAGTTGGTTTTAGAATTTCTACGCAAGACATTCATAGACTCTTAAAGTGGTTGGATAATGTTTATAGTTATAAATTTTGTTTGGTTATTTTATTTGGATCATAAACCCTTACAATAGCCATCCTATGTGTTATTTGCATCTTTTTGAGAAACCAAAACCAAAGAAATTCAGAACCTACCTAAACCTTTCATCCTCTTCATGATGTTATGGTTGACTTGTTACAAGAGCCATCCTATGTGTTATTTAGCGTTAAAAGCAAGACTTCTGGGTAAAGTTTATCAAGCACCTCATGAGAAGACCATGAAGCCCGGCACAAGTCAAGCAATGAAGTGAAAATGACTCCAAGAAGCCCAAGGACCAACTCGTGAAGGCAGAAAACTACGAGGACCTAGACAGAAAATGTTGAAGCTTGCACGATAAGGAGCCCTATCCAAACCGCGGAGAAACTGACGCCAAGGTCCCACATGCAGAGGATGGAATCTTCCAGAAGACACGAGAAGCGTCACCGACGAATGAGGCCACGAGATGGGCCAGAATGGGCCTAGGCCGGTCGGCCCAGCCCATTTCTGGGTCCATTCGTCGCCCCCTTTGACCTAGACGACCCTCGGGCTATTTATAGTCCCCCTGCCAAGAGCCACGCATCAATTAATTCGCCATTCGCCTCCGAGGAGTAGAAAAGAGAGGAACACCATTCCGGAGAGGAGAGAGTCGAGCTAGTTGTGTAGGGTTTCCCTAGCCGGTGTGGGAACCTTGCAAGGAAGACCACATCGGAGTTCCAGGAGCTAGGAGCAAGATCAAGGAAGGATCCCGGTGGTGATCTTGTCCATGTATCATTCATGATGTTGAATTATCAAATTGCAATCCGATTCTTAGCGATCAAGTGCTTTCTCTACGACTTTGTCTTCGATGGGGTTTTCTCACTTCACGATCTATCATCGAGATAGATCATATAGGGTGTTCTTGTAGCCGTGGTGGCTAGAGGTGCATGTCTGACCTACCAAGCGATTTCATCTTGTCCTTTGGACTCGTCCTAGGCTAATCCGCACGAATAGGGGTGCGTCGTGACAGGACGGTGGCTCCAAAAGGCAGGTGTCTTCGGAGTTGGAACGGAAGCCGCGATTTAAAGAGGCTTTTTATGAGATTCGATTTTCTTTGTTCATCTTTGCTTGGAACTTCAACAAGAGCTTGATCCAATCTCTCTAGATTGGTTTGACCTATCCCTCTCTATCTCTTGCTACCTCTGGTTTTCCTTAGATTAGATTCGTTTTCTTGGTATTCTTTAGATTAGATGTATAAGCACTTCCTTTGAAGATCAAAGTGTTCTCGACTCTAATAGATTGGTTCTTGCATCACACATGTGTTCCACAGATTCGATACCTTGGGTTCACACTTAAGGGAGGAAGGGTCCCTTGACTATGACAGCGGATTTGTCCGCTTGCAATCCAAACGAAGTTTGATATGCATATATACCGTCAACAAGGAGGTTGGAGAAGATGGAGATAGAAAAGAAAGAAGCTCAAGACCTAAAGGCTGCCAAAGCAAGATCCACATGTGTAGAATGCAGGGAGTGTGGCCATGTCCAAAAAGATTGCCCAGAGGAAGCAAAGATGCTAGACAACATGAGGAAGGGTGATTTGTCGAACTTCCGCTATGGGTAAGGTAGACCTCAATTTAATGCAAGTTCGTCCATTCCAAATTCGGTTCCTCCTCGTATGTGTTGACGGTCGATTTTGGTACACCTCGCTATGAGTTTACCGCCAACATTTACACATATTTGATATCCTAACTAATGGTACTAACCCCCTTGATATTAGAAGTTCACACTTGCATATGGTTTTTGGAGTATGTTGTTTACACAGGTTTTAAGCGCTTAAAGGAGTACTTTCGGGTAAAGTTCATCAAGCACTTTATGAGAAGATCATGAAGCCCGTCACAAGTCAAGACATGAAGTGAACATGACTCAAAATGACCCAAGGACTGAAGCATAAACACGTAAAACTCTGGGGACTTGGAGATTTACCAACGAGATCAACTCAGCCCAAGAAATATTCTCACAGCCCAGAACAGCATGATCTTTCGATGCAGATTCGGAGACATAAACGTCCTCTAATGGCAAAATTTTGAATACGAAAGTTGTGGCCTCAACGATAGCTTCAATTTGGACATATGCAAGGCCCAATTCGAGTCAAGAAGCTAGGAGATATGGCCCCCGAAATACCTACTGCGCAGATAAGTTCGAAATCAGACAGATTATCTTCCGAGGCTGTTTTGGGGATCTTATCTTCGTCTCCTAGGAAAGCAATGAATACCAGAGTTGGAGATAATTTCGTGGCACACAATATGGACACCGAATTTGCATTATTTGGAGTCCGAACGTGAGAGATATGGTGCCGGCAAGGAAGGGCTGCGAATCCGAAAAATCTGGATCAGGCTGATTTTATGAAAACCAAGTTTGCTTCTCTCCCATGGAGGATATCGTGCAAGTCAAGGTGGAGCACGCCCCAAGGCACCCCAAGGGTATAAATACAACACCCTAGGCACCCCAAGATGGGTAACCATTCAGATCCATTCATCAGAGAGCCGCCGACACGAAGGAGAAGCACCGGAGGAAGCCGACGGCCACCGCAAGTCCTCGAGTTGCCTAGGAGATGGCCTAGTCCATGCCCTAGCCGCCATGGTTGGCCCTGTGTGGTGAAGCCATGGTGGAGGTCCAGAGCCATGCCTTGAATTCGTCAAGGCATTTGTACATTCAACATTCGATGGTGATATAATCATATCTTGTCTCTACTTTGAGTTACTTCGATGCGTGCTTTATCCATATGTGAGTCTAGCATATGACTTTAGTAGGAATAGATCTAAACGTTGTCTTTCTCTTACGGATACATCGTAGTAGTGCACGGACAGAGGATTGTCGTTCGGTGATGATTATTTACCATAGTGACACTATGGTGAAGGAGAAAGCGGCGAGCGAACGTGTAATGTTGAGTCGAGATGACTCATTCTCATGTTGTAAGATTAGATTGGTTCGTCACCTTGGCCGGAGTGGCAACAAGAAGATGATAGGCTAGGGTTACCTTTGGTTGTTTACCTTTATGGCTAGGTGGATGTGATCCATACATCCTTTTATGTTTGTATGATCTTTATGCAATCAATGCTTCATGTTAGGTTAGATTGATAGATTAGATGCAGAACCCTTGGAGTTTGCTTCCGATCCTTGGATTGACAAACCTTGGGGGAATACTTCGAGGCAAGAGCTACAATTGACCCGTGTGCTTGCGGTCGAAACTTGATGTGTTATTTAACCGTCAACAGTATGCAATTGAAGGAATTCATGGACAAGCAAGCTAAGATCAACAAGGACACCATCACTAAGTTCAAAGCCATAGACAAGGTGTTAGAGAACATCGATAGCAAGCTGACGGAGGTGGGAAGCTCCAACCATCAAGTGCTCAACATGACGAAGATGCTCGAGACAGAAGTGGGATAACTTGTCGGGTGCCTATCCGCTAATTAGGGGAAGCTACCGGGACAACCTCAATGTCCCGAGACGGCGAAGGCCATTCAAACTCGTTCGGGGAAGGAGACCGAGGATCCGGATCATTCCGCGGGAGCTAGAAAACCAAAACCATCTATCGACGTGGAGGAAATTGCTAAGGAGAAGGTTACCGAGATCATCACCGGAGAGCCCGAGTTTGAGATGCCGGGAGAAGACACAAAAATGCCGCAACTCAAGCCACGCTACTTCCGAGTTAAACTAGATAAACATTTTGAGAAGTTTGTGGAAGTGGTGCGCAGGTTAAGCATCAACATGCCGCTATTATTCGCTCTTCAAGTTCCTACATACTCACACTACTTCAAAGATATACTTGGAAACAAGTATGAGATAGCAACACTCGCGGTGGATCACGTCAAGATGTCCGAGCAATGTAGCGCCGCTATTGCAAACGGACTAGGGAAGCAAAGAGACCCCGGATGCCCGATGATTCCATGTTCCGTTGGTTCCTTCAAGTTTCAGAAAGCATTATGCGACCTTGGAGCAAGTGTGACTGTGTGAGTGTCATGCCAACAGATGTGTTCGAGAAGCTACGCTTACCGGAGCTAGAGCCTACGGCCATGTGTTTGGAGTTGGGTGACAACTCCATTCGCTATCCTTTGGGCATAGCCGTAGATGTGCCCATGAAGGTCGGACACCACTTCATCCCTGTCGACTTTGTGGTGCTCGAGATGGGAGAAAGGGAGAAGCCGCTGCTCATCCTTGGGAGGCCATTACTCAAGACCGTCGGAGCAACCATCGACGTCGGCAAGGAGGAGATCAAGTTCGACATCAACGACGAGAGGAGTTCTTTCAAGTTTCGACCACGCTTCGAGGTATGCAACATGATCAAAGTTAAATATATTCGACCTCATCATCGCATTAGCAAGGAAGATCCAAGGAAGAAGGAAGAGCCGGAGAAGAAGGAAGCGAAGGAAATCAAGGAAGTTGTTGCATCCGTCAAGATCAAGGAACAAAAGCCGTCTATGAAGACCCAAAGATGACTAAGCTGGAGAATAAGCCTGCGCCAAAGATGGTGCGGAAGTGGGTACCCAAGATTGCAGCACCCACAAAGAGCGTTGATCCGAAGTGAACAAGTGAAGAAGTCTAGCCACGGACTATAACGAAGTGCTTGGTGGGAGGCAACCCGTTCGTCGAGTCAAGAATAAGCTATCGGGAGGACAACCCGATCAAGATTTTTCAAGTCTTTCAAGTAAGTTGGTTTTAGAATTTGCTATGCAAGACATTCATAGACTCTTAAAGTGGTTGGATAATGTTTAGAGTTATAAATTTTGTTTGGTTATTTTATTTGGATCATAAAACCTTTACATGTGTCATCCTATGTGTTATTTGCTTCTTTTTGAGAAACCAAAACCAAAATTTCAGAACCAACCTCAACCTTTGATCCTCTTCATGATGTTAAGGTTGACTTGTTTTACATGTTAAAAACACACAAGTAGAGCCATGCTATGTTCCTAGATGATCTTTAATTTTCAGCGTATGGTAGGACTCGCGTGAACCTAGAAACTTGACTTTTGGTTTGTTTAAAATTCATATCCTTTGGTTTCTCTAGAGTTAGAATTTTTCTAAGCCTCATTTAATTTTATTTCATTCAAAATCTTTCTCTCACATTTAGCCAAAATTAGAACCTAAACCTATGCCCCCATGATCAAGCCGGGAAAAGCTTGCTCTCAACTAATGGAAGCAAACAATACCGGTGCGAACAAAAATAAAAGTAGTCGAAAAATATTTTCGACTTACATTTGTTTTTGATGCTTAAAAACTCCTCTAATTATATTTGGTCTCATTGCTAGCTCTGAGTTTAATTTTATTTTTCGAAATTAGAGGAGTACTTAGCTTGAAAACATGATTAGAGGAAGGTAATTGAGTTCACCTAACCACACATGCACCATGATGTGGGGCAAGGGAGCATGGAGGAGACTCAAAGCAAAGCAATCAAATGGGAGACTCAATCATGCAAGAAAAGGAGTGGACGAGAGAGCTTGGGCGGTGCAACCCCGTGGAGCACGCGGACACAAAGCAACAAAGGAGCATGGACTTCACTGGAGAAAGACGGAGCCAGGAGGAGCAGCAGGCGACCCAGGCCAGTCGGCCCAGGTCGGCTGGCCCCACCCCCTTTTAATCCCCCTGGTGCCCCCCTTCAACAGGTAAGTCCCTCGTCCAACTCTCAGTTCATGTTCTTGAGCTCTATGTCTAAAACCTCCAGAAACATTGCTTCCCATCTCGAGCGTCAATTCGTCCATCAAAAACCACCATAAATCCACTAGAATATCACCCTTCCATATACTTTCTTTGTGTGCCTTGCTACCGGTTTATAACCCCGGATATACTTGTGGGAGTGAGAGTAACAAAAATATGGAAGGCAACCTCAAACTTCCTCTCCAACAAGAAGGGATCATCATCATTGAAGGCTCCATAAACAAGCTCTTCGAGGAGGCACTCGGTCTCCGAGTCTCCCCGAAGCATGGAGGAGGACACGGCACCACCGAGGAATGACACTTTGCTCCTCGGTGGCCTGAGGGCCACACGAAGCTCGTCTATGCGGTTCACCGAACCGCAAGGACGTACGGAGGAGCCGCCCGTCCGACCTCGTCGCTCGACACGATCATCCGCTCCACCTCCAGACACTCTGCGGTATTCCAAGTATGGCTTTATCATCAAGACAGAGGAGGAGGAGGAGAAGCTCACTCGCCTTGAGGAGAGGCTTGTGGTGAATGTCGACTTCGACGACCAAGCTGTCCAAGTGTTGGGCTTTCACACGGACATTTACTACTTGTTGGGAAACCTACGTTGGGTGCAATTTTCCAACGGGATGTCGGCAAACACCCACAAGGAATTGGCCCCGGAAATTCTTATGACCATGGCGCCGATTCTTGATGAAGGAGTGCCGAGTGTTTCATTCCGTTTGGAAGGAGAAGAACAAGTGGTTCCCTATGAGTACATTAGAGAGCTGCTTGGTTTTCAAAAGGGCGCCCCGGAGCAAGTGGACGTGAAAGGGAATGCATTGGAAGGATTTTGGAGAATGATCGCGAGAGAAGCTAATCGGCAAAGGAGTACTATCTGGAACCCCATAATCAAGGTGTGTCACTCATGCATGTGCAAAAGGGTTTTGGGGAGGATTAAAGAGACCAAAATTACAGACATGGAGTTGAACTGGCTTTACTCGGCTTTAATTGTTGGGCAGCCAATTGACCCCTCATACCTTATGATCAACCGGTGGTGTCGTGAAGCAACATCAGGATCTGGAGATATTGGTTCGGAGTGTTATCTCTCCACGGTGGCCATCTCATTGAGACCGGGAATTACAAGAAACCTGAAGTATCTCCTCACCGGGTCTTCCTTAGGAATTGAATATTTGAAGCAAGGAAAATATATAAGTTGAGATGAGAGAGGAGGCTTCAAAGGGGCCAAAGTAAATTTACCCCTACCTAATGCAAGGCTAAGATTATTTATTGAGGGGAAAGAAGATTGGTTAGAGGAAGGACTTCTTGTGCCGGCGAAGAAGAACAAGAGAGGAAGGATTATAGAAGAAGGATCTTCCGCATCCCAAGAAGAAGGTGCTCCCCAAAATTATGTGCCACCATATGGAGGAATTCCGGTGCCGCCAAGACACTACGGAGGTGTACCAATGCAAGCATGGAGGAGTGGTGCAGCCATGCCCCTACCAACTCATTTTGCGGTACCCAACGTAGCCTTTGCGGAGCAATATGCACACCTTCCTCAACCACAACAAAGTGTGGCCATCATTGGAGGATATGCTGCAAGAAACATGCAAAATGTCGCAGCCATCCAATCCAATGAAAATCAAATGGGTGAAGGAAATGCGAACATTGCTTTTGAAATAGGCCGCCTTCACCTAGCACCGCTGGAGCAATTCATAGGAGGAGCGGTGCAATCTTATTATGAGCACGGGTACAATAACCAAGATTACCAAAACCAACCGCCGGCGGAAGATTAGAGAGAGGATAAGCTTGTTTTACTTTGTTTGATTTTTCTTTTTCCTTTTCTTTAATTTTCAGGTTGTGTGCGCCTATGTAAGCGTAGCATTTTCAGTTTTTATTTATTTTCAGCATGTGTGTTAGTTTCTATTTCATCATGAATAAAATCACCACCATGTTTTTACCTTTGAAAAAGATAAAAAGTTTGTGCCATGATGATATATGATGATAGTTACCGCTTTGCTTATCTTTGTACTTGTTTTATGCAAGATTAAGCTAATGATCTCTTAAAATACAAATCTGAAATTAATCTAAATGCTAGCCTAAACCTTTGCGGAGATTATGATAAAAATGAGACCTATAGTTTTTCGTATGCTCTCAATTTTTGGATGGGTTAAAGATGATTTATTTTTGTTGTTAAAAGTAATGCTAACCTTGTCATTAATACCACTTGCATGTTGCTCTACCTATCCAGAGCAATATATATATTTGAGTGCAAAAACTTAGTATACAAGATTTATTTTTGGATGGATTAATTCAGGGCTTGATTTCTCTGGCCCGAGACTAAGATGCTGGTCATTCCGTTTTTGCGTACCTATCTTATTGCTAGCCTTTTTATCCGTGCATTGTGTATCTCCACATCGGAAATTTCACAAACCTTGCCGGATATCCACCCTTAAACCCAAATATATCATCTTTTGTGTTTACCTCCTTGACCACAACCTATCATTTGAGGATGGATCGTCAACTCGAGGAAGATCGCAAGATGGTGCCAAGATTGATGATTTTAAGTATCTCTCCAAAGGAAAAATATTTTCGGTACCTACCTTATCTCTATCACCTCTTTGCCCGAGGACGAGCAAACGTCTAAGCATGGGGGAGGAGGTAGGTACAATGCAATTTAGAGTTCAAGGGGAGTAATAAAAAAAGAAGAAGAAAGAGAAAAAAGAGACAAAGAAAAAAATATATATGAAAAAATATGAGTATGTATAAAAATAAAATAAAGTGAACACCCCGGTTCTCTAAATGCATTAGGAATTTCAAAAAGCTTCAAGATCAAGATCCAAACTCATCTTTCCAACCATGTGCAATCCGACAACGAGGACTTCCTTTGTGCCTCGGGATCATTCTTTGCCATTTGCACATTGTGACGCCCCAGGTTTTTAATTAGCAGTATTAGTGCTAATGACCCAGTCAAACACGTTGACTTTGGTCAAACCTTGGTCAACCTGGGTCATCACCTCGAAAACCTAGCCAACAATCACCCATGATCATCTTCAGCAAGTCAACACACATTGGCAGGGTCAAAACCCTAGTCAACATAGTCAAACCCCTTAGTGTCCACACCCTGTCCTGGAACTTTTGCCACGTTCTCCAAATTTTGTTTAAACACTCAAAAATTGGCCAATATAGAAGTTGTGTAGTTTTTCATGGGACACATTTTTGTTTTTGGGTGGACATTCAAATTTTGAGAGGAAAACGTCCAAAAACTCGGTCAACACAGACATCTGCCCTTTGACCGCGCCGAGAAAATGCCCATCTTGGCATTACGTTCCCAGCCAAACCAGTCCACAAAACCCATGCCACCCTTTACAAGTTTTGTAGGTGGTTAGCTCCTCTACAACTTTGGTATCTACACATTTTGAAGTTGCAATTCAAAATTTGGAAAATTTCATGTTTGAACTTCGGCCGATTCAAATGTTCGGCTGTTTCCTGGCGCTCTGGCCGCGCTCTCGTGCCAGGCGCGTTGCGCCCGCGATGCCTCGGCGTCCGGGCCCCCCTTCCCCGTCGGTTCGCCATATCCTGAGGTCCGGCACCATCATTGGCGCCTGCAGCCCGAGCAACGCCTGTGGACGCGTTCCTCCACGCGTGGACGCCCGCCAGCGCCGTGGCCGGGTCCCCGCCGCGCCGCCCGCTGGCAACTCGCCTGTGCAAGCGCCTGCCGCGCCCGGGCTCTCTCTCCTCTCCTTCTTTTCCTTCGAGGCAAAGCCACCGCGCTCCCACGCTTCGCTCGACCGCTTATAAAAGCGAGCCCATCCTCCCCGCGTGCGCACACGCCTCCGCCGAACCGCCATGGCCGCCGCCGCCGCGATCAAGACCCTCCTCTAGCTCCCGCCGCCGGTCCACCCCTTCAACCTCTTCTCTAGGTCCCAGTGGAGCTCCCACGGCCATCCATTGCCCCGCATTGCCTCGACCCTCGCTGGAATTCGCGCCGAGGTGGGTGCTCCGCCGCGACCTTGCCGCCGCCGCTCACCGGCGTCCTCTACGGCCAATCCACCACCACCAGTCGACTCCTGGTGAGCTCAATCGCACGCCCATGCCGCTTGTTCACCTCCTCCGGCCGCTGTTCGCTGCCAGCGAACTCACCCCCGCCGCCGAGGGCACGGATGTGAAGTCCAGGGGCCTATTTGTCAACTAGGGACCTATCGGCAATGATCTTTATCTTAGTTTCTTTACAACTAGGTCCAGCAAATTCCAAAATTCATAGAAACTCATAGAAAAATCAGAAAATGTAAGCCCAATTTTGTTGGTCTCCTTGTGACTAGATCTACAACTTCTACAAAGCATGACCATACTTTTGACTAATAGATTTTGAAAGAAAATTCAAACTCTGTTTGACACCCATTTGCTGTAGTTCAAAATCTAGATAAGCTATGGAGTTGAAATTTGGATATGTTGCTAGACATGTCATGCATAGACTCTGCACAAAAATTTGCACAAAGTTATTGAGCAGATCTTTTAATATGTTTTATTTTGCATTTATGCTATATCTGCCTTAATGATTTTTGTAGCAAAATATAAATAGATTTTTGTGCTCAACTTCTGGCTATGATCATGAAATGACTAGATTCACCTTTCCTGTATGTATCATGATTTTATCTCTGTCAGAAGTACTTATTATTGTTTTATGCTTAGATTTAGATATAAATGCCCAGTTCAAAATTTAAAATAGCTCTTGATGTGTTTGTTAGTTTCCTAGGCTTGTTTTAAGCCAGAGATGATGTGGGAGTGAGTTGGGCTGCAGAAATGCTTTATTTATTTTTATGTGCATTTATCATATTTTTGGTAGCTAGGGAATGTCATTTTCGGTATATTTAATTTATAGCTCATATAATTGTGAAATCTAGTGCAGTGGCTTTGTTTAGGTCCATAGATCTTCAGAAACACCACTCACCATGTTTGACGATTGAATTTATGATTAAAAACATTAGAAGCACAATAAGCTCCATAATAGGTTTAAGTGGGGAAACCCACCCCTACCACCCTTAGTGTATGTATGTGTGGTGTAGCTTGATTAGGAGCTGAGTTTCAACCCTCGCTGTTTTGGGAAATTAAATTGATTTATTTGTATAAATATGTACACAGTCACTATAAAATTGAATAAATCATAAAGCACCACATGTCATGCCTTTAATAGAAAGAATATGCTAAATATATGTTTGTCAAGGTGAATATGGCCAATCATACACTCTATGTTTGTATGTGTTGCATAGCATTGTGTCTAATTCATTCCACCCCATTAAATCTTGCATATGCATCTCGTGTAGAACTTCCCGACGGTAATTACTCGCTCGTGCCGGAAGCTGAGGAAGGAGGAGCTGACGCGGAGCTGCAGTACGTGGAGGTGAACCAAGACACCGAGGAGCCCCAGGCTAGCGTTGCTGACGAAGGCAAGCACCGGAGCATTAACCTAAGTATTTTTGGAAATTATGCAACTATCTCCGAATGATTGTGCATTTACGTTCAGGAGTTGGAATGAAACCCTAGATGCATGATCCCTAGGTACCTTTGTCCTTTACTAGTATGCTAGGTCGATAGCTACTATGCTATAGGACCGGTACAAGTCGACTGATGTTCGTCACTCGCGAGAATAGGTTCTTGTGTTGGAATCATAAGATTTTTATAAATGGATTGCTCATGTGGTAAGAGCATGGGATTTGGGCTCCGGTCCAATGGCTTTCGTGGGTTAAGTGTTTGAACGTACTAAGCACTTGTCGGGAATGGGACCGGTAAGCCTAGTACCTTAATGAGGCGGTAAGGGATTTTACCGTCACTAAACTTGGGATGCGTCCCATGGCTAGCTACCGGTGGTGCATGTGTGAGGCTGGACGCTAGTGTGAGGCATACCAGATAGCCTTGTACCAAAGACTGTGATCTTTTATCCTGAATCGAGGATTTTTGGGAACCGCTTGGTTGGTGGACTCTTTGTGAGTACACTCTTCCGTGTGTTTAGGTGCACCTTGCAAGGTTATAAATCAATCGGTTGTCGGCCTCTCACCGTTATCTGAGACTACTTATCCAACTGGCCATGATATCCCTTATGATGGAATATTGTCAGAATTGATGTTTGATTAATTGTGTTGCACTACTTATGCTTGCAATAGCTTGCTCATTTAGAAAAGAGTAATCAACTAGAATCGGAGCTAAAATGTTGAAAGTAAGGACATACTCTTTGTTGCTCTTCAGCAAAAGAACCCCACTGGCCAAAAAGCCTCTCATGTCTAGAGTTTGGTGATGTAGTTGTCACTCGATGGGTAAGACTTGCTGAGTATTAGTATACTCAGCCTTGCTATAATTTTGTTGATTTCAGGTAATGCTTTTAGTGATGTGTGGCCTGGAGAGATCCCACCTGGCTGGGAGCTGGAGTGGGTGGAAGACGACGAGTGAAGGCATCATGGAAGGCCTCCTGTGATGCTCATCATTCCGCTTAGTTAATTTCCACTGTTTTCGAACTCTGAACCTCTTTTATCTTGTCAAGTACTTCGGTTTGTAATAATTAAACCCTTCGGGGCAGATTTGGATTTAATCTATGTGTTGTACTCTGGACTCGCCTTCGTGTGAGTTTTAATGCATATGTCGATCCTTTGTTGCTATGTAAGTGATTTCACCGGGCTTGACACGGCAACTAACGACGGGATGATACTTTACTATTGCTTAATTACCAAAGTGGATTGGTTTAGGTAATAGTACGGTATTTTCCTGGGCGGGTTGTCACACACATGTCCACCTATCTCAAAGTGTGTGTATTTTTCTCTCCCCCTCCTTGAAATAACATTATTTTCCAATGACCTTTTTGACGAGTCTCGGTAAGACCATGAGAAGCTTGTCTTGTTTTGATAACATCCCAATTATAATATCTTTGTAGGATTAAACTTTTCGCAAAAGCTCCACATAAATCCTACCACATATATATGTTTTTGAGAGGGGAAAGGAGTAGAACAAATAGGCTTGAGAGACAAGATGAGATGAGAGTTCATGAGCAAGATGCAAGGTGGTTTAAATTTTTGAACGTGGTTTAGCTCTTTTTCATCTCATTCTTTATTTCAAAATTTCTGAGATCCATTTGAATTTTGATAGCATGTTTAATACTTGTGGGAAGAGCTTAATTGATATCCACCCTCTGTACGGATGAAGGCTAGTACACTATGGAACTCTAACGAATTAAACTTTTGAGAGCATTATGTTTTCTCGTGTATGATCAAGTGCAGGGTTTGAGCAATGAAGGGCAACACTAATATCCATCGAAGGCTTACTCGAGGACGAGCAAGGTTTAAGCATGGGGGAGCTGTTGACGGTGAATTTCCGTCAACCTAGCCATGAGTTTACCTTCAGTGTTGGCATCAATTTAATATCTTATCCATTGGTACTAACCCCCTTGATATAACAAGTTCGCTCGTGCATGTTGTTTTTGGAGTTTAATGTTTATGCAGGACTTTAGCGCTAAATGGAAGACTTCTGGGTAAAGTTCATCAAGCACCTCGTGAGAAGACCATGAAGCCCGGTACGAGTCAAGATATGAATTAAACATGACTCCAAGTGGCCCAAGGACCGAACTATGAAGGCAGAAAACTCCAAGGACCTGGATAGAAAATGCTGAAGCTTGCGCGACAAGGAGACCTATCCAAACCGTGGAGAAACTGATGCCAAGGGCCCACAAGCAGAAGAGGGAAGGTTACAGAAGACACGAGAGGCATCACCGACAAAGGAGGCCGCGAACCGGGCCGAAGTGGGCCCCGGCCGGCCTTGGCCGGCCCAGGCCGGTCGGCCCAGCCCATTTCGAGCCCCATTCGCCGCCCCCTTTGACCTAGATGACCCTCAGACTATTTATTGTCCCCCTGCCAAGAGCCACGGAAGAATTAATTCGCCATTCGCCGCCGAGCAGAGAAGAGAGGGACACCATTCCGGAGAGGAGATGGTCGAGATAGTTGACTAGGGTTTCTCTAGCCAGCGTGGGAACCTTGCAAGGAAGACCACGTCGGAGTTCCAGGAGCTTGGAGCAAGATCAAGGTAGGATCCTGGTGGTGATCTTGTCCATGTATCTTTCATGATGTCAAATTATCAAATTGCAATCCGATTCTTAGCGATCAAGTGCTTTCTCTATGACTTTGTCTTTGTTTGGGTTTTCTTCCTTCCCGATCTATTATCGAGATATATCACATAGGGTGTTCTTGTAGCCGTGGTGGCTAGAGGTGCATGCCTGACCTACCAAGTGATTTCATCTTGTCCTTTGGACTCACCTAAGGCTAACCCGCACGAGTGCGACGTGACAGGACGAAGGTTCCAAAAGGCGGGCATCTTAGGTGTTGGAACGGAAGCGACGATTTAAAGAAGCTTTTTATGAGATTCAATTTGCTATGTTCTTCTTTGCTTGGAACTTCAACAAGAGCTCGATCCAATCTCTCTAGATTGGTTTTACCTCTCCCTCTCTATCTCTTGCTACCTCCGGTGTTCCATAGATTAGATTCATTTTCTTGGTGTTTTCTAGATTAGATGCATAAGCAACATCCTTTTGAAGATTAAAGTGTTCTTAGCTTTATTAGATTGATTCTTGCATCACACATTTTGAGGACCGGAGCGTCTGAGGACCGGTGGATGGTCGCTCCTGGCTATGATGAGTGACTGACAACGTGGTGTGGACTGACTCTTAGCCGAGTATTGTAGGTGCAGGTTGCGGCTTGATTTGCGTTGGTGCAGGTGAAGAGCGGGCGTGAAAGGTCTTAGCCTTGCGGGGCCTCCGAGGAGTGGAGAGACAAATAGGCTCGGCTCCATGGACCCAGTGGCCGAACGGGATCAAGTGTGGGCCGCATGGTGGCAAGAAAAGCAAGACGAAGTCGTCGACTGGAGCCGGTGCAGGGTAGCAGCTCACGACTGGAGTCTGCACGCGGGGTTTGCGGCGGTTCACCACAAAACTGTCGGGTTACTTGGTTGAGCCACAAAACGAAGACCAGATGCTCGGCGGGCGGAGACGGGATCCTGGTGTGCCGAGAAGCTTCGATGCCAGTGGACACGCGGTGGGATCGCAGGGCTTGTGTCGGGAGGACGCGGACTGCGGCAAAGGCGTGGCCGCCTGATGAAGGGGAGTACTACTTGACCATATTGCTCCTGAGGGGTGTGTATCTCATATCTAGTTCTAGGGGTAGCTTGGTCATTTGCCCGACTCAGAGGGACTCCATATATATAGCTCTAGGGTTTCTGGGCAAACCATCCATCTGGACTGCTTCTCATTTCCCTGCTCCATAGGCTTAGATTTTCTTCACCGTTTTGTAGAGAATCTGACCTCCGAGTGTATGGAAGCTTTCATGGTTGCATTGATTTCCTTCTTGTAGCTCGTGTGATTTTCGTGTCTTTTCAGGCTATTTTCGTTGGATTTTCGTGCGCGGCTTGTTCCTCCGATTCTGAGGTGTTTGGGTTCGGATTTCTTTATGGGGATCATGGATAGATGCCTTGTGCATCTATGTGCTTGATCTTGACCCCTCAAACTCCAGATTTGGTCTTGGATTTGAGGATTTCATGTGGAACCCTAGCTTTTTGGTAGAGCTAGGTTTGTGATCGATTCCCGATGTTTTAGTTGCTTTGAGGCCTCAAGTTTTTGGGCATAGCATCCCCTAGGGACGCTTCACATCTCCCCCAAATCTTGTCTCAATCCATAAACGGCCTCTAATGGCAAAATTTTGAATACGAAAGTTGTGGCCTCAACGATAGCTTCAATTTGGACATATGCAAGGCCCAATTCGAGTCAAGGAGCTTGGAGATATGGCCCCCGAAATACCTGCTGCGCAGATAAGTCCGAAATCAGACATATTATCTTCCGAGGCTGTTTTGGGGATCTTATCTTCGTTTTCAAGGAAAGCAATGAATAACAAAGTTGGAGATAATTTCGTGGCACACAATCTGGACACCGAATTTGCATTATTTGGAGTCCGGACGTGGGAGATATGCTGCCGGTAAGGAAGGGCTGCGAATCAGGAAAATCTGGACGAGACTGATTTTATGGAAACCAAGTTTGCTTCTCTCCCACGGAGGATATCGTGGAAGTCAAGATGGAGCACGCCCCAAGGCACCCCAAGGGTATAAATACAACCCCCTAGGCGCCCCAAGATGGGTAACCATTCAGATCCATTCATCAGAGAGCCGCCGACACGAAAGAGAAGCACCGGAGGAAGCCGACGGCCACCGCAAGTCCTCGAGTTGCCTAGGAGATGGCCTAGGCCTTGCCCTAGCCGCCATGGTTGGCCCTGCGTGGTGAAGCCATGATGGAGTTCCAGAGCCATGCCTTGAATTCGTCAAGGCATTTGTACATTCAACATTCGATGGTGATATAATAATATATTGTCTTTACTTTGAGTTACTTCGATGCGTGCTTTATCCATATGTGAGTCTAGCATATGACTTTAGTAGGAATAGATCTAAATGTTGTCTTTCTCTTACGGATACATCGTAGTAGTGCACGGACCGAGGATTGTCGTTCGGTGATGATTATTTACCATAGTGACACTATGGTGAAGGAGAAAGCGGCGAGCGAACGTGTAATGTTGAGTCGAGATGACTCATTCTCATGTTGCAAGATTAGATTGGTTCATCACCTTGGCCGGAGCGGCAACAAGAAGATGATAGGCTAGGGTTACCTTTGGTCGTTTACCTTTACGGCTAGGTGGATGTGATCCATACATCCTTTTATGTTTGTATGATCTTTATGCAATCAATGCTCCATGTTAATTTAGATTGATAGATTAGATGGAGAACCCTAGGAGTTTGCTTCCGATCCTTGGATTGACAAACCTTGGTGGAATACTTCGAGGCAAGAGCTACAATTGACCCGTGTGCTTGCGGTCGAAACTTGATGCGTTATTTAACCGTCAACAGTATGCAATTGAAGGATTTCATGGACAAGCAAGCTAAGATCAACAAGGACACCGTCCCTAAGTTCAAAGCCATAGACAAGGTGCTGGAGAACATCGATAGCAAGGTGACGGAGGTGGGAAGCTCCAACCATCAAGTGCTCAACATGACGAAGATGCTCGAGACACAAGTGGGACAACTTGCCGGGTGCCTATCCGCTAATTAGGGGAAGCTACCGGGACAACCTCAAGGTCCCGAGACGGTGAAGGCCATTCAAACTCGTTCGGGGAAGGACACTGAGGATCCGAATCATTCCGCGGGAGCTAGAAAACCAAAACCACTTATCGAGGCGGAGGAAATTCCTAATGAGAAGGTTACTGAGATCGTCACCAAAGAGCCTGAGTTTGAGATGCCGGGAGAAGACACAAAAATGCCACAGCTCAAGCCACGCTACTTCCGAGTTAAACTAGATAAACATTTTGAGAAGTTTGTGGAAGTGGTGCTCAGGTTAAGCATCAACATGCCGCTATTGGACGCTCTTCAAGTTCCTACATACTCTCGATACTTCAAAGATATACTTGCAAACAAGTATGAGATAGCAACACTCGGGGTGGATCACGTCAAGATGTCCGAGCAATGTAGCGCCACTATTGCAAACGGACTAGGGAAGCAAAGAGACCCCGGATGCCCGACGATTCCATGTTCCATTGGTTCCTTCAAGTTTCAGAAAGCATTATGCGACCTTGGAGCAAGTGTGACTGTGTAAGTGTCATGCCAACAGATGTGTTCGAGAAGCTACGCCTACCGAAGCTAGAGCTTACGGCCATGTGTTTGGAGTTGGGTGACAACTCCATTCGCTATCCTTTGGGCATAGCCATAGATGTGCCCATGAAGGTCAGACACCACTTCATCCCCGTCGACTTTGTGGTGCTCGAGATGGGAGAAAGGGAGAAGCCGCTGCTCATCCTTGGGAGGCCTTTACTCAAGACCGTCGGAGCTACCATCGACGTCGGCAAGGGGGAGATCAAGTTCGACATCAACGGCGAGAGGAGTTCTTACAAGTTTCGACCATGCTTCGAGGTATGCAACATGATCAAAGTTAAATATATTCGACCTCATCATCGCGTTAGCAAGGAAGAGCCAAGGAAGAAGGAAGAGCCGGAGAAGAAGGAAGCGAAGGAAATCAAGGAAGTTGTTGCATCCGTCAAGATCAAGGAACAAAAGCCGCCTGTGAAGACCAAAAAGATGACTAAGCCGGAGAATAAGCCTGCGCCAAAGATGGTGCGGAAGTGGGTACCCAAGATTGCAACGCCCACAAAGAGCGTTGATCCGAAGTGAACAAGTGAAGATGTCTAACCATGGACTATAACGAAGCGTTTGGCGGGAGGCAACTCGTTCGTCGAGTCAAGAATAAGCTATCGGGAGGACAACCCGATCAAGATTTTTTGAGTCTTTCAAGTAAGTTGGTTTTAGAATTTGCTATGTAAGACATTCATAGACTCTTAAAGTGGTTGGATAATGTTTAGAGTTATAAATTTTGTTTGGTTCTTTTATTTGGATCATGTTGGCATTTCTTAAGGTCGATGCTAAGTTATGAGTTCCTAGCAACGATGCCAGAAATGACCAAATGGTAATCCTAACGATTACAAGGGTCCGCAAGCGCATGGTAGTACCCTTGTAGCATTTCCCCAAAGGAGTATTCCAAAGGGTATCGAATCCAAGGAAGGCTGGGCGGATTAACAAGTTCAACACTATTACAAGGAGTATAAATCATAGACGGGAATAAACTAGACACTCAAGTACAGGGGTTAGATATGATAGATAGATGGGTAGCATGAACACACAAACACACTCTCTCTAAAGGTCCTAGGCTTAGGAGGCAACATACGAGTTAGCTCTAGGTTCTAAGGTACTAAGCATACAAAGTTAGTCAGATGAGTTAGATACACACTAGCATGGCATGATCGCTGGCTCAAGCACCTAGGTACAAACGGGGAGCTAACCTCCCGCGTCGCTTACGCACGACTCCAGTTGTTAGACTTTAGACTCCTACAGCGTATTCGAACGTGGGGGATTCCGGAAGAGTCCAACGGCTGTCACCACCGCGGCCTACCCTAAGACAAACCATGGGATACACTCATAAGCAACGTAGCTACGCAACCCAAGCACCACGCTTACGTTGTTAGCAGGACCCTGACCGGCCCGGCTATTGTGACCCAGGTCAGAGCCGCCAGATAAACCGGCCAATTACACCGAGTACCGTAGCTTAAGCATTAACTTCATGCAACACATACATGGGATCTAACTAGATCAAACTAGGCTATGTACACAAACGGATTTGTGCTTTCCTATGTCTATTCAACAAGATCAAAGGGTCGTGTTCGTGAAGAACACGAGCCTCTAACTTATGAACAAACACCAAAAACATGTATAAGTCACTCGTCAACTGTATCGAAAGGCCTTGTTCATCAAGAACATGAGCCTCTAATTGATGAACAAGCGAAGAACACATGAACAAATCACCCATGTATACAAGCACGACTTTATATGAAATAGCTGAATAACTGAAGTAGATCAAAGTCATACAATAAAATAAAGATACAAGAGGACTCATACCTAGATCCCAAAGTAGACTTGGAACCTGAAGTAGAACCACTCTAGCCTACCTCCTAGCCTTAGAAACCAAAAGTGAGAGAGGAGGAGTAAGGTGTGTTGGTAAGAAATGAACCCCCTCCCCTTCTATTTATAGGCCAGAGCACCGGCGCAAGAAGGAGTGAAACACCCCGGGGATGGCATCTAGGACCAATGGACAAGCACCATGTGGAGGCCCTGGATCAGCCGACCAAATGTCGGTTCGGCTGATCCTAGGGTCGGCCGACCCCAGGTGGGCCCCACTCGGGGTGTGCTTCCTCGGGGTGGCTGTCCTGTGGGCCCCTAAGTCGGTCCCCGGTGTACACGTCCTGTTCAGGCGGTTTAGGCGCTCTGGTGGGCCCATGGATCCATGTGAAGTCCATGTGTCACGCTCTGATTCGTCGGGGCTTGCCTCTCTTGGATCGGTGACATGGCGTGCATGCATGGCACCTGAGTTGGCTTAGCTTGCATGCATGGCACCTGAGGTGGCAGCCACTCCTTGAGGTGACGTGGCATGAATCATAGAAGGTGAGTTTGCCACTTCTTTTATGCTTATTTTCCTGCAATCACATAATCTCCAAGGACAAGTGGAACTACATTATTCTTAACTAAAATGCGTGTAAGAAATGCCTCTTGCTCCTTTATTCATGAGTAAATTGACGGCTAAAGTAAGCACTTAACAGCCATCAACAACTCCCCCAAGCTAGCCTCTTGCTCGTCCCGAGCAAGACACTTAGGACTTAGGTTGGTTGATCAGGAGTTGCTACGATGTTGTATTCCTAGTTTATGACAAGCATGCGGCTAGGTACTCTATTAAGGATTGAATAAGTTAGCATTAATCTTACCTTACGCTTGATTGATATGGGGCTTGTAGCTTCACCTGCCTTGGGCAGTTGAGAGATAGAACGGTTGTATAGAAATTACTAATCACAAGTGCCTTGATCAGTCGTCAATCCGGAGGTTTTGCAAATTTTCACAAAGAAATCAAAGTTCCTCGAATGATACTCTCGGATCGCTCAGTGTGTATGATTCCTCACCAAGGCATTGATTTGCCTTCTTTCTCTACCTACTCCTAATTAGCTAATATGTGGAGCTGTAGGTAGGGAAAACATGTGGCATACCTGCTTCTCATATGTTATCGAGTCGAAAACCGAATCCTTGGGAGCAACAAGTCAAACAACCTGATCAAGATGTGCATGTGTGTGTATATGGTGGATGGATGAAGAACTCCTTTTTGTATATGATTCTCTCTTCTCCTTTTGAAATTTTAGAGACTTGGGCTATGTCTCTTTATTCTTTCTCTTTCCCTTTTTTTTCTTTTCATGCTCTTGAGCATGTGCTGCTTTTTTTTCTTTTCTTTTTTTTCGCATAGCCTATAGTCCTTGATAAATATTTTTGGAGAGAGAGTAATCATGGAACAATGCGCGGAGCTTTATTTGTGGAATGGATGGGGGATGGATGAAATGGTGGGTGCTAACTTCTGGTGCAGAAGTTTAGCATATAGTGGCTGTGTACGTGATCTTGATCATGGGAGCATGACAAGTTTCTTGCCGAGGGTCACAATAATTCGACAAGACTCAATGAAGAAAATAAGTAGCATATGTGGAGGCTAACAACAGCTAGGATCTACATATAGCTTTGGATAGGAATTTCTCATCATTGAGGAACTTATCATTGTATCATCATTTTTTTTCAAAAGAAAACTCCGGGTATCAAACATCACTTAGCACGAGCTCATAGCAACCCTATTATATCATATCATACCTCACAACAACCTAGGCAAATGTCATGCTTTTTGCTACCCACAAGTTTCAAGCTAAGGTTTGATCATACAAGGAAACAAACTCAAAACTAAGATAGGGTACTAAGATGCAGCAAGGCATACAAAAGGAATAAATAGAGCAACTATTCATCATTTCAACCATAAAGAACAAAAGCATTCTTACCGCGCATAAGAAAGCAAACTAATTTAAGAAAGCAAATAAATATTTTTGGTCTTTTTAATTTTTCGGATTTTTATGTGGTTTTAGCATATGAGATTCTGAAAATAAAGATACAAGTTACCTCAGAGTGGGGGTCCTCCCCCAAGCAAGCTTCAGGCTCACTACTGTGGAGGGGGAAATCCCATCCACCGGAAGTAGGCCCTCTGCTCCTCCAGCTGCTGCTGCTGTGCCAGCTTGATGGTGTGAAGTCTCTCGCCAGACATCCGCTGCCAGTCCTGGGTGGACTCGACATGCTGGTGCACGGTCTCCTCCATGTCGCCGACTCGGATGTTGAGCTCACTCATCTGCTGAGTGAGGGTGGCCCCACGAGATGACGAGCGCAATCCGGATGACGAAGATGTCGCATCTCCGTAGGCAGTACCAGCAGGGATGGCCCACTCGCCACTACCCGCGCTAGCCCAAGCTGAGCTACTCGCACCATGCTGGTACATGGGCTGGTCCCAACCGGGAGCATATCCGGGAGTAACCCCAGGCATGTACTCGGTAGAGGTCCATGTACCGGACAGTGGTGTGGTAGGCTGTGGCTGTGGCTGAGATGACAGCTGCGGGGATGGCTGTGGTGGCGGTTATTGTGCTCCGGCTGCTCTCCTCGATGCACTCCTAGTTACCCTGTCACCAGAGACACAAGAACGACGAGGTTCCTCGAGAGGAACGGTCAGTGGCCCCTGGCCGTACAACCTGAAATCTAGGTTAGGTAACTGGATCTGGTTTGTATGGCCCGGGTAAAAGAAAACCAAAGAATCATCCAGACCCTTCTTAAGAATATGCCCCTGAGTCAAATAGGCCTCGTCAATCTGAGTCCGGGGATTAGCAATGGAGGGCACGTTGGGCCCTTGCGTAATCCCAAGATTCATCACGATGCAAGAAATCAGAGACGTACACTCAATAGAACCCATCATCTTAAAATTTGTTAACTACTGCCGAATCATAGCTTGCATAGGGGAGATATTGATCTGTATGACCGCGGCATATAAGATCATCATCTCGTTAGTGCGCACGGGTCGAACGTCATCCCTTGGAAAGAGAGTGACGGCGAGCCACTTGTGCCGTAGTCGGAGAGTTGGATGCAAGATATCGTTGCACCTAGGTATTAACTTTCTACGAACAGGCCGACTAGAGATCTCTTCCCAAAAACTCTCACGATTAAAACCAGCGCAAGCTTGCTCAAGAGAAATAGCGCAGCAACGATGAAAACAGAGGGTGCGACTAAGATCTTTCCATGAAACTCGATTCGGAACTCCATGAAATTGGAATGAAATACCGGACGCATCCTCTTGAAGAGCGCAGACGAACTGGATGGTGGTAGGTCTAGAACCAACCTCCTGAACTAGGACAAAATCCTCCCATCCTAGAGCTTGACAAATGGAATCAAACTCGGAGTCCATACCTGTTTTCTCGAGAAGGTCCGGGTCAAACTCCTTGGTGTTGGCGAAGACTCGGTCCTTGATGAGAGCATAGGCTTGTCTCTCACGATCACTCCTCAAGTCGATGAAGGCAGCATCGACGGCGTACACTTCCTCGACTTGTGGCGTGGGTAGCTCTTCCTCTCCCTCCTCTTCACGGTCAGTTGACATTGGGCATGGTGCAGCTTCGGAATGACGAGACGAGCTCCCCCCGTTACGTGAACGGCATGAGCGAGTCAACTTCCGGAGTGCGCCGGAGGCCCAACTCATCTTGCACAACGATCGGACAACACGAGCAACTCGGTGATGGATTAGTGAAACCGAATGAACTCCTTACCGAGTTTGCTCCACCAATGATCAATATTTCAGCAGCACTTGGGGAGAATACTTGGCACCTCAATCTCGAGCGAGAAATCCACGAAAACTAGAGAGCAAGAACAAGAGAGGGAGAGAGTGTTGCAATGGGTGAAGACACCCCTCAAACCCCCTGGTATTTATAGGCAATGAAGCCGGGCACCGAGACATGGGCCGTGTGCAACGGCTAGGAGCCGTTGGAGGAAGGGGGCCGAGTTAGCCGTTAGGCTGGGTCGGCCGAACCCACCTCTGGTCCGCCTGCCTCGAGCTTTTTGCAACGGCTCTCTAACGGTCATATGGGGGCCTACCTAGGTGTCCCGGTCCAAACATGCCCGGAAACTTGCTCAAATGAATTTTTAAGGATTTTCCACTCAAAATTTTATTTGCAGAATTTTTATTTAAAAAAAGGGAATTTGGCTAGAAAAATTCTAGCATGCAGATGCAAGGATGGAAAATTCAAATATGCGTTGGAAAAATTAAATTAAATTAAGTTGTGAAAAGGGAAATATGAGATAACTCACCAATTTTACCTTTTGGCGAAAGGACTCATCTTTTTAAGTCCGAGAGCGGGACTTTTCTCGGTGATCAGTTCCACTCATCACCCCACTCCCAAGAAGTAGAGGGGTGTGGTCTCTGTACCTTCCGCCACACCTTCCATGTTTTCCTCGATTTTCTTGGTGCGGTCAGAGGTTGCGTGAGCTGGGGTTGTGGCTCCGTCCATCCCCAAGTTTGCTCATCATTTCCTTGCACTGAATAGCATTGCTCTTCTGTTGGTCGAAATCGGAACATCAAGTTTTTCTTCCCAATGCGGAAACGAATGGTCCCATTTTCCACATTGATCCTTGCCTGAGCATCACTTAGGAACGGCCTCCCAAGAATGAGTGGCATCTCCGCATCATCTTGCATATCAAGGACCACGAAATCCGCAAAGAAGCAAGAACCCTGGACAAATACCAGTAGACTCTCCACAATCCCCTCCGGATACCGAATCGAAGCATCAGCAAGTTGAATTGTCCTCGAGGTTGGAGTAAGAGCAGGATATCCCAATCTTCCAAACATAGCCTTGGACATGAGGTTGACACTCGTGCCAAGATCACAGAGAGCATTCCTAATTTTCTAGTAGTATATTGTGCAAGTGATAGCCGGATAACCAGGGTCTTTACTGTGCACAATTGCTGAAAATTCCCATGGATCAAAAACCTGTTGTATGGGTCTCCCTGCATAGTCAGCAGCTCGAGCCCTCCCAGATGGCTTACCCATCTGGTGGACACTGCACAAACATTCTCACAAGAGGATACGGGTTGCCCCGGAATCTTCCAGTCTTCAGCAGAAGGAACCAAAGCAGCTAACTGAGCCAACTGGGTTTCTATCATTTTATTAAAGCTCAGCTGGTTCTTAAGAGCAGAAGAAAGGCTATCAATTTTAACGTTGAGGCTTTCTAAAGCCTTATCATAGGCAGTTGTTTTCTTGTTAAAGCCATCATTCATCTTAGCTTGCCTGAAAACCAGATCTTTCAGGGAAGGTTGGTTTGGATTGTAAGAATTACCTTGATTACCTCCCTGATAGTAAGGGCGTGATTGATTCCACATTTGACCTCCTTGTGGACGATAACCATTGTTGTTGCCATTCATGTACATCACGTCCTCCTGGGTAGCAGGGCAGTAATTCCCTGATTGCCCAGTGTCACCACAGACTTCGTAGGTCATGCGAGCATCCATAGCTTGAGTAGTGATGGCCATGGCGGCCTTCTCACTGGTCAGAGCATCCATTCTCTTCATGAGTAGGTCTATCTTGGCGTGCAGCATATCCGCTTCCTTAACGGTATGTGTACCCCTCTGACGTGGCTGGAGTCGATCATCACTCCACCCTTGGTTGGAGACCATCTTCTCAATAAGTTTAGTTGCTTCAGCGATAGTGAGAGAGAAGACAGACCCTCCAGCAGCAGCATCAATATGGTCCCGGGCTGTCGGAGTCAGCCCATTATAGAAACTCAGAAGAATAAGCCAGTTGTCCATCCCATGATGGGGACAAGCTAGGATGTACTTCTGAAGCCTTTCCCAAGCTTCTGGAATTGTCTCATTTGCTGCTTGTTGAAAGCTTGAAATTCTCCACCGGAGGGCATTGGTCCTGCCCAACGGAAAGAACTTCGCGAGGAACGCTGCTGAGCACTTCGCCCAGGTGTCAATATCTGCACGGTTCACATAGAACCACTGCTTCGCCTTTCCCAGAAGTGAGAATGGAAACAGTCGCAGACGAATGACATCTTCCTCCACTCCTTGTATAGTGAAGGTACTGCACAGCTCCATGAACTGTTGCAAGTGGGCGCTCGTGTCTTCATTAGGCTTGCCACAAAATGGGCTGGCTTGTACCATCGTAATGAGGCCAGTCTTGATCTCGAAGTTTCCATTCCCGGTGTTGATCTCGGGGCCAGTAGGCACCTGATTAGCAGAGGGAGCAGAGTATTCGTGAAGAGTCTTCTCTTGATTGGCCATAGGAGTTGATGTAGATGGCACAAAGGAAGCTGGGTCGACTTCCATATGTACACGCTGGGGAGAGCCGAAATGAGTTCTAGCTCTCCTCACGAGTGACTCAGGATCTTCAGTGAAATTCGGCGGTAAGTCGAAACCAGTCATACACTACCTGTCTTCATCATCGATAGACAAAGAAGACAATCAAAGTTAGACTGCATTGAGAACTGTTTTATTCCTGTCATGATTATAAACGTTGCGAAGTGTTGACATGATATCCTTAGCCTTCCCTGGCAACGGCGCCAGAAATGCTTGTTGGCATTTCTTCACGTCGATGCTAAGTTATGAGTTCCTAGCAACGATGCCAGAAATGACCAAAAGGTAATCCTAACGATTACAAGGGTCCGCAAGCGCACGGAAGTACCATTGTAGTATTTCCCCAAAAGAGTATTCCAAAGGGTATCAAATCCAAGGAAGGCTGGGCGGATTAACAAGTTTAACACTATTGCAAGGAGTATAAATCATAGACGGGAACAACCCAGACACTCAAGTACAGGGGTAAGGTATGATAGATAGATGGGTAGCATGAACACACAAACACACTCCCTCTAAAGGTCCTAGGCTTAAGAGGCAACATACGAGTTAGCTCTAGGTTCTAAGGTACTAAGCATACAAAGTTAGTCAGACGAGTTAGATACACACTAGCATGGCATGATCACTGGCTCAAGCACCCAGGTACAAACGGGGAGCTAACCTCCCGCGTCACTTACGCACGACTCCGGTTGTTAGACTTTAGACTCCTACAGCGTATCCGAACGTGGGGGATTCCAGAAGGGTCCAACGGCTGTCACCACCGCGGCCTACCCCAAGACAAACCGTGGGATACACTCATAAGCAACGTAGCTACGCAACCTAAGCACCACGCTTATGTTGTTAGCAGGACCCTGACCGGCCCCGGCTATTGTGACCTAGGTCAGAGCGGCCAGATAAACCGGCCAATTACACCGAGTACCGTAGCTTAAGCACGAACTTCATGCAACACACACATGGGATCTAACTAGATCAAACTAGGATATGTACACAAACGGATTTGTGCTTTCCTATGTCTATTCAACAAGATCAAAGGGTCGTGTTCGTGAAGAACACGAGCCTCTAACTTATGAACAAACACCAAAAACATGTATAAGTCACTCGTCAACTGTATCGAAAGGCCTTGTTCATCAAGAACATGAGCCTCTAATTGATGAACAAGCGAAGAACACATGAACAAATCACCCATGTATATAAGCACGACTTTATATGAAATAGCTAAATAACTGAAGTAGATCAAAGTCATACAATAAAATAAAGATACATGAGGACTCATACCTAGATCCCAAAGTAGACTTGGAACCTGAAGTAGAAGTACTCTAGCCTACCTCCTAGCCTCAGAAACCAAAAGTGAGAGAGGAGGAGTAAGGTGTATTGGTAAGAAATGAACCCCCTCCCCTTCTATTTATAGGCCAGAGCACCGGCGCAAGGAGTGAAACACCCCGGGGATGGTATATAGGACCAATGGACAAGCACCACGTGGAGGCCCTGGATCAGCCGACCAAAGGTCGGTTCGGCCGATCCTAGGGTCGGCCGACCCCAGGAGGGCCCCACTCGGGGTGTGCTTCCTTGAGGTGGCTGTCCTGTGGGCCCCTAAGTCGGTCGCCGGTGTACATGTGCTCTTGAGGCGGTTTAGGCACTCTGGTGGGCCCATGGATCCATGTGAAGTCCACGTGTCACGCTCTGATGCGTCGGGGCTTGCCTCTCTTGGATCGGTGACATGGCGTGCATGCATGGCACCTGAGGCGGCTTAGCTTGCATGCATGGCACCTGACGTGGCATCCACTCCTTGAGGTGATGTGGCATGAATCATAGAAGGTGAGTTTGCCACTTCTTTTATGCTTATTTTCCTGTAATCACATAATCTCCAAGGATAAGTGGAACTACATTATTCTTAACTAAAATGCGTGTAAGAAATGCCTCTTGCTCCTTTATTCATGAGTAATTTGACGGCTAAAGTAAGCACTTAACAGCCGTCAATAGATCATAAACCCTTTACATGTGCCATCCTATGTGTTATTTGCTTCTTTTTGAGAAACCAAAACCAAAATTTCAGAACCAACCTCAACCTTTCGTCCTCTTCATGATGTTAAGGTTGACTTGTTTTACATGTTAAAAACACACAAGTAGAGCCTTGCTTTGTTCCTAGATGATCTTTAATTTTCAGCGTATGGTAGGACTCGCGTGAACCTAGAAACTTGACTTTTGGTTTGTTTAAAATTCAGATCCTTTGGTTTCTCTAGAGTTAGAATTTTTCTAAGCCTTATTTAATTTTATTTGATTCAAAATCTTTCTCTCACATTTAGCCAAAATTAGAACCTAAACCTATGCCCCCATGATCAAGCCGGGAAAAGCTTGCTCTCAACTAATGGAAGCAAACAATACCGGTGTGAACAAAATAAAAGTAGTCAGAAAATATTTTCGACTTACATTTGTTTTTGATGCTTAAAAACTCCTCTAATTGTATTTGAACTCATTGCTAGCTCTGAGTTTAATTTTATTTTTCAAAATTAGAGGAGTACTTAGCGTGAAAACATGATCAGAGGAAGGTAATTGAGTTCACCTAACCACACATGCACCATGATGCATCACGGGAGGCCCCTCCAACATTTAACATCAAGGAACATACAAAGGACAAGCATGGGGGGGCAGCCAAGACCTTGTTTTGCAGGATTCTCATAGAAGCATGTGGGGCGAGGGAGCATGGAGGAGACTCAAAGCAAAGCAATCAAATGGGAGACTCAATCATGCAAGCAAAGGAGTGGATGAGAGAGATTGGGCGGTGCAACCCCGTGGAGCACGCGGACACAAAGCAACAAAGGAGCATGGACTGCACTGGAGAAAGACGGAGCCGGGAGGAGCAGCAGGCGACCCAGGCCAGTCGGCACAGGCCGACCGGCCTCACCCCCTTTTAATCCCGCTGGTGCCCTCCTTCGACAGGTATGTCCCTCGTCCAACTCTCAGTTCGTGTTCTTGAGCTCTAAGTCTAAAACCTCCAGAAACATTGCTTCCCATCTCGAGCTTCAATTCGTCCATAAAAAACCACCATAAATCCACTAGAATATCACCCTTCCATATACTTTCTTTGTGTGCCTTGCTACCGGTTCATAACCCCAGATATACTTGTGAGAGTGAGAGTAACAAAAATATGGAAGGCAACCTCAAACTTCCTCTCCAAGAAGAAGGGATCATCATCATCGAAGGCTCCATCAACAAGCTCTTCCAGGAGGCACTCAGTCTCCGAGTCTCCCCGGAGCATGGAGGAGGACACGGCACCACCGAGGAATGACACATTGCTCCTCTGTGGCATGAGGGCCACACGGAGCTCGTCTATGCGGTTCACCGAACCACAAGGACGTATGGAGGAGCTGCCCGTCCGACCTCGTCACTCGACACGATCATCCGCTCCACCTCCAGACAATCTGCGGTATTCCAAGTATGGCTTTATCATCAAGACAGAGGAGGAGGAGAAGCTCACTCGCCTTGAGGAGAGGCTTGTGGCGAATGTCGACTTCGACGACCAAGCTCTCCAAGTGTTGGGCTTTCACATGGACATTTACTACTTGTTCGGATACCTATGTTGGGTGCAATTTTCCAACGGGATGTCGGCAAACACCCACAAGGAATTGGCCCTGAAAATTCTTATGACCATTGCGCCGATTCTTGATGGAGTGCCGAGTCTTTCATTCCGTTTGGAAGGAGATGAAGAAGTGGTTCCCTATGAATACATTAGAGAGCTGCTTGGTTTTCAAAAGGTAGCTCCGGAGCAAGTGGACGTGCAAGGGAATGCATTGGAAGGATTTTGGAGAATGATCGCGGGAGAAACTAATCGGCAAAGGAGTAGTATCTGGAACCCCATAATCAAGGTGTGTCACTCATGGATGTGCAAAAGGGTTTTGGGGAGGATTAAAGAGACCAAGATTACCGACATGGAGTTGAACTGGCTTTACTCGGCTTTAATTGTTGGGCAGCCAATTGACCCCTCATACCTTATGATCAACCGGTGGTGTTGTGAAGCAACATCGGGATCCGGAGATATTGGTTCGGGGTCTTACCTCTCCATGTTGGCCATCTCATTGAGACCGGGAATTACAAGAAACCCGAAGTATCTCCTCACCGGGACTTCCTTAGGAATTGAATATTTGAAGCAAGGAAAATATATAAGTGAAGATGAGAGAGGAGGCTAAGATTATTTACCCCTACCGGATGCAAGGCTAAGATTATTTATTGAGGGGAAAGAAGATTGGTTAGAGGCAGAACTTCTTGTGCCGGCGAAGAAGAACAAGAGAGGAAGGATTATAGAAGAAGGATTTTCCGCATCCCAAGAAGAAGAAGGTGCTCCCCAAAATTATGTGCCATTATATGGAGGAATTCCGGTGCCGCAAAGACACTACGAAGGTGTACCAATGCAAGCATGGAGGAGTGGTGCAGCCATGCCCCCACCAACACATTTTGCGGTACCCAACGTAGCCTTTGTGGAGCAATATGCAAACCTTCCTCAACCACAACAAAGTGTGGCCATCATTGGAGGATATGCTGCAAGAAACATGCAAAATGTCGCAGCCATCCAATCCAATGGAAATCAAATGGGTGAAGGAAATGCGAACATTGGTTTTGAACTAGGCCGCCTTCACCTAGCACCGCCGGAGCAATTCATAGGAGGAGCGGTGCAATCCTATTATGAGCACAGGTACAATAACCAAGATTACCAATACCAACCGCCGGCAGAAGATTAGAGAGAGCAGAAGCTTGTTTTACTTTGTTTGACTTTTCCTTTTTCCTTTTCTTTAATTTTCAGGTTCTGTGCGCCTATGTAAGCATAGCATTTTCAGTTTTTATTTATTTTCAGCATGTGTGTTAGTTTCTTTTTCATCATGAATAAAATCACCACCATGTTTTTACCTTTGGAAAAGATAAAAAGTTTGTGCCATGATGATATATGATGATAGTTGCCGCTTTGCTTATCTTTGTACTTGTTTTATGCAAGATTAAGCTAATGATCTCTTAAAATACAAATCTGAAATTAATCTAAATGCTAGCTTAATCCTTTGCGGAGGTTATGATTAAAATGAGACCTATAGTTTTTCGTATGCTCTCAATTTTTGGATGGGTTAAAGATGATTTATTTTTGTTTTTGTTCTTAAAATTAATGCTAACCTTGTCATTAATACCACTTGCATGTTGCTCTACCTATCCAGAGCCATATATATATTTGAGTGCAAAAACTTAGTATACAAGATTTATTTTTGGGTAGATTAATTCAGGGCTTGATTTCTCTGGCCCGAGACTAAGAAGCTGGTCATTCCGTTTTTGCGTACCTATCTTATTGCTAGCCTTTTTATCCGTGCATTGTGTATCTCCACATCAGAAATTTCACAAACCTTGCCGGATATCCACCCTTAAACCCAAATATATCATCTTTTGTGTTATCTTCTTGACCACAACCTATCGTTTGAGGATGGATCGTCAACTCGAGGAAGATCGCAAGATGGTGCCAAGATTGATGATTTTAAGTATCTCTCCAAAGGAAAAATATTTTCGGTACCTAACTTATCTCTATCACCTCTTTGCCTGAGGACGAGCAAACGTCTAAGCATGAGGGAGGTATGTACAATGCAATTTAGAGTTCAAGGGGAGTAATAAAAAAAAGAAGAAAGAGAAAAAAGAGACAAAGAAAAAAAATATATATGAAAAAAATATGAGTTTGTATAAAAATAAAATAAAGTGAACTTTCCGGTTCTCTAAATGCATTAGGAATTTCAAAAAGCTTCAAGATCAACATCCAAACTCATCTTTCCAACCATGTGCAATCCGACAACGAGGACTTTCTTTGTGCCTCGGGATCATTCTTTGCCATTTGCACATGTCCACCTATCTCAAAGTGTGTGTATTTTTCTCTCCCCCTCCTTGAAATAACATTATTTTCCAATAATCTTTTTGACGAGTCTCGGAAAGACCATAAGAAGCTTGTCTTGTTTTGATAACATCCCAATTATAATATCTTGGTAGGACTAAACTTTTCCCAAAAAACTCCACATAAAACTTACCATATATATATATATATATAGGGTAGCGCTATTCCATACCCAGGGTATGAAATATTATTCCATACCCGAACCCCCCTCCGACTCCCACGTTCCCCCACGCGCGGCTCGATCCAGCGGCCCGCCCGGCAGTTTTTTCCCATCCGCGTGAGAAACGTGGCTCCGTGGCTCCCTTCCAACCCGGTTTTCCCACCGGCTTTTGTTAAAAAAACAACGTGCAGTACTTCCAGCTCCGCATGGGAGGTGCTGGACCAGGCCACGTATTCAAGTGCCAGGTTGCTTTTTGCACGGATCATCATTTACGGAGCTCGTTAATTAAGAAAAAGAAGTCGTGATGTGCGTAACTCGTGTGATCATCTCCCGCGTGTCATCCATGTTTGTGCAATAATTTACTCGAGTCATTTGCGAAAGTGGTGGAAGTGGTGCAGAGCAAATAATTTAATGTCATTTGCAGATCTCGTTAAGAAAAAGAAGCCGTGAGATGGACATTCTGCTTGTTGTACAGAACAAACAATTTACTCATGGGCAAAGTAATAAAAATACAAGTCTTTGTGATCCAAAATGTAGGTATGTATATTTTGAGTCAAAGTATTCTAAGATTTAGCTGTAAATATATGAAACCATACAATTTGAACACAATGACTTTGATTCTGCAGCAGGCAGCTCAGCCAGCTGTCCTGGATCAACCTGTTTAGATCAGGAGCAGCTAGATGACACCATCAAAAAGCCAACACACGACTGAGGGAGTAGTTACCATGTCTACACTGCTATTTGAGACACTGCACAATTAGCAAGAAGGTTCACCACATGATGAAAGAATCACGAACCCTCCAATCTACACAGATCATGCAAAGTTGCTGGGATCAAGAGTCAAAAAAATAGGATTTACTTCGTCACAGCCGCACTAGCGATTCTACCACTATATGATTCTAGATCAGCCAGAAATTTCGTGCTGAACGTATGGGAAATCTATCCATTGTGTGGTTCTCAGTTAGCCCACCCACTTTCTGTGATCTTGACCCCTTGCAGCTGCTCCACTGAAATGTGGTAGACCTGTGAAAATTAAAGAAAAGGTGAAAGAATGGCACTGATACATCAAAACATATAGCTGTCCCTGAAATGAATTATGCATTCCATGAACGAAACAAGAGTTTGGTTGAGCAAGCACAAAGGTAAGGCCTGACCATTCTTTGTTTTTTTAAAGGTCCTGCCATTCTATTTTGGTTTACGAGAAGCTGACTTGAAATCTAACCTCACTCTGTCGGCTTCTTTGTTGATTGATTCTATCCATTCCCAAAGGCCAAAAATGTAAACAGGACTCAAGCTTGTTTGTTCTAACCAATCTGCTCTAATGTGATCTTGGAGCTGTAGGAGGATGGAAAAAGTTCAGAACAACGTGTATTGTAATTGATAGCTAACAATTTGGCAAGATAGTCACGCACCCAACATGTGCATACTACAGCAGGGTGCTCCACAGGTTGTGTTCAGGTTGAAGGCAGCATCATTTTTTCCCATCCGTGTATTGCTTCCAGCTCATCAATCAGAATAGGCATCAGCATCAGGATCGAACCTGTCATCCGTGAAGAGGTAGCAACTCACAATGTAAGTGATTAAAACAACAGTAAATCAGGAGAAATTTCTCCACAAGCTATGGATTATCCAAATAGCAGCCAAAGCCACACCAACAATTTAATTATGAATTAAAAATAATTGATGATAGAAGTCTTTGTGATCCAAATTGATGATAGAAGAAAGAGCGGAGTAGCTTCTAAACAAAATCTGAACCAAGATGAGTTTCTAAATTTCACATGATAGTTACTTACATTGGTGGGGATGGAAGCAAGCTAAGGGAGATCACGTGATATCTGATAAAAAAAGGTCCTTACTTGTATTGCAACAATCATGTAGTAAGTCTTCTTGTACAAGGATACACTAAGGTGCATGTACCAACAGTAGAAAGCATGAACTGGTTGCTGACTTAAGAATTAGTTAGCGAATTATCCAGTCTAGATCAGCAGGATAAGTGCAAGAAAAATTGATGTTTACAATTGAATACTTGATGTACATGGTTAAGCTAATTAATCGGTAATGAACTTGTTGTTTCTATATATCAGTTAAGGTATAGACACCCCCACTAGCAGTTGTCCTGAAACAAGACTGCAGAAGCAGCAGCTCAAATCGACATCAGAAGAAACAAGGAGCTATATGTTCAAATTGTTTGCTTTCAGAGATATAGAGGTGAAAAGAAACACAAGTTGTCCAAGTACCACAACAACCAACACAGAGATACAGAGGTGCCTTCTAAAAAATTGTTATCGACAAGCAACATGAAAAGATGTTGCCTAGTTTAGCACTACAGCCAACTAGATTAGTCACAGCTTGTGATTTTATCATCGATGCACAAAATTTAATTTCAAATCAATCTGTAAAAAAGATCTCATAGGTTCTTGAACCAACCATGCAGAAGCAATGAATACTAGGGCATTTGCTCAAACACAATGTGCGCATAGCACCACCGATAGGTTATTGGTAAAAAAAAATACATACACAACAGGGAAGAAATTAATGGTGGTGACAGGAGCAGTCACCTGGCAGCCTCATGCATTGAACTTGCGAACTGTTGTAGCTACCTTCTGATTCTATGCGACGCCCGGTGTGCATGGACTTATGCAGATTCTGCTATAGTCAAGCGAGGATATCACAGTGCGATCTGCAAAATTAGGCCTGAGAATCAGATAATTTATCACAAAATCAAAATAATATGTCGTAGTTGGTCCCTATTATACATGGATTACAGAGAATTTAAGAAAACTAAATAAAGACTAATTCATATAGGAACCATGGAACCAACACTCTGATACACTATTAATAATCAGTTTGTAGAAAATATCATTACCAACCAGAAATAGAAATTTTTGCAATGTCCGATGAGGCTTCATGCATAACTTGTATGCAAGGGCTCACACAAACAAAAGCCAGCATATTGCAATAATGAAAAGTGCAACAGATTGACAAAATACAGTGTTGTCTATATTTAAAGATAAGCATCTGATCAATACATAAATGGCCTTGCAGGCTTGCAGTAAGGGAAGTGGGGTGCATAATTGGATGCTGAAATTTCATAATGCATAAGCATGCATTGAATATGTTTCATACCATTTTGCCATCTGAAATTAAACTCCATGACAGTAGAACAAACTGTGAAGAACAGAATGATCACTACCTGAACTACTTGAAAGAATAACATTGA
The DNA here is from genome assembly GCA_036936925.1 of Cenchrus fungigraminus. Taxonomy (NCBI): domain Eukaryota; kingdom Viridiplantae; phylum Streptophyta; class Magnoliopsida; order Poales; family Poaceae; genus Cenchrus; species Cenchrus fungigraminus. The sequence goes on from CM072772.1 coordinate 39,279,293, forward strand.
CCTTTAGGAAGGAAAAATACCCTTCAAAAAAAGAAATGCTTGTACCAGACTTTTGCAGGCATGAACGTCGAAATAAAAAAAGAATATCAATCCAGGAACCAGTCTGATGGACTAGTTTTTCCGCTTATGAAAAGGTTACCAAGTCTGATCTGCTGAGTTGGGCATCCTTCCATGCTTCTAAGAGTTAAAAAATACATCATCTTTACTAACATTATGTAGGAAACAAACAATTTTCTATTATCTAGTCTTCAATGCTTGATGAAACATTTTTTTTATATTCTTATCTGTTCTGAATTTTTTTATCAGCGGTAAGTGGCTCAACATCTTCTTATATGTTCTTTTCTTTTTGTAGGCAAATTCATATTGGTACCTTCCGAGGGTTGTGGTGGCTAGCACCGTCGCCGGTGGCGGCAGGAGAATCGAATCAAACCATGGGAGCTGGCCTCCATAGATCGGAACCAAATCATGGATTCATGGGCACTCGATCTGCCGTTCTGCACACAGGAAAGAAAATGAAAATTAATGTGTCTTAATTATTACCTGCAGAATAGTTAGAGGAACTCACCTTCACGGGCATGGCAATAAGTAGAGGTGGATCCAGCTGCCAATGGAGGGCGGCTCTAAGGCATCTCGCTTGGTCGAGAATACCCTACGGGCCCACCACTACGATGTCCCCATCCTCATCGCCGCTCAACTTCCACAGCACGGCGCGGGCGGTGGAAGACCTCGACGACGGCAGCACCTTTAATCTGGATGCGGTGGAAGAATAATTCAATGTAGTTAGATGTTCACATAAACAAGAGGCTTGAAGTCAAAAGGATAGAGACATTGAAATGGGTAAAGCAGAACAAAAATATTAGGAGTAGGTAAAAGAATAAATTTTATTTGCTTCTAGGATTATATTAATTCAATATAACTGGAGTGCAGTCTGGACTCATATTCCGAGAGCATGGCTAGCAAGCTATCAAAAAGCCAGACAGGGTACAAAAAATTATCACCTTGACCAGTATGGCTTGAGTGTATTTGAGGAAAATAAATTATTAATTCCGCACGCTTACACCAAATGCTTACTCCAAAACATGAAGGGGATATCAAGTCATTATGTCATCTGAAATTAAATCCCATTATAACACAACAAATTGAGTTATGACATGGAGGGTGCTCAGTAGGCTGGATTCGGGTCAGACTAGCAGAGGTTGGGGGACTCGCGGCACATTTTTTGCCATCTGCCTGACACTGCCAACTCATGGGTCAGAATAGGCGTCAGGCAGCAGGATGGATCCCATCAGCCTGTAGAGACAGCAACTCACATTCTAAGGGATCAAAGCAGTAGCCAATCAGGAGAAAATTTCAAGGTACCAAGTAGCCTAATATGCCAACAAATGAATTATCAATCAAATTTATTTCCCACCTTCAAGTCAAGACATCAGTTATCACATATCAAATGAAAAATTAGTATAGTAGAAGAGAAAGCACTTAGTGGCAGCCAATTTAAGTAATCAGCTGACAGCAACAAAGGCACTGCATAGTGCATATTCATCAATTCCTGTCTGCGGAGAAATGAATCTCAATGATCATGGAAATAATTATCAAGAAAAGCACGGAGGTTTACATGGGATTAGGATTTTCTTTCCAACATAACCGATGTGGTTCCAAAACATTTCTCCCAATACTCCAGCCTTAATAAAAAATAAAAACTGGAAACCCATAATTAAGTCATGGACCTCTCAATCATAACATGGATGCTGAAATAATTAGACAGTTTGTGTAGGAAATAGGAAAGATGCTACTTTGATTCAACACAGATTGATAGCGGAGGAACGGATCTAGCTGTGGGGGAGGGTGGAGGGAGAAAATGGATGGAACAGCAATTTCGGGCACAAGGTCTATGATTTGCAGAGGACATAGGCAGCTAATTCACACGAGCCAGCAGTTCACAAACCACATCGCATTCAAGAGCTAAAACAAAATGAATTGTGGCTGAAATGACGGTGTGCTGGCAGAGGGTATTTTACATGTTGTAATCAGGTCGGAGCCGGTAGAGGTGGTGGGCGCTTGCTGTCTCTTGCTCATCGCAGTCTAACGTCCGCCGGCAGCAACACCGCTCCCCAGATCCTTGCAGAGATGCACCAATAAAATCCTTGCAGAGATGCACCAATAAGTGAGAAATTTTGCAGGTGCGATACAGACATACAAGTGCAAGTTAGGGAAAGTGAAGAACACTAAAAACATGGAAAGAGGGAAAAGGATGAGGCGGCTGCAGACTGCAAGTTTGCAATAACCAACAAACTAATTTGGACTACATCCTCCACAAATCATTGGCACCTGAGGGAAATCGACCTAAACATCGCAATCAATTGGGGTAAGCAACTAAATACAGGGGTACCTTGTGAGGTGACTGAAGATGAAATAGGAGGAGGCACGGCATAAAACTACAGCCCACCCAAGTCTAGGATTGTGGGAGCGCAACAGAGGAACTCATTAAGGACAAGAACGGGGGGCGCATGGGTTCACCGACGGCGGAATCGGCGGCGGATGGCGGTCAAACGAACTTCGGATTGAAAAGGACGCCTTGCGGGCGAGCTTGGCGCGTGGAATCGGGAGGCCGAAGGCAAGCAGCTTGGGCCGCCGGTGACGGTGACCTACCACCAACAGGCAGTTGCAGCTGACGGAGATGGGGACGCACTCCGTAGGGCGGCGGCGGACGAGCAACTGGTAGTAGCGATTCGCCGCGAGGAACGGAGGCGCAGGAGCGGCGGCGGACGGGGGCGTGGGCGGCTGCGGTGGGGGAAACAAATCCGCTCGGGGGAACTGTTAAGGTCGGGGAGGGGGCGGCGTGGGACGTGGGAGAACCAGAGGGGGGAACCAAAACAACCGGTCGGGCGCGGGTGGGAGCAAAGGGCGCGTCGCTGGCTCGGATTGGCTCGGGTACGGAATATTATTCCATACCCAGGGTATAGAATATAAATACCCTATATATATATATACACACATGTTTTGAGAGGGAAAGGAGTAGAATAAATAGGATTGAGAGACAAGATGAGATGAGAGTTCATGAGCAAGATGCAAGGTGGTTTAAATTTTTGAACTTGGTTTAGCTCTTTTTCATCTCATTCTTTATTTCAAAATTTTTGAGATCCATTTGAATTTTGGGAGCATGTTTAATACTTGTGGGAAGAGCTTAGTTGATATCCACCCTCCGTAGGGATGAAGGCTAAGGAACTCTAACGAATTAAACTTTTGAGAGCATTATGTTTTCTCGTGTATGATCAAGTGCAGGGTTTGAGCAATGAAGGGCAACACTGATATCCATCGAAGGCTTACTCGAGGACGAGCAAGGTTGAAGCATGGGGGAGCTGTTGACGGTGAATTTCCGTCAACCTAGCCATGAGTTTACCTTCAGTGTTGGCATCAATTTAATATCTTATCCATTGGTACTAACCCCCTTGATATAACAAGTTCGCTCGTGCATGTTGTTTTTGGAGTTTAATGTTTATGTAGGACTTTAGCGCTAAATGCAAGACTTCTGGGTAAAGTTCATCAAGCACCTCGTGAGAAGACCATGAAGCCCGGTACGAGTCAAGATATGAATTAAACATGACTCCAAGTGGCCCGAGGACCGAACTAGGAAAGCAAAAAACTCCAAGGACCTGGACAGAAAATGTTGAAGCTTGCGCGACAAGGAGCCCTATCCAAACCGCGGAGAAACTGACGCCAAGGGCCCACATGCAGAAGAGGGAAGGTTACAGAAGACACGAGAGGCATCACCGACGAAGGAGGCCGCGAACCGGGCCGAAGTGGGCCCAGGCCGGCCGGCCCAGTCCATTTCGAGCCCCATTCGCCGCCCCCTTTGACCTAGACGACCCTCAGACTATTTATAGTCCCCCTGCCAAGAGCCACAGAAGAATTAATTCACCATTCGCCGCCGAGCAGAGAAGAGAGGGACACCATTCCGGAGAGGAGAGGGTCGAGATAGTTGACTAGGGTTTCCCTAGCCAGCGTGGGAACCTTGCAAGGAAGACCACGTCGGAGTTCCAGGAGCTAGGAGCAAGATCAAGGTAGGATCCCGGTGGTGATCTTGTCCATGTATCTTTCATGATGTTGAATTATCAAATTGCAATCCGATTCTTAGCGATCAAGTGCTTTCTCTACGACTTTGTCTTTGTTTGGGTTTTCTTCCTCCCCGATCTATTATCGAGATAGATCACATAGGGTGTTCTTGTAGCCGTGGTGGCTAGAGGTGCATGCCTAACCTACCAAGCGATTTCATCTTGTCCTTTGGACTCACCCTAGGCTAACCCGCACGATTAGGGGCGCGTCGTGACAGGACGAAGGTTCCAAAAGGCGGGCATCTTAGGAGTTGGAATAAAAGCCACGATTTAAAGAAGCTTTTTATGAGATTCAATTTGCTATGTTCTTCTTTGCTTGGAACTTCAACAAGAGCTCGATCCAATCTCTCTAGATTGGTTTTACCTCTCCCTCTCTAGATTAGATGCATAAGCAACATCCTTTTGAACATCAAAGTGTTCTTAGCTTTATTAGATTGATTCTTGCATCACACATTTTGAGGACCGGAGCATCCGAGGACCGTTGGATGGTTGCTCCTGGCTGTGATGAGTGATTGACAACGTGGTGTGGACTGACTCTTGGCTGAGTATTGCAGGTGCAGGTTGCGGCTTGATTTGAGTTGGTGCCGGTGAAGAGCGGGCGTGAAAGGTCTTAGCCTTGCGGGGCCTCTGAGGAGTGGAGAGACAAATAGGCTCGGCTCGATGGACCCGGTGGCCGAACGGGATCAAGTGTGGGCTGCATGGTGGCAAGAAAAGCAAGACGAAGTCGTCGACTAGAGCCGGTGTAGGGTAGCAGCTCACGACTGGTGTCTGCACGCGAGGTTTGCGGCGGTTCACCACAAAACCGTCAGGTTACTTGGTTGAGCCACAAAACCAAGACCGGATGCTCGGCGGGCGGAGACGGGATCCGGGCGTGCCGAGAAGCTTCGTTGCCAGTGGGCATGCGGCAGGATCGCAGGGCTTGCGTCGGGAGGACGCGGTGTGTATCTCATTTCTAGTTGTAGGGGTAGCTTGGTCATTTGCCCGACCCAGAGGGACTCCATATATATAGCTCTAGGGTTTCTGGGCAAACCATCCATCTGGACTGCTTCTCATTTCCCTACTCCATAGGCTTAGATTTTCTTCACCGTTTTGTAGAGAATCTGACCTCCGAGTGTATGGAAGCTTTCATGGTTGCGTTGATTTCCTTCTTGTAGCTCGTGTGATTTTCGTGTCTTTTCGGGCTATTTTCGTTGGATTTTCGTGCGCGGCTTGTTCCTCCGATTCTGAGGTGTTTGGGTTCGGGTTTTTTTATGGGGATCATGGATAGATGCCTTGTGCATCTTTGTGCTGGATCTTGACCCCTCAAACTCCGGACTTGGCCTTGGATTTGAGGATTTCGGGTGGAACCCTAGCTTTTTGGTAGAGCTAGGTTTGTGATCGATTCCCGGCGTTTTAGTTGGTTTGAGGCCTCAAGTTTTTGGGCATAGCATTCCCTAGTGACACTTCACATCTCCCCCAAATCTTGTCTCAATCCATTTAGCCGTTTGGGAGATCCATGGATGGATTGGTGGAGTTGACCTCGCGGTTTTGAGCTCGGGCTATTCTGTTCGAGGCCGGCAGACTGTCCCCCAAGTGGCCGCGAACTGTCCGCGCGCCCCCTGTTCGTCGGGTGTTCGTCGCGTGTTATTGAGTTCGTGAGCACGAGTCGTTTCGATCCGCAAAGGGGCTAGTTTTTTGTTGGGAGTTCTTTGCGGACTGTCCGCGTGCAGGTCACGGACTTTCCGCCCAGCTCGGACTGTCCGCGGACCCCTCACGGACTGCTGATTTTCCGAGGTGCGGTACTGGAGGTTCGCCTACTTATTACGGACTGTCTGCCGTACAGGGTCGGACTGTCCGCCAGGCTTGTGGACTGTCCGCCGGGCACCTGCGGACTGTCCGCCCAGGGGCTGCCAGATTTGGTTAAGTACTTTGCTTCTTGTGTTGTGCTTCTGCTTTGCAACTTGTTTGGACTTCTTCCTAGGGTTGGTAGGTCCGCTGTGACTACGCTACCTTGGCAAGCTCGTGTGGGAACCCTTGGTTGTTGATTTGCGACATAGCCGCATTCGACTCTTCGGAGAAGAATTTTTATCGGCTCCCATTCACTCCCCCCCTCTCTAGTCGCCTAATCGGTCCTTCACATTTGTTCCACGGATTCGATACCTTGGGTTCACACTTAAGGGAAGAAGGGTCCCTTGACTACGACGGAGGATTTGTCCGCTTGCTATCCAAATGAACATTGATACACATATAGACCTTCAACAACCATCATCACCATCATCTTCTCCAGCATCGTCCTGCTCATCCTCAAAGATCTTCTTACCAACTTCATCGTAACATACACACTCAAAAACAGATGAACTACATGGTTGTGTCTCGTCGAAGGTAACCTCGCAAGTCTCCATGATTTGGTTAGTATCAAGGTTGAGCACACGATATGCTCTAGAATGATTAGCATAACCCAAAAAGATGCCATCGGAGGACCTTGCCTCAAGCTTATCTAGCTTGCCCTTCTTGAGAATAAAGCACCGGCAACCAAAAGCCCAAAAATGACTCACTCTAGGTGCTCGCCCATTCATGAGCTCATAGCACATCTTTTTCATGAAAGCCCGAAGAAAAATCCAATGCCCCACATCGCAAGCGGTATTCACCGCTTCAGCCCAATATCTTCTCAGAGTCCTATGCTCATCGAGCATCATCCGAGCCATCTCACAAAGGGAATGGTTTTTCCTCTCTACCACACCGTTCTGACAAGCGACATAGGGAGAGGAAAACTGATGTTTGAGACCTAGATCACGACAAAAGGTTTCAAATCGAGAGTTTTTAAATTCTGTGCCATTGTCGCTACGAATAACTCGAACAACATCTCCATTCCTCTCATTTTGCGACCTCAAGATCAGATCTCGGACAAAACAAAAAGTCTCCCCCTTGCCAGCCAAAAAGAAAACCCAAGCACAGCGAGAATAGTCGTCCACTATTACCATGACATACCATTTCCCACCCATCGAGCACACACGAGCTGGAACAACCAAGTCCATATGGAACAACTCGCATGGGCGCTCTGTCATGACAGCGGTCAGAGGCGGATGGGAGGCAGCTACCATCTTGTCATGCCTACACAGAACACAAATCAAATCCTTTTGGAATTTCAACCTAGGCAATCCTTGGACCAAACCAAGCCCACTCAAGCGTGACAACAAGTCAAACCTAGCCTCCTATGCCATTTCCAAAGCTCCGCCGAAACACCCGCAACCAAACAACAAGAAGAGCCAACACACTAAGAAAAATCGGCTCTGAAAATCTGATCCTCGAGGATGATCATGCACACAAGATCACCTCGAGAGTCCAACACACGGGAAGCACCCATCTTGAAACAGACCTCAAAACCCTCGTCAAGAAGCTTGGAAACCGAAAGAAGATTGAACCTGAGAGACTTGACAAGAGCAACACGCCTGAGGGTCACATTCTCACTTACCTTCACCGTGCCCACTGAAAGCACTCTACCTCTCCCATTGTCCCCAAAAGTGATGCACTCCTTGGACACCACCGGGGTGAGGCTAGAGAACCACCTTCGATCTCTAGTCATATTGTGAGAGCAATAGGAGTCGATCAACCAAAAGCTCTCCATGCCTCCCACCTGCAAAATAAAAAACGAGAGCGAGAATGAGCATATGACTCAACAATGGGGTTAGTGTAAAATGAATCAAACCAGTGCCATGCCATTTGCTCTAAAGTGGGGTTAGGAAAATCCATCCTATCACTCCTAGGTGGAACACTCACACGTCTCCTTGGAGGACTACGAATACTACGAGGTGGAGACCGTGGCCCGTAGCTCCTCTGAGACCTAAAGCTGCGATCATTCCCCCCATACTCGTATTGCCCACATGTGAAGGAACGTCCTGCAAGCTCACCAAGCCCAAACCCAACACGCCTACCACTATCTCTCTGAGGAGGCACACCCCATGTAGAAAACTCATGCCTCTCCCGAGTAGGGATGGTATGCACCACACCCTCACCTCTAGGCACAACACGAGGCTCAGGCACGCCACGAGAAGGGTGGTACATGTCCTTGTTTGCCATCTCCCTAGCAAACCTCTACTCCCTCCTCCTCTTGAAGCAAAACTTAGCTAGATGCCCATCCCTCCCACAATGGTCACAATGGAATGGGATTGGCTTTGTCTTTGGCTTTGGGTTCTCTCTGGGCTATGGCTTCTCCTCACTTGGTTTTTCTCCCTTCTTCCCAAAGAACTCATTCCCCAAGTCATTCTTGAACTTGATGGGTTTCTGGAAGTTGTTGGTTTGTGGAGGAAACACTGGTGGATCTAGGGTTGTATCTAGTCGGTTCCTAAGTTGGTTTGGCTTAGGCTCAAAGGCATTCTTATGGAGGGTTTTTGGTGGAGCTGGGATATCACCAATCTTCTCCTCTTTCTCACCACTACCCTCCCCAATCTTATCCAACACAAGCGCCTGACCATCATAGCGCTTGTACGCCTCAATTATCATCCTAAGTTGAGGCTCATGACACGACAACCAACCCATCATTATTCTCAACTCATCATTCTCATCCTGCAAGCGATCAACATAATGTGCAAGTTCTAGATTCTGAACAACATGCAACTCACATGTAGAACAGGAAGTAGCAACAGGAGTTTCAAAGCAGCCTCAAGAGATCTAGTAAGAGTATGAGATTCATCCAACTTCGCATGCAAAATAGGACAAGAGGTACAAGCACCTAACAAAGAGGGTCTAGATTTCATCTCCTCAAGATCAACCTTAAGCACATCTAGTTCATCAACCTTTGTGGCATACTTCTCTCTAAGAATAGTCAAATCACCAAGGAAACTAGGACATTCAGTGCATTCAGGTTCATCAGTCACAATAGGAGCAGACTTCAAAGATTCAACTTGAGCCCTAGCATCAACAAGCAAAGATTCTAGCTCAATCACTTTCTCCTTAGCCTCTCCTAGCGAAGACCTATACTCCCTCTTCTCCTTGTTGGTCTTTCTAAGCACATCATCACGGTTGTCAAGCAATTCATTCAACCTAGCATTCTCTGCTATCAAGAAGGCAGGATCATTGTTTACCTCATCCTCAGAGTCGGAGTCCGAGTCATCCTTCTGGCTCTTCTTGCTCCTGGAGTTGTGTGCCATGCCACAAAATCTTTGGGCGGCGAAGCATATGCTGTTGATGTTCTTGCTTGACTGCTTGCTCTTGTGCCGGTCCACCTCTTCTTCTTCACCGCTTGAACTCGATGAAGTGTAGTAGGAATTCGAGTCGATGTCACTCGCTCCGGCGACTATCGCACGCTCCATCTTCTTCTTGTGGCCTCCACTCTTCCTCGGCCTCCGCTCGGACTTCTTCTTGCCCTTGTAGTCATTCCTTGAGCAGTGCTTGTGCTCGGTCCTCGGACGGTGCTTGTTCTCGACCTTGACCTCCATGGCCTCCAGGCACTTGGCGATGAAGTGCCCGTGCTTCCCGCACCGGTAGCACATGCCCGAGTTCCTCCGAGCGTTCTTCCGGTTTGTGTACATGCACTCGAACCTCCTACTCAACAATGCGAGAATCTCCTCGCCCAGCACATCGAACTCCACATCTCGCATAGAGACAAGTGCAGACAAAGAGAACTGCCTAGTAGACAGGTTAGCGTTAGCCCCTCGAGCAAATCTCCGTCTCGCTCGAGGCTGCCCCTCGACCGACGGTGCCTCGCCCGTTCCACCCGACAAAAGCAATAAATGCCATGATCTGCTGCGGGCGCCAAAGTCAAAAGGCAAGATCACCTCCCACGCCACACGACTGACACCGCCTGGGGCACTGCACGTCTGACACCGTCACTGTGCGGCCGAACCCTGTTACTATGCAGCCATCCCTGACACTATGCAAGTACCACGCTGCCCTGTGCGGACAGGTCGGCATCAGCCCGGGGCACTATGCTGCCAACCCTCGTCCTCCTCCCACGGCAAGCCCCTTGAACGGCCATGGGCGCACCCTCGAGGAGCGTACGGGCTGCGACCAAGCGCACGCGCTGGGTGGCTGTTGATGACTGTTAAGTACCACTTTTACACCGTCAACTCCTGCATAAAATAAATGAAAAGTGATCATCAACACTAGAATAGGACTTTGTACTGACAAGTTCCACAAGTGTTGGTGTTTCTACCTTTTGTTGCAGGGCACACCGAAATACGTGCTAAATGGTACAGTTGAGAACAACTGATCTAATGGCTTATATAGCACATCATCATAAACAACCTCAAATGCCAATTAGACTGCACCATTACGACGGGCTCGTCGAGACGATAGAAACAGATATATTATTTGTCTACATTGGAGTCCGTATGAGAAAGATATGAAATAAGTAAACAAATGATAGATGACGTCACCTGGGGCCCACACCTCATCACGCCGGACCCACCAGTGGGGCCCACACCTGGCGCGGGGCCACGCCACATCAGCAGCATGGGGCGCATGCACATGTGTGGCTGCAATGAGTAGCTTCCCAGAAGCTTACACCACAAGATTCAGTAGCTTACGCAGGAAGGAAGCCGTCTCAAGCTCCTTCTCACGCAAGATACAGCAACTTGGACCCCACTCCTCAGCGCCACGTGTCACCACCCTATAGGTGGCGCCCAAGGCAGCTAAGGGGAGTCCCCAAGCCTCCCTTGTCTTATAAATAGATGGAGAGGGTGTAAGAATAGGGACAAACCATCTCACCCAAGGATGAGAGCTTCCCTTCAAAGGAGAGGCCTCTCCTTGGTAGATTAGAGAATAGGAGAGTGAGAGATGGATTAGTATCTCTATGGATGCTTCGTTCTTCAATTAGAGTAAAGTGGGTATTTCAGCATTTTCTATTTAGACTAAAGTAGCATTCTTGCACAGGTGATATGTTCTTGTGTTCTTCGCTTGTTCTTGATTTAGAGGCTTGTGTTCTTCGCGAACACAACCTTTCGATCTTGTAGCATAGGTTCATAAGTGCTCATATTCATTTGTATGCATGTTTGTCATTTAGAATAAAGTGGATATGCTTGCATGCTTTGATAGAATAAAGTGTGTTCATGATTCCTTTCTAATAGTTTATGCTAGGTTGCGTGAGTAGACTTTTTCCTCTGCGTAGATCCTGGGTTTATTCGTTTGTCTGCTGCAAGTCGCTTGTATACGTTGGAAGCATAGTACGGGGTCGAGTCCTCTCTTGCATGCCTTTAGTATAAGCTAGTAGTACCTATAGTGAGTGAGATCAGTTGTCTTTCGTGGTCGTAGTTCTATCAGTACAGAGTGTCGTAGTCCGTTGGCTACGACAGTAACCACAGTGTGGACGTTGTGACACGCTACCGGTTATCATTCGTTTGGCTTATCCAAAGGTTAGGTAGGGGCAGTCCAGGAGGTGGTGACAACCCTTCTGGACCTCGTTGATCCTCCGCGGCTGGATATAGTCAGAGCTCCGTTCCACGTAGATCCGCGTACCGGAGTCGCTTGTTAAGTCAGGGCTGTCGGTACCCTAAGCCAAGTTCTATCTAGAGCTCGACCTTTAATCTCATCTATAATGCTATCTTTAGGTATCCTCTCTATCCTTGCATCTTATCTTGGTGTATCCTTGGACTGACTAGTACGAAGTTAGTGCACACACGTTCCCTTGGATTCAATAATCTTGGAATACTCTGAGGTGAAAGCTATAACGGTATTCATGCGCTTGCGGATTTATTTCGTGTGTCGCTAAAATACCCAACAAGCTTTCAGGTGTCGTTGCCGGGGAACGCTTGCTTTATCTATCTTCGTACCTAGTGGTCCTCGTATCTTTTGTTTTTTCTTTATTCCTACCTCTACCCCCTTTATCATGGAACAATCTACTATCATAAGCTTCTCCTATCCGAGAGGGAATTTCTTAGAGCCACAATCTTCTAAGCACCCAATTCTCACACCTGGCTATGAAATCCCTTCTGATTATATCACTAAGGTTCAGGAACTTTCCTTCTTTGGGTTAAGTAGTGATAACCCATACCACTATCTGCGGGAGTTTGAGCAAATATGTTCATGCATCTCCATTGCGGGCATGTCACACAATACCCTTAAGTGGAAGTTGTTTCCCTTTTCTCTTGAAAAGGAGGCTAAACAATGGTACAAGAAAACCGTAGGTAGCATGAACTGGAGCTGGGATGACCTTGTAGGAAAATTTTGTCTTAGGTTCTTGTCCACAACCCAGATGTTTGCCCTACGAAAGGCTATCGTATCTTTCCAGCAGAATGAGAAGGAATCCTTAGGTGCGGCCTTGGCGAGATTTTCACTCTTGGTGAAATTAGGCCATGTCCTATCGATACCTGATGCTGTGTTGCTTCAACATTTTTACATAGCTCTCGATCAGGACTCCACCCAATATCTCGACATCACCGCTGGAGGATCTTTTTGTGAAAGGACTTCAGATGAAGCTATAGAAATCTTAGAGCGAATTTCTGAAAATGCCTCCTTCACAGCTGAGTCTGAACCCCTCCACAAAGAGTTCATGTTGAGCCATGAGAGTCTCTCAACAGCCGAACCAGAACAAATGATTTCCACATCCCAAGATTCATCCGTTGAGCTCTCTCCTGAACCACGAATTCAACCTTCGGAGTTCGCTTTCCGATTCGAGGATGACCCTTCTAGGAACCACAAAAGCACCTTGAATCTCTCTAATGCCCAATCTGGGGAGGAAGTCTTTTCTGTCCATATTGTTCAATCTAGAAATCTTTTGACAGAACCTTCCCCTAGGCCTTGTAAGGAATCAGATGCGTAGCCTAAGAGGGGGAGGGGTTGAATTAGGCTTCTTAAAACCTTAACCTATGGCTTCACTACTTTTGCATAAAGTAAACTAGATCAAGTCTATCTAGATGTGCAATCTAAGGTTGATCTAGTGTGAAACCCTCATCCCAAAACAAGTTTTGCAACCTATAGCCAATCCTAGCATGATACTACTCTAGAAAGTAAAGGCAAGCAAGGATTGCAAGAGAGTAATGCGGAAACGTAAAGAGGGATGAGAGGAAGCAAACTCTTGACACGCGATTTATCCCGTGGTATCGGTAGGCACTAAGCCACCCCTAGTCCACATTGTTGAAGCACTCACACAAGAGTATTGCTTCTCGGTCACCAAGTCTCTCCCAAGAGCACCACTTGACTCGCCACAAAGGCTCGCCACTTAGGCACTCGCCAAGCTCCCTTGGTCACCTTGATGCCGCCTCCACTAAGGAGCTTCTCCACTTAGGAAGGGGGTCTCCACGTCCCCCGCACAAAGTGTCCTTGCCGCTCCACACCAAGCCGGAGGGTCGAAGATGATTGCCGGTCTACCATAGGCCCCAAGGCTTCTGGCGCACCTTGTACAACTTGATTCACTCAAGAATCACCTCACAAGGTTGGCATGTGGTATTTTTGCATCCTTGGGACCTAGAAATGTCTACAAAGACATGCTAAATAATATGGTTAGTCCCATTGATCATATTGTCATGAATCACCAAAATCATACTCGAACTAATGGCATATGAGGCCATGTTCGCTACAATCTCCCCCTTTTTGGTGATTTTTGACAACACAATCAAAGCAAGCATAAATATTCAAAAATTGATAAAACTAGAACCACTTACACTTGCTTGGATGCCTACCATCATCCAACCTCCCCCTAGATCAAACTTCCCCCTTTTTGATCTTCTCTTCATATGTTCACACATAGCATGCTTCTTCCCACTTTGGAAACACTAGCTTGCTTTGGTCCCAAATTCTCCCTCTTTGGAATAAAATCTCCAAAAAGTGTCCAAAACAAAAGTGTCTCCAACGGAAATCTAGCAAGGCCTAGCAAACATAGGTCAAGACAAATGTTAAATACAAGGGAGAAAGCCGCATGAACCATGATCCATATGCGTGATATCAATGAAGATACCACATGTGTGAGTAACTAAGGTGGATCACAAGCTTATGAGACTAGCATGATACAAACTAAGCTCCCCCTAAGTGTGTGCACAATATGATAGTGTGAAAATCAAGTGCACAACTACAAACGCTTGTAAGACAAGGAAGCTTAGAGCATATCATGCAAGGGATAAGAAAAATGGGTTAGCATTATCACTTGTAGATACCACTTGTAATCTTTTGACCATTGCATACCTCCGAGGGATGTTACTCTCTACCTTGTTGGCACCACATGGAGATGAGCCACTTGGAAATGATATCACTAGGAGGTGACACCACTTGGAAGGAGCTAGCAAAGTAGACACTTAGGTACCACAAGGATTAGGAATGTATGAGTTCATTGCCTTTGAACTTATATAGAGACATAAGCTCGCAAGGACATGACTCAATAGCATGAAGCTCATATTGCTATATTTACTCTTTTAGAGTTGTTAGATCACATTGAGAGTGAAATAGCATTCTCTTACAATGATGCACCGCACCTAAACACATCACCAAGGGACTACACAAGATAAGCTTGAACCAATTATAGTCCCATAACCAAGGCTTAGAATGAGCTCCCCCTAAATGTGTGCATTTAGTGTTTGAATCACCAACCAAAAGTATGCACATTGTTTGTAACAACAAAAGGGAATCTAACCCTATAGCTTGCTCATGATGCAAAGAGATATATATGGAAAACATGCACCATGAAAGAACAAGTGTAGCTTTCCTACACACTAATGAAACCATGTAGGTTACTCATGGGTTAGCACATGACAGAAGCAACCTACCATATGTAAGCAACTAGGCATAGCAACAAATACAAACCTAGACAAGGCAATGGAGCTACAATGATACGTGAGATAGGTTCTAGTTTCTATTACCTCAACTGGGTAACTTGGGCAACACATGTCCAACGTGCAAGCTTGGCTTCTAGGCTTGAATCTTCACAACTTCTTTGTACCAAGCCTCCCAAGTCCCCGAACTCATGGCCTTCAAGTGGCCTTTGAAACCCAAACCATTTGAGGCCCCTTCATGTTGGTGATGACTTCCTTGGGCACTCAAATGGGTTGGTTCCAACCCCGCTCCGTCTTCATCTTCCCAACCTTGTGTGCAACCACCTTGCCATTAGTCTTCTTCTTGATGACGTAGGTGTTGCTCTTGGTTTTGTTCTTGCGGTTGGGCTTGGTGTAGATGAGGGAGCTCTTGATGGTGGGGTTCATCTTCTTCTTCTCGCCCTTGTCCATCTTTTTGACAAATTGAGGGCATTTGTAGAATTTGTGCCCTTCTTCATGACACTTGTAGCAAGTCACGGTTGATCTCTTCTCCAGTTTCTTCACCATGGGATCACGGCTATCTTGAGAAGGTTGGACGTTGCTCTTCATGTCTTGAGAGATGTCCACTTGTTTCTCATTGTTCTTGCCCTTGCCCATCAAGCTAACCAACTTCTCTCGGAGCCATTTCACTTCTTGCTTGAGCTCATCATTCTTCTTGCCTATGAGACAATCACATGTTTCTACAACAATATTCTCATTGCCAGATGGTGAGCAACATTCATCAATTAAATCAATGTAATAAGTTGAAGCATCTACCTTGGAGATAGGAATTGCACAAGAGATAGATGATTCATCAAGCTTAAAGGAATCACTTGTTTTAGTCTCATTGCTCTCAATCTTAGATTTTAGCTCACCACACTCCTTGCTAAGCAAATTGAATTTGCACAACAAATATTTATAATTTGTAGCAAGGGTAGCACTAAGATCATTGAGAGCATTGAGTTCTTTAATTTCATTAGCTTGTTTCTTAAGCATTCCTTTTTGCTCATGGACTAGCTCAACAAGATCATCGAGAGAGATGGTATCGGATTCATCATCACTTACATTGCTTTCCATACCTTGGGCCATAAGGCACATGTGTAGTGATGATGAAGGACCTTGCATGAAGCGGGTGGTGAAGTTCTTTCTTGATTCATCACTTGAGCTACAAGAACTTGAATCTCCACCACTTGTCCACTCACTGACGGCAATAATTGCTTCTTGCTTTGGCCTCCTATCCTTGACCACCTTCTTCTTGGTCTTGTGCTTGATCTTGGTAAACTTGATGTGTTGATGATGATGCCCTTCTCTCAAGTAGATGTTGTAGCCGTACATGTTGATTTTCTTCACATACTTGAAGATCTTCTTCACGTACATGACCACCATGGATTCAACCTCTTCATTACTTGAGGAGTCTTCATCATCACCATCATCACTATCATCCTCGCTTGAGCTTCCATGAGTAGCCATCATACTCATCACCTTCTCTTGTTGGCTTGAGAGAGCAAGGCTTGTGGTTGGATAAGATGGTTCTTGGGACTTTTCTTGGGGTGCCTTCTTGGACTTGGGCATGATTTGAAGCTCATGTGCCATGATCTTGCTCAAGATTTGAGATAGCTTCAATTCTTCGAGCTTCTTCTCATAGATGATGGCTTTCACCAAGTCATAATCGGGCTTCCGGAGACTTCGAAGGATCTTGCGGTTGATGTTCAAGTCCGTGATGGTCTTCACACCTAAAGCATTAATCTCATTGACAAGAACATTTAGGTGTGAGTACATTGATTCGTCATTTTCATTCTCAAGTTGCTTAAAGCTATTGAATTCCTCAAGGAGGCAACCGTAGCATTCATTAGCTACTTCTTTTGAACCCTCATTTTGCTCCTTGATGGTTTTCCATAGCTCATAAGCATTTTCACAAGTAAAAACTCTATTGAAAACACCTACATCTAGAGAGGATAAAATGATACTCTTAGCAATCACATCAAATTGCTTTTCCTTCTTAGTACGATTTTTCACACCCTCATTGGTGACTCTCCAAACATCAAATTACTTTGCTTGGAGATGGGCCTCCGTGAGAACCTTCCAACGAGGATAGCCCATGCCATCGAAATGTGGAGCCAAACCTAAGATATCCACCCCTTTCATTCCTCTATAGAGCAACTCACTAGGCGGTGAAGCCTAACCGTTCCAATGAGCCGGTTTTCACAATTTACCAATCGAATTGGCGTTTCCTTGTGAAGGAAGTGAGTCCTGGCTTTGATACCACTTGTAAGGAATCGGATGCCCATAGCCTAAGAGGGGGGAGGGGGTGAATTAGGCTTCTTAAAACCTTAACCTATGGCTTCACTACTTTTGCATAAAGTAACCTAGATCAAGTCTATATCTAGATGTGCAATCTAAGGTTGATCTAGTGTGAAACCCTCATCCCAAAATAAGTTTTGCAACCTATAGCCAATCCTGGCATGATACTACTCTAGGAAGTAAAGGCAAGCAAGGATTGCAAGAGAGTAATGCGGAAACGTAAAGAGGGATGAGAGGAAGCAAACTCTTGACACACAATTTATCCCGTGGTATCGGTAGGCACTAAGCCACCCCTAGTCCACGTTGTTGAAGCACTCACACAAGAGTATTGCTTCCCGGTCACCAAGTCTCTCCCAAGAGCACCACTTGACTCGCCACAAAGGCTCGCCACTTAGGCACTCGCGAAGCTCCCTTGGTCGCCTTGATACCGCCTCCACTAAGGAGCTTCTCCACTTAGGAAGGGGGTTGCTAGTATTTCTTAACGTCGATGCTAAGTTTAGTAGTCCCTAGCAACAATGCCAGAAATGACCAAATGGTAATCCTAACGATTACAAGAGTCTGCAAGCGCACGGAAGTACCATTGTAGCATGTCCCCAAAGGAGTATTCCAAAGGGTATCGAATCCAAGGAAGGCTCGGCGGATTAACAAGTTCAACACTATTGCAATGAGTATAAATCATAGACGAAAACAAACCAGGCACTCAAGTGCAGGGGTAAGGTATGATAGATAAGTTGGTAGTGTGAACACACAAACACTCTCTCTCTAAAGGTCCTAGGCTTAGGAGGCAACATACGTGTTAGTTCTATGTTTTAAGGTACTATACACATGAAGTCAGTAAGACGAGTTAGATACACACTAGCATTGCATGAATGTTGGCTTAAGCACCCAGGTACAAACGGGGAGCTAACCTCCCGCATCACTTACGCACGACTCCGGTTGTTAGACTTTAGACTCCTACAGCGTATCCAAATGTGGGGGATTCCAGAAGGGTCCAATGGCTGTCACTACTGCGGCCTACCCCAAGACAAACCGTGGGATAGACTCATAAGTAACATAGCTATGCAACCCAAGCACCACGCTTACGTTGTTAGCAGGACTCTGACCGGCCCGGGCTATTGTGACCCAGGTCAGAGCCACCAGATAAACCGGCCAATTACACCGAGTACCGTAGCTTAAGCACGAACTTCATACAACACGAACATGGAATCTAAATGATCAAACTAGGCTAGGTACACAAACGGATTTGTGCTTTCCTATGTCTATTCAACAGGATCAAAGGGTCGTGTTCGCGAAGAACACGAGCCTCGAACTTATGAACAAACACCGAAAACATGAGTAAGTCACCTGTCAACTGGATCGAAAGGGCTTGTTCATCAAGAACATGAGTCTCTAAATGATGAACAAGGGAAGAACACATGAACAAATCACCCATGTGTACAAGCACAACTTTATATGAAATAGTTATATAACTGAAGTAAAGCAAAGTCATACAAAGAAACAAAGATACAAGAGAACTCATACCTAGATCCCAAAGTAGACTTGGAACCTGAAGTAGAACTACTCTAGCCTACCTCCTAGCCTTAGAAACCAAAAGTGAGAGAGGAGGAGTAAGGTGTGTTGGTAAGAAATGAACCCCCTCCCCTTCTATTTATAGGCCAGAGCACCGGCGCAAGAAGGAGTGAAACACCCCGGGGATGGCCTCTAGGACCAATGGAGAAGCACCACGTGGAGGCCCTGGATCAGCCGACCCATGGTCGGTTCGGCCGATCCTAGGGTCGGCCGACCCCAGGTTGGACCCACTCGAGGTGTGCTTCCTCGGGGTGGCTATCCTGTGGGCCCTTAGGTCGGTCCTCGGTGTACACGTGCTCTTGAGGCAGTTTGGGCGCTCTGGTGGGGCCATGGATCCATGTGAAGTCCACGTGTCACACTCTGATTCGTCGGGGCTTGCCTCTCTTGGATCAGTGACATGGCGTGCATGCATGGCAACTGAGGTGGCTTAGCTTGCATGCATGGCACCTGATGTGGCAGCCACTCCTTGAGGTGATGTGGCTCAGCTTGCATGCATGGCACCTGAGGTGGCTTAGCTTGCATTCATGGAACAGAAGGGGAGCTCTACAAATGACTATCCAAGGACATAGGATCCCTGCTAAGGTAGATTGGGGGCTGAGGAGTCTCCTATGGGTATTGATTCTAGAAGGGCGCAAGCTCAAGATAAGGACACTCGCTTCGGGCACCAGTTCCCTCCTGGATATAACAGATTGGTTCTGGCCAAAAGCTCTACGCCGTATCCGAATGTGGGGGAGTACAAAGGGTCCAATGGCTGTCACTACCGCGACCTACCCCTATCAATCTGTGGGATATGGGGCAAACGAAGGATAACTCGCAGTCTAGACACCACATCTACACCACTGATCACTACTATAGCACGGCTACGTCTGACATCCCGTAGCAACACTATAGCACTCCATATAAATACATAGCAACAAACCCGTGAGTACGGGCTAGGCCTCACTCATCATGTTATCAAATAGGCGACAGGAGATATGAATGATACTTTGATCTGAATCAGATATGCATGAGCATCCACTATATTCTAAATGACGAGCAGTCATACAAACGAATAAACAACTCATGCATCTTCTCCATAGGATCGAATGGAATGGTTCAACTATAACACAAGCCTAAGATCAAGAACAGATGAAGAACACAAGAACATATCACCTATTCATGAATGCTACTTTAGTCTAATTGGAATATACTAAAATACTCACTCTAGTCTAAATGAAGAACGACATCATCCACGAGGTACAAGGGGATGATGGCTGATGAACGGATCATCACCATCTCACCTCTACTCACCCACACACACTCCCTGTCTACCTAGCACCACCTAGGCTAGATCCTCCACACACACACACCCATGGTGAGGTGAGGTTTCACCTCAACCAAGAGAGGAGGAGAGGGGAGAAGGAGACAAAGGTGAGAAGTTGCCTTCAAGTGTGTTGTCCTCTTCTTACCCCCTCTCTTCTATTTATAGGGGCTGGACAACTTCGTGAGACGCCGCGAGCACCCCCGGAATGTGTCAAGGAACCAACCAGGAGCTCACACGTGGAAGGCCAGGATGAGCCAAGCCAGAGGCGGTTCGGCCGACCTGTGGGGTCGGCCGACCCCTGGGTGGGCTCGTCCTGGCTGTGCTTTCTCCAGGTGGCTGTCAGGTGCCCATGTGGATTGGAGGCGGTTTGGACGTGTAGGTGGGCCATAGGATCCATGTGACGCACACGTGGTGGCTCCTGATTCGTCGGGTCTTCTTCCCATGGATTGATGATGTCATGGATCGAGCGGATGCCTACATGGCAGCCTTTTATTGGCTGAGCCTGAATTGCTTAGATCAAGGAGGTGTGCTTTCTTCTCTTTTCTTGTGCTAAATACCTACATTCATCTTTGCATTGCCACTAGTGGAATTCATCAGTATAAGCTCCTATTCTACTGTGGATGCATGGTTCTTGTGGTAAAATGCAGGAATTGACGGCCTTAAAATAGGTACTTAATAGCCGTCAACACTCATCCTCAAAATCTAAGTCTGAGGTCCTTCTGGCTTCTCTTGCTGCTAGAGCTATGAGCCATGCCGCAGAAACCATCCTTGGAGCTTAGGCCCATCACACAAAGGCCATTGAATTTCTTGTTGAGGGTCTTCTTCTTCTTGCTCTTGCTCTTGCCGCCCTCTTCTTCTTCATTACTCGAGCTTGATGAAGTGTCCTCGGAGTCAGATTCGACATCGCTCGACTTCTTCATCTTCTCTCGAGACCGTGCCTTCCTCCCATGTCCATGATCCTTCTTCTTGGACTTCCTCCTCTTGTCCTTGGACTTGTGCTTGTCGTCGTCGTTCAACCTCGGACACTCAGCGAAAAAGTGTCCAATCTTGTCGCACTTGAAGCACGTCCTCGAGTTCCTCCTTGAGCTCATCCAGTTCTCATGCATCCTCTCGAATCTTCTTGACAATAGTGCTAGGTCATCCTCGCCAAGCACATCAAAATCCTCACCTGGTAAGGACACAAAAGAAGACAAAGAATACATCTTGGAGGATGGGTTAGCGTTAGTCCTGGAACCGGAAACGAGAGCTAGACTATGGGGGTCAGTCGGATTCTCGATCTTGCCTCTCACGCCTCTATCAACCTCAGAGGACTTAAGCTTTGAAAAGAGCTCATCCACGGTGAGCGTCTCATAGTTGTCGGACTCAAGGATGGCCTCGACCTTTGCGCCCCATACGGTACGGTCAAGTGCATGCAAGAGCTTCACAGCTCTGTCATGGTCATCATATGGCAACACGGTCACATTAGCCATCATGTTGTTCACAATCACGGTGAAGCGCTGAAACATGGAGTCAATGGACTCACCAGACAGATGAGTGAAATTCTCATACTCCATCCGGTAGGTCGCGAACGAGCAAGCCTTCACTTGATTGTTCCCACCATGAGCTACCTTGAGCTTCTCCCAAATCTTGCATGCCAAATCCTCTGCTTGAACCTGATCAAATTCAGGTTTGCAGTGGGCATGAAAGAGATAATCGACCGCCTTATTGTTTGCGTCATGCATATCTTGAGAGCCTGGGGCAAGGAAGTTGATGGGGTGGACATAGGAGGTGTTCTCCGTCACATCCCAAATGATCTGTCCTTTGCTATGAAGAAAAGCAGACATACACCTCTACCACATCTGGTAATCCTTACCATCAAAGTGTGGAGGACTCGAACCCCGTTCTTGGTACGCCATCTTTGGATCTTAGACTGGTTAGAATCACGAAAATCTGTAACCGGCTCTGATACCAATTGAAGGACCGATTAGGCGACCAGAGAGGGGGGAGTGAATGGGAGCTGATAAAAAATTCTCTGAGAGAAAACCGGTTGGGTCCCAAAATCAACTCCAAGAATTCCCACACGAACTTACCAAGGTCACGTAGTCACAGCGGACCTACCAACCCTAGGAACAAGTCCAAACAAGTTGCAAACCGGAAGCACAACTCAAGAGCCAAAGGACTTAGGCGAATCTGCCTGGCTAGGATGGACCATCCGTAGGAGGGTCGCGGACCGTCCGTGGCACCCTGGTGGACCGTCCGTGAGCCTCACACAGACCGTTCGTATTAAACTCCCAAACCTCCAGAAACACCCCGGCCAATACCGACTGTCCAACACGACACGTTGGACTGTCCGAGCTCGGCGGACCGTCCGTCACTTGGACACGGATCGTCCGTCAAACCGGCTGCAGCAGAAACCAAACACCTCAACCGATCGAGCGTCACGTGCACAAGAACATAACGAACACGCAATGAACACAGGAGGTCGTGGACCATCCGCACGCCCTGGACGGACCGTCCGTGCGTGACGCAGAGCACGAACAGAACCACACACGCGAGATCAACTTTCCAAATCCTTCCACAGATCTCCCAAACGGCTGCACGTTTGAGACAAGATTTTTGGGAAAGGAGAAGCGTCCTTAAGGGATGCTATACCCAAAAACTTGGAGCCTCAAACACTGTAAATCGTCGGGAATCGACAACGAACCGAGCTCAAGAACAAGAACTCGGGCACCACCCAAAACCACCAAATCGGAGAGCTTTCCACAGGATTTGAGGGGCAAGATCACCAAGAAAAGAGGCACACCAACCTTATGTGTGATTCCCAAAACAAATCCTGCAAAGAAATGCCTCCAAAAGCTTCCCATGAAAATCCTAAGAAAAAGCTCCGAAAATCACCAAAAAGGAGAAATGCCGAGAGACAAAGAGGCACTAGATGAACCATGCTGAAAATTCTATACATACCATGAATGGTTAATACAAGTTCTAGCAAGCTGCTCGAACATCCAACCCTCTCTCAAGATGAATCATGAAGCTCTCAAGCTAGCCAATAGAAAACCTAAGGGAAGGGGAAAGACTAGGAAGCAAATGAATCAGGGTTCCAAGTGGTGGTTGACATCCTCTCTCCTTTATGTTTATATGGAGGCCACCAAAAGATGAAACTACCCCTATTACAAAATACTAGGATACACGCCCCCAAAGGGCACTTTGGGAATTCTCGTCGTAGCACCATCAAACGGATGCCCGGTGACCGCACCTCGCTTAGCCTCGATGCAAGCCTTGCGATCCCAACGCGTGTCCTCTGCTTTGAAGTCTCTCGGCGCGCCCAAATCCCATCTCCGCCCGCCGAGTCTCCGATCTTGGCTTTGTGGCTCAACCAAGGAACACGACGGTTTTGTGGTGAAACGCCGCAAACCCCGCAGACTCGGTGCAGCCTCCACGCCAATCCCACTCATGACTTGGCCGCCACGGTCGTCCTGGCTCGACCTTGGTTTTGAGGCTCAACCAAGAAATCATACACGAATTCGTCTTGCTTTTCTTGCCACCATGCGGCCCGCACTTGATTCCATCAGCCGCTGGGTCCCTCAAACTAAGCCTACTTGTCTCTCCACAACTCAGAGGCCACACATGCATAGACATTTCGCGCTTGTTCCTCAACTGCACCAATGGAAATCAAGCCACAACCTGCACCTGCAATACTCGGCCAAGAGTCAGCCCACACCACGTTGTCAATCACTCATCACACTAGGGAGCGACCATCCACCGGTCCTCACAAGCTTCGTCCCACGCTTCCAAGCCGCGTGTCAATGACCACTTGCCTTGCTCATTTCGGGAAGGCATCCCTTCAGTAGTGAGGGGTGACATTTGTACGAAACATCCCTCCTTGGTCCGCTCTTGCGACCATTTAGAAAACACCCCCTTTTCCTGGGATCTGGTCGCGGTTGTGCACTGCCACACTGGACCTTTGGTTAGTATACACTGAGTGGGGCGGGGGGGGGGGCCAGGGTGCATCTCTGGCTTCCCCCTGCCCCGACCTTAGCTTGCCACAGTAGGGGGTTCCGGCGTGCGGTGCTATGCCGATGTCCTCGGAGCTTCCAATGCATTTTCTTCTTCAAGGATTGCTCGAAACTTGGATGAGGACTGTTGATGGCTGTTAAGTACCACTTTTACACCGTCAACTCCTACATTAAATAAATAAAAATTGATCATCAATACTAGAATAGGGCTTTATACTTACAAGTTTCACAAGTGTTTGTGTTTCTAGCTTTTGTTGCAGGTTGCACTAAAATACGTGCTAAATGGTACATTTGAGGGCAAGTAAAGCAATGTCATATAGAGGGTGTCATCATAAACAACCTCAAATGCCAGATTGGACTGCACCATTGCGACGAGCTCATCGAGACGATCGAAATGGATATATTATTTGCCTACATCAGACCTCGTATGCGCAAGATATGAAAAGGACAAAATAGATGATGTCAGCAGGTCCCACAACCATCCTGCCGTACCTCATACGCGCGCGAAGCAATACGGGTCCGCCACATGGCGGCACCTGACTGGCTGCCAGGCCGCACTGCGGCACGCTGCACGCGCGCGTAAGGGCGCGGGGTGGCCCCGCTCGGCCACGTGGCAAGGCGCGAGAGGCTGGGCCCCTTCGATGCGGAGCGTGCACAGGCGCGCGGGAATCTGTCCCCAGCCGGGCACATGGCACGCGCTGGCTGGCGCGGGCGGGCGCCGCACGGGGCGCGGGAAGCGGCTCTGGAAGGGCACGTGGCGCGCCGCGAGTGGGTCAGCTGGGGTCGGTTCCCCCGGTTCGCCTGCTGGTCGGCGGTTTTCCTTTTTTCTGGGCGGTTTTGTGCCCAACTTGCTGGTTCAGCTCCGGTTCTCACGCCTGGGATCCGGTTCTACGCCGGTTCTTTGCCCACCGCCTCCAGGAACAGTACTCCGCACGCTACAGTGCCAGATGGCGCCAAGGGAGAGGGGAAAACAAGGGGAAAGCACCCCAAACACTTGGTGACACTTGCCTATAAATATGAGTGGAGGGGGTTCATTTAGGGACACACTACACCACTTCACCCAAGGATGAGAGCTTCCCTTCAAAGGAGAGGCCTCTCCTTGGTAGATTAGAGAGTAGGAGAGTGAGAGAGAGAGTTGTATCTCTATGGATGCTTATTCTTCAATTAGAGTAAAGTAAGTATTTCCACATTTCCTATTTAGGCCAAAGTAGCATTCATGCATAGGTGATATGTTCTTGTGTTCTTCGCTTGTTCTTGATTTAGAGGCTTGTGTTTTTTGAACACTACCCTTCGATCTTGTGGCATAGGTTCATAAGTGCTCATATCCGTTTGTATGCATGTTCGTCGTTTAGAATAAAGTTGATATGCTTGCATGCTTTGATTAGAATAAAGTGTGTTCGTGATTCCTTTCTAATAGTTTATGCTAGGTTGCATGAGTAGCCTTTTTCCCCTGCTAGTGTGTAGATCCTGGGTTTATGCGTTCGTCTGCTGCAACTCGTTTGTATACGTTGGAAGCTTAGTACGGGACCGAGTGCTCTCTCGTATGCCATTTGCATAAGCTAGTAGTACCTATAGTTGAGTGAGATCAGTTCTCCTCCTTGTGGGTTCGTCACTCTATATCTAATATAGAGTGCCGTAGGTTACTACGCACCGCGGGATAGTGTAGTCAGGCTACGGTAGTAATCAGTAGCATAGATGTAGTGTCTAGGCTAAGGGTTATCCTTCGTTTGCCCTATATCCCACGGATTGGTAGAGGTAGATCGCAGGTGGCGACAGCCTTGTTGATCCTTTGAAATCCTCCACGTTCGGATATAGTGCAGGTTGAGGTTCATCTTAGATCCGTAGGCCGGAGTCTCCTGACAGATCAGGGGTTAGCCGGTGCCCGAAGCAAGTTCTTGAGAGATCGACCTTTAACCTCATCTGTAGATCTCTCCATAGGAATCCTCTCTCTATTCTTACCTCTTATCTGGGTGTGTCCTTGGACCGACCGTATGAAGTTAGTACACACACATTCCCTTGGATTCGATACCCTTGGAATACTCTAAGGTGAAAGCTACAACGGTATCCGTGCACTTACGGAATTATTCGTGTGACGCTAAAATACCCAACAAGCTTTCTGGCGCCGTTGCCGGGGAACGGTTGATGTATCTATCTTCGTACCCAGAGGTCCTCGTATCTTTTGTTTTCCTTTGTTTCTACCTTTACCCCCGTTACCCATGGAGAGGCCATCCTTTCACGACCTCTCCACCTCAACTTATGAGTTCAATGATCCATCAACATCTTCATCCAACCATGAACTTCATTTCCACATTATGGGCATGGTTCAGGATCGACCCTTCTTTGGAGCGATCAATGAAGACCCCTACTTTCATTTGGAAGAATTCGAGGAACTGTGTTCGCATCTGGTTCTCCCAGGCATGACACAAGAATCCATAAGGTGGAAGTTGTTCCCCCTCTCTCTGTCAGAAAGGGCGGAGCAATGGTACACCAACACTGTAAAAAGTGTAAATTGTGATTGGGGCAAACATCGAGATAACTGTTGCAACTCATTCTCTCTCGCGGAGAGGACAGTGCAATGGTATACTCATATGGCCTCTCTCCCAGGGGATATTATCGAGTTCGAACAATTAGAGGAGGAGTCTATAGGAGCAGCGTGGGCTAGGTTCATACGCCTTTGTGCATCTGGACCCGGCTCATTTCTACCCGATGATGTCTTGCTTTACGCATTTTGCATGAGTTTAGACATGGACGCTGCCCAAGATCTTGACATCGCTGCTGGAGGTTCGTTTGCACACAAAACTCTAGTGGAAGGAAGAGCAATCCTAGACAGCTTCTTAGAAAACTCTTTCTTCCCTACCGACCATAACGAACCCCACCAGGAATCAGATTCGATCCATGAGAGTCTCTCAACAGCCGAACCTGAACCTACGATTTCCACATCTCAATTTTCGACCGTTGAGTCCTCTCCCGAACCAGGAACAATGGAGGAAGAAGAAATTCAACCTCCAGAGTTCCTCTATCGATTCGAGGATAACCCTCTTGAAAATTTCAGAAACACCTCGAATTGCTTAGATGTCCAACTAGGGAAGGAGCCCTCTTCTGTCCAAATCCAGCCAGCTAGGAATCTTTTGACAGAACCTTCCCCTAGGCCTACGGTACCTCCTTTGCCTCCCGATCCTCCAAATGAAACTTCTATCATGGAGGCCACGGAAAAGAAGTGGTTGACTGGAGTGGGAAACTTTTCCGAAGCACTTTGGATTTGTTCACCCTCTACGATCATTTCTTGTTCCATAAGGGGAATTATCGTAGAAGCCCATCTTAACCCCACTATGGAGGTTAATGTCAAGCCATGGCACATAGCGTATACTTTGTTGGGCAACGTTACGCTAAGACCATCCGGCAAACTCCTCAAGAGTTGTGCCTCCGGACATATTCTTGAGTGTCGGGAGGTTGCATGTGTTATGCCGCTCCTAGTAGACATGATCAAGGTGAATCTAGACTTCCACATCTTTGATGTCCTCGATCTTGATCTCCTCTTAGGCTTCCCTGTAGAAAAACTTCTCGATGCATCTCGAGAGAGCCTAGATGAAAAGCTTAGGAAACTGCTTCTGCCACCACTCCCTTATTCTCAGAAAGTTCTATGGTGAGGCCACTTCCTAAGAAAAACCCGCTCGAGGAGATGATGCATGTATCTCTGTTCGCATCATCTGAGCCCGTTCTCGTTGAGGTTGTAGATTTCTCTACTCCTCAAGAGTATGACTCGGGAGATCCTCTTCACCTTTGTGAAGGCAAACGATCATCATCACCCTCTAACGAGTTTGAGCCTCATCTCGCTGGCCCATATCATGTTGTTCTCGGCCTTGATCGAGAATCAACATCGAGCTTCCACGATGCACCTCTTGAGATGGAGAATTCATGGGCCACGGAAATCTATGAGGCACCGACTCTGGAGTCCAAAAAGAAGGATTCCACAAACGAGCATGGTAGCTTCACTCTTGATATGCCACCTAAACCATGCTCGCATCATGCTTCTCCAGAGTCAGCTATACTCAGTGCACTAGGCACACACGAGGACTACAACAGCCTTTTGGTCCTCTTTTGTTCAACGTTTAGAAGGTTGGTTGTAGATGTATATGTTAACCAAAAGCATTGCAGATTTCGTGTATGCACTGTGGCGCTAACCTTGTAGCTATAGCTTCAATGACACATCAACAATTGGTGGTGAGATGAGAATGACATCACCAATGATAGTTGCAGGAAGAAGTTCCCATGGTCGAGGTTATGACCATAAACAAAGCACTACCAGGAGATAGCCTGGATTAGGTTAGATTTTATTTCCTTTTTCAAATAAAAAGTGAGAGCATGATTTTAGGATAAAGTTGTCCTTCGGGTATTTTTGGTCGCTAACCTTTTAGGTGGAGATTGAGAAGAATGGTGGATAGGTGATTCCTAAGAAAATGTGAGCTACATCAGCTACAACACGTTGGTAAGTTTTTGGTGAGGGAATACTTACAAAGGGGAGCTTGATCTCCACACACTTCAGTTTTGCTGCCCAACAATGCAAACTTCAAGTGTGGGGGATGTATGTGAGCATCCTGAGTAAAGTTCCTCTCATACCAAATCTTATCTCAGTTTGAAGATGATGTTATCTCTTGCCTCTTGCCCAGTTAGGTACGTCCTCCTTTTGACTTTAAACAAAGCCCTTCCGGGAGGTTGCCCGATGTTCACCATCTTATGCTCATGTTTATGTCCCTTTGGAATAGTGAGGACCGGAGCGTCCGAGAACCGGTGGATGGTCGCTCCCTGGTGTGATGAGTGATTGACAACGTGGCGTGGACTGACTCTTGGCCGAGTATTACAGGTGCAGGTTGCGGCTTGATTTGCGTTGGTGCAAGTGAAGAGGGGCGCGAAAGGTTGTTGGGTATTTTAGCGAGACACGAAATAAATCCGCAAGCGCACAGATACTGTTGTAACTTTCACCTCAGAGTATTCCAAGGGTATTGAATCCAAGGGAACGTGTGAGTACTAACTTCGTACAGTCAGTCCAAGGACACACCCAGATAAGAGGCAAGGATAGAGAGGATTCCTAAAGATAGCACTATAGATGAGATTAAAGGTCGATCTCTAGATAGAACTTGGCTTAGGGTACCGATAGCCCTGACTTAACAGGCGACTCCGGTACGCGGATCTATGTGGAAGGAGCTCTGACTATATCTGGTTGCGGAGGATCAATGAGGGCCAGAAGGGCTGTCACCACCTCCTGGACTGCCTCTACCTAACCTTGGGATAAGCCGAACGGATGATAACCAGTAGCGTATCACAGCGTCCACGTTGTGGTTACTGCCGTAGCCAACGGACTACAACACCCTGTACTAATAGAACTACGACCACGGAAGAGAACTGATCTCACTCACTATAGGTACTACTAGCTTATGCTAAAGGCATACGAGAGAGCACTCGGTCCCTTACTAAGCTTCCAACGTATACGAACGACTTGCAGCAGAGGAACGTATAAACCCAGGATCTACGCACTAGCAGAGGAAAAAGGCTACTTATGCAACCTAGCATAAACTATTAGGAAGGAATCAAGAACACACTTTATTCTAATCAGAGCATGCAAGCATATCCACTTTATTCTAAATGACGAACATGCACACAAACAGATATGAGCACTTATGAACCTATGCTACAAGATCAAAAGGTTGTGTTCGCGAAGAACACAAGCCTCTAAATCAAGAACAAGTGAAGAACACAAGAACATATCACCTATGCATGAATGCTACTTTAGTCTAAATAGAAAATGCAGAAATACTCACTTTACTCTAATTGAAGAACGAAGCATCCATAGAGATACAAAACTCTCTCTCACTCTCCTATTCTCTAATCTACCAAGGAGAGGCCTCTCCTTTGAAGGGAAGCTCTCATCCTTGGGTGAGATGGTGTGTCTCTAAGTGAGCCCCCTCTCCTCCTATTTATAGGCCTATGGAAAATTTGGGTTTGCCTTCGGAGAGTGGCTCTCCTCCTTGCTTCTTGAGGGCCCAAGAATGATCCGGGGCTTTAAGGCCCAAACCGCCTCTAGGAGATCACCAGGAGTTGACACGTGGAAGCTGGGCTCGAATGGTGGCAAGCCCAGGTCGGCCGACCCCCAGTCACCGCCAAATGGCCCCAGCTTTCTCTGGGCGCTCCTTGGTTGGCCCTTAGTCCTGTCCTAGTTGTACGCCCAAAACTAAGGCGGTTTGCCTCCTTTGGTGTGCCCTTTGATCCGTGTGCTCTCTCTTGATTGGCTGGAGTTGTGCTTCTTTGCTTGGTGGGTCCATGGATCTGTGTGAAGCCCATGTGGCAGCCTCTCATTGGTTGGTGCTGGGTTGCTTGGATCCATAGGGTGTGCTTTCTCTCATTTAATGAGCTAAAACACCTGCATTCAAATATTCATCTACACTCGTGGAATTTGTCAAATATAATCCCTATCCTAGTGTGGATGTTTAAATTTCATTTATTTATGCAGGAGTTGATGGCATAAAAGTGGCACTTAACAACCGTCAACAAAGGTCTTAGCTTGTGTGGCCTCGGAGGAGTTGAGAGACAAGTAGGCTCGGCTCGGTGGACC
Organism: Cenchrus fungigraminus; assembly: GCA_036936925.1. Lineage (NCBI taxonomy): Eukaryota > Viridiplantae > Streptophyta > Magnoliopsida > Poales > Poaceae > Cenchrus > Cenchrus fungigraminus. The sequence goes on from CM072772.1 coordinate 39,309,868, forward strand.
CAGTGGCCGAACGGGATCAAGTGCGGGCCGCATGGTGGCAAGAAAAGCAAGAAGAAGTCATGTACGGTTTCTTGGTTGAGCCTCAAAACCAAGGTCGAGCCGGGACGACCATGGCGGCCAAATCATGAGTGGGATTGGAGTGGAGGCTGCACCGAGTCCGCGGGGTTCACCACAAAACCGTCGGGTTCCTTGGCTGAGCCACAAAGCCAAGACCGGAGGCTCAGTGGGCGGAGACGGGATTCGGGTGCGCCGAGAGACTTCGAAGTGGAGGACACGCGTCGGGATCGCAAGGCTTGCATCGAGGCTAAGCGAGGTGCGGTCGCCGGGCATCCGTCCGATGGTGCTACGACGAAATTCCCAAAGTGCCCTTCGGGGGCGTGTATCCTAGTATTATGTAATAGGGGTAGTTTTGTCTTTCTGTTGCCTCCATATAAACTTAGAGGAGAGAGGATGGCAGCCATCACTTGGAACCCTAATTCATTTGCTTCCTAGTTTTCCCCTTCCCTTAGGTTTCCCATAGGCTAGCTTGAGAGCTTCGTGATTCATCTTGAGAGAGGGATGGATATTCGGGTGGCTTGCTAGACCTTGTATGAACCATTCATGGTATGTATAGAAGATTTGGCATGGTTCATCTAGTATCTCTTTGTCTCCCGGCGTTTCTCCTTTTTGGGGATTTTCTGAGCTTTTTCTTGGGATTTTCATGGGAAGCTTCTAAAGGTGTTTCTTTGCGGAATTTGTTTTGGGAATCACACATGAGGTTTGTGTGCCTCTTTTCTTGGTGATCTTGCCCCTCAAATCTCGTGGAAAGCTCTCCGATTTGGTGGTTTTGGGTGGAGCCCGAGTTCTTGTGGTTCAGCTCAGTTGTGATTCGATTCCCGGCGTTTTGGTTGGTTTGGTGCCCAAAGATTTTGGGTATAGCATCTCCTAGAGACGCTTCACCTGTTCCCAAAGTCTTGGATCAATCCATTCAGCGGTTTGGGAGATCCGTGGAAAGGGAGGTGGTGTTGACCTCACGGCCAGTTCGTTTCTGGTTCTGCTCGACGCGCACGAACGGTCCGTTGTGGCTAGGGTTCGTCACGAGTTCTTCGTGTTCTTACGAGCTCGCATTTCTATCTAGTGGTTCCATTTATTTTTGCTGGGTAGTGTTTCTCAGACAGTCCATGGCAGAGGCTCGGACGGTCCGTTCTGGACGGACGGTCCATCGTATCCATGCGGACGGTTCGTAGAGCTCGAGAAGTTTCTGGTGGTTCTGTCTGCTTTTATGGACACTCCGTCTTCAACTCATGGACGGTCTGCCAGTGATTACGGACGGTCCGTGGCCTCCACTCGGACGGTCCGTCCTGGTCAGGCAGATTTGGCTAAGTGCTTTGCTTCTTGATTTGTGCTTCCGCTTTGCAACTTGTTTGGACTTGTTCCTAGGGTTAGTACGTCCGTTGTGACTACTTGTCCTTGGCAAGTTCATGTGGGAACCCTTGCTTGTGATTTTGGGGCATAATCGAGTTCGGTTTTTTGGAGAAGAATTTTTATCGGCTCCCATTCACTCCCCCCCTCTCTGGTCGCCTAATCGGTCCTTCAATTGGTATCAGAGCCAGTTACGGATCTTCATGATGCTAACCAGTCTAAGATCCAAAGATGGCGTACCAAGAACGGGGTTCGGGTCCTCCACACTTTGATGGTAAGGATTACCAGATGCGACAGAGGTGTATGTCTCCTTTTTTTCGCGGCAAGGGGCAGATTATTTGGGATGTCACGGAGAACACAACTTATGTTCATCCGGTGAACTTTCTTGCTCCAGGATCTTGAGATATGCATGATGCCAACAACAAGGCGGTCGATTATCTCTTTCGTGCCCTTTGCAAACCTGAATTCCATCGGGTTCGAGCAGAAGACTTGGCGTGCAAGATTTGGTAGAAGATCAAGGTTGCTCATGCTGGGAACAATCAGGTGAAGGCGCACTTGTTTGCGACCTACCGGAGAGAGTACGAGAACTTCACTCATCTCCCCGGTGAGTCCATTGACTCCATGTTTCAGCGCTTCATCGTAATTGTGAACAACATGATGGCTAATGTGATCGTGCTTGCATACGATGACCATGACAGAGCCGTGAAGCTCTTGCATTCACTTGACCGTACCGTATGGGGCGCAAAGGTTGAGGCCATCCTTGAGTCCGACAACTATGGGATGGTCACCGTGGATGAGCTCTTTTCAAAGCTTAAGTCCTCTGAGGTTGATAGAGGTGTGAGAGGCAAGATCGAGAACTCGATTGACCCCCATAGTCTGGCTCTCGTTTCCGGTTCTAGGACTAACACTAACCCATCCTCTAGGATGTACTCTTTGTCTTCTCTTGTGTCATTACCAGATGAGGATTTTGACATGCTTGGCGAGGACGACGAAGCACTATTGTCGAGAAGATTCGAGAGGATGCACGAGAACCGGATGAGCTCAAGGAGGAACTCGAGGATGTGCTTCAAGTGCGGCAACACCGGACACTTTTTCGTCGAGTGTCTGAAGTTGAACGACGATGACAAGCACAAGTCCAAGGACAAGAGGAGGAGGTCCAAGAACAAGGATCATGGACATGGGAGGAAGGCACGGTCTCGAGAGAAGATGAAGAAGTCGAGCGACGTCGAATCTGACTCCGAGGACACGTCATCAAGCTCGAGTGATGAAGAAGAAGAGGGCGACAAGAAGAAGAAGAAGAAGAACCTCAATGGCCATTGTGTGTTGGGCCTAAGCTCCAAGGATGATTTCTGTGGCATGGCTCGCACCTCCAGCAGCAAGAGAAGCTAGAAGGATGCCTCAGACTCAGATTCCGAGGATGAGGTATGTGATGAGCTCTCTTCCTTGCGCAAGGAGAATGAGGTGTTGGTTGACTTGCTTGATAACCGCGATCACATGCTTAGAGAGGCTAAGAAGCTTAGGAAGGAGCTTAGGGCTTTGCTTGAAGATGCTAGGAATAGAGTGGCTGAGCTAGAAACACAGATTCTTGATGCCAAGCTTGAGATAGATTCGCTTCAGGCTAGTCCTGTTATTTCTGATAAGGTTGATTGTGGTGACTGCTCTGTTTTCCTAGCAGATTTGACTGCTCCTAAGAAAAAGCATGCCTCCAAGTGTGAGGAACTAGATGTGCTTAGGGTTGAGTTGGCTGAGCTGCAGTCTAGACCCACTTTGCTTGGTGCATGCACTTCTTGCCCTGTTTTGCATGAAAAGCTTGCTGACTGTAGTTCTCGCATTGTTTCTCTTGACGCTGAATTGAAAGCTCTGGTTCCTACTTCCTGCTCTAGTTGTGAATTGCATGCTGTGAAGAATTTGGAACTTGCACAATGTGTTGATCAGTTGCAGGATGAGAATGATAGGTTGCGTGAGCTGTTGAGTTGGTTGTCTAGTCAGGAGCCTCAGCTTAGTATGATCATTGCAGCGTTTAAGTGCTTTGATGGTCAGACGCTCGGGTTAGATAAGGTAGGGGAGTGTAGTGGTGAGAGAGAAGGGAAATTTGGGAAAACTCTAGTTCCATCACACACTACACCCAAGAACCAGTTTGCCCGCAAGCCAAACCAGACGCATAAGCCGAGAGTGAAACCAAGTGAGAAGTGATGAGGACACCACCTACACCATGAGTACATCTACACCCACGACACCTAGTACATATACATCAGCGACACCTTCTCCAGAACAGGCGCCATCATCTCCTCAGGCGTCACCTTCTGGGCCAATTACTCGGGCCCGTGCAAGAGAGTTGAACTTCGTCATGATGCTGAAGAATGTACGCCCAGAAGACTGAAGACTGGCCCAACAGGGGCCTTGTGTGTGGGCGCCTAGGGTTGGCCCAACAAGGGGCACCCTAGGGTTGCGCCCCCCCCACGCCATCGACACCAGGGGCCGCGGCCCTTGCTGGCCATGCCCCCTAGGGGCGGCGCCCCTTTTCCCTTTATTAGTCAGAGTCTTGTTTCATTTAGAACTCGAGTTTTGTTTTACATCTAGCTATAGCTACACCAGACCACGCACAAATACATGCTGATCTCTATGATTCAGAACTCCACCTTCGAGTGATATTAAGATTGCTCGCCTCAAATTCTTGTTTGTTCTTCGATTGCAAACATGAATCGATCTTCGTGATCAGGCTGATCTTGCTCCAACAAGGTTGGTAACCACAGGGAGTTGGTTCAGCGATTGCACTGGCGCTTCGGGCTTGCTCGTCGTAGTCGGATCGTGAGGGTCAACAGCCACCAAATCGGATTTATCTCCACTCACCGAAAGATCGGGCACTCCACCTCTATTAAGTGGTATTAACTTTCCAGGTTGATTGGTGAGTTTATCAAGTGTTTTTTTCATTCCTATAGTCCACAAAAACCAAACAAAAATTTGTTTTATGTTAGATCATTGTCCCAGCAACCCCTTTTAGCCTCGCACTTTTTTCAATAAGTGTCTTTGTTGAATTTGTGTGCTTGTTCGTTCAATTGTCGCTGGTTACTTGTGTTTTCTTGTTTTCCTCTAAACCCTAGTGGCCGCCGCCTTTTTCCTCCGCTGCACGCCTCAACCCACGCACGTCTCACCCCCTCGCTCGCGAACACCCCGCCTACCCTCGCGCCTCGGTCTCCAGCACGAACACATCCCCCTCACGTCTCGGACTCCGACTCGGGCACGCGCGCGCCCCACCCCGTGATCGTCCCCTCGGTTGGCAAGTAAAAAAAGGAAAGTTACCAAAAAAGGGAAAGATCAGAAAAAAAGAAAGAAAAAAAAAGAGAGAAAGTCCAACCGAGAGAAGAGACGTGTTCGGCTCGGTGGGACTCCTCCCGTGCGCCGCTTTCCCCTTCGGTTCGTGACTGCTCCCTGGCCGCGAGGGCATCCACGCACACCGCGATGCCTCCCCCCTCTGTTCGTTTTTTCAAGGTTGTACCGAGCCTCCCTACCCTTTTATATCCGTATCTCTCTTTCTTGGTACCATATTTTGAGGTTTGCCTTACTCTAGAGAGAGAGAGAGAGTGTGTGTGTGTGTCGTAACTTGCTGTTTGAGATCCTCTGTGTTCATATTATCAGTTTTTGAGGTCTCACAAAAAAAAGAGAAAAACAGCAATTTGTTGTGCCCTCTCCACCTTTTCCACCTTCCTTGCATCTATCCTTCTGGTGTCACTTGTTTCCAGCAACTTTTTTGACGTGTTTAGCACCCTTATTGAGCTTTGCATAATTATTTGATTGTGCTAATCCTTCAATCGAGTGCAGCCTTCCCAGAACTCCACAAAGTTCTCCGACGAACAGGTTTTGTTCCGCCAGGCAATCGCTCCTCCAATCTTTCGCAGGTTCCACCGGTTTGTTGCAGTTCGCCCCTGTGCTTGGTAAGAAATGATAAGAATTTGATAACAACACTAGTTTGAGCGCCTTTGTGAGCTTTACACCCTATTGTTGTCGTCGATTTTGTTTTTGTGTTTGCGCTAACCATGGCAGACGGCGACGACACGAAGGATGACCAACTGCAGGAGATGTGGACGCAGATTGAGGGACTTACCACAGACATGAAGACACTACATGAACGACTGGATTCGACGGTCACTTCGTCGAACGAGCGGTTTGATCAGATTGACCTTGCACAGACGGCTGTTAAGACCACCCTCGACGCTGTTGTGGCACAACTCGATGCATTACACACTACAATAACAGAGTTACAGAAAGATTATGGTGGTGATTCGGAGCAGGACATTGGCGACAGCCGCGGTCGTGCCCGCCGTGTACCACGCCACCCCACTGGTAATGATTCATTCTCTAAAATCAAATTTAAAATTCCACCTTTTAATGGCAAATATGATCCTACTGCATATCTTGATTGGGAGTTAGAAGTTGAACAAAAATTTTCATGTCATGATATTGCTGCTAGTTCTCAAGTTAAGGCTGCCATTAGTGAATTTACTGATTTTGCTTTAATTTGGTGGCGTGAGTATAAAAATAAACATCCTACTGCTGTTCTGACCACTTGGGAGCAATTAAAAACTGCTATGTGACATCGCTTTGTGCCTTCATATTATGCTCGTGATTTGCATAACAAATTGCAGTGATTTTAGCAAGGTTCTCAGTCTCTTGAGGACTACTACTAGGAGTTGCAAAAAGGTATGATTCGTTGTAGTATATTGGAGGAACCCGACGCTGCAATGGCACGCTTTCGTGGTGGTTTGAACCTCGAAATTCAGGACATCCTTGATTGTAAAGAATATTCTGACATGACCCAATTATTTGAGTTTGCTTGCAAAGCAGAACACGAAGTGCAGGGACGCCGCTCGAGGACATATACTAACTCTTTTGAAGGTAGAAGCTTGTCGTCTAGTTCAGCACCTACTCTCCCTGCGCCATCCACACCTACACCGCGTGAGAGGATGGCTAAGCCTACAGGAGCCGTCCCAGCCACAGGCACCACCCCACCTACAGGCGCAGCTCCTCCCACCATAGGCCGTACATGAGATATTCAGTGCCATCGCTGCAGGGGATTTGGCCACGTGTTTTGAGACTGCCCGAACAAGCGCACATTGCTCATTCATCACAATGGTGAGTACTCTTCAGCTAGTGATTCAGAAGAAAGTGAACATACTTTGCTTACCACTGACCATGCAGCTAAGACAGACATACATGTCAATCTGGGCAACACCGATAGGTACGAGAGTCTTGTTGTGCAGCGTGTTCTTAGTACACAGGTCGCCCCAGCCGAGAAGAATCAGCGACACACTTTGTTCCGTACAAAGGGTGTTGTACAGGAGCGGTCGATTCGCATCATCAACGACAGCGGCAGTTGCAACAATTTGGCGAGTACCATGCTGGTAGAGAAGTTATCATTATCCACTCGTAAGCATCCGAATCCTTATTCTGTTCAGTGGCTTAATGATGGTGGGAAGATTAAAATAAATCGAATCGCTCGGGAGGCAGGGTTACAAGTCGGTTTAAGGAGGAGAGTACTAGTCGTACACGGCTAGGAGTACTCCACATGGATCCGGACATGCCTAGTTTCCTAACCGAGTACTAGCCCTCTGGTTGCCTTGCGCTCCACGCCGTCTTGCACTGTGTAGCCCGAGTCGAGTAGTCCCGGGGGCCCATGCAGTAGTCGGTCCTGGTACTTGCCTAGGTAGTGGGCCCTGGGATATCCATACGACAAGCCCCCGAGTACTTTGTAGTCGAGCAGGATGTCTTCGAGTAGTCTTGACGGCCTTGGCGAGTAGTCCTTGAGGGTCCCTGAGTTACACAAGCCAAAAGTCCTCAAGAATGCTTGAATCATCCCGAGGCTGGAAGGTACTCCAGCTGATCTTTGAGTAGTCATGAAGTCTTCTCGAGTAGTCCCCAAGCGTCCCCAAGTGCTTCTCTCGAAGGTCTTCAATAGTACTCGCGATGTCTTGATGATAAACCATATGGAAAATGCGATTCGTAGAATCGCATTCCATATGGAATGTAGCCCCCGAGCCTTAGGTCGAATTGTAGATTAAGCTGAGGGTCAATCTAAAGTTCTGCCAATCTTATCCCAAAAAATCCAAAGAAAAAACCGAAGGACACGTGGCACGGAGCCCCCGAGCCTTGAGTCGAGTACTTCTCTCGAATTGAAGGGTCATCTTGACTGTAGAATGTGTCTGGAGTGCATCCTTGATCTGGTGCAACCCACAGATTCTGGCGATCGAAGTCGAGCCCCCGAGATGGAGAGCTTTGAGTACTGGAAGATGAAGAGTCAGTCCACCGTGCTGACTCAGCCGCCTGAAACTTAGCCGCCCGCGCGGAACTGAACCGCCAGGTGGCTTATAAATAATAGGGGAACCCCATAGGGTTTTTCACTTCTAGTAGTTGCATTTCTCTGCGATTAGATCTGAAGAGCCTCCCACCTTCACTGTTGCCGCCGCCACCACCATTAAGTAGATTAGATCTATTTTAGCGCCACCACCGTAGTCCGCCCTCCCCCACAGCCCCGAGCGAATGCGAGTGAAAACACTCATGACTGGTAGGATGAAGGCATCGCCGGCGAAGAGCTCGAAGACGGGCGCAACGAAGAAGAGGAGTCGCGATGAGTCCGGCGATGCCGATCAGTCGTCGTCGTCGCCGCCCCCCTCCACTCCTCCGAATCTGTTGAAGGAGTGGAAAAAGGCAAAGTTGAAAACCGAGGACCTCCTTGCCCTCGTCAACAGCAGTTTCCTCTGCGAGAAGGAGATGGACCTATGGCGCACCGCCACTGGAGATCTGTACCTGATGGAGAAGAATCCGGACGAGATCCCGATGTTCGCGCGATTCGTGGAGCGCGGACTCGCACTGCCTGCGAGCGACTTCTTCAAGGGGATGCTCCGGTACTATGGGATCAAGTACCTCAACCTTAACCCCAATGGTATTTTCCACATCTCCATCTTTGTTCATTTTTGTGAGGTGTTTGTGGGGATCAAACCCCACTGGATCTTGTTCCGGAAGTTCTTCCGGCTGAAGCCCCAGCCGAGCGCAGACGACCCCCGAGTAGTTGGAGGTGCCGGGGTGCAGATGCATGAGGATGCCGCCGGGCAGTACCTGCCGTACAAGCTGATAGACTCCAACCAAGATTGGAAGTCAAAATGGTTCTACATCAGCAACCACCACTCGGAGCTATCGAAGCCGAGCGGGTGTCAGCCGAAGCATGCGCCGTGGTGGAACTCAGAGCCCACCATGCAGGAAGGCCTCTAGCTACCTGCGCTGCTGGAGAAGATCAAGGCCTTGAGGAAGGCCGGACTGAGGGCCGAGCATGTGGCCTTCAGTTTCATGAAGAGGAGAGTGCAGCCGCTGATGGCACGAGACCATCTCGGCTACGAGTACACCGGCGACGAAGATTCTTCTCGGATGCCCGGTGAGGAGATTGAAGATGACGTGATCATCGAGCGGCTGGGGAAGATCTTCAAAGACATGCCCGCATTCATGCCATGCCCTGTGCCGCAGTACTCCGCGGCACGCCCGCCGAATGAGGTTAGTAGTCATGGCCAGAGCCCCCGAGTACTAATTGCATGTGTAGTCGTACTTATGCTTGCTTGGTCTTGTAGGACGACCTGAAGAAGTACATCTCCATCCCACCCCCCGCAGCTTGAGAAACAACCTCAGGGGAAGGCGGATCCGAAGGCAAAAGAGTGCCGAGTAGTCGGCAAGGACGATGAAGCTGTCGTCTTTGAGGATACGTCGGACGATGAAGACGAAGAGACACTGCAGCAGCATTTCCAGCTCCGCTCCAGATTTAGCCGAGCTGGGATGCCGCACGTGCCGGTAGTTGAGCAGCCGTCCAACCTTGAGGCGGACTTGCCGCTCCCGCCGAGGAAGCCCCGCAATGTGGCGCGTAAACGCGCCGTGAAGAAGCTGAAGATGTCTGAAGCCACCAGACAAGAGGTGAGTGCCACGACTAGAATAGTCGAGTACCTTATCAAGTAGTCTGTTGCTGACGACTTGACTTGCGTTGTTGCAGGACATCCCTTCTCCGGATCCCGCTGTCCGGGATGAAGAAGAAGTCTGGGATACGTGGGGGTGACGTCTAGGAGAAGTACCAGCCTGCCTCCAGCTGCTGAAGATGTTGTGCCCGAGGAGGCACAGGAATAAGCCACGGCGGTGGAGAGCCATCCACAGCTGTCGACGGAAGAAATTCAAGGCCCTCCTCCTACTGCGGCCGTGGCCGTTGAGCAGCCAGAGGGGAAAGAATAGGAACCTCCTATTGAGGCAAGAGCCACCAGCGAACCTGGCATTGTAGATATTGCCAGCCTACTGGGCGCCCCGACCATTACTGTAGTGCGGTCAACGCTGTGAGTACACGGAGTCCTCGAGTAGTCATTTACCGTCAAATTTGTGTTGCTGACTCATTACTTCATGATGCAGGAAATCCACTTACTTGTCATGGGACGAGGTGGAGACTAGCGCACCTGCCGATGGTGAGGACCGCTCGTCAGAGGCATGAGAAGCCACGCCGCCGCCACAAGCCGAAACCGCAACAGAGACAAGGCTTGAAGAAGCCACCTTGGTAGAAGGTACGTATCCTGTTATCATGAGTACTTGTCGTGGAGAGTAGTCGTAGCCGCCACATGTTGCTGAATTGACCTTGACAGGGCCACAAGCCGAAGGAACGGTGATCCCAGCGGCAGTAGCCATGGGGACGACTACTGTCGGAGTGACGGCTACTGAGCTAGTTGTCGGGCAGGCGACGACTACAGCCCCTGAGCCAAGGGCAGAGGTACGGGTTGACCCACAGCCCGAGTCAGGGACTGAAGTCGTCGTCCGTGAGGCGATGGTGGAGGACGCGGCGTCGCTCCGCTCGGCGCCGATGCCGGAGACTGGGACCTCGAGCTGCGGAGGCCTCGAGTTGCTGGACAACGATCTGATCGATCCGGTCGTGGTGTCTCTGAGTATGGAGTCATGGCGTCGCACGGAGCAGTGGGTCAAGGTGCGCTATCGATACCTTGAGTAGTCTTGCAGTATTGAGTACTTGTGAGACATGGGTACCCCTGGGTCCCCACCGACCAGACTCACGGCCGTCCCCGACAAGTGGGTCCGGCCCACCAGAAGACCCGCCGACCTGTCAGTAGGCCTGTCCGACTTGACATGTGGGCCCGAAGACGAGAAGACAGCTTGGTGTGCAAAATAAGGCAGTCTAGACGGATTAAGGCAGCTCGGATAAGCCTTCCATATTGTAATTGACTAGAGATAGGTTACCCTGTTGTAATCGACTTGGACTCCGGTCCACCGGCCTTGTCCGTCGCCTAACATAAGGCGGGCAAGGGCGCCCTCTTAGGGATAGACCACCTCCACATCGACGCAAGCCAGGTCATCATGTAATCTCGTTACGCCAGCAATACAAACCGAAGAACTGGACGTAGGGTTTTACTCTCCGGAGGCCCGAACCAGTATAGAATCGCCTTGTTCCTTGTGTCTCGCCGTAATTTCCGTGTGCTACGCTAGCAGAACCATCACGTTCTTAGCTCCCGATCTCCCCGCCGAACAAATAAACCACCGGGGTTGACCACCCTGTGGACTGCTCAGACCTAAACCTCTGACAGTACTGAGTACTGATGGAGCTTTGATCTTGCGCAGGGCCTGGTAGAGAGATCCTGTCAGAAGACCGAGCTCTTGAAGGGGTACGGTGACACGGTCATCTGGGCTGCTCACCCTGTGGACTGCACAGACCTAAAGCTCTGGAGAAGGAGTTGGACAAATCAAAGAAGCACTCTGCGCTGCTCCAATCCAAGCTTGACAGCACCTTCGCCCAGTACCATAATGAGGTACAAGACATGCAGGCGAAGAGGGATGACTTAATCAAGAAGAACAAGACTCTGCGCCAGAAGAACAAAGGTAGGCTTTCCGCCGCAATGATTGAGTACTTGTTGCGGTGCTTATGTGTAGTCTGACACTATTGACGAGTTGTATGCGGATCTTGAGGCGTCGGTTGAAAGGTTGAAACATTCCGAGACGGATCTCAAGAACATTGTGTACCGGGAGACCGACCGCCGAGAGGTAGCCGAGTACCAGTACACAGAGATGCGCCATGAGTGCATCAAATGGATGGAGCTCCGTGAAGCCTCCGATCTTGACCTTGTGCGTTGTTACAAATCTCTGCAGAAGTTTAATGAGGACTGCGAGAAGCTGCGGGCACAACTGAAAGAACTCGAAGAAGCCGCACTTCCCATCGCAAGGTTGTTGGTCGCACATCTGGGCGGGCCCAAGATAGCACCTCTGGTGGATAGGCTGAGGAAAGCCCCTGGGCACTTGGCGACATACGTCAAGCACTTGGCGAAGTCGATACCGAACCAGGTATTTGTTGGCATTTCTTAACGTCGATGCTAAGTTATGAGTTCCTAGCAACGATGCCAGAAATGACCAAATGGTAATCCTAACGATTACAAAAGTCCGCAAGCGCACAGAAGTACCATTGTAGCATTTCCCCAAAGGAGTATTCCAAAGGGTATCGAATCCAAGGTAGGCTGGGCAGATTAACAAGTTCAACACTATTGCAAGGAGTATAAATCATAGACGGGAACAAACCAGACACTCAAGTATAGGGGTAAGATATGATAGATAAGATGGTAGTGTGAACACACAAACACACTCTCTCTAAAGGTCCTAGGCTTAGGAGGCAACATACGAGTTAGTTCTAGGTTCTAAGGTACTAAGCATACAAAGTTAGTCAGACGAGTTATACACACACTAGCATGGCATGATCGCTGGCTCAAGCACCCAGGTACAAACGGGGAGCTAACCTCCCGCGTCGCTTACGCACGACTCCGGTTGTTAGACTTTAGACTCCTACAGCGTATCCGAACGTGGGGGATTCCAGAAGGGTCCAATGGCTGTCACCACCGCGGCCTACCCCAAGACAAACTGTGGGATACACTCATAAGCAACGTAGCTACGCAACCCAAGCACCACGCTTACGTTGTTAGCAGGACCCTGACTGGCCCGGGCTATTGTGACCCACGTCAGAGCCACCAGATAAACCGGCCAATTACACCGAGTACCGTAGCTTAAGCACGAACTTCATGCAACATGAACATGGGATCTAACTAGATCAAACTAGGCCATGTACACAAACGGATTTGTGCTGTCCTATGTCTATTCAACAAGATCAAAGGGTCGTGTTCGCAAAGAACACGAGCCTCTAACTTATGAACAAACACCGAAAACATGTATAAGTCACTTGTCAACTGGATCGAAAGGCCTTATTCATCAAGAACAGGAGCCTCTAAATGATGAACGAGCGAAGAACACATGAACAAATCACCCATGTATACAAGCACAACTTTATATGAAATAGCTGAATAACTGAAGTAGATCCAAGTCATACAATAAAATAAAGATACAAGAGAACTCATACCTAGATCCCAAAGTAGACTTGGAACCTGAAGTAGAACTACTCTAGCCTACCTCCTAGCCTTAGAAACCAAAAGTGAGAGAGGAGGAGTAAGGTGTGTTGGTAAGAAATGAACCCCCTCCCCTTCTATTTATAGGCCAGAGCACCGGTGCAAGAAGGAGTGAAACACCCCGGGGATGGCCTCTAGGACCAATGAACAAGCACCACGTGCAGGCCCTGGATCAGCCGACCCATGGTAGGTTCGGCCGATCCTAGGGTCGGCCGACCCCAGGTTGGCCCCACTCTGGGTGTGCTTCCTCAGGGTGGCTGTCCTGTGGGCCCTTAGGTCGGTCCTCGGTGTACACGTGCTCTTGAGGCGGTTTGGGCGCTCTGGTGGGCCCATGGATCCATGTGAAGTCCACGTGTCACGCTCTGATTCGTCGGGGCTTGCCTCTCTTGGATCAGTGACATGGCGTGCATGCATGGCACCTGAGGTGGCTTAGCTTGCATGCATGGCACCTGAGGTGGCAGCCACTCCTTGAGGTGACGTGGCATGAATCATAGAAGGTGAGTTTGCCACTTCTTTTATGCTTATTTTCCTGCAATCACATAATCTCCAAGGACAAGTGGAACTACATTATTCTTAACTAAAATGCGTGTAAGAAATGCCTCTTGCTCCTTTATTCATGAGTAAATTGACGGCTAAAGTAAGCACTTAACAGCCGTCAACAACTCCCCCAAGCTGTCAACACTTAGGACTTAGGTGGGTTGATCAGGAGTTGCTACGATGTTGTATTCCTAGTTTATGACAAGCATACGACTAGGTACTCTATCAAGGATTGAATAAGTTGGCATTAATCTTACCTTACGCTTGATTGATATGGGGCTTGTAGCTTCACCTGCCTTGGGCGGTTGAAAGACAGAATGGTTGTATAGAAATTACTAATCACAAGTGCCTTGATCAGTTGTCAATCCGGAGGTTTTGCAAATTTTCACAAAGAAATCAAAGTTCCTCGAATGATACTCTCGGATCGCTCATTGTGTATGATTCCTCACCAGGGAATTAATTTGCCTTCTTTCTCCACCTACTCCTAATAAGCTGATATGTGGAGCTATAGGTAGGGAAAACATGTGGCATACCTGCTTCTCATATGTTATCGAGTCGAAAACTGAATCCTTGGGAGGAACAAGTCATACAACCTGATCAAGATGTGCATGTGTGTGTATATGGTGGATGGATGAAGAACTCCTTTTTGTATATGATTCTCTCTTCTCCTTTTGAAATTTTCGAGACCTGGGCTATGTCTCTTTATTCTTTCTCTTTCCCCTTTTTTCTTTTCATGCTCTTGAGCATGCTCTCTTTTTTTTCATAGCCCATAGTCTCTGCTGAATATTTTTGGGGAGAGAGTAATCATGGAACAATGCGCGGAGCTTTCTTTGTGGAATGGACGGGGGATAGATGAAATGATGGGCGCTACCTTCCGGTGCAGAAGTTTAGCATATAGTGGCTGTGTATGTGATCTTGATCATGGGAGCATGACAAGTTTCTCGCCGAGGGTCACAACAATTCGACAAGACTCAATGAAGAAAACAAGTAGCATATGTGGAGGCTAACAACAGCTAGGATCTACATATGGCTTTGGATAGGAATTTCTCATCATTGAGGAACTTATCATTTTATCATTTTTCAAAAGAAAACTCCGGATATCGAACATCACTTAGCACGAGCTTAGAGCAACCCTATTATACCATATCATACCTCACAACAACCAAGGCAAGGGTCATGCTTTTTGCTACCCACAAGTTTCAAGCTAAGGTTTGATCGTACAAGCCAACAAACTCAAAACTAAGATAGGGTACTAAGCTGTAGCAAGACATACAAAAGGAATAAACAGAGCAACTATTCATCATTTCAACCATAAAGAACAAAAGCATTCTTACCGCGCATATGAAAGCAAACTAATTTAAGAAAGCAAATAAATATTTTTGGTCTTTTTAATTTTGCGGATTTTTAAGTGTTTTTAGCATATGAGATTCTGAAAATAAAGATACAAGTTACCTCAGAGTGGGGGTCCTCTCCCAAGCTAGCTTCAGGCTCACTACTGTGGAGGGGGAAATCCCATCCACCGGTAGTAGGCCCTCTGCTCCTCCAGCTGCTGCTGCTGTGCCAGCTCGATGGCGTGAAGTCGCTCGCCAGGCAATCGCTGCTAGTCCCGGGTGGACTCGACGTGCTGGTGCACGGTCTCCTCCATGTCGCCGACTCGAATGTTGAGCTCGCTCATCTGCCGAGTGAGGGTGGCCCCACGAGATGAAGAGCGCAACCCAGACGACGAAGATGTCACATCTCCGTAGGTAGTACCAGCAGGATGGCCCACTCGCCACTGCCCGCGCTAGCCCAAGCTGAGCTACTCGCACCCTACTGGTACATGGGCTGGTCCCAACCGGGAGCATATCCGGGAGTAACCCCAGGCATGTACTCGGTAGAGGTCCATGTACTGGACGGTGGTGTGGTAGGCTGAGGCTGTGGCTGTGGCTGAGGCGACAGCTGCAGTGATGGCTGTGGTGGTGGCTGTTGTGCTCTGGCTGCTCTCCTCGATACACTCCTAGTTACCCTGTCACTAGAGACACTAGAACGACGAGGTTCCTCGAGAGGAACGGTCAGTGGCCCCTGGCCGTACAACCTGAAATCCGGGTTAGGTAACTGGATCTGGTTTGTATGGAGTAAAAGAAAACCAAAGAATCATCTGGACCCTTCTTAAGAATATGCCCCTGAGTCAAATAAGCCTCGTCAATCTGAGTCCAGGGATTAGCAATGGAGGGCACGTTGGGCCCTTGCGTAATCCCAAGATTCGTGACGATGCGGGAAATCAGAGATGTACACTCAATAGAACCCGTCATCTTAAAATTTGTTAACCACTGCCGAATCATAGCTTGCACAGGGGAGATCCTGATCCGTCTGATCGCGGCATATAAGATCTTCATCTCGTCAGTGCGCACGATTCGTACATCATCCCTTGGAAAGAGAGTGATGGCGAGCCACTTGTGCCACTAAGCATACAAAGTTAGTCAGACGAGTTAGATACACACTAGCATGGCATGATCGCTGGCTCAAGCACCCAGGTACAAACGGGGAGCTAACCTCCCGTGTCGCTTACGCACGACTCCGGTTGTTAGACTTTAGACTCCTACAGCGTATTCGAACGTGGGGGATTCCGGAAGGGTCCAACGACTGTCACCACCGCGGCCTACCCTAAGACAAACTATGGGATACACTCATAAGCAACGTAGCTACACAACCCAAGCACCACGCTTACGTTGTTAGCAGGACCCTGACCGGCCCGGGCTATTGTGACCCACGTCAGAGCCGCCAGATAAACCGGCCAATTACACCAAGTACCGTAGCTTAACCACGAACTTCATGCAACACGAACATGGGATCTAACTAGATCAAACTAGGCTATGTACACAAACGGATTTGTTCAACAAGATCAAAGGGTCGTGTTCGCGAAGAACACGAGCCTATAACTTATGAACAAACACCGAAAACATGTATAAGTCACTCGTCAACTGGATCGAAAGGCCTTGTTCATCAAGAACAGGAGCCTCTAAATGATGAACGAGCGAAGAACACATGAACAAATCACCCATGTATACAAGCACAACTTTATATGAAATAGCTGAATAACTGAAGTAGATCAAAGTCATACAATAAAATAAAGATACAAGAGAACTCATACCTAGATCCCAAAGTAGACTTGGAACCTGAAGTAGAACTACTCTAGCCTACCTCCTCACCTTAGAAACCAAAAGTGAGAGAGGAGGAGTAAGGTGTGTTGGTAAGAAATGAACCCCCTCCCCTTCTATTTATAGGCCAGAGCACCGGCGCAAGAAGGAGTGAAACACCCCGGGGATGGCCTCTAGGACCAATGGACAAGCACCACGTGGAGGCCCTGGATCAGCTGACCCAAGGTCAGTTCGGCCGATCCTAGGGTCGGCCGACCCCAGGTTGGCCCCACTCGAGGTGTGCTTCCTCGGGGTGGCTGTCCTGTGGGCCCTTAGGTCGGTCCCCGGTGTACACGTGCTCTTGAGGCGGTTTGGGCGCTCTGGTGGGCCCATGGATCCATGTGAAGTCCACGTGTCACGCTCTGATTCGTCGGGGCTTGCCTCTCTTGGATCAGTGACATGGTGTGCATGCATGGCACCTGAGGTGGCTTAGCTTGCATGCATGGCACCTGAGGTGGTAGCCACTCCTTGAGGTGACGTGGCATGAATCATAGAAGGTGAGTTTGCCACTTCTTTTATGCTTATTTTCCTGCAATCACATAATCTCCAATGACAAGTGGAACTACAATATTCTTAACTAAAATGCGTGTAAGAAATGCCTCTTGCTCCTTTATTCATGAGTAAATTGACGGCTAAAGTAAGCACTTAACAGCTGTCAACAGTATTCGCCTTCATGAAGTCGTGCTTCCCAAATGCACCGGTGGATGTGGTGGCTGGAGGACTTGTGGCGAACTGCACGGACGAGCAGTACAAGGCTCTACTGGAAGAGATGGCACCCATCGCGGAACAAGTCGCCGACAAGTTGAACCTCCAGTAGGTGTACCTGTAGAAGTAGCTGATGTACAGTAGTAGTTGATGTAAGATAAACAAGTTAGTAAAGAACTCGTTTAAATATAATTGAAGTTGGTTCACTTCTGTGTTGTAATGGGTACTCGTTGCCGCAGCTTGCATCGAAGCTTGCGGAGTACCAAGCCGTTGAAGAGGCAATGAGTAGTAGTACTCAGTAGAATCCGCCTAGTTAGGAGGCACAGTAAACAAGTTGAGTAGAATGAAACTTTATTACTGATGAAAGAGTACACCTGGATGGCCAGGGCCGTTACAAGTATGAAGTCACCAGGACCCGGAGGCCGCCTATGGCTAAGTGATTGCTAGGGTCCGTGGACCGCTTACAGCTTGGGATCCGTTAGTAGCCGTTGGAGCTGGATCGAAGGAGTACATGGTCTGTAGACCGCCGCGAAAGCCCTTAGGCTATGTACAGCCTAGGATCCGTGAGTAGTCGTCAGCACTGGATCTTGGATAGAAGTAGTTCGTAGACTAGTGCTAGGACCGGAAGGCCGCTTACAGCGAGGAGTCCGTGAGTAGCCATGTAGGCTGGACCCGTAGATGAGTAGTCGAGCGACTACGCGTAGAAGGGACACAACTGGTCGACGTTCCACGAGTTGCTGATGTCTTCGCCTTCAAGTGTACGAAGATGATAGGAGCCTGGTCCGATCACCTTGGAAACTGAGAAGGGACCTTCCCAAGGCGAGTTGAGCATGTGTAGTCTGTCTGTGTTCTGGATGCGACGGAGGACTAGATCACCGACGTTGAAGGAGCATTCCTTGATGTTGCGATCATGGTAGCGTCGGATACCCTCTAGGTACCTTGTTGATTAGACGAGGGCAGCACAGCGGGCTTCTTCGAGGCTGTCGATGTCAACCCGTCGGCTGTCTTCTGAGATGCCGTAGGATTCCCACATCACATCGGCGGGTACAATAGCTTCGGAGCCGTAGACCAAGAAGTAGGGCGACTGCCCCGTTGGCTTGGTAGGTTGAGTACGAAGCACCCAGAGTGCATTGGGTAGTTCCTTGATCCACTTGCCTCCTTTGGTGTTAGCTGCGTCGTGCAATCGCTTCTTGAGGGCATTGTTGGGTATTTTAGCGACACACGAAATAAATCCACAAGCGCACGGATACCGTTGTAGCTTTCACCTCAGAGTATTCCAAGGGTATCGAATCCAAGGGAACGTGTGTGTACTAACTTCGTACAGTCGGTCCAAGGACACACCCAGATAAGAGGCAAGGACAGAGAGGATTCCTAAAGATAGCGCTATAGATGAGATTAAAGGTCGATCTCTAGATAGAACTTGGCTCAGGATACCGATAGCCCTGACTTAACAGGTGACTCCGGTATGCGGATCTATGTGGAACGGAGCTCTGACTATATCCAGTTGCGGAGGATCAACGAGGGCCAGAAGGGCTGTCACCACCTCCTAGACTGCCTCTACCTAACCTTGGGATAAGCCGAACGGATGATAACCGGTAGCGTGTCACAACGTCCACGCTGTGGTTACTGCCGTAGCCAACAGACTATGGCACCCTGTACTGATAGAACTACAACCACGGAAGAGAACTGATCTCACTCACTATAGGTACTACTAGCTTATGCTAAAGGCATACGAGAGAGCACTCGGTCCCGTACTAAGCTTCCAACGTATACGAACGACTTGCAACAGACAAACGTATGAACCCAGGATCTACGCACTAGTAGAGGAAAAGGTCTACTCATGCAACCTAGCATAAACTATTAGAAAGGAATCACAAACACACTTTATTCTAATCAGAGCATGCAAGCATATCCACTTTATTCTAAACGACGAACATGCATACAAACGGGATACAAACTTGTGAACCTAATCAACTAGATCGAGGAGGCGTGTTCATGAAGAACACGCGCCTCTAAATGATGAACAGGCGAAGAACATAAGAACATATCACTTGCACTTTAGTCTAAATAGAAAATGCGGAAATAGTTACTTTACTCTAATTGAAGAACAAGCATCCGTAGAAATACAACTCTCTCTCTCACTCTCCTACTCTCTAATCTACCAAGGAGAGGCCTCTCCTTTGAAGGGAAGCACTCATCCTTGGGTGAAGTGGTGTGCCCCTATTCTTACCCCCATCCCCTCATATTTATAGGCCAAGGGAGGTAGGAGTTTGCCTTGGGAGAGTGGGTTTCCTCCTTGCTTCTTGTGGGCCCAAGCATGATTCGGGGGTTTAAGGCGGTAACCGAGTGGATAACGCCCCAAACCGCCTCTAGTAGATCACCAGGAGTTGACACGTGGAAGCTAGGCTCGAACGGTGCCAAGCCCAGGTCGGCCGAACCAGGGGATCGGCGGAACCCCAGTTGCCGCCAAATGGCCCCAACTTTCTCTGGGTCGCTCCTTGATGGGTCCTAGGTCCTGTCCTAGGTGTACGCGCAAAACCAAGGCGGTTTGCCTCCTCTGGTGGGCCCTTTGATCCATGTGCTCTCTTCTGATTAGCTGGAGTTGTGCTTCTTTGCTTGGTGGGTCCATGGATCCATGTGAAGCCTATGTGGCAACCTCTCATTGGTTGGTGCTAGGTTGCTTGGATCCATAGGCTGTGCTTTCTCTCATTTAAGGAGCTAAAACACCTGCATTCAAATATTCATCTGCACTCATGGAATTTGTCAGATATAATCCCTATCCTAGTGTGGATGCTTAAATTTCATTTGTTTATGCAGGAGTTGACGGCATAAAAGTGGTACTTAAGAGCCGTCAACAACACCCCCACACTTGACCTTTGCTCGTCCCGAGTGAAGGGAGAACAAATCGAGCGGGACATAAAATCCAATGGTACGAGGCGAGCATAAGAGATATTCCAAACCATACCTTGTACTTGTGAACTCTGTGGAGTGTCTATCATGCCATCTTGGGGAGTTGAGGAATGGAACGGTCATGAATCAAATCACTTCTGCTCATCATGTCAAGTAACTTGGGGTTTTGCAATAAATTTTCAAAACAAACCTTTGCTTAGCTCCTTATTTGATTCTCTCAAATCGCTCAATGTGTATATGTCCTCACCAAGGCATTAGACTTGCCTTTCTTTCATCCTACTTCTAATGATGGCTGTATGTGGAGCTCAAGGTAGGATAAAGATAATGCATACTTGCATCACATATATTGCAAAGTCAAAAATCGGATCCAAGGAGAAAATCAAGTCATACAATCAGATCAAGATGTGCACATATATGGATGTGATGGATATGGTAAGGTGGATACTAGGTCCGGAGTGGGTGCTAGATATTACCATATATATGATGAATGTTGTGGTGATGGCAAGGTGGACACTAGGCCCGGAACGGGTACTAGTTATTACCATCAAAATTTATTGGAACTCCTTTTTGCATGATCGCATCTCTCTCCTTTTCCTTCTTTATTTTGGACATGGGCTATCCTTTCTTTTTTTTCCTTTTTTTATCATGCCTTGAGCATTTTTTTCGCTCATGCTTCGAGCATGATTTTTTTTTGCATAGCCCATGCCCTTTTTTCATGGATACTTTGGAGAGAGAGGTCACACCACACAGAGAGCTTTATTTTTATGGAATGGGTCGATGATACAATGCTAACTTCCAGTGTAGAAGCATAGCAAGGGGAAAATGGTGTGCACATGAATCTTGATCATGAAAACATGAAAAGAATTCTCACGAGGGTCACAACAATTTGACAAAGCTCAATGCAATGACAAGCAACAAATGAGTATAAAGTTTTCAAGATAACTAATCATATGGCTTTGGTGGGACTTTAGCATATCAAAGAGGAGCTTTGCAAAGGGTTTTCAATTTTTCAAATAAAATTCCCAAGCACTCAAACATTTAGAGAGAAGATCATATCATCAAACCATATCTCAAACATCAACTACTTGGATGAGCATGAGTTCCCTAATGATATTTGTTCACAAGCAACAAGATGATAAGCATGGAATAAAACATATGCAAGCCAACCACAGGAAACATGTAGAGCACGATTCCATGAGTTTGATTTTAGAAGATAAGAATTGAAACTCATTCAAACTCATGAATCAGGGAGCGTGAGATAAAGGGTGCACATACCATCGCTCCTCGTCCCTTGTCATGAAAGCGCAGTCGATGTTGTGCAACGCCTGTGTGGGAGATCTCAAGTGTGTATGTCGGTGATAAGCTTGGGAGATTTCCCCCACACTTGTTCATGTACCTGGTGCTGTCTTCAAACAAAAAGGTAGAAAAAAACAAAAGAGAAACTCTACTGGTTGAAGAACCAGGGAGCCTTTGTTCAAATTCAAATATAAATTCACCATGAGACCTAGCTCAAACAAGTCTGACCTGCCTCGGCTTACCTTCCCTTTTGAATCAAGCTCGATGACTTACCCCATTTGGATTCAAAATTCCTGCAAGGGTTAGTCTGCATATACAACCAATATCCATGCAAGCATCAGCTATAAGGTTCATCAATCAAACTTGACACCATGTCTTGTTTGATTGAAGAAGACAGTTTTGACCTAAGCACCATGCTTAATTTAAAACAACCTATGAATGCACATAGCTAAACATGCACTCAAACCATAGCATTACAAACATAGATAACAGAAGCATAAAAGCATGATCAAGCTATCTTCAAAGGGGCATAAACATGAGCATATGATGGTGAACAACGGGCAACCTCCCGGAAGGGCTTTGTTTAAAGTCAAAAGCAGGACGTACCTAACTGGGCAAGAGGCAAGAGCTAACATCATCTCCAAACCAAGATAAGATTTGGATGAGAGGAACTTTACTCAGGATACTCACATACCTCCCCCACACTTGAAGTTTGCATTACTAGGCAACAAAACTCAAGTGTGTGGAGATCAAGCTTCCTGTTGTAATGTTCCCTCACCAAAACTTCTGAAGTGTTGTAGTCGATGTAGCTCACATGTTCTTAGGAATCACCTGTCCACCGTTCTTTTTCTCAATCTCCACCTGAAAGGTTAGGGACCAAAAATACCCGAAGGACAATCTTATTCTAAAAACATGTTCTTGCTCTTTATTTGATAAGGAAATAAAACAAACCTATGCTAATCTAGGCAATCTCCTGGTAGTGCTTTGTTTATGGTCATAAGCTCGACCATGGGAACTTCTTCCTGCAGCTATTGTTCGTGATGTCATTCCCGTCTCACCACCAATTGTTGATGTATCAGTGAAGCTTCAGCTGCAAGGTTAGTGCCACAATGCCTACACGAAATCTGCAATGCTTATGGTAAACATATGCATCTACAACCATCCTTCTAAACTTTTTACAGGAGAGGACCATAAGGCGGTTGTAGTCCTCGTGCGTGCTCAATGCACTAAGCATGGCTGACTCCAGAAAGGCATGATGCAAGCATGGTTCATGTGGTGTATCAAGAATGAAGCTACCATGCTCATCAAGGGAATCTTTTCCTTTGGAATCCAGAGTCAGTGTCTCGATCTCCATGGCCCATGAATTCTCCATCTCAAGAGGTTCATCGTGTAAGATCGATGTCGATTCTCGATCAAGCTCGAGAGCAACATCGTACTAGCCAGCGGGAAGATGCTCAAACTCGATTGATGATGATGATGATCGTTCGCCTTCACAAAGGTGAAGAGGATCTTCTGAGTCGTACTCTTGAGGGGTAGAAAATTCTACAACCTCAACAAGAACGGGCTCAGACGATGCGAGCGAAGATACATTCATCATCTCCTCCAGCGGGTTTTGCTTGGGAAGTGGCTCTGCCATAGAACAAACTGAGAACAAGGGAGTGGTGGCAGAAGTGGCTTCCCTAAGCTTTTCACCTAGGCTCCCTCGAGATGCATCGAGAAGTTTTTCTGCTGGGGAGCCTAGGAGGACATCAAGATCAAGGATATCAAAGATGTGGAAGTCTAGATTAACCTTGATCTTGTCTACTACGAACGGCACAGCACATGCAACCCCCCGACACTCAAGAATGTGTCCGGATGGACAACTCTTGAGGAGTTTGTCGGATGGTCTTAGCGTAATGTCGCCCAACAAAGTATACGCTATGTGCCATGGCATGACATTAACCTCCATAGTGGGGTTAAGATGGGCTTCTACGATAATTCCCCTTATGGAACAAGAAATGATCGTAGAGGATGAACAAATCCAAAGTGCTTCGGAAAAGTTTCCCACTCCAATCAACCACTTCTTTTCCATGGCCTCCATGATAGATGTTTCGTTTGGAGGATCAGGAGGCAAAGGAGGTACCGTAGGCCTAGGGGAAGGTTCTGTCAAAAGATTCCTAGCTGGCTGGATTTGGACAGAATAGGGCTCCTTCCCTAGTTGGACATCTAAGCAATTCGAGGTGTTTCTGAGATTTTCAAGAGAGTTATCCTCGAATCGATAGAGGAACTCTGGAGGCTGAATTTCTTCTTCCTCCATTTTTCCTGGTTCGGGAGAGGGCTCAATGGTCGAAAATTGAGATGTGGAAACCGTAGGTTCAGGTTCGGCTATTGAGAGACTATCATGGATCGAATCTGATTCCTGGTGGGGTTTGTTATGGTCGGTAGGGAAGAAAGAGTTTTCTAAGAAGCTGTCTAGGATTGCTCTTCCTTCCGCTAGAGTTTTGTGTGCAAACGAACCTCCAGCAGCGATGTCAAGATCTTGGGCAGCGTCCATGTCTAAACTCATGCAAAATGCGTAAAGCAAGACATCATCGGGTAGAAATGAGCCGGGTCCAGATGCACAAAGGCGTATGAACCTAGCCCACGCTGCTCCTATAGACTCCTCCTCTAATTGTTCGAACTCGAGAATATCCCTTGGGAGAGAGGCCATATGAGTATACCATTGCACCGTCCTCTCCACGAGAGAGAATGAGTTGCAAAAGTTATCTCGAAGTTGGCCCCAATCACCATTTATACTTTTTACAGTGTCATTGTACCATTGCTCCACCCTTTCTATCAGAGAGAGGGGGAACAACTTCCACCTTATCGATTCCTGTGTCATGCCTGGGAGAACCAGACGTGAACACAGTTCCTCGAATTCTTCCAAATGAAAGTAGGGGTCTTCATTGATCGCTCCAAAGAAGGGTCGATCCTGAACCATGCCCATAATGTGGAAATGAAGTTCATGGTCGGATGTGGAAGTTGATGGATCATTGAACTCATAAGTTGAGGCGGAGAGGTCGTAAAAGGATGGCCTCTCCATGGGTAACGGGGGTAAAGGTAGAGTAAAGGAAAGTGAAAAGATACGAGGACCACTGGGTACGAAGATAGATACAGCAACCGTTCCCCGGCAATGGCGCCAGAAAGCTTGTTGGGTAGTTTAGCGACACACGAAATAAATCCGCAAGCGCACGGATACCGTTGTAGCTTACACCTCAGAGTATTCCAAGGGTATTGAATCCAAGGGAACGTGTGTGTACTAACTTTCGTACAGTCGGTCCAAGGACACACCCAGATAAGAGGCAAGGATAGAGAGGATTCCTAAAGATAGCGCTATAGATGAGATTAAAGGTCGATCTCTAGATAGAACTTGGCTCAGGATACTGATAGCCCTGACTTAACAGGCGACTCCGGTATGCGGATCTATGTGGAACGGAGCTCTGACTATATCCAGCTGTGGGGGATCAACAAGGGCCAGAAGGGCTGTCACCTCCTCCTGGACTGCCTCTACCTAACCTTGGGATAAGCCGAACGGATGATAACCGGTAGCGTGTCACAACGTCCACGCTGTGGTTACTGCCGTAGCCAACGGACTACGGCACCCTGTACTGATAGAACTACGAC
Source organism: Cenchrus fungigraminus (assembly GCA_036936925.1). Classification (NCBI taxonomy): domain Eukaryota; kingdom Viridiplantae; phylum Streptophyta; class Magnoliopsida; order Poales; family Poaceae; genus Cenchrus; species Cenchrus fungigraminus. The sequence continues at coordinate 39,334,997 of CM072772.1, forward strand.
CACGGAAGAGAACTGATCTCACTCACTATAGGTACTACTAGCTTATGCTAAAGGCGTACGAGAGAGCACTCGGTCCCGTACTAAGCTTCCAACGTATACGAACGACTTGCAACGTATATCACTTACACTTTAGTCTAAATAGAAAATGCGGAAATACTTACTTTACTCTAATTGAAGAACAAGCATCCATAGAAATACAACTCTCTTTGTCACTCTCCTACTCTCTAATCTACCAAGGAGAGGCCTCTCCTTTGAAGGGAAGCACTCATCCTTGGGTGAAGTGGTGTGTCCCTATTCTTACCCCCCTCCCCTCATATTTATATGCCAAGGGAGGTAGGAGTTTGCCTTGGGACAGTGGCTTTCCTCCTTGCTTCTCGTAGGCCCAAGCATGATTCAGGGGATTAAGGCGGTAACCGAGTGGATAACACCCCAAACCGCCTCTAGGAGATCACCAGGAGTTGACACGTGGAAGCTGGGCTCGAACGGTGGCAAGCCCAGGTTGGCCGAACCAGGGGATCGGCCGAACCCCAGTTCCCACCAAATGGCCCCAACTTTCTCTAGGTCGCTTATTGATGGGTCCTTGGTCCTGTCCTAGGTGTATGCGCAAAACCAAGGCGGTTTGCGTCCTCTGGTGTGGCCTTTGATCCATGTGCTCTCTTCTAATTGGCTGGAGTTGTGCTTCTTTACTTGGTGGGTCCATGGATCCATGTGAAGCCTATGTGGCAACCTCTCATTGGTTGGTGCTGGGTTGCTTGGATCCATAGGGTGTGCTTTCTCTCATTTAAGGAGCTAAAACACCTGCATTCAAATATTCATCTGCACTCGTGGAATTTGTCAGATATAATCCCTATCCTAGTGTGGATGCTTAAATTTCATTTGTTTATGCAGGAGTTGATGGCATAAAAGTGGTACTTAAGAGCCGTCAACAAGCATTGAGTACCATCCCGTTGGCGTGCTCCACATGGCCGTTAGCGCGCGGGTAGGCGACTAAGATGTACCGGACGTCGATCCCGCTATTCTCACAGTACTCCCAGAACTGATGATTGTTGAAATTGGAACCCAGGTCTGTGATGATGCGATGGGGTAGCCCGTAGCGATGTACGAGTTCATCCAAGAAGTCGAGTACTCTGTCGGCCTTTGGGCAGGTAACCGGCTTGACTTCGATCCACTTCGTGAACTTGTCGATGGCCACCAGAACTCTGTTGAATCCTCCTGGCACAGTTGGCAGCGACCCAATCATGTCGAGCCCCCAGCAGGCAAAGGGCCAAGTCGGCGGTATGGTGACTAGCTTGTAGGCTGCGACGTGTTGCTACTTGGCAAAGAATTGGCACCCTTGGCACCTTCTGACGAGTTCTTCGGCGTCGCCCAATCATGTAGAAAGGCTTTGCTCACCAGCGTACGGGAGGACGCGTGGTTGCCGCAGACACCCATGTGGATCTCCTCCAAGATGTCCTTGCCTTCTTCCTGGGGTACGCACTTCATGAGTACTCCAGAAGTCGCAGCCCACCTGTAGAGCTTGTCCCCGACTAGTACGTAGGTCTTGGCTCGACGGACGAGTTGTTCTGCCTCGTTCTTGTCGGAAGGGACCTTCTGCTCATGGATGTAGTCGATGAAGGGTTGCCTCCAGTCCACGTCGATCATCATGACCTCCTGACTGGGCTGTGATGGTCTAGGGTCAGTGGTCCTTGGCGCCGGCTCCGGGATGGATGGCGTGTGAAGCTTGTGGACAAAGACTCTAGCGGGTACTTGAGTGCGAGTAGAACCAAGCTTCGACAGGACGTCCGCTACAATGTTGTTGTCGCGAATGACGTGGTGGAACTCGAGACCATAGAACTTGTTCTCGAGCTTGTGGACTTCTAGACAGTAGGCGTCCATGTTCTCCTTGTTGCAATCCCAAGAGTCGTTGACTTGGTTGATAACCACTGCGGAGTCGTCGTAGACTAGTAGCTGCTTGATGCCCAATGAGATTCCGAGTCAGAGCCCATGTAGCAGAGCTTCGTACTCGACTTCATTGTTTGAGACCTTCCAGAAGATCTGCAGGACGTACTTGAGTTGTTCGCCCTTTGGAGAAATCAGGAGTACCCCTGCGCCCGCGCCCTCAAGCTTGAGTGAGCCGTCGAAGTACATCACCCAATGCTCTGGTCGCTCTGTTGGTGTTGGTAGTTGATTCTCCCGCCACTCTGCCATGAAGTCGACTAGTGCTTGAGACTTGATAGCGGTGCGTGGCTTGAAGTCGATGTTGAGGGTGCCAAGCTCGACCGCCCACTTGGAGATTCTCCCGGTTGCATCTTGGTTGCAGAGTATATCGCCGAGCGGGTAGACAGTGATGACGGTGATCGAGTACTCCTGGAAGTAGTGTCGTAGCTTCTGCGAGGTGATGAGTACTACGTAGAGTAGATTCTGGACCGGTTGGTACCATGCCTTGGACTCGGACAGGACCTCGCTGACGAAGTAGACTGGTCGCTGGACTGGGTAGGCGTGGCCTTCTTCTTGCCGCTCGACCATGATGGCAGTACTGACCACATGAGTAGTCACAGCGAGGTAGAGCAGTAGCTGCTCCTATTTGTGAGAAGCCGTGAGGACCTGTGGCTTGGGCAAGAAGTCCTTAAGCTGCGTCAGAGCTTGGTCAGCCTCTGCGGTCCACGCGAACTTCTCTTGATGCTTGAGTAGCTTGAAGAAAGGTAGTCCCCGTTCTCCAAGCTTTGAGATGAATCTGTTGAGGGCCGCCATGCACCCGGTCAGCTTCTGGACATCCTTGATGCAGGTTGGAGCTTTCATGTTGGTGATGGCGGAGATCTTCTCATGGTTGGCTTCGATGCTGCGGTGGCTGATGATGAAGCCGAGTAGTTTCCTTGAGGGTACGCCGAAGACGCACTTGTTGGGGTTGAGCTTCCACTGGTACTCTCGCAAGGATGCGAAAGTCTCTTCAAGATCGGCGATGAGCGTGTCGAAGTTTCTGGTCTTGACGACCACGTCATCGACATAGGCTTTGACGTTCTTGTTGAGCTACTCCTTGAAGCAGGCCTGGATAGCTCGTTCATAGGTAGCACTGGCGTTCTTCAATCCGAACGACATCGCTGTGTAGCAGTAGGCGCAGAACGGGATGATGAACACAGTCTTCTCCTGGTCTTCTTCGTTGATTGCGATCTGGTGGTAGCCGGAGTAGCAGTCGAGGAAGCAGAGCAAGTCGCAGCCCGTCGTGGAGTCGATGACTTGATCAATCTGCGGCAACCCGAAGGGGGCCTTGGGGCAGTGCTTGTTGAGGTCGGTGTAGTCGACGCACATCCTCCACTCGTTGGTGTTCTTCTTGTGGACGAGGACGGGATTGGCGAGCCACTCAGGATGGAAGACTTCTCGAATGAAGCCAGCCGTGAGTAATTTGGCGAGTTCCTTCTTGATGGCGTCCCGTCAGTTGTTAGCGAAACGGTGGAGGTGTTGTCGCTTGGGGTAGCTTTAGGGTTGACGTTGAGTGAATGCTCGATCAGCCTCCTGGGCACACCTGGCATGTCCGCTGGCTTCCACGCGAAGATGTCTCGGTTAGCCCGAAGGAAACTGACCAGCGCGTCTTCCTATTTAGGGTCGAGTCCCACGCCGATCATGGTAGTCTTGCTGCTGTCGCCAGTCCCGAGGTCGATGGCCTTCACCTGTACTTCCTCTGTTGGTTGAGGCTTGTTGGAGGTGTTGGTCTTCTCAGGTATCTCAAGTTTGGTTGGTGTGAGCTTCTTTGATGCAGCGAAGATCTCCATCATTGCGTTGGGTACTTGATTGGTTGCTGCGAGCTCAACAGCTTCGGTGTCGCAGTCGTAGGAAACCTTCAAGTCCCCTTGCAGCGCGAGTACTCCGGCGGGACTTGGCATTTTGAGTACCAAGTACACGTAGTGGGGAATCGCCATGAACTTGGCGAGAGCTGGTCTGCCGAGGATGGCGTGGAACGAGGTTTCGATGTTCGCAACCTCAAACTTGATGTACTCGGTGCGGTAATTCTCCCTTGTCCCGAAGGTAACTAGCAGAACCACTGAGCCAAGTGGTATAGCCGCGTTGCCTGGGACGATGCCGTAGAAGGGCGACGTGCTCTTGGTGAGCATGCCGGTGATGTCGAGCTTCATCTTCTTCAAGGTCATGGTGAACAGGATATTGAGTCCACTTCCACCGTCAATGAGTACCTTGGTGAGTCTGGAGCCCATGACTACTGGATTCAGCACGAGTGGAAAACGTCCTGGTTCGGAGAAGCTTGTCCATTGATCCGCGCGAGAGAAGGTAATGGGGACCTCCGACCACCTGAGAGGTGTCGGCACCGCTGGTTCAATGTTCAAGACTTCCCACAGAGTGAGCTTCTGTGCTCGCTTGGTGGGTAGTCCGCCGAAGAGGACGTTCACCGTCTTGTCGGGTTCTTGGAATTCGCCATTGCCTTCGTCGACTTTCTTCTTGCCCTTCTTGTCATGAGGGTGTTGTGGCTCAGGGACATCTTTGAGTGCCCACCGGAGCTGGTAGCACTGATCGGTGGTATGATTGCCGTCCTGATGCCACGGGCACTTCTCTTTGAGCAAGTCCCTGAAGCCACTGGAGGTCTTCTTGGAGCTGTCCTTTGCAGGGCGCTGTACAGCTGCAACAGTGTTGGCTAGCTTGCGCTTGAGGTTAGGACCCGAGTAGTTGTTATTGTTGTTGTTGTTGTTGTTGTTGCGACCCCCTTGATCCTTGTTGTTGTTGCTGCCCGTGTTGTTTTTGCTCTTGCCGCGGATGGAGTCGTACTTAGAGTTTGCCTTGTCCTCCTCATCGGCCCATGAAGTGATCATGTCCTTGAGCTTGGGCGGCGGCAACCGAAGTCTTCGAAGGTGTGACGGTGGTAGAGACCGTCTTGGAAGCAGTCGATGACTTCTTTGTCGGTGACGTCAACTACGGTCGCACACTTATCGAAAAAGCGACGTATGTACTGGCGGAGCGTCTCACCTTGCTCTTGCTTGACCATCACTAGGTCCATGCGAGTACCCGAGCGCCCCATGGCACCCGCGACGAATGGATCGAGTTCTTGTCGAGCGACTCGAGCCATGTGAGTGGAGCCTGATCCAGACAGAAGGGGAAGTAGAGGCACTTGGTGTCATTGTTGCCCCAGCGTTCTCAATGGCGAGCGCGTAGCACCTGAGCCACGGAACTGGGTCTTGCTTCGCGTCGTACTTGGTGATCCCGAGAGGCTTGAACTTCTGGGGGAGTAGCAGAGTGCGAAGCCGTGGAGAGTAGGCTGGGAAGCCGTCGTTGTCGCTGACGTTGGTAGTCTTCTTGGCGTGGCGTATCTCGTCGATCCTGTGGCGAGCGTTGTAGCCACCACGTTCGTAGCCGCCGGCATGGCTGTTCGCGTGGCCTCGGCCTCCGCGATCACCACTGTTGCTGCCGCTTCTACCGGCGCCATCGGAAGAGCTACCACTACTGCCGCCGCCGCCACCACCGCCGCCGCTTGCGCCGCCCTGTGAAGGTCCTCCCCCCGAGGCTCTAGAGCAGTTCGGGTTTGGCGCGTGTTCACCACGAACGTGGTTGGGTCCAATTTCTGCTGGGGTGCGGCTGCTACTGGTGGCTTCATGGTTTGCAGCTCCGGCAATCTTGTTGTCGACCCGCATGAAGTAGGCGTCCTCCGCGAGTCTGGTGATGATGTCGCCTGCACGATGCCCCTGGACGGCTTGTCCTATCCTGTTGATGGACATGAGAAATTGCTCGGGAGTAGTGTGGGGTCTATTGGCAATTTCGTCCAGGGCCTCGTTGAGGTTGCGGATGGGTAGAGCTTCCCAAAGCCGCCGGCGTCGATCTGCTCGCTTCTGGTTGTGGGTGCGCCGGGTGTTCTGGGTGTCGGCAGTCTCATCCGCGGGTGCGTTGGCTGACTCCCCGTCGTCTGAGATGTCGTCGAGGTACTGATCGGGTCGGTCCCCTGAGGTTCCGGCTTCCGCGGTTGCCACGAATACTTCGCGGTCGGGCGTGCAGAGGCCAAAGTCAGTAGTTGCCACCTCAGTTGGCGAGTACTCCTCTACATTTGGAGTCAGAGGTGTCCCCTCCTGGAAGGGGAGTGTCTCGAGGTAGGCGACGCAGCGTGAGTTGTTGTCAGTCAGGTCTGTGGGCTTACAATTGGGCCAGTAGACAAATCTACCGGCCGGGGTAGACGTGATGACCAAGCCAGCGGCATGACCTGATAACGGCTCCTCGGTGGTGTTGAACTCGGACTCAGGCTCGATTGCATCCGACCTGAAGTCGAACTCGTAGGAGGAGTCCAAGTTGTAGTCGGGGACAGTGTTGGAGTCCGAGGAGTACTCGGAGACGACCTCTTGCCGGCCCGACGTGAGGTGAGCGGTTCCGCGTAGGCTTTGCAGGCGCTGTAGAGGCCGTACAGGAACTACTCATGGGGGAGGACCGGTTTACGCGATGGCTCGGGAGCCAGCTCGCGTGGTTCGATCCAGGTGGACGTCGGGTTCGAGTTGGAGGTGGATCCAATCTCGAAGTCGGCGACTTGGTTGTAGAGCGAAACTTCGTTGAATTTTTCGACGAGTTGACCCGTGACGACTTCGAGAAGCGTCACGAGTCCGGTCTCCGGGTCCGGGGTCTTGGTGAGGTAGCGCTGGAACGAACCAGCGCCGTCAACGGTGCAGACCCAGGAGCCGAAGACGAAGGTGTCACCGCGGTTGAAAGCGGCGGTTGGCTTGATGACGATTGAAGCCGTCGAGTTTGCCATGAGATCTTCGGCAAGATCCCCTACCTGGCGCGCCAGCTGTCGGTGTTTTAGACCCGCAACCTACCAAGGGGAGTACCCGAGGTAGACGTTTGTGGCCTCGCCGAGATCGGGAACTCGAAGGAGAGACACGTGGTACACAATTTAGACAGGTTCGGGCCGTGAGGTGCGTAATACCCAACGTCCTGTATGCTGCTGTCAGGGTTCTCAACCATCGAGCAGTAAATTTGTATCGGATCGTGTGTCTGACCCGCATGGTTAGTACGAGAGACGCAGGGATTTAGACTGGTTCGGGCCTCCGAGGAGTAATACCCTACGTCCAGTATCGAGCTGCCGCGTTCTTGTGCTAGGGTTGTTTGTAGTAGGGGTTACAAACTTGTCGCGAGAGGGTGTCGAGCCCAAGTCCCTGAGTGTGAGAGTTCGGTTCGTCAGCCCTTGTGACGGTTGCCCTCCTCTCCCTTTTATAGACGCAAAGGGGAGGGGCAAAAAAGGAAATTCAAGTAAAAGCTACAGTCCTAGCCGCTGGGATGTCTTCTCGCATGTCGCTGTCCGTCAGGGTGCATTGAAGGGGGGCTGAACTGCGTTGTCGTCGAGGCCGCCGCGTGGCCGGGTGGGGCTGTTTGTTTTGGACACCCGGCGCCTTCTCTGAGCCCTTTAGTGCTGACTCAACCCGCCTGAGCACGGGATGAGCTCGCCATGTTAGGGCCTAATCGTAGTCCAGCGCTAATCGTAGGGGGCACTCGAGTGCCTCTAACAGAGTTGGCGTGCTGCAGGGTCGGATGGGACGGCGCGTCGAGGGCTGTGCGGTCAAATAGTGCCGCATTAAGGCTCTTGTCAAAGCCGGCCGCCCGCGCGTGCCGCCAGCTGGCGTATTTGCATGGCGTGGGGAACTGGCGCCCCACCCGTCGTTGCGGGGAAACACGCGCATCGGGGTGGTGCCACGTTTGCGTGGACCGTGTCTTGGTCGGAGACGGAAACTGCTCGTGCGAACGAGCAGGTTGTCGGAGGCGAGGCGGAGACTCCTTGTGCGAGGCGGAGACTCCTCGTGCGAGGTGGAGACTCCTCGTGCGAGGCGGAGACTTGTTGAGCGAGGCGGAGACTTGTCGAGGATGCTTCCAACTGGTCGGAAATAAGACGTCTTGCCAGTGATGGTCTTGATGAAGATCCTCAGTCCTCCTTATACTAAATCTTGGCCTTCACATTGTCAATGGTGTCAGAAGACTCCTCCTCAGGAGTGATTATCTCACCGTTAAAGGGGGCCCTAATCCGGGCCCTCGTCAGTAGCCCCCGAGCCTGAGAGAGAGTCAAGGACTCGCACACAGGCTCAGACGAAAGGCGTTGTGATGATCTTTGTTCTTGGTCTTCTCAGTGGGTGCGCGCGAGCACATCCGCCGGATGTAGCCCCCGAGCCCACGAGTGAGTTGTAGACTCGCTTGTGGGACTTTGATCTTCAGTGGCAATGTCGTGGTTCTGGGATCTTTTACCGAGATGGTCGTGGCGGTTGTGGGCATCGTGGAGGTCGTGGTCGACGTGGTGGATGTGACTGCTTGAAAAGACGGAGCGGGGTCGGTTCAGATTCCCGGGCCCAGCGAGCATCGAGGCGTCGCGCAGGCGGGCGTCAGTTACTCCGGGGCGTGCGCGCGTGTGTAGGCGTCTTTTCGGCGTGGCGGGCCCAGCATTTAAGGCCGGTGGCCACGCCCCTTCCTTTTTAACCGTGCGCCAGCTGAGGGTTCGAAACTTTTACCCCTCTGCCGTCTTTACTGCCATCGCCGCCTGTTTCCTTTGCCCATTACGCCCACAGCGCCGCCGCCTCTTTCACCTGAGCCGCGCGTGACAGCCCACTGTCGTCATGTCGAACTGGTCGCACTCCAACGTGTCCCGCTCGATGCTGCACCGCCTCGTCACCGCCGGGCAGCTCCCTGCGCTCACCGACATCGGAGAGTGGAGGGTCCCCGAGGACGTGTCCGTGCCGCACCCGCCGAAGGGATACGTCATCTCGTTTGTGGCGTTCCACGAGCGCGGCTTCTCCATTCCTGACGGGCGGTTCGTCCAGGCCGTAGTTTTCGAGTACGGGCTCCAGCTTCAGCACCTCAACCCGAACAGCGTCCAGCAAATGGCGGCGTTCGAGGCATTATGCGAGGGGTACTTGGGGATCGGTGCCCACTGGCACCTCTTCAAGTACTTCTTCATGTTCGCCTGCCTGAAGGACGGCCCCCTCCCGGCGACCATCGGTTGCGCCAACCTCCGGATGAAGCAGGGCAGGGGCGAGAAGTACATTCCTTTCTCGCTGACAAGCTCCAACAGCGGCTGGCACAAGGGGTTGTTCTATCTCAAGAACGACCCCAACCACGCGCGGCCGGAGTTCACTGGAGTCTTCATCGCCCAGGCGCCGAGAATTTGGATCGACGGGCCTCCGAAGGCGGAGCAGGAGAAACTGCTCAAGGAGCACTGGGCGGCGCTGGCCCGCCTTCGCAAGGCCTGAGTCGACCTGGCGGCCGTCAGCAGCCAGTACCACACCCGGGGGGTCGTCCCGCTCCGGAGGCGGCCTCTCCGTCTCTGTGAAATGACGGCCAAGAGGGCCCCTTGGACAGGGACCGTGACTGCGCCCGAGCCACCTTCGCTGGAAGAGGTCCAGCACCGTGTGTCGGTGGCCATTGGGAAGGCGTCCTACTCATGGCCGCCGTCGCGGCTCTTGCCCATGCTCCCCAACGAGGGGACCGAAAAGCTCGTAAGTGGTTTCTCCCTCTGATATGTTTTTCCAACTACTTCGAGGTCTTCATCTGATTTGGATCTTCTCGGAAACCTTTGATGTCTGCTGACTCCTTTTGCCTCCTGTATACTTCAGCTGAGGAGCTCCCACCTCGTGCCCGCAAAGCCACCTCTCCCGCAGGAGGTGATCTTCGACCGCAACCAGGCGGCCGCGGAGAAGTGGAGAGCCGAGCGCAAGGCGCAGCACAAGGAGAAAGAGATCGCGAAGCGCGATCGGAACGACGGCCGCATCAAGCGCCGTAAAGCAGGGGAGGCCAACGTCTCCTCCAACAAAGATCCATCGCCGTCGCCACTGTGGAGCGGAGATGAGCCGAGCGCAGACGTTGATTGGAGCGGCATGTCTGGGTCGCCCCTGTCTTCATCGCGTCGCGCTGCGGTAGTGAGCTCGTCGAGGCGGTGGGAGCCGATCGCCCGCGAGAAGGGTGCGGGCTCCAGCTCGCACCCGGGAGCCCTCACCGCCCGAGAGGATCAAAGGGTGACCCACTCCCAGGCGGCCCCCAGTGGTTCACGTGCCTCCGAGGGGCGGAGGGATGCCCCGCGTCAAGACGACCTGCCCAGGCGGGCGGCGGATCGGGACTCTTCCTCCCACCACTCCTTTGATGGCGCCGAACGACCGGACTCAGGCTCCTTGAAGAGGCGTTCGTCGTCCAAGGCGAGGTCGACCGCACCGGCGTCAGCACCGAGCGCGCCGCAAGGAGGGAACACGAGCATTCCCAAGCGGCGCCTCCAATCTCTAGTTATCTACGGCGGCGGCGTCCTGGCCGTGCAGGTTCCCCTCTCCACTGGTGGGAGTCGGGAGGTAGTGTCCGGCGCGGCGGAGGCCGGGAAGTCAGCCCCCGAGCTGTCGATGGATCGAAGTGCCGCCCCCAGGTCGTCGGGGGTGAGGACCAGGTCCTGCACCGGTGGAACGTCGGGAACAGGTTTTCGAGCTGGTGGGGGCCAAAAGGCCAGCCCCCGAGCTGGGCCCATCGGACAGGCCGGTCAAGCGGGTCCGCGTCCGGTCCACGATGTAAGCTCTTGCTCGCCATTCCCCATTGTTTTGCTGTTCCTCGCCTTCTCTCGTTTCTCATGTTTTACCCGCGCTTGCCTAAGCCGTGTCAACAACGGCATGCTTAGCCTCGCGCCACAGAAACGCGCAGCGCTGGGCGCTCGCCACCCTCAGCCCGATCCCCGCTCGACGCCTCGTCCTGCTGAACCGTCGGCGGGGCAGACCGGGAGCGGGCCTACTGCGGCGACCGAGATCGCTGAGACAGCAACGGCTCCACCGGCATCAGACGCTGGCAACTTGGCCGAGGGGAGGGCAGCCTCCGAGGTGAAGGACACCCAGGCGGTGATCGAGCCGCCGGTCGAGGCCACCGTTGGAGGCGGCGACGCCCAGGCGACATCTTCCGAATAAGTCGTGCCCCCTCCGCCATCGGCCGGCGGGCATGACATTGAGACGCCGGTGACGGTTGAAGCTTCAGCGCCTGCGGCGTCGCAGGTGGATGGGGGTGCGGTGGAGGCACCGACAGCTGACAACGCGGCTGCCCGCCCCCGGGAGATCATCGACCTCGACGGGCCCCACTTGTCGGGCGGCGATCCAACCTGCTTCGAGGCCGTGCTGGAGCACTTGCTGGCAGGCCCGGAGGAGTCGAGGGTCGAGGCTTCCGAGTTGGCCGTGTTCGAGGCTGCGACCGTAGCCGGAGCGGCAGAGCACGGTGACAAGGAGGCCGCGTTTGAAGCGACCAAGGTGGTGCAGGCGGAGCCGGGCCTGGTCGGAGCTGCCGGGGCTCCCGAAGCCCCAGTCTCAGTTGAGGTGGCCGAGGAGATCCTCTGAGAGTCCTCGGCTGACGCCGTGCTGGCCGACGCCGCATCCTCATCTCCCGCCGTAGTCGCTGGAGCACCCGCCGGGGGCGCGCCGGAGCCGTCATCACCTCCGCTCGCCGCCCCCGTCGTTAACACAGCTCCCCCCACAAGCCCAATCCACCCGGTCCCGCGGGAACACGATGTCCTTGGGAGTGCCGTGAGAAGTGCCTCCCCGGAGATCCAGGAGGTCGGGGAGGGCTCAGGTGCAGGGCTGCTGCCAGAGCTGGAGGATAACGATGCGCGGGTCACCGACCTTGTGCGCTCCACGTGGGTGGCTACCTACGAGGCGGACCCGCTTGACGACGAGGATGAGGAGGCCGCAGCCTACCGCCGCCTCGAGTGAGGTCTTGGGTGGGCGCGTCGTGCGTTCGACGAGCTCATTCTTCCCGCGACGATAGTGAGTCCCCTCGAACTAAGAGCCTAACTTTGTTTTTCCCATTCTTGTAAGTCTTGTAATTGTCGATCGCCTGCCCGGAACAGATGCTCTCGGAGCGCGGTGCACGGAAGGCGCACACCATCAGGGAGCTCCGGGCGGAGCGGTCCCAGCTGGAGATGCAGCTGGCGGTTGCTCGGTTGGCCACCGCCGGAGCGGTGGCGAATGAGGACTCGTTGAGGGCGACGCTCGAAACCGTCGTGAAGGCCGCGGAAGACCGTGTCACAGCTGCACAGGCCGCCGCCACCAGCACTACGACTGAACGGGAATCCTTCGAGGCAAGGCTGGCCCAAGCGGAGGCAGCGGCTGAGGAGTTGCGGCCCGCTGCAGCGACCGCCAACGAGGCTGCCGAGAAGGCCACCGCCGCTGCCGCCGCCGCGGAAGCTGCTGCCCAGACCGCCGCCCAAGCCGCCGCCCAGGAGAAGACGGCTCTCGAAGCGAAAGTGGCCGGGCTGGAGCAAAACTTGGCCACCGCCGGCGCGGACCTTCGGACGGCCAACAAGCAATTCTTCGAGGTGTCCAACAAGCACCAGGACGCCACCGACGAGGTGACCCGGCTTCGGAACGCCAACTCCCAGCTGGCGCAGGATATCGATGGTGAGTAGGCTTTGAATGCTGTCATGAGCTTCTTTCTTTTCGTTAATTTTCGTCAGTGTTGATTCGTCTTCTCGCAGTCATAGGGCTGCGCGCGCATCGTGCCGTGATGACCGTGAAGCTCGCAGAAAAGTCGCAGGAAGTGAACGCCGTCGAGCTTAAGATCATTGAGAAGGACGACTCGATCAAGCGGCTGTCGGAGCAGCTTGAGAGTGAGTCTTTTCGATCCTGTCTCACTCTTCTCTCGACTCGGCCGCGCCATGTTTGTACATTGCAATTTGTCGACCCTTTTTAGAGACCAGGGCCGAGCTTGAGCAGTCCCGGATGGCCCAGGAGCAGGTCAAGACTGAGCTCGAACAAGTGAAGAACGCCCGACGCGAGTCGGAGACGTCCCGGCGGGCGAGCATCACGGAACACGCCAAGCTTGGGAGACTCCTTGGCCAGGTCTTGTCGGAGCTCGACGTTCACACCAGGCCGATGCTCCCCGACACGCTTGTGAAAGAGGTCGGGCGCCTCCCCGATGTAGTCAAGGAGCTGGAGCTATCGACTGCTCGGAAGGTGGTGCACCGGGTGCTCGCCATGTTCGACTCACATTATCAAGGGTTGGACCGCACGGCGCTAAGCAGTGGTTGCGCCCCTGGCAGCTCTGACGATCACTGCGACCAGCTCGAGGGAGACTGCGCCTCCTTCGCCCGCGCCATGGCCGACGTCGCCATGAAGGACCTGGACCTGATTCCACGAGACACACCAGATGACCAAGAGAGCTCCAGGCCTTCACATTAGATGTATCATATTTATATGTAGGCAGTTAGGAATAACTCCTATGTATTATGCCTTGAACATTTTTAAGTTGTTGAAAACTTGCTCGAAAACGTTACAGCTCAAACGTCCTCGAGCACCAAGGAACGACCGCAGCAACGAGTAGTAGAACTTAGGAACTTCAGCTGACCGAGCTTCACTCTGGAGCCGCGGGGGCGTAGGAGTTGGAAAGCCCAGCCATTCCAAGTCACCAAGAGGTGCTACGCGTTCGTAGCCCCTGAGTACTCGGGGAAATTCGAAAAGTAACTCACGTATTTTTCGTTAAAAACATTTTAGGCCGGAGCCAGAGCGGTTGCCTGAGTGCTTTTTGAGAAGAGTTGGATGAAAACCCGTGGGCTCGGACTGTGCTCGCAAGCCTTCGCACTGTAGCCACGGAGGCGTAGGTGCTAGGAGTGTTGAACGAGCAACAGCACCAAGCCCCGCGCGGGCCGCCATCCTTACTTCTCGCAAGGTCGAGACTTCCGCCAAAAAACCTCTCGCATGTGCGATTGGTCACAACATAGTTGTCGATTTTTATTTTGTAAAAACAGAGAAAACGAAAGGAGGGCATTGTGCCTTGGGTAGCCCCTGAGCGGTGAGCGTTCCTGCACAGGTGCAGGAGCGCTCGCTGCTCAGCCTTTAGAGAAGTTGCAACATATAGGAACATGACAACTGAGAGGTTCACGAACTCATAGATGTATGAACAAAGCATGCGGCTTTTATCCACTAACTCATAAGATGTGAACATTTACTCAAGGGTAAAACAGCCGTAGGTGTTCGATGTTCCAAGCGTTGGAGATGAGTCGACCGTCCTCGTATCGGATCTTGAACGTTCCTGGTCGGAGTACTTGATCGACGATGAATGGCTCCTCCCATGGGGGCGCGAATTTGCGTCGATCCTTGCTGCCTTGAACCCGTCGGAGGACCAGGTCCCCGACCTGGAACTCGCTGGCGTGCACGTTGCGCTCGTGATAGCGTCGTAAGGCTTGTTGGTACTTGGCCGAGTGTAGCAGTGCCACATCACGCACCTCGTCGAGCTGGTCGATCGCATCCTCGAGCGCGACTTGGTTGCCTTCCTCGGTGTAAGCCCGTACTCTGGGACTGCCGTAGTCGATGTCCGTGGGGAGGACCGCTTCCGACCCGTGCACCATGAAGAACGGCGTGAAGCCAGTCGCTCGACAAGGCATGGTGCGCAGGCTCCATAGAATGGATGGTAGCTCGGCCACGCATCTAGCTCAGAACTTCTCGAGGCGTTTGAAGATCCGAGGCTTCAATCCTTGCAGTAGCATGCCGTTTGCCCTTTCGACTTGCCCGTTCGTCTTCGGGTGCGCCACGGTGGACTAGTCCACGCGAATGTTGTTATTATCGCAGAAATTGAGGAATTTCTTCCCCGTGAACTGGGTACCATTGTCGGTGATGATCGTGTTGGGTATGCCGAAGCGGTAGATAATGTCGGTGAAGAATGCTACGGCCTCCTCGGAGTGGACGTTCATGATGGGTCAAGCCTCGATCCACTTGGAAAACTTGTCGACCGCCACGAGGAGATGCGTGAAGCCGCCGGGCACTTGTCGGAGTGGCCCCACCACGTCGAGGTGCCATACAGCGAATGGCCATGTGATGGGGATGGTCTGAAGCACTTGTGCCGGGAGATGAGTTTGTCGAGCGTAGAACTGGCATCCTTCGCAACGTCGTACGATGTCCTTGGAGTCTGCCACCGCTGTGGGCCAGTAAAATCCTTGTCGGAAAGCCTTCCCGACAAGAGTCCTCGGACCAGCGTGATGTCCGCATGTGCTGGCATGGATCTCGCGGAGTAGTTCCTTGCCTTGATCTCCTAGGATGCATCGCATGAGTATGCCTACCGTGCCCCGCTTGTAGAGCTCATCCTCGATGAGGACGAACGCTTTAGCTCGTCACGCGATGCGGCGTGCCTCTGTCTGGTCAGAGGGAAGCTTCCCTTCGACAAGCCACTCGAGGATGGGAAAGCACCAATCAGGGTCCTCGAGGTTCAGCTCGGACGGTTGGTCGATCTCCATGACTTCCGGCCCCTCGGGTTCTTGTGGCTTTTCCCCTTCGACACGCACGGAGGGTGCGTGCTGGTCGCTCACGAACACTCCGTGTGGTACCGGCTTGCAGCTTGATGCAGTCTTGGGGAGGATGTCCGCGGCCTTGTTGTAGTCACGTAGCACGTGATGAAGCTCGAGCCCATGGAACTTGCCTACCAACTCGCGAACGGCCTGGCAGTATGTCGCCATCCTTGGATCAACACAATTTTTCTCTTTCATGACTTGATCCACAACAAGCTCTGAGTCTCCCCTGATCTCGAGACGACAGATCCCGAGCTCGACCGCGATTTAGAGGCTGTTGATGAGCGCCTCGTACTCAGCGACGTTGTTGGAGGTGGGAAAGTGTAGTCGAACCATGTACTCCATATGCACGCCCAGAGGCGAGATGAAGACAAGGCCTACTCCCGCTCCCTCCTTCATGACTGAGCCGTCGAAGTACATCATCCACGTTTCGTGCTCGATGGGTGCCGGCAGAGTTTGGATCTCCATCCACTCAGCGACAAAGTCTGCAAGCACCTATGACTTGATGGCACTACAGGGTGCATACGAAATGTTCTGCCCCATCAGCTCGAGCGCCCACTTGGCTATCCTCCCTTCGGCCTCGGTGTTCTGGATGACCTCTCCGAGCGGGTACTTGGACACCACCGTGATGGGGTGCGCGTCGAAGTAGTGGTGTAGCTTGCGTTTGGTGATCAAGACAGCGTATACAAGCTTTTGCATTTGCGAGTAACGGGTCTTTGAGTCGGAGAGTACCTCGCTCACGAAATAGACCGGGCGCTGCAGCTTGAGTGTCCTCCTGGGTTCTTCTCATTCAACCACCAGCGCAGCGCTGACCACCTGGGTTGTCGCAGCGATGTACAGGAGCATCGGCTCTTCTGGCGCTGGAGCTGTGAGTATTGGTGGGCTCTTCAGGAGGTTCTTGAGGGAATCGAGCGCTCCCTGAGCCTCGTGTGTCCACGCGAAGTGGTCGGACTTCTTCATTAGTCGATACAGCGAGAGGCTACGCTCCCCGAGTCGCGCTATGAAACGGCTGAGAGCCGCGAGGCATCCCATGACACGATGTACGCCCTTTAGGTTTTGGATCGGCCCCATGTCTGTGATGGCCGAGATCTTCTCGGGGTTAGCTTCAATGCTGCGTTCCGACACAACAAAGCCAAGGAGCATACCCCTTGGGACCCCGAAAACGCACTTCTCGGGGTTAAGCTTCACCCCGTGCTCTCTCAGCTTCGCAAACACCTCTGTGAGGTCTGGGACTAGATCGCCGGTCTTTTTCGATTTGACCACGATGTCATCAACGTACGCCTCGATGATCCGCCCTATAAGGTCTCCAAAGACGCGTCGCATACATCTTTGGAACGTGGCACCTGCGTTTTTGAGCCCGAAGGGCATCGTCTTGTAACAGTAGGCACCGAACGGAGTGATGAATGAGGTCGTGAGTTGGTCCGCTATGCACATCGCTATCTGGTGGTACCCGGAGTACACATCGAGAAAACAGAGGGTTTCACACCCCGCTGTCGAATCGACTACCTGATCTATGCGAGGCAAAGGAAACGGATCCTTGGGACATGCCTTGTTAAGGCCCGTGTAGTCAACACACATCCTCCATTTCTTATTCTTCTTCTTTACAAGTACATGGTTAGCAAGCCACTTGGGGTGGAATACTTCTCGGATGAACCCTGAACTAAGGAGCTTCTTGATCTCCTCGCCGATTGCCTTGCACTTCTCGTCGTTGAAGCGGCGGTGGCGTTGCTTCACCGGTTTCGATCCCGGCTTGATGTTCAATTTGTGCTCGGCAACCTCCCTCGGGATCGCCATCATGTCGGAGGGTTTCCATGCAAACACATCGAGGTTCGCTTTGAGGAAGTCGACGAGCGCGCTTTCCTATTTAGGATCGAGCGCCGTCCCGATACGGAGCGTACGACCATCGTTGGAGATGGCCGCATCCTTGACGTCCTTGGTGGGCTCGAAAGAACAGGCTGCTCTATTGGACGACTCAGGGATTTCTTGGTCCTCGGAGGGAGGCTCAGCGTGGAGCCTCTTGGACCGGATCAGTGCCTCCGCAAATTGGAAGCACTCAGCATCGCACTCGTATGCACGCTGGAACGTAGTCCCCACCGTGATGATCCACTTCGGACCGGGAATCTTCAGCTTGAGGTACGTATAGTTGGACACGGCCATGAACTTCGCGTAAGCTGGGCTCCCGAGGATGGCGTGGTACGTCCCCGAGAACCCCACCACTTCGAAGGTGAGGGTTTCTGTGCGAAAGTTTTGCAACGTCCCGACCATGACGGGCAGATCGATCTGCCCAATCGGGAGTGCCTCCATCCCAGGGACGACCCCATGGAATGGTGTGGTCGATGGCCGCAGCTTGGACCGCGGGATGCCCATATCTTCGAGCGTCGACGCGTAGAGCATGTTGATGCCGCTCCCTCCGTCCATGAGGACTTTGTGGATCCGTTTGGACTTGAACAGGGGTGCTACCACTAGTGGGTAGGCTCCCGACTACGGCACACAGTCGGGATGGTCCTTGCGGTCGAAGGTTATCGGAACCTCCGACCACTTGAGGTAAGACGGTGTCGAGGACTCAATGTTGTAGACCCCACGTCGGATCAGTTTCTCTTGCCGTCTTGAGGGTCGCGCCGGGGATCCGCTAAAGATCATGTGGACTGCCCCATCCTCGCCCGGGTACTGGGCTCCCGCGTCGTTGTCGGGGAGAGGTGCGGCCTTCTTCTGCGGATCTGCCGCCCTTGTCTTGAGCGTGCCGTTGACGTAATTCTTCATCAGGCGGCAATCTTTGAGCGCGTGCTTGACGGGAACCTCGTGGTGGGTGCATGACGCCTCCAAGAGCTTCTCGAAGTGGTCCTTCGGGGGACCGGCCTTGGGTGGGTTGCTCTTGGGGCGTGAGGCCTTGCGCTCGACCGCCGCGATGAGGTTGTCGTCACGACGACACTTGTCGTTCTTTTTATTCTTCTTGTGGTGCGTGGACGGCCCCTCACCATGGTCCACGACCTGTTTCCCCTTGCCCTGAGGGGTGTTGAGGGTCGCCGCGACCACCTCCTCACCGTCCGCGTGGTTGGTCGCGATGTCGAGGAGCTCTCGAGTAGTTCGGGGTGTACGGCGCCCCAGTCGGTGGATGAGGGTGGTGCAGGTTGTGCCGTTCTAGAATGCCGAGATGGCATCATTGTCCGTCGCACCGGGGAGCTCGGTGCAACGCTTGGAGAAACGCCAGATGTTGTCGTGCAGACTTTCCCCCGGCTGCTGCTTGCAGTTTTGCAGAGCCCACTGCTTGTCAGGACGGGCGTACGTGCCCTGGAAGTTGCTGATGAAGGTACGGCGCAACTCCGTCCAATCGTTGATCTTGTCGCGGGCAGGTGCTCGAGCCATGTCCGCGCGGAGTCGCCGAGGTAGAGCGGTAGATTCTTGATGATGAAGAGGTCGTCTGTTGCTCCGCCCGCGTGGCACGCGAGCCGGTAGTCCTCCAGCCACACGCTCGGTTTGGTTTCCCCGTCGTATCTGGGGACGTTGGTCGGAGCCCGGAAGCGTGAGGGGAACTTCGTGTCCCGCACATTCTTGCCAAAGGCCCGCGGGCCCCTCTAGTCTGGCGACTAGCTGCGATCGTGGTCGTCGTCACTGTCGTAGCGCCCACCGCGCCTCCGGTCGTCTTGTCGGCGCGGGCGGTGCTCATCGTGGTTGTCGCCATTGCCGTAGTTGTCGACGCTGGTGGCCCGTCGGCGAGCCTCGATGGTGTCCTGGGCGTCACGGTTGGGCCCGAGATGTTGCTTAATAGCTGACCCTCCGGCTCTGGCTCCATCCCCGTGGCTCTGATGCCGCGAGGGGGATGGGTTCTGGCAGTGCACGGAAAGTGCCGCTCTCCCGTCATGCGCCGACCGTTAGCGTGACGCGGAGCGCTCCGCTTGCTATGCGGCCGCTGCTTCGAGGAGGGCCTTGAGCTGTTGCCGCACCCTCCTCTCCTCAGGGGTGGCCGCCTCCGGGCAGCCGCGCAGAAGCATGGCGGCTGCAGCCAAGTTCTGCGACGCCCGCCTGAAGAGCGGCGTGGTGTCGCCGTCGACGTTCGTGCCCTCGTTGGCGCGTCGGTTGTTGTCACGAGCATGTCCTCGAGCCGGCGGTGTCGGCGCACGTGCTCTGGACTGCTCGGCGGCAGGACGTCGCTCCTTCCGCTCGCCGTCTCCATGTCGGCATTGTTCCCGCACTGGGACCTGCTGCGGAACGGGCTGCGGGACGAGCGGCCCGTGGTCCTCCCCGAGCTCCTGGTGGAGGTTGGCCAGCTCTTCGTCGAGCTGGCGTCTGACCTCGGCGAGCTCGTCGAGGCGCTCCCTGCGTTGGGCGTCGATGGCGCGGTGCTGACTCCGCGCTGGTGGAGCTGCTCGAGCTGGGCGCCACGCAGACGAAACACTTGCGCGTGGGGTCGTGCGCGGGTGTCGGAGGTGCCCTCCGGGCTGTCGCGGAGCCCGGGGCGGTCTAGGACGCTCGCAGCGCGTCCACGTAGGCCGTCACCGGGTCGTCCGGGAGGCCTAGCTGTCCACAGGGGTACATGGCGGTGTACCGCTCCATGAACTCGCCCCAGGCAAGCGGTTCTTCTCCGCTGGCCTAGAAGGCGAGGTCGGTGAGGTAGTAGTTGGCGAGCCTAAAACACTCCTGCGTCAGGTTTGGCCCCAACATGGCCATGATCGTCTCGTCTGAGAAGCCCCGGACAAACGCCACGCGCCCCGCCGACGCCGTCAAGGTGTTGGGGCGAGCTGGTCGGGCGAAGGTGCGCCCGACGACGGACTCCACTGGCCCGGTGTAGACGAAGCCGAGGGACCCAAAGCGCATGGTGGCCCCAGGAGTTAGCGAAACTCTGCAGCCCTCCATCCGAGTCATTGGTGAAGTTCGGTGAGACACACGATGTGCCCCTACCTGGCACGCCAACTGTCGGGGTTCTCAACCGCCGAGCAGTAAATTTGTATCGGATCGTGTGTCCGACCCGGATGGTTAGCACGAGAGACGCCGGGATTTAGACTGGTTCGGGCCTCTGAGGAGTAATACCCTACGTCCAGTATCGAGCTGTGTTGGCACTTCTTACGTCGTTACTAGATTTCCAATAGTGCCAGAAAGCCTGTTGGTATACTACACGATCACAGATAGATCCGCAAGCGCACGGATACCGTTGTAGCTTTCACCCGGGAGTATTCCAAGGTATCGATTTCCACGGGGAACGAGAAGTGTTGTGAACCTGAACTAATTCATCCGGGGGATAAGGTGACGAAGGATAGAAAGGCAAGGGTAGATTTCGGGTAGAGAGGGGATAGCTGATGAAGTTTGGGACTCGTGAGAGTCACGGATAGAATCAAGGCAAAACTTGTCGCTCGTCGAGGCCAGAGGGAAAAGAGCCACGGAAAGGGATGAGTAGGGGGCTCTGATGTCGTAACTCCTACCTGCCGGAACTAACGTGGTGGACTACAAAGCCCGTCCGGAGCTGTCACCTCCCTAGGGTACCACAACTATTCCGTTGAACCGGGAAGCATTCCAAGGTACTGGAAAGCCTAGAGACCATGTCTACACTAACCAAGCACTACTTTACTCGAATTCAAAGCAAAGCAATCACAACAAGTAGAAACTACTAAATGCAATCGAAGAACCTAAGAGCGAACGATGAAATGACTTGAGACTTAGTTACTCACGAATCTAAACTTACAAAAGATCCCAGGTGTGGACGACCGTAGTTGTACCACACACGCCGAGGAAGGGGAAGAGGACCGACACTCCGGCTTCTACTCCAACACTCAACTCTCTCTCCCTACTCTCTGAATACTAAGTTATGTAGGGCTCTGCCACTTTCTTCTAATCACTTGTGTCCTTCTATGAGGTGCCAGGCTCTATATATAGGCCCTCTGGGTCGGTGGCTGCAGGAGGGGGTACTTGTAGGTGAGAGGGAGCTGCAGTGACGAGCAAGGAGGTGCGGCCGTATCTCCAGGTGCGGCCGGCCCTGTGATTTGCCGCCTTTGATCGTGCACGGCCCTGATCAACGCTCCTGGGTCGGTTTCCAAGTCGGTGGAGTGAAATCCTAGGGTTTGATAGGTGCGGCCGTACCTAGAGGTGCGGCCGGTCCTACTCAATTGCCGTGTGATGCACCGACGGTGTTGAGGGACGTCCAGGATCACTCCTTTATGGCGGTTGTGGCGGTTAAGTGTGGGTCCATCGATCCAAGTGCTTCCAACCATAGCCTTTTGATCAAACCGACCATTCACCGGTGTATCTCATCCATACAAGGTGTGTTTGTGGGATTGTTGGTGCCGTGGACCCGAGAGGAGGATCTTGGGTGGTGCGGCCGGACCTAGTAGGTGCGGCCAGACCTGGTTGGTGCGGCCGGACCTAGGAGGTGCGGCCGAACCAACTTTTGTGGTGTCTGGCCCATGGACTTGGTCCCCTTAGATATTATGCTAAGTGTAGAGGCATTTGGCAAAGTTTGGTGTTGATCGGAGGAGGTTGATAGGTCCGGCCGAACCAACTAGGTTCGGCCGCACCGACCCCCCGACATGTCTCGTGTCACAATCTTCCGTGAGGCATAATTTCTGCATCCGGACTCCGAACTGGGTGAACCAAAACTCCATTTCGATCATCCCGACAAGAACTTCACAATGGTGCTATCAAACTAAGCATTTGACATTCTTTGTCAAGATGCTTTATTTGTGCTATGATGTCTCATTATGACCTGCATCCAAATATTCACCAAAGCTCGTGGAATCCGTTAGTTTATAACCCCACAGCTATGATGCAAGCTTTGATGGAGTGAAATTTGTTCAAAGTTGAGGGTCAAAAATAGGGACGTAACGACTGTCAACAAGCTGCCGCGTTCTTGTGCTAGGGTTGTTTATAGTAGGGGTTACAAACTTGTCGGGAGAGGGTGTTGAGCCCAAGTCCCTGAGTGTGAGAGTTAGGTTCGTCAGCCCTTGTGACGGTTGCCCTCCTCTCCCTTTTATAGACGCAAAGGGGAGGGGCATAAAAGGAAATTCAAGTAAAAGCTACAGTCCTAGCCGCTGGGATGTCTTCTCGCATGTCGCTGTCCGTCAGGGTGCATTGAAGCAGGGCTGAACTGCGTTGTCGTCGAGGCCGCCGCGTGGCCAGGCGGGGCTGTTTGTTTTCGACACTCGACACCTTCTCCGAGCCGTTTAGTGCTGACTCAACCCGCCTGAGCACGGAATGAGCTCGCCACGTTAGGGCCTAATCGTAGGCCAGCGCTAATCGTAGGGGGCACTCGAGTGCCTTTGACAGAGTTGGCGTGCTACAGGGTCGGATGGGACGGCGCGTCGAGGGCTGCGTGGTCGAACAGTGCCGCATTAAGGCTCTTGTCAGAGCCGGCCGCCCGCACGAGCCGCCAGCTGGCGTATTTGCATGGCGTTGGGAACTGGCGCCCCACGCGTTGTTGCGGGGAAACGCGTGCGTCAGGATGGCGCCACATTTGCGTGGACCGTGTCTTGGTCGGAGACGAAAACTGCTCGTGCGAATGAGCAGGTTGTCGAAGGCGAGGCGAAGACTCCTCGAGCGAGGCAGAGACTCCTCGTGCGAGGCGGAGACTTGTCGAGCAAGGCAGAGACTTGTCGGGGAAGCTTCCAACTAGTCAGAAATAAGACGTCTTGCCAGTGATGGTCTTGACGGAGATCCTCAGTCCTCCTTATACTAAATCTTGGCCTTCACATTGTCAATGGTGTCAGAAGACTCCTCCTCAAGAGTGATTATCTCGCCGTTAAAGGGGGCCCTAATCCGGGCCCTCGTCAGCTACGTAGCTCTGGATTGATTGGGTGTGTTTACAAGATGATGCGGATGAGAGATAGGGGTCCCTGCCTAGCCTTATATAGTCCGGGAGGTAGGGTTACAAGTCGGTTTAAGGAGGAGAGTGTTGACACTCGCTAGCGTCGCTGCTGCATTTGCAACGGCGCCAGAAATGCCCGGTAAATCACACATCACAGAAAGGTCCGCAAGCGCACGGATTACCATTGTAGCACTTCACCCGGTGGTATTCGGGTTATCGTATTTATATTTCTCCCAAAGGAAGCTCTATGGCATAGATAATCAGACGAACGGTAGAGAGGATCGAGACTCGGTGAAAGGGACTTATAGCGGGGGTAATGATAAAGATATACGGGGGAGGGGGGGTAACTTGACACGCGAGGAGATCTTGATAAAAGAACTAGAGAGGTCCTAGTGAGTTGGGAGGACAACGAGACGAGGAAGGATCCTAGGGCAATCTATCTATTCGTGCCAACTCCGGGAAAAGAACCAAGGTAAAGCAGAGCCAAGGTGAGATAGGATCAACAAGCTCTTCTAGTGCTGCAGGGGCATGCAAAGCCGTGCTCTCATACTAGGATGAGAAGGGAGAACGACGACGCGCTGAATCCTACCGGCCCGAACTAACGTGGTGGACTACAAAGCCCGTCCAGAGCTGTCACATCCTTAGGGTACCACAACTATTCCATTGAACGGGACACCAATCTAAGACTAAGGCAAGCTCTGAGCACCGCGCTCACAATGAACCAAAGAACCTTCCCTAAGGCCTTTAGGGAGAGGTCTCTGTCTACGGTGAAACACCGAAGATCAAGCGAAGAACGACCAAAACACTATTGGGTTCAAGAGAGCTACGCTAACCGAGGCAAAACTCACTTTAGTCTAAACCTAGAATTAAGCTTCCATTAGCTAAGTAAAAGCTGAATGTAATTGAGTCGAAATGTAAGATAGAGAGATAACTTGAATTGCACTTAAGTCTTACAAAGGAAAGATACAAGAGTAGTACCCGAACTCTGAAGAAGACTTCTTTGGAGCCCCGAGACTAGCTCGACTCGACTCTAACTCCCAAACTACACTACTTTCTACTCTAAGATACAAAAGTAGACAATAGTGATACTCCTGCTGTGTGTCTTCTGTTCCAGCGAGTGGAGGGTCCCTTTTATAGCAGTGGGAGGTCGGTGGAGCGCTAAGGAGGCGGGAGCTAGGCACGGCCGTACCTCTAGGTGCGGTCGCACCTATGATGTGCCGCCTTTTGTCGTGGACGGTCCTGATGCTCGCTCCTTGGTCGGTTGTGAGTCGGTATCCTGGGTCGGTTCTGCCGGATTCGCCGCTTCATAGGTGCGGCCGTATCTCTTGATCCGGCCATGCCTACTCCAAGCCGTGTGATGCACCGCCAATGATAGGGGATGCTCAGGATTGCTTCAAAATGGCGGTTGGTTGCATATAGAGGTGGGCCCATGGATCTAAGTGCCTCTTTCCTACTCCTTTGGATCAAACCGACATAACCCCGGCACATCCCATCCAACCAAGGTGTGTTTGTGGAAATGATGGTCGCCTGGACTCGAGACGTGGTGGGGTGCAGGGCCGGCCGCACCTGGTGGACCGGCCGCACCAGCAGGGCCGGCCGCACCTGTTGGTTCGGCCGTGCCTGCTAGGTGTGGCCCGGTGACTCCTGATTTCTGCCAATTGCGTACGTACATATAAAATGTGCATGAAAGCTGTCATATACCCTTCTCATATCCGAAATTTTGATGGTCGGATATTTGTTGTAAGGACCGTCAACAAACTCCCCCAAGCTAAATGTTTGCTCGTCCTCGAGCAAAGTCTAGACTTGGCCTCGGACGATCAGGAGTTGCATTGATGTTACCGCTCTGCAAGTTTCTATGCACAATTCCATACTCTACTTGCTATTGAAAATATTGGTACGAGAGAAACTTAGCCTTGTTTTACCTGTGGGGCTTATAACTTTCCACCTTGCCTTCGGAGGTTGAAGAGTAGAACGGTTTTGACTTTGCATCACTCACTTTTCTCTTTTCTGGATCCTATCTTGGAGTTTTGAAATTTTTGCAAAGAGAGACAAAGTTCCTCGGATGGTTCCCTCGATCGCTCAAGTGGTATTTGTTACCTCACCAAAGGCTTTTGAATGAGCCTCGACTTACTACTCTATGGCTCGTATATGGAACTTTGGGTAGGATAAGCATGAGACTCACTTGTGCCACATGATGTTGTTGAGCCAAAGACCGGATCCAAGAAGAAACTAGTCATGCAACTTGATCGAGATGTGCAAGTGTGTGGAATATTTTTGTTTGTTTTTCTATGTACTCCTTGGTTGAGATTCTCCTCTTGCTTTTATTTTGGAGGGAGGTCATGCTTCATCATTCCTATGCTCTTTGATTGGAGCACTTCTCTTTTTTTCAATGACCCCTCTCTCCCTTTGCAAGAATACAACAAGAGAAATCTCTTTGTAACTTTGGTGCATTTATTCTTGGTGGGTGGATGGCATGTTTTGCGTAACTCCCGGTGTGGAAGTTAGGTTGTATATGTGGGTGTACGTGATCTCGATCATGGGAGCATGAAAAGATTCTACCAAAGGTCATAACAATTTGGCAAAACTCAATGGGTCACAAGCAAGCATATGTAGAAGGTTTGTACATTGATATCGACATATGGCTTTGGTAGGTGATATGACCATTGAGGAACTTGTCTTGTTTTATTTTCTCAAAAGAAATCATCTAAGATTTTCACCATACTATGAGATAGAGCAAGATTAACATTGTCGCACCATATCATACTAATCAACACCCTAGGTTTGGTCATAAGCATTTGCTTCCCACAAAGTTTTAATTTGGACTCTTGTTTCAACACATACCAACAATTTCAAATGCTCATAGAGTACAAAGTTGTACGCTAGGTTCTTGCAAAGTTTTAACATGGCAACTTTTCATTATTTCCAAAAGAGGGTGTATAGACAAGATTTCAAATGCACATGGTGAGAGCAACTGTTTTTGTTGTTCTTCTTCTTTTATTCCATATGATGTCGGGATTGGACTGAATGGGCATACCTTCTTTGATTAAATAGGGGCTCTCCCCAAGCTGATTTCCGATTACCTGGATGATATGCCCTGCCTTGTGATGCTTAGTGGAGCACTTGGGGGCTCAATGCTGAAGTTGCTGGACAATTTTGTGTAATTTCATAGGTATGGCCGTACCTGTTGGTTCGACCGGCCCTACTACTTTTGCTCCAAGTGCTCACTTCCCCTCCTGCAAGTGTTCTGCACAAAAAATTTGTCAAGGGGAGGTACGGCCGTACCTCATAGTTCAGCTGTACCACGAAAACTTTCCAAAACAGAACTTGGGTCACTGGTGAAACTCTAACTAAACTCCTGAACATTATTACCGTTCTAAAGACTCTTTCTCCCTTGAAAACCCTTTTTTTTAAGATAGAAAGCTAAACAAACAAAAGAAACGAAAAAGAAAGGCCGAATAGTCTCTTCCCGAACGGGGGGGGGGCCTCTCCCCCAAGCTGGTTCGAACGCGGGACTAGTAGCCAGGCGGTTGCTAGTATGGGTTCCATGAACCGAAAAGGTTGTGCACTGCTTGGAAACCCTCTTGCGTGCTCGAGGTTAGGGTGTAAAGCTGGCCGTCTGTCTCCTACTGTCGTCTAGCGGTGTCCTGGAGGTCTTGTTCTATTCGCTCGGCGCGGGCATCGATACTACAGAGGCGGTTGTCTATGTTGAAAAGGCCTTGATCAATGATGCCGTATTGCTACTCATGGTAGCCGTATGGGTAGCTCTGAGGATAGCTTCCGCCGTGGGTTTGGTAGTCCCCAAAACGAGCCGACTGCGAGTGCGTCGAGCTAGAGTAGATGGAGGTGCTGGGGTGCTGGCTCCCGCTGGACTGCCGTTGCTAGTGGCTGCCAGAGGGTCCTGCCCCGTCGGATGTCGGAGCTTGTTGCGTGGTTTTCTCTGGGACGAGGTTCTTATCGTGCCTACGAGTGCGTGATCAGGTTGTTGGTCCGGGTCCCGAGATGCTATGTCTCGAAGGCCTCACCGTCTCCACATTGTCCTCAGGTGTCAGGTTCAAGGTGTACTTCTTAACTTGGTAAAGACCAAGCTCTGGACACGGGAGGACGATGGTGGTAGAGGAGTGGGGGTAAAGCATGACCAACTCCCCCTCTACACGCTTAAGCAAGTGGGCTTGCACGAAGTGATCCTCATCAAAAGTTTCACGGGGCGTCTCTAAGAAAGTGACCTGAGCTCCCTCAAGGGCTCCGAGGTACGTAGCAATCCGAGTCACCAAAGAGGTGATCTCGATTTTGCCAGTCCTCGTGGTCATGGTGCGCCAGTGCTCGACCATGGTGACGACAGGAGCAAGCTTTATCTTGTGGACGATGGCAAACAAACATTGCAACTCATCCACCCTAACTGTTCTGAACTCAACTCTTGGGGCAATCATGCCCAAAATGAGCCTATGGAGGAAACGAAGAGTAGGGTTGTGGATCAAGTTGATCCGAGGAGCGGGATTCAACCCTCTCCCCGAAATCCATTTCCAGAATGTCTCTCTCGAAAAAGCCCTCATACCTCTATGCTTAGACCACTCAATCAAACAATTTGAATCGAAACCTAAAGCAACACTCAACTGATCCCAGGTTAAATCCTACTCTTCGTTGAAGAGACAAAACTTAACGCTGTTGCTATCAGCGCTCAAGGTTGAGAGGAACTCTAGGGTGAGAAATTTTGAACCCTCCTCCCAAGCATGCCAAAAAGTTCCCCATCCTATGGCATCAAAGGCCGCCCCGAACTCTCCTATCATGCCGGTTTCATTAAGCAGGGTATTATCATATATCATTGTGTGTGCGAATTCCAGGTCCTTTAGTTGCTGAAATAATCTCCGCTCTTGATCGGTACGTAAGATGATCTGTGTTTCGGAGGTGAGGAAACGCCTCCTTTCCTCCGAACCCGAACCATCATAGTGTACTGAGCTTGTGGACATGTCCTGGGCAGAACCCATGGACATATCGTCCTGATGCTCAAAACCTGGGGGCACTGAATGACCTCGCCATCCTGAGGCAGTGGAATGACCACTGCGGCTCGAGTCTGAGTCACTGGACCGGAACCTGATGTGTTTCCCCTTAACCACCTTAGCAGCCTTGCGGAACCACGACATCCTGCAAAAAGGTTAGTGCCAAAGATTCCCGAAGGATGAAGGTTAGGAGAAAAAGAGTTAGCCGTTCGAGGGTTAATGGTCCAAAGGTTAGCGGTCCTTGTGGGGTAACGAAACCTCCACAAAACTTTAATGATTTGGACTACGAAGGACACACTCTCGGAACTCCTTTCCACTAATTACGAACGAGCTTAAACGAGGGAGCAAAGGGAGCTAACTTCAGAATTTGATCGTGGTGCTTTGAGAGAGCGCACGGGGGGTCTCCTTTTATAGGCAGGCGAAAGGGGGCAGGTGCGGCCGCACCTACTCACCCGGCCGTGCCAACTAAAACCGAGGGACACCCTCAGTGCTTGATCAGGACCCTAGGGATAGGTTGCGGCGATCTGGATGTGACAACTTGGTGGATTTCATAGGTGCGGCCGCACCAACAGGGCCGGCCGGCCCTAGTGTCTCCACCAAAAACGCTGCCAGGCAGCTGCTACACCCTCTAGTGCTTAGGATCCTCGAAATTTTGCGCACTCAACTGTCTAAAAGCTGATGGCCATGCTACTAGTGGTGGAACACGCTACTGCAAATTGGACTTGATCCCACACAAACTAAAGCACTGCCATGCAACTAGTGGGTGCTCCACGCACTCACCCAAGCAAAAGAGGTGGTGCGCCCATGCCAAGTGGGCCGGCCGCACTGAGCAAATTGCTCGAAACTGCTCCTTAACCTTTCTAAACACTAAACCATGCAATGGCTAAAAGAATTTCAAAAATTAAACATGCCTTGTGCATTAAACAAAATTAGGAAGGGAAACATGGGATACATACCGGTTTATCTCACGGCGAGAGCATCGAATTTATAGTCCTCGAGCTGGACTTGTCAACGATCATTTCTTCTTTGAGTGGTTCTCTCGATTAGAGAGGTAGTTCACTAGAGCTTGGAATAAAAACAAGAGATAGACAGCAATCTTATCTATCCAAGATTGGGAATGGCCTTTGATTTCTTTGCCCTGGGGTTCTTTTTTGGCGGGCATAGATAAAATCCTCTCTAGAAATTCTAGCCCCTCAGTTGTATTTTCGTGAAAAAGTGATCCCTTTGTGAGTGCAAGCAAGCGGAAAACACTGTCTAGAATGAGGCCATGCTGAAAATGTTGAATCAACACTATATCTAGCAGGCCATGATCGGGACAAGCATATATAAGATCGTGGAATCTAGTCCATGCTTGATTTAGGGATTCGGTCTTCTTCTGTTGGAAATTGATAATCTCTCCTCGAAGATTCATGAGGCGAGATAAGGGGAAGTACTTAGCGCAAAACTTGTCGCGCAAATTTCTCCAATTCGTGGTGACTTCCTTCTCTTGCTGGAAGTACCAAGCCCTTGCTTTTCCCGCTAGTGAGAATGGGAAAAGTCTAACTCTAAATTTGTCGGGAGAAAGATCGGAGTATGAACGAGTAGAGCAGAATTGCTCGAAACTCCTCAAGTGATTGTATAGATTTTCTCCTCTGAATCCTGAAAAAGGATTTTTCTGGGCGATGGAAAGGAATTTTGGAGGAATAGTTCCATTGGAGAAGAACCTTGGTTTGAGATTTCCATTTCCGACTGGGATTGCCATCTTAATCGGAGTGTGGGATTGATAAATAGAGAACTCAAGGTTGGCTTCTTTGGCCATGAAAAAGATGGTTCTGTCTACGGGATCGACTGGGTTCGTCGTGATAAATTGAGAGAAACTTTTCAAAGGGTAGTGACACGAGGTCGGAATACCCTTCACAAGTGACTCTGTATAGATGTGAAGACGGGACAGAATTGTCGAAACCGGATACTACTCTGTACACTAGGAACGGAGTAGGGATAAACCCGCTAAGAGACGGTTCACCGAACTGAGATAACTCTACTGAAAAGATATCTAGTGCCTATTGCTTCCCCGGCAACGGCGCCAGAAATGCTTGTTGACACTCGCTAGCATCGCTGCTACATTCGCAACGGCACCAGAAATGCCCGGTAAATCACACGTCACAGAAAGGTCCGCAAGCACACGGATTACCGTTGTAGCACTTCACCCGGTGGTATTCGGGTTATCGTATTTATATTTTTCCCAAGGGAAGATCTATGGCATAGATAATCAGACGAACGGTAGAGAGGATCGAGACTCGGTGAAAGGGACTTATAGCGGGGGTAATGATAAAGATATACGGGGGGTAACTTGACACGTGAGGAGATCTTGATAAAAGAACTAGAGAGGTCCTAGTGAGTTGGGAGGACAACGAGACGAGGAAGGATCCTAGGGCAATCTATCTATTCGTGCCAGCTCCGGGAAAAGAACCAAGGTAAAGCAGAGCCAAGGTGAGATAGGATCAACAAGCTCTTCTAGTGCTGCAAGGGCATGCAAAGCCGCGCTCTCGGACTGGGATGAGAAGGGAGAATGACGACACGCTGAATCCTACCGGCCCGAACTAACGTGGTGGACTACAAAGCCCGTCCGGAGCTGTCACCTCTTTAGGGTACCACAACTATTCCGTTGAACGGGACACCAATCTAAGATCAAGGCAAGCTCTGAGCACCGCGCTCACAACGAACCAAAGAACCTTCCCTAAGGCCTTTAGGGAGAGGTCTCTCTCTACGGTGAAACACCGAAGATCAAGCGAAGAATGACCACAACACTATAGGGTTCAAGAGAGCTACGCTAACTGAGGCAAAACTCACTTTAGTCTAAACCTAGAATTAAGCTTCTATTAGTTAAGTAAAAGCTGAATGTAATTGACTCGAAATGTAAGATAGAAAGATAACTTGAATTGCACTTAAGTCTTACAAATGAAAGATACAAGAGTAGTACCCGAACTTTGAAGAAGACTTCTCCGGAGCCCCGAGACTAGCTCGACTCGACTCAAACTCCCAAACTACACTACTTCCTACTCTAAGATACAAAAGTGGACAATAGTGATACTCCTGCTGTGTGTCTTCTGTTCCAGCGAGTGGAGGGTCCCTTTTGTAGCAGTCGGAGGTCGGTGGAGCGCTGAGGAGGCAGGAGCCAGGCACAGCCGCACCTCTAGGTGCGGCCACACCTATGATGTGCCGCCTTTCGTCGTGGACGGTCCTGATGCCCGCTCCTTGGTCGGTTGTGAGTCGGTATCCTGGGTCGGTTCCGCCGGATTCGCCGCTTCGTAGGTGCGGCCGTATCTCTTGATCCGGCCGTGCCTACTCCAAGCCGTGTGATGCACCGCCAATGATAGGGGATGCTCAGGATTGCTTCAAAATGGTGGTTGGTTGCATGTAGAGGTGGGCCCATGGATCCAAGTGCCTCTTTCCTACTCCTTTGGATTAAACCGACATAACCCCGGTACATCCCATCCATCCAAGGTATGTTTGTGGAAATGATGGTCGCCTGGACTAGAGACATGGTGGGGTGCAGGGCCGGCCGCACCTGGCGGTTCGGCCACACCAGCAGGGCCGGCCGCACCTATTGGTTCGGTCGTGCCTGCTAGGTGTGGCCCGGTGACTCCTGATTTCTCCCAATTGCGTACCTGCATATAAAATTCACAACACAACTCATGGAACTTTATTATTACTAAAAATGTGCATGAAAGCTGTCATATACCCTTCTCATTTCTGAAATTTTGACGGTCGGATATTTGTTGTAAGGACCGTTAACAGAGAGTACTAGTCGTACACGGCTAGGAGTACTCCACATGGATCCAGACATGCCGAGTTTCCTAACCAAGTACTAGCCCTCTGGTTGCCTTGTGCTCCACGTTGTCTTGCACCGTGTAGCCCAAGTCGAGTAGTCCCGGGGGCCCACGCAGTAGTCTGTCCTGGTACCCGCCTGGGTAGTGGGCCCTGGGATGTCCATACGACAGACGGTGCGTGTTCCTTTTTCGATAGGTGCTTACTCTGATTATGTTGATTGTGATGTTGTTCCTATGGATGCATGCTCTTTGTTACTTGGTAGACCTTGGCAATATGATACTGATAGCCGGCATCATGGTCGTTCGAATCATTACTCTTTCATGTTTAAGGGTCAGAAATAATTATACATCCTATGACACCTGAACAAATTGTTAAAGATGATCTTGCTAGAGCTGCTACAACTGCTAAACAACAGGAACCATCACCATAGACATCTGATAAATCTGAAATCAAGTTGCATGCTCCTGTCTTACTTGCTACACGTGCTGATTTTGATGATATTCGAGATGCTCATTTGCCATGCTATGAACTTGTATGCTCTAGTGTGCTTGTTTCACTTGATGATGCACCATCTATGGATATTCTGCCTGCGGTTGCTAACCTTTTGCAGGAATACGTTGATGTCTTTCCCAAAGACTTGTCACCAGGTCTTCCACCGCTTCGTGGCATTGAGCACCAGATCGACCTCATTCCCGGCGCCCAGCTTCCGAACCGTTCCCCGTACCATACAAACCTAGATGAGACGAAGGAGATTCAGCGCCAGGTGCAGGCGTTGCTTGATAAGGGTTACATTCGTGAGTCTCTTAGCCCTTGCTCGGTTCCTGTGTTACATGTCCCTAAGAAAGATGGCTCATGGTGTATGTGTGTAGACTGTCGTGCTATTAATAACATCACCATTCATTATCGATACCCTATACCACGCCTTGATGATATGCTAGATGAGCTTAGTGGTGCCATTCTTTTTACTAAGATTGATTTGCATAGTGGTTACCACCAGATTAGAATGAAATTGGGAGATGAATGGAAAACGGCTTTTAAAATGAAATTTGGCTTATATGAATGGTTGGTTATGCCGTTTGGTTTGACTAATGCTCCCAGCATTTTTATGCGCTTGATGAATGAAGTTCTGCGGCCCTTCATAGGATTGTTTGTTGTTGTCTCTTTTGATGATATCCTGATTTACAGCAAGTGTATGGCAGAGCATTTAGAACATTTGAGTGTTGTTTTTGACGCGTTGAGGGCTGCCCATTTATTTGCTAACATTGAGAAATGCATCTTTTGCACACAACGTGTCTCATTTCTTGGTTATGTTGTTACTCCACATGGTATTGAGGTGGACAGCAGCAAGATTGATGCCATTCGGGAGTGGCCTACACCGACGACAGTTACATAGATTCAGAGTTTCCTTGGCCTTGCAGGTTTCTATCGCCGTTTCGTCCATGATTTTACCACCATTGCAGCACCTCTACATGAGCTTGCTCAGTTCCTGTGTTACTTGTCCCTAAGAAAGATGTACCTTTTGCTTGGAGTGATTCACAGGAGGTAGCGTTCAACACATTGAAAGATAAGTTAACCCACGCTCCTCTCTTGCAATTGCCTGATTTTACTAAAGTGTTTGAGCTTGAATGCGATGCTAGTGGTATTGGGCTAGGTGCTGTTTTATTACAAGAAGGTAAACCAGTTGCTTACTTTTGCGAGAAATTAAGTAGTGCTAGCTTGAAATACTCAACTTATGATAAAGAACTTTATGCTTTAGTGTGTACTTTGCAAACATGGCAGCACTATCTTTGGCATCGCGAGTTTATAATTCGTTTTTGATCATGAGGCTTTGAAACATATTTGTTCCCAAACCAATCTGAACCGTCGTCATGCTAAATGGGTAGAATTTATTGAGTCCTTTCCTTACATTATAAAACACAAGAACGGGAAGGATAATGTTATTGCTGATGCTTTGTCTCGTCGCTATACAATGCTGTCACAGTTAGATTTTAAAATTTTTGGCATGCAAACTGTGAAAGATCTATATGTGGACGATGCTATTTTTAAAGATGTTTTCGCTCATTGTGTTGATGGGAAACCATGGGCAAAATTTCACTTGTAGGACAGAGAGCTTGTGTGGTTCGAGGACCGGTGGTAGGTCGCTTCCTGGTGTGATGAGTGATTGACAACGTGGTGTGGACTGATTCTTGGCTAAGTATTGCAGGTGCAGGTTGTGGCTTGACTGGTGTTGCTGCAGGTGAAGAACAAGCGCGAAAGGTCGTTGCCGGTGAGGCCTCCAGGTGTGGTGAAGACAAGTAGGCTTGGTTCGAGGGACCCGGTGGCCAGTGGGGTCAAGTGCGGGCCGCATGGTGGCAAGAACGGCAAGATGAAGTCATGGACGGTTTCTTGGTAGAGCCTCAAAACCAAGGTCGAGCCGGGACTACGTGGGAGCCGAGTCATGAGTGGAGATTGGCGGAGGCTACACCGAGTTCGCGGGGTTTCCGGTGGTTCACCAGAAAACCACTGGGTTCCTTGGTTGATCCACAAAGCCAAGACTAAAGACCGAAGACGGAGGTGCAGCAGCATCGGACCGGTCTGACCGGTGGGTCCGACCAATTTGACCGGTGTGTACGCGTCGAGATCGCAAGGCTTGCGTCGAGGCTAAGCAAGTTTGCGGTCGCTGGGCATCCGTCCTATGGTTCAACGATGAAGATTCCCAAAGTGCCCCTCGGGGGTGTGTATCCTAGTATTAGGCCTTAGGGGTAGTTTCGTCTTTCAGCTTGCCTCCATATAACCCAAGTGGTGAGAGGATGGCAGCCATCTCTTGGAACCCTAGCTCATTTTGTTTGGCTATTTTCCTCTTCCATTTTTCCTTTGGAATTTCTAGGACTAGCTTGAGAGCTTCATGGTGAGATCTTGTGAGAGGGAAGGATGATCGGGTGGCAAGCTAGACCTTGTATGAACCTTCATGGTATGTATAGATAATTCGGCGTGGTTCCTCAAGGCTTGGTTGTGTCTCTCCCGTTTTTCCTTTTTGGTGATTTTCGGAGCCTTTTCTTGGCGATTTTCTTGTGGCGGTTTTGAGACCTTTCTCTTTGGGATTTGGTGGGGGATGTATGCATGAACCCTTCGTGGTTCTTTTCCCTTTGATTCCCCTCCCAAATCCGTGAGTAAAGGGGCTCAATTTTGGGGTTTTCGTTGTCCTAGGGTTTGTGGTGTTCTTGGCGGAAATCCTTCGATTCTTCTTGATTCAACGAGTTTTGGTGGACCAAATCGTAGCTATGGGATGCCCATGAGGTACTCCTTAGTATCCCCAAAGTCTTGTGCGAATCCGTGGAGCGAATCGGGAGATCGGGAAGTGGATTTGGGGGAGTTGACCCGCGGCTCGCTGTTCATCCCGAGCTGCCCAGGCGCGACCGGTCTGACCGGTGCTCTTGAACCGGTCTGACCGGTGCAAGCCCTTTGTGGCATTTGCTTCGGGTGCACGTCTTGGTGTGTTCCCTGTTGTCGTGTGTTGCTACTGGTTAGTTCTTGGCAGGTTTCGAGGAGTTTGGCTAAGCTTTGTGTAGGGTTCTTTCCTTGCAGTTTGAGCTTTGGAGGTGGTGTTTGTTCCAGGGCCTAGAGAAGTCACTGAGGCTTCCTGAAACATTTCCTGTGCGGCTGCTGTAGCCACCGGCCTGACCGGCTCTGTCCACCGGTCTGACCGGCACAGGCCATCGGTCTGACCGGTGTAGCACAGGCAGCAAGCTGTGCAGTTTTCCGCTGTGCGTTTGGTGTGTTTGGTTCGGAAGGATGTGTGTTGGTTCCTAGGACCAGTAGCACTCCAGTGGCTACGTGGTCTTGGCCAACTTGGGTAGTTGAGTCGGAGACGTGTTTGGTTGCCGCGTTCGTCTTGTTGGAGTAGCCATCTCCTTCAAGAAGAATTTTTATCGGCTCCCATTCACTCCCCCCTCTCTGGTCGCCAGTTTCGGTCCTTCAAGGACGGATTCCTGTTTCACGCTAACAAGCTGTGTGTTCCAGCTAGTTCGGTTCGTCTGTTGTTGTTGCAGGAAGCGCATGGAGGCGGTCTCATGGGGCACTTTGGCGTTTACAAGACGCATGAGGTGCTGGCCGCCCACTTCTTTTGTCCCAGGATGCGCAAAGATGTTGAGCGCATTGTTGCACGTTGCACTACTTGTCAGACAGCTAAGTCACGTTTGAACAACCATGGTTTGTATATGCCTTTGCCTGTCCCTAATTCTCCTTGGCTTGATATTTCGATGGATTTTGTTTTGGGATTGCCTAGAACTAAGAAGGGGAGGGCTAGCATTTTTGTGGTTGTTGATCGATTCTCTAAAATGGCTCATTTTATACCTTGTCATAAGACTGATGATGCTAGCAATGTGGCTGAATTATTCTTTAGAGAGATTATTTGTTTGCATGGTATTCCAAATACAATAGTCTCGGATCGTGATGCTAAGTTTCTCAGTCATTTTTGGAGATCACGGTGGAATAAAATGGGTACTAAATTGTTGTTTAGAACAAGTTGTCACCCTCAAACTGATGGGCAAACTGAGGTGGTTAATCGAACTTTGTCAACCATGCTTAGGGCTGTTTTAGATAAAAACATGAAACGTTGGGAGGATTGCTTGCATCATGTTGAGTTTGCTTATAATCATGCTACACATTCTTCTACAAAGATGTCCCCCTTTCAGGTTGTTTATAGTTATATCCCTCGGGCGCCTATTGATTTGTTTGCGCTTGATGCTGAGGACGTACCACACATAGATGCTGCTACACATGTTGATAACATGATTAGCTTGCATGAACAAACTCAACAAAATATTGCTGCTTGTTGACGGTCGTTAAGTCCCTATTTTCGACCGTCAACTTCGGATAAAAGTTACTCCATGAAAGTGTGCACCATAGCTATAGGGTTATAATCTAACAAATTCTATAAGCTTTGGTGTACATTTGGTCGCAGGTGCAAATGAGCAATTATAGAATAAAATATGGTATTATCACAAACAACCTCAAATGCCAATTTGGACTACACCATTGCAACGGGCTCGTCGAGACGATCGAAATGGATATATTATTTGTCTACTTTGGAGTCTGGAAGCAGAAGACATGAAATAGACTAATAAACAAGGATGATGATGTCAGCAACGAGACCCACGTCGTCCGCATGCGTGCCACGTGGCAACTCCTGATTAGCCGCCTGGCCCCGCTGCGGCGTGCCGCACACGAGCGCGGGAGGGCGCGGGATCGCCCCGCCAGGGCACATGGCGGCCGGCTAATGGGCGAGGCAGCCCCCCCTCCCCGCGGGACGTGCAGGCACGCGCGCGCCTGACCCGCCGAGCCACGCGGCCGGTGCAGGTTGGCCGTAGCCTGGCGTGCGGATCACCCGCGCGGGGTGTGCGCGGGAGCCGGCCCGGGTTGCCACGCCGAGCGCGGGCGCTGGCCGGCTACTGGTCGGTTGGCCGGTCCGGCTGGGTTCCCTCGGTTTTTCCCTTTTTAACAGCAGTTCAGTTCCCAGAAGTGCGGTTCAGCTCCGGTTCAAGGCCTTAGGATGCGGTTTTCGCCCGGTTCTTTGCTCCACCGACTTGGGGAGGCATGCCCCGCACTGTTCCTGGCCAGGTGGCGCATGGAGAAGGCTGGAAAGAGGAGGAGGTCCTCCACTTCTCCAAGTTTCCTCCCCTATAAATGGAAGCCATCCTCCTCACTTCAGAAACACACCACTTCACCCAAGGATGAGTGCTTCCCTTCAAAGGAGAGGCCTCTCCTTGGTGGAACAGAGAAGCAGAGATCAAGCGAAGCTCTACCAAAATTAGTGTTAGAATGCGGATTCCTCCCTTCCTCTTGTACCTCGGCGGATGCGGCTCCACTTCGAGTAACATCCGGGTAACTCTTAGGCATTCTGGATTTATTTAATTAATTAAGTTCAGCTTTATTATTTATGATTGTGGGCTCCTTGCTTTGATTAGTGTTCTAGTAATTGCAAAGCTAGAATAGTAGTCACTAGAGTAGACGTGGTGTCTAGTCTTGCAATTACCTCGGAGTACACCTAGTGGCACGGATTGTTGTGGTAGCCCCAGGTGGTGACTGCCCGGACGGCCTACGTAGTCCACCACGTGAGATCCACTAGAGCGCAGTAGGACCCCTGCTTGGCTTGCCTAGCCCCTTCTCATCCCTTTCCGGGTTAGGACAGTTGAGCGTCCCGAAGCAAGCATCGTAGCAAACGCTGATCTTATCTTTAGTATCCGGAATCCTTCGAAACCCTCTCTACCTCTCCTACACTATTATCATATCTTCTCTCGTCCAAGGCCAATCTTGCTTCTTCACTAGTGCACACACGTTCCCTGTGGATTCGATACCCTGGAATACTCTTGGGTGAAAGCTACACCGGTATCCATACGCTTGCGGACTTTTCTGCGATCGTTATTTATACCAACAAGCTTTCTAGCGCCGTTGCCAGGGATATAAACCTGGTGCGACGCCAGAGAGTGTCAACAAGCTTTCTGGCGCTGTTGCCGAGGATATAAACCTGGTGCGACGCTAGAGAGTGTCAACAAGCTTTCTGGTGCCGTTGCCGGGGAACGGTTGTTGTACTAGTGTCGAGCCGAGTCGTCCGTGTATCCCCATCCATACCATCACGTATCCCCATATGGATTCCACACCTATCAATCAGTTTTCGACTCCAATGGGCGAAGATCTGGAGCCTCCACCCTCATCATTACCCATCCATGCACCTAGCTATGAACTTCGTCCCGCCCTCATAGCTATGGTACGAGAGCAATCTTTTTCTGGAGCAGAAGAGGAAAATCCGTACACCCACCTTCGCGGTTTTGAGGAAGTGTGTTCGTGCCTTGTCATTCGTGGCATGTCGCACGAAACACTAAATTGGAAGCTTTTCCCGTTCTCTTTGACGGGAATTGCTAACAAATGGTACACTCAAACCTTTAGGGGTGTCAAGGGAGATTGAGAAGTTTTGCGAAACAAATTTTGTCTAGCTTTCTTCCCGGAATCCCGATTGGTCGACCTCCGTATGGAAGTGTTAGGCTTTAGGCAAAAGGAAAAAGAAACCTTAGGAGCAGCCTGGGAACGATTTTTGGACCTAAACATGTCCGGTCCCAACCTCGAACTCTCCGAACCGATGCTTTTACAACATTTTCGTCGAGGCCTTAGCAAGGAGTCCGCCCAGCTTCTCGATATTTCTTCGGGAGGTTCTTTCACTCATTTGACACCTAGTGAAGGGAGAAACGTTCTCAACAAAATCCTTGAGAATACCCCCTACACTGGTATTTTCGATGAATTTCCCGAAGAAGAGGTTGATGAAATCCTTGAGCCAGAAAATGAGGTTTTACCTATCCAGCCTACACCAGTGACCGCTCCTCTCTCTGAGCCAATAAAAGTAGAGCCTCCTGTAGAAAACCTTCATAGTCTAGAAGATGAGGAAACTCATCCAATGGACTTTATCGGTGAAATCGAGGATGATCTTTTCTCAAACTTTGGAAATGCCTCAAATTTTCCGATCCAACCAAAACCTCGAGCGTGCAACTCTCCATTTCAACAAAATGCTAGCCAACCCGATAAGCCCATTCTCAAAGAAGACCTTAAATGCTTGTCGGTGGCTATGAGTGTGGAATGGTTGACAGAAGCTGAGACATCGCCCGAGGTAGTTAGACTCATCATGCCGTCCACTCTTCTTTCCTATCAAATACAAGGCGTCATGATGGATGTCCAGTACAACCCCACTATTGGGATAAATATCATCTCAAAATCTCTTGCCCAACAGCTCTATCCCAACATGACCCTATGTCCGTCCCGAAAGATTTTTCAAGATCCTTATGGGACCATGTTGGAATGTTGCCATGTTGTCTGAATAGTCCCGGTAGTTGCCAATGAGGCCGAGATCTTTCTAGACTTCCATGTCTATGATAATCCGGACATACCTATTCTTATAGGTCGGTCTACCGAGAGACTTTTCCAAGAAATGGCTAATGGTAGCCTAGCCATGCAACTAGACGAATCCACACAAACCGTCTCCTTAGCTCATGCACGGAATGCAATAGCAAAGTTCCATGACTGATTCGAGGATGATCCCACTGAGAATCCCGAAGACACCTTGAATCACTTGGATGCCGAACAAGGGAAGGAGCCCTCTTCTGTCCAAATCCAGCCAGCTAAAAATCTTTTGACAGAATCTTCCCCTAGGCCTACGGTCCCTCCTTTGCCTCCTGATCCTCCAACCGAAACATCTATCATGTATGCCATGGAAAAGAAGTGGTCGACTGGAGTGGAACACTTTTCCAAAGCACTTTGGATTTGTTCACCTTCTACGATCCTTCCTTGTTCCATAAAAGGGATTACCATAGATGCCCATCTTAACCCCGTCATGGAGGTTAATATTATGCCATGGCACTTAGCGTACACTTTATTGGGCAACGTGACGCTAAGACCATCCGACAAGCTCCTCAAGAGTTGTCTCTCTGGACACACTCTTAAGTGTCGGGGGGTTGCATATGCTGTGCCGCTCCTAGTAGACAAGATCAAGGTTAATCTAGACTTCCACGTCTTTG
Organism: Cenchrus fungigraminus; assembly: GCA_036936925.1. Taxonomy (NCBI): domain Eukaryota; kingdom Viridiplantae; phylum Streptophyta; class Magnoliopsida; order Poales; family Poaceae; genus Cenchrus; species Cenchrus fungigraminus. Next base: position 39,375,359 of record CM072772.1, read on the forward strand.
ATGTCCTTGATCTTGATCTCCTCCTAGGCTCCCATATAGAAAAACTTCTCGATGCATCTCGAGGAAGCCTAGATAAAAAGCTTAGGGAAGCCGTTTCGGCCACCACTCCCTTGTTCTCAGAAAATTCTATGGTGACGCCGCTTCCCAAGCAAAACCCATTCGAGGAGATGATGCATGTATCTCTGTTCGCGTCGTCCAAACCCGTTTTCACTGAGCTTGTAGAATTTACTACTTCTTAGGAGTATGACTCGGAAGACCCGCTTCACCGTTTCGAAGACGAACGATCATCATCACCTTTGATCGAGTTTGAGCCTCTTCCCACTGGCCCGTATCATGTTGTTTCCGACCGTGGTCAAGAATCAACATTGTTCATACATGATGCATCTTTTGAGATGGAGAGTTCATGGGCCATGGAAATCTATAAGGCGCTGACTCTGGGGTCCGAAGGAAAGGATCTCATCAACAAGCATGGTAGCTTTACTCTTGATTTACCTCAGGAACCATGCTTGCATCATGTCTCTCCAGAGTCAGCCACGCTCAGTGCACAGAGCACACATCAGGACTACAACCACCTTATGGTTCTCCTTTGCAAAAAGTTTAGAAGGATGGTTGTAGATGCATATGTCCACCATAAGTATTGCAGATCTCATGAGTGCATTGTGGCACTAACCTTGCAGCTAAAGCTTCACTAACACATTAACGATTGGTGGTGAGGCGGGAATGGCATCACCAATGATAGCTGCGAGAAGAAATTCCCATGGTCAAGCTTATGACCGTAAACAAAGCACTACCAGGAGATAGCTTGGATTAGCGTAGATTTATTTCTCCTTCCAAATAAAAGCAAGAGCATGTTTCTAGGATAAGATTGTCCTTCGGGTATTTTTGGTCGCTAACCTTTCGGTCGGAGATCAAGATGAATGATGGACAGATGATGCCTACGAACATGTGAGCTACATCAACTACAACACTTTGGTAAGTTTTTGGTGAGAGAACGACTACGAAAGGAAGCTTGATCTCCACACACTTGAGTTTTGTTGCTCAACAATGCAAACTTCAAGTGTTGGGGAGGTATGTGAGCATCCCGAGTAAAGCTCCTCTCATACAAAATCTTATCCTGATTTGGAGATGATGTTAGCTCATGCATCTTGCCTAGCTAGATATGTCTTGCTTTTGACTTTAAACAAAGCCCTTCCGGGAGGTTGCTCGATGTTCACCATCAGTCCCATGGTGAATAATAATAAAAAATAAATAAAATAAAAGTTTGCTTTGATTTGGCTAGTACAATCTGTACTAGCCAAATCCAGGTATCTCATCTTTGTCTAAAAGTGTGCAGGAAAAGATGCAGCAGAAGATAGTGTGGGGGAGGTATCGAGAGTCAACTTCTTCCGACATTCAAAGGGATATCATGGTTTGAAAAATTCTATTCCCCCCAATTCCATGATTCATGAGTTATTATTTTTTTCATAAGATAATCATTAAATTAAACTCAATGAATCTTGATGCTCCATTGCTATACATGTTTTCAATTGATTGGCTTGCATGTTCTTTATTCCTAGCACATATATCTATTGCTTGTGAACAAATATCATTAGGAAACATGTTCATCTAAATGGTTGATTGATGAGATATGGTACGATGCGATAAACTTTACTCTCTCTGACAAAGTGCTTGGGATGTTTTATTTGAAAAAAAATAGCCTTACAAGCTCCTCAGTGATGATATATTCCCACCAAAGCCATATGTTGTTTACATTAGAAAACCTCATACATATGCTGCTTGTTATTACATTGAGCTTTGTCAAATTGTTGTGACCCTTGTTAGAAACTTTTCATGCTTTCATGATCAAGATCACGTACACTCCACCTTCATATGCTAAACTTCTACACTGGAAGTTAGCAACATCCATCCATCCACAAAATAAATACTCCATTCAATTTATGAATCTCTCTCCCTAGATTTTCCTTCAAAAGAGACATGGGCTAAAAAAAATATAGGAAAAAAAGAGATAAAGACACATGCTAAAGAGAAACTCTTCTCAAGCATGATGAAAAAAAAGAAAAAAAATAGCCATGTTCTCAAAATAAAGTTCAAAGGGAGAGAGATCATACAACAAGGAGTACAAATTTCCATATCATCCCCTTTCCACACACATGCACATCTTGATCAGATTGTATGACTAGTTTTCTACTTGGATCCGGTTTTTGACTTTGCAATATTATGTGATACAAGTATGCCTTATATCTTCAACCTTACCTTGAGCTCCAAATATAGCCATCATTAGAAGTAGGTTGAAGAAAGACGAGTTTAATGCCTTAGTGAGGAATCATACACACTGAGCGATCTGAAAGCATCATTTGAGGAGTCAAGTAAGGCTAAGTTTTGAAAAAATATTTTATCAAAAACCCAAGCTACTTTACAGAAGCAGTTGAGGTGATTCAAATCCAACCGTTCCATTCTTCAACCGTCCAAGATGACATGATAGACACCCCAAAGAGTCACAAGTACAGGTATGTCTTGGAATATCTTACATGCTTGCATCATATCATTTTGGATTCATATTTTCCACCCTAGTCCTTAACCTTTACTCGAGGACGAGCAAAGGGCTAAGTGTGGGGGAGCTTGTTGACAGTCGTTAAGTCCCTATTTTCGACCGTCAACTTCGGATAAAATTTACTCCATGAAAGTGTGCACCATAGCTATAGGGTTATAATCTAACAAATTCCACAAGGTTTGGTGTATATTTGGTCGCAGGTGCAAATGAGTAATTATAGAATAAAACATGGTATTATCACAAACGACCTCAAATGCCAATTTGGACTACACCATTATGACGGGCTCGCCGAGACGATCGAAATGGATATATTATTTGTCTACTTTGGAGTCCGGAAGCAGAAGACATGAAATAGACAAATAAACAAGGATGATGATGTCACCAACGAGACCCACGTCGTCCGCATGCGTGCCACGTGGCAACTCCCGATTGGCCGCCCGGCCCCGCTGCGGCGCGCCCACACGAGCGCGGGAGGGCGCGGGATCGCCCCGCCAGGGCACGTGGCGGTCGGCCAATGGGCGAGGCAGCCCACCCCCCGCGGGACGCGCAGGCGCGCGCGCCTAACCCGCCGAGCCACGCGGCCCGCGCGGGTTAGCCGCGGCCTGGCGTGCGGATCGCCCCCGCGGGGTGCGCGCAGGAGCCGGCCCGGGTTGCCACGCGGCGCGCGGGCGCTGGCCGGCTGCTGGTCGGTTGGCCGGTCCGGCTGGGTTCACTCGGTTTTCCCTTTTTAATAGCGGTTTAGTGCCCAGATGTCCGGTACAGCTCCGGTTCAAGGCCTTAGGACGCGGTTTTCGCCCGGTTCTTTGCTCCACAGACTTGGGGAGGCGTGCCCCGCACTGTTCCTAGCCAGGTGGCGCATGGAGAAGGCTGGAAAGAGGGGGAGGTCCTCCACTTCTCCAAGTTTCCTCCCCCTATAAATGGAAGCCATCCTCCTCACTTCAGAAACACACCACTTCACCCAAGGATGAGTGCTTCCCTTCAAAGGAGAGGCCTCTCCTTGGTGGAACAGAGAAGCAGAGATCAAGTGAAGCTCTACCAAAATTAGTGTTAGAATTAAGTGAGAGTTGAGGTGCGAGTCCGGGAGAAGCCAGAGTTGTCGGCTTCCTCCCTTCCTCTTGTACCTCGGCAGATGCGGCTCCACTTCGAGTAACATCCAGGTAACTCGTAGGCATTCTGGATTTATTTAATTAATTAAGTTCAGCTTTATTATTTGGAAAAAGTCCATTTTTGACCATCCAACTTTTGCCTCAGTTTAGTTTTGGCCATCGAACTTCAAAACCGGACATCTTTGACCATCCAACTCTTAAAACCGTTCACAATTGGCCATCAGGCGGTTTTGATGGGTGGTTTTAACTTTTTTATTTACAATTTAGTCCTTAGAACTTGAAATGATCATTACTTTTTGCTCGTAGCTCCGATTTAGGTGATACTTGCGGTCACGTGTTCATAACGGTGAGCTTTATCTTTTAAAATGTTTTTATACAACTTTAATAACTATTCGTTATATTATTTTTCTGTTGCCTACGTAGTCCACCATGTGAGATCCACTAGAGCGCAGTAGGACCCCTGCTTGGCTTGCCTAGCCCCCTTCTCATCCCTTTCCGGGTTAGGACGGTTGAGCGTCCCGAAGCAAGCATCATAGCAAACGCTGATCTTATCTTTAGTATCCGGAATCCTTCGAAACCCTCTCTACCTCTCCTACACTATTATCATATCTTCTCTCGTCCAAGGCCGATCTTGATCCTTCACTAGTGCACACACGTTCCCTGTGCATTCGATACCCTAGAATACTCTTGAATGAAAGCTACACCGGTATCCGTACGCTTGCGGACTTTTCTACGATCGTTATTTATACCAACAAGCTTTCTGGTACCGTTGCCGGGGATATAAACCTGGTGCGACGCTAGAGGGTGTCAACAAGCTTTCTGGCGCCGTTGCCGGGGATATAAACCTGGTGCGATGCTAGAGAGTGTCAACACTGCTGCTAATGCTAAATATCAAGTTGCGGGTAGTAAAGGGAGAAAACATGTTACTTTTGAACCTGGTGATATGGTTTGGTTGCATCTCAGAAAGGATCTATTTCCCGCTTTATGCCGTTCTAAATTGATGCCTCGTGCTGCTGGTCCTTTTAAGATATTGACCAAGATTAATGATAATGCTTATGTTCTTGACCTGCCTGCGAAGTTTGGTGTTTCCACTAGTTTTAATGTTGCAGATTTGAAGCTGTATGCGGGTGAAGATGAGGAGTTGTCGTCGACGACGACTTCAGTTCAAGAAGGGGAGGATGATGAGGACACCACCTGCACCATGAGTACATCTACACTCGCGACACCGAGTACATCTACACCGACACCGAGTACATCTACATCAGCGACACCTTCTCCAGAACAGGTGCCATCATCTCCTCAGGCGTCACCTTCTGGGCTAATTACTCGGGCCCGTGCAAGAGAGTTGAACTTCGTCATGATGCTGAAGAATGAAGGCCCAAAAGACTGAAGACTAGCCCAACAGGGGCCTTGTGTATGGGTGCCTAGGGCTGGCCCAATAAGGGGCGCCCTAGGGTTGCGCACCCCCCATGCCGTCGACACCAGGGGCGGCGGCCCTTGCTGGCCACGCCCCCTAGGGGCTACGCCCCCTTTTCCCTTTATTAGTCAGAGTCCTGTTTCATTTAGAACTTGAGTTTTGTTTTGCATCTAGCTATAGCTACACCAGACCACGCACAAATACGTGCTGATCTCTGTGATTCAGAACTCCACCTTCGAGTGATATTAAGATTGCTCGCCTCAAATTCTTGTTTGTTCTTCGATTGCAAACAGGAATCGATCTTCGTGATCAGGCTGATCTTGCTCCAACAAGGTCGGTAACCACAGGGAGTGGGTTCAGCGATTGCATTAGCGCTTCGGGCTTGCTCATCGTAGTCGGATCGTGAGGGTCAACAACCACCAAATCAGATTTATCTCCACTCACCGAAAGATCGGGCACTCCGCCTCTATCAAGAAGCCGAGTGAGCAAGGTAAAAAGCCTGAGAAGATACCACAAGCAACACCCAAGGCAAAACCAGTCTGCTTCCTTTGTGAGTATTGTGGGAGGGATGATCATAAGAGAGAGTTTTGCTTCACGAGAAGAAGGGATGAGAGGTTTGGTAGGGAGATGGCAAACAAGGACAGGTACCACTCTTCTAGTGGTGTGCTTGAGCCTCGTGTTGCACCTCGGAGTAAGGGCGTTGTGCATACGGTCCCATCTTGGAGGGATCGGGGCTTTCCTACCCGAGGTGCTGAGAGTTTCGGCTTTGGAGGTCGTGGTGTTGATCGGTTTTGTTCTTTTGGTCGTGGTGCTGGTGATGGGTATGTTGAGTCTGGTGGTGGTATGTTTGCTGGACGTTCTCCATCTCGTGATCAATACAAGTTTGGGAGAGGTCGCAGCTTTGAATCTCAGAGGGGCTACGGACCACGTTTTCCCTTTCGTGGTGCTCGTACTCCTCCAGTGAGACGTCAGGTGACTGTTGACGGTCGATTTTGGTACACCTAGCTATGAGTTTACCGTCAACATTTGCACGTATTTGATATTCTAACTAATGGTACTAACCCCCTGGAGGTATCAAGTTCACTCTTGCATGTCGATTTTGGAGTTTGTTGTTTATGTAGGAAACTAGCGCTTAAAGGGAGACTTTCGGGATAAGTTCATCAAGCACTTCAAGAGAAGATCATGAAGCCCGGCACAAGTCAAGACACATCATGAACATGACTCCAAATGGCCTAGGGACCGAAGCACGAAGCCGTAAAACTCCAGGGACCTGAACAGAAGATGCTGAAGCTTGCGCGACAAGGAGCTCTATCTAAACCGTGGAGAAGACGACGTCAAGGGCCCACATGCAGAAGGGAGCAAGTCAACAATTGACCGAGAAGCATCAGGGAGCGAGACGGGGCCGAACCGGGCCGAGACGGGCCTGGGTCAGTTGGCCCAGCCCGGCCGGCCTGGCCTGTTTCGGGCCTGGTTCGCACCCCCCTTTGACCTAGGTGCTCCTCTATATATTACCTCTGCCTCCACCAGCTGCCACATCCATCCATTCATCAGAGAGCCGCCGACACGAAGGAGAAGCACCGGGAGGAAGCCGACGGCCGCCGCAAGTCCTCGAGTTGCCTAGGAGATGGCTTAGGCCATGCCCTAGCCGCCATGGTTGGCCCTGCGTGATGAAGCCATGGTAGAGTTCTGGAGCCACGACTTGAATTCGTCAAGTCATTTGTACCTTCAACATTCGATGGTGATGTAATCATATCTTGTCCTACTTTGATCTACATCGATGAGTGTTTTATCCATATGTGTAGCTAGCATATGCTTTTAGTAGGAATAGGTCTAATCGTGGTGGTTAGTCTATCTCTTGCGGATACATCGTTGTAGTGCACGGACCGAGGTTGTCGTTCGGTGATGATTATCCTTGCGTAGTGACAGTACGGTGGAGGAGAAAGCGGCGAATGAATGTGTATCGGACCACTCCATATTGGGTTACTCCATATCGAGTGTACTCCTTATCATAGTATAGGTTTAGATTGGTTTGTCACCTTGGCCGAAACGGCGACAAGAAGACGATAGGCTAGGGTTACCCTTTGGTGTTTACCTTTATGGCTAGGTGGATGAGATCCATACATCCTTTCATTGTTTGTATGTTTAACCTTTATGCAATCAACACTTCACATAGGGTTAGATCATTAGATTAGATGGATAGCCTTAGGAGTTTGCTTCCGATCCTTGGATTGACAAATCTAGGGAGGACCCTCCTTGGTGAAAAAGGCACCAAGTCACCCGTAGGGTTGCGGTGAACTTGAGCACGGTTTTGCACCGTCAACAAGCCCCTTTTTCTGGCGCTGTTGCCGGGGATCGGCAACTCGAACCCTAGGGTGATCTATCTTTCCTTTTAACTAACCTTAATTTTATTATTGCATATATCCTGCGTTTCTTGTTTGTGTCCTTGAATGCAGGTAAAACCCTAGACACAAAGTGATCGAGAGGATTTCAACATACGGACTCCGACAAGTCCAACCTCGCTCAACCAAGTTGATGGCTACGCAAAGAATTGCTCATTAGTAGTAGGTGCTAACCTTGGTTAGTGCCCAACATCCGCTATCGAGCCCCCACCCAAAGCAAACGAAGATGAACAAGGTATGCCTATGTGTCGATTAAGGTTTTAGACTAATGTCTTTTGGAGGATTGTTTGTTCAAGCTATAGGTTTCGGAAACGACCATGTCAAGCACGATGGAGAAGGATTCTATTACCATCATGATCATGCAGCGATGGTAATGACTTTTGAAGCCAAGGGATGCATGACATGGTGCCCTAAAAGACTTAAAGATAAAGACCACGCTTACATCTCCGGATCGATGGACGAAAGGATAACGATGTCATCACGATGTTTGCATGAGCCTCAGCAGAAAGCATTAGATAAATTTGGATTTTCAGAAGCCCCATGAAGTATACGTTCCAACGAATCAAGCGGCAAGGCAATCGGAGGTTCCTACAAGTGGATATGGCCGAATCACCGAAGGTTGCACGTGCTGATATTCTGGACAGCAAGCAGTGCTAAAGTGAAACAGCCATAGCTCCCTCATTCGGACTCCGATCAAGACGAATGAGTACCCGTTGGAAAGGTAATTTTATAAAGTTTTCAATAGAACTATATTTTGGTATATGTTCTGTTCTGGATGCAAGGGTAAATCCACGAAGAAGAGGCAGCAGCAAGGCGATGACGACAAGATAGAGGAGATGGACACAGTGACAATAAAGAGAAGATGGGGCAATGGTTCCACAACACGTACATGATGAAATTCAGAACCTAAGGACTAAAACAAAACCTCTGGAGCATGGATGAATGAAGACACAAGAGGCACCACACAACACATGATGATGTTGGGAGCGAACCGCGACCGATTTCGTAAGGCAACATCAAGCTGCATGGCTACTTTGGATTCCGCACAAGTAACCATGGCTTCACGACGATAAAAAGGTACGTGAGAAAGTCGAGCTCTATGACTTTAAATGAAGCGCTTTGCGGGAGGCAACCCGATCTTTTTATATATCTATATAAACTATGACAAGTCTACATTGTGTTCTTTATTTGAAAACTTCAAGTAACATCGTACCAATGCTCCAATAAATGTCACAACCACATGTTGTATGCTTTAAAAGATATTGAGTGAGCACTTTGCTACTTGATTTTAGAAAACTTGTAGACCTCTTTTTTGTGTGCTTATTAGTGTTTAGAGTCTTTTTATTTGTGTCTTTTAGAGAGAAATATGAAGCATAATCCCTTTTGATTCTAAACTTGTGGCTAGTTAACTTAGGCTAACTTTTGCTTTCGGTTTAGATCACCACCATATCATGTCATACCTTTTTGTTCATTCATATCATGTTGCACTTCTTTCCACATTGTTCTCCGCCCTTGTATTTCGTTGCATGATGCATACCATATTTAAAACCCTTTGTGAAAAAAATACATCTTTGCCTAAACCTTCCTATCAAACCACACGTAGAACCTAGGCCAACAAAGGGAGGAATCAACTTATGTCAATCCAACCAAGTCTATCTCTATCCCTTTTCTAATTAAAAATTTTCACTAGCCTCATCCTAAACCCTTAGGAAAATCCCCTCATACCTTTAGTAATCCTAAAACCGTAGGTTTGTTTTTCATCCAAAAATCTAACCCTTGCTTTTCTTCTCTTCCAAAACAACCTTAGATAGAATTTCTTCACCCGACTTATCTTTTCAAAATTCTTATCTTAAGCCAAAAATATAGGATACCCACAAGCCTTACCTTAAAAACCTTGTTAGCATGTTTTAGGTCTTTTGATAAAACTTTGACAAGACTCTACCCCTCATAAAGTGACTTGCTTGTCATTATTGAGGAACAACATCAAAAGCCTTTGCAAACATAGCTGACCCTTTTTTTTCTAACTCCTTTGCATTTGCATTTTGCATCAACCCCCTTTGTTCTATCATGCATAGGTTAGCTTGGTTTCTTTGCAAAACTTTTGATGAATGCTTTATTTCTATAATGGTGCTTCGTGCACGAGGCATTTTCTTTTGCAATCTTGTGTAAACATGGTGTTTAGACATGATTGGAGACCACCATCATTCAGTTTTATAAACCTTTCTATCATATTGCATTAGGTTGGTTTATAAGCTTTGCAATGCTCTTTAACTTTCTTGCGACATTAAGAATTATTAACCTTGGAATGAACATGGTGTTTTGACCTTGGTTAAATCTTTATGGTTATATAGAAATAAAGCAATCTAGTTGTAAACATGGTGTTTAGAACTTGGTGCAAACATTGTCATTGTTTATATCCCTTCCTTTCATTTGCATTTTCACCTACACGCACGTACACTCATTAGGTTCTTACTTTTCTTTTTACTAGGTAAGCTATGCCACAAGTTAAGATCTTAGGGATGCATTTGGTTTGTTGGCAATTGTTTCTACTCCCGATCATCACCCCGGGGGTAGAATGTGCATTTGATTTGTTTTGCGGGCATGACGAAGTGTTCCCATGAGTTCTTGACCAATTGCAATCAAAATCGTTAGTCATCTACAAGGCTTCAGAAGGAAGTCGCTGTTTCCATCAAGATTTGAGCACGTGTTCAGAGATGTACAATAGAAGAAATGTTAATATTCAGAAGCTCCTTCAAACCTTCTTTCCAACGCATTAAGAATCATCAATTTTGAAGACCCGTACAAGGAGATATGGCAGAAACATTGAGCGCTGTGCAGTCTGAAATCAGCCTTGGACAGATTGCACCGCCGGAGTAAAATAGGCACAACTCTCTTGTTCGGAACTCGTTTCATGCGTATGATGGCTCGTTGGAAAGATAATTTCATGAACTTCAACTTAGAGGGGTGCTTCAGTACATGTTCTTTTCTGGAAGTAAAAGAAAAACTGTGGAAGATGAGGCAGTGACAAGGACGGGATGGAAGTCGGTAATGACGATATGATGAAGGATTGGAACCATGGCTTGATGATATAAGAAGAAGTTGAAGGACAGCTGAGGTAACAAAGGCAAGGAAGTGAAGATGATTCTCAAATATATGGCAATAGGGAATTACGAGCGATTCAAGTTCTTCCGCACTTAGCAACATGCTAAGCATGGGGGAGGATTTGAAGGACGAAAGGGAAAAAGGCCACATGGAGTTTAAGGATCACCTTCACCACAAGATGCTCATCATTCTTTTTCCATGCTAAGCACAATGCTTAAGCATGGGGGAGGCCACACTGCACTTCACTTTGAGCATCGAAAAGGACGGTAACTCACCCTTAACTTTATCTTTGTTCATCTCCTTTTAAATGCTTGCACATATATGCTTTCAACCATAAACAACCTTTGTATTTATCTCTCGATCAATAACATGGCTACTAGGAGAACAACCTAGGTTTGTTAGTTTTTATTTTTCAATAAATGAATCACCATCTCTTTTGAGCTTACCACGATGATATCATTTGTATGCCTTGCTTATGGAAAAGTGACGAAAGTTGCCACTTTGTTTTACTTGCATGATGTTTTATATGACATGACTTTTTCCTCTCTATTAAAAGGAACTTAAATTTATTAAATACCGGCTCTTTCTTTTAGGGTGGTTAAATGACTAATTTTTAAGACCCACATACTTTATGTTGCTCTTTGATTTAAGTTTACCGATGACCTATGCCTTGTACTTGTTTTATTTAAAATCATTATGCTATCTACATTTGTGAATCTCTTGCAAGGCTCTACCTACCAAAGCCTATACACATACAAGTACTTTCATGATATAAACTTTAGTTTGCAAACTTATATCTTGATGAGTTGGATTAGGATTGATTTCTGTGGTACGAGACTAAGAAGCTGGTCATTCCTTTGCGTATCTTTTTCATGCTAGCCATTTTTGTCCATGAATTGTGAGTTTCTACATTGGAAATTTCACAAACTTCACTGGGCATCCACCCTAAACCCAAAACATCCTTTTGTGATTACCTCCTTGACCACAACCCAAATTGAGTATGGATGATCTTTCGATGAATTTTCTGGCAAAGATTTCAAGATATATAACAAATGGAGGGACTCATCGATGCACCCAAGATCATGCGAGTTTCGACATGGAGGATGCCCTTGAAGATTTCAAAAGATTTATAAAGGAATACAAGGATTTTGTACTTCTTTAGCACCCATAGGTCCCCTCACTTCTATGCTCGAGGACGAGCAATCATTTAAGCATGGGGGAGGACTGCTATAGCAAGTACTATGTTGTTTAAAAGTTCGGAGGAGCATAAAAAATGATGAATAAAAAAAAGAAGGAAGAAGAAAAAAAAGGGAGAAAAAAAATGAATGATGAAAAAAAATAGAGAGAAGAAAGAAAAAAAGTAAGAAAAGAAAAAAAAGAGAAAAATAAAAATGCTCCTCGGTTCTTTTTCGCTTTCATTAAAATCTTAGCGAGCTTTGAAGACAAATCCATACTCAATCTTTTCCAACCATGTGCAATCCGATAACGAAAACTTCATTTGTGTCTCGGGATCACCCATTTGCCACTTGCACATGTCCACCTTTCTAAATGCGTGTGTTCCATCTCTCTCTCTTTCCAACATTTATTTTCCATGGCCTTTTTGACTAGTCTCGGTAATTCCAATAGATCTCTCTCTTAGTTTGACAATATTTCAAGTATAATGTTTTGCTAGGATTGTTTTTACCTACCAAGCTCCACATAAGCTTTCCACTTTTATATATGAGTAGAATAGGTTGAGAATAATCTAGTATAGGCTTGAGTGACTTGATGAGATGAGTGTTTCCATGATCTTTTGCAAGAGAACCTCACTTATGTTAGATGTGCAACTTTTTGAAAACCCTTCACGATGCAACAAGGTAAAGGTTTGAAGTTTGCTTAAGTTTGAGAGCACAATATTTGTTTTATTGTGGCATAATGATAGTCTATCTTCCATAATGAAGTAGTCGGTCAAAACTTGAACTTCAAATGCTAAATACTTGAGAGAGCAATATGTCTTGTTGTGTATAACTAAGTGCAGGGAAGCAATTGAAAGGCAATGCTGATTTCCAAGTTAAGCAAAGATCTTGGACTTGCTCGAGGACGAGCAAGGTTTAAGCATGGGGGTATGTTGACGGTCGATTTTGGTACACCTAGCTATGAGTTTACCGTCAACATTTGCACGTATTTGATATTCTAACTAATGGTACTAACCCCCCGGAGGTATCAAGTTCACTCTTGCATGTCGATTTTGGAGTTTGTTGTTTATGTAGGAAACTAGCGCTTAAAGGGAGACTTTCGGGATAAGTTCATCAAGCACTTCAAGAGAAGATCATGAAGCCCGGCACAAGTCAAGACAATCATGAACATGACTCCAAATGGCCCAGGGACCGAAGCATGAAGCCATAAAACTCCAGGGACCTGAACAGAAGATGCTGAAGCTTGCACGACAAGGAGCTCTATCTAAACCGTGGAGAAGACGACGTCAAGGGCCCACATGCAGAAGGGAGCAAGTCAACAATTGACCGAGAAGCATCGGGGAGCGAGACGGGGCTGAACCGGGCCGATACGGGCCTGGGCCGGTCAGCCCAGGCCGGCCGGCCTGGCCTGTTCCGGGCCCGGTTCGCGCCCCCCTTTGACCTAGGTGCTCCTCTATATATTACCTCTGCCTCAGCCAGCCTTCACATCCATCCATTCATCAGAGAGCCACCGACACGAAGGAGAAGCACCGGGAGGAAGCCGACGGCCGCCGCAAGTCCTCGAGTTGCCTAGGAGATGGCTTAGGCCATGCCCTAGCCGCCATGGTTGGCCCTGCGTGGTGAAGCCATGGTGGAGTTCCGGAGCCACGACTTGAATTCGTCAAGTCATTTGTACCTTCAACATTCGATGGTGATGTAATCATATCTCCAGAACAGGTGCCATCATCTCCTCAGGCGTCACCTTCTGGGCTAATTACTCGGGCCCGTGCAAGAGAGTTGAACTTCGTCATGATGCTGAAGAATGAAGGCCCAAAAGACTGAAGACTAGCCCAACAGGGGCCTTGTGTATGGGTGCCTAGGGCTGGCCCAATAAGGGGCGCCCTAGGGTTGCGCACCCCCCATGCCGTCGACACCAGGGGCGGCGGCCCTTGCTGGCCACGCCCCCTAGGGGCTACGCCCCCTTTTCCCTTTATTAGTCAGAGTCCTGTTTCATTTAGAACTTGAGTTTTGTTTTGCATCTAGCTATAGCTACACCAGACCACGCACAAATACGTGCTGATCTCTGTGATTCAGAACTCCACCTTCGAGTGATATTAAGATTGCTCGCCTCAAATTCTTGTTTGTTCTTCGATTGCAAACAGGAATCGATCTTCGTGATCAGGCTGATCTTGCTCCAACAAGGTCGGTAACCACAGGGAGTGGGTTCAGCGATTGCATTAGCGCTTCGGGCTTGCTCATCGTAGTCGGATCGTGAGGGTCAACAACCACCAAATCAGATTTATCTCCACTCACCGAAAGATCGGGCACTCCGCCTCTATCAAGAAGCCGAGTGAGCAAGGTAAAAAGCCTGAGAAGATACCACAAGCAACACCCAAGGCAAAACCAGTCTGCTTCCTTTGTGAGTATTGTGGGAGGGATGATCATAAGAGAGAGTTTTGCTTCACGAGAAGAAGGGATGAGAGGTTTGGTAGGGAGATGGCAAACAAGGACAGGTACCACTCTTCTAGTGGTGTGCTTGAGCCTCGTGTTGCACCTCGGAGTAAGGGCGTTGTGCATACGGTCCCATCTTGGAGGGATCGGGGCTTTCCTACCCGAGGTGCTGAGAGTTTCGGCTTTGGAGGTCGTGGTGTTGATCGGTTTTGTTCTTTTGGTCGTGGTGCTGGTGATGGGTATGTTGAGTCTGGTGGTGGTATGTTTGCTGGACGTTCTCCATCTCGTGATCAATACAAGTTTGGGAGAGGTCGCAGCTTTGAATCTCAGAGGGGCTACGGACCACGTTTTCCCTTTCGTGGTGCTCGTACTCCTCCAGTGAGACGTCAGGTGACTGTTGACGGTCGATTTTGGTACACCTAGCTATGAGTTTACCGTCAACATTTGCACGTATTTGATATTCTAACTAATGGTACTAACCCCCTGGAGGTATCAAGTTCACTCTTGCATGTCGATTTTGGAGTTTGTTGTTTATGTAGGAAACTAGCGCTTAAAGGGAGACTTTCGGGATAAGTTCATCAAGCACTTCAAGAGAAGATCATGAAGCCCGGCACAAGTCAAGACACATCATGAACATGACTCCAAATGGCCTAGGGACTGAAGCACGAAGCCGTAAAACTCCAGGGACCTGAACAGAAGATGCTGAAGCTTGCGCGACAAGGAGCTCTATCTAAACCGTGGAGAAGACGACGTCAAGGGCCCACATGCAGAAGGGAGCAAGTCAACAATTGACCGAGAAGCATCAGGGAGCGAGACGGGGCCGAACCGGGCCGAGACGGGCCTGGGTCAGTTGGCCCAGCCCGGCCGGCCTGGCCTGTTTCGGGCCTGGTTCGCACCCCCCTTTGACCTAGGTGCTCCTCTATATATTACCTCTGCCTCCACCAGCTGCCACATCCATCCATTCATCAGAGAGCCGCCGACACGAAGGAGAAGCACCGGGAGGAAGCCGACGGCCGCCGCAAGTCCTCGAGTTGCCTAGGAGATGGCTTAGGCCATGCCCTAGCCGCCATGGTTGGCCCTGCGTGATGAAGCCATGGTAGAGTTCTGGAGCCACGACTTGAATTCGTCAAGTCATTTGTACCTTCAACATTCGATGGTGATGTAATCATATCTTGTCCTACTTTGATCTACATCGATGAGTGTTTTATCCATATGTGTAGCTAGCATATGCTTTTAGTAGGAATAGGTCTAATCGTGGTGGTTAGTCTATCTCTTGCGGATACATCGTTGTAGTGCACGGACCGAGGTTGTCGTTCGGTGATGATTATCCTTGCGTAGTGACAGTACGGTGGAGGAGAAAGCGGCGAATGAATGTGTATCGGACCACTCCATATTGGGTTACTCCATATCGAGTGTACTCCTTATCATAGTATAGGTTTAGATTGGTTTGTCACCTTGGCCGAAACGGCGACAAGAAGACGATAGGCTAGGGTTACCCTTTGGTGTTTACCTTTATGGCTAGGTGGATGAGATCCATACATCCTTTCATTGTTTGTATGTTTAACCTTTATGCAATCAACACTTCACATAGGGTTAGATCATTAGATTAGATGGATAGCCTTAGGAGTTTGCTTCCGATCCTTGGATTGACAAATCTAGGGAGGACCCTCCTTGGTGAAAAAGGCACCAAGTCACCCGTAGGCTTGCGGTGAACTTGAGCACGGTTTTGCACCGTCAACAGTGACTCCCCGTGGTGGTTAAAGCTTTGGTAGGATGAATTTTGCTAACCCCACTTTTGAGCAGATGGCTTGGCACTGGTTTGACTCTTTTTGTGCTAACCCCAATGTTGAGTCGGCTGCTCGTTCTTGCTTTTGGTTTTGATTTTGTAGGCGGGAGGCTTGGAGGACTTTTGGTGGATCGACTATGGAGGATGGCGACCGGAGATCGAAGGTGGCCCTCAAGCCTCACCCTGGTGGTGTCAAAGGAGTCCATCACTTTCGGGGACGATGAACGAGAACGAGTGATCAAGGTATGTAGTTTTGAGACTTTGAGATATGTGGCTCTCGTCAAGTCACTTGGTCTCTTTTGCTCTTTGCCCTATCGCATGTATTTAGGGTGAGCTTTGTATGCTCTTTGGTCCTAGTGCATGTGTTTAGGGGGAGCTTGTGAGTTTTGTGCTCTTTTGTTCTTTCTGAGCTTGGGTTTGGGATCTAATGTACATATGCATGTTGCATTTTCATAATGGTAACATATCATGTTTAGCATCTTTGTATCATAGGCTGCATTTGTATCATATGCTTTAGAGATATGCTTCTCCTATATACATTGATCACTGTGATATGCTGGATGTGAGCTTATGATCTTGCTAGTGAGCTCTTGTGATGTATAGCTATGCTCTTGGTAGCTTTGGTATGTATATGCTTGTGAATGGCCTATTTTTGTGAAAATGCTATACATAACCCTCTCTTGTGAGTTGAATGCCTTTCATGCTCATTTTGTGCTCAAATGGCTATATCTTGCTTAATTTGTGCTTGGGTATCATGCTCTTTTCACATGGGGTCAACGACCCATTTATCATCTTAAATGTTTAGCCTATAGGCTACCTTGTGGAGAAGCCTAAGCTTCTTTTTGCCGCAAAGACACTTCATGTACCATACTTAATTTTAAATCATATAATTGGTATATGAAATGCTTATGATTGAAAAATATGCTTCCATGTCACATATGCTTTAAATTCCATTTTTTTGTGCTAAACTGTTGCATGATGTCTACCATTGAGAAGTCTCATGTTTAGAAGTAAACACATGGCTCGATGGCTTTGACATGACATGAGATAGCTTGTAGGTGTTTGTGATGACCTTGTGATGAGAACTTGTGACCTTGCATGAAGTTTGTGGGCTATGTGTTGTTTGTGCTCATTTTGGCCATGTTGAGGTTCTATGCTCATGAGAGGGAAAAGATTTTGTGAAAAATGCTTCATTTTGATCATGGCTATGTCACATGCTTATATGTTCCTATCTATCTTGTTGGCGATGCTTGTACTGAATATGTGGCTATCTTGCTTGTCTTTGTCTCATTTATAGCATGTTGTAGTGCTCTTTGTTTATTTGAGAAGCACATGCTTGCATTTGTAGACTTGATTCATGCATTTCCAACAAGGAGGAGAAGTGTGCATCCAATTCATAACAAGGGGGAGAGATGCATTTTGTAACACAAGGGAGAGTCTTTGCATCAAGGGGGAGAAAAAGATGGATACTCAGTTCAGGGGGAGAACTTGAGTTTGCATGCATTTGTTCAAGGGAGCTTGCATTTTTGCTATGGGAGCTCTTTGTGTGCTGCTCTTTTGCCGATGGTGTCGAGCCCTTTTGCCACACCTTGAGGAGTCGGCAGTTTGGAGCATTTTGTCTCGGTTGTGTTGAGTCATTGCCCTTGCCTTAGGGGACCGAGACCTGCTCTCTCAAGTGATCTTGTTTTGGCTTTTGTTTGTCTTTTGATCACTTGTTTGAGATTTTTGTTCGTTTCTTTTCTTTTTCTTTCTCTTATGAATTGGTGACTATGTGTGTTGCCAATGCACTGATCAAGGGGGAGATTGAGGACTGGAGCATCCGAGGACCGGTGGATGGTCGCTCCTTGGTGTGATGAGTGATTGACAACGTGGCGTGGACTGACTCTTGGCCGAGTATTGCAGTGCAGCTTGCGGCTTGATTTGCATTGGTGTAGGTGAAGAGCGGGCGCGAAAGGTCTTAGCCTGTGTGCTCTCCGAGGAGTTGAGAGACAAGTAGTCTCAGCTCGATGGACCCGGTGGCCAAACGGGATCAAGTGCGGGCCGCTTGGTGGCAAGAAAAGCAAGACGAAGTCGTGTTCGGTTTCTTGGTTGAGCCTCAATACTAAGGTCGAGCCGGGACGACCGTGGGGGCCAAGTCATGAGTGGGATTGGCGTGGAGGCTGCTCCGAGTCCGCGGGGTTTGTAGCGGTTCACCACAAAACCGTCAGGTTCCTTGGTTGAGCCACAAAGCCAAGACCGGCAGCTTAGTGGGCGAGACGGGATCCGGGTGCGCCGAGAGACTTCGAAGCGGAGGACACGCGTCGGGATCGCAAGGCTTACGTCGAGGCTAAGCGAGGTGCGGTCGCCAAGCATCTGTCCGATGGTGCTTCGATGGGAATTCCCAAAGTGCCCTTCAAGGGCGTGTATCCTAGTATTACGTAATAGGGGTAGTTTCGTCTTTCGGTTGCCTCCATATAAACTTAGTGGAGAGAGGATGGCAGCCATCACTTGGAACCCTAATTCATTTGCTTCCTAGTTTTTCCCCTTCCCTTAGGTTTTCCATAGGCTAGCTTGAGAGCTTCATGATTCATCTTGAGAGAGGGTTGGATGTTCGGGCGGCTTGCTAGACCTTGTATGAACCATTCATGGTATGTATAGAAGATTCAGCGTGGTTCATCTAGTGTCTCTTTGACTCCTAGCGTTTCTCCTTTTTGGTGATTTTCGGAGCTTTTTCATGGGATTTTCGTGGGAAGCTTTTGGAGGTGTTTCTTTGCGGGATTTGTTTTGAGAATCACACATGAGGTTGGTGTGCCTCTTTTCTTGTTGATCTTGCCCCTCAAATCCCGTGGAAAGCTCTCCGATTTGGTGGTTTCGGGTGGAGCCCGAGTTATTGTGGTTCAGCTCGGTTGTGATTCGATTCCCGGCGTTTTGGTTGGTTTGGTGCCCTAAGATTTTGGGTATAGCATCTCCTAGAGACGCTTCACCTGTTCCCAAAGTCTTGGCTCAATCCATTCAGTGGTTTGGGAGATCCATGGAAAGGGAGGTGGAGTTGACCTCGCAGCCAGCTCGTTTCTAGTTCTACTTGACGCGCACGGACGGTCTGTCCGGACCCCTCAGACAGTCTGTGGTGGCTAGGGTTCATCACGAGTTCTTCGTGTTCTTGCGAGCTCGCGTTTCGATCCAGTGGTTCCGGTTATTTCTGCTAGGTAGTCTTTCTCGAACAGTCCGTGGCAGAGGCTCGGACGGTCCGTGCTGGACGGACGGTCCGTAGAGCTCGAGAAGTTTCTGGTGGTTCTGTCTGGTTTTAAGGACGGTCCGTCTTCAGCTCACGGATGGTCCGCAAGTGATCACGAATGGTCTGTGGCCTCCACTCGGATGGTCCGTCCTGGTCAGGCAGATTTGGCTAAGTGCTTTGCTTCTTGAGTTGTGCTTCTGCTTTGCAACTTGTTTGTACTTGTTCCTAGGGTTGGTAGGTCTGTTGTGACTACATGTCCTTGGCAAGTTCGTGTGGGAACCCTTGCTTGTCATTTTGGGGCATAGTCGAGTTCAGCTCTTCAGAGAAGAATTTTTATCGGCTCCCATTCACTCCCCCCTCTCTGGTCGCCTAATCGGTCCTTCAAATAGCTTG
This sequence comes from Cenchrus fungigraminus, assembly GCA_036936925.1. NCBI lineage: Eukaryota > Viridiplantae > Streptophyta > Magnoliopsida > Poales > Poaceae > Cenchrus > Cenchrus fungigraminus. The sequence continues at coordinate 39,394,932 of CM072772.1, forward strand.
ATCATGCTTTCGTGCTTCCTTTATCTATGTTTGTAATGCTATGGTTTGATTGCATGTTTAGCTATGTGCTTTCATGGGTGTGCTTAGGTTAAAATGTTCTTCTTTCATCAAACAAGACATGGTGTCAAGTTTGATTGATGAACCTTATAGTTAATGCATGCATGGATATTGGTTGTATATGTGGACTAACCCTTGCAGGAATTTTCGAATCCAGATGGACTAAGTCATCGAGCTTGATTCAAATGGAAAGGTAAGCCAAGGTATGCTAGCCCTGTTTGAGCTAGGTCTCATGGTGAATTTATATTTGAATTTGAATAAAGGCACCCTGGTTCTTGAACCAGTAGAATCCCTCTTTTGTTTTTTTCCCATTTTGTTTGAAGACAACACTAGGTACAGGAACAAGTGTGGGGGGATCTCCCAAGCTTATCATCGACATGCACACTTGAGATCTCCCACAAAGGCGTTGCACAACATGGACTGTGCTTTCATGACAAGGGACAAGGTAAACTAGAGTGATTCGTCTGCCCCATGGGTCTGCAGAACAACCACTGGTCTTCCTTGTTTCTCATATTCTTCAGGAGCGATGGTATGTGCACCCTTTTATCTCACTCTCACTGATTCATGAGTTTGAATTAGTTTAAATTCTTATCTGCTAAAATCAAACTCATGGAATCTTGCTCTACCTGCTTTACATGTTTCCTGTGGTTGGCTTGCATATGTTTTATTCCTTACTTATTATCTTGTTGCTTATGAACAAAAATCTATAGGAAAGCATGCTCATCTAAGTAGTTGATGTCTGTGATATGGTCTGATGATATGACCTTCTCTCTAAATGTTTGAGTGCTTGGGAATTTTATTTGAAAACTTGAAAACCCTTTGCAAAGCTCCTCTTTGATATGCCAAAGTCCTACCAAAGCCATATGATTAGTTATCATGAAAACCCTTCATTCATATGCTGCTTGTTATTGCATTGAGCTTGGTCAAATTATTGTGACCCTTGTGAGAATTCTTTTCATGCTTTCGTGGTCAAGGTTCATGTGCACACCACCATATCCCCTTGCTATGCTTCTACACTGGAAGTTAGCATGGTACCATCCATTCATCCCATAAAAATAAAGCTCTGTATGTGGTGTGACCTCTCTCTCTCCAAAAGTGTCCTTGAAAAAAGAGACATGGGCTATGAAAAAAAACCATGCTTAAAGGCATTGGTGAAAAAAAACCATGCTCAAAGCATGAAGAAAAAAAAAGTAAGATAGCTCATGTCCAAAAGAAAGAAGGAAAAGGAGAGATATGGGATCATGCAAAAGGAGTCCCGATAAATCAGATGGTAATAACTAGCACCCATTCTGGGCTTAGTATCCACCTTACCATATCCATCACATCCATACATGTGCACATCTTGATCTGATTGTATGACATAATTTTCTCCTTGGATCCGGTTTTTGACTTTGCAGTACATGTGATGCAAGTATGCTTTATCTTTTATCCTACCCCGAGCTCCACATATAGCCATCATTAGAAGTAAGATGAAAGAAAGGCAAATCTAATGCCTTGGTGAGGACATATACACATTGAGCGATCTGAGAGAATCAAATGAGGAGCTAAGCAAAGGTTTGTTTTGAAAATTTATTGCAAAACCCCAAGTTACTTGACATGGTGAGCAGAGGTGATTTGATTCATGACTGTTCCATTCCTCAACTACCCAAGATGGCATGATAGACACTTCAAAGAGTTCACAGGTACAAGGTATGGTTTGGAATATCTCTTATGCTTGCTTCATACCTTTGGATATCATGTCTCACCTTGATTTGTTCTCCTTTACTCGAGGACGAGCAAAGGTCAAGTGTGGGGTGTTGTTGACAGCTGTTAAGTACCACTTTTACACCATCAACTCCAGCATAAATAAATGAAAAGTGATCATCAACACTAGAATAGGGCTTTGTACTGACAAGTTCCACAAGTGTTGGTGTTTCTAGCTTTTGTTGCAGGGCACACAGAAATACGTGCTAAATGGTACAGTTGAGAGCAACTAATCTAATGACTTATATAGGACGTCATCATAAACAACCTCAAATTCCAATTTAGAGTGCACCATTGCGACGGGCTCGTCAAGATGATCGAAACGGATATATTATTTGTCTGCATCAGAGTCCGTTTGAGAAAGGTATGAAATAAATAAACAAAGGATAGATGACGTCACCTGGGGCCCACACCACGTCACGCAGGACCCACCAGCGGGGCCCACACCTGGCACGGGACCATGCCACATCAGCAGCATGGGGCGCATGCACATGTGTGGCTGCAATGAGTAGCTTCCCAGAAGCTTACACCGCAAGATTTAGTAGCTTACACAGGAAGGAAGCCGTCTCAAGCTCCTTACGCAAGATACAGCAACTTGGCCCCCACTCCTAAGCGCCACGTGTCACCACCATATAGGTGGCGCCCAAGGCAGCCAAGGGGAGTCCCCAAGCCTCCCTTGTCCTATAAATAGATGGAGAGGGGGTAAGAATAGGGACACACTATCTCACCCAAGGATGAGAGCTTCCGTTCAAAGGACAGGCCTTTCCTTGGTAGATTAGAGAATAGGAGAGTGAGAGAGGGATTTGTATCTCTATGGATGCTTCATTCTTGAATTAGAGTAAAGTGAGTATTTTCGCATTTTCTATTTAGACTAAAGTAGCATTCATGCATAGGTGATATGTTCTTGTGTTCTTCGCTTGTTCTTGATTTAGAGGCTTTTGTTCTTCGCGAACACAACCTTTCGATCTTGTAGCATTGGTTCATAAGTGCTCGTATCCGTTTGTATGCATGTTCGTCGTTTAGAATAAAATGGATATTCTTACATGCTCTGATTAGAATAAAGTGTGTTCGTGATTCCTTTCTAATAGTTTATGCTAGGTTGCATGAGTAGACTTTTTCCTCTGCTAGTGCGTAGATCCTGGGTTTATGCGTTCGTTTGCTGCAAGTCATTTGTATACATTGGAAGCATAGTACGGGGCCGAGTGCTCTCTTGCAAGCCTTTAGTATAAACTAGTAGTATCTATAGTGAGTGAGATCAGTTCTCTTCTGTGGTCGTAGTTCTATCAGTACTGAGTGTCGTAGTCCATTGGCTACGACAGTAACCATAGCGTGGACGTTGTGACACGCTACCGGTTATCATTCGTTCGGCTTATCCCAATGTTAGGTAGAGGCAGTCCAGGAGGTGGTGACAGCCCTTCTGGCCCTCATTGATCCTCCGCGGCTGGATATAGTCAGAGCTCCGTCCACATAGATCCGCGTACCGATGTCGCCTGTTAAGTCATGGCTATCGGTACCCTAAGCCAAGTTCTATCTAGAGGTTGACCTTTAATCTCATCTATAGTGCTATCTTTAGGAATCTTCTCTATCCTTGCATCTTATCTGGGTGTGTCCTTGGACCGACTAGTATGAAGTTAGTGCACACACGTTCCCTTAGATTTGATACCCTTGGAATACTCCGAGGTGAAAGCTACAACGGTATCCGTGCGCTTGCGGATTTATTTCGTGTGTCGCTAAAATACCCAACAGCGGCGCCGCGGCACAGATTACGCGCGGCTTGTCTTCTCCACCATCCCTGACTCTGTGCAGCCATCTTCGGTGCTGTGCGGCCATCCCCGTCGCTGTGACACCCTATGCTGACAAGACATCACCACGCCGGCGCCTATGCCGCCAGAGCTCTCCCCTGCGGCAGGACCCTCGAACAAGCAGGGGCGCACCCTCGATCGATGTACGGACGATGACCAAGCATGGACGCCGGTCAAGCCACCCCTTGAAGTTGTTCCTCGGCAAGCACAGGAGCCGCCATGATGCCCTCGGAAGCCGGAGCTCGCCATCAACCCATGCCAGACACAAGGATTCGCAAGGACGACAGTCACACCCGGCGTACTGTACGCCAGTACGCCGCCACTGTGCACTTTACTATGCAACATGCTTGTAACTGCCTCCCCTTGGCCTATAAAAGGAGGCGGACGCCCAGCTCATCTACACTCATCTACATCTATTCACCCGCACACCACGCTCCACGATATTGGCACTTGCCTCAATCATCCTAGCAGGGACTTGGAGGATTCGCCTTCTCTCCCGCCTTGCTTGTAGCCCCCTTCTACGAGCACCACGGTGCGAATTAATACAGTGCGCACGCACACTCTACTGGACGTACAGCCCCGCGGCCGGAACTAGGATATATAAACTCGTGCCATCGAGAAGCATATCACAGCGTAACTTACTGGTTAGTGTCGGGAGTAATCCGAACACCGACAGTTGGCGCGCCAGGTAGGGGCCACGCGCTGTGATTATTTCTCCATCCACCAGCTTTCTCGATGGTGATCTGCACTGAGTTGACATAGTCGAGGTACGCCTGGGGATCCTCTGACCCATTCCCGATCGGATTTGAGATTCAGTTCGGGAGTCTGGAGTTCCTGGCGACGGGCAACAGCTACCTCATGCGTATCCACAATCGGGACAAAGTCATGCAGGCTCCGACGCCAGCAGCCCCATCATCACCCCAGCGCTGTAGGCGTTGGGCCAACGCTTGTGACAAGCGCGCGTGGAGTGACATCAGGCGGCTCGCGCTGGCTCCCCCCAGTAGGTCGAAGCTGATGCGCTACAGCCCGTCGTTGCGACGCAGGGAGTCACATCTCCGCCAACAAACCCGACGCGCGCGTCCCGTCGGGGAAAGCTCGGCCACGACGTCGCAGTTTCCCCACAGGATGCGTAACTCAACGGCGGCCTACGCTTCGTCGGTCAGCACGGACCTGGCTGCGTATGAGGATCACCCGGGTCATCACCACCTGTCGATCCGGAACCTCATCGCGACCTCGCCCGATGAGCGGTACCCCGACACCGACAGCGAGGAGTACTCGCGCGGGCACGGGGACCTGGGGTGGGACTACTCTAGACTGCGGGACCCTGATGCCTTCAGGCGGTTTCAAGCCGCGGCGGACTACTACCTCACCTGCTCCGATGACTCCAGCGAGGGGGACTACGACCCCACACACGAGTGCTTCGTCGTTGCTATAGGAGAGCTAGATGACGGGGCGAACGGGGTAGGTGATGCAGAGGCCCGCAACAACCCTGCGCCAAACCGGCAACCAGGGACGCCACAGGACAACGCCGCGCTCGCGGCGCAGCTAGCTCAATTCTGCGAGCTGGACGCGAAGCTCACGAAAGAGCACCGGTAGGTGCAAATGCTGCAAGCCACGCTTGCGGGCGAGACATCAGCACGTGGCGGATGCGCCCGAGAAGCGGGACGTGTCACTCGTGCCCGCATCAACACCGATGACGACGTGGATGACCCACAGGCACTGCCTAGGGCCAGCGAAAAGTTCATCACTATGGCGACATTGATTCGGGCCATGCCCGAGCCATCGGCGCCCGAGGGACGCAACCTGCACCGCGAGGTGCAGGCCCTCATCGAGCAAGCCGCCGTGCAGCAAGCCGAGAGCTCTGCATCCGCATGTGCCACCAGTCCAGTGCTAGAACTGGTGGCGGTGCTCAGGACTAGGAGGAATCGGTCCACACCCTACACGGGGGTGCGGCGGGCCAGCCGGCAAACCAGGGCAAGAAGCCTGTTAGGGAGCGGATCCTTGATACACGCGGCAAAGCCAACGATGGTGATGCCCGCAACGTCCTGAACAAGAAGAAGCAGGATGCCCGACGGCTCACGGCTACCACCCGCGACGTGGTGGCCGCTACGGCAGCTGGGAGGATAGGACCCCGTCGCCGGAGCCCCTGGGAACCCGTGTGTTCAGCCGGGAGATCCGCGCGGCCGCAATCCCCCCGCGCTTCCGACAGCCCACAACTGTCACCAAGTACTCGGGGGAGACGGACCCCCGGGTATGGCTCAACGACTAACGCATGGCCTGCCAGCTGGTGCGCGCGGCCGCAATCCTGTGCGTCGGTGAATCCCAGGTCGTACATGCCTTCCTCGAGTGCACGACTTGCCGGGACCTGGTGCGCGAGTTGTGGCGAAACCCTCCTGAAAGCGTCAATGAGCTGTTCGACATTGCCACCAGCTTCGCCTATGGAGAAGAGGTAGTTGGTGCGATCTTCGACGACAAGAAGGGCAAGCGTGCAGAGAATGCGCCTGTGGAGGGCAGCAAACCCAAGGACTCAGGGAAGAAGCAGAAGTGTGGCAAGAAAGGCAAGAAGCCCCATCATGCCACACGCTCGCAGGAGCACATCAAGGACTCCGATGAGGTCCACGCAATCAATCCCGCCCGCAAGGGCCCTCGAGGACCCCCACGAGGGCCTAGCATGTTCGATGACATGCTGAAGAAGCCCTTCCCGTACGACAAGACCCCGGTCGCCCACACCCACAAGTAATGCGACATGCTCAAGAAGTACTACAGCCGAGTCGCCGCGAAGGACGACAACGCCAAGAAGGACGTGGGCGACGGGGGTGATGATGGTTTCCCCAAGGTGGAGAACGTTTTCCTCATCTTCGGGGGGTCGACGGTGGACATGATGTCCCTGCAATGCAAGCGTGAGCGACATGAGGTCCTTACCGCCCACAAGGCTGTGCCGTCCTTCCTCAACTAGTCGGAGGAGACCATCTCCTTCAGCCGCGAAGACCACCCGAACCACATCCCGAACCCAGGGCAGTACCCGCTTGTTGTCGACCCTATCATCAGCAATTCGCGGTTCTCCAAGGTGCTCATGGACGGAGGTAGCAGCCTCAACATCTTGTACTTCTCCACCTTGGAGCTCTTGGGGATCGGCTTGGACAAGCTGCGGCCTAGCAAGTCGCCGTTTCACGGCGCTGCACCGGGCAAGCGAGTTTAACCCCTCGGGCAGATCGACCTGCCCGTTTGCTTCAGCACGCCGGACAACTTCCGCAAGGAGATACTCACCTTCGAGGTGGTGGGGTTTTGGGAGCATACCATGCCATCCTTGGACGCCCGTGCTACGCCAAATTCATGCCGGTCCCGAACTACACTTACCTCAAGATTAAGCATGTGGTTTTTGGAGTTTATTGTTTACGCAGGAAATCAACGTTAAAGAGGAGACTTTCGAGATAAGTTCATCAAGCACTTTATGAGAAGAGCATGAAGCCCATCACAAGTCAAGACATGAAGTGAACACGACTCCAAATGACCCAAGGACCAAAGCATCAACACGTAAAACTCCGGGGACTAGGAGGTTTACCAACGAGATCAACTCAGCCCGAGAGATATTCTCGCAGCCCAGAACAGCATGATCTTTCGGTGCAGATTCGGAGACTTAAACGGCCTCTAATGGCAAAAGTTTGACTACCAAAGTTGTGGGTCTCAACGATTGCTTCGATTTGGACATATGGAAGGCCCAATTCGGGTCAAGGAGCTAGCAGATATGGCCCCCGAAATGCCAGCTGCGCAGACAAGTCCGAAATCAGATAGATTAACTTCCAAGGCTGTTTTGGGGATCCTATCTTCGTTTCCAAGGAAAGCAATGAATACCAAAGTTGAAGATAATTTCGTGGCACACAACTGGGACACCAAATTTGCATTATTTAGAGTCCGGACATGGGAGATATGGTGCCGGCAACGAAGGGCTGCGAATCAGAAAAATATGGACGAGGCTGAGTTTATGGAAACCAAGTTCACTTCTCTCCCAAGGAAGATCTCATGCAAGACAAGGTGGAGCACGCCCCAAGGCTCCCCAAGGGTATAAATCAACCCCCTAGGGGCCCCAAGATGGTTACCCATTCACATCCATTCACAACCGAAGGAAGCCGTTGCCGCCGTGAGTCCTCGACGTTGCCTAGGAGATGGCTTAGGCTAGACCCAAGCCGCCATGGTTGGCCCTGCGTGGTGAAGCCATGGTGGAGTTCCGGAGCCATGCCTTGGATTCATCAAGGCATATGTACTTTTGACGGTGATATCAATCAAATCTTGTCTCTACTTTTCATCTACTTTGATGCATGGCTTCTCTCATTCATGTGTGTAGCTAGCATATGACCTTACTAGGAATAGATCTAATCTATGTCTTGCGGATACATCAAAGTGGTGCACGGACTTACAAGTAGTCGTTTGGTGTTGATTACCTTGCGTAGTGACAGTACGATATAGGGAAAGCACCGAACGAACGTGCAATGGATATCTCCTTATCATGGTATGAGCTTTAGGTTAGTTTATCACTTTGGCCGGAGTTGCAACTAGGAGACGGTAGGCTCCTGCTACCCTTTTGTCATGTTACCTTTTGGCTATCGAATGTGATCCATACATCCACCCAAGCTTGTATGTTAAACCCTTTTGCAATCTATGCTTCGTGTAGGGTTAGACCAGTAGGTTAGATGGAGAACCCTAGGATTTTGCTTCCAATCCTTGAATTGACAAACCTTGGGGACCCTCTTTGGTGAAAAAGGCACCAAGTCACCCGTACGCTTGTGGTGAACTTTAACACGGTTTTGAACCGTCAACAAGCCCTTTTTCTGACGCTGTTGCCGGGGATTGGAACTCGAACCCTTTGGTTATCTATCTATCTTTTTGACTAACCTTAATTTTTATTATTGCATATACGCTTGTTTTCTTGTTTGTGTTCTTGAAAGTAGGTGAAAAGTGCAAACGTTCGACGAGTTCTCTACACCCGCACTTCAATAACAACAAGATTCACTTCTTACAACGCGAAGATTCGCTCTTTAGCGGTAGGTGCTAACTTTTGTTAGTAGCCCATCATCCGCTATCGAGTCCACACCATACACGAGCAATGTTAAACAAGGTACACCATTGTGTCAATTAATTTTTAATACTAATGTTTTGTGGAGATTTGTTTGTTCAAGCAATAGGTAATGGAAGCGATCACGATGCCCCCAAGACCAAAAGATCAAGCTCGTCAACATCTTCAAAGCTACTGTTCACAATAATTTTTGCACAATTTCAGAGAAGAAACAACATAATATCTTTGGATATTTAGAAGCCCCACGAAGTTACCCTTTGAACGAATCAAGAATCAAGCCAATGGGAGGTTCCTACAAGCGGATATGACCGAATCACCGAAGGTTGCACGTTCTGAATTTTCTGGACAGCATGCAAGAGCTGAGATAAAACGGTCATAACTCCCTCGTTTGGACTCCGATTGAGATGAATGAGTACTCATTGGAAAGGTAATTTCATACACTTTTCAATAGAATTATATTCTGGTATATATTTTGTTATGTACACAGGGGAAAATCTACGAAGAAGAGGCAGCAGCAACGTGATGAGAACAAGATAGTGGAGATGAAGACGACGACAACGATAAGGAGCTTGGGCAATGCTTCCATTAGACCATACATGGTGGAATTTAGAAGCTTGGAATAAAACAAAGACCCCTTGGAGCATTGGCAAGTGAAGGCACAAGTTGGCAACATCCGACGCAAGGAGATGTTTGGAGCAAACCATGATGTATTACACATAAAGGACAACATCTGACGGCACAGGCACTTGGGGTTCTCACACGGAGGATCATGAAGCTACATGAAGATATTCAAGATGTGTGAGCCCACAAGTGAAGAAGAGTGATCCTACACAAGGCAACCTTGATGATGTGTGGCATGAAGGAAGAAAATGAGAAAAGTCTATACGAGCCACCTCCGATCATCAAGGATGGTTCGCTTTCAACTTCGAAGGACCCCTCACGACGAGAAGCTCAAAGGCTAAGGCACATATAAAACTCTCAAGATACTTTTGTGATGATAACATTCCTTTGATATAGTCATGCTCATCCAATAGTATGATTCGATCCTATGCCTTGTTCCTTATGATCATGATAGGCTAGAATTTCTTGAGAATGATGAAGAGGTTATGTTGTGCTTAGACTTTGTTAATTCTTTGCCTAATGAACCTATGCCTAATGAGAGCCTTAGCACTAAGAAATAAACTTATGCTGCATTTAATCACAACTTGTTTTGTTAATCCTATTTAAATTGTGGTTATGTATGCATTTGTTTGCATTACACTTTGCAAAACTTCGACTTGCTTTGTGCTCGGTCAAGCTTGTGACCTTAAAAGAGCATATGCTGGGAGAAAACCCGAGTTTCACTAACCATGCAGGTCATGAAACTTGAATCGAGAGGAGAGAAGTCATGCCTCTAGGAGTTGCAAACCCGAGCATTGCCTCCCCCAAACCTTGTGAGCCGATGTTGCTGTTCTCATCAAATTTTGAGCACCTGGTAAGACATTTACAAGAAGGAAAAAATTGAGAATCAGAAGCTCCATCAAGTGCCGATTCCAACGCCACGAAGATCGACGAATTTGAAGACCCGTATGAGGAGATATGGCAAAAACATCGGGCGCTGCGCAGTCTGAAATCACCTTGGACAGATTGCTGTGTCGGAGTAAAACGGGCATAACTCACTTGATCGGAGTCCGTTGGGAGTGAATAAACACTTGATGGAAAGACAATTTCATACGCTATGCATAGGATAAGTTGTTTGCTACATTTTCTGATCTGGACAGACAGGTAAAATTCGTGAAGGAGAAGCAGCGACGAAGAGCAAAAGAGAAGGAGGGATGATGATGCAAGAGATGATCGGGCAAGCCTCTCATCAAGCATGAATGATCATGTCAAGCATGAAGAGTGAATCAAAGCTGCATGAGCACCTTCAAATCATGCGTGAAGGATCATGGCTTCGCGACCACGAGAAGATACGTAAGAAAGTTGAGCTCTATGACTTTAAATGAAGCGCTTTGCGGGAGGCAGCCCATTTTCTTTTATTTATGTATAATATGACCGTCTACATTGTGCTCTTAAAACTAAACCATCAAGTAACATTGTACCATTACTCTAATAAATACCACAATATCATGTTATTTGATCTTGAAAAACTTGTAGACCCTTTTTGTGTGCCTATTAGTGTTTAGAGAGTTTTTTTCTTTTTTTAGGGACAAATATCAAGTTGGCACCATCCTTTGACTCTAAACTTGTGCTTAGTTAATTTAGGCTAACTTTTGCTTTTATTTTTAGACCACCACCTTATCATGTCATTTTGTTCATTCACATTGCATTGCATTGCATTGCATTGCATGTTTTTGTTTTGGTCTAACTTTTTGTCCAACCAACCTAAGCCTTCCTATAGCCCCCACCAAGAACCCGTAGCCAACAAGGGTAGGGTTGACTTGTGTTAATTGGATTGCACCATTCCGGTTGGTCAAGCCCACCTTTATCCCTTGTTCTAACTAAAAACTTTGACTAGCCCTCCTATGAGAAAACCTGTCACACCTTTAGCCATCCTAAAACCATAGGTTTGTTTTTCGTTAAAAGACTCTTAGCACAACCTTAGATAGAATTTCTATACTTGACTTCCTCTCCTCAAAATTCTTGTTGAGCCAAAAATATAGGATATCATTAACCTACCCTTAAACCTTGTTAATCTAGTTGTCAAACTTTGCTAACATTTGTTTGTACTAACTCTTTGCATTTGCATTATGCATCCACCTCTTTGTCATCTTCCTCTTAATGTTGGCTTGGTCTTCGTGAAACTTTATGATGAATGCTATCTTGTTTATGTTAAATGCTTGGTACGGCATTTTCCCTTGCGATCTTGTGTAAACGTGGTGTTTAGACATGATTGGAGACCACTATCATTCAATTTTATATACCTTTCTATCATGTTGCATTGGTTGGTTTATAAACTTAGCAATGCGCCCTACTTATCTTACACTATAAGGAATTGTTAATCTTGGGATAAGCATGGTGTTTTGACCTTGGCTAACAAATCTTTATGACGATGGAGAAGTTTGGCAACCACTTTGTAAGCATGGAGCTTAGAATTTGGCGTAAACATTGTTTTGTTTTTATACCATCCTCTTATTTGCATGCACCCTTGCACACACGTACACCCATTAGGTCATTAATTTTTTTCACTAGATTAACTATGCCACAAGTTAAGATCTTAGGGGTGTCTTTGGTTTGTTGGCATGTGGTGAGTATTCCCGACCGTCACCTCGGGGATACTTTTGTGCTTTAGAGTTGTTTTGCAAGCATAGCAATCACTCCCATGAGTTCGTAATAAAAGCTGAAATCAAGATTGTCAACATCTCCAAGAAGGAGGTGAACACGAGTTGGGAAACGATTGGGACCAAGGCTTGCGACAAAGGGAGGACATTGAAGGACAATCAAAGCAACAAAAGTGAAGAGTACAATAATCTCCACACGTGGTGGTTGGTCTTCAAGAATTACAAGATGGTTCATATTCTTCCATGCCTAGCAACATGCTAAGCATGGGGGGGGACTTGGTGGACATAAAAAGACCACATGGAGTACAAAGATCACGGTTGCCACGGGATGCTAATTTTCTTCTTCCATGCTAAGCACAATGCTTAAGGATAGGGGAGTGTGCACTACACTACACGCATCAAAGGACGGTAACAATTCCTCAACCCTCCTTTTGTCCATGTTTTTCTATATGTCTATCAATATTTATATGCCTTCAACCATAGACAACATGCAACTATTGTATATCTCTCTACATAATAACATGGCTACTAGGAGTACAACCTAGATTGATTTTTGTTTTCAATAAATGGTAACCACCTTTACCTCGTGCTCACCACGATGATATCTTGTATGCTCTCGCTTATGGATATATGATGATCATTGCCACTTTGCTCATTCTTGTGCTTGGTTTGTGTATGATTAAGCTAGTGCTCTCTTTAATATGATCTGAAAATTAAATTAATGCTAGCATAATCTTTTGTGGAAGTTATGATAACTTGAGACCCATAATATTTTTCGTTGCTCTCATTTTTGAATGAATCAAAGATCATTTATTTTTGTTCTTAAAAGATATGCTAACCTTGTCTTTGATACCACTTGAATTTTGCTCAACCTATCCAAAGCCTTATATTCATTGAGTGCAAAAACCTTAGTATACAAGATTTATTTTTGGGTGCATTGACTCAAGGCTTGATTTCTCTGGCTCAAGACTAAGAAGCTGGTCATTTCGTTTTTGCGTATCTATCTTTATACTAGCCTTTCTATCCATGCATTATGAGTTCTCACATCGGGAATTTTGCAAACCTCGTCGGATATCCACCCACAAACCCAAAATATTTTTTTGTGTATACCTCCTTGACCACAACCCAAAACTTTGAGTATGGATGAATATTTCGAAGAAGATTACAAGGAAGGTGCTATCAAGTGGAGCAAGATTTTGGGAGACCTCCATAAAAGGACCCCTAGAAGGTTTCAAGTATCTCTCTTCATGAAAATACGAGAATTTCAGCACTTACTTTGGCACAATCATCACCTCTTTTGATGAGGACATGACACCCATGCATACGACCATGATTGGTGCATGGAATGGAGTAGAAGAAGTCTAGCAAGGGTGTCCAAGTCGAAGAGGAGGTAGGAGGCTAATCCGGTTCGAGTCCCCAAGGTGGAGGCCCAAAGCAATTCAAGTTCGAGCCCAGTTCGGAGTCCAGGAGCAGCGTGCAATAAAACAGACGCCCAGGTCGCATACGAAGTCGGATTTGGATATTCTTTATATGGTTGGAAGCACAATTTCATAGAGCTTCCAATGGCATCAGTCTCATGTCCAAATTCGTCCAGAGTCGACGGGAATCGCCGAAATAAGTTGACGTCTAGAATCTGCTAAGGTGCTGTGTCGCTAGTTTGTTGGGCCTTAGGCCCAGGTTGTGGGCGCCCCACCCTAGGTCGCCCCAAACCCTAGGACGCCCCTTCTCATATACTCAGTAGCTGCTGCCTTAGAAACTTGAGTTTTGTTTTACATCTAGCTTTAGCTACACCAGACCACGCACAAATACGTGTTGTCCTTTGTGATTCAGAACTCCACCTTCGAGTGATATTAAGATTGCTCACCTCAATTTCTTGTTCGTTCGTCGATTACGCACAGGAATTGATCTTTGTGATCAGGCCGATCTTGCTTCAACAAGGTCAGTAACCACAGGGAGTTGGTTCAGTGATTGCATGGCGCTTCGGGCTTGCTCGTCGTAGTCGGATCGTGAGGGTCATCTCTCGGCGAAATCGGATTTATCTCCACTCACCGAAAGATCAGGCACTCCGTCTCTATCATCTTTGCTCGGGGACGAGCAACGTCTAAGCATGAGGGGTTGCCAAGGAAGTACTAGTGTAGTCTAGAGTTCAAGGGGAGTAAAAAAACAATAAGAAGAAAAAAAAGAGAAAAGTGATTAAAACAATATAGATGAAAAAGTATGATGAGAAAAGGAAGAAAAAAAAGTGAAGAAAAAAATATAATAAAGCTCCCCGATTCTCTAGCTATATTTGGAGATTTCAAAAGTATTTCAAGATCCAGACCCATACTCATCTTTCCAATCATGTGCAATCCGATAACGAGGACTTTGTTTGTGCCTCGGGATCACTCTTTGTCATTTGCACATGTCCACCTATCTTAAAAGTGTGTGTTTTTCTCTCCCCTCTACACCGAACATTATTTTCCAATGACCTTTTTGACGAGTCTTTGTAAGTCCATGAGAAGCTTGTCTTGTTTTGATAATATCTCAACTATAATATCTTGGTAGGACTAAACTTCCCCATAGCTCCATATAAAGCCTTCCACCAAATATTTGAGAGAGGAAAGGAGTAGAACAAGTAGGCTTGAGAGACAAGATGAGATGAGAGTTCATGAGCAAGATGCAAGGAGGTTTATTATGGATCTTGGTAAAGAAAATTTTCTTCATCCCGCTCTTTATTTTCAAAATTTCTGAGATTTGTTTAAAATTTGAGAGCATGATTAATTACTTGTGGAAAGAGCTTAAATGATATCTACCCTCCATAGAGATGAAATCTAGCTACATTATGGAACTTTAACAAATATAAACTTTGAGAGCATTATGTTTTGTCATATATGATCAAATGCAGTGTATGAACATTGAAAGGCAATACTGACATCCATTAAAGACTTACTCGAGGACGAGCAAGGTTTAAGCATGGGGGTATGTTGACGGTCGATTTCCGTCAACCAAGAGCACTTGTTACACTTTGGCTTGAGCTTTGAATTATAACTAACCGGCCACTAGGCATACTAATGATGTAACAAGTTCACACTTGTATGTGGTTTTTGAAGTTTATTGTTTACACAGGAAATCAACGTTAAAGAGGAGACTTTCGAGATCAGTTCATCAAGCACTTTATGAGAAGATCATGAAGACCATCACAAGTCAAGACATGAAGTGAACACGACTCCAAATGACCCAAGGACCGAAGCATCAACAAATAAAACTCCGGGGACTAGGAGGTTTACCAACAAGATCAACTCAGCCCGAGAGATATTCTCGCAGCCCAGAACAGCATGGTCTTTCGGTGCATATTCGGAGACTTAAACGGCCTCTAATGGCAAAAGTTTGACTACCAAAGTTGTGGGTCTTGACGATAGTTTCGATTTGGACATATGGAAGGCCCAATTAGGGTCAAGCAGCTAGGAGATATGGCCCCCGAAATGCCAGCTGCGCAGACAAGTCTGACATCAAACAGATTATCTTCCAAGGCTGTTTTGGGGATCTTATCTTCATTTCCGAGGAAAGCAATGATTATCAAAGTTGAAGATAATTTCGTGGCACACAACCGGGACACCAAATTTGCATTATTTGGAGTCCGGACGTGGGAGATATGGTGCCGGCAAGGAAGGGCTGCGAATCAGGAAAATATGGACGAGACTGAGTTTATGGAAACCAAGTTCGCTTCTCTTCCAAGGAAGATCTCGTGCAAGACAAGGTGGAGCACGCCCCAAGGCTCCTCAAGGGTATAAATCAACCCCCTAGGCGCCCCAAGATGGTTACCTATTCACATCCATCCATCAGAGAGCCGCCGAATTGAGGAATACACACCGAAGGAAGCCGTTGCCGCTGTGAGTCCTTGACGTTGCCTAGGAGATGTCTTAGGCTAGACCCTAGCCGCCATGGTTGGCCCTGCGTGGTGAAGCCATGGTGGAGTTCCAGAGCCATGCCTTGGATTCATCAAGGCACATGTACTTTTGACGGTGGTATCAATCTAATCTTGTCTCTACTTTTGATCTACTTTGATGCATGTCTTCTCTCATTCATGTGTGTAGCTAGCATATGACCTTAGTAGGAATAGATCTAATCTTTGTCTTGCGAATACATCGAAGTGGTGAACGGACATACAAGTAGTCGTTTGGTGTTGATTACCTTGCATAGTGACAGTACGATATAGGGAAAGCACCGAACGAACGTGCAATGGATATCTCCTTATCATGGTATGAGCTTTAGGTTAGTTTATCACTTTGGCCGGAGTTGCAACTAGGAGACGGTAGGCTCGTGCTACCCTTTTGTCATGATACCTTTTGGCTATCAAATGTGATCCATACATCCACCCAAGCTTGTATGTTAAACCCTTATGCAATCTATGCTTCGTGTAGGGTTAGACCGGTAGGTTAGATGGAGAACCCTAGGAGTTTGCTTCCGATCCTTGGATTGACAAACCTTGGAGACCCTCCTTGTTGAAAAAGGCACCAAGTCACACGTACGGTTGCGGTGAACTTCAACACAGTTTTGAACCGTCAACACCTACGCTAAGTTTGTTCATGAACACAAACTTCCCTGCCAAAATTCCTCTAGGGCACGAGGAAAACGTGATGGCATACAAAACAAACTTGCAAATAAATTTGTGCATTCAATACCAAATTGTTTGTTAAAAAAAGGCACTTGGCCAACTTCCTAATACAAACTACGAGCCTCGGAGCCCAGCTTTTCATGGGGCATGAGGGCTCGGGGTAGCGGCGGCTTCGCCTTCATCTGCGTCGGGGAAAAGGTTATCCTCGAATAGGTCGGCAAGCGCTGCAGCAGGGTCTCCGACGGCCGCGTCTGCTTGATTGATGGCGTTGAGCGTGGCGTCGTCATCGAGCCCATCGGCGAGGATGTAGCCAGTCTGCAATGCGTCGAAATCGATGAGATAATGAGTGGACACCAAGCCTAGGGTTTACTGGACACCAAGTCGAAGGGTGCCTCTTAAGCGCTCGACGACACGGCCGTCCAGAGACCTCAGGCGACTCGCCACCGAGCTGCCAGACGACGGGCCCTCGGCCCCCTCAACCTCCCTGCACGCAGCAAGGGCAGCATCCTCCAGATCTTGGAGCTCCTCCTGAGCCTTTATGTAGGAGATCTCGAGGGCCTCCATCTGCCCCGATGAGTCCGTCAACTCCTTCTGCAACCCTGCAACATGAAAGCAAACATCAAGACGAGCCTCGATGAACCCAAGAAAATCCAAAGTGCTGAGGGCTGTAACTTACCCTCGGTCCGCCTTTTCTCCTCCTCGAGGTCAGCCCGCACGACACCGGCCTCTTGATGCGGCTCCAGGATCGAGGCGTCCTTCTCTCTGAGGATGGACTGTAGGGCCTCGACGCTGCAGCTCTCTCTCACCAGAGCCCCGGTGAGCTGCTCGACCGCCACTTGCCGGATCTGGAGCTGAGAGTTCGCCGCCGCGACAAACGCGTCCCGCTGCTGGAGCGTGGACCTTGCTCCCACGAGCGTTGTGTGCTCGAGCTGGAGCTGAGTCTGCGCCTCCTCACATGCCGTGCACTCCTGCTGGAGCTGGCCCTCGACCGCCGTCAATGCGTTGCCCTTCTCCTTGAGGGCGGCGCCCAGCTGCTCGGCCTCCTGGGCCTTCTGCTCGACCTGGGTCTACTGGGCCCGCGCTTCCTCGAGCGCCTTGCACTCCCGCTCCAGCTGAGCCTCCACCTCGGCGATGGCCGTGTCTTTCAGCGCTAGCTGGGACTTGACCTCGTTGAGCGCCGCGCGCTCCCGCTGGAGCTCCCCCTCCATCGCGGTCCGCGCCTCCTCCTTCCTCTGCAATGCGGCGCCGAGCTGCTCGGCCTCCTTGGCCTTTTACTCTGCCGCGGCCCGATGGGTGTCGCGGTCCTGCTCCGTGCAGAGCCGAGCGTTCTCGCGCGTGAGAGCGCCTGCCTGCAGCTCCTCCACTTAGGAGCGAAGACGGAGCCCTCCAGGCCTAGATGGGTGTTCGCCTGCTCAACCCGCTTGAGGTGGGCGTACATGTCAGCGATATAGGAGACCTTGTCCCCCGCCTGCATCCGCAGTTGCTGCTGAAAAGGAAAAAGAACTTGGATGAAGCACGAGCAAGAACGAAGAAAGGGAAACAATGCAAACACGAACACACATACCTGGTAAATCTATGATGCCTTGTTGGTGTGGAGCGTGAAGGCATGGTGGAGCGCGTTCTGCATGGAGACGCCAACTTAGCGGAACTCCTACCACAAGTTTTTCTCCACCTCCGCGTCCCACACCAGCTTGTCTGGGACCCCGGGCTGATCGAGCCCCAGGCCCCACTTGTCAAGACCTTCAGGGGTTGCGAGCTGGCACGACGAAGACCCGCTGGCCCCCTGCTCCACCTCGGCGCCGACCGCCGGAGCCAGCAGCACCACCTAGCCACCGAGCCGCATCTGCGGCGCTTCGGATGAGAACCCAAGCGCCGCCTCCTCCCACTGATGGGCGTCACCGCCACCCACCGTCGGGGCCACGTCCCTGACACGGGTCAAGTCCGCCTGATCGATAGCACCCGCCGTTGGCGGGGTCGCTCCACCACACCGGTTCGAGGGGCCGCCCCCCTCGAATGGCCTCTGGCCTCCATGCTAGCGGCATGGGCCTTCTCCCTCCCCTGCACGGCTCCTCGTTCTCTCGCCGCTTGTAGGGTCGCTGCGACCACCGCCACCGATCGTGGCACCCTCGCCGAGCGGGGTCCCGTTGTACACGGCGCGTCGTGCGCCCCCGCCTTAAGCGCCTTGGTGGGCGCGAGCGTGGGGACAATGGGTAAGCCCGTGCGGCTGACAGAAAAGGAAGAGGGACATCAAAAACCCGTGAAACGAAAATCAACACGTGACTTACCGTTGGGCCGACGCCTGCCGTTTGCGCTTCTTCGAGGAGCTCGGGGGCAGCGCACCCCCCGAGCCGGGCGTGCCCCTCGAAGACCCGCCTCCAACAAGAGACACCGCACCCACCGTGGAGGCGGGCGCAACGCGAACCCGAGCCGTCGAGGGCGCGGACTCGACAATAACTTCCTTGCCCTTCACCGCTGGGGCCAAGGGCATCTCTTCCTCTTCCTCCCTGACAGGCAGCTCCTCGCGGTCGCTGCTGTCGGTCGCCGTATTTTCCGGAGTCGTCCGGGGGAGAGACCCGCCTTCTCCCGCTGCGTGTACTCTAGATTGTATGCATCCAGCCTCTCCTCCTCCTCTTCCTCCTCGCCTTCTCTGCATCCGCCCTCGCCTTTTCTTCTTGCTGTCGAGCGTCGTGGGCCGCGCAATTGGGCGTAGGGGGATCCGACACGTAGGCGCCCTTGCGGGTTAATCCCTGTCACCACAACGATTGTCAGAACTGGCAATTAGAACTAAATCAATCCAAAATCAGCGGGGCGAGGGGCAACCCCTTACCAACGAAAAGTAGCCCTCTTCGGGGCGCATCTTTAATGACCATAGGTCGTCGTCCTTGTCGCACAGCACCTTCCTGGTGTCCACAGCGCGCCTTGCCCTCACAGCCGCGTACGTCGGGGGGAGTGGCTCGGCCAACAACTGCAAGCACGCCAGCGCCGCAGGATCCGCGCTCTCCGTCATCGCGTAGATGGGGAGCGCCCTCTCCATGAGAGGGATCACCCACCGCTGGTGGAAATGTGCGATGACGGCCGCCGTGGTCAACCTTGCTTGCACTAGTGCACACAGGGTGTTGATGTAGGGGTCGAGCTTGTCCCACGTCCCCGGGCTGGACAACTTGTATGACCAGCTATTCGGGCGCTCCGTCAGCACCTTCCTGGTGTACGTCGGGAGCCTGGTGCCGTCATTGCGCAAATAGAACTAGCCCTTCTCCCAATCGGTGTTGTTCGATGTCATGGTGCAGGACAGGTACAAGTCCTTCCTCCCTTTGCGCACCGCGAACGTGAGACCGCCGGCGCGTACCCTTCACCCCACTGGAGACCGTGTGGAGCTCACCCCGGAAGAGGTGAAGCCACAGGTCCCAACTCGCATGGACCCCCAAGAATCCCTCACAGACGGCAACAAAGGCAGCCGCATGCGAGATGGTGTTGGGGGCAAAGTTGTGGAGCTCCGCCCCGTAGTGGAAGCACAGGCCCCGCATGAACTTGCACGCCGGGGCGTGGAATCCCCACTCGTGCAGGAGTGCGAAGCTCACCACGTACCCCTCCGGGGGGCTCGGCTCCCGATATGTCAGTGGTGGCACGATCCATTCTAGCTTCGCCTGGTCGGTGAACTTGGACAACTGCCTGCTGGCAACAAGCCCCAGCAGGGAGTGCTCGGTCACGATCGATGCGCTCCACGGCACAGCCTCGCCAATTTGAACCATGGCTGAGATGAACGGGGGAAGACGAAAGCAAGAGCGGCGATGGCGGATGGCGAAGGTAAATTTTCCCCCATGCGCTTCCTATTTGATATAGAGTAGGGAGGGAACCGAGTGGCTGAGGGCGCGGTGTACAACTGCAGTAAATGCAGTGGGTGCCACCCGTCGCTGACAGCGGGGCACCAACGCCCCGAAACTAGCACACACGTGCGCGACAGCCATTATTACGGCACGGTAAAACAGCGAATACTGCGGTGTGTCACTTCAAAACTGCCCGCCACCTGCGCCACCTCGCCTGGAAAGGTGCGCCCACTCCGTCCATTAAATGCCATGATGGCCACGACCACTCGCGCGTGGCCACGATTCGGTCCACGACCGGAGACCAAACGTCGAGAGTTCCTTCCAAAGGAAGGTAACCCCCTCAAATCCTACTGATCAGGGGCTTGAGGCCTGGACCCTCGAAAGGGTTCGACGGGCGCCCCTGATCGAGGGGGGTCGGGAACGCCCCCAGACGCACTTGCTCGAGCTTTCCCTCGAAGGCGACGTTTGACAGGCATTCTGCGCCTCCCCTCCAAATCCTTACAGATCAGTGGCTCGAGGGCCGGCCCGCTGAGGGTACGGTAGTGCCACAGATGTACCTCTTAGCGAGGCTATTATTGATCAGTGGTATGAAGCCTGGCCCAACGAGGGTTTGACAGGTGCCACAGATGCACAAAGACGGGGGCGCACGACGCTCGCTGCAAGGCCCTACTGATCAGAGATTCGAGACCTGACCTGCGGAAGGTTTGAACAGGCGTCTCAGATCAACAGAGTCAGGGACGACCAGGGCGTGCGCGATCTAGCCTATCCCCGAACGCAAAGTTCGGGGGCGCCCCATAGTTCATGTTCAAGGCCAGACCAAGGTAGCTAGTTGAGGGATCCCATCGAGGGAGAACTTCCGCGCCCTCGGCCCCTATCGAACGGGACCAAGCCCTACCTAGCAAACCGTTGTGAGCGCTCTCATGGACGTGTCTCCGGACCACGAGTCGATCCTTATGGAACGAGGCACGGACGTCCACTTGAACCACCCATTAACAGCTCAATGAGGCGTCCGTGACTCGCGGCCCGCTCGAGGGAACATGGATCGCCTCACCCCTCCTCCCTGCGGAAGGGCAACGAGGGTCGTAACTCAAAGCCAAGGACTCCCCCTGATCGTCCCTACCTGGGCTAGGGCTCGGGGGCTCCTTGCATTTTGGCCACACCCTCTGAACACATCACATGGTTGTAAAGACCCGTGGAGGCTCGACCCCCCAAAAAACAATGAGCAAACCCTCCAAAGCTTGCTCTGGACGAGGTCAACGCTGCTCCACCACGTAGATCGCCGATGCCAGTTGAAACATCGCCGAGGCCAGCTGGAACAAATGCAAACGTGCCCATCACTCAAACGTTTATAAAACCTTGCATGAGTGCACGTACTCCTCTAAGGCTTTAGGGGCTACACCCGCGGGTGCGCTAGCGCGCCCCCACGGAGAACCCATATATGATCAAAGGAGAAAATCCCACACAGAGCACCCGAGGACGTCACCTCGAGACCACCAGCCTTTGCGGAACTAGTCTCCATTTCCAGCAAAGACTCGGGGGCTACTGTCGGGGATGGTCATAAGGGGTCCCCAAACTAAGGGGATAATCACGCTCTCAAAACGCAAACTACTCCTAAAACTTCCACAAACAAACAGGGGACAAAACACATGCGAGGCCCAAGGCCTGCTACGGCCCAGCAACCGCTCGGGCCCAGCCATCAAGGGCGCTCGCCCGCGCGCCCCATCTCTGCCTCGCTCGAGGGTCACGAGCCCCTCAAACAGATCTCCACCTCGCTTGAGGGACCCAGCGCCCCTCGAGCAAATCTCTGTCTCGCTCGAGGCTGCCCCTCGACCGACGGCGCCTCGCCTGTTCCACCCGACAAGACCAATAAATGACCTGAGCTGCGGGTGCCAAAGTCAAAAGGCAAGATCACCTCCCACGCCACGCGACTGACATCGCCTGGGGCAATGCACGTCTGACCCCGTCACTATGCGGACGAACCCCGTTACTGTGCAGCCATCCCTGACACTATGTAGGTACCGCACAGCCCTATGCGGACAGGCCGGCGTCATCCCACAGCACTGTGCTGCCAACTCCCATCCTCCTCCCACGGCGAGCCCCTCGAAAGGGCATGGGTGCACCCTCGAGGAGCGTACAGGTGGTGCCCAAGCGCACGTGCCGGGCGGCGCCGTGGCACAAATTACGCAGGGCACGTCTTCTCCACCATCCCTGACACTGTGCGGCCATCTCCGGTGTTGTGCAGCCATCCCCATCGCTGTGACGCCCTGTGCTGACAAGACATCACCACGCCGGCGCCTGTGCTGCCAGAGCCCTCCCCTGCGGCAAGACCCTCGAACAAGCATGGGCGCACCCCCGATCAGTGTACGGACAACGACCAAGCACGGACGCCGGTCAAGCCACCCCTCGAAGCTATTCCCCGGCAAGCACAGGAGCCGCCACGACGCCCGTGGAAGCCGAAGCTCGCCAACAACCCGCTCCAGGCACAAGGATTCGCAAGGACGACAGTCACACCTGTCATACTCTACGCCAGTACACCGCCACTGTGCACTTCACTATGCAACACGCTTGTAACTGCCTCCCCTTGGCCTATAAAAGGAGGAGGCAGACACCTAGCTACAGAGGTTGATACACTCATCTACATCCATTCACCCGCACACCACGCTCCACGATATTGGCACTTGCCTCAATCACCCTAGCAGGGACTTGGAGGATTCGCCTCCTCTCCCGCCTTGCTTGTAGCCCATCTCTACAAGCACCACGGTGCGAATTAATACAGTGTGCACGTACACTCTGCTGGACGTACGGCTCTGCGGTCGGAACCAGGATAAACCCATGTCTCCGTGTTAGCATTCGCACCAACCATCGAGAAGCATATCACAGCGTAACTTACTAGTTAGTGTCGGGACTAATCCGAACACTGACAGCTTGGAAAACAACTCATCTACGGTAAGCATCTCATAGTGATCTAACTCCAGAATGGCCTCGACTTTGGCGCCCCATATGGTACGGTCTAAAGAATCCAAGAGCTTCACAGCCCTGTCATGGTCATCGTACGGGAGCACGGTCACATTGGCCCTCATGTTGTTCACAATCGCGGTGAAGTGCTGAAACATGGAGTCAATGGACTCACCAGACATATGAGTGAAATTCTCATACTCCATCCAGTAAGTCGTGAACAAGCGAGCCTTCACCTGATTGTTCCCACCATGAGCTACCTTGAGCTTCTCCCAAATCTTACAAGCCAAATCCTCTGCACACATCCGATCGAATTCAGGCTTGCAAAGTGCGCGAAAAAGGTAATCGACCGCCTTGTTGTTGGCATCGTGTATATCTCTAGATCCTGGGCAAGGAAGTTTATGGGGTGGACATAAGAGGTGTTCTCCGTCACATCCCAGATTATCTGACCCTTGCTACGAAGAAAAGTAGACATACATCTCTGCCATACCTGGTAATCCTTCCCATCAAAGTGCGGAGGACCCGAACCCCATTCTTGGTATGCCATCTTTGGATCTTAGACTAGTTAGAATCATGAAGATCCGTAACCAGTTCTGATACCAATTAAAGGACCGCTTAGGTGACCAGAGTGGGGGCGAGTGAATGGGAGTCGATAAAAATTCTTCTCCGAAGAGATGAACTCGACTATGCCTCAAAATCACAACCACGGATTCCCACACAATCTTGCCAAGGTCATGTAGTCACAACGAACCTACCAACCCTAGGAATAAGCCCCTACTCAAACCAAAGCGGAAACCCAACTCAAGAAGAAAAGGACTTTGGCAATTTGTGAGGTGCCTGGCGGACTATCTGTAGTGACCGGGCGGACTGTCCGTGAGGAGGGCGCGGACCGTCCGCGGGTAGGGGGTGGACTGTCCGAAAATGCCTCCAGAACCTCTAGTAGTGCACCGAGAAAAACGGACCGTCTGTGGTGGACCCGCGAACCGTCTGCATCGACACGGACCGTCCGACACTCTAGTACGAACCGTCCGCGAACTCCTTGCAACCAAAACCACCCAACTCGACGGATCAAACAAAAGACACACAAGAACTCGCGATGAACACGAAGAATAGCTGGGCTGTCAGGCACCTCATGGACCGTCCGCACTAAGCCCACGGACCATCCACCAGGTGCGGAAACAGCAGCCATAGCCCGAGTTCTCCAAGGTCAACCCTTCCTTCCCTTTGCTCGATCTCTCAAATCAACCAAGGGATTGCTACCAAATCATAGAGGAAGATGAAGCGCCTCTAGGAGATGCTATCCCTACGAATTTGTAGCCTCTAATCCACTAAGACGAGAGGAATCGAGATTCTACCAAGCTCAACAAAAAGCCTAGGGTTCCAACCGAAATTCATGAATCGGAGGCCAAATCCGGCATTTGAGGAGTCAAGCTCAAGCACAAAGATGCACAAGGCATCTATTCATGATCTCCTAAAAGAAAACCGAATACAAACGCCACAGAATCGATGAATCAAGCCGCGCACGAAAATCCCACAAAAAGACTCGAAAAGACACAAAAATCACTCAAGCCAAGAGAAGGAAATCGACGCAACCATGAATGCTTCCATACAACCAGAGGTCAGATTCTCTACAAAATCATGAAGAAAATCTAGCCTAAATAGCAGGGAAATTAGGAAGTAGTCCAGATGGATGAGTTGCCATCCAACACTTAAGCTATATATATGAAGTCTCTCTGGGTGGGGCAAATGACCTAGCTACCCCTAGAACTCAAATGAAGATACACACCCCTCAGGGGCACTTTGGTCAAGATGTGGTATTTCTCATCGAACGGCCACGCCTTCGCCGCAGTCTGCGTCCTCCCGATGCAAGCCCCGCGATCCCACCGCATGTCCCCCGACATCGAAGCTTCTCGACGCGCTTGAATCCCGTCTCCACCCGCCGACCCTCCGGTCTTGGTTTTGTGGCTCAACCAAGTAACCCGACAGTTTTGTGGTGAACCGCCGCAAACCCCGCATGCAGACTCCGGCCGTGAGCCACTACCCTGCACCGGTTCATGTCCACGAGTTCGTCTTGCTTTTCTTGCTATCATGTGGCCCACACTTGATCCCGTTCGGCCACCGGGTCCATCAAGCCAAACCTACTTGTCTCTCCACTCCTCGGAGGCCCTGCAAGGCTAAGACCTTTCGCGCCCACTCTTCACCTGCACCAACGCAAATCAAGCAGCAACCTGCACCAGCAATACTCGGCCAAGAGTCAGTCCACACAACGTTGTCAATCACTCATCACACCAAGGAGCGACCATCCACCGGTGCTCGGACGCTCCGGTCCTCATGGAGCCAGAAGGATGAGTCAGACTCAGATTCCAGGGATAAGGTACATGATGAGCTCTCCTTCTTTCCTTCTTGTGTCAAGAGAATGAGGAGTTGGTCTCTTTGCTTGATAACCATGATGACATGCTTAGAGAGGCCAAGAAGATGAGGAAAGAGCTTAGGGCCTCGCTTGAAGATGCTAGGAATAGAGTAGTTGAGCTAGAAACACAGAACCTTGATGCCAAGCTTGAGATAGATTCGCTTAAGGCTAATCTTGTGGTTTCTGACGAGGTTGATTGTGGTGACTGCTCTGTTTTCCTAGCTGATTTGACTGCTATTAAGGAGAAGCATGCCTCCAAGTGTGAGGAACTAGATGTGCTTAGGGTTGAGCTAGCTGAGTTGCAGTCTAGACCTACTTAGCTTGGGGCATGCACTTCTTTTCCTGTTTTGCATGGAAAGCTTGCTGAGTCTCATTCTCGCATTGTTTCACTTGAGGCTAAATTGAAATCTCCTATTGCTACATCTTTCTCTACATGTTAATTGAATGTTGTGAAGAATTTGGAACTTGCACATTATGTTGATCGTCTGCATGATGAGAATGATGAGTTGAGAAAGTTGTTGGGTTGGTTGTCGGGTCAAGAGCCTCAGCTTGGTATCATGATTGCTGCTTTCAAGTGCTTTGATGGTCAGGCTCTTGGTGCTGACAAAGTTGGGGAGTGCAGTGGTGAGAGAGATGAGAAAATTGGAGAGATTCCAATTCCACCACAAACAACTCCCAAGAACACATTTCCACCCAAGCTCAATCATCTCAGAAACAAACTCAACACAACTCTAGATCCTCCAGTGTTTCCTCCCCAAACAAACAACTTCCAAAAACTGGTAAGATTTGTGAGTGCCAAGGGAGATGTGGATGGAGAGAAGAAGGGAGAGAAACCAAGAGAGAAGCTTTGTGAGGAACAAAAGCCTAAGCCAAGACCAGTCTGCTTCCATTGTGGATATTGTGGGAGGCATGGTCATAAGGAAGAGTTTTGCTTCAAGAGGAAGCGAGAAGAGAGAATGGCTAAGGAGTGGGCAAACAAGGATAGGTACCACCTTTCTCATGGTGTGCTTGAGTCTTGTATGCCACTACCTAGGGGAAAGGCCATTGTGCGTACAGTTCCAGGTTGGGGAGCTAAGAGTGCTTGGAGTGGAAGAGACCTTGCTGGCTGAATAAAACTAGTCTGACCAGTTCCAAATCTGGTCAGACCGGTTTGGGGTGTTCGTACAGCAAAACCGGCCAGACCGGTTCCAGAATCGGTCAGACCGGTTTGGAGGCAGTAGGGTGAGTAGTTTGCATTTCGTGCTCATGGACATGGTCGGTTCAGTTCCTTTGGTCGTGGTACAGGTGGTAGGTGTGTTGAGTCAAGTGATGGAGAGTTTGGTGGACCTTCTCCACCTCGTAGTCGATATGAATTTGGGAGAAGTCGTAGTTTTGAGTCTCAGAGGAGCTATAGTCCACGGTCTTTCTTTGATGACTTTTGTACTCCTCCAGTGAGATAGGAGTGGTCTTACCTTGGTGGTTCTAGTTTTGGTAGGAATGATAGGATGGATCGTGCTAACCCCACTTTGGAGCAGATGGCTCAGCACTGGTTTTACTCTTTTGGTACTAACCCTAGTGTTGAGTTGTTTGCTCACTCACATGCTCGTTTTTGAATTTCAAGTGGGAGGCTTGGAGAACGTTTGGCTCATCGACTCCGATTGCTCGAGGCATATGACTAGAGATCAGGGGTGGTTCTCCAGCTGTCGTACAGACATCCCAGGGCCCACTACATAGATGGGTACCAGGACCGACTACTGCGTGGGCCCCTGGGACAACTCGACTTGGGCTGCACAGCACCAGATGGCGTGAAGCACAAGGCATACGGAGGAGTAGTACTCGGTTAGGAATCTAGACATGCTCGGATCCATGTAGAGTACTCCTAGCCGTGTACGACTAGTACTCTCCCTACCAAACCAACTTGTAACCCTACCTCCCGGGATATATAAGGCGAGGTAGGGACCCCTATTCATCTATCCGCATCATCTTGTAAACACACCCAATCAATCCAGAGCTACGCAGCATACAGGACGTAGGGTTTTACGAACCTCGCGGCCCGAACCTGTCTAAATTGTGTGCCACGTGTCTCTCCTTCGAGTTCCCGATCTCGGTGAGGCCACAAACGTCTACCTTGGGTACTCCCCTTGGTAGGTTGCCGGATTAAAACACTGACAGCTGGCACGCCAGGTAGGGGCTCTCACCGAAGATCTCATGGCGAACTCGACGGCTTCAATCGTCATCAGGCCAATAGCCGCCTTCAATCGCGGTGACACCTTCGTATTCGGCTCCTGGGTCTGCACCGCCGACGGCGCCGGATCGTTTCGGTGCTACCTCACCATGACCCCGGACCGGGAGACTGTACTCGTGACGCTTCCCGAACCCATCACAGGTCAACTCGTCGAAAAATTCGACGAATTTTCGCTCTGCAACCAAGTCACCGACTTCGAGACTGGATCCACCGCCAACTCGAACTCGACGTAACCCTGGATCGAACCACGCGAGCTGGCTCCTGAGCCATCGTGCGGACAGATCCTCCCCCACTAGCACTTCCCCTACGGCTTCTGCAACTCCAGCAAAGCCTACACGGAAGCACTCACCTCGCGTAGAGCCGGCAAGGAGATTGCTTCCGAGTACTCCTCGGACTCCAACGCCGTCCCCGACTACAACTCGGACTCCTCCTACGAGTTTGACTTCGGTCTCGATCCGATCGAGTCTGAGTCCGAGCTCAACACCATCAAAGAGCCGCTGACAGGTCCTACTGCTGGCTTGGTCATCACGTCTACTCCCGCTGGCAGATTCGTCTACTGGCCCGACCGCAAGCCCGCAGACCTGACTGACGACAACTCACGCTGCGTCGCCTACCTCGAGGCACTCCCCTTCCAGGAGGGGACACCACTGACTCCAAACGAGGACGAGCACACGCCTACCGAGGTGGCAACTACCGACTCCGGACTCTGCACGCCCGACCGTGAAGTATTCATGGCTACCGGGGAAGCTGGAACCTCAGATGCCCGACCTGATCGGTACCTTGAAGATATTTCAGAGGACGAGGAATCAGCCAATGCACCCGCAGATGAGACTACGGATGCCAAGAACGCCCGGTGCGAACGCAACAGAAAGCGAGCAGATCGATGACGGCGGCTCCGCGAAGCTCTCCCTATCCGGAACCTCAACGACTCCCTAGATCAAGTCGCCAACTGGGTCCACACTACCCCTGAGTAGTGCCTCATGTCCATCACTACGATAGCTCGAACAGCTCAGGGGCATCGTGCAGGCAAACTCATCGCCAAACTCGCAGAGGATGCTTACTTCATGCGAGTCAACAACAGGGTCGCCAGAGCCGGAAATCACGAAGCCACTAGTCGCAGCCGCACCCCAGCAGAAGTCGGGCGCAACCGTGTCCGTGGCGAACACCAGCCAACCCCCAATCGCTCTAGAGCCTCTGCGAGAGGACCTTTGCAAGGTGGCACCAGCGGTGGCGGCGGTGGCGGCGGTGGCAGCAGCAGTAGCTCTTCCCACGGCGCCGGCAGAAATCGCGGTGGCGGCGGCGATCGCGGAGGCCGAGGCCACGCGAATAGCCACGCCACCGGCAACGCACATGGCGGCTATGATGCCCGCCACAGGATCGACGAGATCCGCGGCACCAAGAAGACTACCGAAGTCAGCGACAGCGACGGCTTCCCTGCCTACTCTGCACGACTTCGCGATCTGCTTCTTCCCAAGAAATTCAAACCTCTCGGGATCACCAAGTACGACGCAAGCAAGATCCAGTTCAGTGGCTCAGGTGCTATGCCCTGGCCATTGAAAACACTGGTGGCGACAATGACACCAAGTGCCTCTACTTCCCCTTCTGTCTGGACCATGCTCCACTCACATGGCTCGAGTCGCTCGACAAGAACTCGATCAACAAGTGGGACCAGCTGAAGACGCAGTTCACCAGCAACTTCGCGGGTGCCATGGGATGCTCGGGTACCCGCATGGACCTGGCAATGGTCAAGCAAGAGCAAGGCGAGACACTTCGCCAGTACATGCGCCGCTTTTTCGACAAGCGTGTGACCGTAGTCGACGTCACCGACAAAGAAGTCATCGACCTCTTCCAAGATGGTCTCTACCACCGTCGCACCTTCGAAGACTTCGGTCGCCGTCGCCCAAGCTCCATCACCAAGCTCAAAGACATGATCACCTCATGGGCCGACGAAGAGGACAAGACGAACGCCAAGTACGACTCCATTCGCGGCAAGAGCAAAAACAACACGGGCGGCAACAACAATAACAAGGATCATGGGAGTCGCAACAACAACAACAACTACTCAGGTCCTAAGCGCAAGCGCAAGCCAGACAACACAGTCGTGGCTATACAGCGTCCTGCGAAGGACAGTTCCAAAAAGACCTCCGGCGGCTTCAAAGACTTGCTCAAAGAGAAGTGTCTGTGGCATCTGGACGGCAATCACACAACCGATCAGTGCTACCAACTCCGGTGAGCACTCAAGGATGTTCCTAAGCCACGGCCCCCTCACGACAAGAAGGGCAAGAAGAAAGTTGACGAAGGCAATGGCGACTTCCAAGAACCCGACAAGACGGTGAATGCCCTCTTTGGCGGACTACCCACCAAGCGATCTCAGAAGCTCACCCTACGGGAAGTCTTGAACATTGAGCCAGTGGTGCCGACAGCTCTAAGGTGGTCGGAAGTACCCATCACCTTCTCCCGCACGGATCAATGGACAAGATTCTCTGAACCGAGACGTTTCCCACTCATCCTGAAACCAGTAGTCGCGGGCTCCAGACTCAACAAGGTACTCATCGACGGTGGAAGCGGACTCAATGTCCTCTTCACCAAGACCTTGAAGAAGATGAAGCTCGACATCACCGACATGCTCACCAAGAGCACGTCACCTTTCTACGGCATCGTCCCAGGCAACACAGCTATACCACTTGGCTCAGTGGTTCTGCCAGTTACCTTCGGGACAAGGGAGAACTACCACACCGAGTACATCAAGTTCGAGGTTGCGGACTTCGAAACCTCCTACCATGCCATCCTCGGCAGACCAGCTATCGCCAAGTTCATGGCGATCCCTCACTACACCTACTTGGTACTCAAAATGCCAAGTTCTGCCGGAGTACTCGTGCTACAAGGGGACTTGAAGATTTCCTACGACTGCGACACCGAAGCCGTGGAACTCGCAGCAACCAATCAAGTACCCAACGTGATGATGGAGATCTTCGCTGCATCCAAGAAGCTTGCGCCAACCGAACTCGAGATACCTGAGAAGACCGACACCTCCAATAAACCTCAGCCAACGGAGGAAGTACAGGTGAAGGCCATCGACCTCGGGACTGGCGACAGCAGCAAGACTACCATGATCGGCGCATGGCTCAAGCCTAAATAGGAAGACGCGCTCATCAGCTTCCTTCGGGCTAACCGAGACATCTTCGCGTGGAAGCCAGCGGACATGCCAGGCGTGCCCGGGAGACTAATCGAGCACTCACTCAACGTCGATCCTAAAGCTACCCCCAAGTGACAACACCTCCGCCGTTTCGCCGACGACCGACGGGATGCCATCAAGAAGGAACTCCCCAAACTACTTGCGGCCGGCTTCATCCGAGAAGTTTTCCATCCTGAGTGGCTCGCAAACCCCGTCCTCGTCCGCAAGAAGAACACCAACGAGTGGAGGATGTGCGTCTACTACATCGACCTCAACAAGCACTACCCCAAGGACCCCTTCAGGTTGCCGCGGATTGACCAAGTCATCGACTCCACGACGGGCTGCGACCTGCTCTGCTTCCTCGACTGCTACTCTGGGTACCACCAGATCGCTATCAAGGAAGAAGACCAGGAGAAGACCGCGTTCATTACCCCGTTCGGCGCCTACTGCTACACGACAATGTCGTTCGGGTTGAAGAACGCCGGCGCTACTTACCAATGAGCTATCCAGGCCTGCTTTAAAGAGCAGCTCAACAAGAACGTTGAAGCCTATGTGGATGACGTGGTCGTCAAGACCAGAAACTCCGACACACTCATCACTGATCTTGAAGAGACTTTCGCATCCCTCCAAGAGTACCAATGGAAGCTCAACCCAAACAAGTGCGTCTTCGGCGTACCCTCGGGGAAACTACTCGGCTTCATTATCAGCCATCGCGGCATCGAAGCCAATCCCGAGAAGATCTCCGCCATCACCAATATGAAAGCTCCAACCTGCATCAAGGATGTCCAGAAGTTGACCAGGTGCATGGCGGCCCTCAACAGATTTATCTCAAGACTTGGAGAGCGGGGACTACCCTTCTTCAAGCTACTTAAGCACCAAGAGAAGTTTGTGTGGACCGCGGAGGCTGATCAAGCTCTGACGCAGCTTAAAGACTTCCTGTCGAATCCACCAGTCCTCACGGCTCCTCGCAAACAGGAGCAGCTACTGCTCTACCTCGCTGCGACTACTCACGTGGTCAGTACTGCCATCGTCGTCGAGCGGCAGGAAGAAGGCCACGCCTACCCAGTCCAGCGACCAGTCTACTTCATCAGCAAGGTCTTGTCCGAGTCAAAGGCACGGTATCAACCGGTCCAGAAGATACTCTATGCAGTGCTCATCACCTCGCGGAAGCTACGACACTACTTCCAGGAGTACTCGATTACTGTCATTACTGACTACCCGCTTGGCGATATACTCCGTAATCAAGATGCAACCGGGAGAATCTCCAAGTGGGCGGTCGAGCTTGGCGCCCTCAACATCGACTTCAAGCCACGTACCGCCATCAAGTCTCAAGCACTAGTCGACTTCATGGCAGAGTGGCGAGAGAATCAACTACCCACACCAACAGAGTGACCGGAGCATTGGATCATGTACTTCGATGGCTCACTCAAGCTTGAGGGCGCAGGCGCAGGGGTACTCCTGATTTCCCCGAAGGGCGAACAACTCAAGTACGTCCTGCAGATCTTCTGGAAGGTCTCAAACAACGAAGCCGAGTACGAAGCCCTACTGCATGGGCCCCAATTCGCAATCTCATTGGGCATCAAGCGACTACTAGTGTACGGCGACTCCGCAGTGGTCATCAACCAAGTCAACAAATCTTGGGACCACAATAAGGAGAACATGGACGCCTACTGTCTGGAAGTCCGCAAGCTCGAGAACAAGTTCTACGGTCTCGAGTTCCATCACGTCGTCCGCGACAACAACGTTGCAGTGGACGTCCTGTCGAAGCTTGGTTCTACTCGCACTCAAGTACCTGCTGGAGTCTTCGTCCATGAGCTTCACACGCCATCCATCCCGGAGCCAGCACCAACGACCACTGACCCTGGGTTAGTACAGCCCAGTCAGGAGGTCATGATGATAGACGTGGACTGAAGACAACCCTTCATCGACTACATCCATGAGCAGAAGGTTCCCTCCGACAAGAACGAGGCTGAACAACTTGTCCGCCGAGCCAAGACCTATGTACTAGTCGGAGACAAGCTTTACAGGCGGGGCGTCACTTCTGGAGTACTCATGAAGTGCATACCCAAGGAAGAAGGCAAGCACATCTTGGAGGAGATCCACAAGGGTGTTTGCGGCAACCACGCATCTTCTCGCACGCTGGTGAGCAAAGCCTTCCGACGAGCCTTCTACTGGCCCACAGCTCTGGACGACGCTAAAAGAACTCGTCAGAAGGTGCCAAGGGTGCCAATTCTTCACCAAGCAACAACACGTCCCGGCCTACAAACTAGTCAGCATACCACCGACCTGGCCCTTTGCCTGCTGGGGGCTCAACATGATTGGGCCTCTGCCAACTGCGCTAGGAGGATTCAACAGAGTTCTGGTGGCCATCGACAAGTTCACCAAGTGGATCAAAGTCAAGCCAGCCACCTGCCCCAAGGCCGACAGAGTACTCGACTTCTTGGATGAACTCGTGCATCGCTACGGGCTTCCCAATCGCATCATCACAGACTTGGGTTCCAACTTCAACAACCACCAGTTCTGGGAGTACTGCGAGAACAGCAGGATCGACGTCCGATATGTCTTAGTCGCCTACCCACGCGCTAACGGCCAGGTGGAGCGCGCCAACGGGATGGTACTCGATGCCCTCAAGAAGCGATTGCACGATGCAGCTAACACCAAAGGAGGCAAGTGGATCAAGGAACTACCCAACGCACTCTGGGGGCTTCGTACTCAACCTACCAAGCCAACAGGGCAGTCGCCCTACTTCCTGGTCTACGGCTCCGAAGCTATTCTACCCGCCGACGTGATGTGGGAATCCCCGGCAGTAGAACAATACGACGAAGGCATCTCAGAAGACAGTCGACGGGTTGATATCGACAGCCTCGAAGAAGCCCACTGTGCTGCCCTCGTCCAATCACCAAGGTACCTAGAGGGTATCCGACGCTACCATGATCGCAACGTCAAGGAACGCTCCTTCAATGTCGGCGATCTAGTCCTCCATTGCATCCAGAACACGGACGGACTACACAAACTCAGCTCGCTGTGGGAAGGTCCCTTCTCAGTCTCCAAGGTGACCGAACCAGGCTCCTACCGTCTCCAAACACTTGAAGGCGATGACATCAGCAACTCGTGGAACGTCGACCAGCTGTGTCGTTTCTACACGTAGTCGCTTGACTACCTGCCTACGGGTCCAGCCTGCACGGCTACTAACGGACTCTTCGCTGTAAGCGGCCTCTTGGTCCTAGCACTAGTCTACGGACTACTTCTATCCAGGATCCAGCGTTAACGGCTACTAACGAATCCTGGGCCGCACATAGCCTAAGGGCTTTAGCGGCGGTCTACGAACCATGTACTCTCTAGATCCAACCTATATGGCTACTAACGGATCTTTAGCTGTAAGCGGCCCAAGTGTCCTAGCAATCACTTAGCCGTAAGCGGCCTACGGGTCCTTGCGACTTCCTATTTGTAACGGCCCTGGCCATCCAGGTGTACTTCTTCATCAGTAATAAAGTTTGATTCTACTCAACTTGTTTACTGTGCCTCCTAACTAGGTAGATCCTACTGAGTACTACTACTCACTACCTCTCCAATGGCTTGGTACTCCGCACGCTTCGATGCAAGCGACGGCAACGAGTACTCATTACAGCATACGAAGTGGATCAACTTCATTCACATTCAAACAAGTTTCTAACCAATTTGTTTGTCTTACACAACTGCCCTGTATATAAGCTACTTCTACAGGTACATCTACTGAAGGTTCAGCTTGTCCACGACTTGCTCCGCGATAGGCGCCATCTCTTCCAGAAGGGTCTTGTATTGCTCATCGGTACAATTCACCGCAAGACCACCGGCCACCACATCCACTGGTGCGTTCGGGAAGTACGACTTCATGAAGGCGAGTACCTGGTTTGGTATCGACTTCGCCAAATGCTTGACGTATGTCGCCAGGTGCCCAGGAGCCTCCTTCAGCCTATCCACGCTCGGATGTGGGACCAACAGCCTCGCAATGGGAAGCGCGGCTTCTTCAAGTTCCTTCAGCTGCGCCCGAAGATTCTCGCAGTCTTCATTAAGCTTCTGCAGAGATTTATAACAGCGTACAAGCTCAAGATCTAAGGCTTCACGGAGCTCCATGTGCTCGATACGCTCATGGTGCAACTGTGCGTAGTCCTACTCGAGTACCTCTCGGCGGTCGGTCTCCCGATACACAATGTTCTTGAGGTCCGTCTCGGAGGCCTTCAGCTGGTCAACCCGTGCCTCAAGATCTACAGACAACTCGCCAGCGGTCTCAGACTACACACAAGCTCTACAACAAGTACTCAGTGGTCGCGGCGGAGGGCATACCTTTGTTTTCTGGCGCAGAGTCTTGTTCTTCTTGATCAAGTCGTCCCTTTTGGCCTGCATCTCCTGTACCTCATTATGGTACTTGGCGAAGGCACCGTCGAGCTTGGATTGGAGTAGTGCTGCGTGCTTTCTCGACTTGTCCAGCTCCTTCTCTAGGGTCTCAGCTCGGATGACTGTGTCACCATACCCCTTCAGAAGGTCGGTCTTCTGGCGGGATCTCTCCACCAGGCCCTGCACAAGACCCACTGATTAATCAGTACTCAGTACCCAATACAGCAAGACAACTCAGGGTACTCGCAATGTACCTTGATCCAATTCTCCGTGCGACGCCACGACTCCATGCTCAGAGACACGAAGGTCGGGTCGATCAGCTCATCATCCAACAACTCGAGACCCCCGCGGCTCGAGGTCCCAGTCTCTGGCATGGGCGCCGAGCGAAGCGGCGCCGTGTCTTCTATCATCACCTCACGGACGACAACCTCAGTCCCTGCTTCAGGTTGCGGGTCAACCTGTGCTTCCACGCTTGGCTCGGGGGCTATCGAAGTCGCCGGGCCGGGGGCTGTCGAGGTTGTCGGCTCGGCAACTGGCCACGTAGCCGTCGCCTCACCAATGGCCATCTCCATGGGTACTGCCTCAGGGATCGCTGCTCCCTCGGCTTGTGTCCCTGTCAAGATTAGCTCAACAGTCAGTGGCAGCTATGACTACTCTCCATAATAAGTACTCGTGGTGATAGGATGCGTACCTTCCACCAGGGTAGCTTCTTCAAACCTCGGCTCTGCTGCGGCATCGGCTTGTGGTGGCGGTGTGGGCTCTCGTACCTCCGTCGAGCGGTCTCCACCATCGGCAGGAGTGCTAGTTTCCCCCTCATCCCACGACAAGTCTGTGGATTTTCTGCATCATGGATTATTCAATCAACAACACGAGCTTGACGGCTACATGACTACGCAAGACTTCCGGGAACTTACAGAGTTGACCGCACTACGGTGACGGTCGGGGCGCCCAGTGTCTTGGCAATGTCTACAATACCAGGTTCACTGGTGGCCCTTGTCTCGACCAAGGGCTCCTCTACCCTCCCCTCTGGCTGCTCAACGGCCACGGCTGCAGTAGAGGGAGGACCCTGTACTTCTTCAACCGACGGCTGTGGCTGGTTCTCCACAGCGGCAGTTTGTTCTTGTGCTTCTTCTGGCACAACGTCTTCAGTAGCCGGAGGCGGGCTGGTACTTCTCTCAGCCGTCGCCCCCATAGTCTCCCAGACTTCTTCCTCATCCTGGGCAGCAGGGTTTGAGGAAGGGATGTCCTGCAAAAATTCAAGTCATGCAGTCAGCGACAGATTACTCGACGTCAATACCGGACTGTTCTAGTCGCAGTATTCACCTCTTGTCTGGTGGCTTCTGACAACTTCAATTTCTTCACGGCGCGTTTGCGTGCCACATTGCGGGGTTTCCATGGCGGAACCAGCAAGCTCGCCTCCAGGCTGGACGGCTTCTCGATCACTAGAATATGTGGCATTCCAGCTCGGCTGAACCTCGAGCGAAGCTGGAACCGTTGTTGTAGTGTCTCCTCATCCTCGTCGTTGGAGGTGTCTTCAATGACGACGGCATCATCGCCTTCGCCAACTTCTCGGCGCTCCTTTGCCTTGGGTTCCGCCTTCCCCTGTGTTTGTTCCTCAAGCCGTGGGGGGAGGGGTGGGATGGAGATGTACTTCTTCAGATCGTTCTACAAGATCAAGCGAGCATAAGTACGACTACACAAACGATTAGTACTCGGGGGCTCTGGCCATGACTACTAACCTCGTTTGGCGGCCGTGCCACGGAGTACTCTGGCACGGGGCACGGCGTGTACGCAGGCATCTCTTTCAAGATCTTGCCCAGCCTTTTGATGATGACATCATCCTCAATTTCTTCACCGGGCATCTGGGAAGTATCTTCGTTGCCAGTATACTGATAACCGAGAGTATCTCGTGCCATCAGCGGCTGCACCCTTCTCTTCATGAAACTGAAGGCCACATGCTCGGCCCTCAGTCCGGCCTCCCTCAAGGCCTTGATCTTCTTCAGCAACGGACGTAGCTGAAGACCCTCTTGCATGGTGGGCTCCGTGTTCCACCATGGTGCATGCTTCGGTTGTCGACCGCTAGGCTTTGGCAGCTCGGGGTGGTGGTTGCTGATGTAGAACCACTTCGCCTTCCAATCTTGGTTGGAGTCAATGAGCTTGTACAGCAAGTACTGCCCAACGGCATCTTCGCGCATCTGTATCCCAACGCCTCCAACTACTCGCGGGTCGTCTGTGCTCGGCTGCGGCTTCAACCGGAAGAACTTCCGGAACAGGATCCAGTGGGGCTTGATCCCCACCAACGCCTCGCAGAAGTGCACAAAGATGGAGACATGGAAGATACTGTTGGGGTTGAGGTTGAGGTACTGATCTCGTAGTACCGGAGCATCCCCTTGAAGAAGTCGCTCGCTGGCAATGCGAGTCCGCGCTCCACGAACCGCGCGAACATCGGGATCTCAACTGGGTTTTTCTCCATCGGGTACGGATCCCCAGTGGCGGTGCACCACATATCCATTTCTTTCTTGCAGAGGAATCCGCTATTGACTAGGGCGAGGAGATCCTCGGTCTTCAGCTTCGCCTTTTTCCACTCCATCGCCGGATTCGGCGGGATGGAGGGAGGCGGCGACGACGACGACTGGCCGGTGTCACCGGCTTCATCGTGGCTCCTCTTCTTCGACGCGCCAGTCTTGGTGCTCTTCGCTGGAGATCCCTTCATCCTTTGAGTCACAAGCGTCTTCACTCGCATTCACCCGGGGGCTGCGGAGGAAGGATGGACTACAGCGGCGGGGTGGAAGTAGATCTAATCTACTAAGCGGCAGCGGCGGTGGTGGCGGAAGTAGAGGCGTAGGAGGGCAGTGATTCAAATCTAATTTCAGAGGAATGCAACCGCTGGGAGTGAAAAACCCTAAGGGGTTCACCTGTTATTTATAAGCCACCAGGCGGCTAAGTTCCGAACGGGCGGATAAGTGCCAGGCGGATGACTCAGCGGCGGCAGACTGACCCTTCGTATTCCAGTACTCGATGCTCTCAATCTCGGGGGCTAGACTACAATCGACGGATTCAGTGGGCTACACCAGATTAAGATCCCACTCAGGACACATTCTATAGTCAAGATGACCCTTCAATTCGAGAGAAAGTACTCGACTCAAGGCTCGGGGGCTCCGTGCCACGTGACCTTCGGTTTTTTCTCCGGATTTTTTGGGATAAGATTGGCAGAACTTCAGATTGACCCTCAGCTTGTATCTACGATTCGACCTAAGGCTCGAGGGCTACATTCCATATGGAATGCGATTCTTCGAATCGCATTTTCCATATGGTTCTTCATCAAGACATCACGAGTACTATTGAAGACCTTCGAGAGAAGTACTCGGGGACGCTTGGGGACTACTTGAGAAGACTTCAAGACTACTCAAAGATCAGCTGGAGTATCTTCCAGCCTCAGGATGATTCAAGCATTCTTGAGGACTTTCGGCTTGTGGAACTCAGGGACGCTCAAGGACTACTCGCCAAGGCCATCAAGACTACTCGAAAGCATCCCGCTCGACTACAAAGTACTCGGGGGCTTGTCGTACGGACATCCCTAGGCCTAGTACACAGATGGGTACCAGGACCGACTACTGCGTGGGCCCTTGGGACTACTCGACTTGGGCTGCACGGCACCAGATGGCGTGAAGCACAAGGCATACAGAGGACTAGTGCTCGGTTAGGAAGCTAGACATGTCCGGATCCATGTAGAGTACTCCTAGCCGTGTACGACTAGTACTCTCCCTACCAAACCGACTTGTAACCCTGCTTCCCGGGCTATATAAGGCGAGGCAGGGACCCCTATTCATCTATCCGCATCATCTTGTAAACACACCCAATCAATCCAGAGCTACGCAACATACAGGACGTAGGGTATTACGCACCTCGCGGCCCGAACCTATCTAAATTGTGTGCCACGTGTCTCTCCTTCGAGTTCCCGATCTCGGCGAGGCCACAAACGTCTACCTCGGGTACTCCCCTTGGTAGGTTGCATGGTTAAAACACCGACACCAGCCTCACCCCGGTGGTGTCAAAGGTGTACATCACGTTCGAGGACAATGGACGAAAGCATGTACTTTTAGAAGGTGAAGTGAGGGTAAGTGACAAAGTGGTTCTGAAGCGTGTTGCCTTAGTCAAGTCGCTCAGTTTTAATTTGCTTTCGGTGTCTCATCTTCTTGATGAGGGCTTTGAGGTGTTGTTTAACTCTGGTGCTTCTCAGATACTTGATGCTAGAGGGACATTATGTGTATGGTCGTTCCCGAGTGTCCAATTTTCCATGCGGATTTCTCCCAGTGTTCGTGTGTTGCTAGGTGTTTTGTGGCTGGTTCCTCTGGTGAGTTGTGGAAGTGGCATAGGAGGTTGGGTCACTTGAGCTTTGACCTTTTGTCTCGCTTGAGTGGACTTAACTTGGTCCGAGGATTGCCCCGGTTGAGGTTCGAGAAAGATTTGGAGTGTGCGCCATGCAGGCATGCTAAGATGGTAGCTCTTCCCATCCACCTCTGACCGATGTTATGACAGAGCGTCCATGCAAGCTGCTCTATATGGACCTTATTGGCCCAGCTTATGTGCGATTGGTGGGTGGGAAGTGGTACGTCCTGGTTGTGGTAGACGATTACTCTCGGTATGCCTAGGTTTTCTTTTGGAGGAAAAGGGGGAGACGTTTGGTTTTGTTCGAGATCTTGTCTTGAGGTTGAAGAACGAGAGGCAAAGAGATGCCATATGAGCGATTTGCAGTGATAATGACACGGAATTTAGAAACTCTCACTTCGAAACCTTTTGCCATGACTTGGGTCTTGAACACCATTTTTTGAGTCCGTATACGCCTCCACAGAACGGCGTGGTGGAAAGGAAAAACAAAATCCTGTGTGAGATGGCTCGGACGATGCTCAATGAGCATAGGACTCCGAGGAGGTTCTAGGCTGAGGCGGTCAATACTGCGTGCTATGTGTCGAACATGATTTTTCTCCGGGTGCACAAGAAGAAGACGTGTTACAAGTTGATGCATTGTCGCACTCCCAAGGTGAGTCACTTTCACGTTTTTGGCTGCAAATGCTTCATTCTTAAGAAAGGCAAGAGTTTGGACAAGTTCGAGGCTAGGTCTGTCGATGGCATTTTCTTTGGTTACGCTACACATTCTAGAGCGTTTCGGGTGCTCAATTTAGAAACTAACGAAATCGTGGAGACTTGCAAGGTTATCATTGACGAGACGCAACCACGTAGTTCGTTGGTCTTTGAATGTGCTGGTGATGATGAACTTGGCGAGGAGATTTTCGAGGATGAGGTGCAGCAACTAGGAGATGATGAAGATGGTGGTGTGGCGCCCGCGGCTGAGCATGTACCTACTACTTTGACGACGATCGAGGATGGACCGTCTCCTACACCTACGATGACGTGTCGAGAGCGAGAGGAAGCTATTGTTGAGGGGGAGGTGGCTTCAAGGCGAGAAGCTCCCCGGTGAGTACAAGTGGATCACCCACCTTCGAGGATCATCGGGGACATCAATGAACGCATTACACGGTCGAGGTTTCGAAACAACTCTCACTTTGCCCATGCTGCTTTTGTTGCTTCTTTCGAGCCCAAAGACATTGGACACACACTTTCTGATTCCAATTGGATGAATGCAATGCATGAGGAGATAGAGAACTTTGAGAGAAACCGAGTTTGGGAGTTAGTGGAGCCTCCACCGGGTTGCAAGACAATCAGGACAAAATGGGTGTGGAAGAACAAAGAGTGAGAAAATGGTGAGGTGGTGAGAAACAAAGCTAGGTTGGTTGCTCAGGGGTTTAGCCAGAAAGAGGGAATAGACTATGAGGTGACATTTGCTCCTGTGGTTCGTTTGGAGGCGATTAGGATCCTTCTAGCTTTTTCAGTGGCTAAAGGGTTCAAATTGCACCAAATGGATGTGAAAAGTGCCTTCTCAAATGGTGTGTTGGAGGAAGAAGTGTATGTGAGGCAACCACCGGGGTTTGAGAGAGAGAAGTACCCCACCGGGTATACAAGTTGAGAAGGCGTTGTATGGGTTGAGGCAGGCGCCTAGAGCTTGGTATCATAGGTTGAGGGGATTCCTGTTTGAGAGAGGTTTTGAGATGGGGAAGGTAGATCAGACCTTATTTCTCCTCAGGCAGGGCATTGACATTCTAATTGTTCAAGTGTACGTGGATGATAATGTCTTCGGTGGCTCATCTAACTCTTTGGTTGTAAGGTTTGCAGAAGAA
Source organism: Cenchrus fungigraminus (assembly GCA_036936925.1). Taxonomy (NCBI): domain Eukaryota; kingdom Viridiplantae; phylum Streptophyta; class Magnoliopsida; order Poales; family Poaceae; genus Cenchrus; species Cenchrus fungigraminus. The sequence goes on from CM072772.1 coordinate 39,436,657, forward strand.
ATGAGCAGGGAATTCGAGATGAGTATGATGGGCGAATTGCAGTTCTTCCTCGGCCTCCAGATCAAGCAATCGAAGGAAGGGACCTTTGTGCATCAAGCTAAGTACACGAAGAAAATTGTGAGGAAGTTCAAGATGGAGGACTCGAAGGCGATGACGACACCAATGAGTACGACTACAGCTCTCGATGTGAATGAGGAAGGTGAACACATGGACCAGAAGGAGTACCGGAGCATGATAGGCTCCCTCCTGTACCTGACGGTGACGAGGCAGGACATACAATTCAGTGTGTGTCTGTGCGCTCGTTTTCAAGCGTCTCCAAGGACATCACAAGTAGTCAAGTGCATTTTCAGGTATTTACGATACACCCCCGACTTCGGTCTTTGGTACTCCGCATTTTCTTCTTTAGCGCTTCATGGATTTTCAGACGCGGATTTTGCCGGTTGTCTGTTGGATAGGAAGTCCACTTCTAAGACTTGCCAGTTTTTGGGGTCTTTTTTGGTGTCTTGTTCTTCCCACAAGCAGTCGAGTGTTGCACGGTCAACTACCGAGGCCGAGTATGTAGCTACTGCTAGTTGTTGCTCTCAGCTCCTTTGGATCACATACACCATGAGTGACTTTGGTGAGGAGCATACCCATGTTCCACTTCTATGTGACAGCACCAGTGCCATAAGCGTTGCAAAGAACCCAGTGCTCCATTCCAAAACCAAGCGTATAGAGGTGAGATATCATTTTCTGAGAGACAATGTTGAGAAAGGGAGAATAGCCTTGATCCATGTGCCCACACAAAACCAATTAGCGGATATTTTCACCAAGCCGCCCCTTGATCAAGCAACATTCATTCGTTTGCAGGGAGAACATGGTGTGTGTTTGGTTTCTTGAGTTGGTTGTGGGAGCTCCTTTGTAGCATATGTATAGCTTTCCTTTTTGTGCATGTTTTGCATTGCATGTGTTTCATGATGTATAGGCATCTTTGTATCTAAGTCTTGCATTGCATTTGTTTCATATGCATTTTGATAGGAAAGTTTCTCTCATATACATTGTTCACTATGACATGCTATGGATGACTTTGTGAGCTAGTTTGGTATGATATAGTTAAGTTTGGCTAAGGTCTTGATTGTCTTGATTTATATCCATATGAGAATGCTATGGGTTTTGAAAATGCTAGTGATAGGCTCTCTTGTGAGTAAATACCTTTATATGCTCATGACATGTCTTGGTGGCTTTGTTATGCTTCATTCAAGGTTGGATGGCTTATTTTTGATCATTTGGGGTCAATGATCTTGTTGCCATCATGGATGTTTAGCCCCCTAGCTTATCTTGTGGAGGAGCATAAGTTCCTTTTTGCCGCAAAGGCATTTCATGTACCATATTTAAATCTGAAAGTAAAATGTCTTATGCTTGAAAAATGTGCTCCCATGTCAATTTGTGTTTAACTCATTTTATCTTGGGTGCTAAACCGTTGCATGATGTCTACCAATGAGAAGTCTCATATCTAGAAGTAGGCACATGGCTCGGTGGATTTGACATGACATGAGGTGCTTGTGAGTGTCTATGATGGTCTTTTGATTAGAATACCTGTCCTAGCATGAAGTTTGTGTGATATTGTCTCTTTGACATGTTTTGATCATGTTTAGGACCTTGCTCATGAGAGAGATGTTTTTCGTAAAATTTGCTTGATTTGATCTTAGCTTTGTCGGATGGCTATGAAACTTAGTGGTCATGATGCTTATGTGCTTACGAAGCCATCGAATATCTAACTTGCTCATTTGGTCCTGTCTAGCATCTTGTGGCGGATTTTGTATACTTGAGAAGCTTTAGATTGCATTTTCCATATTTAGCCTTGATTCATAAATTGGCAACAAGGGGGGGGGGGAGAAAGGTTGAGAAAAGTTACAATGCATCCCTAGAACCTGTTCCAGTTGCTTTTTTGGTTTTTGGGCGGTGAGTTCTGTCGAGTTAAACAGGCCTGACCGGTTTTGGGAATCTGGTTTGACCGGTTGTGGAAATCAGCCTGACCGGTTTGTGTGCAGTGCAGGCACATGTTTAGGGGGAGTGTGCATATGTGCAGGGGGAGCTCTTGTGTGAGTTCTTGCTTTGGTTGCTTTGGTGGTTTGCTCCTTTGTGGTGAGCTTATTTTTGTCTCGGTTGTGTCGAGCCGTTGCCCTTGCCTAAGGGGACCGAGACTTTTCTCTTTCAAGTGATCTTGCTCTTTGCCTTTGTTTCGGCTTTCGATTGCTTGTTTGAGTTCTTTTGTTCGTTTATTTTCTTTTTTCTGTTCTCTTATTGTTACCAATTGTGTTTGTTATCAATGCACTCATCAAGGGTGAGATTTAGAGCCTGTGTGGTTCGAGGACCGGTGGGTGGTCGCTTCCTGGTGTGATGAGTGATTGACAATGTTGTGTGGACTAACTCTTGGCTAAGTATTACAGGTGCAGGTTGCGGCTTGATTGGTGTTGGTGCAGGTGAAGAACAAGCGCGAAAGGTCTATGTCCGTGGGCCTCCATCTGCGGAGCAGACAAGTAGGCTTGGTTCGAGGGACCCGGTGGCCAGCGGGATCAAGTGCGGGCAACATGGTGGCAAGAATAGCAAGACGAAGTTGTGGACGGTTTCTTGGTTGAGCCTCAAAACCAAGGTCGAGCCGGGACAAGCGTGGGGGCCAAGTCATGAGTGGAGATTGGCGGGAGGCCACATCAAGTCCGCGGGGTTTCCAGTGGTTCACCGCAAAACTACTGGGTTACTTCGCTGAGCCACAAAGCCATGACCGAAGACTCGGCGTGGCTGACCGGTTTGGGGTCGCAGGGCACCGGAAAGCTTCGAAGCGGAGGACACGCGACATGATCGCAAGAGTTGCGTTGGTGCTACGCAGGCTTGCGGTGGATGTGCATCCATCCGATTGTGCTACGACGACAATTTTCCAAAGTGCCCTTCAGGGGCGTGTATCTTCTATTATGTAATAGGGGTAGTTTCATCTTTTGGTTGCCTCCATATAAACTAAGTGGAGAGAGGATGACAGCCATCTCTTGGAACACTAACTCATTTTGCTTTCTAGTTTTCTTCCTATTTTCCTTAGGATTTTCTATAGGACTAGCTTGAGAGCTTCATGGTGAGATCTTTAGAGAGGGATGGATGTCGAAGAGGCAAGCTAAACCTTGTATGAATCATTCGTGGTATGTATAGAAGGTTCGGCGTGATTCCTCAAGTGTTCTTTGTGCCTCTCCCGTTTTCCCTTTTTGGCTATTTTCAGACCCTTTTCTTGTGATTTTCATGGGAAGGTTTCACAGGAGTTTCTTTGCGGGTTTTGGTCTGGGAATCACACAAGAGGACGTGGTGCCTCTTTTCTTGGTGATCTTGCCCCTCCAAATCCGTGGAACGGCCTTCGATTTAGTGGTTTTCGGTGGTGCTCTTGAAGAGGTGGTTTTGGAGGTTGACTTTCGATTCATCTTGATTTGGTGAGTTTTGGGGCTTGAGCTTTTGGCCAAAGGTAGCCAATGAGGTACCCCTACTATCCCCAAAATCTCACTTGAATCCGTGGAGCGAATCGGGAGATCGATTGGTGTGTACGTTGAGTTTTTCCCACAGGCTGTGTTCTTCTAGACTGCCCAGGCAAAACCGGCCTGACCGGTTTCTGAAATCGGTTTGACCGGTTTGGTCATTTGTGGGTTGTCGAGAAGAATTTTGGACAGGCAAGTATTTCACTAGTAGTGGCTTCGCTTGTCCAAGTTCTGAAGCATCAGATGATCTAATGCTATGCTTTTTCTGGGCGTCGGTTCACCAGTGCTACTAGTCGTTGCCTTCCACCTCACTTGACCATTGACACAAATCATCTGACGCATTGACCGACGCACCGACGGTTCATCAGGTGCTGAAGTGTTCCTTGCCAAAACCTTACTGTTAGCTTCTTCATGGCCGTCGGATGAACCGCTGCTCTGATCCTTTTGACCATCGGTTCATCTAGTGCTTAAGCTTGTGCAACCCGCTACTCTTTGTCTTGATTTCTCGACTAATTGAATAGACCGACGGTGCCCACCAAGGGACCGTCGGTTCATCCAGCACCTTCGTCTTCTGGTATTCATCCGGTGCATGTAGAAAATGGACCGTCAGTTCATCCGACGGTGCCAGTTGACTCAATCCTCCACGCAATGTACCAAACCCTCCAACGCTTACACCGACGCTCTTTTCTAGGTACCATCTTCTCATTTTGGCATGTGGTATTTTTGCATCTTTGTGACCTAGAGATGTCTACAAAGACATGCTCAAATAATATGGTTAGTCTCATTGATCATGTTGTCATGAATCACCAAAATTAATCTCAAACAAATGACATATGAGGCCATATTCGCTACAAAGATGTCTTCTTTTCCACGTTTTTACACAGTGAGCCTCAAATTGATTAAATAATGTACCGCAAATCGTGCAATAAATTAAAAAGTCAATGGAAGCGCACTGGTTCTTTAACCCCACCAACTTCACACTCACCACATTTAGAAATCGATAAACATCCAACCAATCATCCAAGCGCACGCACACAGCCTCCTGGGCTTTGATCCGAACCAAACGACGACATGCTGCAATGGATGCTGCTCATCACAGCCTGAACCTCACTTTATGCTGCCAACACTACGATTGGGAGAAACCAAACAACAATGCATGGCGACGGCCACTCGCTCAGAAGTCGCTGCTGGCGACGGGGGCGTGGTCGCCGCACATGAAGATGTACCGGTAGACGATGCCGGCGAGGCCGCCGCCGATGAGCGGGCCGACCCAGTAGATCCAGATGTTGGTGAAGTCGCCGCTGGCGACGGCGGGGCCGACGGAGCGGGCCGGGTTCATGGAGCCGCCGGAGAAGGGGCCGGCGACGAGGATGTTGGCGCCGACGATGAAGCCGATGGCGATGGGCGCGATGGTGCCGAGGAAGCCCTTCTTGGGGTCGGCCGCGGTGGCGTACACGGTGTAGACGAGGCCGAAGGTGACAATGATCTCCATCACCACGCCCTCCAACACGCCGATGCCCGACAGGCCGTGGGTCGGGGTCGCCTGCATGCCCAACAGAAAACATGCATGTCTGTGTTCGATCTCTGGATACCTACCGACGCGAACTGTACAGATACCTGCAGCAGAATTTTTGAGACGTACCACGCCGGTGGAGAACTGGACGAGGACGGCGCCGACGATGGCACCGAGGAGCTGGGCGATCCAGTAGAAGAGGCCTGTGAGGATGGTGATCTGGCCGCCGAGGGCGAGGCCGAAGGTAACGGCGGGGTTGCCGTGGCCGCCGGAGATGTTGGCGCCGATGGCGACCGCGACGAACAGCGCGAACCCGTGGCACACCGCCACGGCGACCAGGCCGGTCGCGTCAAGAGGCGCGCCGCCGCTCAACTTGGCTGCACCAATCCATCGATACTGTCCGTGTTAGAGAACCCACATCGTCGATGATCCAAGCACTTAGACACGCAATTAATTAGCAGTGACTCACTGTAGGCGATGGCGGAGCCGACGCCGGCGAAGACGAAGACGAGGGTGGAGATGAACTCGGCGACGTAGGCCTTGAGGGAGGCCGCGTTGAAGGAGTCATCGAAGCGGCCGAAGGCGATGTTGCCCGACATGGTGGCGATGGCAGGTGAAGGTGACGAGCTGACTGATGACCAAGGGGGATAGGAGCTGCGATGGTAGCCACTCGCTGAGAATACAGATCGATGACAGGGCGCGAGTGTGCCACCGTTCTTATAGGGTACGGAGTTGCCTTCCTCACTCAGCTTCTCTTCATCAGACGCAAAATACGTAAAAGGAAAAAAACTACTTGAGGTTATAATGGACCGGGTTGGTATACCCTAAACAGATTAAACCATTGAATTGATGCTGGTTCTATTTTAGGTGAGGCGGAGTTTTGACTTGACCGGCATGAACACATGCCACTAAACCCGGATCCCCGTTGGCTTTAGGTGGAGCAAAAAGTAGTTCGGACCTCCTTTGTATGTATGGAATTTTTGGGAAATATTTTCCAGAAGAAGGCGTATGGAGCGGCCTACGCGTCGCAGCGAAAAAGGTGAATATCAAAGAAACGATATGAATTCAGGCAAGTTGGTTAGGCATGTCAATTGATTCCGAAATCCACTGAGGATGGTTTTTACACGCAAACAAAACAGTGTCCGCTAGCTGAACAGACCCGTTACCAACGACCGGATCACGGACGACGTGGCGCCTCCAGGCGCTTCCGTGCCCAACCCGGCCCGGCTAGCCGTGCCGGCCGGCGCAGAAGCGTCTGGAGAGTTTGGAAACGATGGCGCTCCGCCGCTCCCCTATCCCTTTCCCCGGCGCCGAAAGCCCAAGACGGGCCGCCAATCATTCGTCAAGCAGCCAGGCCCGCTCGTGGCGGTTCGGTCCCACCATGGGCGCAAGCACCGGTGTGCCAGACCGTGCGAGCTATACAGCCTTCTAACTAGCTGACAAAACAAAAGGACGAGGTTTTCTGGTGACGGTTTGGATTAGGTTGATTGATCAGTGGAGGTTTATCATCAGTCGTTGTTTGGCACCAAGTCATCGTTTCCAAAATTTGAAAACGTTATCCGTAGTTTTATTTTACAAACACAAAGTGCTTTTTTTTATCACACAGATGGAGCCAATTAAGAAGACTGAAGGGGCTGCATTCTTTTTTAATTTACTTCTGCCTTTTGTTCGCAAAGAAAAAAGTTTCAGTTCGAGGTTGGATTATAAAAAGAAGTGTTTTTTTTATGAAACAGGAGGGGCGAGCCGCTACTGGTTATATATATATTAAGATAGGAAAACAATTATACAAAAGAAGCTAAGAAACATAAAAGGAAACAAAGAAAATTAAAAAGATTACATGATTGAATCTATACATAATTTCATTGGAGATGACTTTGCCGGCTTTGCTCTATGGATAACCAGAGCAAATTCATGTTTAAACTTTGCTGAGATTAACTGGTGGTCAGGTTGTCGCCCTTCAAAAATAAGGCCGTTTCTCGCAGTCCAAATGCTCCAGCACATGAGAATAATTATGTCCATAAAGAAAACCACATTCAATTGATCTCGTAAAGAAGCCAGGACTTGGAATGGATGAGATTGAGGTATAGTCAGGTTGATTAGAGACCAGCAACTGCTTGCAAAGGGGCAATGCAAGAACAAGTGTTCTACAGTTTCTTCCACTGGGTTTGCACATAGAACACAATTATATGAGGGCAGGACTCTATTTTTCCTTCATAGGATATTCCTTGTGCTTTATTTCTTTCATAAGCAACCAAAAGAAGACCTTAAGTTTTTTTTTGCAGAAGCCTTCCATAACCATTTGAAACTGGGGTCAACAGCTCTTGTCCCAATTAATACCTTGTAAGCCTTCTGAGAAGAGTAGAAAGGAGAGCCCCAAGTATATGACCAGATGTCATCTTCCTCATTTTACTCCACCAGAATATCCAAATGCTCTGCAAGCTGCAATAGTTGGAAGGCTTCAGCTCACAGGGGTAAGTGGAAAAGATTACTGAGACCTGTGGCTGCCTTTGCTTTTTGAACTGTGATATTGTTCTGTACCGAGAATGAAAATAGCTCACAATAGGTTATCATGGGGATCAGGCTGTTCCAATTGTCTTGCCAGAGAAAGCAAGTATCCCCTTTATTGACTGTTAGTGTAGCCAGGCTTTGTATTTACTTAATAATTTCAGAATGTCCCTCCACCAAAAGGAGCCTTTCATGGTATGGTTTGGAAGCTTTCCATTTCTATAATACTTCTCCCAAATCAACTGAACCCAGAGAACATTTGCCTTATTCAAGAATTTATGGAAGTTTTGCAGAAGCTAGGCTTCATTCTGGGACTCCAATTGCAGGACACCTAAGCCCCCTGATCTTTAGGAAAACAGACCATTTCCCAAGCTGCTTTTGGGGGAGTTTTTGCATTAATATCAGCCCCCCTCCAAAGACAGTGTTTTCTGAATTTATCTATTTGCTTGATAATTGTCTTATGCACTTTGAATGTACAGAGATAGAAGGTCGGCAAGGATGTGAAAACTGAGTTAGTCAACTGAAGTCTACCTGCTTGAGAGAGATATATTGATGTGCTCACCAACCTTTTTTCACACTTTGAAACCGGTGGGAGAAAATCCTCAATATTTGGTTTGGTAGTGTGAGACATAGGTACCACTGGGTCCCCACCGATCAGGCTCACAGCCGTCCCCGACAAATGGGTCCGGCCTATCAGAAGACCCGCCGACCTGACAGTGGGCCCAACCGACCTGGTTGGTGGCCCACACGACCTCTTGAGGACCTTCCAGAAGATTCCTCAGGCGATCTTATCCAGAGCGACTTCAAGACTTGGCGTGCAAGACAAGATAGCGGTGGATTCCGACAAGCAGTCCGACGTATATGGCAATGGTTATAAACAACTAGACTTAGGTCTCCTGGTCGTAACCGACCAGGAGTTTGGGTACTGTCCTTGTCCGCTGGCCAATATAAGGCGGGCAGGGCGACCCCTTGTAACATCACGCAATCCTCAGCCAATCTACACCGACAACTGGACGTAGGGTTTTACTCTCCGGAGGCCTGAACCAGTATAAACTCGTCGTGTTCTCTGTGTTTCATGTGCTCGTGCACAACCTTCGAGTTCTTAGCCTTAGATTCCACCCCGCCGAACAAATAAACCACTGGGTTGACCCCCCTGTGGGCTGTGCAGATCTAAACATCTGACAGTTGGCGCGCCAGGTAAGGGGCAATCCAGGGTTCTTCGTGTAACTCAATGGCTTCACCAAGCGGCGTCATCTTCCCCGAGAGCATGGCGGATATCCTCGCCAATCCCATCGACATCTGCTTCGGCTCTATGCCGACGGAATCCACCGATCCAGCCGTCTGCCTCGTCATCGAGAGCACTGCGGTCACCGCTAACCAGCAGGTCGGATCCGATCTGCTGGCGGAAACCCACCCACCCACTCCACGCGACCTGATCGCGGGGCTCGATCGCGTCGAGGACATGCTCTCCGACACGATCAAGGTCTGTGAGCGCGTCAAGCGCCCTCGCAGGACCCCTCCGCCTTCACCCCGCATGCCTCTTGGCCTGCAGAACACAGCTCATGCAGCATCTTGCTACATGAAGAACAAGATCCAGATCGAATCTAGGCCCAGGACCTCACACTGTGTAAACTGCAGAGGTCATCATGACGACCCCTGCCCTGTCCATGAGGACTCCAAACACACAGCTCGACAGTGCTGTGTGCTTAAAAAGCTGACCACGCCTACCTACGGCGATATCCTCGTCTCCTACAAGTGCGAGAGCGACACCGTCGACCTCACCAAGGTGTCTGCGTGCAAGGCCGCAGCTACGGTCATGGTCGCTCAAGCCACCAAGATCGACCAAACTACTCTGGAGGTGCCAGAACAGAAGCGCACAGCCACTGCTTTGGACGCAAGTCCCGCGGTGAAGAAAGTCTGCCTCGGCCTGCCCAACGCGTCCAAGGAAGTAACCATTGGGGCCAACCTCGACCCCAAATAGGAACTCGCGCTCACCAGTTTCCTCCGGGACAACGCCGACATATTCGTATGGAGCCCGTCCGACATGCCCGGTGTCCCCAGGGAGCTGGCTGAGCACGCCCTTGAAGTAAGCAAGATAGCAAGACCTATCAAGCAAAAGTTTCGGCGATTTGCAAAAGATAGAAAGCAGGCCATAGAAGTAGAAGTCTGTAAGCTCTTAGCTACAGGATTCATACGAGAATGTAAACACCCGGTTTGGCTCGCAAACCCAGTCCTTGTACCCAAGAAAACTGGAGGATTAAGGATGTGTATCGACTACACCGACCTCAACAAGCATTGCCCGAAAGATCCCTTCCCTCTTCCTCGCATCGACCAGGTCGTGGACTCCACGGCCGGCAGCGTCCTTCTATGCTTCCTCGATTGCTACTCAGGGTATCACCAGATAGCCCTGAATCCCGACGACCAAGACAAAATGACGTTCATAACACCCAACGGCATCTACTGCTACAAAGTCATGACCTTTGGCCTGAAAAACGCCGGTGCAACCTATCAGAAGGCAATACAGAAGCGCTTTGTTGGCACATTTTATCTATAAATAATTCCCCTCACATTTACTGGAAAAAGGACTAAAATATAATTAGATCACCTTATTAGGGTTTATATTGACAATTTCCACGAGTTTTGGTGAATCTATGAATTTATAGGGACTATTCAGAAAATATGCAAAGAAACCACTCTAGAAGACTCCAGAAGGCTCCGGAACTCAACGTGACTTAGCACCTAAGAAAGAAGCATCTAGAAGGATCAAGGACCCACCTGGCCGAAGTGGACCCCGAGGAGGGCCCACCCCAGCCCGATCGGCCTGGTGGTGGGGCCGGTCGGCCCCCCCTGGCGCCAAATGGGCCCAGCTTCCGGAATGTTCTTCCACCGCCTATAAGGATCAATCTAAACCACAAGTTAAGGTCGGTTTGATCGTACGGTGCGCGTCATCTCCTCCGGGCTATATAAGCAAACCCCCTGACCCCAGGGCAGACAACAATTCATTCTATCAGATCCTCCATGCCTATCTGAGATTAGAGCTCTAGATTAGAATTAGAGTTGGAGAGTTAGTATCAAGTTGAGAGACTAGAGCCACGATCTATTTAGATCTAGCTAATCTTGTTCGAGAGGATTAGAGAGCGGTAGAGGCGAAGCTGAAGGAAGGCCCGGACCTGTCGGTGTCTCCTCTTCATCTTCTACCTCTGGGATCAACTCCATTGGAGCCTGATCCTGAGACCTTGTGGAAAGATCGACTTCTTATTCAAGTGAGTAACATTGTTTTTATTGTTCTTACGGTTCATAACTCTTTGAGTACTTTAATTCCTGTCGCTCTTGAGTTAAAGTTGCATGTTTAGTGTAAGCGTGGTGCTTAGACTAGCTAGCTTATGAATGCCTTCTATATTCCGGATCGTGTGGTAGAAGCGGGAAGTGACCTTGTTCCCGTCTGTCATTTGCAGTCCACCTCCCGTCTATAGAAACCGTAGGACTCCCCCCACAGATTCTCGGGAGGTTCCCTTTCCTAAGTGTGCCTTCAGACAATCACCCCATAAGAACAATATAGACATAGCTTGTGAGAATAAGAACCAGACATCCTTAAGTTTTCCTTATCTCTCTTTCTATCAAGTCCTTGATAGCTACTCAGTGATTAGTTATATACCTCAGATACTCTCTTTACCATTCTCCTTGTGGATTCGATATTTAAAACCCTCTCCCGGGTGGAATGCTCACCGGTATCCGTGCGCTTGCGGATTATCCATCATAATATTTCTGTAGGCTTAACAAATACCAACAAACATTTCTGGCGCCGCTGCCGGGGAGAACGGTTAAGAGAAAACTCTTCGAGTATAACTAATCTTGTATCTTTCTTTTTTCTTTTTAGTTTTAGATTATCTACTGTCCTTACGGACACTACCCTCATTAAAGACTTTTCGGCACCCTCAGAGCTCAGCCTTAGGCCTATGCCATCATCGAAACCAATCCTATCTGATGCCTATGAGCTGCGCCCACGGTTAATAGAGATGGTCCAAACCAACACTTTCTTAGGAATAGAAGACGAAGACCCTTATCATCATCTCCAGCAGTTTGAGCAAACTTGTGACTGCCTGCACATTGAGAGTATGTCAGACGAGACTATCCGTTGGAAGCTTTTTCCATTCACTCTGAAAGGAAAAGCTCGCCAATGGTACGACCGGACCAAAGAGAAGATGAAAGGCGATTGGGGAACTCTCCGTGTAGATTTTTGCATGGATTTTTATCCCTTATCTAAAGTAGTCGACCTCAGAATCAAGATCATATCCTTCAAACAGGGGGATAATGAGTCTATGAGTTCATCCTGGGAACGTTTTGAACTCCTTTGCAAATCCGGACCAGATCTAAGCCTTCAAGACCATATTCTCCTTCAACATTTCTATATTGGTCTTAATAAGGAATCTAGAGCCTATTTGAATGTCTCCTCTCATGGATCATTCATACACCTTACATCTAGTGAAGCTAGAACTGTCTCAGACAACATTCTAGCCAGCACTAATGATGGTCCTTTAGAAGAGAAAACTTTAGAAGAAGAGATTCCATAGATAGCTACACCAGAACCTATGCCAGAAACATCTCAACCTATAGCTATCCAACATATAGAATCACCACAGGAAGAAATTCCTCTACCTGATTTTATAAATGATATCGAGGATGATTTATTTTCCGATTATGGAAACACCTCGAAATATCATAAAGAGAAGAGGCCTCGAAAGCACACATCTTCTTCACATGAGAAGATAGACCCTTTTGAGCAAACCTTCTCAAGAGAACACACTGTGGAGCTTGCATCCATCATGAGTGGGGAATGGTTAGAAGAGTCAGAGCTTTCCTCTGATGTAGTCCATCTGGATTCACCTTCTATACCAATTCAATGTACAATCAATGGAACCCCCTTTGATGCCCTTTATAATCTAGTTGTGGGAATCAATATAATGGCCTTATCCTTTTTCCATCAGTTTATCAAAAACAAGTCATTATCTCCCACAACGAAATTATTAAAGTGCTCCTCAGGACAAATTATTCAAAGTTCGGGAATTCTTTATGTCTTACCTATTTCAGTTTACGACATGCCAATTCACCTGAGCTTTCACATTTGTGATATTAAGGAGTTCGATCTTTTAATAGGCTATCCTTTAGGAAAACTCCTTAAAGTGGGACACACAGGGAAACTTGATGTTTGCCTAGGCAAAACCATTAAAGTTCCCTTACACTTCTCACATTCGATCCATACTAAGACCGAACCCAGTCCTGAACCTGACCCAATGGAAGAGGTGAATGAAGCATCTCTAGAACATTTCGTAGAATCCAATCAAGAAGATGTCACTGAATTCTTCATCGAGGAGGAAGAAGAAAATCCTACAGAATCTGAGCCCCTCGATGAAACCGAGGAACCCTCGAGACCTCCCATTGAGCTTAAACCTTTACCACCTGGTCTTAGATATGCCTTTTTGCATAATGATTCTGAGTCTCCTGTGATCATTAATGACCAACTCACTTAGGAAGAGACTCATAGGCTGATAACCATCTTAGAACAACATCGCTCAGCCTTTGGCTACTCGCTCCAAGACCTTAAGGGCATCAATCCTGCCCTTTGCACTCATTGCATTCCTACAAACCCTGATGTTCTACCATCTAGAGAGCCACAACGAAGACTCAACAATGCGATGAGAGAGGTAGTGAAGAAAGAAGTTCTGAAACTCTTACACGCCGGGATTATATATCCTGTGCCACATAGTGAGTGGGTGAGCCTCGTGCAAGTTGTGCCTAAAAAGGGAGGCATGATAGTTGTGAAAAATGAGAGGAATGAATTAATTCCTCAGAGAACCGTCACTGGTTAGCATATGTGCATAGATTATAGAAAACTCAACAAAGCCACAAGGAAAGATCACTTTCCACTGCCCTTCATTGATGAAATGTTAGAGCGGTTGGCAAATCACTCTTTCTTTTTCTTTCTTGATGGATATTCTGGATATCACCAAATTCCAATCCATCCTAGTGACCAGAGCAAAACAAATTTTACATGCCCTTATGGAACTTATGCTTATCGTAGAATGTCTTTTGGGCTATGTAATGCTCCAACTTCTTTTCAAAGATGTATGATGTCTATTTTCTCTGATATGATTGAAGAGATCATGGAAGTTTTCATGGATGATTTTTCTGTTTATGGAAAAACTTTTGATGATTGTCTAGAAAACTTGGATAAGGTTTTGCAAAGATGTGAAGAAAAGCACTTAGTTCTTAATTGGGAAAAATGTCATTTCATGGTTAGAGAAGGAATAGTGCTAGGCCATCCAATTTCTGAAAGAGGAATCGAGGTAGATACAGCTAAAATAGAAGTAATTGAACAACTACCTCCACCTGTTAATGTCAAGGGAATCAGAAGTTTTCTTGGCCATGCTGGTTTCTATAGAAGGTTTATAAAAGATTTTTCTCATATTGCTAGACCTCTTACAAACTTGCTTGCCAAAGATGTTCCCTTTGACTTTGATGATGCTTGTCTTAAATCTTTTGAAACTCTAAAAAATGCTCTTATTTCTGCACCCATTATACAACCCCCTGATTGGTCTTTACCTTTTGAAATTATGTGTGATGTAAGTGATTATGCTGTGGGGGCTGTTTTGGGGCAAACAAAGGACAAGAAACATCATGACATTGCTTATGCTAGTAAAACTTTGACAGGACCTCAACTCAATTATGCCACAACTAAAAAAGAACTGCTAGCTGTTGTTTATGCCATTGACAAGTTTAGATCTTACTTAGTAGGAGCAAAAGTTATTGTTTACACTGATCATGCTGCTTTAAAATATTTGCTCACTAAGAAAGATGCTAAACCTAGATTAATAAGATGGATTTTGCTTCTCCAAGAATTTGACTTAGAAATAAAAGATAAGAAGGGAGTAGAAAATTCTGTTACCGATCATTTGTCTAGAATGTATTTTGAGAAACCACAGGAACTACCCATCAATGACGCAATGAGGGACGACATGCTCTATCGGATCGCCCGGTCAGACCCCTGGTACGCAGATATTGTTAATTTTATGGTTGCAGGGTATGTACGACCAGGAGCCGACAAGAAAAAACTTATTTACGAGAGTCGCCATCACCTGTGGGATGAACCATACCTTTTTCGAGTATGCTCTGATGGGTTACTCAAGAGGTGTGTACCGCTAGAAGAAGGAATGAAGATCATTGAGAAGTGCCACTCATCACCATATGGAGGTCATCATGGAGCTTTCCGCACACATGCAAAGATCTGGCAAAGTGGATTTTTCTGGCCAACCATGTATCAAGACACAAAAGATTTCGTACGAAGGTGAAACTCCTGTCAGAGGCACAGAAACATCAATTCCAGAAATGCCATGCCACTGACAACCAACCTTCAGATCGAGCTCTTTGATGTCTGGGGAATTGACTACATGGGACCATTCCCAAAATCTGGAAAATTCGAGTACATCTTAGTGGCAGTTGCCTATGTCTCCAAATGGGTTGAAGCCCTGCCATGCAGATCTGCTGACCACAAAAGCTCAATAAGAATGTTTGAAGAGACAATATTTCCGAGATTCGGTACGCCAAGGTTAGTGATAAGCGATGGAGGATCCCATTTCATCGACAAGCACTTCGAGAAATACCTCATGAACCATGGGATCCAGCACAATGTCGCTACTCCTTACCACCCGCAAACAAGTGATCAAGCAAAGACGTCCAATAAGCAGATCAAGAACATTCTACAGAAGACGGTGGACAAAATGGGGATAAAATGGAAAGACAAGCTACCCGAAGCACTTTGGGCTTATCGGACAGCTTATAAAACCCCCATTGGAATGTCTCCCTACCAAATGGTCTATGGGAAGACATGTCACTTGCCGGTTGAGGTAGAATTCAAGGCTCATTGGGCAATAAAGAGATGGAACATGGACTTTGAAGCAGCCGGAACAAAATGGAAAATGCAACTATCCGAGCTAGAAGAATGGAGAGAGAAGGCGTATCACAGTGCCAAGATCTACAAGGAAAGAACCAAGAGATGGCACGACAAGAGAATCATAAAGAAAGAATTCAACCCAGGCGATCAGGTATTACTTTTTAACTCCAGGGTACGACTCTTTGGGCACGGGAAGCTACGAAGCAAGTGGGACGAACCATACAAGGTGGTGAATTCATCGTCACACGGAGCTGCCACTCTTCAAGACGACGAAGGTACGTTATTCATGGTAAATGGTCAACGTCTTAAAATATTTTTAGAGCCTAATAAAGAGTCTGAGGATTTAGATGAAATAGATTTCTTTTGTTTTTCCATGAATATTAATTTTAGGCCGTAATGGGCCGTCTTAGGGTTTTTAAGGATCAGCACACGGTTAGAGCACCCCGCGCCGAAGATCGTCGCGAGACGACGTGGTGGGGGGCGACCGGCCTCCTCACTGGGCCGATCGGGCCCTGCCCGCCGCCTCGCGCCGCCAGCTTTCGCCCACGCTATCTCTAAGGTGCTCAGTTTTGGAAAAACTTGTTCGGGGATCTTTTACGAGATATCCCGTAGCCTTTCCAAGCTAGGTCAACCCCCTCTGCAAGTCCGTGACCGATATATAAGCAGGGGTAGACCTCCACCTTTTTCTCATCCCAAAGCCTCCAAGTAGCAGCAATGGCCGACAAGCAGCTTGTCTCCTTTAGCTTTGAAGCCAAGGCGGTTGTTCCTTTCGAGAAGGAAGCAAAGCCGCTAGCCTCCTTGCCTCCTGATCACATCCCTCTCTCGCTGTTCCCGCCTAGTCGTCCACGTTCGCCGCCACCGCCTAAAGAAAGCAAGCAGGCGATGTACGCTCAGCTGTACGATCGCCGTCGTGAAGCAGCTCAGAAGAAGCCGATCCGTGTTCCTAGCTACATGGATCAGAAGAAACCAAGGGATGGAGAGCGACTCGCTGACGTGCACATGGACAAGCATGGCAACACAAGGGTGCATAAGTACACCACCTCCTCAAGCCGTGTCACCATCAACGGAGTTCGTGCCAAAGAACCTCAAATCAAGAGAATTCCGGTCATCGAAGCCAGCCAGCGGATGCCATAGAAACAGAAGACCCGGAAGACCGTAGCTGAGCTAGCGCAGGAAGTAGCAAGCCTGGCAGAAACTTGCAAAGAGATCCACCGCGTTAACACTTCCCTCACCAAGACCGTCCTCAAACTGTTAGAATCAAAGAAGCGAAGGGACGATGAGGAAGACCATAGCCGCGACCTTAAGAAGGGCAAGCGCCCTTTGTAAACACCTTAGTTAGAGAGCACATTAGTGATAGTTAGTTCGAGTTAGTTAGTTTGCTTTAGTTGTTAGAGTTGTTTAATAAAGTGCTCTCTCCTTTAATAAAGAAGTATTCCACAAGTTGAGCTATTTTTGCCTATATATATATTTTCTGGATATGTTTTTGTCTCCACCATACTGTGCATGCAAGATAACAGAAAACAAGTGTGGGGGAGAAGAACAGATGACCAAACGGCATCTTCCACGACCAAAATCAAGAAAAACGGGAAAAGCACAGAACAAATGACTCGCACGACGAACCACGGCAGAACCAAGTTCGGCCACGTCTCGTCCACCACTCGGTTTGCTTCCTGAACTTTTTAAATTTTTGTAATTTGCTTTCCGTTTCGAATTTAAATAAAGATGCCCTGCTAAAATGTCCTGATAACCTAAAAGATAAAGTTTCACATGTTTATGCTCTTAGAAATATTTATTGCTTTTGGGATGATCAGAATGAGGTTAGAATAATGAGAACCATCTTTCTTTTATCTTGTCTATGGAGAGTGCTTTAAAAATCATTAGCTAAGTTTCTCCTTTGTGATCAATAATATATCTCAACAGAGCTTTCATTGAAAATAAATTTGATTAAATGCTGCTTACTTGTATTGAGCTTTGTCAAATCTAAGAGCTATGTTGAAGTTTTGTCTAAGTCTATGATCAAGATCACGTACACTGCTTTCACTAAAGTCTCTATGCTCTAAGATTTTTGATCTCTGTCTCCCATATCATGAAAAAAGGTACAGCTAAAAAAAAGAAGAAGAGAGAAAAAGCCAAAGAAAGAAAAGAAAAAAAAATTATGAGTGGAGAGAAAAGTGAGAGAGAGGAGAAAATGGACAAGTGTTCTACGGGTCAGAAGAACCCCCCTCTCAGAAAAAAAGGCATAAAAAAAGAGAAGAATAATGGACATGCGTCCGAGGGTGAGTAGGGCCCACTTCTCTAAAATAATAAGTGAGAGAGTAATAATGGACGCGTGTCCGAGGGTGAGTAGAACCCAACTCTCCACAAAATAGCTGAATACCTTGTTCTAAAAAATGGGAAAAGATAGAAGATTCTAAAGTCAGAGCAGTGGTTTTTAAAATTTGACACACGCACATATCTTGATCTACGACCTATGACAGGCCTCTTCATGGATACAGATTTTGACCCAGCAATATATGCAAGGTAAGTCTGCTACATCTTTACATTCTAAAAACTTCACATATATTTGAGAGTATCACAAAGGAGTAAGCAAGACTGCATTTTCTTTTCAAAACTTATTCAAAAACTCTCCATTGACTTGATTTGAGAAATAAAGGTGATTTGTTTCTAACTATGCTCAGATATTCCCTAAGTACAGATATGACTAAGGAGTATAATTATGTTGATTCTTGTCTCTACGGTTGTAAACCATCCTTTTATCGAGGACGAGTAAAAGCCTAAGTGTGGGGGAGTTTGTTGGCACATTTTATCTTAAAATATTTCCCCTCACATTTACTGGAAAAAGGACTAAAATATAATTAGATCACCTTATTAGGGTTTATATTGACAATTTCCACGAGTTTTGGTGAATCTATGAATTTACAGGGACTATTCAGAAAATATGCAAAGAAACCACTCTAGAAGACTCCAGAAGGCTCCGGAACTCAACATGACTTAGCACCTAAGAAAGAAGCATCTAGAAGGATCAAGGACCCACCTGGCCGAAGTGGACCCTAAGGGGGGCCCACCCCAGCCCGATCGACCTGGTGGTGGGGCCGGTCGGCCCCCCCTGGCGCCAAATGGGCCCAGCTTCTGGAATGTTCTTCCACCGCCTATAAGGATCAATCTAAACCACAAGTTAAGGTCGGTTTGATCGTACGGTGCGCGTCATCTCCTCCGGGCTATATAAGCAGACCCCCTGACCCCAGGGCAGACAACAATTCATTCTATCAGATCCTCCATGCCTATCTGAGATTAGAGCTCTAGATTAGAATTAGAGTTGGAGAGTTAGTATCAAGTTGAGAGATTAGAGCCACGATCTATTTAGATCTAGCTAATCTTGTTCGAGAGGATTAGAGAGCAGTAGAGGCGAAGCTGAAGGAAGGCCCGGACCTGTCGGTGTCTCCTCTTCATCTTCTACCTCTGGGATCAACTCCATTGGAGCCTGATCCTGAGACCTTGTGGAAAGATCGACTTCTTATTCAAGTGAGTAACATTGTTTTTATTGTTCTTACGGTTCATAACTCTTTGAGTACTTTAATTCCTGTCGCTCTTGAGTTAAAGTTGCATGTTTAGTGTAAGCGTGGTGCTTAGACTAGCTAGCTTATGAATGCCTTCTATATTCCGGATCGTGTGGTAGAAGCGGGAAGTGACCTTGTTCCCGTCTGTCCTTTGCAGTCCACCTCCCGTCTATAGAAACCGTAGGACTCCCCCCATAGATTCTCGGGAGGTTCCCTTTCCTAAGTGTGCCTTCAGACAATCACCCCATAAGAACAATATAGACATAGCTTGTGAGAATAAGAACCAGACATCCTTAAGTTTTCCTTATCTCTCTTTCTTTCAAGTCCTTGATAGCTACTCAGTGATTAGTTATATACCTCAGATACTCTCTTTACCATTCTCCTTGTGGATTTGATATTAAAAACCCTCTCCCGGGTGGAATACTCACCGGTATCCGTGCATTTGTGGATTATCCATCATAATATTTCTGTAGGCTTAACAAATACCAACATGCTTGAAGTCCCAGATCGGGAAGAACGTGGAAGCCTACGTCGATGATGTGGTCGTCAAGACCACCGATCAAGATCAACTCATCGCTGACCCCGCAGGTTAATCCCGACATTTTTTGACAGACTCATAAAGAGACACGTGGTACTAATACATGTCTCCATTGAGTCATATGAGATGCATCTTAAAAAAATGTGTCTCTAAGGAGGGTTGTAAGGAATCAGATGCTTGTAGCCTAAGAGAGGGAGGGGGTGAATTAAGCAACTTAAAAACTTACCTTATGGCTTCCACTACTTTGCATGAAGCAAACTAGATCACTTCTACCTAGATGTGCAATCTATACGTGATCTAGTGTGAAACCCTTATCCCAAAACAAGTTTTGCAACCTATAGCCATTCCTAGCATGGTACTACTCTAGGAAAGTAAAGGCAAGCAAAGATTGCAAGAGAGTAATGCGGAAACATAAAGAGGGATGAGAGGAAGCAAACTCTTGAAACGCGATTTATCCTGTGGTATCGGTAGGCACTATGCCACCCCTAGTCCACGTTGTTGAAGTACTCACACAAGAGTATTGTTTCCCGGTCACCAAGTCTCTCCCAAGGGCACCACTTGACTCGCCACAAAGGCTCGCCACTAAGGCACTCGCCAAGCTTAGGCCCCAAGCTTAGGCACTCGCCATGGTCACCTTGATGCCACCTCCACTAAGGAGCTTCTCCTCCAAGTAAGGGGGTCTCCACGTCCCCCGCACAAAGTGTCCTCACCGCTCCACACCAAGCCGGAGGGTCGAAGACGATTGCCGGTTAGCCACTTAGGCCCCAAGACTTCTGGCGCACCTTGTACAACTTGATTCACTCAAGAATCACCTCTCAAGGTTGGCACACCTTGCACTCACTCAGCTCTAAGCTAAGCTAAGCCTAGCACTAAGCACACGCACACACAGCATGTGCGAATCTTTATATGAGCAATTTAGCACTTGTATGGATTGAATATGATCTTCTAAGTGTCTTGCACTCCTGTGCACTTCCACACAATCTAGCAACCTCAAATGGCGGGGTGGAAGGGGTATAAATAGCCCAAGGTATCAAACTAGCTGTTGGCTAAAACCTGCTGAAAGTAGTACCATCAGATGATCTAATGCTATGCTTTTTCTGGGTGTCGGTTCACCCGGTGCTACTAGTTGTTGCCTTCCACCTCACTTGACCATTGACACAAATCATCTGACGCATTGACCGACGCACCGACGGTTCATCCAGTGCTGAAGTGTTCCTTGCCAAAACCTTACTGTTAGCTTCTTCATGGCCGTCGAATGAACCGCTGCTCTGATCCTTTTGACCATCGGTTCATCTAGTGCTTAAGCCTGTGCAACCCGCTGCTCTATTTCTTGATTTCTAGACTAATCGAATAGACCGACGGTGCCCACCAAGGGACCGTCGGTTCATCCGGCGCCTTCGTCTTCTGGTATTCATCCGGTGCATGTCGAAAATGGACCGTCAGTTCATCCGACAGTGCCAGTTGACTCAATCCTCCACGCAGTGTACCAATCCCTCCAACGCTTACACCGACGCTCTCTTCTAGGTACCATCTTCTCATTTTGGCATGTGGTATTTTTGCATCCTTGTGACCTAGAGATGTCTACAAAGACATGCTCAAATAATATGGTTAGTCCCATTGATCATGTTGTCATGAATCACCAAAATTAAACTCGAACAAATGACATATGAGGCCATATTCGCTACAAGGATGTCTTCTTTTCCGCGTTTTTACACAGTGAGCCTCAAATTGATTAAATAATGTACCGCAAACCTGCGTACCTATCAATGGAAGCTCAACCCGACCAAGTGTTCTTCGGTGTCCCCTCTGGGTTGCTCCTGGGCTTCATGGTGGGGCACCGTGGAATCGAAGCCAACCCAGTCAAGATCGACGCAATTCGCAACATGGCCAAGCCATCTTGCAAGAAAGACGTCATGAAGCTCACAGGTATGATGGCGGCCCTAGGTCGTTTCATTAGCAAACTCGGTGAAAAAGGTCTACCTTTCTTCAAGCTATTGAAGAAAGCAGATAAGTTCGTATGGGATAAAGAAGCACAGAAGGCTTTCGAGGCTCTCAAGGAGTCCTTGACCACGCCTCCAATCATGACACCTCCGATCCCGAAGGAAACACTCCTCCTATACATCTCCGCCACCACTAATGTGGTCAGCACGGTCCTCGTCGCCGAACGACAAGAAGAAGGGCAGGTCTACCATGTTCAGCGACCTTTGTACTACGTGAGCGAGGTCCTGGCCAACGCTAAAACACGTTACTCACAACCTCAGAAGCTGCTCTATCCACTCCTGATCACGTCGAGAAAGCTCTGACACTACTTTCAAGCCCACAAGATCAAGGTGCCTTCATCCTTCCCGCTAGGGGAGATTATCTGCAGCCGCGACGCCAACGGCCGCATCGTCAAGTGGTCGGTTGAGTTGGGCGAGTTCGACATCGAATTTTGCCCCAGACAAGCGATCAAGTCGCAAATCCTAGCTGATTTCGTATCAGAGTGGACAGAAATCCAGATGCCCCTCCCAAGGAGCGGCCTGAACACTCGATCATGTACTTCGACGGTGCCCTTAACCTCGAGGGTGCCGGAGCAGGCGTGCTATTCATCTCTCCTCAGGGAGAGCAGCTCAAATACGTCCTACAGATACACTACAAGGCCTCCAACAATGGAGCAGAGTACGAAGCTCTAATCCATGGGCTCCGAATCGCAGTGTCCCTTGGCATCAAGCGACTACTGGCGTATGGCGATTCCAAGGTCGTCATCGAGCAAGTCAATAAGGAGTGGGATTGTGTGAAAGACACAATGGACGCTTACTGCGCTGAGATCCAGAAGCTTGAAGGCCACTTCGAGGGGATCGAGCTTCAGCACGTGCCACGCAACAACAACGTGGCCACCGATGTTCTATCTAAACTTGGCTCCAAGCGAGCTCTAGTCCCGGCGGGTGTGTTCGCCCAAGACCTACGCAAGCCGTTGATCAAGCTGTTGGATCCGGACAACCCGGACTAGAACCAGCTCGACCAAAACCAAGCACCTCCAAGAGACATGCTGATGACAGAAGAAGAGGACGATTGGCGCGAGCCTTTCCTAGCATTCCTACTTGACCAGCGAGTCCCGGAAGATAAGGCAGAACGGGAACACATCACGCGGTGTAGTGCTAACTACGTCGTGATTGGCAACGACCTCTACAGAAAAGCCGTCTCTACTGGTGTCTTGATGAAGTGCATCTTGCGATCAGAAGGTCTTCAGCTCCTGGCTGAGGTCCACGGCAGTGAGTGTGGTTGCCACGCAGCGTCTGCTAATCTGGTCGGCACGGCCTACCGATCTGGCTTCTACTGGCCCACGTCCATGACTGATGCCAAAGACCTCGTAAAGAGGTGCAAGGGATGTCTGTTCTTTGCCAAACAACAGCATCTGCCAGCTCAGATCCTGCGCACGATACCCCCATCATGGCCCTTCACCATATGGGGCCTTGATTCCATAGGACCGTTCAGATCCGCCCCTGGCGGCTACAAGCACATCCTTGTGGCCGTCGACAAATTCACCAAGTGGATTGAAGTCCAACCTGTTGCTAAGATCACGTCGGAAGAAGCGGCGAAATTCATCCAAGAAATATCACATCGCTTCGGTGTGCCCAACAGAATCATCACCGACCTCGGGTCGGCCTTCACAGGATCTGCCTTCTGGGATTTTTGCCAGGACAGCATGATTGATGTATATTATTCATCGGTCGCCCACCCTCGGTGCAACGGCCAGGTCGAACGTACCAACGGCACGGTTCTTCAAGCTCTCAAAGATCGTATCTTTGATGACGCTTCAAATTACGCTTCCCAGTGGTTAGCCGAGCTACCACATGTGATTTGGGGTCTGCGGACCCAAGTCAGTTCAGCCACGGGCATCTCGCCCTTCTTTCTTGTCTATGGCTCAGAGGCCATCCTACCCACTGATGTCACCTTTCGAGCCCCATGTATACAGTTCTACTCGTCGCGTCGACCTTGACAGCCTCGAGGAACAGAGAGTAGCAGCCGTCATGAGACAAGCTCGCCATGATCAGCAGCTTCGTCGCTACCACGACCACAACCTCAGAGAGTGCTCCTTCAACGTTGCCGACCTAGTCTTAAGGCGCATCCAGAAGACCGACGGCATGCACAAGCTGGCCGCCCCTTGGGAGGGACCTTTTATTGTCACAGAAGTCATTAGCCCGTCTACATATCGCCTCCAATGGGGCGACGACCAAGGGGTCCCCAACCCATGGAACGTGGAGCATCTTTGCCGATTCTATCCCTAGAATAGTTTTCATCACAGCTATGTACTCTTCGTCTTTGTACTTCCAGTTAATTAAATATTAGTTTTAAGCAGTCATCTGCTGTGTCTCGAGTTCTATCCTCTTTTCTTCCATGTCGTGTACCCTCCCCCTCGACATGCTCAGTGGCTTGGCAAAAGCTAATTTAGGGGTCGAAAGACCTGAGGGTGAAGCTTTTTGTACCTCCCCCTCGACACGCTCGGGGGCTTGGCAAAAGCCAATACAAGGGTCGCTCGACCTGAGGACGTCGTCCCTCATGACTACATACTCTATGTTGTTGTGAGCCTTTTTTGTCGTGCGGTTGCAAAACCAGAGTCCCAGACTCCTCCCCGCGCGCCGATCGCACGTAAGTCTCCCTGCTGAGCCATGGTGATTGGTAAGCCAGCCTCTCTGTGAGTAGTGGTTAGCGGGGTATGATAAGAACACATTGCTTCAGGGCAACCAAGCTCATGCAAACATAAACTAAGTATGTGTTGGGTATTTTAGCGACAAACGAAATAAATCCGCAAGCGCATGGATACCGTTGTAGCTTTGACCTCAGAGTATTCCAAGGGTATCGAATCCAAGGGAACGTGTGTGTACTAACTTCGTATAGTCGGTCCAAGGACACACCCAGATAAGAGGTAAGGATACAGAGATGATTCCTATGGAGAGCTCTACAGATTAGGTTAAAGGTCGATCTCTCAAGAACTTGCTTCGGGCACCGGCTAACCCCTGATCTGTCAGGAGACTCCGGCCTACGGATCTAAGACGAACCTCAACCTGCACTATATCCGAACGTGGAGGATTTCAAAGGATCAACAGGGCTGTCACCACCTGCGATCTACCTCTACCAATCCGTGGGATATAGGGCAAACGAAGGATAACCCTTAGCCTAGACACTACGTCTATGCTACTGATTACTACCGCAGCCTGACTATATTATCCCGCGGTGTGTAGCAACCTACGACACTTTATATTAAATATAGAGCGACGAACCCGCAAGGAGGAGAACTAATCTCACTCAACTATAGGTACTACTAGCTTATGCTAACGTCATACGAGAGAGCACTAGGTCCCTGTTCACACCGTTTTTTGGAAAAACAGGTCAAAAGGATAAGAAGGAGCAGCCGATGAAGAAACGAGGCAATCGGCCGATTGAAGAGAGAGAAGGATGGTCAACAGGACTCGCCGATGGTCAAAGGAGCTCAAATCTATCGATGGGCCAGCGGGTCAAACCGATCGGCCGATGGTCAATCGGAGGGTCGGCCGATGGAAAGAAAAGAAGGTGGCAATCGAGAAGATACGCCAAACGGAAAGAACGGCGGAGGCGGGTCAATCGGCTCAATCCACAATTGGCAACGGGTCAAGAGTCAGTATTTAGAGAGTTTTTGACTCCTGCGAGAGTCCTTTTCTATTTTTAGAAGTGTTCGTTTTCTTTAGATGCAAGTAAACAGTGCCATAATCGGCTAGGAGTCGGGTTGTCCTCAGGACATAAATAGCGACCCTACGTGGTCGGGAAAAAGTGTACACACCAATATCAAACAAACTACCTCCGGGCAAACCCTTTACAATTTACAGCATCTACTTTACAGCATCTACTTTTCGGCGACTTCGCCATTGCGTTTTTTCTCATTTTCTACAACGCTGTCCTTCAAGTTCGTCGAGCTGCATCGATCGATCTCCAGCAAGCTTGTGAGTATCGTTTTCCCGAATAACCCTAGGCTTTAACCTCCGGGCGCATCGCTGAGGTTTCGTCTAGTTCTTTATTCACCCCTTACCGATATTAGCTAGATCTGCAAGTCTTTGTACCAATTCTTGTGGTTTTTAGCTATTATCACAAATTATCCCACTCAATCTAGATCCTATCGGCTTCTAACACCGCAGCTGATTCTGACCTGTTCGAGTGCTGACGTCACGATCGGCGAATTCCAGCCGATCTCTTATCCACGCCATCGCGCCTCGGTCGCTCTCGAGCCGGCCGATCCCGCTTACTCGTATCGGCCGATTGGCTGGTACACGTGTCACTAAAAGGCCATCGGTTCTCTAGCCGATCCCTAATATTTTCCATTGTCAATCAACAGGTCAGATTGGCTGGCACACCTCGCTACAGACCGGGGAGTCACGTGTGTCGCGCGCGGAGGTGACGTCCTATTTTCGCGTCAACACACTTTTGGCACGCCCGGTGGGACACGAAAAAGTCAACAATGACGAAGAACACTAAGAGTGGTACTTTCGAGGTTGATCCAAGCAATGCTCAACCAATCACCAGGGATCCGCTGAAGGATGCAGACAAAGTAGAGTTCGAAGCTCACATGAAGCATTATGAAGAGCTATGTCTGTCATCATATGGTCAAACCAAGGGTGGAGTCTTCAAGAAGAATCCTTTACCAACACCTAAGCAAGTTACCTTCTCAGCCGATCCCGAAGGGCTTCAAGATATGATGAACAAAGCAATGCATCAGACAATGATTGATCAAGCCAAGGTTCTTGCCAATACCATCTAGAATTGTCTGACTGAAACGCTCAAGAAAGGAGCAGAAGGAGGATACATGGGACCTGCGTACTTTCAACCAAATCGAACTCCTCCAGTGTTCCAAAAAGACCAATCGGCTTCTCTGCCGATTGATGATCTAGCAGTAGGGGTTAAACCGTCTCCACAGATCAATGCAACTACTCCTGGTTCTTCATCGGATTCCCAGCCGGTTCAGAATCAAAGTATTGGAGATATGATTAAAGACCCTACTGTTACAGTGCCTGTGGTCCAAACACATTCAGCACAGTCCAAAACACAAGATCAGGCATTCTCAGTGCAGAATCATCATCAGAAGTATCCTACCATGAGAAATCAGGATGGAAAGCTTGCAGGATGGGATTTGCCTCGTGATCATTTTGAGACTGACATCTCAAATTTCTTCGAATCTCAGCCTGAGGAAGTTCCAGAAGTGAAGTACCCACAATCTTATCAAGCTATGTTTGGAGGTACTCCAGGCACTGTGCATATGAACAAGGAGGGAGTAGTGTTTGTCTACTTCAATCATGGGAGCAAGGCCTTTGAAAGAGTCAAGATCAGTCCAGCTCATGCCCATATGGTCATACCAATAGAAAGGAAAGCTCCTGTTCCACCTCGGCTCAGCAGCCGATGCTAGGGATGCCTGTACAGACTGCTCCAGTGCAATAGTCGACATCAATGCAGCCTGTCTTAACCCCAGCTAACACAATTGCTCATACAAGATCGTCGCTTCAACAGCCGATCAACCAAGGGATGGCAGGATAACCAATAGCACCACAGCAACTGGTGGATCCTGCGCAAGTGATGCAAATGCTCCTAAATCAATTGGCTATCTCAGGCCAGTTGAACTTGCATCAACCAGCTCCATCGGCTGGTCAGCTGATCGGACAGATTCCACCTATGACAGGTCAATCAAATACGCAAGGTTCTTCTGGAGCAGGAACATCAACGCCACCAAATCCACAGCCAAGAACCTCAGAAAGTCAACCTCCGGAGACTCCATCAGCTGAGATGCAAGTGATTGAGCAAGTGTCGGCTGAGTTAAAATCTCACATGAAGCAGGAGTTGATTGACCACTTTTCAGAGATGCTGCAGAAGCAATACGGGATGAAACCTAAACAACAATCCTGCATGTACAGGACACCATACCCATTTGGTTATGATCAGATACCTTTCCCTCAAAGATTCAAGGTGCCAGACTTCACAAAGTTCTCTGGTCAAGATGATACATCCACAATGGAGCATATCACTCGGTTCATCATCCAGTGTGGGGAAGCAAGGAATATTGATGCACTCAGGATACGATTATTCTCTTCATCCCTCAGGGCCAACATTCTCATGGTTTACCTCATTGCCAGCTAATTCCAACATCAAGTGGTCTGATCTAGAGCAGCAGTTCCACAATTATTTCTTCTCTGGCATCCATGAGATGAAGATTACTGATCTGACCAGACTCAAGCAAAGGAACGATGAAACTGTTGCTGGATTCGTTCAGAGATTCAGGGAAGTCAGAAACAAGTGCTATAGTCTGAACCTGGGAGACAAGCAACTGGCTGACTTGGCATTCCAAGGTCTTTTGCCAACCTTGAGAGAGAAATATGCATCACATGACTTCGAGAGCCTCAGCCAGCTGGTCAGTCGAATGAGTCAAGAGACTGCAAGATCTTATGAGCCTAGGAAGAATTTCCAAAAGAAGGTGTCTTATGTGGATTACTCTGACTCAGAAGATGAAGATAACATGATAGGGCTCGCAGAGTGGGTCAAAGGCAAGAAGACAGTGTCTTGTCCTTTTGGTAAGAAGGAACCAGAAAAATTCGGCTTTGACAACACTAAGGCCGATAAGATATTTGATCTGTTGCTCTAGCAAGGGCAGATCAAGCTCTCCTAGTTCCACACCATACCATCTGTAGAAGAGCTCAAGAGAATGAAGTATTGCAAGTGGCACAATGCAACGTCGCACGACACCAATGATTGCAAGATCTTCAGACAACAAATTCAATCAGCTATTGAGCAAGGAAAACTCAAGTTTGAAACCCCTACCAAAGCTGAAAAGCCGATGAAGATTGATCAGCACCCTTTCCCAACTAATACAGTTGAGGTGTCTAGCAAAGATACATCACGTGTTAAGTTGCTGACGTCGGAATCGGCTCAAAATGAAGGAGTTGTTGATCCCAATGTACAAGCAACCGCTGCCGATGTTAAAGGAAAAGGGTTGCTGCTTGAAGAAGGAGACTTGAAGCCTCGCCGACCTGTCACGTCCCAGATGCTGATCAACAAGTTTCAGCGCCGACAAGAGAAAGCAAGAGGGAGAGAGGAGTGGGCACAGTGCAATGAAGGACATTGGAGGTGTCCGTTCTTCAAGTACTGCTGGGAAGAAGGGATTAAGCTGCCGACGGCAGAAAATTGTCCAGAATGCAACAGAGCTTACAATAATAGCAGCTCATTCAAAAGGGTTTGGTTCGACGACAGAAGACCTGCAGCTGGGGATCACCGTGAATTCAGCAATCAACGGGTCTCAGTCTACGATCGGCTGGGGGGCAAGGCCAGCGTCCACGATCGGCTGGGGGGCAAGGCCAGTGTTCATGATCGGCTGGGAAGCCGAGTCAATGAAAAGTCAAACAATCGGCTAGAAGAGATGGCTGATTCCTTGGTCCCTGATGAAGATATTATGTGCCGAGCTCCTGAACGTCGACGCACTCTACAACTGGATGGGGAATCAGGCCAATCATACAAAAAGCCTAATCCACAATGGTGTCCAGATGGCTTGACCAAATCCCAGAAAAGGAGAGTCCAGCGTTTACGCCAGCTAGAACAGCAGGAAGAAGAAGAAAGACGCGTGCTGGACAAGAAGAAGGTTCGGTCCAAAGTTTGGCATCCAAAGCCTAAGGCCGATGATGGGAAAGGTGACAAACCACAAGTTGATATAAACATGGTTGTCCTCCTACCAAAAGAGTTCATGGCTCAAGTTGAGGCGGATGTGTCCGATGAAGAACTTGGCATGGCTCAATTAACACTAGAACCTACACAAGCTATCTTTGAGAAGCCAGATGATGAAAAGAGACAACATTTGAAGGCATTGTTTCTCAAAGGTTTTGTCAATGGCAAACCAGTTACCAGGATGTTAGTAGATGGAGGAGCAGCAGTCAATCTGATGCCATACACCATGCTGCGCAAGATTGGGAAGTCTGATGAAGATTTGACCCAAACCGACATGATGCTGGTGGACTTCGAAGGCAATGTCTCTCCGGCTCAAGGTGCAATCTGCGTGGAACTCACCATCAGCAGTAAGACCCTTCCAACCGCTTTCTTTGACATTAAAGGGAGGGGATCTTATAATCTGCTGCTGGGTCGGGATTGGATACATGCCAATTGTTGCATACCATCTACAATGCATCAATGCATCATCCAATGGATCGGAGATTCAGTGGAGATGGTCAAGGGAGAAACCTCCTTGACAGTGGCAGCTATAGAAGCACAAGGATGGACCTATGATCGAGTGAGCTGCATATCTGGAAAAGCATGGGATACCAAGTATCTCAAAGTGTCCGATTTCGGACTAAAGCTGGTTCAAGCAGTCGGCTCTAATGATGAGACTTAATGGATCAAATCATTAAAGAGAGAGGGAAGCTTGAGCGTGGAATCACAACAGTCGATGGATTGGTCGCTCAAGTATATCAACGGTTGTATGAGCCGATTGTCATATCGAGCCTATTGGCTGATTAGATTTTCGAGCTATAGCTGATTGCAAATGTAATCGTTTCTAGTAGAATAGCCGATATCTGTAAAGAATCGCCTTTAGTACAAAAAATGTAAAAACCGATGTACAATTAATATATTCGGTTGTGGCCAATACACATATTGCCCTTAGAATAAGATGAATGTATTTTCATTCCCTCTATTTCGGATTACAACAATGATATTACAACTCAGATCTAAAGATTACGTGCGTTCTCAAGAAGTTACAAGGGGTGCGTTGTCCTATCTCCAGTATGATGAGGATATTGAATCGATGAATGAGAGAAGGACACAACAAAGAGGAAACGAAAGATTAAGATCTTCACCGGATTCTGTAATCTTCCGCCGGAAGGAGTCCGAGTTGATGACCAAGATGGCTGTTCCTTTGGCACGCTCCTTCGCTGATGAATGTGTAGCAAGACACCCTACCTTGTGTTGACGGTCCTTACAACAAAAATTTGACCATCAAAACCTCGGGTTTGAGAGGAGTATACGACAAGTTTCATGCACATTTTTAGTACTAATAAAGTTCCACGAGTTGTGTTGTGAATTTCATTGGTAGGTACACATTTTGGGAGAATTTGGGACCAACACACCACACGTGCAAGGCACGGCCGAACCACCTGGTCCGGCCGGCCCTGCAGGTGCGGCCGAACCACCTGGTCCGGCCGGCCCTGCAGGTGCGGCCGACCTGGCAGGTTCGGCCAGCCATGCAGGTGCGGCCGGCCCTGCCAAGTGCGGCCGGCCCTGCCTCGTGGCGTGTCGCTGGTCCGGAGTACCCCCTCTCCCTCGAGCACAACTTGAACGAGCGAGATTCACTGAAGAAACGTCGGTTTGATCAAATGGTGGAGGCTAGGATCACTTGGATGAATGGGTCCACTTGTCCGATCGCTCAACCACCACAACTGCCATCCAGAGGCAATCCTAGGCGTCCCAGAACATGGTTGGTGCATCACACGGCACGGGGGTGGGCCGGCCGCACCTAGAGGGCCGGCCGCACCTATCAACCGACGTGCCGGGCGAAACCGACCCAAGGAGCCGACCTACAACCGCCTCAGGAGCAGTGATTAGGGGCGTCCAACGCGAGAGGCGGCACATCCCAGGGCCGGCCGCACCTAGTGAGCTGGCCACACCTGGCATGTGGCCCCTGCACTCCACCGACCTCACTTGCCTATAAAAGCCACCTCCCACTCGCTGGAATGGAGACACAACGCAGGAGCATCTCCATTTCTCTCTTTTGTTCACTTAGAGTAGGATTAGTGTAGCTTGGGAGTTAGAGTCGAGTCGAGCTAGTCTCGGGGTTCCGGAGGAGTCTTCTTCAGGGTTCCGGTACTACTCTTGTATCCTTTCTCGTTTAGACTCAAGTACAATTCAAGTTATCTTTCTATCTTACCTTTGGAGTCAATTACATTCAGCTTTTACTTTGCTCTAGAAGCTTTATTCTTGGTTTAGACTAAAGTTAGTTTAATCTTGGTTAGCATAGCTCTCTTGAACCCTGTAGTGTTGTGGTCGTTCTTCGCTTGATCTACGGTGTTTCACGGTAGAGAGAGACCTTCCTTCGTGATATCTGGGGAAAGGTTCTTTGGTTCGTTGTAAGCGCGGTGCTCAGAGCTTACCTTAGTCTTAGATTGGTGTCCCGTTCAACGGAATAGTTGTGGTACCCTATGGAGGTGACAGCTCCGGACGGGCTCAGTAGTCCACCACGTTAGTTCGGGCCGGTAGGATTCAGCGCATCGTCGTTCTCCCTTCTCATCCTAGTCCGAGAGCGCGGCTTTGCATGCCCCTGCAGCACTAGAAGAGCTTGTCGAGTTTGGCTTGCCTTGGTTACCCTTTGCCTTAGTTCTTTACCTAGAGTTGACAAGAATAGATAGATTGTGTTAGGATCCTTTCTCGTCTCGTTGTCCTCCCAGCTCACTAGGTCCTCTCTAACCCTTTATCAAGATCTCCTTGTGTGTGTCAAGTTATCCCCAAATATCTTTATTCGTTACCACCGCTATAGTTCTTTACCGAGTCTTGTTACTCTCCACCGTTTATCTGATCATCTTTGCCGTAGTGCCTCCCTTGGGAAAATATAAATACGATAACCCGAATACCACCGGGTGAAGTCCTACAACGGTAATCTGTGCGCTTGCAGACCTTTCTGTGATGTGTGTTTTACCAAAGACATTCCCTAGCCCCATTACTAGGGGTATAAACCTGGTAGCAACGCTAGCGAGTGCCAACAGGCATTTTTGGCGCCATCGCTGTGAGTGCATACATAGTGGTGAGGCTAAGGAGCGTCAACAAGCATTTCTGGCGCCGTTGCCGGGGAGGCAATAGGCATAAGAGATTGTTTAAACTTAGTGGTAGAGTTATCTAGGTTCGGTGAACTGCTATTTAAGTGGGTTTACCCTTGCTCTACTCTCGTGTACTCAGAGTAGTGCATGACCGGTTTTGACCTACCGTCCAACTTTCATGACAATCCGGAGTCACTTGTGAGGAGAGTGCGACATCGTGTCCTCATTCCTCAGAAGTTTCTCTCGAGTCAAGAGACGAACACCGTCGATCCCGTAGACAGCACCTCGTCAGCACCCATGGCCGAGAGGACGATCCGCGAGTTTTCCGCTCCCTCCAACACCAATGTCCCTACCGGACCGAACACAACTGTGGGAGATGGAAACTTTGAACTCAAGCCGGCGTTGATCAACATGGTGCAAGCAAATCCGTTCTGCGGCAAGCCTAATGAAGATGCCAATGCACATCTCCAGCATTTCCTGCAGGTGTGTAGGACTTTCACTATCCGCGAAGTGACGGACGATGCAATTCATCTTCGCCTATTCCCGTTCTCATTGCTCGGGAAGGCGAAGCAATGGTTTTATGCGGAGCGAGATGCCATCAACACATGGGATAAGTGCTCTAAGGCATTTCTCGCAAAGTTCTTCCCGATGGGTAAAACCAATGCCCTCCGCGCTAGAATTTCGGGCTTCCAGCAGCAGAATGATGAGAGTATCCCGGAAGCATGGGAATGTTTCCAGGAGTACATCACCGCGTGCCTGCACCACGGCATGCAGGGGTGGTTCTTAATTCAAACCTTTTACCACGAGCTCAAGCGTACCGCCCGTGAGCACCTAGATGCAGCCGCTGGAGGAGCCTTCTTCTTGCTACAAGTACCCGCCGCCAAGGAGTTGATCGAGAAGATGGTGGCAAATCAAGGTTGGGATGGAGATCGTCTCCAACCCCGTAACCGCGGTGTACACCAAGTCGATGGAATCGACATGCTCGCCGCTAAGATGGACCTCCTAATGAAGAAATTGGAGGCACCAAGCAATGTGGAGACCGCCAAAATCATGGACGCTCGCATGACGTGCGAGGTTTGCGGTAATGTGGGTCATTCGGGAAATGATTGTCCCGAGACAAGGGAAGAAGCCAGCTTCATCAACAATGGCAACAACAATTGGTTCCGCAACAACAGCTACAACAATCAAGGGTGGAACTTGAGGCCCAACTTCCCGTTAAACAATCAAAATGGATGTAATTATTCTAACAATTTCAATAACTAGCCTTCCATTAAAGATCTTGTCTTTGGCCAAGCTAGAATTATTGAAAACATAAACAAGAAGCTAGCCGCCAATGATAAAGTTCTTTAAAATCTAAATTCTACCATAGAATCCTTCACTACTGCTATGAAGAATCAGCCAAGTTTTAATAAAATGATAGAAACTCAACTTGCTCAGCTTGCTGCTTCTTTGCCTTCTTCCGAGTCGGGTGGAATCCCGGGGCAACCCGAGCCTACCCGAGAAAATGTTAGCGTTGTATCCACCAGATGGGGTAAGCCATCTAGTAGGATGTATGCACCTAACCATGTAGGGAAGCTCATACACCAAATCCAAGACCCATGGGAAGAATCAGCAGTCTTGCACAGTAAGGACAATGGATATCCGGCCATCACATGCACGATCTACTATCAAAAGATCAAGAATGCTCTTTGTGACCTTGGTGCAAGTGTCAACCTCATGTCCAAGGCTATGTTTGAGGAGTTAGGATATCCTGCACTCTCTCCGACAATGATGAGAGTCCAACACACCGACTTATCGATTAAATATCCAGAGGGCGTAGTGAAAAATCTCTTGGTGAATGTCAAAGGCTCCTACGTCTTTGCGGATTTCGTGGTCCTCGACACACAAGATGATGGAGAAATGCCACTTATTCTCGGGTGACCATTCCTAAGAGATGTCAATGCAAGGATTGATGTCGGAGCCGGAAAGATTCAATTCCGCATAGGGCGAAGGAACATGACATTCAAATTCCAAGCAAAAGAAGAGCAATGTTACCTAGTGCAAGATGTGGAATCTAGGGAGTGGAGGAAGCCACGACCCCAATACAAGAAAGAGAAGGTAGGCCCGACCAAGCCCAAGGTAGATAGCCTCATCACAACGATGAGGAAGCATTGGGAACAAGACAAAGCATTCAAAGGGCGCCACCAAACAAGGAAGCCGAAGGCAATCAACACGGCTAAAGGGAAAAAGAAGATGGAAACCAAAGACACCCCCACTAAAGCCTCACCAACTTCAGCGCCACCGAAGAAAACAAAGAAGGTGTGGCGTGTGAAGAGAGCATCGTCCGAGTCTTCCACTCCGGGACCGGATGAATCCAAGATCAATTGAGCAAATGGAGGAGTCCCGCTCACAGACTCTAAACCACGAGCCCTCACCGTGAGGTAAAACCGGTATTTATCTCATATTTCGCTTCCAACATTTTATTTCATGCATCAAGCATATTTAAATTTCAAATTTGATTTCACCATTGCATTAGTAAGTAAACAAGACATAGAAAAACAGTTTTGGAGATTTTTGGTGATACGGCCGAACCTAGAGGTACGGCCGTACCTCCCCTCGACAAAATTTTTGTGCAGGATTTTTTCAGGAGGGGACACGAGTGCTTGGAGCAAATGGAGTAGGGCCAGCCGAACCTAGTGGTACGGCCGTACCTATGATTTTTCACAAATCCATCAAGCCAACCACTACAAGCTTCCAGGTGCTCAACTCATCACCAAAATAAAGACACGCCAACCAGGTAGCCAAAAATTAGCTTGGGGGAGACCCCATTTTCAATCAAGGAAGGTATGTCCATCCAAACCAACTTTCAACATCTTGTTTATCACATTTGAATAAAAGAAAACAAAAAAAAATATTTCCTTCAACCATGTGCTTGAAGTCTTGTCTATATCCTCACTTTGGAAATGATGAATGGTTGCTATGTTAAAACTTTGCAAGAACCAAGTGTACAACCTTGTGCTCTTTGAGCATTTGAATTTGTTGGTATATTTTGAGACAAGAGCCTGAAATAAAACTTTGTGGGAAGCAAATGCTTATGACCAAACCTAGGGTGTTGACTAGTATGATATGGTAAGACAATGTTAATCTTGCTCTATCTCCTAGTATGGTGAAAATCTCGGATGATTTTCTTTTGAAAATAAAACAAGACAAGTTCCTCAATGGTCATATCACCTACCAAAGCCATATGTCGATATCAAAGTATAAACCTTCTACATATGCTTGCTTGTGACCCATTGAGTTTTGTCAAATTGTTATGACCCTTGGTAGAATCTTTTCATGCTCCCACGATCGAGATCACGTACACCCACATATACATGCTTACTTCCACACCGGGAGTTATGCAAAACATGCCATCCACCCACCAAAAATAAATACTCCAAAGTTCTTGAGAGATTTCTCTTCTTGTATTCTTGCAAAAGGAGAGAGGGGTCATCAAAAGAAAAAAAAGAGAAAAAAAAGAAGAAGTATATGCTCAAGAAGCATAGAAAAAAATGTGCTCCAATCAAAGAATATAGAAAAAGAATGAAGCATGACCCCCCTCCAAAATAAAAGCAAGAGGAGAATTTTCAAAGCAAGGAGTACTTAGAAAAACAAACAAAAATATTCCACACACTTGCACATCTCGATCAAGTTGCATGACTAGCTTCTTCTTGGATCCGGTCTTTGGGTCAACAACATCATGTGGCACAAGTGGGTCTCATGCTTACCCTACCCAAAGCTCCACATACAAGCCATAGAGTAGGAAGTTGAGGCTCGTTCAAAAGCCTTTGGTGAGGTAACAAATACCACTTGAGCGATCGAGGGAACCATCCAAGGAACCTTGTCTTTCTTTGAAAAATTTTCAAAAAACTTCGAGATAGGATCCAGAAAAGAAGAAGAGTGAGAGATGCAAAGTCAAAAAACCATTCTACTCTTCAACCTCCGAAGGCAAGGTGGAAAGCTACAAGCCCCACAGGTAAGATAAGGCTAAGTTTCTCTCGTACCAATCTTTGCAAATAGCAAGAAGAGCATGGGTTTGTGCATAGGTACTTGCCGAGTGGTAACATCATGCAACTACCGATCCGCCGAGGCCAAGTCTAGGCTTTGCTCGACGACGAGCAAACGTTTAGCTTGGGGGAGTTTGTTGACGGCCCTTACAACAAAAATTTGACCGTCAAAACCTCGGGTTTGAGAGGAGTATACGACAAGTTTCATACACATTTTTAGTACTAATAAAGTTCCACGACTTGTGCTGTGAATTTCATTGGCAGGTACACATTTTGGGAGAATTTGGGACCAACACACCACACGTGCAAGGCACGGCCGAACCACCTGGTCCGACCGGCCCTGCAGGTGCGGCCGGCCCTGCCAGGTGTGGCCGACCCTGCCCCGTGGCGTGTCTCTGGTCCGGAGTACCCCCTCTCCCTTGAGCACAACTTAGACGAGCGAGATTCACTGAAGAAATGTCGGTTTGATGAAATGGTGGAGGCTAGGACACTTGGATCAATGGGTCCACTTGTCCGATCGCTCAACTGCCACAACCGCCATCCAGAGGCAATCCTAGGCGTCCCCGAGCATGGTCGGTGCATCACACGGCACGGGGGTGGGCCGGCCGCACCTAGAGGGCCGGCCGCACCTATCAGCCGACGTGCCGGGCGAAACCGACCCAAGGAGCCGACCTACAACTGCCTCAGGAGCAGTGATCAGGGGCGTCCAAGGCGAGAGGCGGCACATCCCAGGGCCGGCCGCACCTAGTGAGCCGGCCGGACTTAGCATGTGGCCCCCCTGCGCTCCACCGACCTCACTTGCCTATAAAAGCCACCTCCCAGTCGCTGGAATGGACACACAACGCAGGAGCATCTCCATTTCTCTGTTTTGTTCACTTAGAGTAGGATTAGTGTAGCTTGGGAGTTAGAGTTGAGTCGAGCTAGTCTCGGGGTTCCGGAGGAGTCTTCTTCAGGGTTCCGGTACTACTCTTGTATCCTTTCTTGTTTAGACTCAAGTACAATTCAAGTTATCTTTCTATCTTACCTTTCGAGTCAATTACATTCAGCTTCTACTTTGCTCTAGAAGCTTTATTCTTGGTTTAGACTAAAGTTAGTTTAATCTTGGTTAGCATAGCTCTCTTGAACCCTATAGTGTTGTGGTCGTTCTTCGCTTGATCTACGGTGTTTCACGGTAGAGAGAGACCTTCCTTCGTGATATCCGGGGAAAGGTTCTTTGGTTCGTTGTGAGCGCGGTGCTCAGAGCTTACCTTAGTCTTAGATTGGTGTCCCGTTCAACAGAATAGTTGTGGTACCCTAAGGATGTGACAGCTCTGAACGGGCTCAGTAGTCCACCAGGTTAGTTCGGGCTGGTAGGATTCAGCGCGTCGTCGTTCTCCCTTCTTGTCCCAGTCCGAGAGCGCAGCTTTGCATGCCCCTGTAGCACTAGAAGATCTTGTCGAGTTTAGCTTGCCTTGGTTACCCTTTGCCTTAGTTCTTTACATAAAGTTGACAAGAATAGATAGATTGTGTTAGGATCCTTTCTCGTCTCGTTGTCCTCCCAGCCCACTAGGTCCTCTCTAACCGTTTATCATGATCTCCTTGTGTGTGTCATGTTATCCCCGAATATCTTTATTCGTTACCCCCGCTATAGCTCTTTACCGAGTCTTGTTACTCTCCACCGTTTATCTGATCATCTTTGCCGTAGTGCCTCCCTTGGGAAAATATAAATACGATAACCCGAATACCACCGGGTGAAGTGCTATAATGGTAATCCGTGCGCTTGCGGACCTTTCTGTGACGTGTGTTTTACCAAAGACGTTCCCTAGCCCCATTACTAGGGGTATAAACCCGGTAGCGACGCTAGCGAGTGCCAACAGGCATTTCTGGCGCTGTCACCGTGAGTGCATACTTAGTGGTGAGGCTAAGGAGCGTCAACACCTTGCTCCTTCTCCTAAAGCCAGATCCTCACAAGGATTCTTCTAGCTATAGTGCTTCCTGGCTTTTCGAAAGGAGACGAAGAAGAAGAGGGGTCACTACACTACTTCACAAAAATTCTTCTAGCCATGAAAGGGAGAGAGGAAAAGAGAACAGTCATACAACAAGAGCCTATGATCTATCTGTGTTGCTTGCGCCATGGCCGATGAGTGTGAGTTTTCTCCATCGAGTTTCAGGACTATTTATAGCCCCAATAGCAGATGGGATAACTATAAGAGGGAACTGAAAAAGGGAAAATGAAAGGCATCTGATGCAGTCAAAGCAAGAACAGTTTCCCCGTGAAAGTCTCGGACTGAGCAATGAGCAGTCATGCAGTGATGCGTTTCCCGAAAATCAGGGGCTGACTTTGACGGTGGATTGAATAACAATGTATGGCCCCACTCTGTACTCCAGAAGAGGAGACTATCAGGATTCCGTTCTCTCAACATTTCCAGCAACAACGACAAGCTTTGATGCATCATTTGGATGCAAGAACGCTTCAAGAAGAAACTTGTCAAGGAATGGGAATGACTGCATTTTCCTGGAAACACTCCGGAGGAGGCCTGCCTCCTATTCCTAATATAAACTGATATGGATCATAGTCAGAAGGTTGTGATACCGCATAAGGAGAAAGCTACATTTTTATAGTAGGAAAGTCGAACCAGATCATAATGAGCACCTACAAGCATGGGTGGCAATTCATCACCGAGAAATAATACATTCAAATCCATCAATGCTAAACAAAGGATAGTGATTTTATTCATAAAAGCCGATTGCATCGGCTGGCAATACATCAAGGATTAAAGAAGGCTCTTTGCCTTGTCTAGCTCTGCTCTAACTTGGGCTATCTCTTCACCCACACGATCCAGTTCCTGTAGAAGAGCAATCCTCCTAGCTTCAAGAACTTCTAGCTTCTTCTCATCGTTTGCAATCACTAGGCAAAGACCGCGTTCTTGTCTAGATGGTTGGTTTGGTCGATTTGCACCAAAAGCATTGATGCTCGACACGATCCTTTCCACGGTATCACGATTTGGAGACTAAGAAAAGAGGAAGACATCAGGGAAGGGATCATGAAAAATGAAGAAAATAAAAGAAAAAACCGACCTGATTCACAGAGGAAGAGGAAGAAGAGGAGGCCATTGCAAAAGGAGTACGGTTCAAAGGGCAAAAGAGATCTAGACATCTTATAAAGGCCGATTGGAGCGTTCGGTCAAAACGATTAATACAGAGCGGTGGAAGTTGGCCAGTAAAGACCAATTACAGTTCAGAAAATTACAAATAAAAGATTAAACTATGCCCAAAAGATGGATGGCATTAATGAGATCCAGGTGCAGCTGGTTGACCGCTTCTATCTCCTGGCGATCTGCATCGGCCGAACCAGGAATCGGCTGCTCTTGTTCACGTAGAACTTGGGCTTGACGTGCAGCAGAATCCCTCTGCTCTCGCATGGCAGCAATGGTGCCTAGAAGATCTGCAAGCTTTTGTTCTTCAGTCGCTAAGTCTTGCTCAACTTGGTCAAGCTCCTTCATCAAATCAACACGACGCCTCTTCAGACGATCAATGTTGTTGACAATGTCAAGATGAGAAGAAGCCAGGAATTCAATTCTATTATCAAGATCGGCCATACTACTGTCCAGGTTCTCCCTGTACTGGGTAAGTTGCTCCTGGCGCTTCCTTTCATCCAGTCGATCTTGGGCCTCCTAGACTACAAGCTACCGATTCTCAATAAAAGCAACTTGAAGCATCTTTGCCTTGAGATCTCTGGTCAACTGGCCCTGAATCTGCTTAAAAATAGCTCTGATCGGCTTAGCATATTGTTTAAGTTGGCCGAAGTTCTGGTTCAGCAATGGGAGCACCTCGATCAGCTTAGCCTTTACATCATCTGGAAGAGTGGCTGCTGATGCATCCTGAAAAACAAGTGGCAAGGTCGGTGGAACCTGCAGAGAAAATAAGGATAAGCAAAAAGAATGGAAGAAGAAATTAGAGAAGATCAAGAAATTCACCTCTGCAGCAGAAGTTGTCTGCACTTCAATAATCAGATTTTCAGCCGATTCTGATTCAGGGATCTCAGTAATTAGCAATTGTGATTGATCACTAGTATCTTGCTGAAGGTCATCCAAGGACTTGTCATGAATCTCAATTGGCGTCTCAACAACATCCTGGAACAAAGACAAGGAATTAAAGATAGGAAAAATGAGAAAACAATTGATGAAGATTCTACCTTGATTGGTTCTTCAATATGAAGATCAACCCGCTCAGGAGAGCTCTAAAGTTGGCCAACAGAAGCATCTGAAACATCAGCCCTTTAATGAGTTCCAGGTTGATCAGTTGACGAAATCAAAACATCATCAACCGGGTTTTCTTGGATCGATTCCAGAGTCTTGTCCTGACCAAGAATAGTAGTGGTAGCCTGTTCTGATTGCTTGGTCCATCCCGAAGACTACACAAAAGGCAGATTAGTTAAAGAATGATGAAAGAAAAAGAAAGAGTAAAAGATGATTGATACCTCAAAGGCACTTGCCAATACTCCAGCCATATCCGATACATTGACAACCTTAGTGTCAATCTTCTTCTTTGTTCTACGGGAGAGAACTTCGCTAGACACACCTTTCCTCTTAAGGGTCGACAGAGGTAGATTGTCTGGGGCAGGATTGATCTTGGGACCCTGCATAACTGAGGAAATCGAAAGGGCCTTGTGGCCGATATACGGTACCCGCCTTGGTGGCCAATATTGAATCGGCTTGCCACTTCTACTGACAGAAGGAGGCTCTGCAGTTTCAGGCTGAAAAAAGGATGTAGCAGTCAAGGCACAATCAAGCAAATGCACAAACTAATCAAAAGGAAATTACCTCATCAGCCGATGCATGATACGCAGGGTCCAACTTCTCACAATAGATTCTTGGGGAAACACAGAAGAGATGATCACACCATTCCGCCCACCAGATGTTAAAAAGGGGAGAAGTAAAGCTGGAAAATCTCCAAAAATCAAGGTCAACGGTGGCAGGATCAGGGACCCAATCCAAGAGACGCTGATAATAAGTACCACAAGGAATAATCTCCCGTGGCTTAATCAGGTCAGAAAAGTAAAGGCCAATCGGCAATTGACCAAACCCCAGCTGACGAGCACACACTGAGGGGTTATAGAATTCGTAAGTGGCCGATTGATCCTTTCCAAAGACACAAGAAGGAAGAAACCCCAGCTTGATCATTTCCACAAAGGCAATCCTGTCTTCATCATCCTTATGAATGTCATTAAAGTTGAATGTGGTCTCAAAATGGGTATCATCATCTCTATATGCAAACCAGATAATAGATTCCGAAGTGAAGCCAAGATAAAAGCTCCTGAAGTGCTCTGCTATACGAGAGGGACTTCTCTTGTGTCCTGGTAAAGCAGAAACGGCTTCTTCGAAGTTCATGCATCGACGCCTTACAATCGGAACACCGTCTGGCTGATCTCCCGGGAAGGTCATATTAAAGATATTCTGCTCCAACCTATCTCGAAGATGAAGGTTTAGCCACATGTTGATGAACTAGCAGGGACCTCCCGGTGTGCCCATTGGGGAATTGGTTGATAAACTAACTGCCACTTGATGAAGGAGATTATAAACTGCACCCAAGAGGTATTTTCCAAGGGGGATGCAATCGCCGTCAGCCAGCCGTTCAGCTACTATCTGATAGTTGGCAGTAGGACCACAAGTTTTGCCACAGAAGACAAATTTCTCAAGCCACATGTTCAGAAAAGCAACATGTTCCCTGTGGCCCACAGTTCCCTCTTTCTTGTGCTCAGCAATATAACCAGACCATCCACCTATGTTCTTGGTTTTCAGCTGGTGAGAAGGTTTATCATTCCGGCGGCTAAAGAGAGCATCTGAAGAAGAGACATCTAGGCTAGTCAGCAGGAGAACATCGGCCAAAGTGGGAGCCATCGGCCCGTGGCCAAACAAAAAGGCATTAAGTGCATCAGACCAGAAATAAGAAACAACTATCAAAAGAGATTCGTTCCGGGACATCTCGGACAGAGATAGGGTTATGCATTGACTAATTTTATATTGCTCCTAAGAATCCCTATTCTTCGCAGAAACTCTATGGTACCAATCTCTCCACCCTTTGGTGTAACCTATCCAAGACCTGAAGCAGCTGTCCCAATCGGCTAGATCCAAAGAAGCGTACTTGAAGGGGATTCGGCCGGTTTCAAAATTAATCATTTCAGTGGGATCAGCATCACCAATTGGGCCAAGAAAAGCAAGTCCAGGTTTGTCATTAACAGGGATAATGAGATTGGATCTAAGTTCCTGAAGAAATAAAGGAAGAAAGTCGA
This sequence comes from Cenchrus fungigraminus, assembly GCA_036936925.1. Taxonomy (NCBI): domain Eukaryota; kingdom Viridiplantae; phylum Streptophyta; class Magnoliopsida; order Poales; family Poaceae; genus Cenchrus; species Cenchrus fungigraminus. The sequence continues at coordinate 39,479,290 of CM072772.1, forward strand.
GGCTTCAGACAAAACAGAGCGGCGGCATACCAGGAACAAAATAGAAGCAAATGGAACAGGGGAAATACTGGAGAGATTGAAGAAAGAGACGCCTTCGGAGGCGCAGAGGCAGGACAAGAACCTCCGGCGGAGCCTGAAGACCCCATGAATCAGCAAGAGCTTTGTAGCTTAGGGTTCGTCTCCTGGAAGCTTGAGCTGTTGGAGCAACGAGATTCGAAGGAAAAGAAGAGTCAAGGCAGTTGTATTTATGACCCCTAAGATTTGTTTGGATTCTTCGGCCGACTTCGAATCAAGGAAGATAACCGATTCGAGGAAATTTCGGAGCAAAAAGATTATTTACTCTGAAACTGGGGGGCATGTGTTGACACCGTTTATTGGAAAAACAGGTCAAAAGGATAAGAAGGAGCAGCCGATGAAGAAACTTGGCAATCGGCCGATTGAAGAGAGATAAGGATGGTCAACAGGACTCGCCGATGGTCAAAGGAGCTCAAAGCTGTCGATGGGCCAGCGGGTCAAACCGATCGGCCGATGGTCAAACGGAGGGTCGGCCGATAGAAAGAAAAGAAGGCGGCAATCGAGAAGATACGCCAAAAGGAAAGAACGGTGGAGGCGGGTCAATCGGCTCAATCCACGATTGAAAACGGGTCAAGAGTCAGTTTTTAGAGAGTTTTTGACTCCTGCGAGAGTCCTTTTCTATTTTTAGAAGTGATCGTTTTCTTTAGATGCAAGTAAACAGTGCCGTAATCGGCTAGGAGTCGGGTTGTCCTCAGGACATAAATAGCGACCCTGCGTGGTCGGGAAAAAGTGTACACACCAATATCAAACAAACCGCCTCCGGGCAAACCCTTTACAATTTACAGCATCTACTTTACAGCATCTACTTTTTGGCGACTTCGCAATTGCATTTTTTCTCTTTTTCTACAACGCCGTCCTTCCAGTTCGTCAGGCTGCATCGATCGATCTTCGGCAAGCTTGTGAGTACCGTTTTACCGAATAACCCTAGGCTTTAACCTCCGGGCGCATCGCAGAGGCTTCGTCTAGTTCTTTATTCACCCCTTACCGATATTAGCTAGATCTGTAAGTCTTTGTACCAATTCTTGTGGTTTTTAGCTATTATCACAAATTATCCCACTCAATCTAGATCCTATCGGCTTCTGACACCGCAGCCGATTCCGACTTGTTCGAGTGCTGACATCACGATCGGCCGATTCCAGCCGATCTCTTATCCATGCCATCGCGCCTCGGTCGCTCTCGAGTCGGCCGATCCCGCTTACTTGTATCGGCCGATTGGCTGGTACTCGTGTCGCTAAAAGGCCATCGGTTCTCTAGCTGATCCCTAATATTTTCCATTGTCAATCAACAGGTCAGATTGGTTGGCACGCCTCGCTACAGACCGGGGAGTCACGTGTGTCGCGCGCGGAGGTGACGTCCTATTTTCGCGTCAATAGTCCCGTACTAAGCTTCCAACGTATACGAACGACTTGCAGCAGACGAATGTATAAACCCAGGATCTACGCACTAGCAGAGGAGAAAGGCTACTCATGCAACCTAGCATAAAATATTAGAAAGGAATCACAAACACACTTTATTCTAATCAGAGCATGCAAGCATATCCACTTTATTCTAAATGACGAACATGCATACAAACGGATATGAACACATGTGACCCTATGCTACAAGATCGAAAGGTTGTGTTCACGAAGAACACAAGCCTCTAAATCAAGAACAAGCGAAGAACACAAGAACATATCACCTATGCATGAATGCTACTTTAGTCTAAATAAGATATGCGGACATACTTACTTTACTCTAATTGAAGAACAAGCATCCACAGAGATACAACTCTCTCTCTCACTCTCCTACTCTCTAATCTACCAAGGAGAGACCTCTCCTTTGAAGGGAAGCACTCATCCTTGGGTGAGGTGGTGTGTCTCTAAATGAACCCCCTCCCCTTGTATTTATAGGCAAGTGTCACCAAGTGTTTGGGGTGCTCTCCCCTTGTTTTCTCCTCTCCCTTGGCGCCATCTAGCACTGTAGCGTGCGGAGTACTGTTCCTGGAGACAGTGGGGCAAAGAGCCGGCACAGAACCGGATCCTAGGCTAGAGAACCGGGCTTGAACCGTGCGAACCAGGCGAAAACCGCTGCAAAAAAGGAGAAAAAGGGCGGCTCGGGCGCGAACCGGGGAACCGACGTTCTCCCATCCATCCCGCGCCCGCCACGTACCCCCTTGACCGGGCCGGCCCACGCGCGTCCACGCGCCCGCGGGACGAGATCCGTGTGCGGCGCTAATGGCTCGGCGGCACGTGTCCGGGGCAGGCCCGCCTCACGAAACCTATATATCTTCCGGAAGATTTTTTCATTTAATCTTCCGCTTTAAGATTCATGCGAACGTGAGATCCGACGGCTCCTGGACATCTTCTACCTTCCGTCGTCCTGACTCCCTCCTTCCCCGTGCCCGCGCGCCGCCGCCGCCGCGAGCTCGCCGGAGGGGTGGGAGGTGGGCGGGGCGGTCGAGGTGGCGGCCTTAGGGGTTAGGGTTCTCGGGTTAGGGTTCCGGGGGTTCGGCCTCCATGTCCGGCGGACCTTGAAGGGAGGAGGTGGTGGGGAGTCGGATCGACCGGCGGTGGCCGCGGTTCGGCCGGCGGCGGAGGCGAGGCAGCGCGATAGCGCCGCCGGCCGGGCAGGGAAGGATGGCGGTGGGCAGGGGACCGGCGGCGGGGGCGGCGAGGCGCGCCGGGTTAGGAAGGGCGGGCTGGAGGGCGGGGTGGGTGGTAGGCGGGCGCCGCGGCGGCGGTGAGCCGTCGGCCGGGGTGGGTGGTGGAGGCGGCGGCGGGGGCAGCGGCGCGATGGGGAAGAAGAAGGAGGAGGCTGCGGGAGGTAGAAGAAGGAGATAATGGGCCTAATGGGCTGGAAGTTTCAACCATTATACATCTTCCACACGACATATAAGTGGTACTTAACAACCGTCAACAACACCCCCACACTTGACCTTTGCTCATCCCGAGTGAAGGGAGAACAAATCAAGGTGAGACATGATATCCAGAGGTATGAAGCAAGCATAAGTGATATTCCAAACCATACCTTGTACTTGTCAACTCTGTGGAGTGTCTATCATGCTATCTTGGGTAGTTGAGGAATGGAACAGTCATGAATCAAATCGCCTCTGCTCACCATGTCAAGTAACTTGGGGTTTTGCAATAAATTTTCAAAACAAACCTTTGCTTAGCTCCTCATTTGATTCTCTCAGATCGCTCAATGTGTATATGTCCTCACCAAGGCATTAACTTTGCCTTCTTTCATCCTACTTCTAATGATGGCTATATGTGGAGCTCAGGGTAGGATAAAGATAAAGCATACTTGCACCACATATATTGCAAAGTCAAAAACCGGATCCAAGGAGAAAATCAAATCATACGATCAGATCAAGATGTGCACATGTATGGATGTGATGGATATGTTAAGGTGGATACTAGGCCCGGAATGGGTGCTAGATATTACCATATATATGATGAATGTTGTGGTGATGGTAAGGTGGACACTAGGCCCGGAACGGGTACTAGTTGTTACCATCAAATTTATTGGAACTCCTTTTTGCATGATCACATCTCTCTCCTTTTCCTTCTTTATTTTGGACATGGGCTATCTTTTTTTTCTTCATGATTTGAGCATGGTTTTTTTTCCTTTCACCTATGCCTTTGAGCATGTTTTTTTTTCTTTTTTTTTGTTTGCATAGCCCATATCCCTTTTGAAGGATACTTTTGGAGAGAGAGGTCACATATGGAGCTTTATTTTGTGGAATGAATGGACAGTACAATGCTAAGTTCTAGTGTAGAAGCATAGCAAGGGGCTATGGTGGTGCACTTGAATCTTGATCATGAAAGCATGAAAAGAATTCTCACAAAGGTCACAACAATTTGACAAAGCTCAATGCAATGACAAGCAGCATATGAGTATAAGGTTTTCAAGATAACTCATCATATGGCTTTGGCAAGACTTTGGCATATCAAACAAGAGCTTTGCAAAGGGTTTTCAAGTTTTCAAATAAAATTCCCAAGCACTCAAACATTCAGAGAGAAGATCATATCATCAAACCATATCACAAACATCAACTACTTAGATGAGCATGAGTTCCCTAATGATATTTGCTCACAAGCAACAAGATGATAAGCATGGAATAAAACATATGCAAGCCAACCATAGGAAACATGTAAAGCAGGTAGAGCAAGATTCCATGAGTTGACTTAGCAGATAAAAATTGAAACTCATTCAAGCTCATAAATCAAAGAGAGTGAGACAAAGGGGTACGCATACCATCGCTCCTAAAGAATATGAGAAACAAAGAAGACTAGTGGTGGTTCAGCTGACCCATGGGGCAGCTGGCTCACTCTAGTTTACCTTGTCCCTTGTCATGAAAGTGCAGTCAATGTTGTGCAACGCCTGTGTGGGAGATCTCAAGTGTGGATGTTGATGATAATTTTGGGAGATCTCCCCCACACTTGTTCATGTACCTGGTGCTGTCTTCAAACAAAATGGGAAAAAAACAAAAGAGGGACTCTACTGATTCAAGAACCAGGGAGCACGTAGCTAAACCATAGTCAAGCTAAACATGCACTCAAACCATAGTATTATGAACATAGACAAAAGAAGCATGAAAGCATGATCAAGCTATTTTGAAAGGGACATAAACATAAGCAAAAGGTGGTGAACATCGGGCAACCTCCCAGAAGGGCTTTGTTTAAAGTCAAAAGCAGGACGTACCTAACTGGGCAAGAGGCAAGAGCTAACATCATCTTCAAATCAAGATAAAATTTGGTATGAGAGGAACTTTACTCGGGATGCTCACATACCTCCCCCACACTTGAAGTTTGCATTGCTAAGCAACAAAATTCAAGTGTGTGGAGATCAAGCTTCCTTTTGTAAATGTTCTCTCAACAAAAACTTATAAAGGTGTTGTAGTGATGTAGCTCGCAAGTTCTTAGGCATCACATGTCTGTCATTCTTTTCAATCTCCACCTGAAAGGTTAGCGACCAAAAATACCCGAAGGACAACCTTATCCTAAAAACATGTTCTTGCTCTTTATTTGAAAACGGAAATGAAATCTAACCTAATCCAGGCTATCTCCTGGTAGTGCTTTGTTTATGGTCATAAGCTCGACTGTGGGAACTTCTTCCTGCAACTATCAATGGTGATGTCATTCCCGTCTCACCACCAATTGTTGATGTGTCATCGAAGCTTCAGCTGCAAGGTTAGTGCCACAGTGCATGCATGAAATCTGATATGCTTATGGTAAATATATGCATCCATAATCAACCTTCTAAACATTTTACAGGAGAGGACCATAAGGCGGTTGTAGACCTCGTGCGTGCTCAATGCACTAAGCATGGCTGACTCTGGAGAGGCATGATGCAAGCATGGTTTAGGTGCTACCATGCTCATCAATGGAATCCTTTCCTCCGGGATCTAGAGTCGGCACCTCATAAATTTCCATGGCCCATGAATTCTCCATCTCAAGAGATTCATCGTGGAAGCTCGATGTTGATTCTCGATCAAGGTCGAGAGCAACATAGTGTGGGCCAGTAGGAAGAGGCTCAAACTTGGTCGAGAGTGATGATGATCGTTCACCTTCACAAAGGTGAAGAAGGTCATACTCTTGAGGAGTAGAAAATTCTACAACCTCAGTGAGAATGGGCTCGGACGATGCGAACGGAGATACATGCATCATCTCCTCGAGTGGGTTTTGCTTGGGAAGAGGCTTCTCCATAGAACTTTCTGAAAACAAGGGAGTGGTGGCAGAAGCGGCTTCCCTAAGCTTTTCATCTAGGCTCCCTAAAGGTGTGGCGTGGAGTTTCTCTAATGGGAAGCCTAGGACAAGATCAAAATCGATGATGTCATAGATATAAAAATCTAAGCACACCTCAATTTTGTTTATGATGATGGGCACATCCCTAGCGATTCCCCGACATGGGAAATAGTAGCCCCCCTGGGACTTTTGAAATATCTATGAGTCGGGGTCAGGGGCTTGTTACCCACAAGAGTATCCATAAGGTACTCCGACATGACGCAAGCCCCGACAATAGGGTCATGAACAACTTCTACGACATTTCCTCTCATGGAACAAGGGATAGTCGTGGAGGTTGAGCTAACCCAAATTGCTTTGGAAGTACGCTCTAACTCCTTTGACCAATCTGCTGTGGATTCCCGATTGGAAACTTCATCGAGGGCCTCATAAGGGCACATCGATGTCATAGGCTTCTCGTGCCTAGGATGATTCGAAGCATTTATGATGTCTTTCTAAGGATCATTCTCGAATCGAAAAGCGAACTCCGAAAGTTGAATCTCTTCTTCCTTCTATTGACGGTCCTTACAACAAAAAATTGACCATCAAAACCTCGGGTTCGAGAGGAGTATGTGACAAGTTTCATGCGCATTTTTATTACTAATAAAGTTCCACGAGTTGTGTTGTGAATTTCATAGGCAGGTACACATTTTGGGAGAAATTGGGACCAACATGCCACATGTGCTAGGCACGGCCGAACCACCTAGTCCGGCCGAACCTGCAGGTGCGGCCAGCCCTGCCCCGTGGCATGACTCTGGTCCAGAGCACCCCTACTCCCTCAAGCACAACTTGGACCAGCGTGATTCACTGAAGAAACATCGGTTTGATCAAAGGGTGGAGGCTAGGATCAATGGGTCCACTTATCCGATCACTCAACCGCCACAACCGTCATCCAGAGGCAATCCTAGGCGTCCCATAACATGGTCGGTGCATCACACGGCACGGGGTAGGGCCGGCCGCACCTATCAACTGGCATGCCGGGCGAAACCGACCCAAGGAGCCGACCTACAACCGCCTCAGGAGCAGTGATCAGGAGCGTCCAAGGCGAGAGGCGGCAGGTCCCAGGGCCGGCCGTGCCTAGAGGTGCGGCCGCACCTAGGGTTTTGCCCCCCTGTGCTCCACCGACCTCCCTTGCCTATAAAAGGCACCTCCCACTCACTGGAATGGACACACAACGCAGGAGCATCTCCATTTCTCTCTTTTGTTCACTTAGAGTAGGATTAGTGTAGTTTGGGAGTTAGAGTCGAGTCGAGCTAGTCTCGGGGTTCCGGAGGAGTCTTCTTCAGGGTTCCGGTACTACTCTTGTATCCTTTCTTTGTATAGACTCAAGTACAATTCAAGTTATCTTTCTATCTTACCTTTCGTGTCAATTACATTCACCTTTTACTTTGCTCTAGAAGCTTTATTCTTGGTTTAGACTAAAGTTAGTTTAATCTTGGTTAGCGTAGCTCTCTTGAACCCAATAGTGTTGTGGTCATTCTTCGCTTGATCTTCTACCGAGTACGTTTGTGCTTAGTAGCGGAGAGAGACCTTCCTTCGTGACATCCGGGGAAAGGTTCTTTGGTTCGTTGTGAGCGCGGTGCTCAGAGCTTACCTTAGTCTTAGATTGGTGTCCAGTTCAACGGAATAGTTGTGGTACCCTAAGGAGGTGACAGCTCCGGACGGGCTCAGTAGTTCACCACGTTAGTTCGGGCCGGTAGGATTCAGCGCGTTGTCGTTCTCCCTTCTCATCCCAGTCTGAGAATGCGGCTTTGCATGCCCCTGCAGCACTAGAAGAGCTTGTCGAGTTTAGCTTACCTTGGTTATCCTTTGCCTTGGTTCTTTACCTAGAGTTGACAAGAATAGACAGATTGTGTTAGGATCCTTTCTCGTCTCGTTGTCCTCCCAGCTCACTAGGTCCTCTCTAACCCTTTATCAAGATCTCCTTGTGTGTGTCAAGTTATCCCCGAATATCTTTATTCGTTACCCCCGCTATAGCTCTTTACCAAGTCTTGTTACTCTCCACTATTTATTCGATCATCTTTACCGTAGTGCCTCCCTTGGGAAAATATAAATACGATAACCCGAATACCACCGGGTGAAGTGCTACAACGGTAATCCGTGCGCTTGCGGACCTTTCTGTGACGTGTGTTTTACCAAAGACGTTCCTAGCTCCATTACTAGGGGTATAAACCCAGTAGCGACGCTAGCGAGCGCCAACAAGCATTCCTGGCGCCGTCGCCATGAGTGCAAACCTAGTAGTGAGGCTAAGGAGCGTCAACAAGCATTTCTGGCGCCGTTACCGGCGAGGCAATAGGCAAAAGATATCGTTTAAACTTAGTGGTAGAGTTATCCAGGTTTGGTGAACCGCTATTCAAGCGGGTTTACCCTTGCTCTACTCTCATGTACGCAGAGTAGTGCATGACCGGTTTCGACCTACCGTCCAACTTTCACGACAATCCGGAGTCACTTGTGAGGAAAGTGCGACCTCGTGTCCTCATTCCTCAGAAGTTTCTCTCGAGTCAAGAGACGAACACCGTCGCTCCCGTAGACAGCACCTCGTCAGCACCAATGGCCGAGAGGACGATCCGCGAGTTTTCCGCTCCCTCCAACACCAATGTCCCTACCGGACCGAACGTGACGGTGGGAGAAGGAAACTTTGAACTCAAGCCGGCGCTGATCAACGTGGTGCAAGCAAGTCCGTTCTACGGCAAGCCTAATGAAGATGCCAATGCACATCTCCAGCATTTCCTGGAGGTGTGCAGGACTTTCACTATCCGCGGAGTGACGGACGACGCAATTCGTCTTCGCCTATTCCCATTCTCATTGCTCGGGAAGGCGAAGCAATGGTTTTATGCGGAGCGAGATGCCATCAACACATGGGATAAGTGCTCTAAGGCATTCCTCGCAAAGTTCTTCCCGGTGGGCAAAACCAATGCCCTCCGCTCAAGTATTTCGGGCTTCCAGTAGTAGAATGATGAGAGTATCCCGGAAGCATGGGAACGTTTCCAGGAATACATCATTGCGTGCCCGCACCACGGCATGCAGGGGTGGTTCTTAATTCAAACCTTCTGTCACGGGCTCAAGCGTACCGCCCGTGAGCACCTAGATGCAGCCGCTGGAGGAGCCTTCTTCTCGCTACAATTACCCGCCGCCAAGGAATTGATTGAGAAGATGGTGGCAAATCAAGGTTGGGATGGAGATCGTCTCCAACCCCGTAACCGCGGTGTACACCAAGTCGATGGAATCGACATGCTCACCGCCAAGATGGACCTCCTAATGAAGAAATTGGAGGCACCAAGCAATATGGAGACCGCCAAGATTATGGACGCTCGCATGACGTGCGAGGTGTGCGGTAATGTGGGTCATTCGGGAAATGATTGTCCCGAGACAAGGGAAGAAGCTAGCTTCATCCACAATGGCAACAACAACGGGTTCCGCAACAACAACTACAACAATCAAGGGTGGAACTCGAGGCCCAACTTCCCGTTCAACAATCAAAATGGAGGTAATTATTCTAACAATTTCAATAATCAGCCCTCCATTAAAGATCTTGTCTTTGGCTAGGCTAGAATTAATGAAAACTTAAACAAGAAGCTAGCCACCAATGATAAAGTTCTCGAAAATTTAAATTCCACTATCGAATCTTTCACTACTGCTATGAAGAATCAGCTAAGCTTTAATAAAATGATAGAAACTCAACTTGCTCAGCTTGCTGCTTCTTTACCTTCTTCTGAGTCGGGTGGATTCCCGGGGCAACCCGAGCCTACCTGAGAGAATGTTAGCATTGTATCCACCAGACGGGGTAAGCCATCTAGGAGGGTGTATGCACCTAACCATGTAGGGAAGCTCATACATCAAATCCAAGACCCATGGGAGGAATCAGTAGTCTTGCACAAGAAAGATAATGGATATCCGGCTATCACATGCACGATCTACTATCAAAAGATCAAGAATGCTCTTTGTGACCTTGGTGCGAGTGTCAACCTCATGTCCAAGGCCATGTTTGAGGAGTTAGGATATCCTGCTCTCTCTCCGACAATGATGACAGTCCAACTTGCCGACTCATCGATTAAATATCCAGAAGGAATAGTGGAAAATCTCTTGGTGAATGTCAAAGGCTCCTATGTCTTCGCGGATTTTGTGGTCCTCGACACACAAGATGATGGAGAGATGCAGCTTACTCTCGGGCGACCATTCCTAAGAGATGTCAATGCAAGGATTGATGTCGGAGCCGGAAAGATTCAGTTCCGCATAGGGCGAAGGAACATGACATTCAATTTTCAAGCAAAAGAAGAGCAATGTTACCTAGTGCAAGATGAGGAATCTAGTGAGTGGAGGAAGCCACGGCCCCAGTACAAGAAAGGGAAGGTGGCCCCGACCAAACCCAAGGCGGAGAGTCTCATAGCCACAATGAGGAAGCATTGGGAGCAAGACAAAGCATTCAAAGGGTGCCACCAACCAAAGAAGCCGAAGGCAATCAACAAGGCTAAGGGGGAAAAGAAGACGGAAACCAAAAACACCCCCGCTAAAGCCTCACCGACTTCAGCGCCACCGAAGAAAACAAAGAGGGTGTGGCGTGTGAAGGGAGCATCATCCGAGTCTTCCACTCCGAGACCGGACGAACCCAAGATCAATTGAGCAAACGGAGGAGTCCCGCTCACGGACTCTAAACTACGAGCCCTCACCGTGAGGTAAACCGGTATTTATATCATATTTCCCTTCCAACATTTTATTTCATGCATCAAGCATATTTAAATTTCAAATTTGATTTCACCATTGCATTAGTAAGTAAACAAGACATAGAAAAACAATTTTGGAGATTTTTGGTGATACGACCGAACCTAGAGGTACAGCCCCCTCGACAAAATTTTGTGTAGGATGTTTACAGGAGGGGACACGAGTGCTTGGAGCAATTGGAGTAGGGCCGGCCAAACCTAGTGGTACGACCATACCTATGATCTTCCACAAATCCATCAAGCCAACCACCACAAGCTTCCAAGTGCTCAACTCATCACCAAAATGAAGACACGCCAACCAGGTAGCCAAAAACTAGCTTGGGGGAGACCCCATTTTCAATCAACGAAGGTATGTCCATCCAAACCAATTTTCAACATCTTGTTTATCACATTTGAATAAAAGAAAAACAATAAAAATATTTGCTTCAACCATGTGCACTTGAAATCTTGTCTATTTACCCGTACGTTGGAAATGATGAATAGTTGCTATGTTAAACTTTGCAAGAACCTAGTGTACAACCTTGTGCTCTATGAGCATTTAAATTTGTTGGTATATTTTCAGACAAGAGCCTGAAATAAAACTTTGTGGGAAGCAAATGCTTATGACCAAACCTAGGGTGTTGACTAGTATGATTTGGTGAGACAATGTTGATCTTGCTCTATCTCATAGTATGGTGAAAATCTCGGATGATTTCTTTTGAGAAAATAAAACAAGACAAGTTCCTCAATGGTCATATCACCTACCAAAGCCATATGTCGATATCAAAGTACCAACCTTCTACATATGCTCGCTTGTGACCCATTGAGTTTTGCCAAATTATTGAGACCCTTGGTAGAATCTTTTCATGCTTCCATGATCGAGATCACGTACACCCACATATACAAGCTAACTTCCACACCGGGAGTTACGCAAAACATGCCATCCACCCACCAAAAAATAAATACTCCAAAGTTCCAAAGAGATTTCTCTTCTTGTATTCTTGTAAAAGGAGAGAGGGGTCATTGAAAAAAAAGAGTATATGCTCAAGAAGCATAGAAAAAAAAAGAAGTGCTCCAATCAAAGAGCATAGAAATGATGAAGCATGACCCCCCTCCAAAATAAAAGCAAGAGGAGAATCTCAAGGCAAGGAGTACTTAGAAAAACAAACAAAAATATTCCACACACTTGCACATCTCGATCAAGTTGCATGACTAGTTTTTCTTGGATCTGGTCTTTGGCTCAACAACATCATGTGGCACAAGTGAGTCTCATGCTTATCCTACCCAAAGCTCCACATACAAGCCATAGAGTAGGAAGTTGAGGCTTGCTCAAAGCCTTTGGTGATGTAACAAACGACACTTGAGCGATCGAGGGAACCATCCGAGGAACCTTGTCTTTCTTTGCAAAAATTTTCAAAACTCTGAGATAGGATCCAGAAAAGAGAAGAGCGAGTGATGCAAAGTCAAAACCATTCTACTCTTCAACCTCCGAAGGCGAGGTGGAAAGTTACAAGCCCCACAGGTAAGATAAGGCTAAGTCTCTCTCGTACCAATCTTTTAAAATAGCAAGAATAGCATGGATTTGTGCACAGGTACTTGCCGAGTGGTGACATCAATGCAACTCCTGATCCACCAAGGCCATGTCTAGGCTTTGCTCGAGGACGAGCAAACATTTAGCGTGGGGGAGTTTGTTGACGGTCCTTACAACAAAAATTTGACCGTCAAAACCTTGGGTTCGAAAGGAGTATGTGACAAGTTTCATGTGCATTTTTATTACTAATAAAGTTCCACGAGTTGTGTTGTGAATTTCATAGGCAGGTACACATTTTGGGAGAAATTGGGACCAACATGCCACATGTGCTAGGCATGGCCGAACCACCTGGTCCGGCCGAACCTGCAGGTGCGGCCGGCCCTGCCCCGTGGCACGACTCTGGTCCAGAGCACCCCTACTCCCTCGAGCACAACTTGGACGAGTGTGATTCACTGAAGCACCGTCAGTTTGATCAAAGGGTGGAGGCTAGGATCAATGGGTCCACTTATCCGATCACTCAACCGCCACAACCGTCATCCAGAGGCAATCCTAGGCGTCTCCTAACACGATCGGTGCATCACACGGCACGGGGTAGGGCCGGCCGCACCTATCAACTGCAGTGATCAGGAGCGTCCAAGGTGAGAGGCGGCACGTCCCAGGGCCGGCCGTGCCTAGAGGTGCGGCCGCACCTGGGGTTTTGCCACCCTGTGCTCCACCGACCTCCCTTGCCTATAAAAGGCACCTCCCACTCGCTGGAACGGACACACAACGCAGGTGCATCTCCATTTCTCTCTTTTGTTCACTTAGAGTAGGATTAGTGTAGTTTGGGAGTCAGAGTCGAGTTGAGCTAGTCTCGGGGTTCCGGAGGAGTCTTCTTAAGGGTTCCGGTACTACTCTTGTATCCTTTCTTTGTTTAGACTCAAGTACAATTCAAGTTATCTTTCTATCTTACCTTTCGAGTCAATTACATTCAGCTTTTACTTTGCTCTAGAAGCTTTATTCTTGGTTTAGACTAAAGTTAGTTTAATCTTGGTTAGCGTAGCTCTCCTGAACCCTATAGTGTGTGGTCGTTCTTCGCTTGATCTTCTACCGAGTACGTTTGTGCTTAGTAGCGGAGAGAGACCTTCCTTCGTGATATCCGGGGAAAGGTTCTTTGGTTCGTTGTGAGCGCGGTGCTCAGAGCTTACCTTAGTCTTAGATTGGTGTCCCGTTCAACGGAATAGTTGTGGTACCCTAAGGAGGTGACATCTCCGGACGGGCTCAGTAGTCCACCACGTTAGTTCGGGCCGGTAGGATTCAGCGTGTCGTCTTTCTCCCTTCTCATCCCAGTCTGAGAGCACGGCTTAGCATGGCCCTACAGCACTAGAAGAGCTTGTCGAGTTTAGCTTACCTTGGTTATCCTTTGCCTTGGTTCTTTACCTAGACTTGACAAGAATAGATAGATTGTGTTAGGATCCTTTCTCGTCTCGTTGTCCTCCCAGCTCACTAGGAACTCTCTAACCCTTTATCAAGATCTCCTTGTGTGTGTCAAGTTATCCCCGAATATCTTTATTCGTTACCCCCGCTATAGCTCTTTACCGAGTCTTGTTACTCTCCACCATTTATTCGATCATCTTTACCGTAGTGCCTCCCTTGGGAAAATATAAATACAATAACCCGAATACCACCGGGTGAAGTGCTACAACAGTAATCCGTGCGCTTGCGGACCTTTCTGTGACGTGTGTTTTACCAAAGACGTTCCTAGCTCCATTACTAGGGGTATAAACCCTGTAGCGACGCTAGCGAGTACCAACAAGCATTCCTGGCCCTGTCGCCGTGAGTGCAAACCTAGTAGTGAGGCTAAGGAGCATCAACACCTTCGGTGTTCGTAGTTCGGGAGAGGGCTCAATAGTTGAATATTGTGATGTGGAAACCGTAGGTTCAGGTTCGGCTGTTCAGCCACTCACATGGCTTGAATCTGAGTCCTGGTGGGGTTCGTTATGGTCGGTAGGGAAGAAAGGGTTTTCTAAGAAACTGTCTAGGATTGCTCTTCCTTCCACTAGAGTTTTGTGTGCAAACAAACCTCCTGCAGCGATGTCAAGATCTTGGGCAGCGTCCATGTCTAAACTCATGCAAAATGCGTAAAGCAAGATATCATCGGGTAGAAATGAGCCGGGTCCAGACGCACAAAGGCGTATGAACCTAGCCCACGCTGCTCCTATAGACTCCTCCTCTAATTGTTCGAACTCGAGAATATCCCCTGGGAGAGAGGCCATATGAGTATACCATTGCACCGTCCTCTCCACGAGAGAGAATGAGTTGCAAAAGTTATCTCCAAGTTTGCCCCAATCACCATTTACACATTTTATAGTGTCTGTGTACCATTGCTCCGCCCTTTTTGACAGAGAGAGGGGGAACAACTTCCACCTTATGGATTCCTGTGTCATGCCTGGGAGAACCAAACGCGAACACAGTTCCTCGAATTCTTCCAAATGAAAGTAGGGGTCTTCATTGATCGCTCCAAAGAAGGGTCAATCCTGAACCATGCCCATAATGTGGAAATGAAGTTCATGGTCGGATGAAGACGTTGATGGATCATTGAACTCGTAAGTTGAGGTGGAGAGGTCGTGAAAGGATGGCCTCTCCATGGGTAATGGGGGTAGAGGTAGAAACAAAGAAAAACAAAAGATATGAGGACCACTGGGTACAAAGATAGATACTGCAACCGTTCCCCGGCAACGGCGCCAGAAAGCTTGTTGGGTATTTTAGCGACAAACGAAATAAATCCGCAAGCGCACGGATACCGTTGTAGCTTTCACCTCAGAGTATTCCAAGGGTATCGAATCCAAGGGAACGTGTCTGTACTAACTTCGTATAGTCAGTCCAAGGACACACCCAGATAAGAGGTAAGGATAGAGAGAGGATTCCTATGGAGAGCTCTATAGATGAGGTTAAAGGTCGATCTCTCAAGAACTTGCTTCGGGCACCGGCTAACCCCTGATCTGTCAGGAGACTCCGGCCTACGGATCTAAGATGAACCTCAACCTGCACTATATCCGAACGTGGAGGATTTCAAAGGATCAACAGGGCAGTCACCACCTGCGATCTACCTATACCACTCCGTGGGATATAGGGCAAATGAAGGATAACCCTTAGCCTAGACACTACGTCTGTGCTACTGATTACTACCGCAGCCTGACTACGTATCCCGCGGTGCGTAGCAACCTATGGCATTCTATATTAAATATAGAGTGACGAACCCGCAAGGAGGAGAACTGATCTCACTCAACTATAGGTACTACTAGCTTATGCTAATGACATACGAGAGAGCACTCGGTCCCGTACTAAGCTTCCAACGTATACGAACGACTTGTTGCAGACGAACGTATAAACCCAGGATCTACGCACTAGCAGAGGAGAAAGGCTACTCATGCAACCTAGCATAAACTATTAGAAAGGAATCACGAACACACTTTATTCTAATCAGAGCATGCAAGCATATCCACTTTATTCTAAATGACGAACATGAATACAAATGGATATGAACACATGTGACCCTATGCTACAAGATCGAAAGGTTGTGTTCATGAAGAACACACGCCTCTAAATCAAGAACAAGCGAAGAACACAAGAACATATCACCTATGCATGAATGCTACTTTAGTCTAAATAAGAAATGCGGAAATACTTACTTTACTCTAATTGAAGAACAAGCATCCACAGAGATACAACTCTCTCTCTCACTCTCCTACTCTCTAATCTACCAAGGAGAGGCCTCTCCTTTGAAGGGAAGCACTCATCCTTGGGTGAAGTGGTGTGTCTCTAAATGAACCCCCTCCCCTCATATTTATAGGCAAGTGTCACCAAGTGTTTGGGGTGCTCTCCCCTTGTTTTCTCCTCTCCCTTTGCGCCATCTGGCACTGTAGCGTGTGGAGTACTATTCCTGGAGGCGGTGGGGCAAAGAACCGGCATAGAACCCGATCCTAGGCCAGAGAATCGGGCTTGAGCCGTGCGAACCAGGCGAAAACCGCTGCAGAAAAGGAGAAAAAGGGTGGCTCGGGCGCGAACCGGGGAACCGACATTCTCCCATCCATCCCGCGCCCGCCACGTACCCCCTTGACCAGGCCGGCCCACGCGAGTCCGTGTGCCCACGGGACGAGATCCGCGTGCGGCGCTAATGGCTCGGCGGCACGTGTCCGGGGCGGGCCCGCCTGCACTCGCGTGCTCCCGCGCGCTTCGCGCCGCAGGGACCCAGGGAGCCAACCACGGCTTGCCACGCGGCCTGGCTGGGCTTCCCCCGCGTGCGTGCGACGCGCCGCGCTGGTGGTCTGCCGCCAGTGGCGGATCACCACGTGGTGGCCTCCCGTTGTCTCCCGCGCGGACACCGTACGGCGTTGGGATGCTGACGTCATGATGACGTCAGCATCCCGTAATAAATTGTTCCTTTAATATCTTTTGCATCCAAACTCCAAAGTTGTCAAATGATATATCCATTTCGATCGTCTCGACGAGCTCGTCGCAATGGTGCGATCCAATTTGTCATTTGAGATTGTTTATGATGACGTCCTATATAAGCCATTGGATGACTTGCTCTCAACTGTACCATTTAGCACGCATTTCGGTGTGCCCTACAACAAAAGATAGAAACACCAACACTTGTGGAAATTGTCAGTATAAACCCCTATTCTAGTGTTGATGATCACTTTCCAGTTATATTATGCAGGAATTGACGGCATAAAAGTGGTACTTAACAGCCGTCAACAGTATGTCATGCAGGCCAAAAGAAGATCACCAATGTTATTTACATGACTGGAGGAGGAGAGGGTACAGCTCTACAACTACGACTACTCTTCACCATCATCGCCGTCGTAATCGATGGTGTCCATTATCTTCTCAGCGGCCACCCGTACCTCTTCTTCCACGACCTGGAGGTCCTTCGTGGTATCCGGGCCTTCCCCAACCTTGACCATGTCGACCTCGAGAAAGTGCGATTTCACTCGCACTAGTGACTCCATAGCCGCTGTCAGACTCGTCGCTCTCAACAGATCGACCAACTTCTAGGTGCAGCCAGAAGTCAGTCAATGGCTGGCTTGGGCTCTTCCCCAGCGACCTGCATCTCCACCATGTCCATTACATGGTCAACGGCGTTCTTCAGATCGTTGACCTCCATCTCGAGCCCTGCAATGATCACCTGGTCATTCCGCAATGACTGCGAAGCTACCTCGAGACTGACCTCAAGGTCCTTTCGAGCTTGCTTCTCATAAGACAGCTTCCGAGACACAGCATACTCACTGTCCATGGCAGCCTTCATCAGTTGCTTCAGCTCCTCGCCGCCCGCAGGTCCACCTCAAGGTTTCGGATCCTTTCCCTGGCAACCTTAAGGTCTTCCTTGAGCTTGTCCTTGTCTCTGTGGAACTCTGCGGCACAAACATATCGTCGGATACAGGATTTAATTTAATAGCTCGAATGTACAAAGTCGTGGGCTATTGGTCTTACCAGCACTCACAGACGTCAACAGCTCGTCAGCATCACGAATCTTGCGCTACTCCTCCTTCAGCTCGTCTTCGAGCTTTTTCTTATCAGCGGCAGCCTCCTCCCGAACCCGCTTGAGCTCTTGCTTGAGCTTCGTCACCCGCAACTGCAGGGATGTGGCATTCCTACACTGGTCGGCCCTGCTCTGCGCACGGTTGGCCAGTGACTGCTTCAAAAACACAAGACAGGTCGTCGATAACATTTACGAGATAAGTTGCTTACTGCATTCAAAGACAGTTATTTATCATAAACGCGTCATTAAGCATCAAGATGGCCCGACGGACCTCCTTCATGTCCTCATTGTCCTCAAAGGTGTCTCCCTCCCAGGGAGTGCCGCTCCAGTTGATCTCCCACCTCCTCAAATCTGGCCCCATCAACGTCGAACCCGGTACCTCTCCGCCGGCTGTTTCTGGGCCCCGCTGTGGCTGTTCGATCTGAGCTTGGTCCACCACCGGGTCCTGAGCCGACGTGCTTGGCACCGTGTTGATCGTGTCCACTTAAATGACGGGTGGGGGAATCGATGTCCCCACGTCGCCAACAGAACCCTGAGTTCCGACCTCGTGCTCGAACGTCGTCATCCTTGTGGGAGAACCTTGAGCACCCGACGTGCTCTGAGGTCTGGCGCCCAACCTGTAATAATTTCTTCGTCAATATGCTACGACCTCACAGTGATTATCAATGAACAAGTCCAAGTATTGGGGTCTTACCTTACGACCACTGCCGTGCGCAATTTCGGCCTCAGGGGCCGAGCTTGCACTTTTGTAGGCATCTTTGCCTGAGCACCGGCCGCATCCAGTTGCGCCTCCTTGATACGGCGGAGGTCCTCCTCTGTCACCGTCCGCTCCTGCTCCCGCCGCCTCTTGGTCGCTGGACTAGGCGACCTCGGTGTCGTACGATTGTCAATGATCAGCGGATCATCAGTGGCTTCGTCTTCCTCCTCGATGTCCTGGGACGTCGGGGTGGGGTTGTCTTCCTCTTCTTCTTCGCGGCCTCAAGCTTGGCAGTCTTCACTGCCTCGGCTGTCGCAGCAGCCCTCGAGCTTGACTGCTTCACCGTTGCTTCCCTCGTCTTGCGCCCCGGCCCAGTGGCACTGCTCGCCTCAGGTTTGTCCGCCATGTCGTCGCCTACCTCCGGGCCGCTGTCCTCATCAGCCCCTACCGACAAATCCGACAAGTAATTCTCCAGTAGAGCAGCTACTAGAGGCGGGTAGTCTTGCGACCTCAACTTCCGATGTGGCTCCTCACCGGTCGGCAGCGGTGCAGGGCACCAGTACTGCATCTCCCGAGCCTGCAAAAGACAAGAAACAAGGCCTAAGAGGTCCTCCTCTAAGGCATAAAGAAAATAAGCACTTCAAGATGAGTTAGTTATTCCATGACTTTCTGGGTCAACTGGTCGGGTCAGGGAGTGCGCCTTCGGGCACTTCGTGTTTCGGATCCACCCGGTGTACAGCTGCGTGACCCTGGTCGCCATCTCTTCTTTGGAGACTGTTGGTATTTGTTAAGCCTACAGCAATATTATGATGGATAATCCGCAAGCGCACGGATATCGGTGAGCACTTCACCCGGGAAGAGGGTTTTAAATATCAAATCCATAGGGAGAAGGGTAGAGTGATCCGAGATGTATAACTAATCCCTGAGTAGTTATCAAGGACTTGATAGAAAGAGAGATAAGGAAAACTTTAGGATGTCTAGTTCTTACTCGCACAAGCTATGCTATTATTGTTCTTATGGGGTGATTGTCTGAAGGCACACTTAGGAAAGGGAAACTTCTGACAATCTATGGGGGGAGTCCTACGATTTCTATAGATGGGAGGTGGACTGCAAAGGATAGACGGGAACGAGGTCACTTCCCGCTTCTACCACACGATCTGGAATATAGAAGGCATTCACAAGCTAGCTAGTCTAAGCACCACGCTTACACTAAACATGCAACATTAACTCAAGAGCAACAGGAATTAAAGTACTCATAAAAGAGTTATGAACCGTAAGAACAATAATAACAATGTTACTCACTTGAATAAGAAGTTGATCTTTCCACAAGGTCTCAAGATCAGGCTCCAATGGAGTTGATCCCAGAGGAAGAAGATGAAGAGGAGGCACCGACAGGTCCGGGCCTTCCTTCAATTCCGCCTCTACCGCTCTCTAATTCTCTCGAACAAGATTAGCTAGATCTGAATAGATCGTGGCTCTAATCTCTCAACTTGATACTAACTCTCCAACTCTAATTCTAGTCTAGAGCTTCTATCTCAGGTAGGCATTGATGATCTAGAATGAGTTGTTCCCCAACCCTGAGGTCAGGGGGCCTGTTTATATAGTCCTAAGGAGGTGCCTTGCCGCCGTAGGATCAAACCGACCTAATATACGGTTTAGAATGCTTCTCATAGGCGGTGGAAGAGCATTCCAGAAGTAGGGCTGAGTTGGCGTCGGGGGGGGGGGTCCGGTCGGCCCCACCATGGGACCGGTCGGCCTGTGGTGGGCCCCCCTCGGGGTCTGCCTTGGCCAGGACGGTCCTTGCCCATTCCAGATGCTTCTTTCTTGCAAGCCAAGTCACGTTGAGTTCGGGAGTGTTCTGGAACCTTCTAGACTTAATTCTTTTCTTGTATTTCTGAATAGTCCCTGTAATTTTATGAATTCACCAAAACTCATGGAAATTGTCAGTGCAAACCCTAATAAGGTGATCTAATTATATTTTAGCCCTTTTTCCAGTAAATATGAGGGGAAATATTTATAGATAAAATGTGTCAACAAACTCCCCCACACTTAGGCTTTTACTCGTCCTCGATAAAAGGATGGTGTAACAACCGTAGAGACAAAGAATCAACATAATCATACTCTTTAGTCACATATGCACTTATGGGATATCTGAGCATGAAACAGTTAGGAACAGATTACCTTTATTTCTGAAATCAAGCCAATGGAGAGCTTTTGAATAAGGTTTGAAAAGAAAAATATAGCCTTACTTACTCCATTGTGATACTTTCAAAATATATCATATCCTTACTCGAGCATTTATTTCGAAGTATAAGTGGAGTTTTTAGAATGTAAAGATGTAGCAAACTTACCTTGCATATATTGCCGAGTCAAAACCGGATCCATGGAGAGGTGTGTCATGAGTCATAGATCAAGATATGTGCGTGTGTCAACTTTAAAACCACTGCTCTGACTTTTTAGAATCTTCTATCTTTTTCCCATATTATTTTTTTTAAAACAAGGTATTCAGCTATTTTGTGGAGAGTTGGGTTCTACTCTCCCTCGGACACGCGTCCATTATTACTCTCTCACTTTTATTAGAGAAGTGGGCCCTACTCACCCTCGGACACACGTCCATTTTTCTTCTCTTATTTATGCCTTTTTCTTTTTCAGAGAGGAGGGTTCTTCTGACCCATAGAACACTTGTCCATTTTCTCGTCTCGCTCACTTTTCTCTCCACTCTGAAATTTTTTTTCGATCTTTGGCTTTTTCTCTTCTTTTTTTTCTTATAGCTGTACCTTTTTCACGATATGGGAGATAGAGATCACAAATTTAGAGCATAGATACTTTAGTGAAAGTAGTGTATGTGATCTTGATCTTAGACTTAAACAAAACTTCAACATGGGTCATAGATTTGACAAAGCTTAATACAAGTAAGTAGTAATTAAATTAAATTTATTTTCAATGATTGCTAAAGCTCTTATTGATCACAAAGGAGAAGCATAGCTAATGATTTTAATCTTTTTGAAATAAAGAACTCTCCAGAGACAAGATAAAAGAAAGATGGTTCTCATTATTCTAAAGCATCCCAAAAGCAACAAATATTTCTAGGAGAATAATTATGCAAAACTTTATCCTTTGGGTTACAGGACATCTTAACAAGGCATCTTTGTTTTAATTCGAAACAGAAAGTAATTTGCAAAAATTTAAAAAGTTTAGAAAGCAAACCGAGTGGTGGACGAAACTTGGCCGAAGTGGGCCTTGTAGCAGGCCAACCGGCCCAGGGAGGGGACCGATCGGCCTCCCCCTGCTGTGGTTCAGGGTGCGTTTCGTCGTGCGAGTCGATTGTTCCGTTCTTTTTCCATTTTTCTTGATTTTGGTCGTGGAAGATGCCATTTGGTCGTCGATTTTTCTCCCCCACACTTGTTTTCTGTTATCTTGCATACACAGTATGGTGGAGAAAAAAATATATCCAGAAAATAAAGATAGAAAATATAACTCAACTTGTGGATCACTTCATTGATAAGAGAGAGAGCACTTTATTACACGACTCCTACTATTAAAGCAAACTAACTAAATCGAACTAACTAAGACTAATGTGCTCTCTAACTAAGGTGCTTACAAAGGGCGCTTGCCCTTCTTTGGGTCGCGGCTAGCGTCTCCCTCTTCGTCCCTACGCTTCTTTGTTTTTAGCAGATGGAGGACGGTTTTGGTGAGGGAGCTATTCACGCGATGGATCTCCTTGCAAGTTTCCGCAAGGCTTGCTACTTCCTGCGCGAGCTCGGCTACGGTCTTTCTGGTCTTCTACTTCTATGGCATTCGCTGGCCGGCCTTAATGACAGGAATTCTTTTAATCTGTGATTCCTTAGCGCGGATTCCGTCAATGACGACACGGCCTGGAGAAGTAGTGTACTTGTGCACTCTTGTGTTGCCGTGCATGTCCATGCGCACCTCAGTGAGTCGCTCACCATCCCTGGGCTCCTTCAGGTCCATGTAGCTAGGAACATGGATCGATTTCTTCAGGGCTGCTTCGCGATGGCGATCGTACGGCTGAGCGTACATCACCTGCTTGCGTCCTTCAGGTGGTGGCGGCGAACGTGGACGACTCGGTGGAGCAGGTGAGAGAGGGCTGCGATCAGGTGGTATGATGGCAAGTGGCTTTGCTTCCTTCACGAAGGGGATGATTGCCTTGGCTTCATTGTTGAAGGGAACAAGCTGTTTGTCGGCCACGGCTGCTGCTTGGGAGGTTTAGATGAGAAAAAGGGGGAGGTCTGCCCTTGGTTATATATCGGTGCAATCTTGCACAAGGGGTTGACCTAGATTGGAAAGGCTGCGGGATATCTCGAGAATGATCCCCGAAGGTGGTTTTTTCCAAATCTAAACACCTAAGAGATAGCGTGGGCGAAAGCTGGCGGTGAGAGGAGGCAGGCAGGGGCCGACCGGTCCAGAGGGGGGGCGATTGGTCCTCCGCCGCATCGCCTCGCGACGCACTTCTACGCGGGGTGCTGTAACCGTGTGCTGATCTCTAAAAACCCTAAGTTGGCCCATTAGAGCCTAAAATTAATATTCTTAGGTAAATAAAAGAATTCTATCACATCTAAATCCTCAGACTCTTTGTTGGGCTCTAAAAATATTTTAAGGCGTTGACCATTTACCTTGAATAACGTACCTTCGTCGTCTTGAAGAGTGACGGCCCCGTGTGACGATGAACTCACCACCGTGTATGGTCCGTCCCACTTACTTCGTAGCTTCCCGTGCCCAAAGAGTTGTACCCTGGAATTAAAAAGTAGTACCTGATCACCTAGGTTGAATTCCTTCTTCGTGATTCTCTTGTCGTGCCATCTTTTGTTTCTTTCCTTGTAGATCTTGGCATTGTGGTATGCCTTCTCTCTCCATTCTTCTAAATTGGACAATTGCATTTTCCGTTTTGTTCCGGCTGCTTCAAAGTCCATGTTCCATCTCTTGATTGCCCAATGAGCCCTGAATTCTAGTTCAACCGGCAAGTGACATGTCCAGTTGGTAGGGAGACATTCCAATGGGAGTCTTATAAGCCGTCCGATAAGCCCAGAGCGCTTCGGGTAGCTTGTCCTTTCATTTTGTTCCCATTTGGTCCACCGTTTTCTGTAGAATGTTCTTGATCTGCTTATTTGACGTCTCTGCTTGACCACTTGTTTGCGGGTGATAAGGAGTAGCGACATTGTGTTGGATCCCATGGTCCGTGAGGTATTTCTCGAAGCGCTTATCGATGAAATGGGATCCTCCATCACTTATCACTAGCCTTGGCGTACCGAACCTTGGAAATATTGTCTCTTCAAACATTCTTATTGAGCTCTTGTGGTCAGCAGATCTGCATGGCAGGGCTTCAACCCATTTAGAGACATAGTCAACTGCCACCAAGATGTATTCAAATTTTCCGGACTTTGGGAATGGTCCCATGTAGTCAATTCCCCAGACATCAAAGAGCTCGACCTGAAGGTTGGTCGTCAGTGGCATGGCATTTTTGGAATTGATGTTTCCGTGCCTCTGACAAGAGTTGCACCTTCGTACGAAATCTTTTGTGTCTTGATACATGGTTGGCCAGAAAAATCCGCTTTGCCAGATCTTTGCATGTGTGCGGAAAGCTCCATAATGACCTCCATATGGTGATGAGTGGCACTTCTCAATGATCTTCGTTCCTTCTTCTGCCGGTACACACCTCCTGAGTAAACCGTCAGAGCATACTCGAAAGAGGTATGGTTCATCCCACAGGTGATGGCGCCTCTCGTAAATGAGCTTTTTCTTGTCGGCCCCTGGTCGTACATATCCTGCAACCATAAAATTAACAATATCTGCATACCAGGGGTCGGATCAGGCGATCCGATAGAGCATGTCCTCCCTCATTGCGTCATTGATGGGTAGTTCCTGCGGTTTCTCAAAATACATTCTAGAAAAATGATCGGCAACAGAATTTTCTACTCCCTTCTTATCCTTTATTTCTAAGTCAAACTCTTGGAGCAACAAGATCCATCTTATTAATCTAGGTTTAGCATCTTTCTTAGTGAGCAAATATTTTAAAGCTGCATGATTAGTGTAAACAATAACTTTTGCTCCTACTAAGTAAGATCTAAACTTGTCAATGGCATAAACAACAGCTAGCAGCTCTTTTTCAGTTGTGGCATAATTAAGTTGAGGTCCCGTCAAAGTTTTACTACCATAAGCAATGGCATGATGTTTCTTGTCTTTTGTTTGCCCCAAAACAGCCCCCACAGCATAATCACTTGCATCACACATAATTTCAAAAGGTAAAGACCAATCAGGGGGTTGAATAATGGGTGCAGAAATAAGAGCATTTTTCAGAATTTCAAAAGATTTAAGACAAGCATCATCAAAGTCAAAGGGAACATCTTTGGCAAGAAGGTTTGTAAGGGGTCTAGCAATATAAGAAAAATTCTTTATAAACCTTCTATAAAAACCAGCATGGCCAAGAAAACTTCTGATTCCTTTGACATTAACAGGTGGAGGTAGTTGTTCAATTACTTCTATCTTAGATCTATCTAACTCAATTCCTCTTTCAGAAACTAGATGGCCTAGCACTATTCCTTCTCAAACCATGAAATGATATTTTTCCCAGTTAAGGACTAAGTGCTTTTCTTCACATCTTTGCAAAACCTTATCTATGTTTTCTAGACAATCATCAAAAGTTTTTCCATATACAGAAAAGTCATCCACGAAAACTTCCATGATCTCTTCAATCATATCAGAGAATATAGACATCATGCATCTTTGAAAAGAAGCTGGAGCATTACATAGTCCAAAAGACATTCTACGATAAGCATAAGTTCCATAAGGACATGTAAAAGTGGTTTTGCTCTGGTCACTGGGATGGATTGGGATTTGGTGATACCCAGAATATCCATCAAGAAAGCAAAAGAAAGAGTGATTTGCCAACCGCTCCAACATTTCATCAATGAAGGGCAGTGGAAAGTGATCTTTTCTTGTGGCTTTATTGAGTTTCCTATAATCTATGCACATACGCCAACCAGTGACAGTTCTTTGAGGAATCAATTCACTCCTCGCATTTTTCACAACTGTCATGCCTCCCTTTTTAGGCACGACTTGCATAGGGCTCACCCACTCACTATGTGGTACAGGATATATAATCCCGGTGTGTAAAAGTTTCAGAACTTCTTTCTTCACTACCTCTCTCATCGCATTATTGAGTCTTCGTTGAGGCTCTCTAGATGGTAGAACATCAGGGTCTGTAGGAATGCGATGTGTGCAAAGGTCAGGATTGATGCCCTTAAGGTCATGGAGTGAGTAGCCAAAGGCTGAGCGATGTTGTTCTAAGATAGTTATCAGCCTATGAGTCTCTTCCTGAGTGAGCTTGTCATTAATGATCACAAGAGACTCAGGATCATTGTGCAAAAAGGCATATCTAAGACCAGGTGGTAATGGTTTGAGTTCAATGGGAGGTCTCGAGGGTTCCTCGAGTTCATCGAGGGTTCAGATTCTGTAGGATTTTCTTCTTCCTCCTCGACGAAGAATTCAGTGACATCTTCTTGATTGGATTCTACAAAATGTTCTAGAGATGCTTCATTCACCTCTTCCATTGGGTCTGGTTCTGGACTGGGTTCGTTCTTAGTATGGATCGAGTGTGTGAAGTGTAAGGGAACTCTAATGGTTTTGCCTAGGCAAATGTCAAGTTTCCCTGTGTGTCCTTCCTTAAGGAGTCTTTCCAAAGGATGGCATATTAAAAGGTCAAACTCCTTAATATCATAAATGTGAAAGCTCAGGTGAATTGGCATGTCGTTTACCGAAACGGGTAGGACATAAAGAATTCCTGAACTTTGAATAATTTGTCCTGAGGAGCACTTTAATAATTTCGTTGTGGGGGATAATGGCGTGTTTTTAATAAACTGATAGAAAAGGACAAGGCCATTATATTGATTCCCACAACTGGATTATAAAGGGCATCAAAGGGGGTTCCATAGATTGTACATTGAATTGGTGTAGAAGGTGAATCCAAACGGACCACGTCAGAGGAAAGCTCTGATTCTTCTAACCATTCCCCACTCATGATGGATGCAAGCTCCACAGTGTGTTCTCTTGAGAAGGTCTGCTCAAAAGGGTCTATTTTGTCATGCGAAGACGATGTGTACTTTTGAGGCCTCTTCTCTTTATGATAATTCGAGGTGTTTCCATAATCGAAAATAAATCATCCTCGATATCATTTATAAAATCAGGTAGAGGGATAGCTATAGGCTGAGATGGTTCTGGCATAGGCTCTGGTGTAGCTATCTCTGGAATCTCTTCTTTTAAAGTTTTCTCTTCTAATGGATTATCATTGGTGCTGGCTAGAATATTATCTAGGACGGTTCTAGCTTCACTGGATGTAAGGTGTATGAATGATCCATGTGAGGAGGTATTTAAATAGGCTCTAGATTCCCTATTAAGACCAATATAGAAATGTTGAAGGAGAATATGGTCTTGAAGGCCTAGATCTGGTCCGGATTTGTAAAGGAGTTCAAAACGTTCCCAGGATGAACTCATAGACTCACTATCCCCCTGTTTGAAGGATATGATCTTGATTCTGAGGTTGACTACTCTGGATAAAAGGTAGAAATCCATGCAGAAATCCGCACGGAGAATTCCC
Organism: Cenchrus fungigraminus; assembly: GCA_036936925.1. Classification (NCBI taxonomy): domain Eukaryota; kingdom Viridiplantae; phylum Streptophyta; class Magnoliopsida; order Poales; family Poaceae; genus Cenchrus; species Cenchrus fungigraminus. The sequence goes on from CM072772.1 coordinate 39,506,187, forward strand.
CAATCGCCTTTCTTCTTCCCTTTGGTTCTGTCATGCCACTGGCGAGCTTTTCCTTTCAATGTGAATGGAAAAAGCTTCCAACGGATGGTCTCATCAGACATACCCTCTATATGAAGGCAGTCACAAGTTTGTTCGAACTGTTGGAGATGATGATAAGGGTCTTCGTCTTCTATTCCTGAGAAAGTGTTGGTTTGGACCATCTCTATTAACCGTGGGCGCAGCTCATATGCATCAGATAAGATTGGCTTTGATGAAGGTATGGGCCTAAGGCTGAGCTCTGAGGGTGAAGAAAAGTCTTTAATGAGGGTAGTATCCATAAGTATAGTAGAAAAGAAAAAAATCTAAAACTAAAAAAGGAAAAGATAAAAGTATACGTACAAGATATAGTTATACTTACGAGTTCTCTCTTAACCGTTCTGCCCGGCAACGGCGCCAGAAATGCTTGTTGGTATTTGTTAAGCCTACAGAAATATTATGATGGATAATCCGCAAGCGCACGGATATCGGTGAGCACTTTACCCGGGAAGAGGGTTTTAAATGTCGAATCCACAGGGAGAAGGGTAGAGTGATCCGAGATGTATAACTAATCCCTGAGTAGTTATCAAGGACTTGATAGAAAGAGAGATAAGGAAAACTTTAGGATGTCTAGTTCTTACTCGCACAAGCTATGCTATTATTGTTCTTATGGGGTGATTGTCTGAAGGCACACTTAGGAAAGGGAAACTTCCGACAATCTATGGGGGGAGTCCTACGATTTCTATGGACGGGAGGTGGACTGCAAAGGATAGACGGGAACGAGGTCACTTCCCGCTTCTACCACACGATCCAGAATATAGAAGGCATTCACAAGCTAGCTAGTCTAAGCACCACGCTTACAGTAAACATGCAACTTTAACTCAAGAGCAACAGGAATTAAAGTACTCATAAAATAGTTATGAACCATAAGAACAATAATAACAATGTTACTCACTTGAATAAGAAGTTGATCTTTCCACAAGGTCTCAAGATCAGGCTCCAATCGAGTTGATCCCAGAGGAAGAAGATGAAGAGGAGGCACCGACAGGTCCGGGCCTTCCTTCAATTCCGCCTCTACCGCTCTCTAATTCTCTCGAACAAGATTAGCTAGATCTGAATAGATCGTGGCTCTAATCTCTCAACTTGATACTAACTCTCCAACTCTAATTCTAGTCTAGAGCTTCTATCTCAGGTAGGCATTGATGATCTAGAATGAGTTGTTCCCCTACCCTGAGGTCAGGGGGCCTGTTTATATAGTCCTGAGGAGGTGCCTTGCCGCCATAGGATCAAACCGACCTAATATACGGTTTAGATTGCTTCTCATAAGCAGTGGAAGAACATTCCAGAAGTAGGGCTGAGTTGGCGCCGGGGGGGTGGTCCGGTCGGGCCCACCGTGGGACCGGTCGGCCTGTGGTGGCCCTCCTCGGGGTCCGCCTTGGCCAGGACGGTCCTTGCCCCTTCCAGATGCTTCTTTCTTGCAAGCCATGTCACGTTGAGTTCGGGAGTGTTCTGGAACCTTCTAGACTTATTTCTTTTCTTATATTTCTGAATAGTCCCTGTAATTTTATGAATTCACCAAAACTCATGGAAATTATCAGTGCAAACCCTAATAAGGTGATCTAATTATATTTTAGCCCTTTTTCCAGTAAATATGAGGGGACATATTTATATACAAATGTGCTTTTTGTTATAGCGCGAAACGAAAAGCACATTTGTACCGGGGCAAGAGGAGGCCCGGTACAAATGTCAGCATTTGTACCGGGGCAAGAGGTGCCCCGGTACAAATGCCCACATTTGTACCGGGCCTCCTTTCGCACCGGTACAAATGTGGGGGTGCTATATATGCCCCTTCTCCTTCTTCCACTTGCCAGCTTCTTCTCCTTCTTCTCCAGAGCGCGCCCACGCGTACGCCGCGCCTCCGCCGCCCACCCCGCCATCGCCCCCGCCCCCGGATCCGCCGTCCGCCGCCCGCCCGCCCCGTCCCCGCCGTCGCCGGTCGAGCCTCCGCCGCCCTCCGTGCGCGCCATCTGCCCCGGCCCTCCGTGCGCGTCGTTCGCCCCCGCCTCGTCCCCGCTGTCTCGGCGCGCGCGCCGTCCGTCCCGGCCCCGGCCACCCTCTTCGCCGCCGTCTGACGCGGCCACCGCCCCCACCGTCGTCTCCCCCGTGCCATCCGCCCCCGGATCCGCGCGCCCCCCGTCGTCTCCGCCCGTCGTCGCCCCCGCGCGTGCGTCGCCGTCGACACCGCGCCCTCCCGGCCGCGCCCCGGATCCGCGCTGTCCCCGACCTCAGCCACCGTCTCCGTGCCGCGCGTCCGCCCCCGCCGCCGTCTCCGCCATGCCGTCCCCCCCCCCCCCCCCCCCCCCGCGCCGCATTCACGCCGGCGGTATGGCCGCCCGCCACGTCGCCCCGCCTGCATTTGGGGGCTGACGTCAGCCCAATGGTGGCTGACGTCAGCCCCCTTTATAAATTATTTGTATTTATTAATATAAAATTTGATTTAGATTTTGTTATAGATTTTAATTTATAATTAGATGCTATTTAGAATTTAAATTTAGATTTAGATGTAAATGTTATTTGTAGAATTAAATTTAAATTTACATTAAATTTAGATTAAGATGTAAATGTTATTTTTAGAATTAAATTGAAATTTACATTAAATTTAGATTAAGATGTAAATTATATTTGTAGAATCAAATTTAAATTTAGTTTCGCTCGACTCGACACGTTAGACTCCGCTCGATATGTTTTTTACTCGCTCGACACGACACGTTAGACTCGCTCGACACGTTCGATTCGCACAACACAACACTACCGACTCGCCCAACATGCTCGACACGCTCGACACGACACTACACGTACCGACACTCCCGACTCACCCGACACGCTCGACACACTAGAAAATTAGTTTATTCATTAGAAAATTAGTTACTTCATTAGAAAATTAGTTTCTTCATTAGAAAATTAGTTACTTCATTAGAAAATTAGTTTCTTCATTAGAAAATTATTTTCTTAATTAGAAAATTAGTTTCTTCATTAGAAAATTAGTTTCTTCATTAGAAAATAATGGTTATTTATTCTTGTTATTTAGTGACAATGGATTCAATAGCGGAGCAACAACGCAAAGAGGCATTGTTAATGGACATAATTGCTAACAATCCTGGTTCGAACCATCCGGTTAATGAACAAGATCAGCGCGAGGCTGACAGCTACCTGAATATGTCTGGTGATGGCATCGAAGCGGAAGAGCAACCAGTTGCTGAGACAAGAAACGATGGGCAACCATCAGAGGTATACTTAGTACTAACTAGTATCACGATCCGCTTTAAGTTTAATTGCTATATATATGTTAGTGGAGCAATAAGTTAATAGTCCTTAATTTTCCAGGAACCGTCATCGAGCAGCAAAAAGGCTTGTGGGATACGCGGTCTGAATAAGAAGCTAGAGGGTAGTTTCATCATCACAGAAGTTTCTGACGAAGGCATGCCATTAGCTCCACATGATAGTGTCGTCAAGTTGACCAACCACATTGGGGCTCTTGTCAAGGATCACATCCCAATAAGCTTTCGATATTGGAAAGGATCTGAAGCTGTAGTTGAAGTTCAAAATGAAGACGAAGAGGCACAAGAAAATGCACAGCAATATGTGGTCCCGGACACAGAGAAGAACATGATTTGGGCCGACGTGCTATTACACTTCTCATTTCCAGAAGGTACAAATCTGGCAAATGTGCGGACTTGGGCATTGCAGAAGGGTGCAATAGCCTTTCAGTCGTACAAGAAGCGGCTGAACAAAGACTACATCAAGAAGGGATTTGCACCCGATTTCACAAAGAAAGGACTTGGAAAGTTGCGAGATCACTGGGATTCATTTGTGCAGTACAAGCAATTGCAAGAAGACGCCAAGATGATTGAAACCAACACCATCAATGCATCAAAAAAGAAAGAATTTCATAAGCTTGGGTCTGGAGGTTACAAGGTGGCTATGCCCAAATGGGATAAGATGGAACATGATTGTATTGCACGTGGACTCATACCGGCAACTATAGATTGGCCCGAATGAGCAAGGACTTATTTTTATGTACATGGTGGCACGATCAATCCTGAAGATGGAACATTAGTACCAGGCGACCAAATAAGAGAGATTGCGGCAAGACTTGTTGAATTGATCTGCATGACTGCTGAAGGAACATTTGTGCCTGATCGAGAGAGAGACGAACTTAGTGCTGCAATAGGCACTAAAGAGCACGGTCGGCGTTGCCGAGGCAAAGGTGCAGTTCCATGGAAACTCGCATGGCGTGACCAAATTGACTCCTATAAAAGTCACAAAAGGTCTAAGGACCAACAACAACGACAACTAAGAGAGTTGCAAGATCGCGTAATCAGAACCGAGGCAAGAATGGAGCAAATCATTGACGAGCGTGTGGCTCTTGCTCTTAGCAAACAATTATCTCACCAGCAAGGTCCTACTGATGAAATGAGCCCATCTGCTAAGGGGAAAAGCAGCGTCGCTTCAACAGAACATGCACCAACAGCCACAGAAGCAGCAGCAGCACCAGCAGTTGAAGCAGCAAACCCAGGCTCACCGGAAAATCGGCCACACTGGCCTGTCGATGACATCACTGTGAGGTCAGCGTGTGAGCTTCTCAATGTTTGCAGAAACAAGAAGCTTGTGGTGGCTCATGGCGTCGCTGAGAAAACTGTAGAAGGGGATAGCATTACGGGCCACCATCGTGGAATTGAATATTATGCCAGATTTTTTGTGGACCGAGTGGTCGATGGTTGGGCTGACCTGGAGCTGGAGATACCGGGGCCTAATGGGGAAGAGGTTCTTCAAGATGCTGTGCATACTTGGATTTTTTGGCCCAAAGCTCACATAAGGATTACGCAACAGCCACCTTCTCCTCCAGCTGACGATCAACTACCGCACTCACCAGCCGCCATGCCTGAACGCGACGATCAACTACCGCATTCACCAGCTGCAAGGGCAGAGCGCAGCATGAGTCCTGTAGTTGACATGGATCCAAGCGAGAGTCCACCTCCTTCTCCACCTCCTGCGAATGTTAAGGGCAAGGGCAAGCGACATGCTCCTCCTCCTCCGCCTCCAAAGAAGGAGAAGAAACCCAAGCAGAAGAAGCCTCCACCAAAACTTGCTTATGACATGACAGATGAGGAACTTCACGAGGCAGTTCGGGAAGAAATGGATATACAGATATTCAAAGCTCCCAAGCCTCCAGTTGAGATACCAATTGACTGGGTCAAATTTCATCGTTTCATGAGGAAAATTGAGGAGGAAAGAAGAAAAAAACCAGATGATCTTCCCAAGCTCAAGACCCAACGTGCGAAGAAGAAAACCGCATCTAAAGTTCCTCAACTTGGGACCCAGTCAAAGAAATCTATCCCCGACCTCAAGGTGCTTTCAACATTTGACCAGCAAGTGTCTGAATTTAACAAAGACACAGGTCTGACTGCAGCTCATATTCGAGGGGAGGATGCAATCCCAACTCATGAAGGGACATATAGGGCAACTAGACCACTTACACCACATGAGCAACAATTGCTTGATTTTGCCAAATCATCGGGTCTGACTCCAGCACAACTTCTAGGGGAGGAGGAAATTGCAAAGCATAAAGGGGCAAATAGACCGGAGTATGTGCCTGGGCGTGAGCTTGTGTGGCCGCGATTGCTCCAGTATCTTCCAACGAGGATGTATGAATTGCACAAGTGGCACATGTTCCAAGCTGCCGGCGGGATGGACATGCTCTATGTTCGCATTGAGGACCATCATTATTTCCGTGGTCATCAGGTCTTCACTATTCCAATGAAGGAATTCTGGTTCCTATTCAATATGGATGCACTTGACGTCTCATTCGTCAGTTGCTGGGTTCTGTAAGTGTTTATTCTACTATAAGTTAAAAATCAATGCTCTAGGCACTTTATCCCATATCTAAACTTCTATATTTTTTTGTGTCATACAGTTTTGAGATGCAACGTACCAGGAGGAAAGGAATCATGAGTGTAGGCTACATGGATCCTTTGATGATAATTCAGAACACTCTCAAACTTAATGAGACCAAAACACTTAATCACATCATCAACTATCTAGACAAACACCATGATAAGGCTTGCATAGAGCTGCCATACAACTTCGGGTGAGCAACGTGTATCTCATCTCCTTATCTTTTTCAAAAATTACATTGCATATTTTAAGAAACTAATACTTCTCTACATCTATGGACAGCTTCCACTGGATTCTCTTTAGTTTTTGTATGACGCGAAGCAAGGTCTTTGTCTTCGACTCTTTGTATAAGACTACAGATAAAAGTAGATATCAAGATGTCGTAGAGTTGATTAAAACTGCATGGACTTGTCTTTGTGATAAGTACCCCAGAAAGTTCCGCAAAAACCTTTATGTTCACTATGATTGACCAGTACGTGTCTTTGCTTATACTTCAATTCTTACATTACAATAAAAAATTATTTCATGACTTGGTTTTCCCATATGTGCAGGTCATGACGCAGCCTTCTGGCACCAATCTATGTGGATATTATGTGTGCGAGTTCATGCACCGTCTTACAGCCTGCGCTGATGGTGGCAAATTCGAAGAGAAGGTGCGTGCACACACAATTGCTACTACATGTAGTTCTTAGTAATTGTTCATATTCTCCGATCCGGTTCTTATTCTTTTGTTCATATTCTTTGGTAGATTTCCGACATCAAGGGAACATTCCTTGAGACAGAACAAATCCGATTGATACAAGAACAATTATGTGAATTTCTTCTAGACGAGGTTATTAGTCCAGGGGGAGAGTTTTATGCTGGCTTATCCTCCATTCTTAGTATAGGAGCGATGACTGGGGAAGCATCTGGAAGCAAAGACAAAGGCTAAGCATCTGGAAGCAAAAATTAAACTCTGCTAACATTTCATCCAATATATATTATTAATCTAAATTTCAGTGCGCACAAAATGCTAATGTATAATATTATTTCCAAAGTTCTTCAATTTCAGGATTTGAGATGATATATTCTACATGCATTCGTATATATTTATTTGTATAATATTACTCTAATATTATACAAATAAATATATACGAACGTATGTAGAATATTATCTCAAATATAACATTTTATATGCCACACGACTTTATATTACAACATCTTACGATTAGTATTAGTACTTTAAGCAAATACGTTAGAGTAAAGAAAAACAAAAAACAAAAAAAAGAAGCATTTGTACCGAGTGGTGCCTCCACCCGGTACAAATGCCCCCCTACCACGTTGCCAGGTGGAGGGCACATTTGTACCGGGCGGAGGCTCCGCCCGGTACAAATGTGTGGCATTTGCACAGGGTATTTCGCCCGGTACAAATGTTCGACCATATTTGTACCGGATGCTTTGTACCGGTTCAATACCCGGTAAAAATGAGGGTTTTGAGCCGGTACAAAAGGCCGTTTTTCCAGTAGTGTGCGATCTTCCTGTAAGACCTGAGACGAAAAACCCTTTGTAGCCACAGGGGATGATGGGCCAGATCTCACCACATCAGCAAAAGATTTGCGCTTAGACTTGACGGGTGTCCAAGAGTATCTAGGACCTTGATCCAGAGTTCTGCTGATTCTGGCATTTGAAAGTCCCGATTAATTCCAAAGATGGGAGAAAAGACGAAAGGCATTAGAAGTGAAAGATTTGAGAGCATAGATATGCAAACCCACTCTCCTATTGATCAACGTGAATTTGAAAATACGATCCTCAACTTCGACCACTGAGAACAGATCAGCAGATCCTCCCAAAACAGATTGCAGAATTGAACCAACAACAGGTACAGAATGGCGAAGATGAGATTGGATGAAGGCCGCAAAAAGCCAGAAGCTAGGTGCATCATCCGAGGAAGGAGAAACAACAGGGAGACCGAACTTGGAGCGTACCTCTGAGGAGAAGGATTCTCCCGGAGAGAAGTCAAGGCTGGAGAGATCCATGGTGAGGAGCGCAAGGGAAGGAGATCAGGCAGAGAGAGTGACGCCCTTGTTGCAAACGCTAGAGAGAGTGGGCACCAAGTTTAGCTCAGGCAGTATGTCATAAAAAGAAGTGTTGGGTACGTCTATCCTCTTATCCTGAGTTACCAACATGCCTTTCTGTTGGTAATATAAGGCATCTTATTAAGCTGTTTCCTTAAAAAAAAGTTCCCAAGAGTTTTCTAGGAGCTAGGAGTGTTTCGTTGGTCTTTTAACACTTTTAGAATAATCATTACAAGGTTTTCTTCAAAATTTGGGCGCAGATACTTTGGACCATATACTATGCATGCTTATGGCTCCCATCACTGGTAGGGTGAAGGGCTTTAGTTAGGGTGAAGGGCATTAGTTTCGGTTGGTAGAGGCCTTAGGTCTCTTAAGTTCAATCGAGACTAATGATGAGAGACAAATGACCCCCTTTAGTCTTGGGTGAACGAACCTTGACTAAAGGTGGTCTTTTAGTCCCGGGTGTATTACGACCCGGGACTAAAGGGGTTTCCAAAACAAAAAGAAGAGCAGGAGCGCGTCCGCGCCCCCACCTGCCTGCACTGCGTCCTCAATCCCACCGCCATGCCTACATGTTCTTTACCGCAATTCAATTTCACCTCCTCGAACATGAACTCAAATTGCACATATAAAAAATCATACAAGTTTTTCACCGCAAGTTATATCTGTCGAAATCATACAAATCAATTCATACAAGATTTACTTGACACGAGTTCGATTTCATTCACACAAAAGATTCATTACACAACATGTCCGATTTCGCATTCGCACACAAGATTCACAACACACAAAATTAGAAAAAAATCAATAAATCTTGAGAACTCACGACTATGCGCATGCCCTGCTGCTCCGGCCGCTCAACCCGCCAAGCGCCCCGAGCTCCGGCCCTGGCCGCGCGCCGCCAGGCGCCGGAGGCCGTCGTGCCCCGCGCCGGCCGGAGCAGGTCGCCACGCACGCTCCTCCACACCGCCGGGTGCCAGTGGCCGCCGTGCCCCGCTCCCGCACGCGCGCGCCCACTGGCCGCCGCCCGCTCCCGCACGGCCGCGCGCCTGCTCCCGCTGAACGCGCATCTGCTGCCGCATAGCCACGCACTGCCCGACCCGCCGCGCCCGCTCCCGGCCGGCCGCGCGCCCTCTCCCGCCGGCCACCGCGCTCGGGCGCCGCTCTGCCTCCTCCCCTGCCAACCATGGAGAAGATAAGGTAAAGAAGATAGAAAAAGAAGGAGATGAATGGCTGCTAGTGGAGGAGAGGAGAAAAATATAAGGTAGATTGGAAGAAAGAGAAAGAGGGCGCGGTGGATGTCGGACATTTAGTCCTGGGTGGTGATGTTCCCACCCGACACTAAAGGGGCAGAGACTAAAGGGTACCCCCTTAGTCTCGGGTGGAAACACCACCCCGAGACTAAAGTCTGGTGCCAATAATTGGGGCTAGCAGTTGTTGGGCATCTAGCATTTAGTCTCGGTTGGTAATACTAACCGGGACTAAAGGGTAGGGGGCGTCCAAGATCATTTCGGGTCACGTCGACGAAACGCCTTTACTCCCTGCTCCAAAGTTGAATTGGGATTAAAAGGGCGTATCAAAGCCTCCGACTCTACCTGTGCATGAGGCGAGGACAATCGCATCTGAAGCAGCTTGCATTCTCTTCGGTTAATCGTATATGTTGCCCTAGCTACGCCCATGAAACCGCATAAAAACTCCTCCACAAGAGATGTGTGTATGAATGGCGGGGCTGTAAGATAATTACCTATGAATAGAAATGGGTTCTAGTTAATTTCTACAGTATTTACTTGTAGAAACATGCAGTGCATGATTGCGTTCGTACTTGAATATTCAATTCCTCCCACGCTAGGCCTATTTTAGTTCCCTAAATAATCACCAATTACCCATCACATCAATCTTCTTTCTACTAATTCGGAGTATTAAATGTAGATTAATAACAAAACTCATTCCACGACCCCTACTTTAATTTTCGAGATGAATCTAACGAGCCTGATTATGTCATGATTAGACAACGTCCTACCTTAATTTTCGAGACGAATCTAACGAGCCTAATTATGTCATGATTAGACAACATCATGCTACAGTAATCAATCTCTAATGACAGATTAATTAGACTTAATGGATTCGTCTCGCAATTTCCGGTCCATTCGTGTAATTATTTTTGTAAATATTATACGTTCAATACTCCTAATAGATCTTGAAAGGGAACCCAAAAGTCAGGTACTATTCTGAACAAGCTAGTCTGTCTTTTCATTTGGTTCCATGAAGGCAACAAGTCAACCAATACAAAGCAACTGTAAGGAATCAGAGCGAATTGAAGAAGCAGAGAGGATTTGAATAAAGCAAAGCTACACACAGTTACGAATGCAATGTACAAGTAGAAATGCTTTTTATTGTTAAAAAACTGTTATAAATCAAAGGTAGAGCCATTGTCTGCCAAAAGATAACTGTGTACATTGCTGGAAGAATGCTGCATGCCATGGATGCATACCAGCAAGTTAGCAAATAACTGCACCCAAATGTTTGAGTGGGCACACACGGGTAAAACACAGTTCGATGAAAACAGCATGCCCAAGAAGAAATTACCATAATTAAGTACAGCAACGTTTCACTGTGCACTACGGGAAAACCCACCTTTGCGTGTGTTGAAATCTTTGCCGTGCACTTTACTTCGGGTGCACGACAAAAAACTTCTTTGCCATGCGTTTTTTCATAGAGCGTACGACAAAGAAAAAACGCACGATAAAGGTCTTGTTTGCCGTGCACTTTCTCCAATATGCACGACAAAGTATTTTTCTCCCCCTTCCACACTCCGAATGAATGAAATATCATTATTTTTAAAAAACTTTGTCGTGCTCTTTGTTCCTAACACACGGCAAACTCATGTGTTTGCCATGCACTTTTCCTTGACACACGAGTTTGTCGTGCGCTTTCTTTTATGTGCATGACAAAGTATTTTTTAACTTTAAGTATTTTTACCTAAGTCCCAAATACAATTGCTCCTAAAAAAATTCTCCTCACCATGAAATCTTTTTCAACTCCATGCATACAACATGTGATGTATCATGTTAAAATTGGTAGGTTCTTGTAGTCATTTGATATATTTAACTAATTAATTGCAATTCAAGAAATTTTTTGAAATAAGTCAAATTTGATCTACAAGTGATGCAAATAATAGAATAAAATGAGTGGAAAAAGATAGTCATATTATTTAGCCCAATTTAAGACCTTTTTGATGAAATCAAAAGAAATTTTGGACATATTGACCAGGAAATACGATCATGATCGTATGTCCAAATGATTTGAAAAATCTAAAAAATGCAAATAAAGTTTAAAAATTATGAGATTGGCCAATGTCTCATGATATCATATGTGAAGGCTGTAGTTAAAATATGAATGAGTTTTGAACATTTTTTCATGTATGATGCTTAGAAATCGAAACATCTCCGATGAAATTTCATAGAGTTACGAAAGATATGGTTAGATTTGTAGACGACACGACATTCAAATTGAGTTTTGACTCCGAAACTTGTTTCTATAAGCAATAGACAACATAACTTAATCTGTGTTAATTTTTTGAATTTTTTTCAAATTTATTTGATAATTTTTATGAATTTTATAAAATTGTAGAAAAAAGTTTGGTGTGCGCCGGCGCAAGGCAAAGAAGGCTTTACCGTGCGCCTTCTTTAAAGCACATGGAAAAGAAAACAACTTTGTCGTGCGTTTTACTTTGTAGGGCACGACGAACAGCTTTGTTCACTATGAGTCGTCAATCTCAGCATCCAACGACCCAAATATATTGAGATTTCACATAAAACCACCCCCTCCCACCCCATCCCATCCCAACCCTAACCCCCTCCCCTCCCTTCTCCGTAGCCGACTGCTGCCATCCCTCCCCCGCAGCTGTGCGCCCCCGCCACCCCTCCAGCCCGCCCGGCGCCTCCTCCTCCCCAAGGCGCAGTTGCCTGGCCTCCTCCTCCTCTAGTCCGCCCGACGGCTCCTCCTCCCCATGGCGCGGCGGCCCGGCCTCCTCCTCCACGAGATCCAGGAGGCGGCGGCCCAGCCTCTTCCTCCCACTAGATCCAACAGGCGGCGGAAGTGGATCTTGCAGCGGCGGCAGCCCTCCTCCCCAGGGCGGCGCTTGTCCTTCCATGCGCGGCCCTCTTCAAAGTGTCGAGTGCCAGCCGCGGCGGTGGCGCTTCGTCCCTGGCAACAAGTGGTAGGCATAGAGGAAGAACATGGTGGCGGGCGGTAGATCCAGAGGAGGAGAACAGCGTTGGGCTGCTGATCCGGGCGAGGAACACCATTCGACAGCGGATCCGGGTGAGGAGCTGTGGAGGAGCACAGCGGCGGGCCATGCGCAGCGGCATGCTGCTGCATGGCCGTCCCCTCCCCTTCTTCCCCGGCGGGAGGCCGCACCTGGGGACGGTGAGGGCGACGACACCGGTGGACTCCGTCCCCTCCCCTTCTTCCCCGACGGGAGGGCGCACTAGGAGACGATGATGGCGACGGCGACGGCGACGGCACCAGCGGACTTTTGTTTGTCGTGCGTCTATTTTGGCGCACGGCGAATTTTTAATGCATTTCGAAAATGTTTGCCGTGCGTCAAATTTCGCGCAAAACAAAGGTTTTGCCGTGCGTCCCGATAAAAGGCACACGACAAAAGGCCTTTGTCGTGCAGATCGCTGTCGTGCGGCCTTTGCCGTGCGCGGAGGCGAAAAACCCACGACATAGAATTTACCGTGTGTTTTTAGGCTTTGTCGTGCGCCGCCGGCGCACTTCAAATGGTGGGTTTCCTGTAGTGGTGCCGGCCGATGCGTACTACGGAATACTCCCTCCGTTCTTAAATATATGACACCATTGGCTTCTTACTCCAACTTTGACCATCAATATATATTGAACAAATTAGTTACCTAAAGTAAAATGTATATCATTATATCTATTATCAAATGTACTTTAGATTTAACTTGTTGGTTTATCGATTTGTAAAAATATTTGCAGAAAAGACGAATAGTCAAATGAACATGAACGAGAAAAGTTAATGATGTCATATATTTAAAAACGGAGGTAGTAGTATCATACATGTATCATCCGTGACTGACTGAAAGCACACGCACATGTGCACAGATATCTGCTGAAATCGGCACAAATTTGTACGTTACGCAATGGACGGATCGAGTTATGGAGGGAACAAAGCAAGATCACAACGATGAAGATGCATGGCAATGGCAGACAGAGACTTGCATGTGTGTGAGCACTGCAGCGCCGGATTGGATGGAATCTTTTGCGGGAGCTAGACGATGGAGAGAGCTCTGGTCCATGAACAGCCTAGCAAGAGATGCAAGCATGGGACCAGATGATCCCAAAGATTCATAAAATCTTTTGTGTCTGTGTGTCTACACGACGCTTGAGTAAACTAGAACAGCTAGCACGTTATCCGTCCTGATGGCTAGCCCTTGCAATCAAAAGAAAAATAGAGATCGTGCGTGTATGATATGTATAGAGGATGGCAATGATAGAGGAATTGGATCGGATCTGACGAATTGGGATATGCTGGCATGTTCTCTGTTGTATTCTCCAGAAATATTCTTGGGCCCTGCACAAGCAACATGATCATATTGAATGTATAGATATCTTCGATGATCTTCCAATCCGTGCATATAAGGAGAAAGAAAATGAGCTCATGAAATTAAGCGCCAAAGCTTTCTGAATTTAGTTATAACTTAAACAAGCAAACTTGATAAAATATTTGATATAATATGTGATAAAGAATATTAGAAACAATAAACGGGCGGCTCTTGATCCATGTTTAAATCACACGCCTCGCCCTTACCCGCCCGCTGTACCCACTCCTAATCCCGCCCGCATATCACGACGGCCTCCTGCGTTCCTTTCCTTCCGGCCGCGGCGTCCCTCCTTCCATCCCCGCGCACCCCTTCCACAAGCCAGTCCGATCCATCGCCCGCCCGTTGCCGCCCCTCCTCCTCTCGACCTCTCCTCTACTCGCGGAAGGGGTGCCTGCTGGCGGCCATTCACTCCCCGGCAGCCAGATCCAACAGGAAGTTGTTGGGAGCGGCGGCGCGAGGGCGGGCGAGCTCCCCCCGTGGGCGCGACAGCGCGCGGGCGTGCGAGCTCCCTGCCGGGGAGCGGCGGCGTGGCTTCCTTGGGGCGTGCTCCCCCGCCGGCTCTGCTGACCGGGAATTGGTCGGGGCGCGCGGGCATACTCCTCCTCGGCAGCCGGTGCGCCGGCGGGCATAGTCCCCGCCTCCTCCTCTGATCGGGAGCAAGGAGTCGTCTAAGGAAACCCACGCGCAGCGGCACCAACCGGATGCGACGGGCGGCAGATCACCACCAGGGCAAGCGGCGGACGCGGCCTGCGAGGGCGCTGATGCCCGCGTCGAGGAGCAGAACGAAGCTGTGGCGGCCGGCGCATCGGCTGTCACAGTCCCCGCCTCCTTCGCACCACGGCAGCGATCACAATCCCCGCCTCCTCGGCACCATGGCGACGGTCTTCTCCTCTCCCTCCATCCTTCCCCTAGTTCCGGCGCGGCGGCCTGACCTCCTCCTCCCCGCCCGTGGCTCAGGGGAGCAGCCGCCACGGACAGCGCCGCTGTCGACGACGCCGACATTGCGAGCATGACCTGCCTGCACTGCGCTACGTAGTCTACACCAAATTGCTGCCTCGTCCTCTACATGTTCGATGATATGTGTGAACCGTGAACCACGACCTTGCAGGGCATACGACTACACCAGCCTTCCTGCTTGGAATCCGTAGGTGAGCCCGTCGACCAGAGCCCTGGCTTGCTGCCTTCGCTGGATCCGACCAGCAGCAGGTAGCCCAGACGTCCCAAGCTTCATTGATCAATGGCGTTGGTGCTCACCGACTTCTTCAAGATCCAGGTGATCTTCTACATCCTCATGTCTTTTGTGTTTTATTTATCAAACATAACATTCTATGACTCACCAACTATCAAGACAGTTATTTTTGTATGTTAGTCACCAAAGACTTAGTGTTGTAGATAGATGCCTTTCATGTGAGTTGTTTTTTCAGTAACTTTCTTCACTATGTGAAAATCTCAAATAGGTCACGCAGCATTTGTAACGGGCCCTTAAGATCCGTTACATGCACCCACATTTGTAACGGTTGTTGTTTGCGCCCGTTACCCATAAGTGCGGCAGGCCGACCCCGGGGTTGATCTCCACAACGCCCGTTACCAATGTAGACTTCTGGCAACGGGCTTTTTAAACGCCGGTTACATTAATTCTTTGTAACGGACCTTAAAGCGAGTCTGTTACAAAAGTTAAACCTATTGGTAACGGGCTCGTAAAATCCGTTACCGATCAATGCCGTATCGGTAACGAGCTCTTTAAGTCCGTTACTGATCGCTGCCGCATCGGTAACCGGCTTTAGTGTCTGTTACCGATGACCATTTGACGCCCGTTACTAGACTGGGAGCTCAATAATTAAAGTCTAATAGCACTCTTCACTGCCGTGAAGCGGGAGCGCGGCAGCATTGAACAAAGGAGATGGAGGTTTGTTAATCCGTGTCTCCTTTGTGAACAAAGGAGACGGAGGTTTGTGAATCCGCGTCTCCTTTGAGTCTGTCTTCATTGACAGGTCAGCTCGATCTCTCATTGCTTTCATTTCGACATACATGCACAATCAACACATATATCTTTTGAGACAAAACAGATATCATAAGTGAGATAACTTGTCCACATAGATGAAGATAACTTGTCCACAGGAATAAAGAATAATTATTACGAACAGTTAACTTAACTTGTCCATCAGGCTAGGACATAACTTGTC
This sequence comes from Cenchrus fungigraminus, assembly GCA_036936925.1. Lineage (NCBI taxonomy): Eukaryota > Viridiplantae > Streptophyta > Magnoliopsida > Poales > Poaceae > Cenchrus > Cenchrus fungigraminus. The sequence continues at coordinate 39,522,021 of CM072772.1, forward strand.
CATCACATTAATTATTTACTGTGGTCGTGCTATCTGACCATACACATCAACAAAAGCATGCCCCTTGAACATCCACAAAAGTATGGCTATCTGACCCTGCACATCAACAAGCTTGAGCTTCCTCATGCCCCATCAAGATTGGCTCTTTTTGCAGCCTCTTCGTAAGCAACCAAGGATTCTTGAAGCCCTTCGAGCGCATCTTCAATGGGCTCGAGATTTTGTTCAGTACTATACTTGTACCTCCTTATGTGCTTAGTCTTTTTGATGAGTATGTTCACTTCTTTCGTGATTTTTTCAAACTCAGGTTTCACATAATCCCAGACATTAAGGTTTAGAATTAACTCAAGCTCTGCTCGCGACTCATAGAGTTTTGCCTGAAACAGGGTTAAACATGTAAACATGGTATAAGAATAACATAGTTAATTCAGAACTAATTTGTCTCAGAATAGTATAGGCACAGTAATCATCATAGGAAAATTATATAAGAACTTGAAAATTATCCTAGGCTTCATAGCAGGGTGACAAGTAAAAGCAGAACTTAGTTCAGAACTGATTTGCCTCAGAACTTGGTATAAGATCATGACAAGCATGGAAGACATCATCATAGGCACTAACTTTATCAAGCTCAAGCTCCATCCATAGAACAAGTAAAAAAGCAGTGAGATTCAAAGAAACTTGCCTCGCCATCGTCATGGTCGTTGCCAGAGTTAGAGATGAGGTCCTCTACACCTTCACCGCTCCCTCGACCCCTCTTCGTCGTTACCAGACACTTGTGCTCATAGACGTGAGGCAGGCACCTCACCCACTTCGCTGCCCCCTCGCCGGCACGCTCCTCCTTGCCGCTGCTAGGCCCCTCATCGGAACCCGAGAGGATCCAGTCGAGGATGCACGTCTCCGGCATTGGGTTCACTCCACCACCGCTTGGCCCCTCTCCGGCGCTCATCGTCATCTTCCTCTTCACCGCCATCTCGCCGGCATGCGCACGGATCCAGTTGCGGTACCGCTTCGCGTTCCGGTTCTCCTCGATCCCGAGTGCGCGGGGTCGTCCACTGCTTGGCCCCTTGCCGGTGCTCATCGTTGTCTCTGTCTCCACGCCTCCTCTCACCCTAGTGAGAAATGAGGAAAGCGTCATGTGCTGCGCTTTTTTTTAAGGAAAGTGCTGAGCTTATCCATTCAGAAAGAAGAAGGGGAGACGGAATGGGACGAGGCGGTTGAATATTCATTTTGCAAAATGGATAGTCACTGCCGATGTGGGTTAGCAAACCCGCGTCGCTTTGTTGGCTGGTGCGCGGGCGGGCAACGGTTACCTTCTTTATACTAGGCTGCTGACGCTGACGCGTGGGCCCAACACTTTTTTTTGAAATGACACTTGCTTCCCTAAAAAATTAGGGCCCATAAAACAGCACCTAAAAATTAATAAAAATACGAACAATTCATAGTTTTTTTGAGAATCGAACAACTCATAGTTGGGCATTTGGTATTTGATTAAAATATGAACAGTCACACGTCTCCTTGTGACCACATGTCTCTTTTGTGGCCAAGAGCTCTCCTGATGAGGACCGGAGCGTCCGAGGACTGGTGGATGGTCACTCCTAGCTGTGATGAGTAATTGACAACGTGGTGTGGACTGACTCTTGGCCGAGTATTGGAGGTGTAGGTTGCGGCTTGACTCGTGTTGGTGCAGGTGAAGAGCGGGCGCGAAAGGTCTTAGCCTTGCAGGGCCTTCGAGGAGTGGAGAGACAAGTAGGCTCGGTTCGATGGACCCGGTGGCCGAACGGGGTCAAGTGCGGGCCGCATGGTGGCAAGAAAAGCAAGACGAAGTCGTCGACCGGAGCCGGTGCAGGGTAGCGGCTCACGACCGGAGTCTGCACGCGGGGTTTGCGACGGTTCACCACAAAACCGTCGGGTTACTTGGTTGAGCCACAAAACCAAGACCGGAGGCTCGGCGGGCGGAGACGTGATCCGGGCGCGCCAAGAAACTTCGATGCCGGGGGACACGCGGCGGGATCGCAGGCCTTGCGTCGGGAGGACGCGGACTGCGGCGAAGGCGTGGCCGCCCGATGAACAGGAGTGCTACTTGACCATATTGCCCCTGAGGGGATTGTATCTTAGTTTAAGTGCTAGGGGTAGCTTGGTCATTTGCCCAACCCAGAGGGACTCATATATATAGCTCTAGGGTTTCTGGGCAAACCATCCTTTTGGACTGCTTCTCATTTCCCTGCTCCATAGGTTTAGATTTTCTTCACCGTTTTGTAGAGAATCTGATCTCCGAGTGTATGGAAGCTTTCATGGTTGCGTCGATTTCCTTCTTGTAGCTCGTGTGATTTTTGTGTCTTTTTCGGACCATTTTCGTTGGATTTTCGTGCGCAGCTTGTTCCTTCGATTCCAAGGTGTTTGGGTTCGGATTTTCTCGTGGGAATCATGGATAGATGTCTTGTGCATCATTGGGCTTGATCTTGACCCCTCAATATCTGGATTTGGCCTCCGATTGAAGGATTTCGGTTGCAACCCTAGCTTTTTGTGTGAGCTCGGTAGAACTTCGATTCCCGGTGATTTAGTTGTTTTGAGGCTTCAATTTTTGGGGCATAGCATCCCCTAGGGACGCTTCACATCTTCCCCAAATCTTGTCTCAAGAGCTTAAGCCGTTTGGGAGATCCATGGATGGATTGGTGGAGTTGACTTCGCGTTCTTGAGCTCGGGCTGTTCTGTTCGTGGCCGGCGGACTGTCCGCTAGTGGCCCGCGGACTATCCGCGAGGTTTGTGTTCGTCGATTGTTCATCGCGTGTTCTTGAGTTCGTGAGCACGGGCCATTTCAATCCGTCGATTTCGGTGTTTCTGGTTGGAGTCGGTTTGCCGGACTGTCCGCCCCACGGCAGCGGACTGTCCACGCTACACGGACTGTCCGAGGTGCTTGCCCGGACCGTCCAAATTTCCGGGGTGCGGTACTGGACGTTCGGTCTCCTTTTACGGACTGTCGCCGAGGGTTCGCGGACTATCCGCCAGGCTTGCGGACTGTCCGCCAGGCACCCACGGACTGTCTGCCCAGGGGCTTCCAGATTTGGCTAAGTCCTTTGCTTCTTGAGTTACGTTTTCGCTTGGGGTTTGTTTGAGACTTGTTCCATGGGTTGGTAGGTCCGTTGTGACTACGCGACCTTGGCAAGCTCGTGTGGGAATCATTGGTTGTAGATTTGGGGCATAGGCTGAGTTCAACCTTTGGGAAGAATTTTTATCAGCTCCCATTCAACCCGCCTCTCTGGTCGCCTAATCGGTCCTTCAATTGGTTTCAGAGCCAGTTACGGATCTTCGTGATTCTAACCAGTCTAAGATCCAAAGATGGCGTACCAGGAATGGGGTTCGGGTCCTCCACACTTTGAGATCCTTTGGGATGTTATGGTGAACACAGCTTATGTTCATCCGATTAACTTCCTAGCTCCAGGATCGAGGTATATGCACGACATCAACAACAAGGCGGTCGACTACTTGTTTCGTGCTCTGTGTCAATCCGAATTCGATCGGGTTCAGACAGTGGACATGGCTTGTAGGATTTGGGAGCAATTAAAGAATGCTCATGCTGGGAACGCACAGGTTCAGGCTCGGCTGTTGGCGACCTACCGGAGAGAGTACGAGAACTTCACTCATCTCCCCGGTGAGTCTATTGACGCCATGTTCCAGCGGTTCACTGTGATCGTCAACAACATGAGGGCTAATGTGGCCGCGCTCCTGTACGATGATCATGACAGAGCTGTGAAGCTCCTGCACTCTCTGGATCATACCGTGTGGAGTGAGAAGGTCGAGGCCATTCTCGAGTCGGAGAAGTATGAGACCCTCATGGTGGACGAGCTGTTCTCCAAGCTCAAGTCATCCGAGGTGGACCGTGGGGTGCGAGCAAGGATCGAGAACCCGACTGACCCTCATAATCTGGCTCTCGTTTCTGGAATGAGGACTAATGCTAACATGTCTTCGAGACAGTTCTCCTTGTCTTGTGTCCATGCCAGATGAGGAGTTCGACGTGCTGGGCGAGGAGGATCTCGCGTTGCTGAGTAGGCGGTTCGAGTGCATGGACACGAACTGGAAGAATGCTCGGAGGAGCTCGGGCATCTGCTACCGGTGCGGGAAGCACGGGCACTTTATCGCTGAGTGCCCGGAAGCCATGGAGGTCAATCCTGAGCACTAGCACTGTCCGAGGACCGACCACAAGCACCGCTCGAGGGATGACCACAAGGGCAAGAACAAGTCCGAGCGGAGGCCGAGGAGAAGTGGCGGTCACAAGAAGAAGGAGTGCGCGATGGTTGCCGGAGCGAGCGACATCGACTCAAGCTCCTGCTACTCTTCATCGAGCTCAAGTGATGAAGAAGAACGACACAAGGGCAAGCGGTCAAGAAAGAACATCAACGGCCTGTGCTTCGCCGCCCAAGGCTTTTGCGGCATGGCACACAGCTCCGCAAGCAAGAAGAGCAACAAGGATGACTCGGACTCCGACTCTGAGGATGAGGTAAACAATGATCCATCCTTCTTGGTAGCGAAGAATGCTAGGCTGAATGAATTGCTTGACAGCCATGATGATGTGCTTAGAAAGACCAACAAGGAGAAGAGGGAGTATAGGTCTTTGCTTGGATAGGCTAAGGAGAAGGTGGTTGAGCTAGAGTCTTTTCTTGTTGATGCTAGGGCTCAAATAGATCCTCTTAAGTCTGCTGCTATTGTGACCGATGAAATTGAATGCACTAATTGTTCCACTTTTCTGGGTGATTTGACTGTGCTTAATGAAAAGTATGCCTCCAAGGTTGAGGAACTAGATGTGCTTACGGTTGAGCTAGATGAGATGAAATCTAGGCCCTCCTTGCTTGGTGCTTGCACTTCTTGTCCTGTTTTGCATGAGAAACTAGATGAGTCGGTTGCTTATGCTAGATCTCTAGAAGCTACTTTGAAAGCTCCTATTCCTACATCATGGTCTAGTTGTGAAATAAATGCTGTGAAGAATTTGTAGCTTGCACACTATGTTGATTGTTTGCAGGATGAGAATGATGAGTTGAGGAAGATGATGGGTTGGTTGTCTGGTCATGAGCCTCAGCTCAGGATGATGATTGAGGCCTACAAGCGCTATGATGGGCAAGTGCTTAGGTCGGACCAGGTTGGTGAGGGAAGTGGTGAGAATGAGGGGAAGATCGGAGATATCCCAGAACCACCAAAAACCTACCACAAAAATGCCTATGCTCCTAAGCCAAATCCACTTAGGAACCGACTAGGCACAACCCCAGCTCCACCCGTGTTTCCTCCACACACAGACAACTTCCAGAAACCCATCAAGTTCAAGAGTGACTTAGGGAATGAGTTCTTTGGGAAGAAGGGAGAGAAACCGAGTGAGGAGAAGCCACAGCCCAAAGAGAACCCAAAACCAAAGCCAAAACCGAAACCCTTCCATTGTGAGCATTGTGGGAGGGATGGGCACCTAGCTGAGTTTTGCTTCAGGAGGAAGCGTGAGGAGAGGTTTGCGAGGGGGATGGCAAACAAGGACAGGTACCGCCCTTCTTGTGGTGTGCCTGAGCCTAGGATGGTGCCAAGGGGTGAGGGTGTGGTGCGTACCATTTACCCTCGGGAGAGGCGTGAGTTTGTGCCTCGAGGTGAGCCACCATAGAGAGATGGTGGTAGGCGTGTTGGGTTTGGGCGTGGTGAGTCTGCTGGACGTTCCTTCGCTCGTGGCCAATACGAGTATGGGGGGAATGATCGCAGTTTTGTGTCCCAAAGGAGCTACGGGCCATGGTCTCCACCTCGTGGTACGTGTAGTCCTCCAAGGGGATGTGTGGGTGTTCCACCTAGGAGTGATAGGATGGATTTTGCTAACCCCACCTTTGAGCAAATGGCACGGCACTGGTTTGATTCATTTTGTACTAACCCTAGTGCTGAGTCATTTGTTCACTCTCGCTCTCATTTTTGATTTTCAGGTGGGAGGCTTGGAGGGCTTTTGGTTGATTGACTCCGGTTGCTCTCGACACATGACCGGAGATCGAAGGTGGTTCTCCAGCCTCACCCCGGTGATGACCAAAGAGTACATCACTTTTGGGGACAATGGGAAAGGTAGAGTGCTTTCAGTGGGCACGGTGAAGGTGAGCGAGTCTGTGACTCTTAGGCGTGTTGCTCTTGTCAAGTCTTTGGGGTTCAATCTTCTTTCGATTTCCCAGCTTCTTGATGAGGGTTTTGAGGTACGTTTCAAAATGGGCGCTTCTCATGTTTTGGATTCTCGAGGTGATCTTGTGTGCACGATCATCCCCGAGGGTCAAATTTTCAGAGCCGATTTTTCTCAATGTCTCGGCTCTTCTCGTTGTTTGGCTGCTGGTGTTTCGGCGGAGCTTTGGAAATGGCATAGGAGACTAGGCCACTTGAGTTTTGACTTGTTGTCACGCTTGAGTGGGCTAGGTTTGGTCCGAGGATTACCTAAGTTGAAATACCAAAAGGACTTGGTATGTGCTCCGTGTAGGCATGGCAAGATGGTCGCCGCCTCTCACCCGCCTCTGACATTCGTTATGACAGAGAGGCCATGCGAGCTGTTCCATATGGACTTGGTTGGTCCAGCTCGTGTGTGCTCGGCGGGTGGGAAATGGTATGTCCTGGTAATAGTGGACGACTATTCTCGCTATGCTTGGGTCTTCTTTTTGGCTGACAAGGGGGAGACGTTTGGTTTTCTGCGGGATCTAATCTTGAGGTTGAAGAATGAGAGGAATGGAGATGCTATTCGAGCTATCTGTAGCAACAATGGCACTGAATTTAAAAACTCTCGTTTTGAAACCTTTTGTCGTGATTTGGGTCTCGAACACCAATTCTCTTCTCCCAATGTGGCTTGTCAGAATGGTGTAGTTGAGAGGAAAAATTGTTCCTTTTGTGAGATGGCTGGGACGATGCTCGACGAGCATAGGACTCTGAGGAGATATTTGGCTGTGGCGGTGAATACCGCATGCCATGTTGGGAACCGAATTTTCTTCGGGCCTTCTTGAACAAGACGTGCTATGAGCTCATGCACGGGCGAGCACCTAGAGTGAGCCATTTCAGGGCTTTTGGTTCTCGGTGCTTTATTATCAAGAAGGGTAGGCTTGATAAGTTTGAGTCGAGGTCTTCCGATGTGATCTTTTTGGGTTATGCGAGTCATTCTCGAGCATTCCATGTGCTCAACCTTGATACTAACCTAGTCATGGAAACTTGCGAGGTTACCTTCGACGAGACCCAGCCATGCAGTTCGTCTGTTTTTGAGTGTGCAGGTGACAACGAGATTGGCAAGAAGATCTTTGAGGACGAGGAGGATGATGCTGGAGACGATGATGGTGATGATGGCGAAGCTCCAGCCGAGCATGTACCCTCTACTTCCACTACGACGACTACGGTGCAGGATGGACCATCCCCTACACCGACTACGATCCAGCAAGATTAAGTGGAAGCAGCTGCTGAGGGGGAGGTTGTCTCCAGGCGAGAGGCACCGAGGCGCGTTCAAGTTGATCATCCTTCCTCAAGAATCATCGGCGACATCAATGAACGTACGACACGGTCAAGGTCCAGGAATGCTTCTCACTTTGCTCATTCGGCTTTTGTTGCTACCTTTGAGCCGAAAGACATTGGACACACCCTCTCTGATTCTAATTGGGTGAACGCAATGCATGAGGAGTTAGAGAACTTTGAGAGAAACCAAGTTTGGGAGTTGGTAGAGCCACCACCACATTGCAAACCTATCGGGACAAAATGGGTGTGGAAGAACAAAGAGGGTGAGAATGGTGAGGTGGTGAGAAACAAATCGAGGTTGGTTGCTCAGGGCTATAGTCAGAAGGAGGGGATAGACTATGAGGAGACATTTGCTCCTGTAGCCTGTTTGGAGGCGATTAGGATCCTTCTAGCCTTTTCTGTGGCTAAAGGGTTCAAATTGTACCAAATGGATGTGAAGAGTGCCTTCTAGAATGGTTTTTTAGAAGAAGAGGTTTATGTGAAGCAACCACTGGGCTTTGAGAGTGCTGAGTTTCCCCACCTGGTGTATAGGTTGAGGAAGGTGTTGTATGGGCTGAAACAAGCTCCCCGTGCTTGGTATGGCTGTTTGAGGGGGTTCTTGTTCAGCAAGGGGTTCGAGATGGGCAAATTAGATAAGACTCTTTTTCTCCCCAAGCAGGGCGATTATATCCTAATTATTCAGGTGTACGTGGATGATATTGTCTTTGGCGGCTCGTCTCACTCTTTGGTTGCAAGGTTTGCAGAGGACATGAGCAAAGAATTCGAGATGTCTATGATGGGAGAATTGCAGTTCTCTCTCGGGCTTCAGATCAAGCAGGCGAAGGAGGGAACCTTTGTGCATCAAGCCAAGTACACGAAGGACATCCTCAAGAAGTTCAAATGGACGACTCGAAGCCCCTGTAGACACCGATAAGTACAACTACAGCGCTGGATGCGGACGAGGACGGAGAGCCCATGGACCAGAAGGAGTACCAGAGCATGATCGGCCCCCTCTTGTACTTGACGGCGACGAGGCCAGACATTCAGTTTTCTGTGTATCTGTACGCTCGTTTTCAGGCGTTGCCGAGGACATCACATTGGCAGGCCATCAAGCGGATCTTCAGGTATCTTCGATACACTCCTGAGCTCGGTCTTTGGTACTCAGCGTCCTCTTCCCTTTCGCTTCTTGGTTTCTCAGATGCCAACTTTGTGGGGTGTCGAGTCGATAGGAAGTCGACTTCGGGGACGTGCCAGTTTTTGGTTTCTTCGCTTGTTTCTTGGTCTTCTCGCAAACAATCTATTGTAGCTCAGTCTACCACAGAAGTCGAGTTTGTTGCTGCCGCTAGTTGTTGCCCCCAGCTGCTCTGGATCACATACACGCTGAGTGACTTTGGTGAGGAGTGTACCCATGTTCCTCTCATGTGTGATAGCACGAGTGCCATTAGTGTTGCCAAAAACCCCGTGCTACACTCAAGAACCAAACAAATAGAGGTGAGGTATCACTTCCTGAGAGACAATGTTGAGAAGGGAAACATAGACCTCATCCATGTACCAACCGAAAAGCAGCTCGCCGATATCCTAACCAAGCCTTTGGACCAAGCTGCATTTGCTCATTTGCGAGGGGAGCTTGGGGTGGTTTTTCCTTTTTGATCTTCGGTTGGGAGTCCGATGTACATATGCATGTTGTATTTTCATTTATGTACCATATCATGCTTGCATCTTTGTATCATAGACTGCATTTGTATCATATGCTTTAGAGATGTGCTTCTCCTATATACTTTGATCACCATGATATGCTGGATATGAGATTATGACTTTGTTAGTGATGCTCATGTGATGTATAGCGATGCTCTTGGTAGCTTTGGGATGTATATGCTTGTGGATGGCTCATTTTTTTGTAAAAATGCTATATATGATCCTCTCTTGTGAGTTGAATGCCTCTCATGTTCAAATTGTGCACTTATGGCTATATCTTGCTTAATTTGTGCTTGGGAACCATGTTCTTTTCATTTGGGGTCAAAGACTCATTTATCATCATGAATGTTTAGCCTACATGCTACCTTGTGGAGAAGCCTAAGCTTCTTTTTGCCGCAAAGGCACTTCATGTACCATGCTTAATTGTAAAATCATGAAATTGGTATATGAAATGCTTGTGCTTGAAAAATGTGCTTCCATGTCATCTATGCTTTAAATTCCTTATCTGGGGTGCTAAACCGTTGCATGATGTTCACCGTTGGGAAGTCTCACATTTAGAAGTGGACACATGGCTCGGTGGCTTTGACATGACATGAGATACCTTGTAGGTGTTTGTGATGATCTTGTGATGAGAATTTGTGACCTTGCATGAAGTTTGTGAGTTATATGTTGTTTGTGCTCATTTTTGGCCATGTTTAGGTCCTATGCTCATGAGAGGGAAATTTTTGTGAAAATTGCTTCATTTTGATCATGGCAATGTCACATGCTTATATGTCCCTATCTATCTTGTTGGCGATGCTTGTACTAAATTTGTGGCTATCTTGCTTGTCTATGTCTCAATTTTAGCATATTGTAGTGCTCTTTGTCTATTTGAGAAGCACATACTTGCATTTGTAGACTTGATTTATGCATTACCAACTAGGGGGAGAGATAGTACCCAATTCTTGCTTTGGGCATCCAGGGGGAGTTTTGCATCAAGGGAGAGAAAAATTGGGACAAATGCATTTGTTCAGGGGGAGCTTGCATTCATGTGCTTTGGAGTTCTTTGTCGCCTGATTTTAGTTGTGCTGTTTTGCCGATGGTGTCGAGCCCTTTTGCCTCACCTTGAGGAGTCGGCAATTTTGGAGCATTTTATCTCGGTTGTGTCGAGCCGTTGCCCTTGTCTTAGGGGACCGAGATTTTTCTCTCTCAAGTGATCTCGTTATGGCTTTTGTTTGGCTTTTGATCACTTGTTTGAGCTTTTCATTCGTTTCTTTTCTTTTTCTCTTTTTCTCTGAATCGGTTACTATGTGTGTTGTCAATGCACTCATCAAGGGGGAGATTTAGGACCGGAGCGTCCGAGGACCGGTGGATGGTCGCTCCTGGCTGTGATGAGTGATTGAAAACATGGTGTGGACTGACTCTTAGCCGAGTATTGCAGGTGCAGGTTGCGGCTTAACTCGTGTTGGTGCAGGTGAAGAGAGGGCGCGAAAGGTCTTAGCCTTGCGGGGCCTCCGAGGAGTGGAGAGACAAGTAGGCTCGGCATGATGGACCAAGTGGCCGAACGGGGTCAAGTGCGGGCCGCATGGTGGCAAGAAATGGAAGATGAAGTCGTCGACCGAAGTCGGTGCAGGGTAGGGGCTCACGACCGCAGTCTGCATGCGGGGTTTGCGGCGGTTCACCACAAAACCGTCGGGTTACTTGGTTGAGCCACAAAACCAAGATTGGAGGCTCGACGGGCGGAGACGTGATCTGGGCACGCCAAGAAGCTTCGATGCCGGGGGACACACGACGGGATCGCAGGGCTTGCGTCGGGAGGACGCGGACTACGGCGAAGGCGTGGCCGCCCAATGAAGAGGAGTGCTACTTGATTATATTGCCCTTGAGGGGATTGTATCTTAGTTTAAGTGCTAGGGGTAGCTTGGTCATTTGCCCAACCCAGAGGGACTCATATATATAGCTCTAGGGTTTCTGGGCAAACCATCCTTCTGGACTGCTTCTCATTTCCCTGCTCTATAGGTTTAGATTTTCTTCACCGTTTTGTAGAGAATCTGATCTCCGAGCGTATGGAAGCTTTCATGGTTGCGTCGATTTCCTTCTTGTAGCTCGTGTGATTTTCGTGTCTTTTTCGGGCTATTTTCGTTGGATTTTCGTGTGCGGCTTGTTCCTTCGATTCCGAGGTGTTTGGGTTCGGATTTTATCATGGGGATCATAGATAGATGTCTTGTGCATCTTTGTGCTTGATCTTGACCCCTCAATCTCCAGATTTGGCCTCCGATTGAAGGATTTCGGTTGGAACCATAGCTTTTTGTGTGAGCTCGGTAGAACTTCGATTCTCGGCGATTTAGTTGTTTTGAGGCTCAATTTTTGGGGCATAGCATCCCCTAGGGACGCTTCACATCTTCTCCAAATCTTGTCTCAAGAGCTTAAGCCGTTTGGGAGATCCATGGATGGATTGGTGGAGTTGACTTCGCGTTCTTGAGCTCGGGTTGTTCTGTTCGTGGCCGGCGGACTGTCCGCCAGTGGCCCGCGGACTGTCCGCGAGGTGTGTGTTTGTCGATTGTTCGTCGCGTGTTCTTGAGTTCGTGAGTACGGGCCGTTTTAATCCGTTGAATTTGGTGTTTCTGGTTGGAGTCGGTTTGCCGGACTGTCCGCCCCAGGGCAGCGGACTGTCCGCGCTGCACGGACAGTCCGAGGTGCTTGCCCGGACCATCAGAATTTCTGGGGTGCCGTACTGGAGGTTCGGTCTCCTTTTACGGACTGTCCGCCGAGGGTTCGCGGACTGTCCGCTGTTGACGATCGTTAAGTCCCTATTTTCGACCATCAACTTCGGATAAAAATCACTTCATAAAAGTGTGCACCATAGCTATAGGGTTATAATCTAACAAATTCCACAAGCTTTGGTGTATATTTGGTTGCAGGTGCAAATGAGCAATTATAGAATAAAATATGGCATTATCACAAACAACCTCAAATGCTAATTTGGACTACACCATTGCGACGAGCTCGTCGAGACGATCAAATTGGATATATTATTTATATATTTTGGAGCTCATATGAAGAAGATATTGGAGGAAGAAAATCATATGGGATGCTGACGTCATCACGACGTCAGCACCCTGGCCACCGTGCACAAATCACGCGGGAGCCGTACCCGGGCGGACCCCACCCACAAGCGGACCCAGCGACCGGGCGTAACGCGCTGGCACAGGTCAACGCTGCAGGCGGGGGCTTGCGCCAGACGCACGACGCGGGGCAAGCCCGACGCGCGTACGTGGCCGCCCGTGGCTGGCTCTCCCGCACGGGATTGCGTCCGCCACACGGGATCGCGCCCGCCGCACAGCACGCACAAGCGGGGCGCGCGGGAGCCGTGCGTGCTGACCCAGCCAGGCCACGTGGCGGCCGCCGGTTGGCCCGGCTGGCTGCCGTGCGGGAGGAAGCGCACGGCGCGGCCGAGCGGACTGCGGCTCGGACGCGTGGTGCCTGTTCGCTGGCTGGCCCTAGGTCGGTTGGCTGGTTCTCCCTCTGTTGCTCCGGTTCAGCACCCAGTTCGGCCGGTTCAGTGACCCAGATAGCAGTTCGGCTCCGGTTCAGGCCCCTAAAGACCCGTTCTTCCCCGGTTTTCACCTCCACCGCCTCAGGCAACGTCCCCTGCACGCTACAGTACCGTGGGGGGTCGGTTCGGGCCCTAGAAAGAGGGGGAGGACCTCCACTCTCCCAAGTTTCCTCCCCCTATAAATAGAAGCCATCCTCCTCACTTCAAGGGACGAACAGAGAAGCAGAGATCAAGCGAAGCTCTACCAAATTAGTGTTAGAATTAGGTGAGAGTTGAGGTGCGACTCTGGGAGAAGCCGGAGTTGTCGGCTTCCTCCCCTCCTCTTGTACCTCGGCGGATGCGGCTCCACTTCGAGTAACATCCGGGTAACTCTTAGGCATTCTGGATTTATTTAATTAATTAAGTTCAGCTTTATTGTTTATGCTTGTGATCTCCTTGCTTTGATTAGTGTTCTAGTAATTACAAAGCTAGAATAGTAGTCACTAGAGTAGACGTGGTGTCTAGTCTTGTGATTACCACGGAGTACACCTAGTGGCACGGATTGTTGTGGTAGCCCCAGGTGGTGACAACCCTGATGGCCTACGTAGTCCACCACGTGAGACCCACTAGAGCGCAGTAGGACCCCTGCTTGGCTTGCCTAGCCCCCTTCTCATCCCTTTCCGGGTTAGGACGGTTGAGCGTCCCGAAGTAAGCATCGTAGTAAACGCTGATCTTATCTTTAGTATCCGGAATCCTTCGAAACCCTCTCTACCTTTCCTACTCTATTACCATATCTTCTCTCGTCCAAGGCCGATCTCGATTTCTTCACTAGTGCACACACGTTCCCTGTGGATTCGATACCTTGGAATACTCTTAGGTGAAAGCTACACCGGTATCCGTACGCTTGCGGACTTTTCTGCGATCGTTATTTATACCAACAGGCCTTCTGGCTTCGTTGCATATTTAGTAGCGACGCTAGCAAGTGTCAACAAGCTTTCTGGCGCCGTTATCGGGGATATAAACCTGGTGCGATGTTAGAGAGTGTCAACAAGCTTTCTGGCGTCGTTGCCGGGGATATAAACCTGGTGCGACGCTAGTAAGCACCAACAAGCTTTCTGGCGCCGTTGCTGGGGAACGGTTGTTGTACTAGTGTCGAACCGAGTCATCTGTATATCCCCATCCATACCATCACATATCCCCGTATGGATTCCAAACCTATCAATCAGTTTTCGGCTCCAACGGGCGAAGATCTGGAGCCTCCACCCTAATCATTACCCATCCATGCACCTAGCTATGAACTTCGTCCCGCCCTCATAGCTATGGTACGGGAGCAATCTTTTTCTGGAGCAGAAGAGGAAAATCCGTACACCCACCTTCGCGGTTTTGAGGAAGTGTGTTCGTGCCTTGTCATTCGTGGCATGTCGCACGAAACACTGAAATGGAAGTTTTTCCCGTTCTCTTTGACGGGAATTGCTAAGAAGTGGTACGCTCAAACTGTTAGGGGTGTCAAGGGAGATTGGTAAGTTTTGCGAAACAAATTTTGTCTAGCTTTCTTCCCAGAATCCCGATTTGTCGACCTCCGTATGGAAGTGTTAGGCTTCAGGCAAAAGGAAAAAGAAACCTTAGGAGCAGCCTGGGCACGATTTTTGGACCTAAACATGTCCGGTCCCAACCTCGAACTCTCCGAACTGATGCTTTTACAGCATTTTCGTCGAGGCCTTAGCAAGGAGTCCGCCCAGTTTCTCGATATTTCTTCGGGAGGTTCTTTCACTCATTTGACACCTAGTGAAGGGAGGAACGTTCTCAACAAAATCCTTGAGAATACCCCCTACACTGGTATTTTTGATGAATTTCCCAAAGAAGAGGTTGATGAAATCCTTGAGCCAGAAAATGAGGTTTTACCTATCCAGCCTACACCCGTGACCGCTCCTCTCTCTAAGCCAATAAAAGTAGAGCCTCCCGTAGAAAACCTCCATAGTCTAGAAGATGAGGAAACTCATCCAATGGACTTTATCGGCGAAATCGAGGATGATCTTTTCTCAGATTTTGGAAATGCCTCGAATTTTCCGATCCAACAAAAACCTCGAGCGTGCAACTCTCCGTTTCAACAAAATGCTAGCCAACCCGATAAGCCCATTCTCAAAGAAGACCTTAAATACTTGTCGGCAGCTATGAGTGTGGAATGGTTGAGAGAAGCCGAGACATCGCCCGAGGTAGATAGACTCATCATGCCGTCCACTCTTCTTTCCTATCAAATACAAGGCGTCACGATGGATGTCCAGTACAACCCCACTGTTGGGATAAATATCATCTCAAAATCTCTTGCCCAACAGCTCTATCCCAACACGACCCTATGTCCGTCTCGAAAGATTTTTCAAGATCCTTATGGAACATGTTGGAATGTTGCGGTGTTGTCAGAACAGTCCCGGTAGTTGCCAATGAGGCCGAGATCTTTCTGGACTTCCATGTCTATGATAATCCGGACATACCTATTCTTATAGGTCGGCCTACCGAGAAATTTTTCCAAGAAATGGCTAATGGTAGCCTAGCCGTACAACTAGACGAATCCACACAAACCGTCTCCTTAGCTCGTGCACGGAATGCAATAGCAGAGCCATCACCGGTTCCAGATCCTATTGAAGTCCTTATGGGAGTGACATTGTCCGATATGGCACAACCGAATTTGGACGATGACGCAATATACTTCTCTCAAGAAGAAGAAGTCCTTGCCGAGCCAATTAAGTTGGACGTAACGGAACAACCACCACCACCCACGATCGAGCTAAAACCTCTCCCACCAGGCCTGAAATATGTTTTCCTCCATGGTAACCGTCAAACCCCGGTTATCATCAACGACAAGCTTACCGAAGAAGAAACCAATAGACTTGTCGCTGTCCTTGAAAGACATCATTCAGTTCTAGGGTACTCGCTCCAAGACCTTAAGGGAATTAGTCCCGCTCTTTGCACTCATCGCATCCCAATCGAACCCGATGCTACACCTTCCCAGGAACCCCAAAGAAGGTTGAACAATGAGATGCGAGAAGTAGTTAAGAAAGAGGTCCTTAAACTACTTCATGCCGAGATCATTTATCCTGTGCCTCATAGCGAGTGGGTGAGTCCGGTGCAAGTCGTGCCTAAGAAAGGAGGGATGACAGTGGTGAAAAATGACAAGAATGAGTTGATCCCTCAATGCACCGTCACCGGGTGGCATATGTGTATCGATTACCGGAAACTCAACAAGGCCACTAAGAAGGACCATTTCCCGCTACCCTTCATCGATGAGATGTTGGAACAGCTTGCAAACCATTCCTTCTTCTGTTTCCTTGATGGATATTCCGGGTATCATCAAATCCCCATACACCTGGATGACCAAAGTAAGACCACTTTCACATGCCCATATGGTACATATGCATACCGTAGGATGTCCTTCGGTCTTTGCAATGCACCTGCCTCATTTCAACGGTGCATGATGTCTATCTTTTCCGACATGATTGAGAAAATCATGGAGGTGTTCATGGACGATTTTACCGTCTATGGAAAATCCTTCACAAGTTGTTTGGAAAATTTAGACAAGGTTTTGCAAAGATGTGAAGAAAAGCACTTAGTCCTGAACTGGGAGAAATGCCATTTTATGGTTCGGGAAGGGATAGTGCTGGGACACTTGGTGTCCGAACGTGGTATAGAGGTGGATAAAGCAAAAATAGAAGTAATTGAGAAGCTTCCACCTCTCACAAATGTGAAGGGAATTCGCAGCTTTTTAGGACATGCCAGGTTTTATCGGCGCATCATTAAGGACTTTTCTCATATCGCCCGACCCTTGACCAACCTCCTAGCAAAAGATGCGAAATTCACCATCAATGATGAGTACCATCGAGCCTTTCAAATTCTAAAGAAGGCACTCATCTCAGCCCCAGTCATCCAACCACCCGACTGGACGCTACCCTTTGAGATCATGTGCGATGCTAGCGACTATGCCGTAGGAGCTGTCCTAGGCCAAACCAAGGATAAGAGACATTATGCCATCTCCTATGCTAGCAAAACCTTGACCGGAGCCCAATTGAACTACACTACCACCGAGAAAGAATTGCTAGCCGTAGTTTTTGTGATAGATAAGTTTAGATCCTACTTAGTGGGGGCAAAGGTCATCGTCTACACCGACCATGCCGCGCTCAAATACCTCCTCACTAAGAAGGATGCTAAGCCTAGGCTCATCCGATGGATCCTTCTCCTCCAAGAGTTTGATCTAGAAATCCGAGATAAAAAGGGACTAGAAAACTCGGTAGCTGATCATCGATCCAGGTTGCAGGTTGAGGAAACACCTGCCTTACCCATCAACGATTACCTAAGGGACGATACACTCCTCAAGGCTATGTTCCCCCAGGTGGAAATAAGAAGAAATTGGAATATGAAAGTCGTTTCCATCTATGGGATGAGCCGTATCTATACCGGGTCTATGCTGATGGTTTATTGAGGAAGTGTGTCCCTGGGATCGAGGCCAACAAGATCATAGACAGATGTCATGCAGCTCCATACGGAGGACATTATGGAGTGTTCAGAACTCATGCCAAAATTTGGCAGAGTGGATTTTTCTGGCCAACCATGTACAATGACACGAAGGAGTACATCAGGAGGTGCAGCAAATGTCAGCACCAAGGCAATATCAATACAAGAGATGCCATGCCATTGACAAACAACCTCCAAGTTGAGCTCTTTGATGTGTGGGGTATTGACTACTTGGGACCTTTCCCGAAGTCCTATGATTGCGAGTACATCTTATTGGCAGTGGACTATGTGTCTAAATGGGTAGAAGCAATACCGTGTCGGGCTGCCAACTCCCAGAATGCCAAGAAGATGTTCCATGAGATCATATTCCCTCATTTTGGTACACCCCGGATGGTGATAAGTGACGGAGGATCCCATTTTATAGACAAGACTTTCAAGAAATACCTAGCAGACTTTGGGATTCACCATAACGTGGCAACACCTTATCACCCACAGACCAGCGGTCAAGCAGAAATCTCCAATAAACAAATCAAGAATATTCTGCAGAAGACTGTCGATGAAATGGGAAGAAATTGGAAGAACAAACTCCCAGAAGCGTTATGGGCATACCGCACAGCATTCAAGACACCTATTGGTATGTCCCCATACCAGCTTGTATATGGGAAAACATGCCATCTGCCAGTTGAGTTGGAGTTCAAAGCTCATTGGGCTATCAAGAAATGGAATATGGATCTCCATCTTGCCGGAAATAATCGAAAGATGCAAATATCTGAGCTTGAAGAATGGAGGGAGAAAGCATACCACAACTCCAAAATTTACAAGGAAAGAACAAAAAGGTGGCATGACAAGAGACTCAAACACAAGGAATTCAAACCCGAAGACAAGGTCCTCCTTTTCAATTCAAGAGTGAAGCTTTTCGGCCATGGGAAACTCAAAAGCAAATGGGAAGGACAGTTCAACATGATCGACACTTCATCCCATGGAGCCATTACTCTTCAAGATGACTCAGGAAAAGATGCAGCAGAAGATAGTGTGGGGGAGGTATCGAGAGTCAACTTCTTCCAACATTCAAAGGGATATCATGGTTTGAAAAATTCTACCCCCCTCCAATTCCATGATTCATGAGTTATAATTCCTTTCATAAGATCATCATTAAATTAAACTCAACGAATCTTGATGCTCCATTGCTATACATGTTTTCAATTGATCGGCTTGCATGTTCTTTATTCCTAGCACATATATCTATTGCTTGTGATCAAATATCATTAGGAAAACATGTTCATCTAAATAGTTGATTGATGAGATATGGTACGATGCGATGAACCTTACTCTCTCTAACGAAGTGCTTGGGATGTTTTACTTGAAAAAAAATAGCCTTACAAGCTCCTTAGTGATGATATATTCCTACCAAAGCCATATGTTGTTTACATTAGAAAACCTCACACATATGCTGCTTGTTATTACTTTGAGTTTTGTCAAATTGTTGTGACCCTTGCTAGAAGCTTTTCATGCTTTCATAATCAAGATCACGTACACTCCACCTTCATATGCTAAACTTCTACACTGGAAGTTAGCAACATCCATCCATCCACAAAAATAAATACTCCATTCAATTTATGAATCTCTCTCCCTAGATTTTCCTTCAAAAGAGACATGGGCTAAAGAAAAAAAAGAGATAAAAACACATGCTCAAGAGAAACTCTTCTTAAGCATGATGAAAAAAAAAGATAGCCATGTTCTCAAAATAAAGTTCAAAGGGAGAGAGATCATACAAGAAGGAGTTACATATTTCCATATCATACACTTTCCACACACATGGACATCTTGATCAGATTGTATGACTAGTTTTCTTCTTGGATCTGGTCTTTGACTTTGCAATATTATGTGATACAAGTATGCCTTATATCTTGAACCTTACCTTGAGCTCCACATATAGCCATCATTAGAAGTAGGTTGAAGAAAGGCGAGTTTAATGCCTCGGTGAGGAATCATGCACACTGAGCGATCTGAGAGCATCATTTGAGGAGTCAAGTAAGGCTAAGTTTTGAAAAACAAATATATTATCAAAAACCCAAGCTACTTTACAGAAGGAGTTGAGGTGATTCAAATCCAGCCGTTCCATTCTTCAACCATCCAAGATGACATGGTAGACACCCCAAAGAGTCACAAGTACAGGTATGTCTCAGAATATCTTACATGATAGCATCCTATCATTGTGAATTCATGTTTTCCACCCTAGTCCTTAACCTTTACTCGAGGACGAGCAAAGGGCTAAGTGTGGGGGAGCTTGTTGACGGTCGTTAAGTCCCTATTTTCAACCATCAACTTCGGATAAAAATCACTTCATGAAAGTGTGCACCATAGCTATAGGGTTATAATCTAACAAATTCCACAAGCTTTGGTGTATATTTGGTTGCAGGTGCAAATGAGCAATTATAGAATAAAATATGGCATTATCACAAACAACCTCAAATGCCAATTTAGACAACACCATTGCGACGAGCTCGTCGAGACGATCAAATTGGATATATTATTTATATATTTTTGAGCCCATATGAAGAAGATATTGGAGGAAGAAAATCATATGGGATGCTGACGTCATCATGACGTCTGCACCCCGGCCACCGTGCACACATCGTGCGGGAGCCGTACCCGGGCGGACCCCACCCACAAGCGGACCCAGCGACCGGGCGCAGCGCGCCGGTGCAGGTCAACGCTGCAGGCGGGGGCGTGCGCCAGACGCACGGCGCGCGTACGTGGCCGCCCGTGGCTGGCTCTCCCGCACGGGTTCGTGTCCACCTCATGGGATCACGCCCGCCGCACAGCACGCACCAGCGGGGCTCGCGGGAGCCGCGCGGGCTGACCCGGCCAGGCCACGTGGCGGCCGCCAGTTGGCCCGGCTGGATGCCGTGCAGGAAGAAGCGCGGGGCGCGGCCGAGCGGACCGCGGCTCGGACGCGTGGCGCCATTCACTGGCTGGCCCCAGGTCGGTTGGCCGGTTCTCCCTCTGTTGCTCCGGTTCAGCACCCAGTTCGGCCGGTTCAGTGACTTAGATAGCAGTTCGGCTCCGGTTCAGGCCCCTAAAGACCGGTTCTTCCCCGGTTTTCACCTTCATCGCCTCACGCAACGTCCCCTGCACGCTACAGTACCGTGGGGGTCGGTTTGGGCCCTGGAAAGAGGGGGAGGACCTCAACTCTCTCAAGTTTCCTCCCCCTATAAATAGAAGCCATCCTCCTCACTTCAAGGGACGAACAGAGAAGCGGAGATCAAGCGAAGCTCTACTAAATTAGTGTTAGAATTAGGTGAGAGTTGAGGTGCGAGTCCGGGAGAAGCCGGAGTTGTCGGCTTCCTCCCTTCCTCTTGTACCTCGGCGGATGCGGCTCCACTTCGAGTAACATCCGGGTAACTCTTAGGCATTCTGGATTTATTTAATTAATTAAGTTCAGCTTTATTGTTTATGCTTGTTGGCTCCTTGCTTTGATTAGTGTTCTAGTAATTGCAAAGCTAGAATAGTAGTCACTAGAGTAGACGTGGTGTCTAGTCTTGAGATTACCTCGGAGTACACATAGTGGCACGGATTGTTGTGGTAGCCCCAGGTGGTGACAACCCTGACGGCCTACGTAGTCCACCACATGAGACCCACTAGAGCGCAGTAGGACACCTGCTTGGCTTGCCTAGCCCCCTTCTCATCCCTTTCCGGGTTAGGACGGTTGAGCGTCCCGAAGCAAGCATCGTAGTAATCGCTGATCTTATCTTTAGTATCCAGAATCCTTCGAAACCCTCTCTACCTTTCCTACTCTATTACCATATCTTCTCTCGTCCAAGGTCGATCTCGATTTCTTCACTAGTGCACACACGTTCCCTTTGGATTCGATACCCTGGAATACTCTTGGGTGAAAGCTACACTGGTATCCGTACGCTTGCGAACTTTTCTGCGATCGTTATTTATACCAACAGGCCTTCTGGCGTCGTTGCATATTTAGTAGCGACGCTAGCAAGTGTCAACAAGCTTTCTGGCGCCGTTACCGGGGATATAAACCTGGTGCGATGTTAGAGAGTGTCAACAAGCTTTCTGGCGCCGTTGCTGGGGATATAAACCTGGTGCGACGCTAGTAAGCACCAACATCCGCCAGGCTCACGGACTGTCCGCCAGGCACCTGCGGACTGTCCACCTAGGGGCTTCCAAATTTGGATAAGTCCTTTGCTTCTTGAGTTGCATTTTCGCTTGGGGTTTTTTTGAGACTTGTTCCTAGGGTTGGTAGGTCCGTTGTGACTACGCGACCTTGGCAAGCTCGTGTGGGAATCCTTGGTTGTGGATTTGGGTTATAGGCCGAGTTCAACCTTCGGGAAGAATTTTTATCGGCTCTCATTCACTCGCCCCTCTTTGGTCGCCTAATCGGTCCTTCACCCGAGCGTACACGGGTTCCAAGGCGCGTGACCGACCGCCTGAGAGTTCCCCGTCTTGTCACTATAAATCCCCGGCCGGCCAAGAACTTCGTCAACCGCGCCACCAAGAAAACCCCAGCACCACCGTCTCCGGTCACAAAGAAGTGAATTCAAGGGCTTCTTCTTCCTCAAGCGCTGCATGGCATCATTTAGCGAGCCGTCCAGGAAGCGAGGGAGGGAGGAGGATGATGATGACGAAAGCCGCCGATGTCAGCTCATCAAGTAGGGGACGGCGCCGGCGCCCGAGGAGCCCGAGGAGGTGCCGCCACCCCCGCCCGACGAGCCCGAGGAGGTGCCGCCGCCCCTGCCCAAGGAGCCCGAGGAGGTGCCATCACCCCCGCCCGAGGAGGCGCATGAGCCACCGCCCGTAGAGGCCGCCCCTGCTCCTACACTAACTGCTGAGGAAGCCATGTGGTCAGTCAACTTGTTCCTTGAAGCTTTCAGGAGGCTTCGACGAGTGGCCGTTCATCTCGGCATCCCAAGACCCAATGATCCACTGTAGAGGACCGTGAAGGATTTCGCCTTCAAGATCCATATCTTGGCTGGGGACCTTGAGAGTGGTGTGCTCAGCCTCGTCGACGACGACGACGGTGATGATGGCGGCTTCGACAGCGGCGACGATGGCGGCCTCGATGGCTCCGGCTCCGGCTCCGACTCCAACGGTGGGGCTCCTCCGGCGGCAACTACCTCTGTTTAATTAATTTGTTCTCTTTTAATGTGTTCCTCCTGTGTGTTTGTTGAAATTGTGATGAACTAGTAGATCTAAAAGACACAGGTAGATCAATCCATGTCTCCTATAACGCATTGCAATGTCTATGGCAGCAGCTTACAATGAATTGCAATGTGTATGCCAGAAATTTGCTACTTTGTTTGTGTCATTATATGGCTGCAGTTTACAATGAATTGCAATGTGTATGCCAGAGTTATGCCAGAAGTTTGTTACTCTGTTTGTGTTAATCCGCGTCTCCTTTGCCTCGTGCTGAAATGAAATGTCAGCACAAATGAATTGATGAATTTTGTGATATGTGACACATTAAGATTTGTGACCCAATTATCATTCCATTCATTCTTCATTCATACATTTAAGTTTGTCATCTGTGACAAATTTTTCATTCTTCATCCACACAGATGAAGCAAAAGCACCACTTTTAACATCAGAATTACTTCTTTGCAGCATGCATCCCCAGTAAACATCCAAATACTACACAAACAACAGCCACAATAATCAAGTTCATCTTCTAGATCACATTGTCCATCTTCTCCTCCAATGCTTTCTTCCTCTGCTTGTCCTCCAGTGCTTGCCTCTGCTCACCGCTCCCAATTTGACATTCCATTGAATCAACTACATCGTCGACCGCGTCTGGCCAGTGCGACGGTCGAGAAACTATGACGCCAGCATCCTTCAGCATCTGGAGGTACTTCTTGTGGAAACGATAAAATCCACAATTCTTGGTGTACTGCAAATCAAAAGCACATAAGAACCCTAACTCAAATTTGGGAAACACAGCAGACTACTCACCGAGTTCCTTGCACACTTGAAATAAAGACGACCGTGGTTTTCACCTTCCTTCTGCGTCCACCCCTCCACCACCCGAGCCATACCACAGTCCGGGCAAGGGACTAGTGGAAAGCCGCTTAGCTCACCGACTGGATCCAAGCTGATGTAGTGATTGCGCCTGCTCCGGCAACCTTGAACCCTGCTCCTCACACGTGCACCTCCAGACGAATCGGCGTAGTGCGACATGTGCGCGACGGCGGGGAAGGACGGGCGGGCGGCGGCGGTGGAGCTCAGATCGGGGAAGAAGGGGGCCGGGGCGTATGGATATTCATTTGGCTAGGGGCATTTTGGACAATGGAGCACTTGTTGGCGACGCAGGTTATTGTACCAGCGTCGCCGGGGCGGATGCATATTCATTCGGCCAGGGGCATTTCGGACAATGGAGCACTTGTTGGCGACGTGGGTTAGTCTACCCGCATTGCCTTTGTCGGTCGGGCAGACAATGATTATCTTTTTTATATAGGCTTCTGACGCTGATGCGTGGGCCCGACACTATTTTTTCTGAATTGAAACTTGCTTCCCTCAAATATTAGAGCCCATAAACAGCACCACAAAATTCATAAAAAATACGAACAATTCATAGTGGGTAATTTAGTATTTGAATAAAATATCAACAGCCACACTTGTTTAACCAAATTTCTTAAAATTAGATTTTTTATCTCTTGTTTACGATATAATAAATATAATAATGTTTTAGTGTGTTCTAAAAATTCTACAAATTGACTTGGCAACATAATTTAGGTCCCTAAACTTGTCTACAAAAATTCAAATGGTTTCGAAAACGGAAGATTATACTTGTGTAGAAATGTCTACATCTCTCACATAGTTTCTTAGAATGTTACTTTGACATTGAAGTTTTCCACACTTAAAAACATGTTCGAACCCATATGCATTTGAAATTTTAACAAAACCTTGTGTTCACCATAGGATTACGAAAATGCAAAGTTTCTTTAGTAATGGTTGTGTAAAACAAATATTATTTCTATGTTGTACTTATAAGGAACAAGATAAGGCGTATAAACAACATCCAAGAAATGGAATTACATACGAAAAATGTCATAAATGAATAGATGTTGATTTTAGAAAAATTCAGAAACAAATATCATCAAATTTGGATTACCGATGACGGAGAAATACGTGATACAAAATTTGATTGCAGATTAAAAGGGGAAAAGCAAACTGTTCTTCATTCGAATATCTGGCCCCGACCCTTCATTGGCGACGGGTGGTTGTTAATCAGCGTATTATTTGCGCCTCCGAACCTTTTTAATAAATCCTCCGCCCCGCCTCCCGCCTTCTATCCCCTTCTCCGGCTTCCGCCTTCCTCGTCTCCGTCGCAGCCTCGTCTCCGTCGCAGGGATGGCCCGCGACTATAGGGGGACGTTCTGCAAGGAGGAGGCCCCGCGGCCACGTCCCCGTCCGTCTTCCTCGGTGCTGTCCGCCGCCCCCGCCAAAAGAGTGAGGTTCCGCGGCAACGAATAGGCGCCGTCCCCACGCGCCGCCCCCGTGCGTCTTCCTTGGCTCTCCATGGAAGAGGCTGGTTCTTCGTCGGCCCGGGGGAGGAAGCCGTACACGCGTGCAAGGGCCAAGTTGGCGGACTCCAGCGACGCCCGCCATGGAGAGGCAGGGTTTTTTTCCTCGGCGCGAAGGAAGAAGCGATCCACGCGCATTGAGGTGGGCGCGGACTCCTCCGGCGACGACCCGGGCAGAAGAGTGGTGGTAGACCTCATCTCCTCCGGCAATGACTCTGTCAACAACTCCGGTGACGACTCCGGCAACAACTCCGGCGACAACTCTGGCAACAACTCCGGCGACGATTCTGAAGACCATGAGGCAAGTTCTGAAACCATCACGAACGATTTGTCCTTGTACCTTCACATCTTCACTGATCAATTGTTCTAATGCATCAATTTCCATTTGTTGTAGGAAGTTGCTGCACATGACATTGACAGGATTTGGACTGAAATCAACAAGCTCAAGGAATCGGCTGAAGAGAAGCAGGCAAGTTTTGAAACCAGTTAGAGCTAAACAACTTTCTTCTAAGAAGTTACAACTGTTATGAAGCTTGCATCAATATAATTTTCTTTTGTTTTAGGAACATACTGTTACTCGGGATGACATTGACTTCATCTCAAAAGGAATCGACAAGCAGGATGAGCAGCTTAAAGCCGCACAAAAGAGGCAGGAGATTGAACTTCTAAAGAAGAATGCTGAGCTGGCAGAAAGAGTTGCAAAACTAGAGACAAGGATAGCTGAAATTAATGTAGCAGCACAAAAGAAGCCATCTAGCTAACTAGTTCCCTTGCAGCTACAATCTAGTTTGGTGACGCACCCAGCTGATGCAGTCTTATTTTGGTGAGGTGCCCTGCTGATGCATGTCAGATGTGAATATGTTTGTTAGGAGTTAGTTTGCTTGGTGATGTGAACTTGTGATGGATGTCATATGTGAACATGTGATGATATATCAACAGTCACACTTGTTTGCTTGGTGATATGAACTTGTGATGCATGTCATATTAGAGCCCATAAACAACACCTAAAAATTCGTAAAAAACAAAAAATTCATAGCTGGTAATTTAGTATATGAATAAAATATCAACAACCACACTTGTTTAACCAAATTTCTTAAAATTAGATTTTTTTATCTCATGTTTATGATCTAGTAATTATAATAACATCTTAGTGTGTTCTAAAAATTCTACAAATTGACTTGGCAACATAATTTGGTTCCCTAAACTTGTCAAAAAAAATTCAAATGGTTTCGATAAAGGAATATTATAATTGTGTACAAATGTCTACATCTCTCACATAGATGTTGATTTTAGAAAAAATCATAAACAAATATCATCAAATTTGGATTACGGATGACGGAGAAATATGTGATATAAAATTTGATTGCAGATTAAAAGGTGAAAAGCAAACTGTTCTTCATTCGAATAGATCTGGCCCTGCCCGTTCACTGGCGACGCATGGTTGTTATGCCGCGTATCATTTGCGCCTACGAAACCTTTTAATAAACACGTATGATTTTTTAGGAGATTAATGACAGGAGGGGCTTAATTTCTTTTCCTTGGTCTTTGAGTCAAGTAAAAGTAGGCCTTGGATAAATGAACCGAGGGAGTAGCAGAGTAGTACTTGACTACATTACTCATTTTAAGGCCCACACAAGCCCACTCGCGCTAGGTTAGTAGGGAAAGACACCTCCCTCACGCAGTCTCCTCCCACTCTCCCCTCGCGCCGCCACCGCCGCTTTCTCCCCCTCGCCTTCGTCCCCCTCACCTCCCCCCACGCTGCGACGCATGCTACACCCCTTCGCTGAGACGCGCGCCACACCACACTTGGCGCGACGCGCGCCACACCTCTGACAGCTAGATCTGGAGGAGGAGGTGTAAGACATGGGTACCCCTGGGTCCCCACCGACCAGGCTCACGACCGTCCCCGACAAGTGGGTCCGGCCTACCAGAAGACCCGCCGACCTGACAGTGGGCCCAACCGACCTGGTTGGTGGCTCACACGACCTCCTGAAGACCTTCTAGAAGATTCCCCAGACTACCTTATCCGATCCGATCGGGTAACTTGGCGTGCAAGACAAGGCAGAAGACGTCGGTTGCGCCTCCAGACAGTCCGAAGATCATGGGATTATGTTGTAACTTTCCTTAGATTGGTTTCCCTGTTGTAACCGACCAGGACTCAGGGCCCACCGACCTTGTCCGTCAGCCAATATAAGGCGGGCAAGGTCGGACCCCTATGGCCAAGCCATCCCAAGTCGCAATCCGCCCAAAGCAATACAATCAAGAACTAGACATAGGGTTATACTCTCCGGAGGCCTGAACCAGTATAAACTCGCCGTGTCCTTTGTGTTCCATGTGCTCGTGCGCAACCTTCGAGTTCTTAGCCTTAGATTTCACCCCACCGAACAAATAAACCACCGGGGTTGACACCCCTATGGGCTGTGCAGATCTAAACATCTGACAGTTGGCGCGCTAGGTAGGGGGAAATCTAGGGTTCTTCGTGAACCTCGATGGCTTCACCAAGCGGCGTCATCTTCCCTGAGAGCATGGCGGACATCCTCGCCAACCCCGTCGACATATGCTTCGGCCCTATGCCGGCGGAATCCACTGCTCCAGCCGCCTGCCTCGTCATCGAGAGCACTGCGGTCACCTCCAACCAGCAAGTTGAATCCGATCTGCTGGCGGAAACCCACCCACCCACTCCTCGCGACCTGATCGCGGGGCTTGATCGCGTTGAGGACAAGCTCTCCGACATGATCAAGGTCTGTAAGCACGTCAAGCGCCCTCGCAGGACCACTCCACCTTCACCCCGCATGCCTCTTGGCCTGCGGAACACAGCTCATGTGGCGTCTCGCCATATGAGGAAGAAGATCCAGATCGAATTTGGGTGCAACCCGCCATCTCATGGAAACCGTAGAGGTCATCTCGACGATCCCTGCCCTATCCACGAGGACTCCAAACATACGGCTCGCCAGTGCAGTCTGCTAAAGAAGCTTCGCCGACCTCTAGTCGCGACTCATGGTAGCCAGATCAACCATGCACCATCCCAAGACTGCGGCATGTTCCAGATCGCCCGTACGACCATCTCCTCCAACAACCCGGACGACATGTTGGAGATCCCGGATCGAGAGGTCCTCGCGGTCTCCGCCGACGTACCTCCTCAAGCCGGCGAGACAGATGAGCAGCGCCAACAGCGAGATAATGCTAATGCCGCACGAGCTATGCGTCATCAACAAGAAGCAAATGCAGCTGCAGCAACTGCCCAACATCAGGCCGTGAGCAACGTCATACTTGGTGCTGGTGGCCAACCCGCAGGTAACGTCGTCGATGAAGGACCACACCCTGCGGCCCCAGCCGCTCCTCAGCAGTAGCAGAATCAAGACGAGCCTCGTCGACACCGCCTACGTGCCAGAGACCACCTGAGGGACTTTGAGAAGGATGGTCACGAATTCTACAACTCGCCTCAAGCCAACCTAGGTGCGGCCCTTATCGAGCTAGGGCAACTTGGAGACACTCCTGCGACTAGACGTCTACAAGCTCACATCCGCATTGCCACTGCCCAGGTCGAGGAAAGAGGTCAAGGATACAGTAGATCGGCCTCGAGTTCTTACTCCAGGAGCAGGTCGGAGCGACCCCGCCGTTGTCACCACAACGACAACGCTCCCCTTCTGCCCGTGGCTGAAGAGGGAGGTGGTGAGAACGAAGTCGTGCAGCCGGTCAACACTGCTGCCAACACAGCGGCCAATCCGGCTGGTAACACTGCCAACGCCGCCAGTAATGCCGCCGGCAACGCTACCAATAACGCCACCAATGCTGCTGGCGCCCAGTAGCAGAACGCCACCGCCAACGCAGGACAAAACGCTGGAGCCCAGCCTCCACCAGCACAAGCCACACGCGTCCGGAGCAATCAGCGTCAGCCCATACGAGATGAAGCGGACATCGAGCGCCACGCTAACTACGACCGCGACAACGGGGTCCCTAATCCCCTCGACGCCAATAACCCCATCCAAGCAGTAGAGCTTCGTGAAATGCACTATCGCGAGCTTCTACGTCATGCCTAGTACGACCAAGATATCGGTGCTCCCGACGACCTCTACGTCATCCCGTCAACCTACGCCCCAGGATCCAGTTCTGGAGCAATCAACAACTTTCTGGCATTCTCACGACATCTCAGGACGATTAGATACCCGAAAGATTTCAAGCCAGCCATCGAAAAATACGACGGTCGCTCTGACCCGAGTATTTGGCTCAAGATGTACAGCATCACCGCTAGAGCGTCAGGAGGCAACGAAGACCACATGGCAGGATACTTCCCTCTCGTGATGGGCCAAGCACCACTCTTCTGGCTCGACAATCTCCCTGCGGAGTGCCTCACTTCGTGGGCGACCCTATCACGGCTCTTCACGACCAACTATCAAGGGACCTACAATCGCCCCGGCAACACTCACCACCTCACCAAAGTACAGATGAGGAAAGATGAAACTCTTCGAGAGTACACCAACCGCTTCTTCGAGAACTGCAACAGCCTCGCTGGTGTCAAGGATGAAGATGTCATAGCCTACTACAAGAAGGGGGTAACTAACCTCAAGCTCTTCGAGAAGATCCATAAAGCCGGTGCTGACTCTATCGCCGACCTCATGGCTTACGTTGACAAGCTCGTCGACACCCAAGAGGCGGTGGTACACGACTTCAAAGGAGACGACCACGCAGACAACGACGGTGGCGGCAGGTCGCGCAAGCGATCTGGAGAAGTCTACGCAACCGATCCACCAAGACCCTCCACCTTCCTTGAAGGTGACTTCAACTGCACACTGAACGACCAGTGCCAATTCCATCGCGACGCCAAGCACACCATGAGGGAGTGCAAGCAACTGAAGCGCGCCCTAGGCGTACCTCCGGAGACAAAGAAGAACAAGAGCGGCAACAACGACGACCAGAACAACGGCCGCCGCTACGACAACCGCAACCGTCGACCTGATCGACGTGACTACCGCGACCGGCGACCTTACCGTCGCAACGACGATAGGGATCGCCGTGATTACCTCCGTGACTACCGTCGCGATGATCGACGTGATGATCGCCGTGACGACTATCACTGCGCCGACCGCCGTGATGACTGCCGCGACGACCGGTGTGACGATCACCGCGAGGAGCGACCTAATTATCGTCACTATGATGACCACAATAACGACGGCAACCATCGAAAGGAGCCTTCTCCTCCACCTCCACCTAAAGCAGGCAACCCCAACGGAGTATTCCAGAATGCCAACCGGAAGATCAACTTCATCATTGGTGGCCGCCAAGCAGCCAAGAGCAATAGACAACAGCGATCGAACGCAAGGGAGATCGGCCAAGTCAACACCGAAATGCTACAACCTCTGCGGTGGTCAGAGTTCCCCATCACTTTCTCTAGGAAAGACCACTGGGTGCACATACCCGACCCCGGGACCTACCCGCTGGTCGTCAAACCCATAGTGGACGGTGCCTTCCTACCTAGGACCCTCATCGATGGGGGCAGCAGCTTAAACATCATCTTCATCGAAACACTGAAGAATATGGACTTCGACTTCTCCAAGATGACTGTTTGCGACGAACCCTTCTACGGGGTTGTGCCCGGCAAGGCTACATACCCCATAGGTCGTGTATGCCTGCCGGTCACGTTCGGCAAAGAAGACAACTTCCGCACGGAGTACTTGACATTCGAGGTCGTGGACTACCGCTGCTCCTACCACGCCATTCTTGGTCGACCTATGTTGGCCAAGTTTATGGCCATCTCGTATCACACCTACCTCGTCATGAAGATGCCAGCGCCAAACGGGATCCTTTCCGTCTATGGCGACATCCTCATCTCCTACAAATGTGAGAGCGACACCGTCGACCTCGCCAAGGTATCTGCGTGCAAGGCCGCAGCTACGGTCATGGTCGCTCAGGCCGCCAAAATCGACCAAACTACCCTGGAGGTGCCGGAACAGAAGCGCACAACCACCAAACTGGATGCAAGTCCCGCGGTGAAGAAAGTTTGCCTCGGCCTGCCCGACGCAACCAAGGAAGTCACCATTGGGGCGGACCTTGACCTCGAATAGGAATTCGCGCTCACCAGTTTCCTCCAGGACAACGCCGACATCTTCGCATGGAGCCCATCCGACATGCCCGGTGTCCCCAGGGAGCTGGCTGAGCACGCCCTTGAAGTAAGCAAGACAGCAAGACCGATTAAGCAAAAGCTCCGGCGATTTGCGAAAGATAGAAAGCAGGCCATAGAAGTAGAAGTCTGTAAGCTCTTAGCTACAGGATTCATCCGAGAATGTAAACACCCGGTTTGGCTCACAAACCCGGTCCTTTCACCCAAGAAAACAGGAGGATTAAGGATGTGTATCGACTACACCGACCTCAACAAGCACTGCCCGAAAGATCCCTTCCCTCTTCCTCGCATCGACCAGGTCGTGGACTCCACGGCTAGTAGCGTTCTTTTGTGCTTCCTCGATTTCTACTCAGGGTATCACCAGATAGCCCTGAATCCCGACGATCAAGACAAGACGACATTCATAACGCCCAACGGAATCTACAGCTACAAGGTCATGACCTTTGGCCTGAAGAACGCTGGAGCTACGTACCAGAAGGCGATACGGAACTGCCTGAAGTCTCAGATCGGGAAGAACGTAGAAGCCTACGTCGATGATGTGGTCATCAAGACCACCGAAGGGGATCAGCTCATCAACGACCTCGCCGAAACTTTCACCAATCTACGCACCTATCAGTGGAAGCTCAACCCGACCAAGTGTGTCTTCAGCGTCCCCTCTGGGTTGCTCTAGGGCTTCATGGCGGGGCACCGAGGCATCGAATCGAATCCTACCAAGATCGACGCAATTCGCAACATGGCCAGACCATCTTGCAAGAAAGACGTCATGAAACTAACTGGAATGATGGCGGCTCTAGGTCGTTTAATAGCAAGCTCGGCGAAAAAGGCCTGCCTTTCTTCAAGCTATTGAAGAAGGCAGATAAGTTCGTATGGGATGAATAAGCACAGAAGGCTTTCGAGGCTCTCAAGGAGTCCTTGACCACGCCTCCAATCATGACACCTCTGATCCCGAAGGAAACACTCCTCCTATACATCTCCGCCACCACTAATGTGGTGAGCATGGTCCTCGTCACCGAACGAGAAGAAGAAGGGTAGGTCTACCCTATTCAGTGACCTATGTACTACGTGAGCGAGGTCCTGTCCGACGCTAAAACACGTTATTCATAGCCTCAGAAGTTGCTCTATGCACTCCTGATCACGTCGAGAAAGCTGCGACACTACTTGCAAGCTCACAAGATCAAGGTGCCCTCATCCTACCCGCTAGGGGAGATCATCTGCAACCGCGACGCTAACGGCCACATCGTCAAGTGGTCGGTTGAGTTGGGCGAGTTCGACATCGAATTCTGCCCCAGGCGGGCGATCAAGTCACAAATCCTAGCTGATTTTGTGTCAGAGTGGATAGAAATCCTGATGCGTCCTCCCAAGGAGAGGCCTGAACACTAGATCATGTACTTCAACGGCACCCTTAACCTCGAGGGTGCCGGAGCAGGCATATTATTCATCTCTCCTCAGGGAGAGCAGCTTAAATACGTCCTACAGATACATTACAACGCCTCCAACAATGGAGTAGAGTACGAAGCTCTAATCCATGGGCTCCGAATCGCAGTGTCCCTTGGCATCAAGCGACTACTGGCGTATGGCGATTCCAAGGTCGTCATCGAGCAAGTCAACAAGGAGTGAGATTGGGTAAAAGACACAATGGACGCTTACTGCGCTGAGATCCGAAAGCTCGAAGGCCACTTCGAGGGTATCGAGTTTCAGCATGTGCCACGTAACAACAACGTGGCCGCCGACGTTGTATCTAAGCTAGGTTCCAAGAGAGCTCTAGTACCGATAGGTGTGTTCGTCCAAGACCTACGCAAGCCATCGATCAAGCTGTTGGATCCGGACAACCCGGACCAAAATCAGCCCGACCAAATTCTAGCACCTCCCGAGACGTGCTGATGACAGAAAAAGAGGATGATTGGCGTGAGCCTTTCCTAGCCTTCCTACTCGACCAACGAGTCCCAGAAGACAAAGCAGAACGGGAACGCATAACACGGCGTAGCCCTAACTACGTCGTGATCGGCAACGACCGCTACAGAAAAGCTACATCTACTGGCGTCTTGATGAAGTGCATCTTGCGAACAGAAGGTCTTCAGCTCCTGGCTGAGATCCATGGCAGCGAGTGTGGCTGCCATGAAGTGTCTGCCAATCTGGTCGGCAAGGCCTACCGATCTGGCTTCTACTGGCCCACGGCCATGACCGATGCCAAAGACCTCGTGAAGAGGTGCAAGGGATGCCAGTTCTTTGCCAAATAGTAGCATGTGCCAGCTCAGATCCTACGCACTATACCCCTATCGTGGCCCTTCGCCATGTGGGGCCTTGATTCCATAGGACAATTCAGAACCGCTCCTGGCGGCTACAAGCACATCCTTGTGGCTGTCGACAAATTCACCAAGTGGATTCAAGTCTGACCTGTTCCCAAGGTCACGTCGGAGGAAGCGGCGAAATTCATCCAAGAGATAACACATCGCTTCGGTGTGCCCAACAGAATCATCACCGACCTCGGGTCGGCCTTCACAGGATCTGCCTTCTGGGATTTTTGCTAGGACAGCATAATTGATGTTTACTACTCGTCGGTCGCCCACCCTCGGTGCAACAGCCAGGTCGAACGTGCCAACTGCATGGTTCTACAAGCTCTCAAAGATCGTATCTTTGATGATGCTTCGAATTACGCTTCCCGGCGGTTAGCCGAGCTACCACACGTGATTTGGGGTCTACGGACCCAAGTTAGTTCTGCCACAGGCTTCTCGCCTTTCTTCCTGGTCTAAGGCTCAGAGGCCATCCTACCTACCGATGTCACCTTTGGAGCTCCACGTATACAGTTCTACGAGGAGGGAGAAGCCGAGCAAACTCGTCGCGTCGACCTTGACAGCCTCGAGGAATAGAGAGTAGCAGCCGTCATGAGACAAGCTCGCCATGATCAGTAGCTTCGTCGCTACCACGATCGCAACGTCAGGGAGTGTTCCTTCAACGTTGGTGACCTAGTCTTAAGGCACATCCAGAAGACCGACGACATGCACAAATTGTCCGCCCCTTGGGAAGGACCTTTTATCGTCACAGAAGTTATCAGCCCGTCTACATATCGCCTCCAGTGGGGCGACGGCCAAGGGGACCCCAACCCATGGAACGTGGAGCACCTCCGCCGATTCTATCCGTAGAATAGTTTTCATTACAGCTATGTATTCTTCGTCTTTGTATTTTCAGTCAAATAAATATTAGTTTAAGCAGTCATCTGCTATGTCTCGAGTTCTATCCTCTTTTCTCCCATGTCATGTACCCTCCCCCTCGACATGCTCGGGGGCTTGGCAAAAGCCAACACAAGGGTCGAAAGGCCTAAGGGTGAAGTTTTCTGTTCCTCCCCCTCGACATGCTCGGGGGCTTGGCTGTGCCAACTCAAGGGTCGTTCGACCAGAGGACGTCGTCTCTCATGTTTTTTTACTTTATGTTGTGATGAGCCTGCTTGGTCGTGTGGTTGAAAAACCAGAGTCCCAGACTCTCCCCGCGCACCGGTCACACGTAAGTCTCCCTGCTGAGCTGTGGTGGTCAGTAAGCCAGCCTCTCCGTGAGTAGTGGTCAGCGGGGCATACTAAAACACGCAGCTTCAGGGCAACCAAGCTCGTATAAACATAAACTAAGCATGACATTTGAGCCAAAAAGATCATCATCATTGTTATTTACAAGACTAGAGGAAGAGAGGATACAACTTGGAGGCTACAACTACTCATCACCATCGACGCCCTCATAATCGATGGCGTCCATTATTTTCTCAGCAGCCTGCTGCACCTCTGCCTCTATGGCCTTCAGGTCCTTTGATGCATCCAGCCCTTCCCCGACCATGGCCATGTCGACCTCGGGGAAGTGCGACTTCACGTGCACCAATGATTCCATTGCAGCCGTCAAGCTCGTTGCCCTCAGGAGATCCATCAACTTCTGGGAAGCACCTATGAGTCGGTCAATGGCTGGCTTGGGTTCCTCCCCGGTGACTTGTGCCTCCACCATGTCCATAACAAGGTCGGCAGCATTCTTCAGGTCGGTGACTTCCACGTCAAGCCCTGCAATGGTCACCTGGTCATTCTGCAATGATTGCAAAGCTACCTCGAGACTGACCTCAAGGTCCTTTCGTGCTTGCTTCTCATAAGCCAACTTCTGGGACACAGCATACGAGCTTCGGGGGAGTCGATGTCCCCACGCAGCCAACGGAACCCTAAGTTCCGACCTCATGCTCAGACGTCGTCGTCCTTGTGGGAGACCGTGCGCACTCGAGGTGCTCTGAGGTCTGGCGTCTGGCCTGCAATATTTTTTCACCATTATGTTATGACCTCATAATTATAATCAATCAATAAGTCCAAGTACTGGGGTCTTACCTCATGACCACCGTCATACGCGATTTCGGCCTCAGCTGCCGACCTCGCACCTTCAAAGGCATTTTGAGGACCAGGAGCGTTCGAGAGTCGATGGATGGCCGCCCCTCAGTGATGAGTGATTGACAACGGGTGTTGGACTGACTCTTGGCTCAGTGTTGCAGGTGTAGGCTGCGGCCTAGTTCGTGTTGTTGCAGGTGAAGAACGGGCGCGAAAGGTCTTCGGCCTTGAGGGGCCTTCGGGAGATGGAGAGACAAGTAGGCTCGGTTCGAGGGACCCGGTGGACAGCGGGGCTAGGTGCGGGTCACATGGTGGCGAGACGAGCAAGACGAAGTCAAGGACGATTGAGCAGGTGCACGGTGGCGGCCGAGTCAAGGGGCTTGGCGGGAGGCCGTGCCGAGCGCGCGGGGTTTGGTGGTTTGCCCACAAAACCATCGGTGGACGGTTTCTTGGGTTGGGCCTCAAAACCAAGTCCGAGGGCCCAACGTGACGGAGACGGGATCCGGGCGCGTCGGGAAGCTTCGAAGCGGAGGACACGTGGTGGGATCGCATGGCTTGCGTCAGGAGGACGCGGGGTGCGGCGAAGGCGTGGCCGTCCGATGGCAAGACCCACATATTTACCTAAATACCCCTACGTGGGTTGTATCGCCAGTTGAATTGTAAGGGGTAGTCGAGTCATTTACCACACCGGCGGGACCCGATATATAAGCCAAGGGTGTTGGTGGATGAGCTCTCTCTCGGCGACTCTAGGGTTTCATTTTCCCCCCTTTGCTTTCTTTTTTTTCGGTAGACATTTTCCCTTCCATTTTCTCTAGGCTAGCATGAGAGATTCATGAGAGATTTGTTGAGAGGGATAGATGCTAGGGCGGCATGCTAGACCTTGTGAATCATTCATGGTATGTATAGAAGATTCGGTGTTGTGATTCCCGTGGGTCTTTTTAGTGCTTTTCTTGGGATTTTCGTTCGTCACTCGATTCGTCGATTTGAGGGCGTTTCTCTTCGGATTTCTTTGAGGGAATCATGGGTGAGTGCCTTGTGCCTCTTTGTGGATGATCTTGACCCCTCAAACACCGGATTTGGCCTTCGATTCATTGATTTTCGGATGAACCCTAGTTCATAGTGTTCTTGGCAAGGTTTCACGATTCCTGGAGTTGTAGGGAGTTTGAGACCGTAATTTTTGGGGCATATGCTCTCCTTGGGGTGTTCATCATCTCCCCAAAATTTCATCTCAAGACTCCAAGTAGTTTGGGAGATCCATCGATCGAAAGTTTGGGGCTGTTTCGCAGGCTGAATTTTGGGGGGGGGGGCGGTACTACCGATCCTGTGCATGTAATACCGATAACCTGATTTTCAGCTGCCAGAAAGTCTTTATCAGTAGTACCGACCTGAGGTCGGTAGTACCGATAGTCGGAAGTACCGACCTAGTGCCGGAAGTACCGATAACCTGGTTTTTAGGTGCCAGTAAGCCCATATCGGTAGTACCGACCTAGGGCCGGTAGTACCGACAATTTCTGCTGTAGTTTGCCTCGCGCTAGCCTTTTCTCTCAGTTCTTTTTGTGCTTTCTTCCACTTTGTTCCTAGGCTTGATCTAACTTCTTCCTAGGGTCAGTAGGTCCGTTGTGACTACGTGATCTTGGCAAGTGTGTGCGAGATTCTTCGGAAGTGATTTGGGGCATAGGCCGAGTTCTTGAGAAGAATTTTTATCGGCTCCCATTCACTCCCCCCTCTCTGGTCGCCAATCCGGTCCTTCAATTGGTATCAGAGCTTGGTGCCGGATTCTTTGTGACTTTAACAAGTCTTGAATCCAAAGATGGCATACGTAGAGCGGGGCGGTCCTCCGCACTTCGATGGGAAGAGTTACCACAAGTGGGCGGCTCGTATGATGATCTTTCTTCGTGGCAAGTTGTTGGATTTCATTGTTCTTGACAAGACTTATGCGATTCCTCCTGAGATCCATACTCTTATGGTGACCGATTCCAACGCAAAGGCCAAGTATGAGGTGAATGCAAAAGCCGTTGATCACTTGGTCCGAAGCTTGTGTGATCCCGAGTTTGAGCGTGTTCGTCATTTGAATCTTGCTTGGCAAATTTGGGAGAAGTTGTTGGTTGCTCACGGTGGTGATAACCATGTGAAGGCTCACCTCTTTGTCTCTTACTGGATGCAATATGAGAACTTTACTCAACTTCCTGGTGAGGACATTGATGCTATGTTTCAGAGATTCACCACCATTGTGAACAACATGAAGGCCAATGTTGAGGATTTTCCTTACACCGAGCATGATCAAGCATTGAAACTTTTGCATATTTTGGATCAAAATGTTTGGGGTGCTAAGGTTGAGGCAATCAAGGAATCCGGGCAATACTTGACCATTGAGTTGGATGATCTCTTTTCTAAGCTCAGGTCGTCCGAGGTCGATAGGAGGTTGCAATCCAAGCATGAGGGCACGACTGATTCACATAGTCTTGCTCTTGTGGGCGGATCAAAGTCCAAAGCTAACACTAACCCCTCCTTTCGACAGTTTTCCTTGTCTTCTCTCATGACCATTCCAGATGAGGAGTTCGACGTGTTGGGTGAGGATGATCTCGCCTTGCTATCAAGGAGGTTCGAGCGGTTGCATGAGAACCGGAGGAATGCAAGGCGAAGCTCGGGGACGTGCTTCAAGTGTGGCAAGCGTGGCCACTTCATCGCCGTGTGCCCTGAGGCGGAGGAGAACAAGTACAAGACGAGCGAGTACAAGGCGCATCCAAGGCGTGAAGACAAGTACTCCTCGAAGAGCAAGCACTACAGCAAGTCCAAGAGCAAGGACAAGGACAAGCGAAGGTCGAGCAAGGGCGGCGGCCACAAGAAGGACAAGGCAAGAGCCATGGTGGCCGGTGCAAGCGACGTCGAGACAAGTTCAAGCGACGCGCAATCAAGCTCGAGCAGTGAAGATGAAGACACCGGGTGGCGCAAGGGCAAGAAGAATGTGAGCCGGAACCTCAGCGGGTTGAGCTGCGTTGCACCTGAGGGCTTTTGTGGCATGGCACTTAGCTCAAGTAGCAAGAAGAGCGAGAAGGAAGACTCCGACTCCGACTCCGAGGATGAGGTAAACCGTGACCCCGACTCTTTGCTTGCTGAGATCACTAGGTTGAATGGATTGATTGATAACCGTGATAGTGTGCTTAGAGATGCTAAGAGGATAAGGAAAGATCTTAGGTCTCAACTTGAGGAAGCTAGTGAGAAAGTAGGAGAGTTAGAGTCTAAATTGCTTGAACTAAAACTTGAAAATGACTCTTTAAAACTTATTCCTACTGTTTCGGATGAAGTTGAATGCTCTGAATGTGATGCTTGGTTGAATGAGATCAAAGTGCTTAATGAGAAACATGCATCCACTATGTCTAAACTAGATGCTCTTAGGACTGAGTATGATGAGCTTAAGGCTAGACCCACTCTACTTGGTGCTTGTAAATCATGTCCTACTTTGCATGCTAAGCTTGTTGATACTCGTTCTACCATTAGCTCTTTGGAAGCATCTTTGAAATCTCCTGTGGTGAATGCATGTTCTAGCTGTGATGATGTTAGTGTGCGCAATATTGAGCTTACTTCTCGCTTGAAGGTGTTGGGTTGGTTGTCTGGGCGTGAACCTCAATTGCGTATCATGATTGAGGAGTTCAAGAGAGCCGATGGTCGTGGTTTGGGTTTTGAGAAGTTGGGTGAGAAAGTGGGAGAGAACAGTGGGGAGAGTGTGTATGAGAAGTGTGTTGAGTCCACTCCCAAGTTTGAGATGATTGGAGACATTCAAGTTCCACTCCCAAAAGCACCCAAGAACTCATTTACACCAAAGCCAAACCACCTTTGCAACAATCTTGACACAACCCAAGATCCACCCAAATTTCCATCCAAGGCCAATGACTTCCAGAAACCAGTGAAGTTTGTGAGTAAGAAGGGTGTGAGATCCAGTGAGAAGCCAGAGCCAAAGCCAAAACCCATCCCTTTCAAGTGTGAGTATTGTGGCAAGGAGAGGCACATTGTGGAGTTTTTCTACAAGAGGAAGAGGGATGAGAGGCTTGCTAGGGAGCAAGCGAACCAGGACAGGTACCGCCGGTCTTATGGTGTGCCTGAGCCTCGAGAGCCACTTCCACGGGGTGTGGGAAGTGTGAGGAGTGTTGGTCGGGTTGGGGCTCAGAGTGGTCGGTTCCCACAGAGAATTGGTGGTGAGCGGTTTGATCGCAGAGATGGTGGTGTGCGTGCTGGTGAGAGGTTTGGTCAGGCTTGTGGTGGTTTTGCTGGACGTCCCCCTGCTCGTCCTCAATACGCGTTCAAGGGAGATGATCATAGCTTTGGGTTCCAGAGGAACTACGGACCACATTTTCCCCCTCGTGGTGTTCGTATTCCTCCCATGGGACATGGGAAGTCTGGTGGCAAAGGGATGATGATGTTTGCTAACCCCTCTTTTGAGCAGATGGCTCGACACTGGTTTAACTTTCTTTGTGCTAACCCCAGTGTCGAGTCGTTGGCTCATTCTCGTTCTTGTTTCTGACTACAGGCAGGAGGCTTGTTGAACATTTGGTTGATCGACTCCGGATGTTCCCGACACATGACCGGAGATAAGCGGTGGTTCTCCAGCCTCACCCCCGTGAAGGAGAAGATCTACATCACGTTTGGGGACAACGGACGAGGAAAGGTGATTTCTGAGGGTGTAGTGCAAGTGTGTGACAAGGTAACTTTGAAGCGAGTTGCTCTTGTGAAGTCTTTGGGCTTCAATTTGCTTTCGGTTTCCCAGTTGCTTGATGAGGGTTTTGAAGTGCGTTTCAAGTCTGGTGAGTCACGTTTGTTGGATTCTCGAGGTGATCTTGTCTGTATGATCATTCCCGAGGGTCAGATTTTCAGGGCTGATTTCTCTCGTTCTTCTGGTCCTGCTCATTGTTTGATGGCTGGTTCTTCGAGTGAGTTGTGGAAGTGGCATAGGAAGTTGGGTGACTTGAGCTTTGACCTTTTGTCTCGCTTGAGTAAACTCAATTTGGTCCGAGGATTGCCACAATTGAAGTTTGAGAAAGAGTTGGTTTGTGCGCCGTGTAGGCATGCCAAGATGGTAGCCTCTTCTCACCCGCCTCTCACCGATGTGATGACTGAGCGTCCATGCAAGCTGCTCCATATGGACCTTGTTGGCCCAGCTCGTGTGCGATCTGCGGGTGGGAAGTGGTACGTCTTTGTTGTGGTGGACGACTACTCTCGGTATGCGTGGGTGTTCTTTCTTGAAGAGAAAGGGGAGACATTTGGTTTTGTTCGAGATCTTGTCTTGAGGTTAAGAAACGAGAGGCACGGAGATGCCATACGAGCGATCCGCAGTGACAATGGCTCGGAATTCAGAAACTCTCGCTTCGAAACCTTTTGCAATGACTTGGGTCTTGAACACCAGTTTTCGAGTCCATATACGCCTCCCCAGAATGGCGTGGTGGAAAGGAAAAACAGAACCTTGTGCTAGATGGCTCGGACGATGCTCGATGAGCATAGGACTCCGAGAAGGTTCTGGGCTGAGGCGGTCAATACCGCGTGCTATGTGTCGAACAGAATCTACCTCAGGGTTCACAAGAAGAAAACCTGTTATGAGTTGATGCACCGTCGCACACCCAAGGTGAGTCACTTCCATGTCTTTGGTTGTAAATGCTTCATTCTGAAGAAAGGGAAGAAGTTGGATAAGTTCGAGGCTAGGTCTGTCGATGGCATTTTCTTTGGTTACGCATCTCATTCTAGAGCATATCGTGTGCTCAATCTTGAAACTAACCAAATCGTGGAGACTTGCGAGGTAACCTTCGACGAGACACAACCACGTAGTCAGCTTGTCTTTGAGTGTGCAGGTGACGACGAACTTGGCGAGGAGATCTTCCAGGAGGAGGAGCATGAACATGGAGATGATGAAGATGGCGGTGTAGTGCCCGCGGCTGAGCGTGTACCTGCTACTTCCCCGACGACCACGACAGATGGTGGACCGTCTACGTCATGGACGACGACGCTTCGGCAGGAAGATGAAGTGAGAGAAACTGGTGTTGAGGGGGAGGCAGTCTCGTTGCGAGAGGCTCCCCGGCGAGTTCAAGAAGTGCACCCACTGTCGAAGATCATCGGGAACATCGACGAGCGCACTACACGGTCAAGGTCCAGGAATTCCCCTCATTTCGCTCATGCTGCATTTGTTGCCTCCTTTGAGCCCAAGGACATTGGACATGCTTTATCTGACGCAAACTAGGTTAATTCCATGCATGAGGAGTTGGAGAACTTTGAGAGGAACCAAGTGTGGGAGTTAGTTGAACCACCTCCAAATTGCCATCCTATAGGAACCAAGTGGGTTTGGAAAAACAAAGAGGGTGAGAACGGGATGGTTGTGAGGAACAAGTCCAGACTTGTTGCTCAGGGGTACAGTCAGAAGGAGGGGATCAATTATGAGGAGACCTTTGCTCCTGTGGCCGGTCTTGAGGCAATTCGGATCCTTCTAGCCTTTGCCGTGGCTAAAGGATTCAAGTTGTACCAGATGGATGTGAAGAGTGCTTTCCTGAATGGGGTCATAGAGGAGGAGGTGTATGTGAAGCAGCCACCGGGGTTTGAGAGTGAGAAACATCCACATAGAGTGTACAAGTTGAAAAGGGCGCTGTATGGGTTGAAACAGGCGCCCCCGGCTTGGTATGGGAGATTGAGAGGTTTTCTGTTGAGCAGAGGGTTTGTGATGGGTACCGTGGATAAAACCTTGTTTCTCCTCAAGCATGGGAATGACTTATTGGTTGTGCAGATCTACGTGGATGATATTGTGTTTGGTGGCTCGTCACATAACCTTGTTGCCAAGTTTGCAGATGAGATGAGCAGGGAATTCGAGATGAGCATGATGGGCGAGCTGCAGTACTTTCTCGGACTGCAGATCAAGCAAGTGAAGGATGGGACATTCGTGCATCAAACTAAGTACACGAAGGACATGCTGAGGAAGTTCCAGATGCAAGATGTGAAGCCCATGTCGACACCGATGGGTAGTACGGCTACTTTGGACGCGGACGAGGACGGAGAACCAGTGGACCAGCGGGAGTACCGAAGCATGATCGGCTCCCTCCTCTACCTGACGGCGACGAGGCCAGACATACAGTTCAGCGTGTGTCTGTGTGCTCGTTTTCAGGCTTCGCCAAGGACATTGCATCAACAGGCCGTCAAGAGGATCTTCAGGTAGTTGCAGTCTGCCCCTGGTCTTGGCCTTTGGCATTCGTCCTCCTCGACTCTTTCGCTTCATGGTTTTTCGGATGCGGATTTTGCTGGTTTCCGAGTCGAGAGGAAGTCTACTTCTGGTACTTGCCAGTTTCTGGGGTCTTCGTTGGTTTCTTGGTCTTCCCGCAAGCAGTCAAGTGTAGCTCAGTCTACCACCGAGGCAGAGTATGTTGTAGCCGCGAGTTGTTGTTCCCAGCTGTTGTGGATTTCATACACTTTGAGAGACTTTGGTGAGGAGTGCACCCAGATCCCACTTCTTTGTGATAGCACCAGTGCCATAAGCGTAGCCAAAAACCCAGTGCTTCATTCATGAACCAAACACATAGAGGTGAGGTATCATTTCCTGAGAGACAATGTGGAGAAGGGAACCATAGTGTTGAGCCATGTGCCTACCCAAGATCAGCTAGCCGACATCTTTACAAAGCCTCTCGACCAAGCTACATTTGTGCGCTTGCGGGGGGAACTTGGGGTTTGTTGCCCGTTTTAGTTGGTTCTTGGTGGAGTTGTCTTTGTAGCATATGTATCATACCATGTTTTTACTTTGATGTACATACATGCTTTGCTTGATGTATAAAACCTGGTAGGATAGCCATTTTGTTCCATATCATGTTGCATTTGTATCATATTGCATTTTAGGATTATGAGCTTCTCCTATATGCCTTATTTGAGTATCATTGGCTATTTGTGAGATTGTGGTCACTTTTGTGGAGAAATGGTAATGTGAGGCTATGCTCTTGGGAAATTTGAGATATATGTGTTGTGAGATAGCCCCTTTTGGAATGAAATGCTAATCTTGACTTAATTTCTATGAAATATGCTCCACCCATGTGTAGTAGTGTATCCATGTCACTTTTTGGTCTAGATGTGCTTTTTGTTCTTAGATTGTGCTTAGATGCCTCTTTCTTGCATTTGGGCCAAAGGCCGATATCATTGTGAATGTTTAGCCTATGTTGCATCCATGGAGGAGCATAAGCTTCCTTTTGCCGCAAAGGCACTTCATGTACCATGAAATGAATTAATCTTGAAAATTAAGTGTGAATGCTTTGAAATATATTAAAAATGCTCCATCCATCATGTTTGTGCTTAAAATGCTTCATCTTTCACATATGGGTGCAAACATGTTGCATGATGTTCACCAGTGGAGAAGTCTCCCCGAAGTGGACACATGGCTCATGAGCTTTGACATGACATGTTTTGCTATATGGGCGTTTGCAATGATCTTTTGCTAAGAATTTGATATCCTTGTATGATCTCTGGATGATATGCATGCTCAGGCTAGAATATGACATGGATAGGCTTTTACATTTGTGGTGAGCCATCTTTTGATAAAAATGTCTAAATCTGAAAATTTGCTTTGTCACATGCTTAAGTTTCAATATATTCTTTGTGGCAATGTTTTGACTATGCTATGATCCATGTGAGTGCTCTTTGTCTCATTTATAGCTTTTGACACTAGATTTGGCCTATTTGAGAAGCTCGAGTAGATGTTTATATGCTCTGTCTTACATTGTGTATTTTCACCTTGATTCATACATTGTCAACAAGGGGGAGAAGAGGTGAGTTTAATGAAAAATAAAATTTGGAAGATTGCATCCACATGTTCAGGGGGAGCTTGCATTTGTTCAGGGGGAGCTTCCTTGTTGGTTTCAGTGTGGTTTGCTTGAGTTTGGGCTTTGCTCGGCTTGTGACCTTTCTTTGCCTTTCTTTGGTTTTGGTCATAAGGTTGCGCTTCTTTGCTTTCTTTCTTCTTATTTTTCCTTATCTGAATTTCATTCGCGTTGTGTGTTGTCAATGCACTCATCAAGGGGGAGATTGAGGACCAGGAGCGTCCGAGGGTCAATGGATGGCCGCCCCTCAGTGATGAGTGATTGACAACGGGTGTTGGACTGACTCTTGGCTCAGTGTTGCAGGTGTAGGCTGCGGCCTAGTTCGTGTTGTTGCAGGTGAAGAACGGGCGCGAAAGGTCTTCAGCCTTGAGGGGCCTCCGGGAGATGGAGAGACAAGTAGGCTCGGTTCGAGGGACCCGGTGGACAGCGGGGCTAGGTGCGGGTCACATGGTGGCGAGACGAGCAAGACGAAGTCAAGGATGATCGAGCCGGTGCATGGTGGCGGCCGAGTCAAGGGGCTTGGCGGGAGGCCGTGCCGAGCGCGCGGGGTTTGGTGGTTTGCCCACAAAACCATCGGTGGACGGTTTCTTGGTTTGGACCACAAAACCAAGTCCGAGGGCCCAACGTGACGGAGACGGGATCCGGGCGCGTCGGGAAGCTTCGAAGCGGAGGACACGTGGCGGGATCGCATGGCTTGCGTCAGGAGGACGCGGGTTGTGGCGAAGGTGTGGCCGTCCGATGGCAAGACCCACATATTTACCTAAATACCCCTACATGGGTTGTATCGCCAGTTGAATTGTAAGGGGTAGTCGAGTCATTTACCACACC
This sequence comes from Cenchrus fungigraminus, assembly GCA_036936925.1. Lineage (NCBI taxonomy): Eukaryota > Viridiplantae > Streptophyta > Magnoliopsida > Poales > Poaceae > Cenchrus > Cenchrus fungigraminus. Next base: position 39,566,846 of record CM072772.1, read on the forward strand.
GGCGGGACCCGATATATAAGCCAACGGTGTTGGTGGATGAGCTCTCTCTCGGCGACTCTAGGGTTTCATTTTCCCCCCTTTACTTTCTTTTTTTTCGGTAGACATTTTCCCTTCCATTTTCTCTAGGCTAGCATGAGAGCTTCATGAGAGATTTGTTGAGAGGGATGGATGCTAGGGCGGCATGCTAGACCTTGTGAATCATTCATGGTATGTATAGAAGATTCGGTGTTGTGATTCCCGTGGGTCTTTTTAGTGCTTTTCTTGGGATTTTCGTTCATCACTCGATTCGTCGATTTGAGGGCGTTTCTCTCTGGATTTCTTTAAGGGAATCATGGGTGAGTGCCTTGTGCCTCTTTGTGGATGATCTTGACCCCTCAAACACCGGATTTGGCCTTCGATTCGTTGATTTTCGGATGAACCCTAGTTCATAGTGTTCTTGGCAAGGTTTCGCGATTCCGGGAGTTGTAGGGAGTTTGAGACTGTAATTTTTGGGGCATATCCTCTCCTTGGGGTGTTCATCATCTCCCCAAAATTTCGTCTCAAGACTCCAAGTAGTTTGGGAGATCCATCGATCGAAAGTTTGGGGCTGTTTCGCGGGCTGAATTTTGGGGGGGCGGTACTACCGACCCTGTGCATGTAATACCGATAACCTGATTTTCAGCTGCCAGAAAGTCTTTATCGGTAGTACCGACCCGAGGTCGGTAGTACCGGTAGTCGGAAGTACCGACCTAGTGCCGGAAGTACCGATAACCTGGTTTTTAGGTGCCAGTAAGCCCATATCGGTAGTACCGACCTAGGGCCGGTAGTACCGACAATTTCTGCTGCAGTTTGCCTCGCGCTAGCCTTTTCTCTCAGTTCTTTTTGTGCTTGCTTCCGCTTTGTTCCTAGGCTTGATCTAACATGTTCCTAGGGTCAGTAGGTCCGTTGTGACTACGTGATCTTGGCAAGTGTGTGCGAGATTCTTCGGAAGTGATTTGGGGCATAGGCCGAGTTCTTGAGAAGAATTTTTATCGGCTCCCATTCACTCCCCCCTCTCTGGTCGCCAATCCGGTCCTTCACATTTTAGCCTGAATGCTGGCCACAGCCAGCTGCGCCTCCTTGATACGGCGGATCTCCTCCTCCGTCGTCTTCTTCTCCAGCTCCCGCTGCCTCTTGGTCGTAGGGCTCGGAGACCTTGGTGCCGCGCGATCATCAGTGATCGGCGACACATCAGTGGCTTCTTCCTCCTCCTCCTCGATGTTCTGCGACATTGGTGTGGGTTCTGCCTTCCTCTTCCTCTTCCTCTTCTTCTTCTCGGCCTCGAGTTTGGCAGTCTTTGCTACCTCGACCGTTGCGGCAGCCTTCGACCTTGACTGCTTCACCGTCGCCGCCCTTGTCTTGCGTCCCGGCCTTGTGGTACTCGTCGCCTCGGGCCGGCTCATCACGGCTTCACCAAGTTCCTCATCGCTGTCCTCATCCTCCCTTACAGACGAATCCGACAAACAATTCTCCAGCAGAGCGGCTGTTGGAGGCACAAAGCAGAGGTGCAGCGCACCAGTACTGCATCTCTCGAGCCTGCAAAGACAAGAAACAAGGTCTAAGAGGTCTTCCTCTAAGGCACAAAGCAAATAAAGACTTCAGGACAAGCTAGTTGTTTCAAGACTTACTGGATCAGCAGGTCGGGTCAGGGAGTGCGGCTTTGGGCACTTCTTGTTCCGGATCCACCCGGTGTACAGCTGAGTGACTCTGGTCGCCATCTCATCTCTGGAGACCTTGCTGCTGACTTCGCGAGTAGGGTCCGATTGACCCCAGTACTCGTAGGCCGGATGCACCCGGTCCTTGATCGGCTGGATCAGGCGACGACAAAACGACGTCACCACTGAGCCCCCGTTAGATCTTTCTTCTTGAGGTTAGCGAGGAGGGCGAGCAACTCCTTAAGGTCTTCCATCTCGCGGGAGGAGAAGGGCAGGCCCCACTCAGATATCTTCTCAGGCCTGTGCCCAGTTCGCTTCGGGAGCCCAGCTTCTGGTCGGCGATGTAGAACCACTCCGACGTCCACCCAGAGGTGTTGTCCGGCAGGTCCATATCAATCCATTATGCCTTAAGACCTGGTCTTAAGCAGAACATCACCGAGCCCACAACACCGGTGCGCTTGGCGGTGGTCTTGACGTTGAAGAAGTAACACCACAACATAAAATGGGGCGGTATCCCCAGATACGCTTCGCACAGATGGATGAATGACGACACTACAGTGATGGAGTTGGGAATGAGGTGTACCAGCTCCAGCTTATAGTAGTACAGGAGACCTTTGAAGAAGTCACCGGCGGGCACATTGAACCCGCGCTCGAAGAAGGACGCGAAGACGACCTGCTCCTTGCCGTCCTCCGTCGGGAACAGCTCGCAGGTGGGCGCCTTCTACTCCACTTCCACCTTGGACCGCAGCAGCCCGCGCTCCACTAGCGCCTAGATCTTCTCCTCGGTCATCACCGAGGGGTCCCAGACCCTCTCCGGAGTGGGGATTTGGGAAGCCACGGCCGCCATTTCTGTGGGATCTAAGGATTTGGATCTAAATGTCACTAGGGTTTTCACGTGCATGCACAGCGATGCGGATCTGCGGTGGCGGGTGGGCTGCCATAGACGGTGGCGAGCACCAGCTTCGAATGTGGCCGGGTGGACGCGCAAGCGCGGTGACTAGGGCAAGGAAAGTTCCGGCGGAGGCGGCGGGAGGAAGAAGACGATGGCAGGGGAGGGTCAACACCCGTCCCCGCGGCCGTATTTATATGGGCCCTGCCACAGACGCCTGTTGCGGATCTATCACCGCAACGGATCTACCGTAATGGCTCTTCGCCGTTAATTTCACGAGACGATCTCGTCGGATTTCACGCCAATGGCTATATGTGCAACGGATCGATTGGCGACCTAACACCCCGAGTTTAGGTCGTACACACATCGGTGCTATCAGGTCGTCCTGATAGCAAATTCGATCTCCATGAGGTCGACAAGCCCGAAATCACACTATTTAAGATCGTTGATGAATAATTTCATCAAAACGACCAATACATGACAGAAGAGAGCAAACATTACATGAGAACTACGAAGGTACACAGGTCGCCTGTTACCTCATTGGATCCAGAACTTGTTACAAGATACAAACATATTTGAAGACCTGATCTACCTAGTGCAATCTTTGCCATGTTCTCTGCTATAGCAGAGCACATCGCAAGAATTCTTCTAGCTTCAGACCCCCAATGGCTGCCTCACGGTGAAAGCCCACACAACGCTGCGCCTAGCATGTCGCACTTTGTGCCTGATTGCGGAATGCAGACACGAGCTTGCTCTTCGGCGCATGCCGCAAGCCCTCGACGAGCATCTCATGCTTACCAAGAACCTGCAGCATCACCTCGGGCCTCTACAGCATCACCTCCAAACTCTCTAGGATTCCTCGCTGAGGCACGGTACAAAGAGTGGGGGAGATACCTACACTTCGCAAGTATTCTTCTAGCTCCAAGCTTCTACAAACTTTGCATCCTATACTCTGTTGGACGAGTGCATGCCTATGGCATGGCTAAAATTCTACTCTATGGCTTCATAGCTCAGCAATGCTCGGTGCTTGCCTCCTTCAGCCTTATGGTGCTATTTATAGCCAGAACCAGGCCTTGTGTGGTCGGTGAAGTGGTGACACTGTTACCACGTGATTGAGAGGTCCTGTAGACATGTGGACGATTAAAAGAAATGTACTTTTTCTCCACCTCACGACGAGTTTGTCGTTTGTGCATCAATGATGCCTGAGGCCGCTGCAGCGTCACATGGCTACAGTACACCTTTTGGTCAGTGGGAAGTTTGTCATTTTCTGGGTGGCAAGAGAATCTCCAACCACTGTTGACTCGTGACCCTGCAGTCTACGGAGAAGATAAGACTGACTCCACGTCAGACGCCCTTGTGCCCCGCTACATCTACAGACGACGACGACGATTGAATGCACCCGCTAAGCTCTGCGTCCTGGTGCACCCACTATGGCTCTGCATGTAAACAGACTTATTCCAATTAGCCTATATTTTTGTTTCCCTAAGCAGAAAGGTCGTAGGTTCGATTGAAGACCTCCTGGGGTAGGCGTGTCTTGCTGCTCTGCCAGATTCGTCTGGGCGCCTGGAGATCAGAAGCTTCACATCTACAAATTCGTCGGGCCCCGTGGTCGGTGCGCCTATTGCTGAGGTCGTCAATACCTTAATGACATGGCTCTACTGGATGGCTGGCAGCTATGTTGGTCGTCTGGGCACCAAAATGGCCTTCCTGAGGTCAGCGTGCCTTAATACCTAGGTCTTACAATACCTTGGTATGGCTACGACTCTGCCAACCTAGTTGGGCGCCTTGGATGCGTGACCTTCTTGAGAGCCAGGTGTGGTTCGAGGACCGGTGGATGGTCACTTCCTGGTGTGATGAGTGATTGACAACGTGGTGTGGACTGATTCTTGGCTAAGTATTGCAGGTGCAGGTTGTGGCTTGACTGGTGCAGGTGCAGGTGAAGAACAAGCGTGAAAGGTCGTTGCTGGTGAGGCCTCCAGGTGTGGAGAAGACAAGTAGGCTTGGTTCGAGGGACCCGGTGGCCAGCGGGGTCAAGTGCGGGCCGCATGGTGGCAAGAATGGTAAGATGAAGTCATGGACGGTTTCTTGGTTGAGCCTCAAAACCAAGGTCGAGCCGGGACTACGTGGGAGCCGAGTCATGAGTGGTGATTGGCGGAGGCTACACCGAGTTCGCGGGGTTTCCGGTGGTTCACCAGAAAATCACTGGGTTCCTTGGTTGATCCACAAAGCCAAGACTGAAGAACCGAAGACGGAGGTGCAGCAGCTCCAGACCGGTCTGACCGGTGGGTACCGGTCTGACTGGTGAGGAGCACCGGTCTGACCGGTGTGCGACGACGCAGTCCGGAATCTTCGAAGCGGAGGACACGCGTCGGGATCGCAAGGCTTGCGTCGAGGCTAAGCAAGTTTGCGGTCGCTGGGCATCCGTCCGATGGTGCGAAGACAAAGACTTCCAATTTCGCCCTCGAGGGGCATGTATCCCTAGTTAGCTAGTAAGGGTATTTTCGTCTTTCGGTTGCCTCCATATAACCCAAGGGGTGAGAGGATGGCAGCCATCTCTTGAAACCCTAGCTCATTTGGTTTTCCTATTTTCCTTCCTATTTTCTTAGGATTTTCGTAGGACTAGCTTGAGAGCTTCATGGTGAGATCTTGTGAGAGGGAAGGATGATCGGGCGGCATGCTAGACCTTGTATGAACCTCTTTGGTATGTATAGATGATTCGGCGTGGTTCCTCATGGCTTGGATGTGTCTTTCCCGTTTCTCCTTTTTGGTGATTTTCGGAGCCCTTTCTTGGCGATTTTCTTGGAGCGATTTCGAGGCCTTTCTCTTTGGGATTTGGTGGGGGATGTATGCATGAACCCTTCGTGGTTCTTTTCCCTTTGATTCCCCTTCCAAATCCGTGAGCAATGGGGCTCGATTTTGGGGTTTTCATGGCTCTAGGGTTAGAGGCGTTCTTGGTGGGATTTCTTCGATTCCTCTTGATTTGACAAGTTTTGGTGGACCAAATCTTGGCTATGGAGTACCCATGAGGTGTTCCTACTATCCCCAAAGTCTTGTGCAAAACCGTGGAGCGAATCGGGAGATCGGGAGTTGGATTTGGGGGAGTTGACTCGCGGGCGCTGTTCATCCCGAGCTGCCCAGGCGCGACCGGTCTGACCGGTGCTCTTGACCGGTTTGACCGGTGCTAGCCCTTGGTGGGTTTTTGTCTCGGGGAATAGCCTTGTCCGTGTGGTTTTGTCCCGTGGTCCTGCTGATCAGTTCTTGGCGTGTTTGGAGTTGTTTTGCTAGGTTTTGTGAGGGGTTCTTCTTCCTCACAGGTTGTGTTTCGTGGTGGTTTTTGTTCCAGGGCCTAGAGTAGTCACTGAGGCTTCCTGGAACATTTGCTGTGCGGCTGCTGTAGCCACCGGCCTGACCGGCTCTGTCCACCGGTCTGACCGGTGTAGCACAGGAAGCAAGCCGTGCAAGTTTTCGCTGTGTGGTTTGGTGAGTTTTGGCTCGGAAGGTTGAGTGTTGGTTCCTAGGACCAGTAGCACTCCAGTGGCTGTGTGGTCTTGACCAACTTGGGTAGTTGAGTCAAAGACGTGAGTTGGAAGCCGTGTTCGTCTTGTTGGAGTTCTCATCTCCTTCGAGAAGAATTTTTATCGGCTCCCATTCACTCCCCCCCTCTCTGGTTCGCCTAATCGGTCCTTCAATTGGTATCAGAGCCGGTTCGGGTCTTTATTGATTCTTACCAGTCTAAGATCCAAAGATGGCGTACCAGGAACGGGGTTCGGGTCCTCCGCACTTCGATGGGAAGAACTACCAGATGTGGCAGAGGAGGATGGCAGCGTTCCTCCGCGGAAAGGGTCAGATCCTTTGGGATGTCACGGTGAACACAGCTTATGTTCATCCGATGAACTTCCTTGCTCCAGGATCGAGGGATATGTTCGAAGCCAACAACAAGGCTGTCGAGTACTTGTTTCGTGCTCTGTGTCAGCCTGAATTCGATCGGGTTCAGACAGAGGACTTAGCTTGTAGGATTTGGGAGTAGTTGAAGGATGCTCATGCTGGGAATGCTCAGGTTCAGGCTCGGATGTACGCCACTTACCGGAGAGAGTACGAGAACTTCACTCATCTCCCCGGCGAGTCCGTCGATGCCCTTTTCCAGCGATTTACGGTCGTTGTGAACAACATGAGAGCCAATGTGGACGTCCTCCCATACAATGATCATGATAGAGCCGTGAAGCTCTTGCACTCGTTGGATCGTACCGTATGGGACGGGAAGTTTGAGGCTATTGTTGAGTCCGAGAAGTATGACACCTTGACGGTGAACGAGCTGTTCTCGAAGCTCAAGTCGGCTGAGTTGGACCGTGGTATGACAGCCAAGATCGAGAGCCCGACTGATTCTCATAGTCTCGCTCTCGTTAGTGGCAAAGGAGCTAAGTCTAACGCTAACGCATCCTCCAGGATGTACTCTCTGTCTTCTTTGATGTCTTTGCCAGACGAGGAGTTCGACGTGCTTGGAGAGGACGAGCTGGCGTTGCTGACCAGGCGGTTCGAGCGGCTGCACGAGAACCGGGTGAACACGAGGAGGACAGCACGGACGTGCTTTCAGTGCGGCAAGCCAGGACACTTCGTCGCCGACTGCCCGGAGAAGACGGAGAACAAGGACGGCTACAAGGACGGCTACAGGCACCGATCGAGCAAGGATGGCAAGTACCGATCGAGGCGTGATCACAAGCACAAGAACAAGCACAAGGACGAGCGTCGGTCGAGGAAGAAGGATGGCCGCGACAGGAAGGCCCGAGCAATGGTCGGAGCGAGCGACGTCGACTCCAGCTCCGCCTACTCTTCCTCGAGCTCGAGTAGCAGTGAAGATGAAGGTGATCGGCGCAAGAACAAGAAGTCATCCAAGAACTTGAGCGGGTTGAGCTGCTTCGCGGGAGATGGCTTCTGCGGCATGGCCCGTAGCTCCGGCAGCAAGAAGAGCCACCAGCGTGACTCGGACTCTGACTCCGAGGATGAGGTATGTGATGAGCTCTCTTCTTTGCGCAAGGAGAATGATGAGTTGGTTGACTTGCTTGATAACCGCGATCACATGCTTAGAGAGGCCAAGAAGATGAGGAAAGAGCTTAGGGCCTCACTAGAAGATGCTAGGAACCGTGTGGCTGAGCTAGAAACCCAGAACCTAGATGCTAAGCTTGAGATTGATTCGCTTAAGGCTTCTCCTGTGGTTTCTGATGAGATTGATTGCTGTGATTGCTCTGTGTACCTAGCTGATCTCACTGCTCTTAAGGATAAGCATGCTTCTACTTGTGATGAACTAGATATGCTTAGGGTTGAAGTGGTTGAGCTTAAGTCTAGACCTGCTTTGCTAGGTGCTTGCACTTCTTGCCCTATTTTGCCTGGAAAGATTGATGAGATGCATGCTTACACTGTTTCGCTTGAGGCTAAGTTGAAAGAGCCTATTCCCACTTCTTGCTCTACTTGTGAATTGCATGCAGTTAAGAATTTGGAGCTTGCACATTATGTTGATCGCTTGCAGGATGAGAATGATGAGCTGAGAAAATGTATGAGCTGGTTGTCGGGTCAGGAGCCTCAGCTTGGTATCATGATAGCGGCTTTCAAACGCTATGATGGTCAGGCACTTGGGGCTGACAAGCTTGGAGAGAACAGTGGTAAGGGAGTTGAGAGAGTTGGAGAGATTCCTATCCCACCACCAAACAGACACAAGAACAAGTTTGAGCCCAAGCCTAACCATCTCAGAAACAAACTTGACACTACTCCAGATCCACCCATATTCCCTCACCCAACAAATGATTTTCAAAAACCGGTGAAGTTTGTGAGCACAAAGGGAGGTGAGGAAGGAGAGAAGAAGGGTGAGAAGCCGAGTGGGCAGCCCCAACCCAAGCCTAAGCCTAAGCCACAACCCATAAAGTTCCATTGTGGGTATTGTGGGAGAGACGGTCACAAGGATGAGTTTTGCTTCAAGCGGAAGCGTGAGGAGAGAATGGCTAGAGAGTGGGCTAACAAGGACAGGTACCACCCCTCTAATGGTGTACCTGAGTCTCGTATGCAGATGCCCAGGGCCAAGGCGATTGTGAGGACAGTTCCGGCTTGGGGAGACCGGAAGGCTGCAGGTGCTGCTGCTGGCCGAGCTACACCGGTCAGACCGGTGTACTACACCGATCAGACCGGTGCAGGTTTGGGCAGACAGCGAGTCGGGTTTCGTGCTCGTGAGGATGCTCGGTTTGGTTCTGGAGGTCGTGGTTCTGGTGGTTGGTCTGGAAAGTTTGCAGGTGGTCAGTTTGCTAGGCGTTCTCCACCTCGTGCTCAATACGAGGGTGGGAGGAGTCGTAGCTTTGAGATGGAGAGGAGGAACGATCCACGGTTTCCCTTTCGTGGTTTTCGTCCTCCTCCAGCTAGAGAGGGTTGGTTCCCTCGTGGTGGTTACCGTGGTGGTAGCTTTGATAGGCGTGATGATTTGGTTTGTGCTAACCCCAGTTTGGAGCAAATGGCTCGGCACTGGTTTTACTCTTTTGGTACTAACCCCAGTGCTGAGTCGTTTGTTCACTCACGTGCACGCTTTTGAATTTCAGGTGGGAGACTTGAAGAACATTTGGTTGATTGACTCCGGTTGCTCGAGGCATATGACTGGAGACAAGGGGTGGTTCTCAAGTCTCGTCCCGGTGGTGACAAAGAAGTACATCACCTTTGGGGACAATGGGCGAGGGCGTGTGCTGTCAGAAGGTGAGATTAAGGTAAGTGACAAGATCACTCTCAGGCGTGTTGCTCTTGTTCAATCGCTTGGATACAATTTGCTTTCTGTGTCCAAATTGTTGGATGAGGGTTTTGAGGTGTTGTTTCGGCCTGGTGGTTCTCGGATTTTAGATTCTCGGGGGGATCTTGTTTGCATGGTCGTTCCCGAGGGTCAAGTGTTCCGAGCTGATTTTTCTCAGTCTTCTGGTGTGGAGTGTTGCTTTTTGGCTGGTTCTTCGAGTGAGTTGTGGAAGTGGCATAGGAAGTTGGGTCACTTGTGCTTTGACCTTTTGTCTCGCTTGAGTAAACTCAATTTGGTCCGAGGATTGCCACGGTTGAGGTTTGAGAAAGAGTTGGTTTGTGCGCCGTGTAGGCATGCCAAGATGGTAGCCTCTTCTCACCCGCCTCTCACCGATGTGATGACTGAGCGTCCATGCGAGCTGCTCCATATGGACCTTGTTGGCCCAGCGCGTGTGCGATCTGCGGGTGGGAAGTGGTATGTCCTTGTTGTGGTGGACGACTACTCTCGGTATGCGTGGGTGTTCTTCCTTGAGGAGAAGGGGGAGACGTTTGGTTTTGTTCGAGATCTTATCTTGAGGTTAAGAAACGAGAGGCACGGAGATGCCATACGAGCGATCCGCAGTGACAATGGCTCGGAATTCAAAAACTCTCGCTTCGAAACCTTTTGCCATGACTTGGGTCTTGAACATCAGTTTTCGAGTCCGTATACGCCTCCCCAGAATGGCGTGGTGGAAAGGAAAAACAGAACCTTGTGCGAGATGGCTCGGACGATGCTCGACGAGCATAGGACTCCGAGAATGTTCTGGGCTGAGGCGGTCAATACCGCGTGCTATGTGTCGAACAGGATCTACCTCAGGGTCCATAAGAAGAAAACCTATTACGAGTTGATGCACGGTCGCACACCCAAGGTCAGTCACTTCCATGTCTTTGGTTGTAAATGCTTCATTCTGAAGAAAGGGAAGAAGTTGGACAAGTTCGAGGCTAGGTCTGTCGATGGCATTTTCTTTGGTTATGCATCTCATTCTAGAGCATTTTGTGTGCTCAATCTTGAAACTAACCAAATCGTGGAGACTTGCGAGGTAACCTTCGACGAGACACAGCCATGTAGTCAGCTTGTTTTTGAGTGTGCAGGTGACGACGAACTTGGCGAGGAGATCTTTCAGGAGGAGGAGCATGAACATGGAGATGATGAAGATGGCGGTGTGATGCCCGCAGCTGAACATGTACCTACTACTTCGACGACGATCGAGAATGGACCCTCTCCCACACCTACAACGACAAACCCAGATCAAGGCGAAGCTGCTGTTGAGGGGGAGGTAGCATCAAGGCAAGAACCTCACCCAGCTTCGAGAATCATCGGCGACATGAATGAACGTACTACACGGTCGAGGGTTCGGAACAATTCTCATTTCGCTCATGCTGCTTTTGTTGCCACCTTTGAGCCCAAAGACATTGGACACGCGTTATCTGATCATAATTGGGTTAACTCGATGCATGAGGAGTTGGAGAATTTTGAGAGGAACCAAGTTTGGGTGTTGGTTGACCCTCCCCCAGGGTGTAAGCCGATTTGGAAAAAATGGGTGTGGAAAAATAAAGAGGGAGAGAAAGGAGAAGTGGTGAGGAACAAGTCGAGACTTGTTGCTCAGGGGTACAGTCAGAAAGAGGGGATCGACTACGAGGAGACTTTCGCTCCTGTAGCTCGTTTGGAGGCGATCAGGATCCTTCTAGCCTTTTCCGTGGCTAAAGGGTTCAAGTTGTACCAGATGGATGTGAAGAGTGCTTTTCTGAACGGTGTGTTGGAGGAAGAGGTGTTTGTGAGGCAACCACCGGGGTTTGAGAGTGAGAAGTACCCTCACCGGGTGTACAAGTTGAGGAAGGCGCTGTATGGGTTGAAGCAGGCGCCTAGAGCTTGGTATGGCAGGTTGAGGGGGTTCCTGTTTGAGAGAGGGTTTGAGATGGGGAAGGTCGACCAGACTTTGTTTCTCCTCAGGCAGGGTAGAGATATCCTGATTGTGCAGGTATACGTGGATGATATTGTCTTTGGTGGCTCGTCTAACTCTCTTGTTGCAAGGTTTGCAGAAGACATGAGCAGGAAATTTGAGATGAGCATGATGGGCGAGTTGCAGTTCTTCCTTGGGCTACAAATCAAGCAATCAAAGGAAGGAACATTTGTGCACCAAGCTAAGTACACCAAGGACATTGTGAGGAAGTTCAAGATGGAGGACTCCAAGGCCATGGCGACGCCTATGAGTACGACTACAGCTCTTGATGCGGACGAGGAAGGTGAACACGTGGACCAGAAGGAGTACCGGAGCATGATCGGGTTACTCCTCTACTTGACGGCGACGAGGCCGGACATTCAATTCTCGGTGTGTCTGTGCGCTCGTTTTCAAGCTTCTCCGAGGACTTCGCATCGGCAAGCAGTCAAGCGCATTTTCAGGTATTTGCGACACACTCCCGACTTCGGCCTTTGGTACTCTGCGTCTTCTTCTTTGGCGCTTCATGGATTTTCAGACGCGGACTTTGCCGGGTGTCGGTTGGATAGGAAGTCCACTTCTGGGACTTGCCAGTTCTTGGGTTCTTCTTTGGTGTCTTGGTCTTCCCGCAAACAGTCGAGTGTTGCTCAATCCACTACCGAGGCAGAGTATGTGGCCGCAGCTAGTTGTTGCTCTCAGCTCCTTTGGATCACATACACCATGAGTGACTTTGGTGAGGAGTATACCCATGTCCCACTTCAATGTGATAGCACCAGTGCCATAAGCATTGCAAAGAACCCAATGCTCCATTCCAAAACCAAGCACATAGAAGTGAGGTATCATTTTCTGAGAGACAACATAGAGAAAGGGAAGATAGCTTTGATCCATGTACCCACACATGAACAACTAGCCGATATTTTCACCAAACCCCTAGATCAAGCAACTTTCACTCGTTTACGGGGGGAGCTTGGTGTTTGTTTGATTTCTTGAGTTGGCGTGTGGGAGCTCCTTTATAGCATATGTATAGCTTTCCTTTGTGCATTTCTTGCATTTGGCATGGCATATGTAACATGATGTATACGCATCTTTGTATCTTAGGTTGCATGCATTTTGTATCATATGCATTGTTTAGGAAAGGCTTCTCCTATATACATTGTTCACCATGGAATGATATATATGTCTTTGTGAGCTAATTTGGTAAGCTATGGTTAGTTTGGCTTAGCTCTTGATAATCTTGGTTTGTATCCATGGTTGATGGCTATGTTTTTGAAAATTTCATATGTATGCTCTCTTGTGAGTAAATGCCTTTACATGACCTTGACATGTTTTTGTGGCTTGGCTATGCTTAATTTGTGGTTGGATAGCTTATTTTGATCATATGGGGCCAAAGGCTCATTTACCATCATGAATGTTTAGCCCCCATGCTTCATCTTGTGGAGGGGCATAAGTTCCTTTTTGTCGCAAAGACATTTCATGTACCAATTATAAATCTGAAAAATGAAATGTAAATTGCTTGGAAAATGTGCTCCCATGTCATATGTGCTAATTTTAATTTGCTTTGGGTGCTAAATCGTTGCATGATGCCTACCAATGAGAAGTCTCATATATAGAAGTAGGCACATGGCTCGGTGGCTTTGACATGACATGAGGTGCTTGTGGGTGTTTATGATGGTCTTATGCTTAGAATGGTTGTCCTAGCATGAAGTTTGTGTGGCTTTGCCATTTTGACATGTTTTGCTCATGTTTAGGACTTTGCTCATGAGAGAGTGATTTTTCGCAAAATTGCTAAATTCTATCTTAGCTTCGCCCAATGGTTGTGAAACTTGGTGATCATGAAGTTTATGTCATTACGAAGCTATAGAGTATCTAACTTGCTCGTTTGGACATGTGTAGCATCCTATGTTGAATTTTGTCTATTTGAGAAGCTCTAGGTTGCATTTTTTGCATTTTTGGCTTGATTCATGCGTTGTCAACAAGGGGGTGAAGTTTGAGCATGTTTTGGCCTACTGAATGCATTTGGAAGGTTTTCAGGTGGTTTCGAGCCATTTTTGGGCTCTGATGTGCACCGATCTGACTGGTTGAGGTCACCGGTCTGACCGGTCAGAGTGCTGGTCCTGTTCACATGTTGATCACCGGTCTGACCGGTCAGAGCTGAGCTATTGCAGCTGCTCTGTTTCGTGAAGTGGTTCGCATGCATTTGTCCAGGGGGAGTTGCATTGGTTCAGGGGGAGCTTGCATGTGTGCAGGGGGAGCTCTTTGTGGTTTTCGAGCTTTGGTTTGACGGTTTGTGCTCTTTGCTTGAGCATGTTTTGTCTCGGATGTGTCGAGCCGTTGCCCTTGCCTAAGGGGTCCGAGACTTGTCTTCTTCAAGTGATCTTGCTCTTTGCCTTTTCTTTGGCTTTCGATCGCTTGTTGGAGTTTCTTTTAGTCGTTTATTTTCTTTTCCTTTTCTCTTGGTTACCAAAATGTGTGTGTTGTCAATGCACTCATCAAGGGGGAGATTGAGAGCCAGGTGTGGTTCGAGGACCGGTGGACGGTCGCTTCCTGGTGTGATGAGTGATTGACAACGTGGTGTGGACTGATTCTTGTCTAAGTATTGCAGGTGCAGGTTGCGGCTTGACTGGCGCAGGTGCAGGTGAAGAACAAGCGTGAAAGGTCATTGCTGGTGAGGCCTCCAGGTGTGGAGAAGACAAGTAGGCTTGGTTCGAGGGACCCGGTGGCCAGCGGGGTCAAGTGCGGGCCGCATGGTGGTAAGAACGGTAAGATGAAGTCATGAACGGTTTCTTGGTTGAGCGTCAAAACCAAGGTCGAGCCGGGACTACGTGGGAGCCGAGTCATGAGTGGTGATTGGCGGAGGCTACACGAGTTCGCGGGGTTTCCGGTGGTTCACCAGAAAATCACTGGGTTCCTTGGTTGATCCACAAAGCCAAGACTGAAGAACCGAAGACGGAGGTGCAGCAGCTCCAGACCGGTCTGACCGGTGGGTCTGACCGGTCTGACCGGTGGGTACCGGTCTGACCGGTGAGGAGCACCGGTCTGACCGGTGTGCGACGACGCAGTCCGGAATCTTCGAAGCGGAGGACACGCGTCGGGATCGCAAGGCTTGCGTCGAGGCTAAGCAAGTTTGCGGTCGCTGGGCATCCGTCCGATGGTGCGAAGACAAAGACTTCCAATTTCGCCCTCGAGGGGCATGTATCCCTAGTTAGCTAGTAAGGGTATTTTCGTCTTTCGGTTGCCTCCATATAACCCAAGGGGTGATAGGATGGCAGCCATCTCTTGAAACCCTAGCTCATTTGGTTTTCCTATTTTCCTTCCTATTTTCTTAGGATTTTCGTAGGTCTAGCTTGAGAGCTTCATGGTGAGATCTTGTGAGAGGCAAGGATGATCGGGCGGCAAGCTAGACCTTGTATGAACCTCTTTGGTATGTATAGATGATTCAGCGTGGTTCCTCAAGGCTTGGATGTGTCTTTCCCGTTTCTCCTTTTTGGTGATTTTCGGAGCCCTTTCTTGGCGATTTTCTTGGAGCGATTTCGAGGCCTTTCTCTTTGGGATTTGGTGGGGGATGTATGCATGAACCCTTCGTGGTTCTTTTCCCTTTGATTCCCCTTCCAAATCCGTGAGCAAAGGGGCTCGATTTTGGGGTTTTTGTGGCTCTAGGCTTAGAGGCGTTCTTGGTGGGATTTCTTCGATTCCTCATGATTTGACAAGTTTTGGTGGACCAAATCTTGGCTATAGAGTACCCATGAGGTGTTCCTACTATCCCCAAAGTCTTGTGCAAAACCGTGGAGCGAATCGGGAGATCGGGAGTTGGATTTGGGGGAGTTGACTCGCGGGCGCTGTTCTTCCCGAGCTGCCCAGGCGCGACCGGTCTGACCGGTGCTAGCCCTTGGTGGGTTTTTGTCTCGGGGAATAGCCTTGTCCGTGTGGTTTTGTCCCGTGGTCCAGCTGATCAGTTCTTGGCGTGTTTGGAGTTGTTTTGCTAGGTTTTGTGAGGGGTTCTTCTTCCTCACAGGTTGTGTTTCGTGGTGGTTTTTGTTCTAGGGCCTAGAGTAGTCACTGAGGCTTCCTGGAACGTTTGCTGTGCGGCTGCTGTAGCCACCGGCCTGACCGGCTCTGTCCACCGGTCTGACCGGCGCAGGCCATCGGTCTGACCGGTGTAGCACAGGCAGCAAGCCGTGCAAGTTTCCGCTGTGTGGTTTGGTGAGTTTTGGCTCGGAAGGTTGAGTGTTGGTTTCTAGGACCAATAGCACTCCAGTGGCTGTGTGGTCTTGACCAACTTGGGTAGTTGAGTCGGAGACGTGAGTTGGAAGCCGTGTTCGTCTTGTTGGAGTTCTCATCTCCTTCGAGAAGAATTTTTATCGGCTCCCATTCACTCCCCCCCTCTCTGGTTCGCCTAATCGGTCCTTCACTTCCTGAGGTCGGTGTGCTTTGTATAGCTTTGCCAGCCTGCTCTGGACACCCGGGATTTTGCGTAGGGAATGAAGGCCTCTCTGTGGGGTGTGTCCCTAGTTGGCCCTACCAAGTGTTTCCGGATGCTTGGGCACTTTTGACCTGAGACCTTCCTGAGGTCGGCATGCCTCGGGTGGCTCTGCCAGACTCTTTGCATTTATGCAGGATATCTGGGTGTCTCTACACTCCATTTGTTCAAAAGACCAACACATTGTCACAGCTTCATCGTCGATGGTTCTGGACATTACAACTTCAGCTACGACATTCTTGACGACCTCTTCATGCGACATGGGTTTAATGATCCTGCTGGGTATCCTCGGATACTGGGCATTGTTGATTTAAGGCCTCTTTGAGGTCGGCACGCCTACAAAGCCTACCCGAGGTCGGCCCTGCCAGACTCCTGGCAGCTATGCTAGGAGATCTGGGTGTCTCTACACTTCATTCGATCAAGACCATGACTTAGTTTTCTTCTCTTTTTTGAGCATCAAACCAGCCATGCTGCCTGCTTCAATGCTCGGGGACTACTCTACAAGAGCGCTTCTGACGGCCTCTTGTTTTCTTCGTCGTACCGACCTGTTGGGAAACCTGTTTCTCATCAAGTCATTACTTGATCTACTTTTTCATCTCTTTCTTTTTGGATCATCATACCGGCCATCCTGCCCGCCACGATGCTCGGATACTACTCTATGAGTGCGTCCTTGACGCCCTTTGAAATTTTTTCATCATCATTTCGATCTATTGGAAGCCTGCTTCCTATAGGTCGTCACTCGACCTCTCTTCGTTTGGCCAGACTTCAAACAGGTCGGCTGCTAAGCTGATTTTGTTTCTACTTTTTGGACCGACGTGCACGCTATTCGACCTGTCGATAGCTTCAAGACTTCGTCATGACCCTCTCGAGGTCGCTGCGCCTACACATCGCTCGGGGGCTTGTGAGACATGGGTACCCCTGGGTCCCCACCGACCAGGCTCACGGCCGTCCCCGACAAGTGGGTCCGGCCTACCAGAAGACCTGCCGACCTAACAGTGGGCCCAACCAACCTGGTTGGTGGCCCACACGACCTCCTGAAGACCTTCTAGAAGATTCCCCAGATGACCTTATCTGATCCGATCGGGTAACTTGGCGTGCATGACAAGGCAGAAGACGTCGGCTGCGCCTCCAGACAGTCCGAAGATCACGGGATTTTGTTGTAACTTTCCTTAGATTGGTTTCCCTGTTGTAACCGACCAGGACTCAGGGCCCACCGACCTTGTCGGTCAGGCAATATAAGGCGGGCAAGGTCGGACCCCTGAGGCCAAGTCATCCCAAGTCGCAATCCGCCCAAAGCAATACAATCAAAAACTGGACGAATGGTTTTACTCTCCGGAGGCCTGAACCAGTATAAACTCGCCGTGTCCTTTGTGTTCCATGTGCTCGTGCACAACCTTCGAGTTCTTAGCCCTAGGTTTCACCCCGCCGAACAAATAAACCACCGGGGTTGACACCCCCATGGGCTGTGCAGATCTAAACATCTGACAGGAGGGACCCAGCAGCGGCGGCGACGACGACGACTAGAGGAGGGATCCAGCGACGACGACGACTAGGAGGTGGAGGAGGGATCCAGCCACGAGGACGACGACGAGGAGTAGAGATCCCTCCGCTCCGACAGTGACAAGGTCAGTGGCGAATCTAGGATTTGAGTTTAGGGTATGCCGCTCTAAAAATGTCTTATACAATTCGGTAAATCCATTCTAACAACTCGGTAATAATTGTAAAATTAACAACAATTCAGTAATAACTATAAAATTAACAACGTAATTTGGTATATTTGCTTGAGTTTATGCATTTAGGCCAAGCGAGCGTATGCAGCACACATGCATTCAGATAATCAAGTATACAACATATGCGTGTGTATGCTTTTCTTTTTATATAAATGCATATAAATATACTTGTACTTGTGGGAATTGCAGGGTATGCCGGTGCATACCCGACATACCCTATGCCTCCTTTGTATAAGTACATGTGGACATACTTAGCTATTGATGGTATACATACTTAGCATTTCCCTTTAGATTAACTCTTATATTTGGTTTTCCTCTTGTTCCTATGTACATGTGCACATTCTCTCCAAGTTGAATAAGTACCTCATCAGCAACAGAGGCAGCCAGCATCTTCCTCTTTAAAATGGTAAGGTCGCATTGCCTGAACTAATTTTTTGGTTACTGAATTTTGCATTTATGTTAATGGTTTACCATAAAACCAATGATATTATAGTGGGCTAAAGTAGTTACTGTAATTGTTTTCTTATGTGTTTTCTCATGCTTAGCTGCTAAGCATGGTTAACTAAAAATGTGTTATACTTGTCTCCTGTTGTAGCATGTCTCCTGGGAGAGCTAGCAGTATGGTCTGCTTTTTGTGCTATTCTTGGACACTGAGCTGACCTTTCTTAAAACCCCTTGACTATTAATTCACAGGATAAATCTGACGAGGACTATAGACCTGGGCCACAAGATGAAGAAGAGGGTTATGGCACTGCTAGTGCACAACGAGACCAGGTGGGTGGGGCTCCAACCCGAGGCAAAGCGCCAAGGACATCCACAAAGTGGCCAAGTGACACAATGATAGTCACTGAGGTCGACATAGGGGGGATGCCAGTACCATTGACTCAAAAGCGCAGGTTCAGAGCGCTTGCGGGGCTCGTTGCTAGACAAAAGATACCTTTGCACTTGCCAGAATTCAAAGAACTAAGCAATGAGGAAAAGTGGGACTTGTTTGATAAGCATGTGCAGAAACACTTGAAGTTCTAGGAAGGTGTGAAACCGCAGGCATTCAAGCTTTTCTGGAAGACGGCAACCAAGGCATGGAGATAATTCAGATTTCAGCTTAGGCAAGATTTTATCAGAAAAGGACTTGAGCCATTTACAAGGCACCCGTTTATCGTCTTAGAACAGTGGAAGGAGTTCATGAAACAGGAGGAAACCGAGCAAGCCTCATCTGTTAGTGTCAAGTTGAAAGAACTCCGAAGCCAGAACACAAGCGAGCACAACATGGGTCTAGCTGGATATACTGTAAAACTAGAACAATGGGAGGAAGAGGACAGACAATTAGCTGCAGCTCGGATCCCCAACCCATATGACGCCTACCCTGACGATCGTTCCAAGAATTGGCTTCGAGCAAGGAGTAAGCTAGTGATTAAATATCGTGTTACCGTGATAGTGTTTGACAACAAAGAAATTGAAAAATTGGCTACAGACATCAAGGAGAAGAATGCATGTGCAGAATCTTTAGGAATGGCAGGGCAGAGGGAGTATGATGTGCTAAGTCAGTGCTTGGGCCGCCCTGAACAACCAGGTTGTGTGCATGGTGTCTCCAGCTACCAGGGCTAGAAGTATGCGTGGCCTCAGCATGCTTCCATGTACAGGAAGAGGAAGAGGACGAAGACCGACGCATCAGTTGATACGGAAAAGATAAAGGAAGAAATCAAGCAAGAACTCAAGGCTGAGATGCAGAATAGTTTACTAAAGGCGCTGGGTAGCGGGTACCAGGTGGTGTTGTCACCAGTGTCCAATCGCGCAAGCCCTTCACCCGCCACACTGAAGAGAAGTTGAGCGTCCGCAGATAATATAGGTTTGATCAATGGCACTACAGAGTTGACGGAGGTGCATTGTGACGGTCGTACACAGGAAAACCTTATAGGCATGTTGACTGAACCCACACATTGTGGCCTATGGATCACGTGGAGGGGTCTTGAATATGAGGCTACAATGGGTCTTGTTCATCCAGAGCAGACTACGCTACAAACAGTCTCGATTCATGAAGACTGTGTTGTGGTTGAAGTGCTCTTTGTATATAATGTCTTTGCAGATGAACTGGTGGAATACCCTCCTAATGATGAGGTGATGACACTCGGACAAGCTGAAGGACAGAGGTTACAGTGGAGAAGGTGTCAGATTCACGTCAAGGGAGTACCAACATATAAATCTCGTTCACAGGCTACGGTACAGATTCCTTGTAGTTCACAGAGTACGGGACAGGTTCCTTCCTCACATGGTTCCCCACATCCTCCTCCTCCTCCTCCTCCTCCTCAATCCCCACATCCGCAAGACGTTCCATTCGGACCTCCTCCTCCTCGTCCTGAAAAACTTGCATCCCCACCTCCTTCTCCTCGTTATCCTGAAAAAACAGAAAAACTTGCATCCCCACATCCGCAAGATACACCAAATATTCCATCCCCACCTCCTAGTACTCGTTCTGAAAAAATAGAAAAACTTGCATCCCCACATCCGCAAGAGACACCAAATATTCCATCCCCACCACCACCTCCTCCTCCTCCTCCTTCTCCTCCTCCTCATCATGAAACAACAAAACCTACACCCCCAAATGAAAGTGCTCAAAACAATAATGCCAAAGCAGGAGCCCAGATTGATATGTTGGCTGATGCTGATAAATCTGCTGACGACATTTCGAAGAAAGCTATAGGTACATCTGGGCCTAATACCTCTGTAATAGCTCCTGGTGAGACACCACCGTTACCAGGCAACTAGAGTGATGTGTTGGCTGGTACTGATAAATCTGTCGACGACATTTCGAAGAAAGCTGTAGGTACATCTGGGCCCAATACCTCTATAATAGCTCCTGGTGAGACACCACCATTACCAGGCAAGAAAGCCCTTGAGAAACCTTCAGCCATTTGAAAGTAGCAAGAAAAGAAACTTGCCAAAAATAAAATCTCTACACCACCTACAGCAGGTAAGAAAGCCCTTGAGAAACCTTCAGCCATTTCAAAGCTGCAAGAAAAGAAACTTGCCAAAAATAAAAGCTCTACACCACCTACAGCAGGCAAGAAATCCCTTAAGAAACCTTCTTCAGCCATCTCAAAGCAGCAGGAAAAGAAAATTGCTGAAAATAAAACCTCTAAGATGCCTACTAGAAAGCGATCCGAGAGAAACACCAAGAAGAATCCTTGGGTTATGACTAACCCAAATTACAAATTCGGAAAGAGCATTCTCAGTGCTGATGTACTCAATGTGGCTGCTCCTTTTACCAGAGATCTCCACACATTCTACATGCAACGTGGTAAGGCAGATGATGATTCTCTGATTATGGTCGCACTTCGGCCCGAGACTAGCTGTTGGCCTAAGAGAGAAGAATCGTCAAACAGACTCGAGCAGATACCTCTGCAACTCAGTGATTTGTACGATCTCTTCGAGTTGGATGCTTTGGATCTGACACTTCTCCGCTGCTTCATCCTGTAAGTTGCTTGAAAATTTAATTTGCTTCTCACTAATCATTCTCTATCGAAATGTGTTTTTTGCCTCACATCATCTTTACCATGTATTTTGCCTCCTTACACTTTGTTTTTTCTTACTAATAGGAATATGGCTGTAGAAGTTGAGAAGACGGGCGCTGAAGTTGGCTTCCTTGATCCTGAATGCTTTAACTTCACAATGTTGACCAGCAAGGCTCACTCTGTTGATTTCGTTGTGTCCTATATGCATCGTGCCTTCAAACTATATGCTAAAAAGAAACTCATCCTTACCGCTTATCTCAGTAAGAACCAATGGATTGAAGTGGTGATCTTTCCAAAGCAGAAGAAGGTCTACTATCTTGATTCATTGAAGAGCCTTAAGACTGATATTACCCTTCTCTCACTAATCATTAATGAGTAAGTTATTTCTTTCTTAACCTGCGGGCGTTCCTCAACAAACTCTGCAAAGTATATTAATTAATAGTGCCCTAACCATTGTTGCATGTTTCGTTGTAGGGGTTGGGAATGTTACTACTCCGAGAAGGGGGTGCCCCACATCACCTTGAACCATGTCAGTGTCACAGAGTTTGAGGTACATACCACTTATTTCCTTCATGTGGAAGCTAGTACTAAAGCTTGAGTTTATTTCTTCTCGATCACCACTATTTTTCTTTGTACATTATTGCAGTGCCACCAACAACCTCCTGGTTCCAGACTCTGTGGCTTCTATTGTGCCCATCACATGCTTAAATTAAAAGATAGATGCTCAATTAAGGTACTTTCTTGGGATCTTCATTTGTAAAACCTGTAACTGAGCACATTTCTTGCTTATTAGCACTGCACATGTTTGGTAACCACCTATATGTGTGTGCTGATTGGTGACATTGTTATATCCAGAGATTAGGGCTAGATGAGCATCCTCTCCACAAAACCACGCTGGTCTATGTTTGTGATAGAATTGCCACATTCCTCATGGAACAGGTGATCGCAATCGGAGGAAAATTTCATGCTCATGAAACTATGTGGGCTAATATTATGTATGGTTCTTAGGAATTTTTTGCATTCCTCCTTGTCCCATGAATTTTGTGATATTGTTGTCAAGATAGTTAACTATGGCAGTGATATTGTTGTCAAGCCAGTGATGCTTCTTTACTTGTGAGAGATGATGCTGAATTTTGTCATATAATGCATGTGAATTATGTGGATTTCTGTGAATTTGGATGCTGGATGTAATTTCTGTGAATTTTGTCATATCCTAGCTGGTTCTAGAATGCAGCCCCTGATGGTTGTCAAATCCTGGCTGGTTCCAGGATGCAGCCGGCAAGCAGGCAGCAGTTTACTGTAGGGGTGGCCTACGTATCTGTAATGGGCGATAATTAAAGCTCGTTACAAACACTGACCAGTGAGTAACCGGCTTCATAAGGAACGCCCGTTACAAACATGCCAACAATGTAACAGGCAGTGTAAAAGCCCGTTACCAATACTGACCGGTGGGCCCCAAAACTTGGCCCGTTCGTCGTGATAGAGAAGACGCGGGTTCATAGCACGCGTCTCTGATGTTGAATTCCTATAATGGGCTCTATTTTGGTGCCCGTTACCAAAGTTCCCTGTGGGCCCAGAGAAACAGCCATTTCACGTGACTAGTGACTAATTGTGGTAACGGTTCTTGTTTGATGCCCGTTACGAATCCTAGTTGTGCTGAGACGCGCTTGAAATAGACGCGTCTCATTTCGTCGAGACAGAGGAGACGCAGGTACACAGAACGTGTCTCCGATGTTGCGTTCCTGTAACGGGCTCTGTTTTGGTGCCCGTTACCAAAGTTGCCTGTGGGCCCAAATGTCACACCCTGAAATTTCCAATTTCAAGATGTGAATAGAGAGAATAATAAAATAATAATTTTCTCATAATTTTAAAATTTTTCCAATATTTATTTTCTTTACAGGAAATATAGTATAAGAAAAATCCATTGTTTGATTTTCTAAATTAAATAAAATGATTATGTGAGTGTTGCATTCATGCCGATGCATCTTGGTGTTTTTGAGTGAAAAAAGGTTTTTAAATGCGCTTAGATGCTGACCAAACCCTTCCTAGAATTTTCCGGAATTTTCTGGAATTTATTCTCTTTTTCCCTGAGCTTATTCTATTTATTAGAAAGCTCTAAAATCTTTTCCGTGAGCTCCAAATATTTTATTTGGATTGTTCGTGTCTCAATCTATCTCTGGGAATTTTCTTAGAATTTTTGGGATTTTCTGAGTATTTTTAGTGCTTTAAATGAATTATCTAGAGTTTCTTTGAAATTCTTTTGCACTGAAAAGGAATTTCAGAAAATAATAAAAAAAAACCATCCTTTTGGTTTGGGCCGAGCTCGAAGGCCCGACCCTACCCGGTCCGCCAAACCGCTACAGCCCGCGGGCCCATCTGAGCCCATCTAGCCAAGAGGCCATGGCCACCACAGCATCACGGCCAGCGCCGCCGCCCGGCCTTGGCGTGCGTGCCACGCCAGGACGTGGGGCCCACGCCTATATAGGGTGAGCGCCCGACCCCGCGCGCCCCCTGCTCCGGCCGCCGCCCCTCCTCGCTTGCCTAGCACCGCCGCGCGCCGTCGCCACCAAGCAGAGGCGCCGGCCGCCGGCACCTCCTTCGCCGTCCGTCGCCCGATTCGCCGCGACGGGGTGTCTTCAGGTGAAGCCGACACCGCCCTGCGCTCCGCGAGGTCGAGCTGCACATCCGCCGCTCCTTCACATTGACGGGGGACCACCTGGGCCTCGCCGTCGTGCGCTTTTGAGCCCGCCGTCCTGCTCCGCCGTCACCGGCCGATTCCGGCTGCTGCCGCCACTCCCCGCCGCTGGTGAGCGACTCCCTGGACTCCTCTCCACCTCCCCTATCTCCTATGCCAGCCATCCGAGTCGCTGGCCGTGCCTACCACCGGCGATTTGAATCGCCTGGAGTCCCTGTCCGCCATGGACAGAGGAAGGAGAAGGACCTCCCCGTTTTGCACATGGGCCCCTATAGAATCTTGTAATTAGTGGCTCAATTCTTGTGTCTCGTAGCTCTTGCATAAAAACCCCTAGATCTAATAGATTCTCCAGATCCAGTCCACCCTGAAGCTTTTGTGCATATGCCCTCGGGTTTATATACATAATTATGTATATGCCCTCAGTTTTTCGCAGTTATGCCCCTGGAAGTTTTGAAACCTTGCCAGCAAGTCCCTAGGCCTTTGACAGGTCATATCTTTCATGTTTTAGCTCTGTTTTTATCCGTTCAAATTGCGTTAGGTTCGTAATGAATTAAAGTACGCGTTAGTGGTGAGTTTTTATCATGTTTGTTTTCTGAAAATTAATTTGATTTTAATTTTGATTAATGGTTCGTTATACATGCCTTTTATAAATAAAAGTAATATAGTGCTACACACCATTTTTCATAATTAATGTTAATGTGATTAATTAATATTTATTTCACATGCTTTTGTAAATAAAATCTAATTAGATCTTTATCTCAGTTTTCGTAAACCAAATGTTAATTTGCTTAATATTTAATTAACTTTTCTAATTAAAAGTTGTTAGGCTCTTACATCGGCTTTTGTAAATAAATGTTAATTTGATTAATACCAATATAATGATGTTTTTAATAATAATATGATCCACTCGAATCATAAAGTTACGTTTAGATGATTCATATAGTTTACCTTTTCTAAGTTAAAAGTTTAATTGGTATAATTTATACATAAACATTTATAAATAAAATTTGACTAGGTTCTTAATTCGGTCTTTGCAAATAAAATGTAATTTCCATTAATGCCACATATGGTATTTTATTTCTAAAATATCCTTTACATTTGTTTTGTTAATTAAAATGAACCTAAGCTTATAGTCTTTTATGTTCATAAATGAAATCGTTCGTTAGACGTTCTCTGTTAGCTCGATCTGTCTCAGTACCTCTTTTGATCAGGTCTATCTGAAGCTCTAAATCTTTCTAGTGTTAGTTCAAGCTCAAACCATGTCCAGCTAATCAGACCTTTCCCTTCCAAGCATGTTTTGTGTGCTTTAGTGATCTATAGAATCTAAGCCTATCCTTTAGTGCGCTCTTTTAAAGCTTTGATTTGATTGGTGTATTGTTCTTAGTTTGCTTGTTTGTTTGCTTTGTATGCTTGTGCTCGATGGTTGATGCGAGTAGAATGAACGTGGTTCGAGAAGCTTTGAAAAGCAAGAGGTTGAAGAATTCTGAGCAACAACATTACTCTGGTTAAAGGCAAGTGTGACCTTGTTCTTTTGTCCCAATAATTATTTAATCACTCATTGCATTGCTCTGCATTAATTTTGATGAGTACCTATTAAGCATCATGCTTAGTACTTTTTGACCTTTGCCTTGTAGCTGGGTTTTTAAATTAATCTTGATGGTAGTTATTGCTTAGTATGCTTAACTGGGATGGTAATAATCAACATGGTTACTCTTTTATGCTCTATGTTCCTTTATGTTAATTTTAATTGCAAGACCACATGTGTTAATTGGAACATGGAGAACCACCCAGGAAAACAGTGCAACCACAAGAACTAAACGGGCACTGGTCTTGGCCAATTAATTAGGAACTTTAGCTTGGGGTGACCTTACCTGATAAGGACAAGGAATCGGCGGTACTGTGGGGTATGGACTCGCTCTAGCAGGGGGTCGGGTGAGTTCTTTCTATGGTGGGGTATTGACCTGCTAGGGGACTTTATACCTTGCTAACTGATCCAGACCTTGTGGGTCACAACTTGCTGGGGAACCTTTGTAAAGGCCTTGTAGCGTCCCTATGCAGCCACACCTCGGTAGTGTGGTATGGTGCCTGCGCAGCATCGCATGGTTGGGTTCAAAGTTCTTCGGAGATTTTACGCTGCTTGTGGTGAAAGTGTACAACCTCTGCAGAGTGCAAAACTAATTGATTAGCTATGCTCACGGTCAAGAGCGGCCTAGACCCTCACATGATAATTGAACTTGAAGATGGACTTAAATCGTGTTTTCTGGATATGTTGCCAGATGCTTATGGCGTATCTTATCTATCTCTTTGTGTTAATTGTGGGATGGTATATACTTATACTTGCTAGTAAATAGTTGTTCAATAAAATTAGACCAACTAAAATGCTAAATGCTTAGAGCCCAGTCCACTATAAAGCCTTTGCATTCATCCTTTCCCCACACTTGCTGAGTACAACATGTGCTCACCCTTGCTATAAACAATGTTGCTCAGAAAGAGGAAGCTGCGATGAAATTATTGTGAAGATGTTGCTGGTGCTAGGCGTACGCAACCCCCAGTCAACTGCTTGTGGAGTTTGGTGCCTTCGTTTCCAGGATTAAGCGTAAACTCTGATAATTTCCATTTTTCTTACGTGATATTATTTCTGTATTCACTTATATGTTACTATATGTATGAAAGTAGATCCTGGCATACATATAGTTATGCACTTGGTTTTTTTTGGAAAAACAGGTGTGACACCAGAGAAACAGTCATTTCACGTGGCCGGTGGCTAGTTGTGGTAACGGTCATTGTTTGATGCCCGTTACGAATATGTGTTATCAGTAACGGGCATCAGCCCGTTACCTTTCTTCGCTCATTTGTAACACTTGATCGGTAACGGGCGCTTTGCCCGTTACTAAAGGCAATCTATGCCCGTTACCAAAGTGAGTTTTTCACGTAGTGCTTGTTGTTTCATTATTGGCACCTTCAAGCTGGTGATATTCAGGCTAGATCGGTATGCGCACGAATGACTGGTGTCTATTTTGTTAAGCATGTCATTTTTCATGATCCGAACTGAATTTTGTTTTTCTTTTTAAAACAATGGCAGGACTAGATTTTTGATATTAATCTTTCACCTCTTTAGTATATTATATTTAGCATTGCCATTGATTCTTGCATCCATGCCAGCTACAATTACCGATTTATAAATTGTGGAAAAAAATGATCTGCTTCTCCTTGGGATAACTAATCATTATTGCATAAGTTGTCATCAATTTTAATCAGTTTCTTTTTTTTACTACTGATTTCTTTTCTCACCGCAGATGCTTTCAGACCTAAACTTGGAAATGGCCATACAATGTGCAGACAAGTCGTAATTAAGTACTTCATGGACTTCTTTAGGTGAAATCTCTTTTTTTGTATTCTTTTCATTTTTTTTCTTATTTGCCTTAGAAATTCAATACACATTAGAAAGTGGCATCTTTTTTTTCAATACCACTTTAGTTTGACAATTTCTGTTTGTTCAAAAGAAGTGATGAAGCCAATTGAATTTCTCACGATGTTTTATGTAATCACGACAAACTAAGACTCAATTGGCGTCAAATTTACATTTGTAGTGCTGCAACAAAGACATGCCAAATTATGTAAAGCGGCAAGCTGTCATCATCAGTCCAGCACGTATTTCAAATGAAAAGGGATAGATTTGTAGTGGAAAAGGGATAGATTTATAGTGTTCCCAAACATCAAAAGGGTGACTCCATCTTGGATCCTGGCATGTGGGCTTCTCTTGGATGAGTAGAATTTTCTGATGCCAATTTTGTAGCACTAAAGGTCCATTTTCATATGCTTTTTGTTCAGTATAAAAAACTGAAGTTATAGAACACATCACTTCTAGCTTCCAGCGGCATTTACTGCCGTAATGGCTGGCCTGAAGTGTGACGACTTAAATGATGCAATCCATAGCTTCTATGTTTTTTTTTGTTTAAAGAGAGTTAAAGTTACTACCAACATCAAGATGGCATGTGCCCCTTGCCGTAAATGGCTGGCCACGAAAAGTACTGCTGTCTTTTCGCTAATCTTTCTTGGTTTAAAATTGGAGTCAGGTTGTATGCTAATATACAATCTGGGATGATCAATAAATGACCAAACAATTTCTTTTCTGTACTAGAAATTTCACACAGATGCAACATATGCCGTGAGAACTGGCTTTGTTTGTTCTGTAAGGTTTATTTTCTGAATTTGCATGATTTATATTTAATTTTAAAGAGCCCTTTCAAATAAAATTGGATATTATATGGTTTATTGTTTCCTTCTTTTCATGTGGGAAACATGTTTGAAAACCATTATGATCAATAATGTATATGGGCAGTAGTACATGCAATATTTAACCACAGAGATATATTAGAATTATGTGAACTGTAAACTTGAATTGCCATATTCTTTCCTGTTAGACTACAGACAACACCAGGGAACCCTGCATTTTGCTACATATTGGAGTCCTAGAGCTTTGCCTTCAATTGCCTTGCTATATTGTTTTCTTTTTCCTTTCAGGAAAAGGTATTTATTTTTCAAAGAAATTGAAGTTGTCTAAAATTGCATGGGTGTCTTTCAAAAATTCTAATCTGTAAAAGAATATGAGAAGTGAAATATGTTGACAATGGCTCCCTGCTGCTAAATCTCTACAGGTTGGTGTCTGCGTATCTGTGATTTGAGCAGTTATCTGAATATTTAATTGCTGGCTAATTTTTGTGGTGCTCATCAATGCCGGGGTTGTCTCATCGGCCAGGTCTACTCTATCTGGATGAGCAGATGTGACTGATTTTCTATCTTTCAAAATGTTCGTTTCTTCATTTATCAAGTGCATATCCAAGATGCCATTAGCCCATTATACAAGATTCTCAATCTTGGAATTCAAGGCAAAAGAAAGTGAATGTATGTAATTCTGAGGGATGAAGATGCTCAGATTCTTATTTCTTGCAAAGAAAGCAACTGGTAGGACTTTCTGCTCACATATCCTTTTCGTAGTACTTATAGTTGAGTTATAGTAATCCAAGCCATCTACATTCAAAATTTTAATATTTTATTTCTAGACAAAATACTAGATTCAAAATTGCGTTTAACATTGTTTGTTCCTGTGAAGTAGCCCCTTCTCTAAAGCACAGAAGATGTTTTTGTTTTTGTGAACACCATCATTTATTTTTTTATAATCATGAAAAAAGAAAACCAGGTTACTAACTGAAATGCGAATTGCAGTCTCTATAGTTTGTTCACTTGGAAGCTCCAAATTTCGATAGTAGAAATCTTGAGCAACGCCATGGGAAAAAAAGGTTTCTGACTGTCATCAATCTTGGTGCCTGAATGCCTATTGGTGTGTTTTCCTTCTTTTTTTTTGTTGCCATGTGACCGACACTTCTACACAAATTCCCTATCTCACTCTCCACCAGGTGATATGTAGTGAACTTACAAGGTCATGGATTTTTAGCTGCACTATCATCTGTAGCAGGTAGAAATATGATTAACTTAGAATAACCCAATGTGAGATTTTTTGAATTGTTTCAAGCATTAGAGGGGTTCTTAAGAAAGATACATGCAGGTTCATGACTAATAAATATCATTTCTAATGAATTTTTCATTGGATTGTAAAGCACATTAGGTTGATTCCTCGGAACTCTTAGTGCTTTGAGATAGTTTCATGAAATATATGTTGGAATAGTAAGCAAATGATGGCTCACTTGCTGTAGACAAGATAATTATGAATGTTCGTGATGACAGAGTTAGTCTAATCTTTTTATTCCATAACCCTTTAACCAAAATCAGTCTCTTTATCAGTATCATATTAAAGTATATGGAATTAGTCTCTGGAAGTAAGTTAGATTTACAAAAATATTGCTTTTGATTTCAGGATGTAATAGGAAAATAAAATGAATGCACACAGTATGGTAAGTGTCTAGAAATATATTTTTGAACATGGAGCAAATAAGTTGTTTGGTGATAAATTTGCTTCCGCATTCTCTACACTATGATGATTAATTTTATCTCCAGGATTCTACTTGTAGAAGCGTTTGGAAATTTTCATGTCTACTTATATGTTGTCTTACTTTGTTTCATCACATTAGAAAGCGCGAATCTAAAGATTACCTTTTTAAAAATACAGCATTTAGTTGAGTATTTTTTAAATTTCATTGAAACCATTTGAAATGATACCTTATGCTGCATGTGAGGCGGATACTTTTTAAAACTTATCACCTCTTACAGTTATCAGCACTATGTCGTTTTCTAATTTAACATCAACAATGTGAGGCCAGGGCAAAAGCATGGTGCTTTTCAATTCTTTGTATGGCAGCATAGTCATCTCCCAGCATTTTGGATATTCACTTGCAATATCGCTGGGCTAAAGAGGAGCCTTTGCTTACTAGCACCGAATGCCATTTCTCTAGAGATTATAAGACGAAGAGAAGCAAAATGATCAATCTTACTGCTAGAATATATGCTGCATTGCAAGGTCTTTTCTCTAGAGTTGTTTTCATCTGAATTGTTGGAGAGAGCAGACAACTCAAAAGGTTTTGAAATATGACATGGACTTTTATCACTTTCGAATTCAGATTGTTGATCCCCGATATAT
Organism: Cenchrus fungigraminus; assembly: GCA_036936925.1. Classification (NCBI taxonomy): domain Eukaryota; kingdom Viridiplantae; phylum Streptophyta; class Magnoliopsida; order Poales; family Poaceae; genus Cenchrus; species Cenchrus fungigraminus. The sequence continues at coordinate 39,597,146 of CM072772.1, forward strand.
TTTACTCTTCACTCTTTAGTGTCTTTTTTTGGACATTGTTAGGCTTTATTATATTAGGAAGTCATAAGTGGTATGCTTGTTTCAGAGGATAGTGAACAAGTTACTCTAGATGCAGCTCTTGTTAACATGCTTCAATCCTGGTATTTTAGTGTCATAAATATATTCTTGATAATGTTATATAACTGTGCTCTAGAAAAGACATGACCCTGGAATGTCATTGTACTTTGGCTCGGTAGTGTAGGGTTGTCCATTCAGTGTAGAAGCTACATTAATTTTTTTCCTAATGTTTTCTCTATTGTCAGCTCATCCTCCATTAAAATGTGCCTATATTTTTCTAGGTCTGCAAGAAATATAGATACTATTTTTTTAGTGGTTCCTATGGTATGCACATAGTTATCTAGATTGTACACACCTTTGTAAATTGTTGGAATTTTAGTATACTTATGACATTCTTACTTTTGCAGGAAAAATCAAGAGTCTGTGAGACTGACATCGGGATTGTATTCCCATGTTGCCTGCCAAAGCATGCTAGCAGGCCAAACAGGCAAAAACAAAGGAGATAGTGAGGACCATAGGGAAAATTTGAGTATTAAGAGGCCATGTACTAAAGTTGTCATCATGTCACTTGAATATATAACAATGTTCTATTGGTCATGGGCCAGGTATAATACACTAAAGGAAAGGTAATGGAACCAGAGGAGGTACATGTGATTTATTTCCTTTTTGTTACTATTCCATGTGATTGATTTTGCTAGGTAATATAAATAGACATGATTAATTTTGAGCAGCCTTGCAATTTGTTCATTCTAATAATGTTTTTTTAAATGTTTCCGACCTCACATGTTGATAGTAGCATGGTAAATGAATATTTCCATACTGCTTTCCTGGTCCAACAATGTGTATGCGCACTTGCAATATCTTTGTGCAAGTACTGCACTTCAAATCATAGATGGTATAGAAAAAATAGTACTATGTTGTGCAAGTATTTTCCATTTTTTTCTTATGCTTGACATGATCAATCCTTGTGATTATTTTAGGTTGCATCATTATCAGTCTGAATGGAACTCTAATTGAACAGCACCAATGATTTTAGGATAATTCCAGTTGGGCAATTCAAAGTCTCCAAGTTCAAGATATCATTTGGATTTGTAACATCTGATCTGCTAAGAGGTTTAGGATTCCAGCTGCCACCAAGTCGTAATACTTGCAAGTGGGACAAAGCTTGTGTGTTTCATCCATTTTTCACAAGTCATTTGTTGAAGTTAATGAGGAAGGAACAGAGGCCACAATACAATCATATATGCTCTGTTCATATAGAATGCCCATGGATTTCGTCGCAGATCACCCTTTCATGTTTTTAATTCGAGAGGACATGACTGGTGTGGTTCTGTTTGTCAGTTATGTGGTCAACCCCCTACTTGCCCCATAGTGTGTTTATTCCTTTTGGTGTAATTCCTTCATCTGCGAGTGCAGGGTTGTATCTCTCTTGTAATCTGCTATCTATTTTATCTGAATTAATAAGTGGCTTGGTCGATGTATAGGCTATAATTACTCAGCTATATAAGGTTGAGGGATGATATAGACATTTTACTCTACTATATATGGTCTCTGATCAATGCTTGTAGCATTACATTCTATGTCGTGATCTGGGGTGAAGAAAAATGTAGCATTACTCAAGTGTTTTTTACTTTAGAATTGTCATTTGAAATCATCCTGCGTGTGACGACACTGGTAAGGGCAACTCCAGCAATACTCCCTGTTTCAAGCCCCTATTTTACTGAGTAGGGGCTCCCTCAACTTTTGGGGGCTTTAAATTTAGCCTCCAACTTCAGCAATGCCCCCAACTTAAAAGCCCCTACTTTGCCATGACATGTGGGACCCGTCAGTCAGTGAGTTATTCTTTTATTCCCTTCCCGACTTCTTCAGTTCTCCCCCACCCTCCTCCTCTCTTCCTCCCGATCCCCTCGACTCGCGCCGCTCGATACTCAGCACCATGCCGCTCGATCCCCAGCACAGAGGCGTGGTGGGAGCTCCGACCAGGCGCGGTGGCACTGCGAGGGGCCCGCGCGGCCGAGCTCCGCGATGGCACGGCGAGGGGCCCAGGCGGCATGGGTGCTCGATTTCATAGCCTCAATCCTCGACTCCATGGCTTTAGTGCTCGATTTGATGGCCACCAAGACCGATTCCATGACTGCAAGCTCGACTTTCTCCTGCCCTCCTCTACCCCTGCGAGGCCCGCAACAGGGAGCGGCGGCCGCTACCTCACCCCTACACCAGATCCCGAGCAAGAGGAACTGAGGCGGTGAGAGCCTGTGTGGTTCGAGGACCGGTGGATGGTCGCTTCCTGGTGTGATGAGTGATTGGCAATGTTGTGTGGACTGACTCTTGGCTAAGTATTACAGGTGTAGGTTGCGGCTTGATTGGTGCTGGTGCAGGTGAAGAACAAGCGCGAAAGGTCGTTGCCGGTGAGGCCTCCAGGTGTGGAGAAGACAAGTAGGCTTGGTTCGAGGGGCCCAGTGGCCAGCGGGGTCAAGTGCGGGCCGCATGGTGGCAAGAACAGCAAGATGAAGTCATGGACGGTTTCTTGGTTGAGACTCAAAACCAAGGTCGAGCCGGGACTACGTGGGAGCCAAGTCATGAGTGGTGATTGGCGGAGGCTACACCAAGTTCTCGGGGTTTGCAGTGGTTCACTAGAAAACCACTGGGTTACTCGGCTGAGCCACAAAGCTGAGGCCGAGGACCGGGCGTGGCTGTCAGGCCAAAATCGGTCTGACCGGTTGGTGAAACCGGTTTGACCGGTTTGGGGTCGCAGGGCGCCAGGAAGCTTCGAAGCGGAGGACACGCGTCGGGATCGCAAGGCTTGCGTCGAGGCTAAGCGAAATGCGGTCGCCGGGCATCCGTCTGATGGTGTTACGACGACAATTTCCCAAAGTGCCCTTGGAGGGTGTGTATCCTAGTTTATGTAATAGGGGTAGTTTCGTCTTTCGTCTAGCCTCCATATAACCCAAGTGGTGAGAGGATGGCAGCCATCTCTTGGAACCCTCGCTCATTTTCCCTTTGCTATTTTCCTACCTATTTTCCTTAGGATTTCTAGGACTAGCTTGAGAGCTTCATGGTGAGATCTTGAGAGAGGGATGGATGATCGGGAGGCAAGCTAGACCTTGTATGAACCTTCATGGTATATAGATGATTCGGAGTGGTTCCTCAAGGCTTGATTGTGTCTCCCCCGTTTTCCCTTTTTGGTGATTTTCGGAGCTTTTCGTGTTGATTTTCGTGGTGAGGTTTTGGGGGCGTTTCTTTGAGTGATTCTTGTTGGATGTCCAATATGAGGACCTTGTGCCTCTTTGCTTGGTGACTTTGCTCCAGCAAACCCTCCGAAACGGCTTCGATTTGGTGGTTTTCGGTGGAGTTCGTGGAAAGGTGTTCTTGAGGGTTGACTTCCGATTCCTCTTGATTTGGTAGGTTTTGGGGATTGAGCTTCTAGCCAAAGGTAGCCCACGAGGTACCCCAGCTATCCCCAAAATCTCACTTGAATCCGTGGAACGAATCGGGAGATCGATCGTGGTGAAGGTTGAGTTTTTCCCGCGGGTTGAGTTCTTCCCGACTGTCGAGGCAAAACCGACCTGACCGGTTTCCCAAACCGGTCTGACCGGTTTAGCCCCAGTGGGCTGTCGTGAGGGGTTTTTGGACAGGAGAGTTTCTTTCAGGCTATGGCTTTTCTTGTTCAAAGGTTGAAGGGTTCTTGAGGTGGTTTTGCTATGTTTGGTCTCAAAGATCTTTTGGGGATTTCCTGGACAAAACTGGCCTGACGGGTTTGCCAAACCGACCTGACCGGTTTCCCCTGCCTGTAAGAGGCTAAGTCCTAGAGGATCGGTCTGACCGGTTTTGGCTTCCAGCAGCTGTTTCGAGTTGTTTTCCGCTGCGTGTTTTTAGAGGCTGTTGGTTGGATCTTGCTCCTAGGTCCAGTAGCACTCCAGCGGCTACGTGGACTTGGCAAAAGAAGTTTGCGGAGGTATCCGAGTGATCTTGGGTTCATAGGCCGAATTCTTGACTAGAATTTTTATCGGCTCCCATTCACTCCCCCCCCTCTCTGGTTCGCCTTTCCGGTCCTTCAAGTGGTATCAGAGCCAGTTACGGGTCTTTATTGACTCTAACCAGTCTAAGATCCAAAGATGGCATACCAGTAACGGGGATTGGGTCCTCCGCACTTTGATGGAAAGAACTACCAGATGTGGCAGAGACGGATGGCTGCGTTTCTCCGTGGCAAGGGTCAGATCCTTTGGGACGTTACGATGAACACAGCTTATGTTCATCCTGTGAACTTCCTTGCTCCAGGATCGAGGGACATGCACGACGCCAACAACAAGGTGGTTGACAACTTGTTTCGTGCTCTGTGTCAATCCGAATTCGATCGGGTTCAGACAGAGGACCTAGCTTGTAGGATTTGGGAGCAATTGAAGGATGCTCAGGCTGGAAATGCTCAGGTTCAGGCTCGGATGTATGCGACTTACCGGAGAGAGTACGAGAACTTCACTCATCTCCCCGGTGAGTCAATTGACGCCTTGTTCCAGCGGTTTACGGTTGTTGTGAACAACATGAGGGCCAATGTGGTCGTGCTCCTGTACGATGATCATGACAGAGCCGTGAAGCTCTTGCACTCGCTGGATCGTACAATATGGGATGGAAAGGTCGAGGCCATTCTTGAGTTCGAGAAGTATGACACCCTGACGGTGAACGAGCTGTTCTCGAAGCTCAAGTCAGCTGAGGTGGATCATGGTGTGACAGCCCGTCTTGAGAGCCCGACTGACTACCATAGTCTTGATCTCGTCGGTGGCTCCGGTGCTAAGACTAACGCTAATCCATCCTCCAGGATGTACTCTTTGTCCTCTTTGATGTCTTTGCCAGACGAGGAGTTTGATGTACTTGGAGAGGACGAGCTGGCGTTGTTGACACGGAGATTCGAGAGAATGCACGAGAACCGGGTGAACTCAAGAAGGAACTCGAGGACGTGCTTCAAGTGCGGCAAGACCGGACACTTTTTAGCTGAGTGTCCGAAGGTGAACAACCACGACAAGCACAAGTCCAAGGACAAGGAAAGAAGGTCCAAGAAGAAGGAGCATGAACATAGAAGGAAGACACGGACTCGAGAGAAGATCAAGAGATCGAGCGACGTCGACTCTGACTCTGAGGACACATCATCAAACTCGAGTGAAGAAGAAGAAGAAGAGGATGGCAAGAGGAAGGACAAGAAGAAGAAGAAGAAGAAGAAGAAGAAGAAGAAGAAGAAGAAGAAGAAGAAGAAGAAGAAGAAGAAGAAGGACTTCAGCAAGTACTTCAACGGCCTTTGCTGTAACGCAAGCAAGACTCCGAGAAGCTACGACAAGAAGGATGAACTTTGCGGCATGGCGCACAGCTCCGGTAGCAAGAGAAGCCAGAAGAATGCCTCGGACTCCGATTCCGAGGATGAGGTATGTGATGAACTCTCTTCCTTGCGCAAGGAGAATGAGGAGTTGGTTGACTTGCTTGATAACCGTGATCACATGCTTAGAGAGGCTAAGAAGCTTAGGAAGGAGCTTAGGGCTTTGCTTGAAGATGCTAGGAATAGAGTGGCTGAGCTAGAAACACAGAACCTTGATGCCAAGCTTGAGATAGATTTGCTTAAGTCTAGTCCTGTTGTTTCTGATGAGGTTGATTGTGGTGATTGCTCTATTTTCCTAGCTGATTTAACTGCTCTTAAGGAGAAACATGCCTCCAAGTGTGAGGAACTAGATGTGCTTAGGGTTGAGTTGGCTGAGCTGCAATCTAGACCTGCTTTGCTTGGTGCATGTACTTCTTACCCTGGTTTGCATGAAAAAATTGCTGAGCTTCGCTCTCGAATTGTGTCGCTTGAGGCAGATTTGAAAGTGCCTATCCCTACTTCTTGCTCTACTTGTGAGTTGCATGCTGTGAAGAATTTGGAACTTGCAAAATGTGTTGATCGCTTGCAAGATGAGAATGATAAGTTGTGTGAGGTGCTGAGTTGGTTGTCCAGTCAAGAACCTCAGCTTGGTATGATGATTGCCGGTTTTAAGCGCTTTGATGGTTGGGCTTTGGGATCTGATAAGTTTGGTGAGAGCAGTGGTGAGAGAGAAGGGAAATTTGGGAATATTCCAGTTCCACCACAACCTACACCCAAAGACAAGTTTGCACCCAAGCCAAACCAGTTGCTTAAACCGAGAGAGAAACCAAGTGAGAAGCCAAGTGAAAAGCCTAGTGAGAAACCAAGTGGGAAGCCTAGTGAGAAACCAAGTGGGAAGCCTAGTGAGAAGCCTTGTGAAGAGCCTCATCCCAAGCCTACGCCAAAACCAATCCGTTTCCATTGTGAGTTTTGTGAGAAGGATGGTCATAAGAAAGAGTTTTGCTATAAGAGAAAGAGAGAGGCGAGAATGGCTAAGGAGTGGGCGAACAAGGACAAGTACCACCCTTCTCATGGTGTGCCTGAGCCTCGTATGCCACTACCCAGGAGTAAGGCTGTTGTGAGAAGTATTCCGGCTTGGGGAACTAAGAGTGGTTCAGGAGAAAGGGACCTTGCTGGCCGGATAAACCGGTCAGACTGGTTCCAGAACCGGTCAGACCGGTTTGGAGGCAGCAGGGTGACCAGTTTGCGTTTCGTGCTCATGGAGATGGTCGTTTCAGTTCCTTTGGTCGTGATGCTGGTGGTAGGCGTGGTGTGTCTGGTGGTGTTGAGTTTGCTGGACGTTCTCCTCCTTGTGGTCGATACGAGTTTGGGAGAGGTCGCAGCTTTGAGTCTCAGAGGGGCTATGGACCACGGTCTTTCTTTCGTGGTGCTCGTACTCCTCCAGCGAGACGGGAGTGGTTTTCCCATGGTGGTTCCAGGTCGGATAGGCTTGATAGGATGGATCGCAGTTTTGATAGGCGCGGTAGGATGGATGTTGCTAACCCCACTTTTGAGGAGATGGCTCGGCACTGGTTTGACACTTTTGGTACTAACTCCAGTGTTGAGTCGTTTGCTCACTCTCACTCTTGGTTTTGAGTTGCAGGTGGGAGGCTCGGAGAGCATGTGGTTGATATCGGGGGTGGCTCTCCGGCCTCATATCCCAGTGGTGTCAAGGAGGTCTATCACTTTCGGGGATGGTGAACAAGGATGTGGTACTTTTGAAGGAATGATCAAGGTAAGTAAATTGGTGACCTTAAAGTGTGTGGCATTGGTCAAGCCACTCGGTTCGTTTTGCTCTTTGCCCTATCTCGTGTGTGGAGGGTGAGCTTTGTATGCTCTTTGACCCTAACACATGAGTCTAGGGGGAGCCTGTGTGCTTAGTGTGCTCTTTGCTCTATCATGTGTGCTTAGGGTGAGCTTTGTATGCTCTTTGCTCTTCCTTCCACTAGAGTTTTGTGTGCAAACGAACCTCCAGCAATGATGTCAAGAGCTTGGGCAGCGTCCATGTCTAAACTCATGCAAAATGCGTAAAGCAAGACATCATCGGGTAGTAATGAGCCGGGTCCAGATGCACAAAGGCGTATGAACCTAGCCAACGCTGCTCCTATAGACTCCTCCTCTAATTGTTCGAACTCGAGAATATCCCCTGGGAGAGTGTTGACGGCTATTAAGTACCACTTTTACACCGTCAACTCCTGCATAAAATAAATGGAAAGTGGGCATCAACACTAGGATAGGGGTTTATACTGACAATTTCCACAAGTGTTGGTGTTTCTCTACTTTGTTGCAGGACACTCCGAAATACGTACTAAATGGTGCAGTTGAGAACAAGCAAAGCAGTGGCCTATATAGGACGTCATCATAAACAACCTCAAATGCCAATTTGGACTGCACCATTGCGACGGGCTCGTCGAGACGATCAAAATGGACATATCATTTGCTTACATCGGAGTTCGTATGAAGAAGATGTGAAAAAGACAAAACAATATGAAGTGCTGACGTCACGCATACATCAGGGCGTTGTCGTCGAACGCGCGCTGCGTAGTGCGCCACGTGGCGCGTCGCCACTGGCCGATGGCTGTGCCAGGTCAACGCGTAACGCGCGTGGGAGCTCACCCAGCCAGGTGTTGACGGCTGTTAAGCACTGCTTTTACACCGTCAATTCCTGCATAAAATGATTCGAAAATGATCATCAACACTAGAATAGGGGTTTATACTCACAATTTCCACAAGTGTTGGTGTCCCTAGCTTTTATTGCAAGTAGTCCAATGGCTATTGAAGGACGTCATCATAAACAACCTCAATTGCCAAATTGGTCTGCACCATTGTGACGGGCTCGTTGAGACGATCGAAACAGATATATCATTCGCATACATTGGAGCCCGGATGAGAGAGATATGCACAGGACATCATGTGGGCCCAGTGGGACCCACACCAGGCCACGTGGCGATGTGCTGGCACACAGGATGCCATGTGTCCATGACACCTCATCAATCCAAGAGAAGCACTTCCCGACGAATCAGATGCTGCCACGTGTCCAGCATAAGGATTCAAGGGCCCACAACCCGAGCTAACCGCCTCCAAACCGCATGGGCACCTGGAACCGTCATAAGGGGCCACATATCAGTCACTGGGAGAAAGCACAGCGCAAAACGTGGTGGCCCCAGGTCGGACGATACCCAGGTCGGCAGACCCCACCTTGAGGCGATTCGCCTCCATCTTCCACGTGTCGTCTCCCCATTGGATCCTAAGGGCATTCCCGTGGTGCTTGGGTTGTTCTCGCACAGTGACCCGGGCCTATAAATAGAAGGGGAGGGGGTAAGAATGGAGACACATCCCAAGTTCTCCCCTCTCTCATTTCCTCACTTGGAGAGGTGAGTTCTCACCTCTCCCTGTGTAGTTGGGTGTAGGTGCTATGTAGATGGTGGTGTGGGTGAGACTCCCATTTGTTCTTCATTTAGAGCAAAGTGAGTATTTTTGTATTTCCCTTTTAGACGAAAGTGATATTCATGCATGGGTGACATGTTCTTGAGTTCTTCATCTATTCATCATTTAGAGGCTCGTGTTCTTTGTGACACGATCCTTTGATCTTGTTGACTAGATGAATAATTCTGCATTCCGTTTGTGTGAGTTATCTCATTAGATCTTATTGGAATACATTAATTGGCGCTTAGTCGTTCGACCTCGCGCCACCTCGGGTCAATGATGGGTGAGGTATAGCCGTACTCGCGGGTTCATCGCTCCATATTTATACGGAGTGCTATAGTGTTGCTACGGGTCGACAGACGTGGCCGTGCTGTAGTAGTAATCGGTGGTGCAGACGTGGTGTCTGAACTACGGGTTATCCTTCGATTGCCCTATATCCCACGGTTTGTCTTGGGGTAGGCCGCGGTGGTGATAGCCGTTGGACCCTTTCGGAACCCCCCACGTTCGGATACAGGTGTAGGCAACCCTTTGCCGTGAACCGACTGTTATAGCCAGGAGGGTCCGGTGTCCGAAGCGAGATCCTTTACAGCTTTACTCCCCTAGAACCGAGCACCCCATCATCTTTCTACCCAAGCAGGGGCTTGGTGTCCTTGGACCGTTCTTCTAGGATAGAAGGTAGTACACACTATTCCTTGGATTCGATACCCTTTGGAATACTCCTGAGGTGAAGTGCTACAGCGGTATTTCCGTGCGCTTGCGGATTCTTTCGTACCTGTCGGTATACCCAGGTGGATCTTACGCCCACGCTAGGTGCACAACTAGTGGTGAGGTTAAGAAATACCAACAAGCATTTCTGGCCCCGTTGCCGGGGAACGGTTGCTGTATCTATCTTCGAACCTAGTGGTCCTCATATGTATCTTTTTCGTTTTCTTCTACCGCTACCCCCGTTACCCTTCGAGATATCCTTTCCTGTTTTCTTTACTTCTACCTTTACCCCCGCTACCCTCGGAAGGTTATCCTTGTAAACACCTTCCACCTTCGAGGAGTGAACCCTCAGAGCCACCCTTGTCAGAACTCATTCCTCCATCTGGCTGTCGGATTCACCCCTCTCATGAAGCTAATTCAGGATCTTTCCTTCTCGGGGTCAATCATGCGAAGCCCCTCGATCATGTGAGAGACTATGAGTGTCTGATTGAAACTCTGAGTGAAATCGAAGAATCATCAGATGCTTAGAAAAAGGAATCTTTCCCGCTATCCCTCTCTGGGGAAACACGGGATTGGCAATACTATCCACGATGTGTCATCTCGTTGAGGATAAGGATTCTCAGTCTCAAGCAAGGTGAGGAGGAATCGCTAGGAATGGTATGGGATAACTTCGCCTTTTTGGCGGAAGATTGCCCAGTCCTCCACGTTCCCGATTGGAAGCTGCTTCAGCACTTCTGGTATGGGTTACGGAAGGACGATGCCATGCGACTTAATGCTCTCTCTGAAGGCTCTCTGTGCACTTGGACGCTGTTGAGGGAAAAGAGATTGTGGAATGTCTCCGGGATTTCAGCTCCCTTTGCATCCTGGTCGATGAGGTGCCCGTCAGAGGGAATGTTGAGCCACCTAGACTCATCGTCAGCCAAGCTGAGGCTTTAAGCTCCGGTTGAAGATACCATTCCTGATTAGTAGGAATCTAAGGGAAAGATTGCTTAGCGCAGAGTCTACCTTTGGGTTCCCCTCTCGTACCTCTTCTTAGACCTTCTCCCCGAGACCTAGTCTCGTGGGAGGATGGAGAGAGTAATTAGGAAAGGACGAATCACTCTCGGCCGGGATGACTTGTTCGGTCCTAGTTATGATCTCCTAAGGAGAGTACGATAGGCCTATCATGTTCCTACGTCTCGACTCGAGCTAAGGTGCCTAGCACCAAGGTTACGTATGGGCTGAGGCATTGGTCTCTGTTTTATAATCTATGAGGATTCATTTATCAGACCGAAGGAGCACGATCGTTTACCGATCGAATGGAGTACATTCACTTCATATCTTAAGCCCATCGATCGATGCCGATCAGTCAGGAGAAGCTTAACCTTCATACTTTACGCTTGACTTGATCTATGCCCAATGGGAGTTGCACTTTCCAGCTTATCCATAACCTCCTATTGGAAGCTTAGGCTAGACCCGAGATGGCTCATCGTTTTCATGAGAACATCGATCCATCTACCTAAGGAAGGATGAGCTTAACCTCACCCTTCACCTGAACTCTAGCTCCTGAACGTACACCAACCGTTCGAGTTTCTACTCTATCCTCTTTGGAGGCCAAGTATTTTCCTGAGCTGAGTTCAGTCGGAGATCAGTTGCGAGAGCGCTAGCCTCAGTGCTCAACCTTCCATCTCCGAGGTTCACCCTGGTGCTATAGCTTCTCGAGTCCCGTGATCGCCCTAGGAGCTGTCTTAGCATCCCTGGAATGATCATGTCTGCTTTTAGCTTTGCTATCTTTTGGACTTGTGTCGTATATGGCACTGACCTTGCAGCTGGAGCTTCACTGATTCATCAAGGAATGGTGGTGAGATGGGAAGAACACCACCAATGCAGCTGCAAGAGAAAGTTCCCCTGATCGAGCTTATGACCGTAATAAACAAAGCACTACCAGGAGATAGCCTGGAATAGCATAGGTTTTATTTCCCTTTCGAATAAAAGCAAGAACATGTTTTTGCATAAGTTGTCCTTCAGGTATTTTTGGTCACTAACCTTTCAGGTCGAGATTGAAAAGAATGGTGGACAGGTGATGCCTAATAACATGTGAGTTACATCAGCTGTAGCATCTTGGTAGGTTTTGGCGAGGGAATGTTTACAGAGGAAGCTTGATCTCCACACACTTGAGTTTCGTTGCTTAGCAATGCAAACTCCAAGTGTGGGGGAGATATGTGAGCATCCCAAGTAAAGTTCCTCTCATGCCAAATCTCGTCCTGGTCTGAAGAAGATGTTAGCTCTCGTATCTTGCCCACTAGCTAGGTAAGTCCTGCTTTTGACTTTAAACAAAGCCCTTCCGGGAGGTTGCCCGAGGTTCACCGTTATGCGCTCATGCTTATGTTCCCTCTGAAAATAGCTTAATTATGCCTGCATGCTTCATTTATCTTTGTTTGTATGCTCTAGTTTAAATGTAAACGATATATCACACATTCATAGACTGTTTTAAATTAAGCGTGGTGCTTAGGTTAAAATTGTCTTCTTCAGTCAAAACAAGACATGGTGTCGAGTTTTGATTGATGAACCTTAGAGTTATGCTCTCATAGATATTGGTTGCATGTATGTGGACTAACCCCTACAGGGAACTATCAAATCCAAATGGGTCAGTCATTGAGCTATATGCAATTGGGAAGGTAAGTTAAGGTGTCAGACTTATTTTACACAACATACAAAGGAGAAACATGTGACCTCTCAAGGGTTCAAGGTAAGTACATTCTCCTTTGTTTATGGAGTATAATATTGGTCTAATCCTGTTTGAGCAACTGACATGGTGACGATAAAAAAACCCAAAAATATTTGCTTTTGAATAAAGGCTCTATGGTTTTCAAACCAGTAGAGTCCATCTTTTGTTCCCACCTTTGCTTCAAGAACAACACCAGATTCAACCACCAGTGTGGGGGAGTTCTCTCGAGCTCATCATCCACATATCCACTCGAGAACTCCCATGCAGGCGCTGCACAACATCGACTATGCCTTCATGACAAGAGCAAGGTAAACTGGAGTGACCCGGCTGCCCTTTGGTCAGTCGAATCACCACTGGTCTCCCTTGATCTCTTATCCTTCAGAAGCGATGGTATGTGCACCCTTTACCTCACTCTCCATTATCCATGAGATTGATTAAATTTCAATTCATATCCTTTATATCAACTCAGTGGTTTGTGTTATGCTTGCTCTACATGTTTCCTATGGTTGGCATGCATATGTTTTATTCCTCACCTATTATCTTGATGCTTGTGAACAAATATCATTAGGAAACTCATGTTTATCTAAGTAGTTGATGTTTGTGATATGGTTTGATGATATGATCTTCGCTCTTTATGTTTGAGTGCTTGGGAATTTTATTTGAAAACTTGAAAACCCTTTGCAAAGCTCCTCTTTGATATGTCCCAATCCTACCAAAGCCATATGATGTTTTTAGCTGAAAACCTTACACTCATATGCTGCTTGTTGTTGCATTGAGCTTTGTCAAACTCTGTGACCCTTATGAGAATTCTTTTCATGCTTTCATGATCAAGATTTATGTGCACACCACCATATTCCCCTTGCTACGCTTCTACAAAGGAAGTTAGCATTGTATCATTCATCTAATCACCTACAAAAATGCTCCATCGTATGCATTGATTTCTCTCTCCTCAAGTGTTTTGTAAAGAGGCATGGCTATCTAAAAAAAATGGGGACACATGAAGGTCCCTGCAGTTATGAAAAAAAGGGGAAAAGAGAAAAAAAATGTGGGCACATGAAGGTCCACTAAAAAAATAAGAGGATAGCCATGTTCTCACAACTTCATATATATAAGAGAGAGAGAGAATCATGCAATGGAGTCATTCAGCTCATTCATCACATGATGGTAATAACTAGCACCTACTCCGGGGCTAGTGTCCACCTTACCATCACCACCATATTTCATCATGTATGGTAATATCTAGAACCCATTCCGGGTCTAGTATACACCTTATCATACCTATCATATCCATATAAGTGCACATCTCGATCTGATTGTATGAATTGCTTTTCTCTGTGGATCTAGTTTTTGACTTTGCAATATATGTGATTCAAGTATGCCTTATCCTTCATACCTACCTTGAGCTCCACATAAGCTATCATTATAAGTAGGATGAATAAACGTGATATAATGCCTTGGTGAGGACATATACACATTAAGTGATCTGAGAGAATCAAATGAGGAGCTAAGCAAGGTTTATTTCAAAAATCATTGCAAAACCCCAAGTTACTTGACATGATGAGCAGGAGTGACTTGATTCATGACCGTTCCATTCTTCAACTACCCAAGATGGCATGATAGACACTCCACATAGTTCACAAGTGCAAGGTATGGTTTGGAATATCTCTTATGCTAGCTTCATACTTTGGATATCATGTCCCACTTGATCTGACTCCCTTTACTCTGGACGAGCAAAGGTCAAGTGTGGGGGAGTTGTTAACGGCTGTTAAGCACTGCTTTTACACCGTCAATTCCTGCATAAAATAATTGGAAAATCGTCATCAACACTAGAATAGGGGTTTATACTGACAATTTCCACAAGTGTTGGTGTCCCTAGCTTTTATTGCAGGATACACCGAAATGCGCGCCAAATGGTACAGTGTCACACCCTGAAATTCCCGAATTTCAGGATGTGAATAGGAAGAAAATTTAAACAACGATTTTCCTATAATTTAAAATTTTCCCCAACATTTAGTTCTTTACAGGGAATATAGTACATGAAAAAAAACAAAAAAAACATTATTTGTTTTTCCAAATTAAATTTGTGGCTTGATGTGTGTTGCATTCATGCTGGAGCATTGTTATGATTGCTTGAATTCAAATTCAAGTTTGAATTCAATTTGATTGATCCCTTTTGAAAAAAAATGCAAAGTTTTTCCTTTTCCCTCCCTCTCTTCTTTCCCTTTCGGCCCAGTTCCGCTTCTCACCCAGCGAACCGAGTAGGCCGACCCTCTGTCGGCAGCCCAGCTTGGCGCGCGGCCCGTCATCCGCAAGTCCGGTCAACCTCCCTGGACTCCTCCGCTCAGTTCCGCACCACCCCACCGCTTCAGCCCTCCTAGCGAAGTCTGCGGGAGGCCCTTTAGTTGCTTCGCCCGGTCGCTCTGTGCCCCTCAGCTCGCAGCCTAACCTGTCTTTTGGCCCAATTCAGCCCAGCCGCGCGAGCTGCCGCCCACGGACGCTGACGAGCGGGCCCCGCCCGTCATCCCTGCCGCCGCGCCGACCGAGCCGGACCTGAGGTCGAGTCCGACATCGCCGCTCCGCGCCGCTCCTCGGCTTGGCCCGCACGCCAAGGCCGCCTCCCCGGGCTATATAAAGGGCGCCGCCGCCTCGCGCTGCTCCTTTCGGATCAAACCTAGCCCCCCTCGAGCTGCAGCGTCGTCCGCCGAAACCCTAGCCGGCCGCCGCCGTTGTTTCCCTCGGTTGCCGCCTCTCCGCCGACGAGAAGTATCCCGGAAGCTTCGCAAGGAGGTGAGCAAGCCGCCGATGGCACTTGTGCGCGTCCTCGTGCGGTGTTTTGCTCGGGCGCGCTCACCGGAGCTGGCACCGCCGCGGACGTCCGCCCCGCCGTACGGCACGTCGTCGTTGTTGCCCGTGCGCCCGTCCCAGTGACCTAGATCGATCCCTCACATCAACCGCGTCACCTTGGAGCAAACCGCGTCGCCAACCGTGTCTCCTAGCCCTAGATCGAGCTAGCTCGCCGGAGTTGCCGTGCGCCACCGCTCGCCGGCGCAGTCGCCGCCGCTCGCGTGCCTGCCCGCCACCGCAGCCGTCCGTTGCACGATCAACGCTCTAGATCAGATCCACCCCCGGGTCAATCCAACAAAGTACCGGTCAACCCTGCCTTTTGTCGTAGATTTGCTAAAAAGCCCCTCTGCTTCTTGGTTTTACAGTTATGCCCTTCCGCAGTTCAAAGATCTTTACGCATAGGTCCTTTCCTTTGCGGCTTAAACCCTAGATTTTATAGTTTTTATGCCCGAGGTCTAGTCTTTAGTTTTTATAGCTTAGCCCTTGTGTGTTTACGTTTAATTAGGTTTTAGCCCCTCGATTTTTTACCGTTTAGCCCCTAAAAGCTAAGTTTTCCTGCAGAAAAGCCTTGAACCTTGTTTTGGCCGTAGAATACACGTTTTAGCTCCGTTTTTAGCGTTCTTTATGTCCACGCGATCGTATCGAAGAGTAGAATAGTTTTATGCCTCTGTTTTGTTCTGTTAGTACTATTTGGTGATTGTTTCTTATTTTATTCCATTGTATGCTTGTATGTGAATGATGTGGTGCGTAGAAGATGATCCGTACGTGGAATACGCTGAAGTTGAAGATTTTCAAGACATTGAGCAGCAGCAAGCGTTGGTAGAAGGCAAGTCCTTGCTGCATTCCCGGTTATCCTATTGCAACATGCATTTTAATTACACTGTTAGTTATTTATTGCTTTGCATTAAATTGAAGGGTCCTATTATCTAAGGATTGACTAGCTTTATTTTATCCCTATGCCTTGATCAACCTGGGTTTATGTTTATGTTGGGTAGATCTTGCTTAGTTGCTCAACTTGGGATCATGGTGGTTCTAATGAACAACAATGTAAATCTTGCTTTACTTATGTTATATACCTTCATTAAACAAGATCACCTTTGTTAATCGGAACATGGAGAACCACCCAGGAAAACAGTACTACCACAAGACATATGGCTCTATCTTGGCCAAGTAATTAGAAACTTTAGTATTGTGGTATGCTTTACCTGAAACGGGTTGGGGGCTGACGGGAGATGGTGTATAGACCTGCTCTGGCGGGGAGTTGGGCTTTGCTAAGACACGGTACCCGCTAGGGAGCTTTATGCGTTGCCCTGATCAGGTAACCTAACGAGCAGCCCGTGCTAGGGAATCTTTGTAAAGGCCTCGTAGCGTCCCTATGCAATCACACCTCGGTAGTGTGGTATGATGCTTGGCCGGCATCGCATGGTTGGGTTTAAAGTTCTTCGAAACTTTTACGCGACTTGTGGGTAAAGATGTACAACCTCTGCAGAGTGTAAAACTAACTAGTTAGCCGTGCCCACGGTCAAGGGCGGCCTGGACCCTCACATGAGTAAATTATGGAAGATGGATTAAACTTGTTGCATTTACTTATGTTCATGTTGATGATGCTTATGTTAATCTCTGGGTTGGTATAAACTTACATTTGCAAGTAAATCAGCTTGCTTAATAAAATTTGACCAACTAAAATGCTGACCTGCTATGCAATCACAAGCTTCCACCATAAAGCCTTTGCATGTTGTTATAGAGTTTTCCCTTGTTGAGTACGACATGTGCTCATGCTTGTTGTTATTTTATATTGCATCTACACAACCCGGTTGCTGCTCAGATGGACACTTTGAAGACTTTCCTGGAGAGTTCGACGGTTTCTAGGCGAGCGTGCCACCAGTCGACTGCCTGTGGAGACGTCCTTTTCCGCTGCTAGTACTCGCTTTTGTTACGATTATGAGACATTCGGTCATGTAATAAAGTTATAATACTTCCTTTACGCTTTTGACACTGTTTTTGGTATTCACTGAGTCGATGCATGTGTGTAACTTGATCCTGGCACACATGTATTCTATGCATTCGGATTTGCCCTTAAATCCGGGTGTGACATACAGTTGAGAGCAAGTAGTCCAATGGCTATTGAAGGACGTCATCATAAACAACCTCAAATGCCCAATTGGTCTACACCATTGTGACGGGCTCGTCGAGACGATCGAAAAGGATATATCATTCACATACATTGGAGCCCGGACGAGAGAGATATGCACAGGACATCATGTGGGCCCAGTGGGACCCACACCAGGCCACGTGGTGATGTGCTGGCACACAGGATGCCATGTGTCCATGACACCTCATCAATCCAAGAGAAGTACTTCCTGGCGAATCAGACACCGCCACGTGTTCAGCACAAGGATTCAAGGGTCCACAACCCGAGCTATTCGCCTCCAAACAGCATGGGCACCTGGAACCGTCATAAGGGGCCACATATCAGTCACTGGGAGAAAGCACAGCGCAAAACGTGGTGGGCCCAGGTCGGCCGACCCCACCTTGAGGCGGTTCACCTCCATCTTCCACGTGTCGTCTTCCCATTAGATCCTAAGGGCATTCCCGTGGTGCTTGGGTTGTTCTTGCGTAGTGACCCGGGCCTATAAATAGAAGGGGAGGGGGTAAGAATGGAGACACATCCCAAGTTCTCCCCTCTCTCATTTCCTCACTTGGAGAGGTGAGTTCTCACCTCTCCATGTGTAGTTGGGTGTAGGTGCTATGTAAATGGTAGTATGGGTGAGACTCCTATTTGTTCTTCATTTAGAGCAAAGTGAGTATTTTTGTATTTCCCTTTTAGACTGAAGTGATATTCATGCATGGGTGACATGTTCTTAAGTTCTTCGTCTGTTCATCATTTAGAGGCTCGTGTTCTTCGTGACACGATCCTTTGATCTTTTTGACTAGATGAATAATTCTGCATTCCGTTTGTGTGAGTTATCTCGTTAGATCTTATTGGAATACATTAATTGGCGCTTAGTCGTTCGACCTCGTGCCACCTTGGGTCAATGATGGGTGAGGTATAGCCATACTCACGGGTTCGTCGCTTCGTATTTATACGGAGTGCTATAGTGTTGCTACGGGTCGACAGACGTGGCCGTGCTGTAGTAGTAATCGGTGGTGCAGACGTGGTGTCTGAACTACGGGTTATCCTTCGATTGCCCTGTATCCCACGATTTGTCTTGGGGTAGGCCGCGGTGGTGACAGCCGTTGGACCCTTTCGAAATCCCCCATGTTCGGATACAGGTGTAGGCAACCCTTTGTCGTGAACTGACTGTTATAGCCAGGAGGGTCCGGTGTCCGAAGCGAGATCCTTTACAGCTTTACTCCCCTAGAACCGAGCACCCTATCATCTCTCTACCCAAGTAGGGGCTTGGTGTCCTTGGACCGTTCTTCTAGGATAGAAGGTAGTACACACTATTCCTTGGATTCGATACCCTTTAGAATACTCCTGAGGTGAAGTGCTACAGCAGTATTTTCGTGCGCTTGCGGATTCTTTCGTACCCGTCGGTATACCCAGGTGGATCTTACGCCCACGCTAGGTGCGCAACTAGTGGTGAGGTTAAGAAATACCAACACCAGGCCACGTGGCCGGCCACGATAGGCCTCTAGGCGTGCACGAGTTGCGGCCAGGCGCGCGCGGGATTCCGCCCGGGACGCGTGGCCGGCCATGGTTGGTTGCTGTGGCGCGTGGACCTCGCTTCGCGGGCGCGCGTTTGCGAGCGCGGGAAGCCGGCCCGGGAGGGACACGCGGCACGCGCTGTATGGCGCGGGTGAGGCGGTGCATGCGCCGTACACAGGAAGGAGCGGGGCGCGCGGCCCACGGCCGGTCCGGTCGGCCGGTCCGCCTGGTTTTCTTTATTTTCTGCCGGTTCAGCACCTAAATCACCTTGGATGCTCCGGTTCTTCACGGTTCTGCACGGTTTTGGTCCGGTTCTCACCCTGCCACATGTCAGCACGCCACAGGACGCACCCAGCAGCCAAGGGGGCTCCTCCTACACTCCCTAGCCTATAAATATGAGGGGAGGGGGCTCATTTAGGGACACACCACTCCACCCAAGGATGAGTGCTTCCCTTCAAAGGAGAGGCCTCTCCTTGGTAGATTAGAGAGTAGGGAGAGTGAGAGAGAGTTGTATTTGTATGGATGCTTGTTCTTCAATTAGAGTAAAGTAAGTATTTCCACATTTTCTATTTAGACTAAAGTAGCATTCATGCATAGGTGATATGTTCTTGTGTTCTTCGCTTGTTCTTGATTTAGAAGCTTGTGTTCTTCGCGAACACAACCTTTCGATCTTGTAGCATAGGTTCACATGTGCTCATATCCGTTTGTATGCATGTTCGTCATTTAGATTAAAGTGGATATGCTTGCATGCTCTGATTAGAATAAAGTGTGTTCTTGATTCCTTTCTAATAGTTCATGCTAGGTTGCATGAGTAGCCTTTTTCCTCTGCTAGTGTTAGATCCTGGGTTTATACGTTTGTCTGTTGCAAGTCGTTCGTATACATTGGAGGCATAGTACGGGACCGAGTGCTCTCTCGTATGCCTTTAGCATATGCTAGTAGTACCTATAGTGAGTGAGATCAGTTCTCTTCCGTGGTCGTAGTTCTATCAGTACAGGGTGCCGTAGTCCATTGGCTACGACAGTAACCACAGCATGGACGTTGTGACACGCTACCGGTTATCATCCGTTCGGCTTATCCCAAGGTTAGGTAGAGGAAGTCCAGGAGGTGGTGACAGCCCTTTGGCCCTCGTTGATCTTCCGCAACTGGATATAGTCAGAGCTCCGTTCCACATAGATCCGCATACCGGAGTCGCCTGTTAAGTCAGGGCTATCGGTATCCTGAGCCAAGTTCTATCTAGAGATCGACCTTTAATCTCATCTATAGTGCTATCTTTAGGAATCCTCTCTATCCTTACCTCTTATCTGGGTGTGTCCTTGGACCGACTATACGAAGTTAGTACACACACGTTCCCTTGGATTCGATACCCTTGGAATACTCTGAGGTGAAAGCTACAAGGTATCCGTGCGCTTGCGGATTTATTTCGTGTGTCGCTAAAATACCCAACAGAGAGAGACCATATGAGTATACCATTGCACCGTTCTCTCCACGAGAGAGAATGAGTTGCAAAAGTTATCTTAAAGTTTGCCCCAGTCACCATTTACACTTTTTATAGTGTCAGTGTACCATTGCTCCGCCCTTTCTGACAGAGAGAGGGGGAACAACTTCCAGCTTATGGATTCCTGTGTCATGCCTGGGAGAACCAGATGCGAACATAGTTCCTCAAATTCTTCCAAATGAAAGTAGAGGTCTTCATTGATCGCTCCAAAGAAGGGTCGATCTTGAACCATGCCCATCATGTGGAAATGAAGTTCATGGTCAGATATGGAAGTTGATGGATCATTGAACTCATAAGCTGAGGCGGAGAGGCCGTGAAAGGATGGCTTCTCCATGGGTAATAAGGATAAAGGTAGAAACAAAGAAAAACAAAAGATATGAGGACCACTGGGTACGAAGATAGATACAACAACCGTTCCCCGGCAACAGCGCCAGAAAGCTTGTTGGGTATTTTAGTGACAAACGAAATAAATCCGCAAGCGCACAGATACCGTTGTAGCTTTCACCTCAGAGTATTCCAAGGGTATCGAATCCAAGGGAACGTGTGTGTACTAACTTCGTATAGTCGGTCCAAGGACACACCCAGATAAGAGGTAAGGATAGAGATAGGATTCCTATGGAGAGCTCTACAGATGAGGTTAAAGGTCAATCTCTCAAGAACTTGCTTCGGGCACTGGCTAACCCTTGATCTGTCAGGAGACTCCAGCCTACGGATCTAAGACGAACCTCAACCTGCACTATATCCGAACGTGGAGGATTTCAAAGGATCAACAGGGCTATCACCACCTGCGATCTACTTCTACCAATCCATGGGATATAGGGCAAACGAAGGATAACCCTTAGCCTAGACACCACGTCTATGCTACTGATCACTACCGTAGCCTGACTACGCTATCCCGCGGTGCGTAGCAACCTACGGCACTCTATATTAAATATAGAGCGACGAACCCGCAACGAGGAGAACTGATCTCACTCAACTATAGGTACTACTAGCTTTTGCTAGCGGCATATGAGAGAGCACTCGATCCCGTACTAAGCTTCCAACGTATACGAACAACTTGCAGCAGACGAACGTATAAACCCAGGATCTACGCACTAGCAGAGGAAAAAGGCTACTCATGCAACCTAGCATAAACTATTAGTAAGGAATCAAGAACACACTTTATTCTAATCAGAGCATGCAAGCATATCCACTTTAGTCTAAATGAAGAACATGCATACAAACAGATATGAGCACTTATGAACCTATGCTACAAGATCGAAAGGTTGTGTTCGCGAAGAACACAAGCCTCTAAATCAAGAACAAACGAAGAACACAAGAACATATCACCTATGCATGCGTGCTACTTTAGTCTAAATAGAAAATGCAGAAATACTTACTTTACTCTAATTGAAGAACAAGCATCCATAAGGATACAACTCTCTCTCTCACTCTCTACTCTCTAATCTACCAAGGAGAGGCCTCTCCTTTGAAGGGAAGCACTCATCCTTGGGTGAAGTGGTGAAGTGTGTCTTCTTTCTTACCCCCTCCCCTCATATTTATAGGCCAAGAGGAGCTCCCTAGGCTGCCTTGGGCGCCACCAAGGCACCAATGAGGTGGTGACACATGGCGTAGAGGAGTGGGGGCCAAGTTGGTGAATCTTCCATGAGAAGGAGCTGCAGGCTTTTGGGCGGATATTCGGGCATACACCTGGCACCGCCTTTGGCTCATCACGACAAGACGACACGTGGAAGGGCGGCGTGAGAGGCCTCAAAGTGGGTTCGGCCGACCTGGGGGATCAGCTGATCCCGGGTTGGCCCCGATCGCCCTAGTTTTCGTCCTGGTGACTGCCAGGTGGGTCCCAAGGTGGGTATGGGGGTGTTTGCGTTGTTTCTAGCCCATTATCTCGTGGTTGTGGGCCCTTCGATCCGCGTGCTTGCTCCTGATTGGTCGAGAGTGTGCTTCTTTAGATCGGTGAGGTGTCATGGCCACGTGGGCGCCTGTGTGGTGTTGACGGTCGTTAAGTCCCTATTTTCGACACTCAACTTTGAACAAATTTCACTCCATCAAAGCTTGCATCATAGCTGTGGGGTTATAAACTAACGGATTCCACGAGCTTTGGTGAATATTTGGATGCAGGTCTAAATGAGCCATTATAGAATAAAATATGGCATTATCACACACAATATCTAATACCAATTTGGACTACACCATTGCGACGGGCTCGTCGAGACGATTGAAATGGACATATCATTTGCCCAATTCAGAGTCCGGATGCAGAAACTATGCCTCACGGAAGATTGTGACAAGAGACGTGTCGGGGGGTAGGTGCGGCCAAACCTAGTAGGTTCGGCCGGACCTATCAACCTCCTCCGATCAACACCAAACTTTTCCAAATGCCTCTACACTTAGCATAATATCCAAGGGGACCAAGTCCATGGGCCAGACACCACAAAAGTTGGTCCGGCCGCACCACCCAAAATCCTCCTCTCGGGTCCACGGCACCAACAATCCCACAAACACACCTTGGATGGATGAGATACACCGGTGAATGGTCAGTTTGATCAAAAGGCTAAGGTTGGAAGCACTTGGATCGATGGACCCACACTTAACTGCCGCAACCGCCATCAAGGAGTGATCCTGGACGTCCCTCAACACGGTCGGCGCATCACAAGGCCACTAGGTAGGGCCGGCCGCACCTATCAACTGGCGTGCCAGGCGAAACCGACCCAAGGAGCCGACCTACAACTGCCTCAGGAGCAGTGATCAGGGTCGTCCAAGTTCATAGGCGGTGGATCACAGGGCCGGCCGCACCTGGAGATACGGCCGCACCTTCTTGCTCAGCACTGCAGCTCCCTCACGCCTACAAGTACCCCCTCCTGCAGCCACCGACCCATTGGGGCTATATATAGAGCCTGGCACCACGTAGAAGGATGACAAGTGATTAGAAGCAAGTGGCGGAGCCCTATACAGGTTAGTATTTAGAGAGTAGGGAAAGAGAGTTGAGTGTTGGAGTAGAAGCCGGAGTGTCGGTCTTCTCTTCGTACCTCGGCGGGTGCGGTACAACTACGGTCGTCCACACCCGGGATGTTTTGTAAGTTCGGATTCGTGAGTAACTAAGTCCCAAGTCATTTCATCGTTCGCTCTTAGGTTCTTCGAT
Source organism: Cenchrus fungigraminus (assembly GCA_036936925.1). Lineage (NCBI taxonomy): Eukaryota > Viridiplantae > Streptophyta > Magnoliopsida > Poales > Poaceae > Cenchrus > Cenchrus fungigraminus. Next base: position 39,620,549 of record CM072772.1, read on the forward strand.
TGCAATTAGTAGTTTCTAGTTGTTGTGATTGCTTTGCTTTGGATCCGAGTAAAGTAGTGCTTGGTTAGTGTAGACGTGGTGTCTAGGCTCTTCAGTACCTTGGAATGCTTCCCGGTTCAACAGAATAGTTGTGGTACCCTAGGGAGGTGACAACTCCGGACGGGCTTTGTAGTCCACCACGTTAGTTCCGGCAGGTAGGAGTTACGACATCAGAGCCCCCTTCTCATCCCTTTCCGTGGCTCTTTTCCCTCTGGCCCCGACGAGCGACAAGTTTTGCCTTGATTCTATCCGTGACTCTCACGAGTCCCAAACTTCATCAGCTATCCCCTCTCTACCCGAAATCTACCCTTGCCTTTCTATCCTTCGTCACCATATCCCCCGGACGAATTAGTTCAGGTTCACAACACTTCTCGTTCCCCGTGGAAATCAATACTTTGGAATACTCCCGGGTGAAAGCTACAACGGTATCCGTGCGCTTGCGGATCTATCTGTGATCGTATAGTATACCAACAGGCTTTCTGGCACCGTTGCAAATCTAGTAACGACGTAAGAAGTGCCAACAAGCTTTCTGGCGCCGTTGCCGGGGAACGGTAGCTATTTTGATTCTGAACCCAGTTCGTCCGTGTATCACCCCATTTATCACATGGATTCCAATCCAACCCTTTTCGATTTTGCCGCTCCAAAGGGCGATCATTTGGAGCCTCCACCTTCATCACATTCCATTGAAACATCTAGCTATGAGCTACGTCCTGGCTTCATAGCTATGGTCCGAGAGCAAAGCTTCTCCGGAGAAAGGGATGAAAGTCCTTATTCCCACCTGCACGAGTTCGAACAACTTTGTTCGTGTCTTGTGATCGCAGGAATGAGTCAAGATACCTTGAAATGGAAACTCTTTCCGTTTTCATTAACGGGGAGAGCAAAACAATGGTATTCGCTCAGTGTGAGAAGTATGAAGGGGGACTGGGAAAGTTTACGAAAGGCTTTTTGCCTAACATTCTTCCTGACTCCCCAAGTAATGAAACTCCGACGAGAGGTCATCTGTTTTAAGCAATGGAAGACCGAATCTCTAGGAGCCGCATGGGCAAGATTTACAAAAATCGTAGATTCTGGTCCAGACCTTGGTATCGCAGAGCCCGCTCTTTTGCAACACTTTCGCGATGGTCTTGGACCAGAGTCAGCAATTTTCTTAGACTCTTCTTTCGGAGGATCTTTCACTCATCTCACCTTGTCTGAGTGTAAGGACATTCTAACATTCTAACACAGGAGTTTATGATGAATTCCCAGATGAGGAAGAGATCACTCAGGAGGAGCACATGCCAAACACTCTCTCGGAACCGAAACCCATAGAGGAGAAACCCACTAGCACTTTTTGGCATGAAGAACCACTCCTCTATCCCCGTGCGCACCCAGCTAATTTCTCGTAGGACTTCGACGAGGAATCAACAAACTCCGATCCACTCTCTGAATCGGAATTCATAGAGGAGGAGCCTATCCTAGAAAAATTCATATCCACAGACACCCATCCTCCTCTTACCAAAACTTGGTTCACAGGGGAACCATTCCAACCTTATCGAGAGTTCGATCACCCCTCGTGTGACTTCATCTATGAATACTATGATGAGTTATTTGATAAACATTGGACGGAGAAATCCTTCCCGAGAAGGGAAAGAGACTCAACACACGAGAGAGAATTAGTCAACTTACCCAACCCAAAAGAGGTAAAAAGACGGAGAAAAAAGTTGGAATACATCTCCGCAATCAGTAGCCGGGAATGGTTGAGAGAAGCAAAAGGCATGGATCAAGTAATCCAGCTATATCCCGAGCTAAAGTCACTCTCATGCCAAGTAGGAAACCTCTCTTACCAGGATGTGTTCTATGACCCTAGGGTCGATATCAATATCATTCCTAAATCCTTAGTATTAGAGGCCTTTCCCGACGAACCCCTCTCTTTCTCTCAGAAGCGTCTCCAATGGATTTCGAGTCAAACCATAGAGATGGAGGGAATCCTTAGAGTCGTCCAAACAAAGATTGGAGAGTATGGGATCTTCCTAGATTATCATATCTTTGACATCCCAAAAGGAGATCCACCCTTCATTCTCATCGGAAGACCCATTGAAGGGGTACTGAGTAGTGTGCTCGACCATGAAAAGCAGCCATATAATCTTGAGGTTCGAGATACACATCTCCAATGTCATAGACCTGAGGTTAAGAAAGAACATGTGTGGTCTATGGACATTCTTGAGGCGTCGACACTGGATTCTCAAAACAGACTCGAGCATGAAGGTTTTACACTAGAGGGATCACAAATCCCATGCTCACATCAAAAGTTTCCAGAGTTATCAAGCCCTATTACCAATGACCTTTACGAAACCTACAACCTCCTCATTTTCCTTGTGCATGCTAACTTTGAAAGGAAGGTTGTAGATGCTTTTGTTTACCATAAACATTGCAAATTTCGTGATCATTTTTTTGGTACTAACCTTGCAGCTAGAGCTATGATGGTTTCATCATCTCGATTGGCTGCAAGATGAAGATCTCCAGTGGTCGAGCTTATGACCCAAAACAAAGCACTATCGGGAGATAGCCCGAATAATCATTTAGATTTCCTTTTCAAATAAAAGCAAGAGCATCTCTTTAGGATTAGTCGTCCTTCGGGTATTTTTGGTCGCTAACGTTTCAGGTGGAGATTGAAAGGACCAATGGATAGGCAATGCCTAAAAACATGAGAGCTACACAAACTACAACACCAAGGTAATTCAGGGACAAAAAGTATTACGAAGGAAGCTTGAACTCCGCACACTTGAGTTGTGTTGCCTAGCAATGCAAACTCCAAGTGTGGGGGAGATATGTCAGTATCCCGAGTAAGTTTCTCTCGTACTAAATCTTATTTTGGTTTGAAGATGGTGTTGGTTCTTGCATCTTGCTCTCTTAAAAAAACACAAAAATATTTGAAGTTGAATAAAGGCTTCCTAGCTCTTCAGCTAGCAAAGCCTCCCTTTTTGTTTCTCTCTTTTTCTTTGAATAATAACACCAGGTACAAGTGCAAGTGTGGGGGAGATTTCTCAGGCTCGTCGAAACACAAAATTGAGATCACCTGCCATGGTGCCACACAACACCGACTACGCTAATCGACGAGGGATGAGGTCAGTGCACTAGAGCAAGTCGGTTGCCCCTGTGGTTTGGCCGAATCACCATTTGTCTACCTCATTCCCCACTTTCTCCAAGAGCGATGGTATGTGCACCCCTACCTCTCTACTTTTGGAAATCATGAGTTTAAATGAGCTTTAAATCCGATCATATAAATCAAACTCAATTGAATCCTCATGCACCCAATGCTCAACATGTTTCATATGGTTGGCTTGCATAAGTTTTATTCCATACTTATTATCTTGATGCTTGTGAACAACATATCTTTAGGAAACCATGCCCATCTAAGTAGCTGATGTTTGAGATATGGTCTAATGAAATGATCTTTGCTCCAAATGTTTGAGTGCTTGGGAAATTTATTTGAAAATTTTGAAAACCCTTTGCGAAGCTCCTCTTTGATATGCCAAGTCCTACCAGAGCCATATGATGAGACATCTTGAAAACCTCATACACATATGCTACTTGTCGTTGCATTGAGCTTTGTCAAATTGTTGTGACCCTTGTGAGAATTCTTTTCATGCTTTCATGATCAAGGTACACGTAAACGCCAACATCCTCCATGTTATGCTCAGTTGAGAGCTAGCATTGTACAATCTATCTATTCCACAAAATAAAGCTCCACACTATGTGTTGATCTCTCTCTCTCCAAGTTAATATTACAAAAGAGACATGGCTATAGAAAAAAAATAGACACATGAAGGTCCAAGAAAAAAAAGTTGGACACATGAAGGTCCAAGAAAAAAAAAGAAAAAAAAAGAAAAGATAGCCACGTCCACAAAAGAGTCAAAATAGAGAGAGAGGATCATGCAAAATAGAGTTACAACAAATCAGATGGTAATAACTAGCACCCATTCCGGGCCTAGTGTACACCTTACCATCATCACAACATTCATTATACATATGGTAATATCTAGCACCCATTCTGGGCCTAATATCCACCTTACCATATCCATCATATCCCTACACATGCACATCTTGATCTGATTGTATGATTTGATTTTCTCCTTGGATCCGGTTTTTGACTTTGCAATAAATGTGATGCAAGTATGCCTCATCTGTATACCCTACCTTGAACTCCATATATAGCTATCATTAGAAGTAGGTTGAAGAAAGGCAATCTAATGCCTTGGTGAGGACTATACACATTGAGCGATTTGAGAGAATCAAATGAGGTGCCAAGCAAGGTTTATTTTGAAAACTTATTGAAAAAAAATCCCAAGCTACTTGACACGAGGAGTAGAAGTGATTTGATTCAAGATCGTTCCATTCCTCAACTACCCAAGATGGCATGATAGACACTTCAAAGTTCACAAATGCAAGGTATGATTCGGAATATCTGAAGGACCGATTAGGCGAACCAGAGAGGGGGGAGTGAATGGGAGCCAATAAAAGTTCTTCTCGAAGGAGATGGGAAGTCCAACAAGACGAACACGGCTTCCAAAACACGTCTCCGACTCAACTACCAAAGTTGGTCAAGACCACGCAGCCACTGGAGTGCTACTGGTCCTAGGAACCAACAACAACCAAAACTTACCCGAGAACGCAGCGGAAAACCAACTCAAGCAGCTACTGACCTGCACCGGTCAGACCGGTCACTTGCACCGGTCAGACCGGTCCCTGCCGGATCTTTCGGACTGAGCTGCTGGAACACCCGACACTCTCCAGAGACGCACCGGGTCACCCTGGACCTTGAGCCGGGTCACCCGAGCAAGACTTGGCAATTTCCACAGAAAAGCCCCTACACCGGTTAGGCCGGTGCAGCTCACCGGTCTGAGCCTGGAAACCCCAAATCTGCCAACTTGACCTCCCGAGCTCCAAACTGAACCAAACTCGAAACAACAGCAACACAGGACAACAGGGAACTCACCAAGACGTTCACCCGAGCAAAACTCAACAGAGAGTCTGCACCGGTCAGACCGGTGTGAGGCACCGGTCAAGCCGGTGTGACCTGAGCTGTCGGGATGAACAGCGCCCGCGGGTCAACTCCCCCAAATCCAACTTCCGATCTCCCAAATCGCTCCACGGTTTTGCACAAGACTTTGGGGATAGTAGGAACACCTCATGGGCACTCCATAGCCAAGATTTGGTCCACCAAAACTTGCTAAACCGAGAGGAATCGAAGAAATCCCACCAAGAACGCCTCTAACCCTAGAGACAAGAAAACCCCAAAATCGAACCCCTTTGCTCACGTATTTGGGAGGGGAATCAAAGGGAAAAGAACCACGAAGGGTTCAAGCATACACCCCCCACCAAATCCCAAAGAGAAAGGCCTCGAAAGCGCTCCAAGAAAATCGCCAAGAAAGGGCTCCGAAAATCACCAAAAAGGAGAAACGGGAAAGACACATCCAAGCCTTGAGGAACCACGCTGAATCATCTATACATTCCAAAGAGGTTCATACAAGGTCTAGGTTGCCGCCCGATCATCCTTCCCTCTCACAAGATCTCACCATGAAGCTCTCAAGCTAGTCCTATGAAAATCCTAAGGAAAATAGGAAGGGAAAATAGGAAAACAAATGAGCTAGGGTTCCAAGAGATGGCTGCCATCCTCTCACCACTTGGGTTATATGGAGGCAACCGAAAGACTAAAATACCCTTACAAGCTAACTAGGGATACATGCCCCTCAAGGGCGAATTTGGAAGTCTTTGTCTTCGCACCATCGGACGGATGCCCAGCGACCGCAAACTTGCTTAGCCTCGACGCAAGCCTTGCGATCCCGACGCGTGTCCTCCGCTTCGAAGATTCCGGATTGCGTCGTCGCACACCGGTCAGACCGGTGCTCCTCACCGGTCAGACCGGTACTCACCGGTCAGACCGGTCTGATGCTGCTGCACCTCCGTCTTCGGTTCTTCGGTCTTGGCTTTGTGGATCAATCAAGGAACCCAGTGGTTTTCTGGTGAACCACCGGAAACCCCGCAAACTCGGTGTACCCTCCGCCATTCACCACTCATGACTCGGCTCCCACGTAGTCCCGGCTTGACCTTGGTTTTGAGGCTCAACCAAGAAACCGTCCATGACTTCATCTTGCTGTTCTTGCCACCATGCGGCCCGCACTTGACCCCGCTGGCCACCGGGTCCCTCGAACCAAGCCTACTTGTCTTCTCCACACCTGGAGGCCTCACCGGGAATGACCTTTCGCGCTTGTTCTTCACCTGCACCAACACCAGTCAAGCCGCAACCTGCACATGCAATACTTAGCCAAGAATCAGTCCACACCACATTGTCAATCACTCATCACACCAGGAAGCGACCATCCACCGATCCTCGAACCACACATGGCTCTCAATCTCCCCCTTGATGAGTGCATTGACAACACACACGTTTTGGTAACCAAGAGAAAAGGAAAGGAAAAGAAACGACTAAAAGAAACTCCAACAAGCGATCGAAAGCCAAAGAAAGGCAAAGACCAAGATCACTTGAAGAAGACAAGTCTCGGACCCCTTAGGCAAGGGCAACGGCTCGACACATCCGAGACAAAAACATGCTCAAGCAAAGTGCACAAACCACCAATCCAAAGCTTGGAAAAAACCACAAAGAGCTCACCCTGCACACATGCAAGCTCCCCCTGAACCAATGCAACTCCCCCTGGACGAATGCACGCAATCCACCTGGCAAAATAGAGCAGCTGCTTCAGCTTTGCTCTGACCGGTCAGACCGGTCAACCACACCGGTCAGACCGGTGTGATAGATCGCCCAGCACCTGAACCTCTCACCGGTCAGACCAGTGTATCTCTCCAGTCAGGCCGATGCCACCTGGGAAAAACTGGGAACTGCCCGAGCTCAAAACTAGCTCGAAACCACTTGGAAACTTTCTAAATGCATGCAGCAAGCCAAAACATGCTCAAACTGCTCCCCCTTGTTGACAATGCATGAATCAAGCCAAAAATAGAAAAAATGCAACCTGGAGCTTCTCAAATAGACAAAATTCAACATAGGATGCTACACATGTCCAAATAAGCAAGATAGATACTCTACAACTTCGTAATGACATCAACTACATGATCACCAAGTTTCACAACCATTGGACGAAGCTAAGATAGAATTGAGCAATTTTGTGAAAATTTACCCTCTCATGAGCAAAGTCCCAAACATGAGCAAAACATGTCAAAATGGCAAAACCACACAAACTTCATGCTAGGACAACCATTCTAATCATAAGACCATCATAAACACCCACAAGCACCTCATGTCATGTCAAAGCCACCAAGCCATGTGCCTACTTCTATATATGAGGCTTCTCATTGGTAGGCCTCATGCAACGGTTTAGCACCCAAAGCAAATTGAGATTAGCACATATGACATGGGAGCACATTTTCTAAGCAATTTACATTTTATTTTCAGATTTTAAATTGGTACATGAAATGTCTTTGCGACAAAAAGGAACTTATGCCCCTCCACAAGATCAAGCATGGGGGCTAAACATTCATGATGGCAAATGACCCTTTGGCCCCATATGATCAAAATAAGCTATCCAACCACAAATTAAGCATAGCCAAACCACTAAAACATGTCAAGATCATATAAAGGCATTTACTCAAAAGAGAGCATACATGTGACATTTTTCAAAAACATAGCCATCAACCATGGATATAAATCAAGATCATCAAGAGCTAAGCCAAACTAACCATAGCTTACCAAACTAGCTCACACGGACATACATATCATACCATGGTGAACAATGTATATAGGAGAAGCTTCCCTACAAAATGCATATGATACAAAATGCATGCAACCTAAGATACAAACATGCCTATACATCATGTTACATATGCCATGCCAAATGCAAGAAATGCACAAAGGAAAGCTATACATATGCTACAAAGGAGCTCCCACACACAAAGCTCACAAACGACCGGCTCCTCGAGGGGAGGCAAAAAGGGCTCGACACCACCGGCAAAAGAGCAAAGGAGCGCAAAACTCACAAGCCCTCCTAAACACATGCACCAAGGCCAAAGAGCATACAAAGCTCACCCATAGTACACATGATAGAGCAAAGATCGCACTAAGCACACAGCCTCCCCCTAAACTCATGCATTAAGGTCAAAGAGCATACAAAGCTCACCTTACACACATGAGATAAGGCAAGAAGCAAAACAAACCAAGTGGCTTGACCAAGGCCACACACTTGAAGGTCACAAATTCACTTACCTTTATCATTTCTTCAGAAGTCATTCGTCCTTGTCCACCATCCCCGAAAGTGATGTACCTCCATGTCACCACCGGGATATGAGGCCGGAGAACCACCCCCGATATCAACCAAATGTTCTCCGGGCCTCCCACCTGCAGCTCAAAACCAAGAGCGAGAGCGAGCAAATGACTCAACACTGGGGTTAGTACCAAAGGTGTCAAACCAGTGTCGGGCCATTTCCTCAAAAGTAGGGTTAGCAACATCCATCCTACCGCGCCTATCAAAACTGCGATCCATCCTGTCAAACCTATCAAACCTGGAACCGCCATGGGAAAACCACTCCCATCTCACTGGAGGAGTACGACTACCACGAAAAGGAAAACGTAGTCCGTAGCCCCTCTAAGACTCAAAACTGCGACCTCTCCCAAACTCGTATTGATCACGAGGTGGAGAACGTCCAGCAAACTCAACACCACCAGACTCAAAGTGCCTACCACCTGTCCCACGAACAAACGGGTTGAACCCTCTAGCATCACGGCCCCGGAACCCGAACTGTCCAGCACTCTGCCTAGCACCGGTCTGACCGGTCACTCTGACCGGTCTGGCCGATGGTCCTCGGCCAGCAAACTTGCCTCCACCTGAAGCTCTCCTATCTCTCCATGCTAGAACCATATGCACAACACCCTTTCCCTTAGGTAATGGCATACGAGGCTCAGGCACACCATGAGAAGGGTGGTACCTGTCCTTGTTTGCCCACTCCTTAGCCATTCTCGCCTCTCTCCTTCTCTTATAGCAAAACTCTCTCTTGTGACCATCCTTTCCACAAAACTCACAGTGGAAACGGATTGGTCTTGGCTTAGGCTTGGGGTGTGGCTCTTCACAAGGCTTCTCACTAGGTTTCTCACTAGGCTTCTCACTTGGTTTGTCTCTTGGTTTAAGCAACTGATTTGGCTTGGGTACAAACTTGTCTTTGGGTGTGGGTTGTGGTGGAACTGGAACATTCCCAAATTTCTCTTCTCTCTCACCACTGCTCTCACCAAACTATTAGATCCCAAAGCCCAACCATCAGAGCGCTTATAACTGGCAATCATCATACCAAGCTGAGGTTCCTGACTAGACAACCAACTCAGCACTTCACGCAACTTACTGTTCTCATCCTGCAAATGATCAACACATTGTGCAAGTTCCAAATTCTTCCCAGCATGCAATTCACAGGTAGAACAAGAAGTAGGAATAGGCACTTTCAAATCAGCCTCAAGCGAAACAATGCGAGATTGAAGCTCAACAATTTTTTCATGCAAACCAGGGCAAGAAGTACATGCACCAAGCAAAGTGGGTCTAGATTGCAGCTCAGCCAACTCAACCCTAAGCACATCTAGTTCCTCACACTTGGAGGCATGCTTTTCCCTAAGAGCAGTCAAATGAGCTAGGAAAATAGAGCAATCAGCACAATCAACCTCATCAGAAACCACAGGGCTAGCCTTAAGCGAATCAATTTCAAGCTTGCCATCAAGAACCTGTGTTTCTAGCTCAGTCACTCTAGTCCTAGCATCTTCAAGCAAAACTCTAAGCTCCTTCCTAAGCTTCTTAGCCTCTCTTAGCATGTGATCGCGATTATCAAGCAAGTCAACTAACTCCTAATTCTCCTTGCGCAAAGAAGAGAGCTCATCACATACCTCATCCTCGGAGTCGAAGTCTGAGTCCGAGGTGTTCTTCTGGCTTCTCTTGCTGCCAGAGCTGTGTGCCATGCCGCAAAGACCATCCTTCTTGTTGTAGCTTCTCGAAGTCTTGCTTGCCGTACAGCAGAGGCCGTTCAAGTACTTGCCGAAGTCCTTCTTCTTTTTCTTCTTGTGTTTCCTCTAGCTGTCCTCTTCTTCTTCTTCACTCGAGCTTGATGACACGTCCTCAGAGCCAGAGTCGATGTCGCTCGATCTCTTGATCTTCTCTCGGGTCTGTGTCTTCCTCCCATGTTCATGCTCCTTCTTCTTGGATCTTCTTCCTTTGTCCTTGGACTTGTGCTTGTCGTGGTTGTTCACCTTCAGACACTTGGCGAAAAAGTGTCCGGTCTTGCCACACTTGAAGCACGTCCTCGAGTTCCTTCTTGAGTTCACCCGGTTCTCATGCATCCTCTTGAATCTCCGTGTCAGCAACGCCAACTCGTCCTCTCCAAGTACAGCAAACTCCTCGTCTAGCAAAGACATGAAAGAGGACAAAGAGTACATCCTGGAGGATGGGTTAGCGTTAGTCTTAGCACCTGAGCCACCGACGAGAGCAAGACTATGAGAGTCAGTCGGGCTCTCAAGACGGGCTGTCAAACCACAATCAACCTCAGCAGACTTGAGCTTCGAGAACAGCTCGTTCACCGTCAGAGTGGTGTACTTCTCGGACTCAAGAATGGCCTCGACCTTTCCATCCCACACGGTATGATCTAGCGTGTGTAAGAGCTTCACAGCTCTATCATGGTCATCGTACGGGAGGACGTCGACATTGGCCCTCATGTTGTTCACAACCACTGTGAACCGCTGGAACAAGGCATCAATAGACTCACCGGGGAGATGAGTGAAGTTCACATACTCTCTCCGGTAAGTCGCATACAACTGTGCCTGAACCTCAGCATTCCCAGCATGAGCATTCTTCAGCTCCAACCAAATCCTGCACGCCAAGTCCTCTGTCTGAACCCGATCGAATTTGGATTGACACAGAGCACGGCACAGGTAGTCGACCGCCTTGTTGTTGGCGTCGAACATGTCCCTCGATCCTGGAGCAAGGAAGTTCACAGGATGAACATAAGCTGTGTTCACCGTGACATCCCAAAGGATCTGACCCTTTCCGCGGAGGAACACCGCCATCCGCCTCTGCCACATCTAGTAGTTCTTCCCATCGAAGTGCGGAGGACCCGAACCCCGTTCCTGGTATGCCATCTTTGGATCTTAGACTGGCTAGAGTCAATGAAGACCCGAATCGGCTCTGATACCAATTGAAGGACCAATTAGGTGAACTAGAGAGGGGGGAGTGAATGGGAACCAATAAAAATTCTTCTCGAAGGAGATGGGAACTCCAACAAGACGAACACGGCTTCCAAAACACGTCTCCGACTCAACTACCAAAGTTGGTCAAGACCACACAGCCACTAGAGTGCTACTGGTCCTAGGAACCAAGAACTACCAAAGCCTACCCGAGAACGCAGTGGAAAACAAACTCAAGCAGCTACTGACCTGCACCGGTCAGACCGGTCACCTGCACCGGTCAGACTGGTCCCTGCCGGATCTTCCGGACTGAGCCGCCGGAACACCCGACACTATCCAGAGACGCACCGGGTCACCCTGGACCTTGACCCGGGTCACCCGAGCAAGACTTGGCAATTTCCACAGAAAAGCCCCTACGTCGATCAGGCCGGTGCAGCTCACCGGTCAGACTGGTCTGAGCCTGGAAACCCCAAATCTGCCAACTTGACCTCCCGAGCTCCAAACTGAACCAAACTCGAAACAGCAGCAACACAGGACAACAGGGAACTCACCAAGACGTTTACCCCGAGCAAAACTCAATAGAGAGTCTACACCGGTCAGACCGGTGTGAGGCACCGGTCAGGCCGGTGTGACCTGAGCTGTCGGGATGAACAGCACCCGCGGGTCAACTCCTCCAAATCTAACTCCCGATCTCCCAAATCGCTCCACGGTTTTGCACAAGACTTTGGGGATAGTAGGAACACCTCATGGGCACTCCATAGCCAAGATTTGGTCCACCAAAACTTGCTAAACCGAGAGGAATCGAAGAAATCCCACCAAGAACGCCTCTAACCCTAGAGCCAAGAAAACCCCAAAATCGAGCCCCTTTGCTCACGGATTTGGGAGGGGAATCTAAGGGAAAATAACCACGATGGTTTCAAGCATACATCCCCCACCAAATCCCAAAGAGAAAGGCCTCGAAAGCGCTCCAAGAAAATCGCCAAGAAAGGGCTCTGAAAATCACCAAAAAGGAGAAATGGGAAAGACACATCCAAGCCTTAAGGAACCACACCGAATCTTCTATACATACCAAAGAGGTTCATACAAGGTCTAGCTTGCCGCCCGATCATCCTTCCCTCTCACAAGATCTCACCATGAAGCTCTCAAGCTAGTCCTATGAAAATCCTAAGGAAAATAGGAAGGGAAAATAGGAAAACAAATGAGCTAGGGTTCCAAGAGACGGCTGCCATCCTCTCACCACTTGGGTTATATGGAGGCAACCAAAAGACTAAAATACCCTTACTAGCTAACTAGGGATACATGCCCCTCAAGGGCGAATTTGGAAGTCTTTGTCTTCGCACCATCGGACGGATGCCCAACGACCGCAAACTTGCTTAGCCTCGACGCAAGCCTTGCGATCCCGACGCGTGTCCTCTTCTTCGAAGATTCCGGACTGCGTCGTCGCACACCAGTCAGACCGGTGCTCCTCACCGGTCAGACCGGTACCCACCAGTCAGACTGGTCAGACCCACCGGTCAGACCGGTCCAATGCTGGTGCACCTCCATCTTCGGTTCTTTGGTCTTGGCTTTGTGGATCAACAAAGGAACCCAGTTGTTTTCTGGTGAACCACCGGAAACCCCGCGAACTTGGTGTAGCCTCCGCCATTCACCACTCATGATTCGGCTCCCACGTAGTCCCGGCTCGACCTTGGTTTTGAGGCTCAACCAAGAAACCGTCCATGACTTCATCTTGCTGTTCTTGCCACCATGCGGCCCGCACTTGACCCCGCTGGCCACCGGGTCCCTCGAACCAAGCCTACTTATCTTCTCCACACCTAGAGGCCTCACCGGCAATGACCTTTCGCACTTGTTCTTCACCTGCACCAACACCAGTCAAGCCGCAACCTGCACCTGCAATACTTAGCTAAGAATCAGTCCACACCACGTTGTCAATCACTCATCACAACAGGAAGCGACCATCCACTGATCCTCGAACCACACATGGCTCTCAATATCTCTTATGCTGGCTTCATACCATAGAAATTTTTGTTTTCACCTTGGTCCTTAACCTTTACTCGAGAACGAGCAAAGGGCCAAGTGTGGGGGTGTGTTGACGGTCATTAAGTCCCTATTTTCGACCCTCGACTTTGAACAAATTTCACTCCATCAAAGCTTGCATCATAGCTGTGGGGTTATAAACTAACGGATTCCACGAGCTTTGGTGAATATTTGGATGTAGGTCTAAATGAGCCATTATAGAATAAAATATGGCATTATCACAAACAATATCAAATGCCAATTTGGACTACACCATTGTGACGGGCTCGTCGAGATGATCGAAATGGACATATCATTTGCCCAATTCAGAGTCCGGATGCAGAAACTATGCCTCACGGAAGAGAGAGTTGAGTGTTGGAGTAGAAGCTGGAGTGTCGGTCTTCTCTTCGTACCTCGGCGGGTGCGGTACAACTACGGTCGTCCACACCCGGGATGTTTTGTAAGTTCGGATTCGTGAGTAACTAAGTCTTAAGTCATTTCATCATTCGCTCTTAGGTTCTTCGATTGCAATTAGTAGTTTCTACTTGTTGTGATTGCTTTGCTTTGGATCCGAGTAAAGTAGTGCTTGGTTAGTGTAGACGTGGTGTCTAGGCTCTCCAGTACCTTGGAATGCTTCCCGGTTCAACGGAATAGTTGTGGTACCCTAGGGAGGTGACAGATCCGGACGGGCTTTGTAGTCCATCACGTTAGTTCCGGCAGGTAGGAGTTACGACATCAGAGCCCCCTTCTCATCCCTTTCCGTGGCTCTTTTCCCTCTGCCCTGACGAGCGACAAGTTTTGCCTTGATTCTATCCGTGACTCTCACGAGTCCCAAACTACATCAGCTATCCCCTCTCTACTCGAAATCTACCCTTGCCTTTCTATCCTTCGTCACCATATCCCCCGGACGAATTAGTTCAGGTTCACAACACTTCTCGTTCCCTGTGGAAATCGATACGTTGGAATACTCCCGGGTGAAAGCTACAACGGTATCCGTGCGCTTGCGGATCTATCTGTGATCGTATAGTATACCAACAGGCTTTTTGGCGCTGTTGCAAATCTAGTAATGACGTAAGAAGTGCCAACATGTGGCAGCACGTCGCCACGTGGCCTGGTGTGGGTCCCACCGGGTCCACATGATGTCTTGTGCATATCTCTCTCATCCGGGCTCCGATGTATGCAAATGATATATCCATTTCGATCGTCTCGACGAGCCCGTTGCAATGGTGCAGACCAATTTGGCAATTGAGGTTGTTTATGATGATGCCATATCTATGCCATTGGTTTACTTGCTCTCAACTATATCATTCCATGCGCATTTACATGTGTCCTGCAACAAAAGATAGAAACACCAACACTTGTGGAAATTGTTAGTATAAAGCCCTATTCTAGTGTTGATGTCCACTTTCTATTCATTTTATGCAGGAGTTGACGGTGTAAAAGTGGTACTTAACAGTTGTCAACAATGGCCGCGGGTTGAGTGGCTTGCCAACGTCGTCCTCATCCTCAAGAAGAACACCAATGAGTGGAGGATGTGCGTTGACTACACTGACCTCAAGGAGTACAAAATTTATGTGGTGACCAACTACCCGCTTGGCGATATACTCCACAACCGGGATGCCACGGGGCGAATCTCGAAATGGGCGGTCGAGCTCGGGGCCCTCTCCATAGACTTCAAGCCACGTACCTCCATCAAGTCTCAAGCACTAGTCAACTTCATGACAGAGTGGCGGGAAAATCAACTACCCACACCTACTGAGCGACTAGAGCATTAGGTGATGTACTTCGACGGCTCACTCAAGCTCGAGGGCACAGGCGCAGGGGTACTCCTGATATCTCCAAAGGGCAAGGTCCACCTCATCCACACCCAGCCGACGCAACCTCTACGTTGGTCTGAGCAGCCGATCACGTTCTCTAGAGCTGATCACTGGGTCCACATCCCAGATCCTGGGTCCTACCCACTCGTCGTCGAACCTATGATGGAGGAGCCCTGGTTCCCCAGACCTTCATCGATGGGGGGAGTGGGCTCAACATCATCTTCGTCGAGACGCTGAAGAAGATGGACTTCGACTTCAAGAGACTGATGGCGTGCGACGAGCCCTTCTATGCCATCGTCCATGGCAAGGCGGCCTACCCCCTAGGTCGGGTCTCCCTCCCAATCACCTTTGGCATGGAGGATAACTTCCACACGGAGTACCTCAACTTCGAGGTCACCGACTTCAAGTCTTCCCACCACGCGATCGTAGGTCGCTCGATGCTGGCCAGGTTCATGGCCATCCCGCACTACACCAACTTGGTGTTAAAGATGCTAGCTCTGAATGGGGTCCTCTCTGTCTACGCTGACCTCATGGTCTCTTTCAGATGCGACTTCGAGGCCCTTGACATCGCCACGACGAACGCCTACACCAATGCCGACTCCGAGGCCCTTGACATCGCCACGACGAACGCCTGCACCGACGCCTCGGCCGTCTTGATCACCGAGGCTGCGAAGGTCGCTCCGAGCGACCTGACCGTCCCAGAGCAGCAGCGCACTAACACCACCGTAGACGCCACATCGTCGATGAAGAGAGTCCGTCTCGGCCTGCCTGACCCGGAGAAGATGGTGGTCATCAGCGACAACCTCGGGGAGAAATAGGAATTCACGCTCACCAGTTTCCTCCGGGATAACGCGGACATATTCGCATGGACCCCATCGGATATGCCGGGTGTTCCCAGGGAGATGGCTGAGCACTCCTTGGATGTATGCAAGACGGCCAAACCTGTCAAACAGAAGCTGCGCCGCTTTGCGAAGGATCGCAAGGAGGTCATTAGGGTAGAGATAGTAAAGCTCCTAGCTGCCGGATTCATCCGTGAGTGTAAAAACCTGGTTTGGCTCGCCAACCCAGTGCTTTTACCCACGAAAATCCGTCAATGGAGAATGTGTATCGACTACACCGATCTCAACAGGCATTGCACTAAGGACCCCTTCCCTCTTCCGCGCATCGACCAGGTTGTGGACTCCACGGTCGGAAGCGTCCTGTTATGCTTCCTCGACTGTTACTCAGGGTATCACCAGATAGCCCTGAAGGTCTCTGACCAGGACAAGACGGCGTTCATAACGCCGCACGACATCTACTGCTACACGACCATGACCTTTGGTCTCAAGAACGCTGGAGCGACCTACCAGAAGGCCATCCAGAAGTGCTTGGAATCCCAGATTGGCGACAACGTGGAAGCTTATGTCGATGACGTAGTCGTCAAGACCATGGTGGAGGATGACCTCATCAGTGACCTTGCCCAGACCTTCGCCAACCTCCATCGCTACCGCTGGAAGCTCAACCCGGAGAAGTGCGTCTTCGGTGTACCATCTAGCAAGCTCCTAGGCTTCATGGTCAGCTGTTGACGGTGTATTTTGGTACACCAAACATGTTCATTACACTTTAGTTTGAGCTTGATTATGAAACTAACCCACCACTAGGCACACTAATGATATAACAAGTTCATCTTTGTATGTGCATTTGGAAGTGTTATGTTTTTGCAGGAAAACATGGGCAAAAAGGGCGGAGTCACAACAAGTTCAAAGGAGCAAATGAGGAGTCCCGTTCGTGTTCAAGTGCATGATGAAATCACTTCCAAAGGTGGCAAGGACCAAAGTGTTACAAAGGAACATCCCCGAGGGTTGAAGCGTAAAAGACCGAACTTCATGCGAGAAGACCCTCTATCTTCGATGCAAGGATGACGTCGTCAAAATGATGCAATTAAAGGAGGCAAAGTGGAAAATGTCAAGAGGACCCACGGGAGCGAAGGGGTGACCGAACCGATCCAGGATGGGCCTGGGCCGGTCGGCCCAGGCCGGCCGGCCTGGCCCATTCTCGAGGCGGTTCGGTCCCCCATTTCTTGAGCGTGAAGATGATGCAACCCTAAGTACGTGGAGGCGCCGCCATTCGCAGAGAGAGAGCCATTCGCCTAAGAGGCCGTCCACAAGCTATAGAGGAAGGAGAGGAGAGAGATCATTCGCAAGGAGGATCGCTCTACTCGAAGGAAGCAACCACAAGTGGAGGACGTCGAGGCCCTACCACGACACCCCCGGAGGAGAAAGAAGACACCGTCGGAAGCGTCACCATGATCAACGGCGCCATGTTTAGCACCATGATGGGGTAATCTTCTCATTTGTCCTTGGGTTGTAATCGATCTTGAGATGTAATCGCTACTTTTATGGTTTCAATCTATCATCTAGTGTTGAAGATGCTTTCATGTTTAAGGTTAGCTACCATGCCTAGTAGGGAGTATAGATCTCACTTCTTCCTTAGAACCCTTCAATACACCATGATCATCATAGGTCTAGTCACGAATACCTCCGCGTAGTGACAGTACGGGGGGACGGAAAGGGCGAAACCGTGGTCACAACCCTCGGTAGCTTAGATCGGTTTTCATATCTCTAAGCGGTTGCATGTTCAAGTATAGTAGACCCTTGGGCAAGTGTCTTTTATATATCTTGTGAGTTTCATCACCCTCTCTAGTGTAGTGTAGTTGTTCTCTAGTTTAACCGTAGTTTAGGGTTTGGATAAGTTAATTAGGCAGTGTTAGATCAAACGCTTGTAATCCCCTTGCTCCGCGGATTGACAAGAACCTAGGGAATCCCCGTGGTGAAAAAGGTGTAGGTCCGTACGCTTGCAGATTGTAGGTGGATACGAGTTTTATCCGTCAACAAGCCCCTTTTTCTAGCGCCGTTGCCGAGGAGCAAGCCAGTTTACATCGTTTGGTTTTGCATTTATTTTCGTTTATCGTTTATTGCTAACATCTAACCCATTTTACCTAGAAAACCACTTTGTTTTGTTTTTGTTTTTCTATTTTGTTGTCTAGATGGCGTTCGCCAACCACGCCGTGGAAGAACCGGAGAAATCGTTACGGGATTACGCTAGTCCTCGATGTGAAGACATTAAAGTACAAGAGTCAGATTCGAAGCTCGAAGCGACCAAGTATGAAATCAAGGCTAGGATCATCAAGATGGCGGCGGTTACCCCATTTGGAGGGATGGAGACAGAGAACCCATATAGACATATAAAGCATTTCACGACGCTATGCAACACGGTGCGTCAAGAAGGAGTTCCCGACGAATGGTTCAAGTGGAATCTCTTTCCCTACTCACTTGCCGGTGAAGCAAAGACATGGTACTCATTCGCGTCCTTTGAAGTTGAAGGGAATTGGAACAAGTTGACAAAGAAATTTTGAGAGAAGTTTTTTCCAATAAGCAAGGTTCAACATCTATGGAGGCAAGTGATCACCTTCACGCATGGAGAAGGGGAAGGGATAGACCAAGCTTGGAATAGATTTAATGAGTTGATTGAACAAGGACCAAGACTCGGCTTCTCCGGTGACGTACTCTTGCATACATTTTTCTTTTCCCTAACCCTGAGTTGCATGGAACATGTTCAAATGTGTGCAGGTGGGGATCTCATGGAGAAAACACTCACGGAAGCCGCTCAACTTTTATAAAAGATTACCAAAGCGGTGGCCATACGAAGAGATTGGGAAACACGACTTTCGGGAGAGCCGGAACACGATTCAAGGATGAAGACATGTGCTGAAATTTCCAAAAAGGCAACCTCGGAAGACAAGAAAGAGGAGCCAATCCCGGAAAAGCTTGAAGAACTACACACCAAGACAAGGACTACCCCGAGCATTGACTTCGCCAAGTCCAATGAAACAAATAAAAGGAGTATGTCAAGTGCGAAGCCATTACGGGAGTTCGAGCAAATGGATTGGGTTCCAATTGATTACGGAGAGGTATTCGACAAGAGAAGACCGTTCCCTAACCAAAAGGGGATGGCAAGAGCATTAGAAGTGGACTTCCCACCGGAAAAGCAAGTGGAAAATCTTTATGATCTTGAAACCACCAGTGAGATCTTCCGAAAGCTTTTTAGTGATGATGAAGTGGATCTAGATCACATAGCCGAGGTGAAAAGAATCATGGGGATCAAGCCCGAAGCATCACCATATGCTCGCCTCGCCAAAGTTTACGCAATAGGATCCGATCAAGAAGAGAAGACAACACCGCACTTGAGTTGCGAGATCAATGGAATTCAATGCAAGGCTTTATGCGACATCGGAGCTCAAGTAAGTGTCATATCCTCTAAAATTCAAGATAAAGTTCAAGACCATAACCTAGACTTAGCTCCAACTTCAACAAAATTTATTATGGGAGATGGTAGAACTATTAAACCTCTAGGTATTGCTTGCAACATTAATGTAATCATCTCTGGAAAGTGCATACCAACCGATTTCTTTATTATAGATGCCTATTATGATAATCATGATCACATAATCTTAGGTAGGTCTTTCCTTAAGTTGGTTGATGCCGTGTTGGATGCCGGAAAAGGCAAAGTAACAATAAACCTTAATGGAGATAAGTACACATATAACTTTCTTCGCGCTTCTAGTCATGCTTCACCTTTTCCTCCCGAGGATGAAGAAGAAGAGGAGGTAGGTAGTGTCTTTGTTTTGTTGAAACCCTTAGAGACCCGCTGCAAAGAGCGATGGAGAACCAACTCAATGATCAACAAGACAATGAACTAGAGGAAGCGACAAAAGGATTAGAACCACAAGATGGAAGCATGGAGGAAGAAAAATTCGAAGACATAGGATATATTAAACCCGAAGAACCACAAGTGCCTGAGGTGGATCTTAAACCTTTGCCCAAAGGATTAAAGTACGAATTTTTGGGCCCAGGCAAGACTTATCCAGTCATTGTGAGCGACGAGTTGAGTCCCGAAGAAAATGAAAAGTTGCTGAATTTATTGAAAAAGCACAAGAAGGTGATTGGATATTCGATCAATGTTCTCAATGGACTTAGCCCAGCCTTTTGCACTCATTGTATACTTATGGAAGACCAATGTAAGCCCATAGTGGACCATCAAAGGAGCCTAACCCATGCCATGCGAGAGGTAGTGAAGAAGGAGGTTATCAAGTTACTTGATGCTGGAATCATCTACCCAGTGCCGCATAGCAAGTGGGTGAGCCCCGTACATTGTGTGCCAAAGAAAGGAGGTTTGACCGTGGTGAAGAATGAGAAGAACGAATTAATACCGCAAAGAACCGTGACCGGATGGAGGATGTGTATCGATTATCGAAAGCTAAACAAAGCAACGAAGAAAGATCACTTCCCCCTACCGTTCATTGACGAGATGCTCGAGAGGTTAGCAAACCACGCATATTTTTGCTTTGTCGATGGATACTCGGGGTTCATGCAAACTCCTATTCACCCGGATGATCAACACAAGACAACATTTACTTGCCCTTATGGAATGTTTGCATATAGAAGGATGCCCTTCGGTTTATGCAACGCTCCGGCCTCTTTTCAACGTTGCATGATGGCGGTATTCTCGGAATTTATCGAGGAAATTGTCGAGGTTTTCATGGATGATTTTTCCATTTATGGGAAGACATTCGTGGATTGCTTGGCAAACTTGGACAAGGTTCTCATGAGGTGTGCGGAGGTCAATCTAGTGCTAAATTGGGAAAAGTGCCACTTCATGGTAAAGCAAGGCATAGTGCTCGGACATGTTATATCCGAGAGAGGAATTGAAGTGGACAAAGCTAAAATGGAGACGGTTGAGCAACTCCCACCTCCAACGGATGTTAAGTCTTTGAGGAACTTTCTAGGTCATGCCGGATTCTATAGAAGATTTATTAAGGACTTCTCAAAAATCACTAAGCCTTTAACACAACTTCTTCAAAAAGATGTGGCTTTTGACTTTGATGAGAAGTGCTTAGCGGCAATCCGGACCTTGAAAAATGCTTTAGTAAGTGCCCTATCATTCAACCTCTGAATTGGAGTCAACCTTTTGAGATCATGTGCGATGCAAGTGACTATGCCGTAGGGGCGGTTTTAGGGCAAAGAAAGGAAGGCCGAGTTCACGCCGTATACTACGCTAGTAAAACTCTCAGTGAGGAACAATTAAATTATGCCACTACGGAGAAAGAGTTGCTAGCGGTAGTGTTTGCTTTCGAAAAATACAGATCTTACATCATGAACTCGAAAGTCATTGTCTACACCGATCACGCGGCAATCAAGTATCTTTTGGCTAAGAAGGATGCTAAACCAAGATTGATTCGTTGGATCCTTCTTCTCCAAGAGTTCGATGTTGAAATTCGCGATAAAAGGGGGTGGAAAATGTTGTGGTCGATCATTTGTCTTGGATGAACCGTGGACAAGATGACAAAGAGCCCATAGACGATAAGATGAGAGATGACCACCTCTATCGAATCCTCGACAAGGATACTTGGATGATCGATATCATTCGAGCAATTCGGAGAATGCCTCTTGATCACCTAGATAAAAACACTCAAAGGAGGATAATCTCTGAAAGCCGCAAATATATTTGGGATTCGCCTTACCTCTTTAAACTTGGGAATGATGGAGTAATGAGAAGATGTGTACAAAGAGAAGAGAGGCAAGAAATTTTGAGGAAGTGTCATTCGGCAGAGTACGGTGGACACTATAGTCATTTTCGAACCCAAGCAAAAGTATGGTTCAGCGGATTCTTTTGGCCAGAGATGCATGAAGATACTAAAAGATATGTTGCATCATGCCCCGAATGCCAAAGGACCGGAAACATATCTCAAAGGAATGCTATGCCCTTGAATTACAATCTACAAATCGATTTATTCGATGTTTGGGGAATTGACTTCATGGGGCCTTTCAAAAACTCACATGGATTTGAGCACAACCTAGTTATAGTTGATTATGTATCCAAGTGGGTAGAGGCCATCCCATGTCGTAAAGCTTCCACGGAAGAATCCATCGCGATGATTAAGAGTGTGATTTTCCCTCGCTTCGGTACCTCGAGAATTTTGATAAGCGATGGAGGAAGTCACTTCACTGGGAAGAACTTTAAGAAGTGCTTGTCCAAGTTGGGAATTGAACATAGAGTGTCTACGGCTTATCACCCACAAACCAACGGACAAGCGGAAACATCGAATAGGCAACTAAAAAGCATCCTTAACAAGACTATAGAGAAGGTAGGCAAGGATTGGTCAAAGAAGTTGGATGGAGCTTTGTGGGCATATCGAACAGCGTTCAAGACACCGATAGTTATGACCCCATATCAATTTGTTTATAGCAAGGCTTGTCACCTTCCGGTTGAGCTAGAACACAAGGCATATTGGGCAATAAAAGAGATGAACCTCGATCAAGATGCCGCGGTAGTAAAATGGAGAATCCAAATTAGCGAACTAGAGGAAATGAGGTTGAAGGCTTATGAAAATGCAAGCATCTACAAAGAGAGAATCAAAAGATGGTACGACAAAAGACTTAAGAAGAAGGAGTTTAAAGAAGGAGATAAGGTCCTCCTCTATAATTCGAGATTCAAAACTTTCGGAAAAGGGAAGTTGCAAAGCAAGTGGGATGGACCTTACATTGTTCATTCGGTGCTCTCCAATGGAGCGGTTACCATCATGGATATGAAAGGAGATCAATTTATTGTGAATGGTCAACGACTTAAGGTGTATTTCGAGCCCGATGTCGTGCCCCTTCACCATATTGATATTTTCATCATGTAGGATGAGCCCAAATGTCAAGCCTAGGACGTAAAACAAGGTGAGCATTTTGTAAATAGCTCTTATTGTATTTTTCTGGAGTTTCTCACGAAGTTTTACTAGGCTAACTTTTCTACACGGGCTAACAATTAAAAAACAGTGGAGTACACGAAAAACCGGACCGAACCGGCCCGCAAACCAGGGCAGGCCGGCCGGCCCGGTCCGATCGGCCCAGGGGACCCAGGCGGCGGTTCGCTCCCATTTTTCCCTGGGACGCACGTTTTTGACTTCCATGTTTGGTCAGAAAATTTTAGGGAAGTCAAGAAAAGGAAAAGATGGGTTCTAGGGCATTCCTTCTTGGACTATTTAAAGGGACGAGATTGGAGCTCGGGAATCCATCCCAATTCACATCCTTTTGCCCCCAAGCAGCAGCCATGACATCCCCAAGGAGCGAGGAGATCAAGCTAGGCGCTGAGAAGCCTTCGAAGTCAGAGGAGGCGAAGTGATGCGAGCTTAAGCCTACAATAGAGATCAAGAGGACCGCCTGCATCCATTGCGGAGGGCGTGTCCCGACCGGGCTGATCGCATCTTGCCACCATGTTAAGGAGGAGAAGGTCTCAACTCCCGTCTGAACATCAGAGCGACTTCGGGGCATGAAGAGGAAAGACTACAAGGAGGAGTCGCCCGAGCCGAAGGATTAAGGGGGGAGCGATTACTCCGACGACCGCAGCCCGAGCTTGTGGGCAGCCGCCGGAACGGACGACAATGACCTCTTCTATTGGGAGGAGGTGCCTAAAGAGCCGACTCCCGAAGGTCCAAACGGCAGCGGTGATCCCGACGACGGCAGCGACGGCGACGACCCTGGCGATGACGACCCATTCGGGATGCACCCGTTATGTTGTGCGGCTTGCCGTCACTCCATATCGGACCTCTATGCGTCGGTCGAGGAGTGTTTCCAAGCTATGGAGGCGATGAGGTAGAGAATTGAGGATTTGGAGCGGGTAGTCGATGACGACTACAAGTTCCTTAATAGGAACGTGAGGAAGCTATTCGGGATGGTCGGCAACATGAAGAAAAGGTGGTGCAAGGATTGTGGGAAGTTCCACTAGATAGTTAGGGTTTTCCCCCTTAGGATTTTTGTAAAATACGACAAGGACCTCGTATGATTTTAGCGTGGGGGAGAGCTAGCTAGCTAGATCTTAAAATTTTTGCCTTAGTGAGTTTAGTTTGGTTTGGCTTAGAGTTTGCTAGAGTTTGAGAGTTAAACTTTTTAGGTGTGCTTTTAAAATTTTTAGCTTGAAGTGTGTTAATTTAGTGTTCGAGTCAAAAAAATCAAATAAAAAGTGTCTTTTAATTTGCGTCTCATGCAATGCTTTTTCTTTCTTTACTCGTATGTTTTTCTTTAATTTTTGATATATGAGCATGAGCAATTGGTTTGAAACGTTTACCGTGGTGCTTAGTGGAGTTTTTACCTTTAAAAGTGCCCGCACCATACTTTGAACTAGAACCTTGTTTCGGTTGTGCTAAGTTTGATGCTAATGTTGGAGGAGTTTAATTCTGAAAATTATATGAAAAACCCTTGTAATAAAGGTTAGCAAACTCTCTTTTTCCAAGTTGAGAGACAAAAAAAAAATCCTATACAAGACCGACTCAATATCCGCTCCACCATAAGTGCGGTTAGCATGATGAGTTGGGCTAGGATCCTTCTCTCTTGGAAGTTTTAATTTCGAACAATGATCATGTCCTTGTATATACCTTTTATTGCTAGCCTCGTCATGCATACGGTAACGAGACTCTCACATCGAAAGTCCCGTACATCGCCGAATTCCATACCCAACCCACTATATCTCTTTTGTACATCGTATTCCTTGAACACAACCTATGTTCGAAGTTTTGTCTCGTTCCTAGCATGGTTTTTATTTAAAATTCAGATTGTATTTATGCAAGAAGAGATGAGTAAAGAGCTTCGGAAAAGAGGTAAAGATGTCAAGAGAGAGAGATAAGTAAAGAAAAAATATGTGTATGGAAAAAAAGAAAAGAAAAAGAAAGAAAAGAAAGAGAAAAAAAAGGAAGAAGAAAGAAAGAGGAAAAGCAAGAAAGGTATGAAGAGGGATGAATCAAGTGATGATTAAATGAAGTGTAAGGAAGGATGCCACATTGTTTTTAAGAGACGAAACTTCCATTTTTCCAACCATGTGCACTCCGACAACGAGGACGTCATCGGTGCCTCGTAGTCTTAATTTCTTTTTCCCTTGCACATGTCCACCATTCTATATCTTCTTATCCTTGATATCCCCACATCATGGTTTAATTCTCATGACCATTGGCTCAAAAGGTAAACAACCATTAGAGGATTTTGTCTAATACTTGTTGCAGGAATTTTATTTTTGAAAAATCATGAAAACCCTCCGATGGAATCAAAGAAGTGAGAATGGCTGGAATTGATGACCTCGAGTGAAAGGTATGAGTTGTGGGGTAAATCTCGATTTGGTGAAAATTCTAAACGCCCATGTTTATGTATCATGATCATTGATTTATGTTTATTATATTAAAGATAAAAGATTGACTAACTTCTGAAGGAAGAATTAGGGGAATGTTTTCAACACCATTGACAAAAGTTCTTTTACGAGGACTTGCTCGAGGACGAGCAAGATCTAAGCGTGGGGGAGATGTTGACGGTGTATTTTAGTACACCAAACATGTTCATTACACTTTGGTTTGAGCTTGATTATGAAACTAACCTGCCACTAGGCACACTAATGATATAACAAGTTCATCTTTGTATGTGCATTTGGAAGTGTTATGTTTTTGTAGGAAAACATGGACAAAAAGGACGGAGTCACAACAAGTTCAAAGGAGCAAATGGGGAGTCCCGTTCGTGTTCAAGTGCATGATGAAATCACTTCCAAAGGTGGCAAGGACCAAAGTGTTACAAAGGAACATCCCCGAGGATTGAAGCGTAAAAGACCGAACTTCATACGAGAAGACCCTCTATCTTCGATGCGAGGATGACGTCGTCAAAATGATGCAATTGAAGGGGGCAAAGTGCAAAATGTCAAGAGGACCCACGGGAGCGAAGGAGCGACCGAACCGGGCCAGGATGGCTGGGCCGGTCGACCCAGGCCGGCAGGCCTGGCCCATTCCCGAGGCGGTTCGGTCCCCCATTTCTTGAGCGTGAAGATGATGCAACCCTACGTACGTGGACGTGCCGCCATTCGCAAAGAGAGAGAGCCATTCGCCCGAGAGGCCGTCCACAAGCTAGAGAGGAAGGAGAGGAGAGAGATCATTCGCAAGGAGGATCGCTCTACTCGAAGGAAGCAACCGCAAGTGGAGGAGGATGTCGAGGCCCTGCCACGACACCCCCGGAGGAGAAGGAAGACACCGTCGGAAGCGTCACCATGATCAACGACGCCATGTCTAGCGCCTTGATGGGGTAATATTCTCATTTGTCCATGGGTTGTAATCGATCTTGAGATGTAATCACTACTTTTATGGTTTCAATCTATCATCTAGTGTTGAAGATGCTTTCATGTTTAAGGTTAGCTACCATGCCTAGTAGGGAGTATAGATCTCACTTCTTCCTTAGAACCCTTCAATACGCCATGATCATCATAGGTCTAGTCACGAATACCTCCGCGTAGTGACAGTACGGGGGGACGAAAAGGGCGAAACCGTGGTCACAACCCCCGGTAGATTAGATCGGTTTTCATATCTCTAAGCGGTTGCATGTTCAAGTATCATAGACCCTTGGGCAAGTGTCTTTTATATATCTTGTGAGTTTCATCACCCTCTCTAGTGTAGCGTAGTTGTTCTCTAGTTTAACCGTAGTTTAGGGTTTGGATAAGTTAATTTGGTAGTGTTAGATCAAACGCTTGTAATCCCCTTGCTCCGCGGATTGACAAGAACCTAGGGAATCCCCATGGTGAGAAAGGTGTAGGTCCGTACGCTTGCGAATCGTAGGTGGATACGAGTTTTATCCGTCAACATCAGCCACCGGTTCATTGAGGCGAATCCTACCAAGGTCGACGCTATCCGCAAGATGAAGCGACCTACTAGAAAGAAGGACGTCATGAAGCTCACAGGCATTATGGCCACCCTAGGTCGTTTCATCAGCAAGCTGGGAGAAAAAGGCCTGCCCTTCTTCAAGCTGCTAAAAAAGTCGGACAAGTTCACCTGGACGGACGAGGCCGACCAGGCCCTGGAGGAGTTGAAGACCTTCCTCACGACTTCCCCTGTAATGGTGCCCTGGCTCCAAAAGAAACCTTGCTGCTCTACATCTCCGCGTGCTCCCAGGTCGTCAGTGCGGTTCTGGTGGCAGAGAGACCTGAGGAAGGCCAGCCCTATCCTGTCCAGCGACCCGTCTACTATGTCAGCGAAGTCCTATCTGAAAGCAAGATCATGTACTCGCAGCTGCAGAAGATGTTGTATGCCCTTCTCGTCACTTCACGCAAGCTCCGGCACTACTTCCAGGTGCACAAGATCAAGGTCAAGAGAAATCCTGCGTAGCCGCGACACCACAGGGCGTATCGTCAAGTGGTCCATCGAACTAGGCGAGTTCGACCTTGAGTTCTGCCCACGGCAGGGCATTAAGTCCCAGGTCATCACAGACTTCGTCTCTGAGTGGACAGAGGCCCAGCAACCCCCACCGGTGGAAAAACCCGAGCACTGGAAGATGTACTTTGACGGTTCCCTGAACCTCGAAGGAGCGGGAGCAAGCGTACTCTTCATCTCCCCTCAAGGCGATCACCTGAAGTACGTCGTGCAGATCCACTACATGGCGTCCAATAACGGCACGGAGTACGAAGCCCTCATTCACGGGCTGCACATCATCGTCTCCCTAGGGATCAAGCGGCTCATAGCCTACGATGACTCGAAGGTCGTCATCGACCAAGTTAACAAGGCTTGCGACATCAACAAAGACACGATGGACGCATACTGTGTCAAGGTGCGGAAGCTTGAAGCCCACTTCGAAGGTCTGGAGTTCCACCACATCTGCCGTGACAACAACGTGGTGGCAGACATTCTCTCCAAACTGGGCTCCAAGCGCGCCCTGGTCCTGGCCGGTGTGTTTGTCCAAGACCTGCGCAAACCCTCCATCAAGCTCCTCAGCGACCCGGAGCCGCCCGCCGGTGACGCACCTCCGCAAGGCAGCTGCGACGTCCTCATGACCGAGGTCGAAGACGACTGGTGCCTCGACATCATTGCTTACATCCTCGAGCATCGGGTGCTTGAGGAGAAGGTAGAACACGAGAAGGTCAGGAGGCGCAGCGCCAACTACGTCGTCATTGGCACAGAGCTCTACCGGAGGTCCGCCTCCAGCGGCGTGCTGATGAAGTGCATTCTCCGATCCGAGGGCCTCAGGCTCTTGCAAGAGATCCATGGTGGCGAGTGTGGCAACCATGCTGCCTCTACCAATCTGGTGCGAAAAGCTTTCAGGTCGGGCTTCTATTGGCCTACTGCTATGGCTGACGCGCAGGACCTAGTCTGGCGACGCAAAGGGTGCCAGTTCTTCGCCAAGCAACAACACGTCCCGGCCCAGGCCCTGAGGGCCATCCCACCATCGTGGCCTTTCGCCATATGGGGTCTTGACTCGGTAGGGCCCTTCAGAACTGCCCCTGGTGGCTACAAGAACATCCTAGTGGCGGTGGACAAGTTCACCAAATGGATTGAGGTTCGGGCCGTACCCAGCGTCACGTCGAAGGAAGCGGCCAAGTTCATCGAGGAGATAACTCATCGCTTTGGGGTCCCCAACAGGATCATCACCGACCTAGGCTCGGCCTTCATAGGGGCTGACTTTTGGGACTTCTGCCAGGACAACCTCATCGATGTCTACTACCCCTCGGTGGCGCACCCGCACTGCAATGGCCAGGTCGAGCGCGCCAACGACATGGTCCTCCAAGCCGTCAAAGATCGCATCTTCGATGACGCATCCCCCTATGCCACTAGATGGCTAGCGGAGCTCCCTCACATGATCTGGAGTCTCCGGACCCAGGTCAGTTCGGCCACAGGGTACTCACCATTCTTCCTGGTCTACGGGTCGGAGGCCATCCTCCCCACCGACCTTGCCTTCGTGCCCCCCGCATACAGCACTACGAAGAGGGCACCACGGAAGAGACGCGCAAGGTTGACCTCGACAGTCTCGAAGAACACCGGGTGGCCGCGCTCTTGTAGCACACCTATCACGAACAGTAGCTGCGCCGCTACCATGACCGCAATGTGCGGGAACGATCCTTCAACGTCGGTGACCTGGTCTTGTGACGTATCCAGAACACCAAGGACATGCACAAGCTCTCCGCCCCTTGGGAAGGCCCGTTCATAGTCTAGGAGGTCATTGGACCGGCGACCTACCGCCTCCAGTGGGCTGACGGTCAAGGCGTCCCGAACGTCTGGAACATCGAGCACTTACGTCGCTTCTATCCTTAGAAGATCTGTCCCAAAATAAAAAGCTATGTACTCTCCCCTCTTGTAATTTACAGTTAATAAAGATGAGATTCCCTTTGGTAGGCTCCCTGTCGACCTACTCTAGGGTCTCCCTTTTACTTTCTTTTCACCCTTCCCCCCCGAAGCGCTCGGAGGCTTGGTCTAAGTTAGGCCCGAGACGCTCGGGGGCTTGGCTTCGCCAACCTAAGGGTCTCACGACCTGAAGGGTTCTTTATATTTTCCTGGTTTTTAGCACGTCACCTCTTAGTGTAGCCCTTGCTCTTTTTGTGCGTGTTCTTAAGTTGCGTGATTGCGAGACCTAGGGTCCAAGACCCCCCTCCGCGTGCCGGCTGCACCTAAGCCTCCATGCTGAGCCGTGCAGTCGGTAAGCCGTTCCTCCACTGAGTTGGGTTAGCGGAGGGAACACGCTTTGCAGTCTTGCCGCTCTTGAATTCTCATAACAAGTGTTTTTGCTATTCAAGGGGGTGTGCACTTTAAATAAAATTGCATCTTTCTTATTAATGCAAGGTCTTTTTACATTGATAATGTAGGCCCCAGGCCTAACCTACATATACACACTGATACATCCTAAGCCT
Organism: Cenchrus fungigraminus; assembly: GCA_036936925.1. Classification (NCBI taxonomy): domain Eukaryota; kingdom Viridiplantae; phylum Streptophyta; class Magnoliopsida; order Poales; family Poaceae; genus Cenchrus; species Cenchrus fungigraminus. The sequence continues at coordinate 39,650,336 of CM072772.1, forward strand.
TGATTTTCAGAGGTCGACCTTCTTGATGATCTCCTCTGCAGCAGCCTGGACGTCCTCGCTACTCACCAGCTCGGCCAAGTCGACGTCCTCCGCGACCTTCTGCAGGACGAATGACGGCTCATGGAACTTCACCGTCGCCAAGGCTGCGACCGCAGCTAGCTTGCTGGTGTCCAGCAGCAATGTCTTTATCCGACCCTCGGCCTTGTCCAGATGGTCAACGAGCTCCTTTGGCTCTGCCCCTTCCTCCTGAGGGACGTAGATGTCCATCAAGTACTGGGCGGCCTCCTTAAGGTCGGCGAGTTGCTTCTCCAGACCTATAGCAAGGGCAAGAGGCTTAGTTTCATCCTCGATACAGCGCCAGCAAAGCTCTTCAAGGGGACCATCGCTCACCTTCCCGGACCTCCTTGGTGCTTTCCTTAAGGACCTTCACTTGGTCCTTGGTCTCCGTCAGCTCCTTCTTCAGGGCTTCCTCCATCTCCTTGGTGCCTTGACGTGTCAAGTATCGAGGCTGAGAAAAGACCTAACCACAAGAAGACAATACTCATAGACCGAACAAACGTACCATCAACGACGGCCTGGAGGTCATCCGCGGCGTCCCTTGTCGTCTGCTGGGCAGCCTCCAGCTCCTTCTTCAAGGAGTTCACCTCCTTCTCTGCCTGGCGGGCCATGGAGGTCTTCACGCGTCGGACCTCCTGTGCGGCTTCGAACTAGGCTTGCAGCAAAGCCTCTCGAGCCGCGACCGCCTCCGCGTGGGCGTTAGCAGCCTTCCTCACCAGGCGCGCCCGAGCTTGTGCTCGCTCGGTGAGAGACTGCAACACAAAAAGACCTTGGAATGATTGAGGTAGAAATTGAAAACTAAACAGGATTGACGATGGGCATTTACCAAGAGCGTCCGCGTGATTGTCCGCTATGCCGCCTTGAAGTCATCGACATCACGGCGGTCAGCAATGACGTCGTTCTCCCACGGAGTCCCGACGTACAAGCACCCGTCGTCCTCCTCTTCGTTCCCAGGTCTGCCCGCCTCCGCAGCCTATTGGTCTTGCATTGGCAGTGGGGCGGACACACATAGGTCGCTTTGCAGACCTTCAGCCTGCTGAGCGTCACCGGCGACGACCTTCTCCGCCTCTGACGCCGCTTCCCCTCCGGCCCCAAGGGCCTGGCTCGACACGTCCGCGGCTGAGGCCGCCGGTGACTGTTCCACTGGCGCCATCCCTCCTTTGTGCCCGAACGCCTCCTGGCCTGAGGCATTCTTGGCACTCTCCGACGTCGCCGGCATCGACCTACACATTCGCGACGACCTTCAGCAACAAAGAAAAACTAGACCCTCAATACCTAAGGCAATGCAGGCATGGACCCGGTGACTTACTTGCCGGCGGACCTCAACCCAGGCTTTATGGGCTTGGGCGGAGCCTTCTTGGCCCGCTTCTGTGACCCCACATCGCCCGGGACCTCTGCACCCGACCTTGAACGCTCCTCCACCCCTGTGACCTTGCGGGGTGTCTGCGCTGCCTGCCCAGCCGATGCGTCGGGCGACTTGGCGTCGTCCTCCTCCTTGACGTTGATCATCTTGATGTCGAAGCTGGCCGTCGCTGTATCCGTTGACACAGCAAGGCCTGCCCTCTTCCTCTTCTTCTTTGACTCCGCCGCCTGGGTAGCGGCGATCGTTGCTGTGGCCCTAGACACGGGTATCTTGCCCGCAGTCTACCGCGTGCGCCGCGGCGGTGGCGCGGCGACCATCGCCGGTGCTATTCTCGCGGCGGGTTCATCATCGTCGCTACCCACCGATGAGTCAGAAAGGTAGTCCTTGATGCACTGCTGTGGAGGAGCCTGTACGTTCCCCTTAGCCCGGACCTTGAAGCTCCGGTCTTCTTCATTGTGCAGCGGAGCCGAGCACCAGTACATGCCCTCACGACCCTGACAGCGGAAGACCAGTGTCAAAATCATTCACAAACTCAGACAACAGAAGTCAAGATTGATCTAGAGCTTGAGGACTTACGGCTTCGGTGGGCCGGTATACGCTGAGCTCCTTAGGGCACGTCCGGTTGCGGATGCGCCCGGCGAAGATGCTCTTCACCCGCACTACCATTTCCTCCTTGGAGACCTTGTGCTGCATGACCCAGGTGGGGTCGATCTGACCCCAGTACTCATATGCCGGGTGCACCCGGTCCTGGATGGGCTGCAGCAACTGCCGGTTGAAGCTGATCGCCACGGCACCACCTGTCAGCCCGTCCGTCTTCAACTTCTCAAGGTCGTCTAGCAGCGACTGCAGGTCGTCGGTCTCCCGCGACGTGAGTTGGTTGGACTACTCAGGCCTAGGCACGGGCGCGTACCCAGACCTGGTGGGTAGTGCTGGCACCGGGTTGTCGAGGTAGAACCATCCCTGCTTCCAGCCCGTGGTTTTGTCGGGCAGCACCAGGTCGATGTACACCGGCTTCATATACCGGCGCAACATGAACCCGACGCTGCCAACGACGTTGGATTTCCCCGTCTTCTTCAACTCAAAGAAGTGCCGCCACAAATGGAAGTGTGGCGGTGTCCCCAAGTAGGCCTCGCACAGGTGGATGAAGGAAGAGACAATCGTAATGGCGTTGGGGACGAGGTGTACCAGGTCGATCCTGTAGAAGTACAGGAGCCCGCAGAAGAAGTCTCCGGTTGGGACCCCGAATCCGCACTCGACGTGCGTGAGGAAGACGACGGTCTCCCCGGTGCCCTCGGTGGGGTACGCCTGGTCGGCCGTTGGTCTCCAGGCCACCTCCGCCTTGGGCTTCTGCAGCCCGCGGGTCGCCAGGGCCTAGATTTGCTCCTCCATCACCATGGAGGGCTCCCAGATGGTTTCCAGCGCCGGCGCAAGTGCGGGCTGCATCTCCTCTTCCTTTACTCCGATGGATTTTGCTCTGAACACCACGAGCGACTTCATGCGCATGCAAAGGTGCGCAGCGCGGCGGATCTAAGCACGGAGGCACTGCTGATTTTGCTAGAGCAATTGAGCGGTGGCGGCACCCTAGGTGTTGCACGGAAATGGGAGTAAGTGGAGGTCCCAGCCCGCGGCTCGGCCTTTTATAGCTGGGCCCCAGCGGTGTTGTGGGCTGCCCTACCCAACGTCTCTCTAGCGGACTTCGCGGCGACCCAACAGATCCCCACCCAACGGATCTATTCCCCAATGGCTCTTTCGGCCAAAACGGATAACAGGCAGTAACAGCTAGTTCTGTACGGGAATGTGCGTCCATCGGTTTTTGGTCAACATATCCAGCCAGGCGTGGACTCGTTATGCCCCACGTCTAAGCCCCCAATCCCGGTATTTCCGATACTCACTTCAAGGTCGTCACGACCCACAGGCGACCTATGGATGTACCAAACTGCTTTACAAGGTCGACAAGAACCTAGCAGCTTCCTAGGTCGCCTCGGCCTACAAACGGCGGGTTCACACCACGTCTCCTAGGCCCAGCTGCCTTCATGCCTTCTAGGTCGCCTCGACCTACAACGGCGGAAACTACCAATGGCCCTGTGCGTAAAGGCTCTACTGCCCATTAGCGACCTCTTGTTCTTGACTAACAGCTCCTTGCTGAGGCCCCGCTGCCTTCTAGGTCGATTAGACCTTTAATTTTCAGGTTGACGCCCTGCGTTGTGCCACTGCACAGCGGCCGTGCTGACTCAGGTCGGCACAGGACCTTCGTCAATATGCAAGGCCTCCTGAAGGTCGGCGTGCTGTTACAGCCCCGCCGGGACCTTGGCCATGCCATTGCTGCCCGGGTGCCTCTACGCAGACTCGAGGCGCACTGTTTGTTGTGGGAACATATGTATAAAGGCTTCGTAAGCTACAAAGGACTTCGGCCCATGGCCAATTACAAGATACAAACATATTAAAGGTCCTGATCTACCTTATATAATATTTACGACGCAACCTAGGCTGATGAAGCGCGTCGCAAGCTTTCTTCTAGCTTCAGGACATACTTGGAGATCTCCACCGCCGCCGAGGTCGCAACTGCCACACAGCCACCTCTACTCTAGCCCAGAAGGTTTCCTGTGGCACCCACATTTACATCTGGGTTCCCCAACAAGATTCTAAATCGAGCCAGCATCACCTCGGGCCTTCCCCGGTACAGCACGGTGACCTCCAGCATCACCTCGGGCCTTCGCTCACAAGGTCCATCAAGGCATGTACTGCCCCATGCTACACCTGGATTCCTCGCTGGGCCTGGCTGAAGCGGCTGATGGAGTTCTCTCAACTTCGCAAGCATTCTTCTAGCACCTGGTAATGATGACCTAGCTCTATGTTTTGGTGGACGGATACAAGCCCAAGGCATGGAAAAATTTCTACGCAGCTTCGCCATGGTTCACTCGGTCGGCTCAAGTGATGATCTCGACGATGTGGTCACCTATTTATAGCTGTGGCGCAGGGCTTTGGATCTTATCTGCAGCTCAGCCGGCATGGCGTCCTTATCCGGTCACTGTTACCACGTGGAGCATAAGGTCCCTATTCACCCGTGGAAGCATTGGCGCACCTATCCCCTACCTGACAACATCCTGGCGATCTTTGTCTTTTGCGGATGGACAGTGACTACAGCTTCGCTTGGAGGCAGGCCCCGTGACTGTACAGTGCACCCATGACTCAGTACGCGACAACCTTTTGTGTTTGCCGAGATTCCATGTGATTTGTCGTATTCCAACCAATCGACAGAGCATTAGATGGGAGCATATGGCCGCAGGTTCTCTTTTTCTCTTCTCTCGGAGCATCAAACCGGCCATTTTGGTCACTTTACTGCTCGGGGGCTACTCCACGAGTGTGTCTTACAATGCCCTCCCCTTCTACGTCTCATCGACCTACTGGAAGCCTGCTTCCACTACTCCTCTGCTCGACCTACCTACGGTTGGCATCACGACCTTCCTGAAGGTCACAGAAGCTCATCTGTGCTACCTGACCCAGATCTGGTCGGCAGTTCTTCAAGATCGACGCCTCGTCTTCACTTCGACCTTCTGTACCTATGTTCCAGAAGCTTGATGTTCGACTTCGTGCGCGCTGGTGGGGTTCTTTTTCTTTGGATCCCCGTGCACCCTTCACGACCTTGGTGATGCCATGACTTCGCCAAGCTTCAACATGACTTCACCTCAGCCGCTACGCCTACACGTCGATCGGGGGCTTGAGAGACATGGGTACCCATGGGTCCCCACCGACCAGGGTCCCAGAGGTCCCTGTCAAGTGGACCCGGCCTGCCAAAAGCCCCGCCGACCTGCAAGTGGGCCCGAAGACCTTATCCACAACCCCGGCGACCTTGGAAGACTCCAGAAGACCTTTTCCAGATCCTGGAGGATCCGCGGGACTTGGAGCCCAAGGCGAGCTACTAGACCTCGGCACGGCGCCGCCAGTAGGTCCGCGGATCGCGGGATACTCCCTATAATCAAGGCAGATAGCCTTCCCATTTTGTAACCGACCCCGATGAGGGTCCACCGACCTCGAATGGAAGCCCTAGCTCGTTGACCATATAAGGCTGCCTAGAGCTCCATTCGAGGGGACTCCCCTTCCACGCATAATTCCACCTCATACTGGACGTAGGATTTCACTCTCCGGAGGCCCGAACCAGTCTAAACCCCCATGTTCATCGCCATTCTTGCTGTGTTCCGAGTTCCACACGCGAACTACCACCTACGCTCTTAGTTCCCGATCACCTCCATTAACCTACAAACTGCTTGGGTAGCCCCGTAGCAGATCTGTCCAGGTCTCACCCCCTGACAATTGGTTTTTTTAAATTGATTATATTTTTCTAACATGGCGTTGGCGGCTGTGCTGATATGGCATATGTGGCCTGACATAGTGTTGACATGGCACTTACAGGAGCCCTCGCCACGAATGCCACGTCACTCGCCCCTGCATGGTCGACCCCAGCCGCGGTTGAAGTTTGAATAAGTGAGAAAATGACATGTCATTACTGAAATAAATAAAAAAACAAATTGCTATTGCAGAGCTTTGAACCCATGACCAACTACTAAATAGTTAGGAGCCTTACCACTAAAGCATTCGTCCTTTTTTGTGTAAGGTGTCCTAATTATTGCATTTTAACATTTATTCTTTAGTAATTGAATAAATAATTACAGTATTAGCTAAACTTGGTCAGAAAAGTCCACATATTCACACAACAACATATTTTGGATCCATAACCATCCCATAAAAATTTCAAATAATCACAACTAAGTGTACTATACATCCTTCACAATCGGATCGGGGACATCTCTCACTTAGTCATATAGGACTATATGAGTATGCTTTTGCGATGGATGTGCAACAACACTTTATCATAATCACATGAATTTTTTAAATGATGCTTGTACACCAAAATCATGTGGCTATGCAATTTTTTAGTTTTTTCTAGCCAATTTTCTGTCTAATGCAACACTAAAAAGTGTTGCAATAGGCCTAAAATGGTTGCAATATACACAAGGCCAGAAATTTAATTGGCAAAAAATGTCTGCTTGGGGATCGAACCTGAGACCTTTGGAACAAAAGTGATATGTGCAGACCACTAGGATAAGCATTAGTTTATGTTGTATTAGGGTGTTTTATTTCTTTTTATTAATTGAACTGCAATAAATCTTTCAAAACAAACTTGAAAAAATATGTGGCTATACAACATATTTTGGCTCCATAACCATCCCATAAAAGTTTCAAACAATTTCGACAAAGTGATACTATACATCATTCACAACTAGGAACATATCTTACTTAGCTACATAGGACTATGTGAGCCATATATGCCTTTGTGACGGATATGCAGCAACACTTTGTCAAAATCACTTGAATTTTTTATGCGCTGCTTATACACTAAAATCATGAGGTTACGCAACTTTTTAGATTTTTCTAGCCACTTTATGATATTTTAACATTTATTCCTTAGTAATTCAATAAATAATTAGAGTAATAGCAAAACTTGATCAGAAAATTTCATAGATTCACACAACAACATATTTTGGCTCCATAACCATCCCATAAAAGTTTCAAACTATTTTGACAAAGTGATACTGTATATCTTTCACAACTACGAACATCTCACTTAGGTACGTAGGACTATGTGAGTCACATATGCCTTTGTGAGGTATATGCATTAACTCTTTATCGAAATTCATCTAGATCGGGAGGAAGAACACATCAACAACTGATCTTTCTCTTTTTAATTCATAACTAGAATTTGTAATTGGTATTTCTCCCTCAAGAAAACTCAAAATTTGATGATTCTTTTTAATATATTTTTTTTCTAAAATCATGATTTTTATTTAATAGTGTATGTTTGTATGTTAATTGCTATATCTTGTATCTTCTTTATGGCTTGTTTTCTTCCACACAAATGGAGAATAGAAAAAAATTATATAACGATTACTAATGTAACTTAATATTTTATATTCTTATGAAAAACAAGTTGTGACAAAATTTGAGGTGCGTATGGGTTTGAAAATATTATGAGGTAGTCAAGTATCAAGGTTGCACTTGAGTTATAAGAACCTCTTCGAGAGATATACTCATTAGTGAATAATGTATGGTGCCACTCTATAAAAATCATTTAAATTTTTTTATTCTAGTCTTATGGTACTAAAAATGATTCCACATGAATTTGTAGAATTTTTAGAGCAAATTTAGATATTATTTTAATTAACATGTGGTAATTAGAGCAAGAAGATTGTTTCTCGGAGATAATTAATTTTGCATCTACTTTCAGTGTACGAGCTACATTGGAGTGTATGAGCTTAATATAATTTTAACTTAACTTTTTGAATTTTATTAGAGATACACGTAGTTCATCGTGGTATTACTTCCAATAATTACTCATAAAATCATTTGAATTATAGAAAATATCAAATATGTTCAAAAAAATTTGAAACTCCTGCACGCCAACTGAGATGTTGTATATTACATTTAGAAATTGTATTTTTCTATTTAAGATAATTTATTTTCCATGTTACTCCCCCACGGCCGTAAGCCATCTTGCTGGTAGCACCCACGGCCGCCTAGAAGCCGCTGGCCCTCCCATTTGCCGCCTCTTACCTCCGCCGCAGGTGACCTGATTTAGGGTTTGGGGGCCCTCAACACCGGCCGCCGCTTCCACAACGCCAGCCCCAAGGACGACCCCATCTCGGACGGCTGTACCTAGGGCTGGGCAAAATTAACTGAGAACCAAGAGCCGAACCGAAAGACCGGGAATCAAAACCGAAAGAATCGGAACCGAAAAATTCGGTTCGTCTTCATTTCTCGATGCTCATGAACCGAATTAAGTCGGTTAGTTCGGTTCGGTTCCCAATGAATCGAGGGAACCAAAAAAAATACTGAAGCTCTCATTTTTCGGTTCCTCTTCAGTTCTCGATGCTCATGAATCCAATTAAATCGGTTAGTTCGGTTCGGTTCCCAGTGAATCGAGGGAGACAAAAAAATACTGAAGCTCCATCTCCGGATTCAGACCACTGCGGCCCATTTAGCCCAACTAATAATACACCTTAACCCTAGCTTTCAATCCCTGCCATCCTACCATCCACGGAGTCTAAAAAATATCTTTCCATCCACGGTCCACCCACCACTCTCCATCTCCGTGCCGCCCCACACCGCGCCGTCGTACCCAACCCGCTGCCGCTGCCCCCGCCCCACACTGCGCTGTCGCACCCAGACGCCACCGCTGCCCCGCCCCTGCCCGGTGCCAGCGCTCGACGACCCCGACCAGCTATCCCCCATCTCCTCTGGCCCTCCCACCAACAGCCGCTGACGCCCCCATCCCCCGCCGCCACAGCCGTGAGCCGTCCCCGGCCCCCGTTGTCCAATCGCCGACCTCGGCCGTCGCTCCGTCCTCTATCCCCGGTGTGTGCTGCCTCTCTCTCCTCAATCCTCAGCGGGCGCCGCCGCTCTTCCCTCCCTCCTCGCTCCTTCACCTCTTCTGTCTTGTCTCAGATCCGGCGTAGGCGACCTTCCAGTGGACGGCGGTGTCCTACTCCGACAGCCGGCGGTGCCCCTAGTGGGCTGCTGCGACGACCGGCGGTGCCCCTGGTGGCCTTCTGCGACGGCTGGCGGTGCTCCTGCAGGCTGCAGTGATGGCCCGCCACCAGAGGCGACAAAGCTTCAGGCGACAAATTTTTTTAACACGTGTCCACCAGAGGCGACAAAGCTTCAGGCGACAAATTTTTTTAACACGTGTACATTCCTCGGTTCGTTCAGTTTGAACCGAAACCGAAATTCGCCGGTTCCTATATCTAAACAGGACCCTCCCTGGAGCCTAACCCAATCCCTTCCATATGAATTTTTGATGGAATTGATCTCTTTTCTTGTGGTGCTAGGATTTCGCAAACTGCTGGTGGTGTTCGTGGCCTAACCGTCAACCTGTGAAGGCCTTTGTTGTATCTGCATGTCTCCTGCCTAAATATGCAATCCTTTTGCAGTTGATGTCTATTTTATAATTCTGATAAACATTGTTGCCATAGTTACTTCTTTTTAATTAGATCCATGAAGATAATGTGATAAGCGTTTGCTAGATTCATGAATACTTTGATGACTGTCGAACTACTACTGTACTTTGATGACTTTGCCGGAGTAATTATTGATATTCACTTCTGTACTGATCTTGTAGAAAATAAGGCTGCATATTCATTGTTCGATCTTACTAATCGGACCAAATCCACTGTGAGCTGCTTTAGTAAGTTTTAGTGCTGCCTGATACTCATGCTCTATTTTCATTTCGTTTTTTCTTCTACATGTTATTGCAGTACCTACTGCATGTTACTGCAATAGGACTATAGGAGCATTCGATTTAAGCAACATAATGTAGCCAATATGCATGATTAACGGAAAAGCTTCTAGCACACTCTACTGAAAACAGTCGCACATGAAAAAAAAGAAAAAAACTACAGGAATACTGATTGACGAACAAACAATGTCGATCGTGCAGAAAGGAAGCTTGCATATCTTGTTGTTGAACTCTCTCGGTACACTAAATTTGCATTGGTGCCGCCTGAGTAAGTTCTGTTGTTTCCTTTTACCTGCGCTTTGTTCTTTTGTGTTCTTCTAAAATGATTGACGTTGATGTCGCATATGTAGATATTTTTCCTAAGTTGATCAATGCGTTAATCTCATTGGTTTTTGTATGCTGATCATGTATGCATACAATAAATGTGGTAGGAACTAAATTAACCCCCTAAATTATCCTTCTCAAGATAAATATAAAATCCTATAATCTGAAGCATTTTTTCACTTTACATCCATGATGCTCTTCTTCTGAAGTTAACTTCAAATCCTATACTATGAAATAGTTTCCATATGCATCGTGGTCTTATACTCAAAGTAATTCTGAATACTCTAGAGCTTGTCTTGCTCTTTTAGTTAGTCTGACTCTGAAATTTTCAGGCATTGCACTTCTCACTTAAGACACTGACCAAGTGACTTCAGGGACATCCCAACGCCATCTGCTGTCGCCGAACGTGAGCACTGGACCATGTATTTTGATGGATCGCTCAGGATTAAGAGAGGTGGAGTTGGCATACTCCTCATCTCCCCCAAAGGCGAGAAGTTGCAGTACGTGCTCCAAATCATGTTCAGGGTCTTGAACAACGCAGCTGAGTACGAAGCAGCCCTCCACGGGCTACGAATTGCCATATCGCTCGGGATCAAACACTAGATAGTTAGGGGAGATTCAGCCCTGGTCGTCAATCAAGCTAACAAGACGTGGCAAAGCACGAATGAGAAGATGGACGCCTATTGCGCGGAGATACACAAGCTCGAAGGCAAATTCTTTGACCAAGAGTTCCAGCACGTGGTCTGAGACAACAATAAGGCAGCCGGCGAGTTGGCCAAGATGGGTTCTACCAGAGCCCAGGTACCACCCGACGTCTTTGTCCAAGATCTCATAAAGCCCTCCATCAAAAATCCCAAGGCCTAAATCGACCCATCTGAAGGACTCGGCGAAGTCCTCATGATCGAGCCATAGCCCGAGTGGATCTCAGAGATGGCCGAGTACATCAAGTACGACACGCTTCCGAATCCCTCGCCCAAAAACGAGAGGGAGATGCAAGTGCTACATGAAAGGATCGCCCGCAGGAGCAAGAACTACGTCTTGATCGGGGATAACCGGTATCGCCGAGGAGCACATTCCCGAGTACTTCAAAAGTGAACATCAGAGGAAGAAGGACGAGAGCTCCTGTCAGAGATCCATAGCGGCATGTGTGGGCACCACGCCGGGGCGCGAACCATCGTGGGTAAAGCCTTCCGGTCTGGTTTCTACTGGCCCACAAGTGTCGCAGACGCCGAGACGCTGGTCAAACCCCGCGAGGGATGCTAGTTCTTTGCAAAACAAATCTATGTCCCGGCCCAAGCCCTTCCGACTATACCCGTGTATTGACCCTTCGCGTGTTGGGGACTCGATATGATCGGTCCCTTCAGGAAACCATCCGGAGGATCTGACCACATCCTGGTGGTGGTCGACAAGTTCACCAAATGGATAGAGGTCAAGCCAATAAAGGCATTAACAGCGGCAAAGGCAGCTGAGTTCATCACTGAGATTGTGCAAAGGTTTGGTGTTCCTAACAGGATTATCACCGACTTAGGCACAAATTTCACATGGAGATAGTTCCAGAACTACTGCGATGATCTCCTCATCAAGGTGGCCCATGCCTCAGTAGCACACCCCCGTGCCAATGGCCATGTCGAGCAGGCTAATGGAGCGGTGCTCGAGGCTCTCAAGAAGCGCATCTTCGACTGACTAAAAAAGTACGCAACACGCTGGCTCTGAGAGCTATCCGCAGTAATCTAGGGACTGCGGGCATAGCCAAGTCGTGCTACTGGCCAGAACCCCTTCTTCCTAGTGTATGGATTTGAGGCGGTACTCACAACCGACCTCATGTTCAATGCACCCAGGGTGGAGGTATTCGAGGAGAACAAAGCCGAGGAGGCGCGCATTAAGGACATCTATAGCATCGAGGAAGGACGGCTCGCGGCAACCATCTAGGCGGCTCGGTATGGTCAGGCCCTGAGGCGCTATCACGACAAGAACGTGCAAGAGAGAGCTTTTTGCGTTGGCGATCACGTTCTCCGGAGGATCCAGAACAATAAGGAGATGCACAAACTGTCGGCCCCATGGGAGGGGCCATTCATCGTCAAGGAGGTCAGCAGGCCGGGTGCTTACTGGCTAATGCGGGAGGACGGCTCTGAGGTGCCAAACTCATGGAACATCGAGCACCTACACCGCTTCTACCCATAAAAAGCTATGTACCTTCTTTTAGTTTTTTCCATACTTATCATCCATGCTAGCAGTCTTGGCAATGAATAAAGTTTCATATCTCTTGAAGTTCTATCACTTCATTTTTCTGCAAGCATGATCAACACCCAATCTTCAAATATGAAACTTGGGGACTGCTTTCTCTATGACAATGTCTTACTTCTGTCAAAAGTAAAACGCTCATCTAAACACGAATCCTACGACTTATAAAGTACTCAGTAGAATACGTCTTAAATCATGGGCCGAGATCTTCGCCAAGCCAAGGTACTATACGTGCACGAGAGTACGCCCTTTGTGCTAGGAAACTAAGGCCAACGGGACTACGGCTTCCAATGATAGACTAACTACCGAAGAAATTAACAGTACATGGATATCGTCTAAGTAAAGCGGCAACTTAAAAACATCTCCGAAACAAACTACCAGGTCCAACTAACAGTGCCACGAAATATTACAAGTACTTATAAATGTTTTCATTACTGCAGCAGGAGACTACCGTTACCCTCTGGCGGCGGCACAACGTCATCGACCAGCTACTCCGCCGTGTCCTTCACCTCCTTCAGAAGTTGGTCGATCCGTGCGGGCGAAGTCCCACGGGCGAAGCCATCACGGAACCGGTTCACGTCCACATGGGGGAGGAAGGAGCGGAAGATGGTGTGGCAGTGGCTGATGCTAGCCAGGCTAACCTCACAGAGATAGCCTTGGAAGCGCGATGACGCCACTTGAGCCCGCTCCAGTAGGCTTGGCGGGCGGACAAGAGGCTCACCCAACTCGCGTATGGCGGAGGACTCGGCGGGCGGAATCAGCTCGTCCAACAATAGGCGCAGTACCTCACCCAGCACCCGGAACTGTACCCTCTCCGACTCCATGCAGGCTTCGAGATCTGCAAATTGCACGAAGAAATTCCGCTAGAGATCTGCTCAAAATGCCAGATGGACTAAACGAGAAAAACAACAAAGCAAGCGCGAGGGAAGCTGGTGACCAACCAGTGAGCTCCTTCTTCACCACAGCCCGCTCCCTGGCAACCTGCTCGAATGAAGCCTTCAGACGTTTCGCCTGGCCGCGGAGGTCCTCGAGGTCTTGTTCCGCCTTGGCCCGAGCTGCCCAAACAATAGAATCAAAAACAAGCACTCGGATGACAAGACTGAAAGAGAGTTGAGCAAACAAACCTTTCTGGTGCTCCTCTGTGGTGGCCTTATCCCAGCGCAGCTGCTCGAGCTCCCAATTGCTATTCGACTGGCAGACAGCGGCCTGCTCCTCGAGGTGTTGCACTCGGGCGCGCACCGTGATGGCGTTGGACCCAATATCGTCCAACACCTTGCTCTTGCGAGCGGAAGCTGCGGCAACAGTCTACAAAATCCAACAGGTCAGAAAAGCAAGCGAATGAGAGCAACAAGAAGAGGAGTTCCAGATAAGCAACTTAACATCACCAACTGCACAACCCTCTGCACGGCCGCGACGAGCTCCTGCCGGTTGCTCTCATCAGCAACCGGGTTCCCATGGACCTCATGCGCCCGACCGTGGCGTATACGAGCGATCCTACCGGAGCACGGTGGGCTGGTGCGGTTGTTGACGGCTGTTAAGTATCACTTTTACACTGTCAACTCCTGCATAAAATAAATAAAAAGTGAGCATCAACACTAGGATAGGGCTTTATACTGACAATCTCCACAAGTGTTGGTGTTTCTAGCTTTTGTTGCAGGGTACACCGAAATACGTGCTAAATGGTACAGTTGAGAGCAACTAATCTAAAGGCTTATATAGGATATCATCATAAACAACCTCAAATACCAATTTATACTGCACCATTGCAACGAGCTCGATGAGATGATCGAAATGGATATATTATTTGCCTACATCGGAGTTCGTATGCACGATATGAAATAAACAAACAAAGGATAGATGACGTCACCTGGGGCCCACACCTCGTCACGCGGGACCCACCAGTGGGGCCCACACCTGGCATGGGTCCACGCCACATTAGCAGCATGGGGCACATGGACAAGTGTGGCTGCAATGGGTAGCTTCCCAGAAGCTTACTCTGCAAGATTCAGTAGCCTACGCAGGAAGGAAGCCGCCTCAAGCTCCTTCTCACGCAAGATACAGCAACTTGGCCCCTACTCCTCAATGCCACATGTCACCACCCTATAGGTGGCACCCATGGCAGCCAAGGGGGCTACTCCTACTCTCCTTGGCCTATAAATAGAAGTGGAGGGGGTAGAGAATAGGACACACAACTCCTCTCCTCTCCTCATTCTAGAGTGTAAGTGTGGAGTAGTTGATTAGATCAAAGCTAGGGAGAGAGTGAGAGGTATGTACCTCTATGGATGCTGGTTCTTCAATTAGAGTAAAGTGAGTATTTCTGCATTTTCTATTTAGACTAAAGTGCAAGTGATATTTTCTTGTTTTCTTCGCCTGTTCATCATTTAGAGGCGCGTGTTCTTGACGAACTCGCCTCCTCGATCTAGTTGATTAGGTGCACAAGTTTGTATCCGTTTGTATGACTAGTCCATTAGAATAAAGTGGATATGCTTGCATGCTCTAATTAGAATAAAGTGTGTTCATGATTCCTTTCTAATAGTTTATGCTAGGTTGCATGAGTAGCCTTTTTCCTCTGCTAGTGCCAGATCCTGGGTTTGTGCGTTCGTCTGCTGCAAGTCGTTCGTATACGTTGGAAGCACAGTACGGGACCGAGTGCTCTCTCGTATGCCTTTAGTATAAGTTAGTAGTACCTATAGTGAGTGAGATTAGTTCTCTTCCGTGGTCGTAGTTCTATTAGTACAGGGTGCCGTAGTCCGTTGGCTACGGCAGTAACCACAGCGTGGACGTTGTGACACGCTACTGGTTACCATCTGTTCGGCTTATCCCAAGGTTAGGTAGAGGCAGTCTAGGAGGTGGTGACAACCCTTCTGGCCTGCGTTGATCCTCCGCAGCTGGATAAAGTCAGAGCTCCTTCCACATAGATCCGCGTATTGGAGTCTCCTGTTAAGTCAGGGCTATTGGTACCCTAAGCCAAGTTTTATCTATAGATCGACCTTTAATCTCATTTATAGTGCTATCTTTAGGAATCCTCTCTATCCTTGCCTCTTATCTAGGTGTGTCCTTGGACTGACTGTACGAAGTTAGTGCACACACGTTCCCTTGGATTCGATACCCTTAGAATACTCTGAGGTGAAAGCTACAACGGTATCCATGCGCTTGCGGATTTATTTCGCGTGTCGCTAAAATACCCAACAAGCTTTCTGGTGCTGTTGCCGGGGAACGGTTGCTGTATCTATCTTCATACCTAGTGGTCCTCGTATCCTTTGTTTTTCTTTGTTTCTACCTTTACCCCCGTTACCCATGGAGATGCTATCCTTTCACGACCTCTCCATCTCAACTTACGAGTTCAATGATCCATCAACGTCTTCATACAACCATGGACTTCATTTCCACATTATGGGCATGGTTCATTTCCACATCTATAATGGATGCCATGGAAAAGAAGTGGTCAACTGGAGTGGGACACTTTTCCGAAGTACTTTAGATTAGTTCACCCTCTACGATCGTTCCTTGTTCCATAAAAGGAATTACCGCAGTAGCCCACCTTAACCCCGCTATGGAGGTTAATGTCATGCCATGGCATATAGCGTACACTTTGTTGGGCAATGTTACTCTAAGACCATCCAACAAACTCCTCAAGAGTTGTCCCTCCGGACATATTCTTGAGTGTCGGGGGGTTGCATGTGCTGTGCCGCTCCTAGTAGACAAGATCAAGGTTAATCTAGACTTCTACATCTTTGATATCCTCGATCTTGATCTCCTCCTAGGCTCCCCAGCAGAAAAACTTCTCGATGCATCCCAAGGGAGCCTAGATGAAAAGCTTAGGGAAGCCTCTTCTGCCATCATACCCTTGTTTTTAGAGAATTCTATGGTGAAGCCTCTTCCCAAGCAAAACCCGCTCGAGAAGATGAGGCATGTATCTTCGTTCGCATCCTTTGAGCCCATTGTCATTGAGGTTGTAGAATTTTCTACCCCTCAGGAGTACGACTCAGAAGATACTCTTCACCTTTGTGAAGGCGAATGATCATCATTATCCTCGATCGAGTTTGAGCCTCTTCCCGCTGGCCAGTAAGATGTTGCTCTCGACCTTGATCGAGAATCAACATCGAGCTTCCACGATGTATCTCTTGAGATGGAGACATCATTGGCCATGAAAATCTATGAGGCACTGACTCTGGAGTCCAAAGGAAAGGATTCCATTGATGAGCATGGTAGCTTCATTCTTGATACACCACATGAACCATGCTTGCATCATGCCTCTCCAAAGTCAGCCATGCTTAGTGCACTGAGCACGCACGAGGACTACAACTGCCTTTTGGTCCTCTCCTGTAAAAAGTTTAGAAGGATGGTTGTAGATGCATATGTTTACCATAAGCATTGCAGATTTCGTGTATGCACTATGGCACTAACCTTGCAGCTAGAGCTTCAATGACACATCAACAATTGGTGGTGAGACGGGAATGACATCACCAATGACAGCTGTAGGAAAAGTTCCCATGGTCGAGCTTATGACCATAAACAAAGCACTACCAGGAGATAGCCTGGATTAGGTTTGTTTTATTTCCCTTTTCAAAGAAAGAGCAAAAACATGTTTTTAGGATAAGGTTGTCCTTCGGGTATTTTTGGTCACTAACCTTTCAGGTGGAGATTGAAAAGAATGGTGGACATGTGATTCCTAAGAACATGTGAGCTACCTCACTACAACACCTTTATAAGTTTTTGTTGAGAGAACATTTACAAAAGGGAGCTTGATCTCCACACACTTGAGCTTTGTTGCCTAGTAATGCAAACTTGAAGTGTGGGGGAGGTATGTGAGCATCCTAAGTAAAGTTTCTCTCATCCAAATCTTATCTTGGTTTGGAGATGATGTTAGCTCTTGCATCTTGCCCAGTTAGGTACGTCCTGCTTTTGACTTTAAACAAAGCCCTTCCGGGAGGTTACACGATGTTCACCATCATTTGCTCGTGTTTATGCCCCTTTGAAGACAGCTTGATCATGCTTTCATGCTTTCTTTATCTGTGTTTGTAATGCTATGGTTTGAGTGCATGTTTAGCTACGTGCTTTCATAGGTTGTTTTAAATTAAGCATGGTGCTTAGGTTAAAACTGTCTACTTCAATCAAACAAGACATGGTGTCGAGTTTGATTGATGAACCTTATAGTTAATGCTTTCATGGATATTGGTTGTATTTGCGGACTAACCCTTGCAGGAATTTCAAATCCAAATAGGGTAAGTCATCAAGCTTGATTCAAATGGAAAGGTAAGCCAAGGCATGTCAGCCTTGTTTGAGCTAGGTCAATTTATATTTGAATTTGAATAAAGGCTCCCTGGTTCTCGAGCCAGTAGAGTCCCTCTTTTGTTTTTTTCCATTTTGTTTGAAGACAGCACCAGGTACATGAACAGGTGTGGGGGAGATCTCCCAAGCTTATCATCGACATGCACACTTGAGATCTCCCACACAGGTGTTGCACAACATCGACTGCGCTTCCATGACAAGGGACAAGGTAAACTAGAGTGATCCGGCTGCCCCATGGGTCAGTTGAACAACCGCTGGTCCTCCTTGATCTCTATTTCTTCAGGAGCGATGGTATGTGCACCCTTTATCTCACTCTCTTTGATTCATGAGTTTGAATGAGTTTCAATTCTTATCTGCTAAATCAAACTCTTGGAATCGTGCTCTACCTGCTTTACATGTTTCCTATGGTTGGCTTGCATATGTTTTATTCCATGCTTATTATCTTGATGCTTGTGAACAAATATCATTAGGGAACTCATGCTCATCTAAGTAGTTGATGTTTGAGATATGGTTTGATGATATGATCTTCTCTCTAAATGTTTGAGTGCTTGGGAATTTTATTTGAAAACTTGAAACCCTTTGCAAAGCTCCTCTTTGATATGCCAAAGTCCTACCAAAGCCATATTATTAGTTATCATGAAAACCCTTCAATCATATGTTGCTTGTTATTGCATTGAGCTTTGTCAAATTGTTGTGACCCTTGTGAGAATTCTTTTCTTGCTTTCATGGTCAAGGTTCATGTGCACACCACCATATCCCCTTGCTATGCTTCTACACTGGAAGTTAGTATTGTACCGTCCATTCATCCCGTAAAAATAAAGCTCCGTATGTGGTGTGACTTCTCTCTCTCGAAAAGTGTCCTTGAAAAAGAGACATGGGCTATGCGAAAAAAAGAAAGAAAGAAAGGATAGCCCATGTCCAAAATAAAGAAGGAAAAGGAGAGAGATGTGATCATGCAAAAAGGAGTTCCAATAAATTTGATGGCAATAACTAGTACCCGTTCCGGGCCTAGTGTCCACCTTACCATCACCACAACATTCATCATATACATGGTAATATCTAGCACCCATTCCGGGCCTAGTATCCACCTTACCATATCCATCATATCTCATACATGTGCACATCTTGATCTGATTGTATGATTTGATTTTCTCCTTGGATCCGGTTTTTGACTTTGCAATATATGTGATGCAAGTATGCTTTATCTTTATCCTACCCTGAGCTCCACATATAGCCATCATTAGAAGTAGGATGAAAGAAGGCAAAGCTATTGCCTTGGTGAGGACATATACACACTAGGAGATTTGAGAAATCAAATGAGGAGCTAAGCAAAGGTTTGTTTTGAAAATTATTGCAAAACCCCAAGTTACTTAACATGATGAGCAGAAGTGATTTGATTCATGACCGTTCCATTCCTCAACTACCCAAGATGGTATGATAGGCACTCCACAGAGTTCACAAGTCCAAGGTATGGTTTGGAATATCTCCTATGCTTGCTTCATACCTTTGGATATCATGTTTCACCTTGATTTGTTCTCTCTTCACTCGGGGACGAGCAAAGGTCAAGTGTGGGGGTGTTGTTGACGACTGTTAAGTACCACTTTTACACCGTCAACTCCTGCATAAAATAAATAAAAAGTGAGCATCAACACTAGGATAGGGCTTTATACTGACAATCTCCACAAGTGTTGGTGTTTCTAGCTTTTGTTGCAGGGCACACCGAAATACGTGCTAAATGGTACAGTTGAGAGCAACTGATCAAATGGCTTATATAGGACATCATCATAAACAACCTCAAATTCCAATTTAGACTGCACCATTGCGATGAGCTCATCGAGATGATCGAAATGGAAATATTATTTGCCTACATCGGAGTTCGTATGGACGAGATATGAAATAAACGAACAAAGGATAGATGACATCACCTGGGGCCCACACCTCGTCACGCGGGACCCACCAGCGGGGCCCACACCTGGCGCGGGTCCATGCCACATCAGCAGCATGGGGCGCATGGACAAGTGTGGCTGCAATTGGTAGCTTTGCAGAAACTTACACCGCAAGATTCAGTAGCTTACGCAGGAAGGAAGCCGCGTCAAGCTCCTTCTCACGCAAGATACAGCAACTTGGCCCCCACTCCTCAGCGCCATGTGTCACCACTCTATAGGTGGTGCCCATGGCAGCCAAGGGGACTCCTCCTACTCTCCTTGGCCTATAAATAGAAGTGGAGGGGGTAGAGAATAGGACACACAACTCCTCTCCTCCTCTCTCATTTTCTCTCTTGAGAGGAGAGGCTCTCCTCTCCTCCTTCTAGAGTGTAAGTGTGGAGTAGTTGATTAGATCAAAGCTAGGGAGAGAGTGAGAGGTATGTACCTCTATGGATGCTCATTCTTCAATTAGAGTAAAGTGAGTATTTCTACATTTTCTATTTGGACTAAAGTGCAAGTGATATGTTCTTGTGTTCTTCGCCTGTTCATCATTTAGATGCGCGTGTTCTTCACGAACTCGCCTCCTTGATCTAATTGATTAGGTGCACAAGTTTGTATCCCATTTGTATGACTAGTCCATTAGAATAAAGTGGATATGCTTACATGCTCTGATTAGAATAAAGTGTGTTCATGATTCCTTTCTAATAGTTTATGCTAGGTTGCATGAGTAGCCTTTTTCCTCTGCTAGTGCCAGATCCTGGGTTTGTGCGTTTGTCTGCTGCAAGTTGTTCGTATACATTGGAAGCACAGTACGGGTCCGAGTGCTCTCTCGTATGCCTTTAGTATAAGCTAGTAGTACCTATAGTGAGTGAGATCAGTTCTCTTCCGTGGTCGTAGTTCTATTAGTACAGGGTGCTGTAGTACGTTGGCTATGGCAGTAACCACAGCGTGGACGTTGTGACATGGTACTGGTTATCATCCATTCGGCTTATCCCAAGGTTAGGTAGAGGTAGTTCAGGAGGTGGTGACAGCCCATCTGGCCCTCGTTGATCCTCCGCATCTGGATATAGTCAGAGCACCTTCCACATAGATCCGCATACCGGAGTCTCCTGTTAAGTCAGGGCTATCGGTGCCCTAAGCCAAGTTCTATCTAGAGATCGACCTTTAATCTCATTTATAGTGCTATCTTTAGGAATCCTCTCTATCCTTGCCTCTTATCTGGGTGTGTCCTTGGACCGACTGTACGAAGTTAGTGCACACACGTTCCCTTGGATTCGATACCCATGGAATACTCTGAGGTGAAAGCTACAACGGTATCCGTGCGCTTGCGGATTTATTTCGTGTGTCGCTAAATACCCAACAATCTTTCTCGCGCCATTGCCAGGGAATGGTTGTTGTATCTATATTCGTACCCAGTGGTCCTCGTATCCTTTGTTTTTCTTTGTTTCTACCTTTACCCCCGTTACCCATGGAGAGGCCATCCTTTCACGACCTCTCCATCTCAACTTACGATTTCAATGATCCTTCAACGTCTTCATCCAACCATGAACTTCATTTCCACATTATTAGCATGGTTCAAGATCGACCCTTCTTTGGAGCGATCAATGAAGACCTCTACTTTCATTTGGAACAATTCGAGAAACTGTGTTCGCGTCTGGTTCTCCCAGGCATGACACAGGAATCCATAAGGTGGAAGTTGTTCCCCCTCTCTCTATTAGAAAGGGCAGAGCAATGGTACACTAACACTGTAAAAAGTGTAAATGGTGATTGGGGCAAACTTCGAGATAACTTTTGCAACTCATTCTCTCGCGTGGTGAGGACGGTGCAATGGTATACTCATATGGCCTCTCTCCCAGGGGATATTCTCGAGTTCGAACAATTAGAGGAGGAGTCTATAGGAGCAGCGTGGGCTAGGTTCATACGCCTGTGTGCATCTAGACCCAGCTCATTTCTACCCGATGATGTCTTGCTTTACGCATTTTGCATGGGTTTAGACATGGACGCTGCCCAAGATCTTGACATCGCTGCTGGAGGTTCGTTTGCACACAAAACTCTAGTGGAAGGAAGAGCAATCCTAGATAGCCTCTTAGAAAACTCTTCCCTCCTTACCTGCCATAATGAGCCCCGCCAAAAATCAGAGTCGATCCATGAGAGTCTCTCAACAGTTGAACCTGCGCCTTTGACTTCCACATCCCAAGATTCGTCTGTTGAGCCCTCTCCCGAACCAAGAACAGTGGAGGAAGAAGAAATTCAGCCTCCAGAGTTCCTCTATTAATTCGTGGATGACCCTTTTGAAAATCTCAGAAACACCTCGAATTGCTTAGATGTCCAACTAGGGAAGGAGCCCTCTTCTGTCCAAATCCAGCCAGCTAGAAAACTTTTGACAGAACCTTCCCCTAGGCCTACGGTACCTCCTTTGCCTCCCGATCCTCCAAACAAAACATCTATCATGGAGGCCATGGAAAAGAAGTGATCAACTAGAGCGGGACACTTTTCCGAAGTACTTTGGATTAGTTCACCCTCTACGATCGTTCCTTGTTCCACAAAAGGAATTACCGCAGAAGCCCACCTTAACCAGCTATGGAGGTTAATGTCATGCCATGGCACATAGCGTACACTTTGTTGGGCAACGTTATGCTAAGACCATCTGACAAACTCAAAAGGAATAAAGCGGTAGCTAGCATCCCAAAAGAGTCTCCTTCTTTTATTCTTCTCATCCACAGGCATCCTTGAGCGCAGCGACGTCTTCCTCAGTTGTACCACCTATCGGCATTGTTGTCGTAGTCAGACTCGTACCCTGGACACCCAAATCTATCCCCAAGGAATGGTATAGGTCCACGTCACCAACTGTATGCAGCTTTAAGTGGCCTAACTCTAAAGGGTAAGAAAAGAGACAAGGTAAAGGCTCAGGTTTCCTATGCAGCAGCAGCAAAGCATAAAAAGAAACATCTCTATATAAGTCCCAACCCATTCTCTCAACACAACTCAGGAACACCTGGTACCCCAGGGACCCGTCTCCACAACCTATCTCCATCTAGGGTCGATGCAAGAACTTCCTCTCCTCGCACCTCAATGATTGCAATAGGATGTGCGAGGTAGAGGGAGCAACTCTCCTCTCCCTGACTGCAACCACGACTCACCACACTCTCAAACTACAGGGGGAGGTAGAAATCCCAAAACATGAGAACCAACAATCCACTAGGCATGTCCATGACCGAGGACGCGGCTATACATATAGATCTAAACTCTGCAGAGCATGTACACTTGTACCCAACTCATAATGGCACCCGGCCAGTGTACGACTGACCGAGCCCATCCTACCAAACGAACTCTCGGTAGTTATGGTTCCACCCTACATCCGAGCCTCAAAGTGATCCCTCGCAAAGGGCTGCACCGGAACTGTGAAATGATCCCGTGTGGCCCCACGGGAGATGCTCCGGGAGAAGATGGGCACTAAACCACTTCACCCCCACTGATACCCTCTATCCTACTGGCAGGTATGGTACCACACTTGCCGAGCTCAACCCGGCCCTAACCCCACTCTCGGCGAGGTGGTGTGTACAAAAAGTCCCGTGAAGCGGTTGGCCCACTCGGTTTCAGACCGGGGCGAGCTCATGTCCTCCAGGCGTATAATAAAACCCCAACACCTGTGCTCCCAAAACTGTAAAAGGGGGGATGCCCTGAGGAGTACATCCCCATCCCCGATCCCAGATTGGTTGTTTCGAGCTCACCCCCGCCAAAATACCGGAAACGCCTTCTCCTGCCGGTTTTAACCCACACACGCCAAGAACCGCTATCCATTTACCCCAACACATGCATCGTGAAGCTCAGCGTATATACACGCATATATATAACATAGTAGTGATAGGGCAATCAAGGTCAGGATAATTAAAGTAGGCTATGCAAGGTTCATCATCATCATGGGTGCAAGTAAAGCACTAGCATACTACATAGCAATGCCTAATAGGAATTTCAGAATCAGTCAGGCTTGAACACCTGCATGTGAGTAGTCGTCAGCGACGTAGTTGTTAGTGTAGTCGTACTCCAAGCTCAGCTCCCTGGCTCCGGTTGCTCCTAGAATCGCATAAATAAAATAAACACAGATCCTACACTACAAGGTTTTGTATCAAATTCGACGCCTCTGAATTGCAATGCCGAAAATTTGGTTGCTAGAGATGGTTATATTGCAACCATTCTAATAAATTGTAGCGATGCATGCCTTTAATACAATGGTTTTCAAGATGTTGTGAAGCCCTGTTGCATTTGGTGGATGATATTGCAATGGTGAAAAATGGTTGCAGTAGAATTGATTTTGGTTGCAATTGTGTGGTAGTACGGCAACCACATTTGCATTTGTTGCATTTAGTTTTGACTATTACTACGAGTTTGTTGGGTTGCGATAGCTACGTGCTTATTGCAATGAGAACTTTGATGGCCGAAGCAAAAGTGGTTTTCAATGGCAATGCTGTTTTGGGGTTGCAACTGCTACAGCTTATTGCAACGATGACTCTAGGGGGCAAAGCCAAAGTGGTTCTTAATTGTAACACTTTGTTGGTGTTGCAACTGTTATATCATTATTGCAATGAGAACTTTGGAGGGCGAAGCAAAAGTGGTTCTCAATTGCATCACTTTTTTGGAGTTGCAACAGTTACATGCTTATTGCAACGAGAACTAGGAGCTGAGGCTGATTTGGATTGGGCCTTGTAGCGTGTATGATATATTATGAGAAAATACAATTCATAGTAAAAAGACAACTTGGCTAATTTTGAATTTAGATTTTATTCTAATTATTAATTTTGAGAAATAAGTTTGGTGGGAAAACAATATGTCATTAGAGACAAAATGGAAAAAATAAAAAAAGTGTCATGGTATGGAATTGAACCAAGGACCTCAATACTACACTAGTATATGACTTACCACTGCACCATTATAATGTTAGTGTTAGGTAGCATCATTCAAGCCTTTTTCATGTTTCTATATGGTCAGCTTATAGTAAGATCATAGATATTAGAATAGAAAAGTTACTTTATAGCATTCTATTAGTTAGTTATTTAAAAAATAAAGAAGTAAAGTTTCCTTAAAGTATTATTGTTTTTTGTCTAATGCAACACCAGAAAAGTGTTGCAATAGGCCCAAAATGGTTGCAATAGACATAATGCCAGGAAACCAAAATAACTTTAAATTGCCATATCACCCGGTCCCACCTTGAGGATGTGGTGATGCGGTCCCACCTTGAGGATGCAACAAAAATCCAAAAAAAAGAGAAGATGTGCCTGAATAATCGCAACTCGAGACCCTTCGCTACCCGCTGGTCTGCTCTGCATTACCACGGCCGGCCACGCCCAACCGGCTGCACTCTGGCCGCGGCTGGTTGCACCCTGGCCTAACCCTGGCCATGGCCGGCTGCACCATAGCCACGCCCCAGCTGCGCCCAGCCAGCCGCACCCTGGCCCCGGCCGACCGCGCCCCAACTGCGCCCAGCCGCACCCCGGCCGTGGCCGGAATTTAATCCGGTGCACTAAACAAGGTTGCATCCAAATTTGAGGTGTCCATTGGGTTAGAAACTACTTGAGTGTGTAAAAACTTTGAAGTTTAAGTTAAGTTGTATGAAACAATGTGATGAACTATCTAGTTTTTGAACAATGTATACTCTAATTTTCACAAAATTTTATGAAACTTTTTTGTCAAGCTTGTACATCGATAAAATGATTCTCGTCCAATTTACATAATTTTTTGGATAAGTTTTAGACATTATTATCATTATTTTATAACAAGGTTACAAGTAGAAGTTCGAGTTTTCCCTACAAGTCAATTGAATTTTTAGTCAATCTCCTATATGTAGGCTAGAATGGACCATAGGCGCCTGAATATAGTTTTTTTTTTATTTTTTTGAATCTTATTAGAGGTACATATAGGTCAATTTGGA
This sequence comes from Cenchrus fungigraminus, assembly GCA_036936925.1. Classification (NCBI taxonomy): domain Eukaryota; kingdom Viridiplantae; phylum Streptophyta; class Magnoliopsida; order Poales; family Poaceae; genus Cenchrus; species Cenchrus fungigraminus. Next base: position 39,675,754 of record CM072772.1, read on the forward strand.
ATTACTTTCGGTAAACACGTAGAAATGCATTTAAATGATAGAAAATAGCAAATCTACTTATTAATTTGTGAACAATGTATGGCGGCAGTTTATTGAAATGATTTGAAACTTATAAATAGTTTTTTTAATTTGGATAAAGAAGTTTGAATAGGTGGGAAAATGACCTATCATTAGTGAAAAAGTATTACTATGCAGTCAGCTCATAGTAACCCTATCGTTCTTGGAAGACTAGAAATAAGTTTAATGCCAAACATTATCACAACAAATCTTGCAACCTAGTGGTAAGGCACCTACTACCCAAGGCTTAGATGTCAAGTTCAAACCACCATACCTTCTACATATACTGATGTTTTTCATTTTAATTGATTACATCTTGCTGATGTGGTGTTGGTTGTTTTATTTAAATCGATTACATTTTGCCGACGTGGCATTGGCGGCTGTGCTGACATGGCATATGCGGCCGAACGTAGTGCTGACATGGCACTGACAGTAGCCCACGTCACTCAGCCGTGCACGATCGATCCCAACCGCGATTGAAGTTTGAATAAGTGAGAAAATGACCTATTGTTAGTGAAAAAATAGAAAAACAAATTGACTATGAAGCTTTGAACCCATGACCAGCTGCTAAATAGTTAGGAGCCTTACCACTAGAGCATTCGTCCTTTTTTGTGGAAGGTATCCGAATTATAACATTTATTTCTTAGTAATTCTTAGTAATTCGACAAATTTCTGAGATTAAAATTTGTAATTAGTATTTCTCTCTCATTTAATGTCCAAATTTGGTCATTCTTTTTTCTAAATTTTTCTAAAATCGTGAAATTTTATTTAGTTACATTTGTTTGTATGTAACTGCTATGTCTTGATTTTTTTCTTGTGACATGTTTTCTTCCAACTCAATAGAGAATAGAAGTAAAGTTTCCTAAAAGTATTATTGTTTTTTCTAATGCAACTTCAGAAAAGTGTTGCAATAGGCCCAAAATGGTTGCAATAGACATAATGCCAGGAAACCAAAATAACTTTAAATTGTCACCGACCGGGATTGCCATGTCACCCGGTCCCACCTTGAGGATGTGGTGATTCGGTCCCACCTTGAGGATGCAAAAAAGCAAAAAAATACGTTTTATAATGGGTTTGAACTACAGACCAACAACCTCATACCAATTTGCCTTACCATTGAGCTACAACACCTTTTTTGGTATTAGTAGACGTTACTATGTACACATACGAATACGAGTCGTAGATGGATAAAAATAGAGAAAAGAGGAGACATCATGGTCTAGCCGTCCAGGCTTCCACAAGACCAAGATGCTGTTACACCGGTCTCTCCGACGACTAGGCCTCCAGCATAGAGGACTGGACACCAACGTCGGCCCTTTTCTCGTCAAGACTAAAGACTCGTGCCGACCTCTAGTGTATCAGAGTAGCGGACTGCAGGTAGTTGCGGGTCTACGTGTATTAAGGGTATTCAACTGAATACCCATTATTTTTTCAGAAGTTTTTTGTATGTATAGTGTACCTTATGTGTATATGCATAAAAACCAATAAAAACTTATAATATGTATATAAATGATAAATGCACTACTGCACACTAGGATCTTTAGTAAATCATAAAATAATTATAGTAATAGGTAAACTTGGTTAGAAATTTGCATAGATGCACACAACATCACAGTTTGGCTCCATAAACATCCCATTAAAGTTTTAAATGAATTCGACAAAGTGGTATTAAACATCTCATATAAGGATGAACATCTCTCGCTCATCTATATGGGCATATATGACACCATGTATGATGTTATGATGAACATAAACTTATTTTACCCTTTTATTAACCACCACGTTTTATTTCTGCTTTCCATTGCTTAAAAGCGCGTAAGATCTTTGAGCATTTCCATGTCTTTGAGTCCTTTACCCTTTTGGTAGAGATTGTGCCATGATAGTGTATAATTTACTTCTTTTTTCTTGAACAGAGTACATAATCATCTAGGCTGCTGCTGAAGTTCTTGTGGACCACCGAATTTTGGCAATGTTAACATTGCATACATTTGTTCAAAACTGAATCCTATGGGCATTTCTTGTGTGATTTTGTGGAGAGATGGCTTGATAGATTTTGATGGGGTTCCAAATTTCAATAACATCATCCGATTAATGTGTAGGGATGTTAGCTATCAGATTCTATTTTTAATGCTTATGATGCTAAATTAGGAATACTTGGTACATATTTTGAACAAAATTCCAGGTGGACATTAATATTTTGAACAAAATTCCAGGTGGACATTATTTTCCAATGATATAAATATTTTATACGAAGTTTCAGTTGTCATGTAATTTGAAGAGCTCCCATAGTAGTTTGCAATGCTTGCCTTTTCAATGATTAGATTTCTCTTATATGACAGCAATATTTACATTTATGCTTATTAACATGAAGTGTGAGCTGCTCGACATTACTACTGACATTGTGAGCAGCTAGATTTTTTCTACTGATTTTTGTGTGTATTTTCTGTTTGCAGTGTGACAGCAAGCATTATTTCCCCTCCTCAGATCCAACAGAAATGCAAGGATGAAGATCATGACTGAAGGGGCCAAAGGTGATTGTGTTTGGTTTGCATATTCAGATAGCTTGTGAACATTCAGATAACATTACAGAGATGCTTTTTCTTCGCTTACGCTGTATGTGTGCATTCAGATAGCTTATGAACAGATAACATTCTAAGCTGCTTTCATTGCATATGTTGAATTTGTGCATCCATATAAGACACATCTCCAATATTAACATCTATGTTTTCATAGTTTCTTGAACTAAAAATCATGATCTTGAACCCAATTCGAAATGCAGGCTAGCACAGTTGTGGAGCCAATTGAAAATGTTGCTGTTGCTGCAACAATCGAGGCAACACATAATGTAGATATACTTCTAGAAATTTAGTTTAACTAACTCATGACAATGATTTTTTCAAGAGGAATCTTGAGTTCGAGAAGGAGCATGCGAATGTGGGACGATGGCCAACATACATATCAAGGCAACCTTTGCTCCTATAGTAGACGTTTGTCTTTTGATTCGAATGAGTCCAAACAGTTGTGTGTGCTGGATACATTATTATGTGTTAAGCTACTTGTGTTCTAATTTAGTTTACACTTGGTGTGTTTCGTTAAAGATTTGTATGAACAAATTATATTTTGTTTTAATGGATGTCGATGCTTCATTCATTATGTATTTGTCATTTGCGATTATTGATTTAAGCTACCTAACAAAGCGTCATAACATGAATTATTAATGTATTAATTTGCATTGCAATATATTACGGAAATCAAATCAAATTGCGTTGCAACAATCGCACATATAACAACCACATTTAGTCGTGGCAATAGGTACGATAATCGTGGTAACAAACAAACTATCTCTTGCAACTACAAAAAAGATGATCATGGCAATAGAGGACCTATCTGTAGCAACAAAACTAAGTAACGTGGCAATAGCCGATGCGACCTATAACAACCATTTAGAAACGTGGCAATAGAGGATCTCTCTGTAGCAACCAACCTACAGAAACGTTGCAATAACCTAAGCCACCTATAGCAACCATTTAGTCGACGTGGCAATAGAGAACCTTTATTGCAGTGCTTTCTCTGCATAGCAATAACCACGATTGCAACACTTATGTTGTGTTGCGATTGCATTGTGTTACTACACACCAGCGCGTCGCAATACATATCGCTAGCAATGCCTAGTTCGTTGCAATTGATACTATTGCCACACCCATAGTGGTTGCAATTGCTTTTGTTACAACACTCACCATGTGTTGCAATAGAGGGGCTGTGTGTCGCAACTAAAATGTAACCTGTTGCATTATGCTATTGCTACAGTTACAAGTGCAACAATATTTAACCAAAAAAATGGTAGCAAAAGTACTATTGCTACCATTTTTAGGTCTTTTGCAACACTTTTTCAGCGTTGCATTTGATGCAAAACCTTGTAGAGTTGCAAATAACTCCAATTGAAAGGTGATTAAGTAGCAAAAGAGAGCAAACACTAGCCTAACATAGAGTTTAGGATTTTAGAAGAGTTTTGGAAAATGTTTCATAATTTTCGGAGCCAAAATGGATTTACTAGGATTTTTCATTGGTAAAATACATTTTTGAAAACAAAATGCGTATATACAATACAGATAACTATAAACTGGCCACAGGCTAACTCTAGCTATCTCTAAGCTATCTACTGGCTGACTGTTGGCTGCCTCCTGGTGCACACAAGGCTGCCAACTGGGTGTCTTTAAGCCAGCTGCAACCCACGTGGCTGCACGCGTGGCTGCTGGTGTGGCGGGCACACGGGATCTGGCCTGGATCCAGTGCGGCATGGTACTGTGTAGGCGGTGGTGTGGTCAAGCTGCGGTTGGTTGGCCACACGGGATCCTAGGTATCCGTTGCGGTAAGGCCGACGTGTGGTCTCGTGTGTGCAAGAAAACACCAGGTGGGTTTTTTGGTCAGGCCGGAAGGTGTTTAATGAAAGGTCCCAGAGGGACGGCGGGACGGCAAGGGCTTGCCGGTGGCACATCAACAAATGACACGGTGAGGTTTAGAAAGGCCTAGGGTTTCTCCTAGGATGGTTCAAGGTCGAAGCTTGGCCGGTCTGAGGGCACGGCTCGCTCGGCAATGAGAGTACCAGGGCGGCAGTGACAAAGGACGTCGCCGGCGTAACTGTTCTCGAGCGCGGATGCGTGCGCGTGCTTGCACTGAGGAACAAAGCCCAAAAGAAAGGTTTTGACTCTCTTGGTTGATGGCGTGCGCGTGCAGGCTGGAGCTGGGGCCAAGGCGGCACCTTGCCCGGCATGCGCACGGTGGCGGAAAAGACAGGGCAGCTTGGGCGGGTTCGTGCGCGCACAGGCATGCGCACAGTTGAAGGTTGGGTGCGGCGAGAAAAAAGGCAAAGCCTTGGCCATCCCTGCGCGCGCGTGCACGAGCGTGCAAACCGGTGGCTGGGCCGCGACGGCGCAGCAGGCAGGGCGGCGTGCTCGTCGGCGAAAAGACATAAAGGAGAGGTAAAGCGGTGGTGCGCACGCAGATCGTCGGCAGCGGCACCTGTATGCGTAAGGCTCAGCTCGATGGCTGGTACACAATCGACGGCGGTCGCGCGGCGGCACTGAGCAGAGCAGGTAGTGATCGGGTTTGGTCCCACGGGCTTGGCCCATTTCTCCATCCTCGGCACGAAGGCCGGTTCCACAGCTAGGAGGGGAACGTGGTGCTTTCCTGCGGTCCCTGGGTGCGGTGGTGAGGCAGCGGCGCAACAGGGGAAGCAGAGGAAACAGAGCAGGTGCGGCTTCAGCAAGTCCGGCTCCGGCTTCACGGTGTACAGCGGCTCCCACGGACGGCCTCTGGCTTCGCGGCGAACCCCCACGGATGGCCTCCCTGCCACTTCTCCTCCTCTCCCCTTCCTTCTCCTTCATAGGTGGTGGAAGATTTGGGAAAGGGGAAAACCCCAAGCGGCTAGGGTTAGGGATTCCCGCGGCGGTGGCTTATATAGGCGGGTGCGGGCGGCACAAACGGCGAGATGCGACGCGAGACACATGTGAGAGCCTGTGTGGTTCGAGGACAGGTGGATGGTCGCTTCCTGGTGTGATGAGTGATTGACAACGTTGTGTGGACTGACTCTTGGCTAAGTATTGCAGGTGCAGGTTGTGACTTGATTGGTGCTGGTGCAGGTGAAGAACAAGCGCGAAAGGTCGATGCCGATGAGGCCTCTAGGTGTGGAGCAGACAAGTAGGCTTGGTTCGAGGGACCCGGTGGCCAGCGGGGTCAAGTGTGGGCCGCATGGTGGCAAGAACAGCAAGACGAAGTCATGGACGGTTTCTTGGTTGAACCTCAAAACCAAGGTCGAGCCGGGACTTCGTGGGAGCCAAGTCATGTGTGGAGATTGGTGGGAGGCTACACCAAGTCTGTGGGGTTTCCAGTGGTTCACCACAAAATCACTGGGTTCCTTGGTTGATCCACAAATCCAAGACCGAAGACCGAAGTGTAGCAGCACTGGACCGGTCTGACCGGTGGGGAGCACCGGTCTGACCGGTGTGCGACAACGCCTTCCGGAGACTTCGAAGCGGAGGACACACGTCGGGATCGCAATGCTTGCGTTGAGGCTAAGCAAGTTTGCGGTCGCCGGGCATCCGTCTGATGTTGCTACGACGAAGAATCCCAAATTGCCCCTCGGGGGTGTGTATCTTAGTTTTATGTCTTAGGGGTAGTTTCATCTTTCGGTTGCCTCCATATAACCCAAGTGGTGAGAGGATGGCAGCCATCTCTTGGAACCCTAGCTCATTTGCTTTTGCTATTTTCCCTTCCTATTTTCCTTAGGATTTTTAGGACTAGCTTGAGAGCTTCATGGTGAGATCCTTAGAGAGGGATGGATGATCGGGTGGCAAGCTAGACCTTGTATGAACCTTCCTGGTATGTATAGATGATTCGGCGTGGATCCTCAAGGCCTTGTGTTGTTTCCCCCGTTTTCCTTTTTGGTGATTTTCAGAGCCTTTTCTTGGCGAATTTCTTGTGGTGGATTTGAGGCCATTCATTTTGGGATTTGGTTGGAGATGTATGCATGAACCCTTCGTGGTTCTTTTCCTTGTGATTCCCCTCTCAAATCCGTGAGTAAAGGTGCTCGATTTTGGGGTTTTCTTAGGTTTCGGGAAAGTGGTGTTCTTGGTGGAAATCCTTCGATTCCTCTTGATTCAACGAGTTTTGGTGGACCAAATCGTAGCTATGGGATGCCCATGAGGTACTCCTAATATCCCCAAAGTCTTGTGCGAATCCGTGGAGCGAATCGGGAGATCGGGAAGTGGATTTGGGCAGGTTGACCCGCAGCTCGCTTTTCATCCCTAGCGCTCAGGCCCTGACCGGTCTGACTGGTGCCTTCCACCGGTCTGACCGGTGCAGCCCCCTATTGGGTTTTGTCTCAGGTGAACTTGCTGGTGTGTTCCTTAGTCTCTAGGCTTGCTGCTGTTTCGAGTTTGGTGTTGTTTGGAGCTCGAGAGGTTGTTTTCTCAGCTTTGGGGTTTCCTGCCTAGAACCGGTCTTACCGGTGTGTTGTACCGGACTGACCGGTGCAAGGGCGTGTCAATGGAAATCGTCAAGTCTTGCTCAGGTGATCCGGTTTGGGGTCCAGGGTGACCCGGTGTGCCTATAGAGAGTATCGGGTGATCCGGCGGCCTAGTCCGGGTGATCCGGCCAGGACCGGTCTGATCGGTGGTGGTGACCGCTCTGACCGGTGTGGTCTGAGTGCTGCACGAGTTGCTTGTTCCGCTGCGTTCTTGAGTAGGTTTCGGTGGTTGTTGGTTCCTAGGATCAGTAGCACTTTAGTGGCTACATGGTCTTGGCCAATTTGGGTAGTTGAGTCGGAGAAGTGTTTTGGTTAAGCCGTGTTCATCTTGTTGGAGAAGGCATCTCCCTCGAGAAGAATTTTTATCAGCTCCTATTCACTCCCCCCTCTCTGGTTGCCAGTTTGGTCCTTCAAGTGGTATCAGAGTCGGTTACGGGTCTTTCGGGACTCTAACCAGTCTAAGATCCAAATATGACGTACCAGGAACAGGGATCGGGTCCTCCGCACTTCGATGGGTAGAACTACCAGATGTGGCAGAGGCGGATGGCGGCTTTCCTCCGCGGTAAGGGTTAGATCCTTTGGGATGTTACGGTGAACACAGCTTATGTTCATCCGATTAACTTCTTTGCTCCGGGATCGAGGGACATGCACGACGCCAACAACAAGGCGATCAACTACTTGTTTCATGCTCTGTGTCAATCCGAATTCGATCGGGTTCAGACAGAGGACTTGGGTTGTAGGATTTGGGAGATGCTGAAGAATGCTCACACTGGGAACAGTCAGGTTAAGGCTCAGTTGTTTGCGACTTACCGGAGAGAGTACGAGAACTTCACTCATCTCCCCAGTGAGTCCATCGATACGATGTTCAAGCGGTTCACGGTGATTGTGAACAACATGAGGGCCAATGTGACCGCGCTCCCGTACGATGATCATGACAGAGCCGTGAAGCTCTTGCACTTGTTGGATCGTACTATTTGGGGTGGAAAGGTCGAGGCCATTCTAGAGTCTGAGAAGTATGAGACTTTAACGGTAAACGAGCTGTTCTTGAAGCTCAAGTCGGCTGAGGTGGACCTTGGTGTGACAGCTAAGATAGAGGGCCCGACTGACTCTCATAGTCTCGCCCTCATCGGTGGCTCAGGTGCAAAGTCTAAGGCAAACCCATCCACCAGGATGTACTCTCTGTCTTCCTTGATGTCTTTGCCAGATGAGGAGTTCGACGTGCTTGGAGAGGACGAGCTGGCGCTGCTGACCAAGAGGTTCGAGAGGATGCACGAGAATCGGGTGAACACAAGGAGGAACATGAGGACGTGCTTTCAGTGCGGCAAGCTAGGGCACTTCGTCACCGACTACCCTGAGAAGATGGAGAACAAGGACAACTACAAGCACCGGTGGAGGATGGAGAGCAAGTACCGGTCAAGGCGCGATCACAAGCACAAGCACAAGAACAAGGACGAGCGAAGATCGACAAAGAAGGACGACCACGGCAAGAAGGCCCGAGCGACATCGACTCCAGCTCCGCCTACTCTACCTCGAGCTCGAGTAGCAGTGAAGATGAAGGTGATCAGTGCAAGAGCAAGAAGGGATCCAAGAACCTGAGCGGGTTGAGTTGCTTCGTGAGAGATGGCTTCTGCGGCATGGCACACAACTCTGGTAGCAAGAAGAGCCAGAAGGACGACTCGAACTCTAACTCCGAGGATGAGGTACGTGACGAGCTTTCCTTCTTGCGCCAGGAGAATGAGGAAGTAGGAAAACTGCTTGATAATCGTGATGACATGCTTAGAGAGGCTAAGAAAATGAGAAAGGAGCTTAGGGCCTCGCTAGAAGATGCTAGGAGTAGAGTAGCTGAGCTAGAAACACAAAATCTGGATGCTAAACTTGAGCTAGACTCGCTTAAGGCTTCACCTGTTGTTTCTGATGAGGTTGATTGTACTGATTGCTCTGTGTTCCTAGCTGATCTTACTACTCTTAGGGAAAAGCATGCCTCCAAGTGTGAGGAACTAGATGTGCTTAGGGTTGAGTTGGCTGACCTGCAGTCTAGACCCTCTTTGCTAGGTGCTTGCACATCTTGTCCTGTTTTGCATGGAAAGATTGATGAACTTCGTGCTCGCATTGTTTCACTTGAAGCTGATTTGAATGTTCCTATTCCTATTTCCTGCTCTACTTGTGAATTGCATGCGGTGAAAAATCTGGAACTTGCACATTATGTTGATCGCTTGCAGGATGAGAATGATGAGTTGAGAAAGTGTTTGAGTTGGTTGTCGGGTCAGGAGCCTCAGCTTGGGATCATGATAGCGGCGTTCAAACGCTATGATGGTCAAGCACTTGGGGCCGACAAGATTGGAGAGAGCAGTGGTGAGAGAGATGAGAAAATTGGAGAGATTCCTATCCCACCACAAACAACACACAAGAACAAGTTTGAGCCTAAGCCTAATCATCTCAGAAACAAACTTGACACAACTCCAGATCCACCCATATTCCCTCACCAAACAAACAACTTCCAAAAACCGGTAAGATTTTTGAGCTCAAAGGGAGATGTGGTTGGAGAAAAGAAGGGAGAGAAACCTTGTGAGGAGAAACCAAAAGAGAAGCCAAGTGAATAGCCCCAACCCAAGCCTAAACCTAAACCCATACGGTTCCATTGTCAGTATTGTGGGAGAGATGGTCACAAGGGTGAGTTTTGCTTCAAGAGGAAGCGTGAGGAGAGAATGGCTATGGAGTGGGCTAACAAGGATAGGTACCACCCTTCTAATGGTGTACCTGAGCCTCGTATGAAGATGCCTAGGGAAAAGGCTGTTGTGAGGACGATTCCGGCTTGGGGAGATTGAATGGCTGCTGGTGGTACTGCTGGCCGAGCACCACCGGCCAGACTGGTCAGGGGCACCGGTCAGACCGGTGCGAGTCTGGGTGCTGGTCAGTTTGGCTTTCGTGGTCGTGATGATGCTCGGTTCAGTTCCTTTGGTCGTAGTACTGGTGGTTGGCATGGAGAGTCTAGTGGTGTTAAGTTTGCTAGACGGTCTCCACCTCATGCTCAATACGAGGGTGGGAGGAGTTGTAGCTTTGAGTTGGAGAGGAGCTACGGTCCACGGTCTTCCTTTCGTGGCTTTCGTGCTCCTCCAGCGAGACGGGAGTGGTTTCCCCGCGGTTGTTTCAGTTCTAGTGGAGATGGTAGGATGGGTCCGAGGTTTGGTGCTCGTGGTAGGACTGATGCCCACTTTGGTAGGAATCTTAGGATGGATCGTGCTAACCCCACTTTGGAGCAGATGGCTCAGCACTGGTTTTACTCTTTTGGTACTAACCCCAGTGTTGAGTCGTTTGCTCATTCACATGCTCGTTTTTTATTTTCAGGTGGGAGGCTTAGGGAACATTTGGTTGATCGACTCCGGTTGCTCGAGGCACATGACCGGAGATCGGGGGTGGTTCTCCAGCCTCACCCAGGTGGTGTCCAGGACATACATCACCTTTGGGGACAATGGGCGAGGGCGTGTACTTACGGAAGGTGACGTGAGGGTAAGTGACAAAGTGGTGGTGAGGCGTGTTGCCTTGGTCAAGTCATTAGGGTTTAATTTGCTCTCTGTTTCCCAGCTTCTTGAGGAAGGTTTTAAGGTGTTGTTTAAGTCGGGTGGTTCTCGGATACTTGATGCTCGAGGTGACCTTGTCTGTGTGGTCATTCTCGAGGGTCAAATATTCCGAGCGGATTTCTCTCAAAGTTCGGGTGTGTCGAGGTGTTTTGTGGCTGGTTCTTCGGGTGAGTTGTGGAAGTGGCATAGGAGGTTGGGTCACTTGAGTTTTGACCTTTTGTCATGCTTGAGTGGACTCAACTTGGTCCGAGGATTGCCCCGGTTGAGGTTCGAAAAAGGATTTGGTGTGTGCGCCGTGCAGGCATGCTAAGATGGTAGCTGCTTCTCATCCACCCCTCACCGATGTGATGACCGAGCGTCCATGCGAGCTGCTCCATATGGACCTTGTTGGCCCAGCTCGTGTGCAATCTGTGGGAGGGAAGTGGTACGTCCTGGTTGTGGTGGATGACTACTCTCGGTATGCTTGGGTTTTGAACACCAGTTCTAGAGTCTGTATACGCCTCCCTAGAACGGCGTGGTGGAAAGGAAAAACAGAACCCTGTGTGAGATGGCTCGGATGATGCTCGATGAGCATAGGACTCCGAGAAGGTTCTGGGCTGAGGCGGTCAATACCGCGTGCTATGTGTCGAACAGGATTTATCTCTGGGTCTATAAGAAGAGAACTTGCTACGAGTTGATGCATGGTAGAACCCCCAAGGTGAGTCACTTTCACGTCTTTGGCTACAAATGCTTCATTCTTAAGAAAGGCAAGAGTTTGGACAAGTTCGAGGCTAGGTCTGTCGATGGCATTTTCTTTGGTTACGCGTCTCATTCTAGAGCCTTTCGGGTGCTCGATCTTGAAAGTAACCAAATCGTGGAGACTTGTGAGGTTACCATCGACGAGACACAACCACGTAGTTCGCTTGTTTTTTAGTGTGCAGGTGACAAGGAACTTGGTAAGGAGATTTTCGAGGATGAGGTGCAGCAGCAAGGAGATGAGAAAGATGGTGCTGTGCCGCCTGCGGCTGAGCATGTACTTACTACTTCGACCACGATCGAGGACGGGCCTTCTCCCACACCTACAACGACGTGCTGAGATCGAGAGGAAGCTGCAACTGAGGGGGAGGTGGCTTCGAGGAGAGAAGCTCCCCGACGAGTACAAGTGGATCACCCAGCTTCAACGATCATCGGGAACATCAACGAACGAACTACACGGTCGAGGTTTCGAAATGACTCTCACTTTGCCCATCTGCTTTTGTTGCTAGTTTTGAGCCCAAAGACATTGGACATGCGCTATCTGATCACAATTGGGTAAATTCTATGCATGAGGAGTTGGAGCATTTTGAGAGAAACCAAGTTTGGGAGTTCGTGGCGCCTCCACCAGGTTGTAAGCCGATTGGGACAAAATGGGTGTGGAAAAATAAAGAGGGAGAGAAAGGTGAAGTAGTGAGAAACAAGTCGAGGTTGGTTGCTCAGGGGTACTGAAGGACCGATTAGGCGAACCAGAGAGGGGGGGAGTGAATGGGAGCCGATAAAAATTCTTCTCAAAGGAGATGGGAACTCCAACAAGACGAACACGGCTTCCGAAACACTTCTCCGACTCAACTACCCAAGTTGGTCAAGACCACGCAGCCACTGGAGTGCTACTGGTCCTAGGAACCAACACACAACCTTCCGAGCCAAAAACTCACCAACACACACAACGGAAACTTGCACGGCTTGCTGCCTGTGCTACACCGGTCAGACCGTTGGCCTGCGCCGGTCAGACCGGTGGACAGCGCCGGTCAGGTCGGTGGCTATAGCAGCCGTACAGCAAACGTTCCAGGAAGCCTCAGTGACACCTCTAGGCCCTGGAACAAAACCACCTCCGAAACACAACCTGGAAGGAAGAAGAACCCCTCACAAAACCTAGCAAAACAACTCCAAACACGCCAAGAACTGACCAGCAGGATCGCGGGACAAAAAACACAAGGACAAGGCTGTTCCCCGAGACAAATCCCACCAAGGGCTAGCACCGGTCAGACCAGTCGCGCCTGGGCAGCTCGGGATGAACAGCGCCCGCGAGTCAACTCCCCCAAATCCAACTCCCGATCTCCCGATTCGCTCCACGGATTCACACAAGACTTTGGGGATAGTAGGAACACCTCATGGGCACTCCATAGCCAAGATTTGGTCCACCAAAACTCGTTGAATCAGGAGGAATCGAAGGATTTCCACCAAGAACACTACGAACCCTAGAACCACGAAAACCCCAAAATCGAGCCCCTTTACTCACGGATTTGGGAGGGGAATCAAAGGGAAAAGAACCACGAGGGGTTCATGCATACATTCTCCACCAAATCCCAAAGAGAAAGGTCTCAAAACCGCCATAAGAAATTCGCCAAGAAAAGCCTCCGAAAATCACCAAAAAGGAGAAACGGGAAAGACACAACCAAGCCTTGAGGAACCACGCCGAATCATCTATACATACCAAAGAGGTTCATACAAGGTCTAGCTTGCCGCCCGATCATCCTTCCCTCTCACAAGATCTCACCATGAAGCTCTCAAGCTAGTCCTATGAAAAACCTAAGGAAAATAGGAAGAAAAATAGGAATACCAAATGAGCTAGGGTTCCAAGAGATGGCTGCCATCCTCTCACCACTTGGGTTATATGGAGGCAACCGAAAGACTAAAATACCCTTACTAGCTAACTAGGGATACATGCCCCTCAAGGGTGAATTCAGAAATCTTTGTCTTCGCTCCATCGGATGGATGCCCAGCAACTGCAAACTTGCTTAGCCTCGACGCAAGCCTTGCGATCCCGACGCGTGTCCTTCGCTTCGAAGATTCCGGACTGCGTCGTCGCACACCGGTCAGACCGGTACCCACCGGTCAGACCGGTCTTGACTTGTTCCTCACCACTTCTCCTTTCTCCCCCTCTTTATTTTTCCACACCCATTTTGTCCCAATCGGCTTACACCCTGGGGGAGGGTCAACCAACACCCAAACTTGGTTCCTCTCAAAATTCTCTGACTCCTTATGCATCGAATTAACCCAATTATGATCAGATAGCGCGTGTCTAATGTCTTTGGGCTCAAAGGTGGCAACAAAAGCAGCATGAGCGAAATGAGAATTGTTCCGAACCCTCGACCGTGTAGTAAACTCATTCATGTCACCGATGATTCTCGAAGCTGGGTGATCCACTTGCACTCGTCGGGGAGGTTCTCGCCTTGATGCTACCTCCCCCTCAACAGCAGCTTCGCCTTGATCTGGGTTTGTCGTTGTAGGTGTGGGAGAGGGTCCGTTCTCGATTGTCGTCGAAGTAGTAGGTACATGTTCAGCCGCGGGCACCACACCGCCATCTTCATCATCTCCCTGTTCATGCTCCTCCTCCTGAAATATCTCCTCGCCAAGTTCGTCGTCACCTGCACACTCAAAAACAAGCTGACTACGTGGTTGTGTCTCGTCGAAGGTTACCTCGCAAGTCTCCATGATTTGGTTAGTTTCAAGATTGAGCACACAAAATGCTCTAGAATGAGATGCATAACCAAAGAAAATGCCATCAACAGACCTAGCCTCGAACTTGTCCAACTTCTTCCCTTTCTTCAGAATGAAGTATTTACAACCAAAGACATGGAAGTGACTCACCTTGGGAGTGCGACCGTGCATCAACTCGTAACAGGTTTTCTTCTTGTGAACCCTGAAGTAGATCCTATTCGACACATAGCACGCGGTATTGACCACCTCAGCCCAGAACCTTCTCGGAGTCCTATGCTCGTGGAGCATCATCCGAGCCATCTCGCACAAGGTTTTGTTTTTCCTTTCCACCACGCCATTCTGGGGAGGCGTATACAGACTTGAAAACTGGTGTTCAAGACCCAACTCATGGCAAAAGGTTTCGAAGCGAGAGTTTTTGAATTCCGAGCCATTGTCACTGCAGATCGCTCGTATGGCATCTCCGTGCCTCTCGTTCCTTAACCTCAAGACAAGGTCTCAAACAAAACCAAACGTCTCCCCTTTCTCCTCAAGAAAGAACACCCACGCATACCGAGAGTAGTCGTCCACCACAACAAGGACATACCACTTCCCACCCGCAGATCGCACACGAGCTGGGCCAACAAGGTTCATATGGAGCAGCGCGCATGGACGCTCAGTCATCACATCAGTGAGAGGCGGGTGAGAAGAGGCTACCATCTTGGCATGCCTACACGGCGCACAAACCAACTCTTTCTCAAACCTCAACCGTGGCAATCCTCGGACCAAATTGAGTTTACTCAAGCGAGACAAAAGGTCAAAGCTCAAGTGACCCAACTTCCTATGCCACTTCCACAACTCACTTGAAGAACCAGCCAAAAAGCAACGCTCCACACCAGAAGACTGAGAGAAATCAGCTCGGAACACTTGACCCTCGGGAACAACCATGCAAACAAGGTCCCCTCGAGAATCTAAAATCCGAGAACACCAGGCCGAAAAAACACCTCAAAGCCCTCATCCAAAAGCTGGGATACGGAAAGCAAATTGAACCCGAGCGATTGAACAAGAGCAACACGCCTGAGAGTGACCTTGTCACTTACCTTAATCTCACCTTCTGAAAGCACACGCCCTCGCCCATTGTCCCCAAAGGTGATGTATGTCTTGGACACCACCGGGACGAGACTTGAGAACCACCCCTTGTCTCCGGTCATATGCCTCGAGCAACCGGAGTCAATCAACCAAACGTTCCTCAAGTCTCCCACCTAAAATTCAAAAGCGAGCACGTGAGTGAACAAACGACTCAGCACTGGGGTTAGTACCAAAAGAGTAGAACCAGTGCCGAGCCATTTGCTCCAAAGTGGGGTTAGCACAAACCAAATCATCACACCTATCAAAGCTACCACCACGAACACCACCACGGTAACCACTACGAGGGAACCAACCCTCTCTAGCTGGAGGAGAACGAAAGCAACGAAAGAAAAACCGTGGACCGTTCCTCCTCTCCATCTCAAAGCTACGACTCCTCCCACCCTCGTATTGAGCACGAGGTGGAGAACGCCTAGCAAACTGACCACCTGCAAACTTTCCACACCAACCACCAGAACCACGACCACCAGAACCAAACCGAGCATCCTCACGAGCACGAAAACCAACTCGCTGTCTGCCCAAACCTGCACCGGTCTGACCGGTGTAGCGCACCGGTCTGACCGGTGTAGCTCGGCCAGCAGCACCACCTGCTGCCTTCCGGTCTCCCCAAGCCAGAACCGTCCTCACAATCGCCTTGGCCCTGGGCATATGCATACAAGGCTCAAGTACACCATTAGAGGGGTGGTACCTGTCCTTGTTAGCCCACTCTCTAGCCATTCTCTCCTCACGCTTCCTCTTGAAGCAAAACTCATCCTTGTGACCATCTCTCCCACAATACCCACAATGGAACTTCATGGGCTTAGGCTTAGGCTTAAGCTTGGGTTGGGGCTGCTCACTCGGTTTCTCACCCTTCTTCTCTCCTTCCTCACCCCCCTTTGGGCTCACAAACTTCATCGGTTTTTGGAAATCATTTGTTGGGTGAGGGAATATGGGTGGATCTGGAGTAGTGTCAAGTTTGTTTCTGAGATGATTAGGCTTGGGCTCAAACTTGTTCTTGTGTCTGTTTGGTGGTGGGATAGGGATCTCTCCAACTCTCTCAACTCCCTCACCACTGTTCTCTCCAAGCTTGTCAGCCCCAAGTGCCTGACCATCATAGCGTTTGAAAGCCGCTATCATGATACCAAGCTGAGGCTCCTGACCCGACAACCAGCTCATACATTTCCTCAGCTCATCATTCTCATCCTGCAAGCGATCAACATAATGCGCAAGCTCCAAATTCTTAACCGCATGCAATTCACAAGTAGAGCAAGAAGTGGGAATAGGCTCTTTCAACTTAGCCTCAAGCGAAATAGTGTAAGCATGCATCTCATCAATCTTTCCATGCAAAACAGGGCAAGAAGTGCAAGCACCTAGCAAAGCAGGTCTAGACTTAAGCTCAGCCACTTCAACCCTAAGCATATCTAGTTCATCACAAGTAGAAGCATGCTTATCCTTAATAGCAGTAAGATCAGCTAGGTACATAGAGCAATCACAGCAATCAATCTCATCAGAAACCACAGGAGATGCCTTAAGCGAATCAATCTCAAGCTTAGCATCTAGGTTCTGGGTTTCTAGCTCAGCCCCACGGTTCCTAGCATCTTCTAGTGAGGCCCTAAGCTCTTTCCTCATCTTCTTGGCCTCTCTAAGCATGTGATCGCGATTATCAAGCAAGTCAACCAACTCCTCATTCTCCTTGCGCAAAGAAGAGAGCTCATCACATACCTCATCCTCGGAGTCGGAGTCCGAGTCGCTCTGGTGACTCTTCTTGCTGCCGGAGCTACGAGCCATGGCGCAGAAGCCATCTCGTGCGAAGCAACTCAGCCCGCTCAAGTTCTTGGATGACTTCTTGTTCTTGCGCCGATCACCTTCATCTTCGCTGCTACTCGAGCTCGAGGAAGAGTAGGCAGAGCTGGAGTCGACGTCGCTCGCTCCGACCATCGCTCGGGCCTTCCTGCCGTGGCCGTCCTTCTTCCTCGACCGTCGCTCGTCCTTGTGCTTGTTCTTGTGCTTGTGATCGCGCCTTGATCGGTACTTGCCATCCTTGCTCGACCGGTGCCTGTAGCCATCCTTATAGCTGTCCTTGTTCTCCGTCTTCTCCGGGCAGTCGGCAACGAAGTGTCCTGGCTTGCCGCACTGAAAGCACATCCGTGCTGTCCTCCTCGTGTTCACCCGGTTCTCGTGCAGCCTCTCGAACCGCCTAGTCAGCAATGCCAGCTCATCCTCTCCAAGCACGTCGAACACCTCGTCTGGCAAAGACATCAAAGAAGACAGAGAGTACATCCTGGAGGATGCATTAGCATTAGACTTAGCTCCTTTGCCACCAACGAGAGTGAGACTATGAGAATCAGTCGAGCTCTCGATTTTGGCTGTCATACCACGGTCCAACTCAGCCGACTTGATCTTCGAGAACAGCTCATTCACGGTCAAGGTGTCATACTTCTCGGACTCAACGATAGCCTCAAACTTCCCGTCCCATACGGTACGATCCAACGAGTGCAAGAGCTTCACGGCTCTATCATGATCATTGTATGGGAGCACGGCCACATTGGCTCTCATGTTGTTCACAACGACCGTAAACCGCTGGAAAAGGGCATCGACAGACTCGCCGGGGAGATGAGTGAAGTTCTCGTACTCTCTCCGGTAAGTCATGTACATCCGAGCCTGAACTTGAGCATTCCCAGCATGTGCATCCTTCAACTGCTCGCAAATCCTACGGGCTAAGTCCTCTGTCTGAACCCGATCGAATTCAGGCTGACACAGAGCACGAAACAAGTAGTCGACCGCCTTGTTGTTGGCTTCGAACATATCCCTTGATCCTGGAGCAAGGATGTTCATCGGATAAATATAAGCTGTGTTCACCGTAACATCCCAAAGGATATTACCCTTTCCGCGGAGGTACGCTGCCATCCGCCTCTGCCACATCTGGTAGTTCTTCCCATCGAAGTGCGGAGGACCCGAACCCCGTTCCTGGTACGCCATCTTTGGATCTTAGACTGGTAAGAGTCAATGAAGAGCCGAACCGGCTCTGATACCAATTGAAGGAGCGATTAGGCAAACCAGAGAGGGGGGGAGTGAATGGGAGCCGATAAAAATTCTTCTCGAAGGAGATGGGAACTCCAACAAGACGAACACGGCTTCCGAAACACTTCTCCGACTCAACTACCCAAGTTGGTCAAGACCACGCAGCCACTGGAGTGCTACTGGTCCTAGGAACCAACACACAACCTTCCGAGCCAAAAACTCACCAACACACACAACGGAAACTTGCACGGCTTGCTGCCTGTGCTACACCGGTCAGACCGATGGCCTGCGCCGGTCAGACCGGTGACACCGGTCAGACCGGTGGACAGCGCCGGTCAGGCCGGTGGCTACAGCAGCCGCACAGCAAACGTTCCAGGAAGCCTCAGTGACTCCTCTAGGCCCTAGAACAAAACCACCTCCGAAACACAACCTAGAAGGAAGAAGAACCCCTCACAAAACCTAGCAAAGCAACTCCAAACACGCCAAGAACTGACCAGCAGGATCGCGGGACAAAAAACACACGGACAAGGCTATTCCCCAAGACAAATCCCACCAAGGGCTAGCACCGGTCAGACCGGTCAAGAGCACCGGTCGCGCCTGGGCAGCTCGAGATGAACAGCGCCCGCGAGTCAACTCCGCCAAATCCAACTCCCGATCTCCCGATTCGCTCCACGGATTCACACAAGACTTTGGGGATAGTAGGAACACCTCATGGGCACTCCATAGCCTAGATTTGGTCCACCAAAACTCGTTGAATCAAGAGGAATCGAAGGATTTCCGCCAAGAACACTACGAACCCGAGAACCACGAAAACCCCAAAATCAAGCCCCTTTACTCACGGATTTGGGAGGGGAATCAAAGGGAAAAGAACCACGAGGGGTTCATGCATACATCCCCCACCAAATCCCAAAGAGAAAGGTCTCAAAACCGCCACAAGAAATTCGCCAAGAAAAGCCTCCGAAAATCACCAAAAAGGAGAAACGGGAAAGACACAACCAAGCCTTGAGGAACCACGCCGAATCATCTATACATACCAAAGAGGTTCATACAAGGTCTAGCTTGCCGCCCGATCATCCTTCCCTCTCACAAGATCTCACCATGAAGCTCTCAAGCTAGTCCTATGAAAAACCTAAGGAAAATAGGAAGGAAAATAGGAAAACCAAATGAGCTAGGTTTCCAAGAGATGGCTGCCATCCTCTCACCACTTGGGTTATATGGAGGCAACCGAAAGACTAAAATACCCTTACTAGCTAACTAGGGATACATGCCCCTCAAGGGCGAATTCGGAAATCTTTGTCTTCACTCCATCGGACGGATGCCCAGCGACCGCAAACTTGCTTAGCCTCGACGCAAGCCTTGCGATCCCGACGCGTGTCCTCCGCTTCGAAGATTTCGGACTGCGTCGTCGCACACCGGTCAGACCGGTCTGGAGCTGCTGCACCTCCGTCTTCGGTTCTTCGGTCTTGGCTTTGTGGATTAACCAAGGAACCTAGTGGTTTTCTGGTGAACCACCGAAAACCCTGCGAACTCGGTGTAGCCTCCGCCAATCACCACTCATGACTCGGCTCCCACGTAGTTCCAGCTCGACCTTGATTTTGAGGCTCAACCAAGAAACCGTCCATGACTTCATCTTGCCGTTCTTGCCACCATGCGGCCCGCACTTAACCCCGCTGGCCACCGGGTCCCTCGAACCAAGCCTACTTGTCTACTCCACACCTGGAGGCCTCACCGGCAATGACCTTTCGCGCTTGTTCTTCACCTGCACCAACACCAGTCAAGCCGCAACCTGCACCTGCAATACTTAGCCAAGAATCAGTCCACACCATGTTGTCAATCACTCATCACACCAGGAAGTGACCATCCACCGGTCCTCGAACCACACATGGCTCTCAGGTACACACAAAAAGAGGGGATAGACTATGAGGAGACATTTGCTCCTGTGGCTCGTTTGGAGGCGATTTGGATCCTTCTAGCCTTCTCTGTGGCTAAAGGGTTCAAATTGTACCAAATGGATGTTAAGAGTGCGTTTCTGAATGGTGTGTTGGAGGAAGAAGTGTATGTGATGCAACCACCGGGGTTTGAGAGTGAGAAGTACCCCCACTGGGTGTACAAGTTGAGGAAGGCGCTGTATGGGTTGAAGCAAGCGCCTAGAGCTTGGTATGGTAGGTTGAGGGGGTTCCTGTTTGAGAGAGGCTTTGAGATGGGGAAGGTAGATCAGACCTTGTTTCTCCTCAGGCAGGGCAAGGAGATCCTAATTGTGCAGGTGTACGTGGATGATATTGTCATTGGTGGCTCGTCTAACTCTTTGGTTGCAAGGTTTGCAGAAGACATGAGCAGGGAATTCGAGATGAGCATGATGGGTGAGTTGCAGTTCTTCCTCAGCCTCCAGATCAAGCAGTCGAAGGAAGGAACATTTGTACACCAAGCCAAGTACACCAAGGACATTGTGAGGAAGATCAAGATGGAGGACTCCAAGGCCATGATGACATCGATGAGTACGACTACAGCCATTGATGCGGACGAGGAAGGTGAACACGTGGACCAGAAGGAGTACCGGAGCATGATCGGCTCCCTCTTGTACCTGACGGCGACGAGGCCGGATATCCAATTCTCGGTATGTTTGTGTGCTCATTTTCAAGCGTCTCCAAGGACTTCACATCTACAAGCAGTCAAGCTCATCTTCAGGTATTTGCGATACACTCCCGACTTCGGTCTTTGGTACTCCGCATCTTCTTCTTTGGAGCTTCATGATTTTTTAGACGCGGATTTTGTCACGTGTCGGTTCGATAGGAAGTCCACATCTGGGACTTGCCAGTTCTTGTGTTCTTCTTTGGTGTCTTGGTTTTCCCGCAAACAATCGAGTGTTGCTCAATCTACAATCGAAGCCGAGTACGTTGCCGCAGCTAGTTGTTGCTCTCAGCTCCTTTGGATCACATACACCATGAGCGACTTTGGTGAGGAGTATACCCATGTCCCACTTCAATGTGACAGCACTAGTGCCATAAGTGTTGCAAAGAACCCAGTGCTACATTCCAAAACCAAGCACATAGAAGTGATATACCATTTTCTGAGAGACAATGTTGAGAAAGCAAAAATAGCTTTGATCCATGTGCCCACACAAAACCAACTAGCAGATATTTTCACCAAGCCCCTAGATCAAGCAACTTTCACTCGTTTGCGGGGAGAACTTGGTGTGTGTTTGGTTTCTTGAGTTGGTGGTGGGAGCTCCTTGTGTAGCATATGTATAGTTTCCTTTTGTGCATTCTTGCATTTTGCATTTCATATGTAACATGATGTATAGGCATCTCTGTATCTTAGGTTGCATGCATTTTGTACCATATGCATTTTGTAGGAAAAGCTTCTCCTATATACATTGTTCACCATGATGTTCTATATATGATCTTGTTAGCTAGTTTGGTATGATATGGTTTAGTTTTGGCTTAGCTCTTGATGATCCTGATTTATATCCATGGTTTTTTTCAAAAATGCTACATGTATGCTCTCTTGTGAGTAAATGCCTTTATATGATCATGACATGTTTTAGTGGCATTTCTATGCTTAATTTGTGCTAGGATAGCTTATTTTGATCATATGGGGCCAAAGGCTCATTTGTCATCATGAATGTTTAGCCCGCTTCTTTATCTTGTGGAGGGGCATAAGTTCCTTTTTGTCGTAAAGACATTTCATGTAGCAAATATGAATCTGAAAATGAAATGTAAATTGCTTGGAAAATGTACTCCCATGTCATCTGTGCTTAATTTAATTGCTCTTGGGTGCTAAACCGTTGCATGTTTCATACCAATGAGAAGTCACATATATAGAAGTAGGCACATGGCTCGGTGGCTTTGACATGACATGAGATGCTTGTGGGTGTTTATGATGGTCTTTTGATTAGAATACCTATCCTAGCATGAAGTTTGTGTGGTTTTGCCATTTTGACATGGTTTGCTCATGTTTAGGACTTTGCTCATGAGAGGGAATTTTTTGCAAAAATGCTCAATTCTATATTAGCTTTTCCCAATGGTTGTGAAACTTGGTGATCTTGTAGCTGATGTTCATACGAAGCTATAGAGTATCTAACTTGCTC
The DNA here is from genome assembly GCA_036936925.1 of Cenchrus fungigraminus. Lineage (NCBI taxonomy): Eukaryota > Viridiplantae > Streptophyta > Magnoliopsida > Poales > Poaceae > Cenchrus > Cenchrus fungigraminus. Next base: position 39,698,078 of record CM072772.1, read on the forward strand.
ATTTGGTCACGTGTAGCATGTTGTGTTGAATTTTGTCTATTCGAGAAGCTCTAGGTTGAATTTTTCCTAATTTTCCCTTGATTCATGCATTGGCAACAAGGGGGAGATGGTTGTGAAGGAAAAGGGCTACTGAATGCATTTAGAAGGTTTCCGAGTGGTTTTGAGCCATTTTTGGGCTCTTGCTGTTCCCAGGTTTCCCAGGTGGTCATCGGTCTGACCGGCTATGGTCATCGGTCTGACCGGTGTAGGTCTCAGGACCTGTGCAGATGTTGTGCACCGGTCTGACTGGTGCTATGGACCGGTCTGACCGGTCAGAGCTGAGCTGGTGCAACTGCTCTATTTTGTGAAGAGATTTGCATGCATTCATCTAGGGGGAGCTTGCTTGTGTGCAGGAGGAGCTCTTTGTGGTTTTCGAGCTTTGCGTTGGTGGTGTGTGCTATTTGCTTGATCTTGTTTTGTCTCGGTTGTGTCGAGCCATTGCCCTTGCCTAAGGGGATCGAGACTTTTCTCTTCCAAGTGATCTGGCTCTTTGCTTTTGGTTGGTTTTCGATAGCTTATTTGAGTTTCTTTGTTCATTTCTTTTCTTTTTTCCTTTTTCTCTTTGGATACCAAATGTGTGTGTTGTCAATGCACTCATCAAGGGGGAGATTGAGAGCCTGTGTGGTTCGAGGACCGGTGGATGGTCGCTTCCTGGTGTGATGAGTGATTGACAACGTTGTGTGGACTGACTCTTGGCTAAGTATTGCAGGTGCAGGTGAAGGACCGATTAGGCGACCAGATAGGGGTGAGTGAATGGGAGCCGATAAAAATTCTTCCCGAAGGTTGAACTCGGCCTATGCCCCAAATCTACAACCAAGGATTCCCACACGAGCTCGCCAAGGTCGCGTAGTCACAGCGGACCTACCAACCTAGGAACAAGTCCAAACAAGTTGCGAAGCGGGAGCACAACTCAAGAAGCAAAGGACTTAACCAAATCTGGAAAGCCCCTGGCGGACAGTCCGCGACCGTACGACAGACAATCCGCGAGCTCGACGGACGGTCCGCGACTCCCCGGCGAACGGTCCGCAAATAGCGACCGAGCCTCCAGTACCGCACCCCCGAAATTTGGACAGTCCGGGCAAGCACCGCGGACAGTCCGTGGCGCGCGGACAGTTCGGCCCCACCTGGCGGACAGTCCGGCAAACTGCGTCCAACCGAAAACTCCAAACTCGACGGATCGAAACGACTCATGCTCACGAAGTAAAGAACACGCGACGAACACCCGACGAACAGGAGGCTCGCGGACAGTCTGCAGGCCATAGGCGGACAGTCCGCCGGCCACGAACAGAACAGCCCGAGCTCAAAAACGCGAAGTCAACTCCACCAATCCATCCATGGATCTCCCAAACGGCTGAATAGATTGAGACAAGATTTTGGGAAGATGTGAAGCGTACGTACGGGATGCTATGCCCCAAAACTTGAGCCCTCAAACCAACTAAATTGCCGGGAATCGATCACGAACCGAGCTCTACCAAAAAGCTAGGGTTCCACCCAAAATCCTCAAATCCAAGGCCAAATCCAGAGTTTGAGGGGTCAAGATCAAGCACAAAGATGCACAAGGCATCTATCCATGATCCCCACAAAGAAATCCGAACCCAAACACCTCAGAATCTGAGGAACAAGCTGCGCACGAAAATCCAACGAAAAAAGCCCGAAAAAGACACGAAAATCACACGAGCTACAAAGAAGGAAATCGACGCAACCATGAAAGCTTCCATACACTCAGAGGTCAGATTCTCTACAAAACGGTAAAGAAAATCTAAGCCTATGGAGCAGGGAAATGAGAAGCAGTCTGGATGGATGGTTTGCCCAGAAACCCTAGAGCTATATATATGAGTCCCTCTGGGTTGGGCAAATGACCAAGCTACCCCTAGCACTTAAACTGAGATACAATCCCCTCAGGGGTAATGTGGTCAAGTAGCACTCCTCTTCATCGGGCGGCCACACCTTCGCCGCAGTCCGCGTCCTTCCGACGCAAGCCCTGCAATCCCACCGCGTGTCCCCCGACATCGAAGCTTCTTGGCGCGCCCGGATCCCGTCTCCGCCCGCCAAGTCTTCGGTCTTGGTTTTGTGGCTCAACCAAGTAACCCGACAGTTTTGTGGTGAACTGCTACAAACCCCGCGTGCAGACTCCGGTCGTGAGCCGCTACCCTGCACCGTCTCCGGCCAACGACTTTGTCTCGCTTTTCTAGCCACCATGCGGCCCGCACTTGATCTCGTCCGGCCACCGGGTCCATCGAGTCGAGCCTACTTGTCTCTCCACTCCTCGGAGGCCCCGCATGGCTAAGACCTTTCGCACCCGCTCTTCACCTACACCAACACGAATCAAGCCGCAACCTGCACCTGCAATACTCGGCCAAGAGTCAGTCCACACCACGTTGTCAATCACTCCTCACAGCTAGGAGCGACCATCCACCGGTCCTCGGACGCTCCGGTCCTCAATCTCCCCCTTGATGAGTGCATTGACAACACACATAGTTACCAATTCAGAGAAAAAGGGAAAAAGAAAAGAAACGAATGAAAAACTCAAACAAGTGATCAAAAGCCAATCAAAAGCCAAAACAAGATCACTTGAGAGAGAAAAATCTCGGTCCCCTAAGGCAAGGGCAATGGCTCGACACAACCGAGATAAAATGCTCCAAAATTACCGGCTCCTCAAGGTGAGGCAAAGGGGCTCGACACCATCGGCAAAAGAGCACAACTAAAATCAGAAAAAGAGCTCCAAAGCACATGAATGCAAGCTCCCCCTGAACAATTGCATTTCTCCCAATTTTTCTCCCTCTTGATGCAAAACTCCCCCTGAATGCATGAAATAGGTACTTTCCTCCCCAAAGCAAGAATTGGGTACTATCTCTCCCCCTTGTTGGTAATGCATGAATGAAGTCTACAAATGCAAGCATGTGCTTCTCAAATAGACAAAGAGCACTACAACATGCTAAAATTGAGACAAAGACACGCAAGATAGCCACAATTTTAGTACAAGCATTGCCAACAAGATAAATAGGGACATATAAGCATGTGACATAGCCATTATCAAAATGAAGCATTTTTCAACACAAATTTCCCTCTCATGAGCATAGGACCTTAACATGGTCAAAATGAGCACAAACAACATATAACTCACAAACATCATGCTAGGTCACAAATTCTCATCACAAGATCATCACAAACACCTACAAGCCATCTCATGTCATGTCAAAGCCACCGAGCCATGTGTCCACTTCTAAATATGAGACTGTTGACGCTCCTTAGCCTCACCACTAGGTTTGCACTCACGGCGACGGCACCAGAAATGCCTGTTGGCACTCGCTAGCGTCGCTACCGGGTTTATACCCCTAGTAATGGGGCTAGGGAACGTCTTTGGTAAAACACACATCACAGAATGGTGCGCAAGCGCACGGATTACCGTTGTAGCACTTCACTCGGTGGTATTCGGGTTATCGTATTTATATTTTCCCAAGGGAGGCACTACGGCAAAGATGATCGGATAAACGGTGGAGAGTAACAAGACTCGGTAAAGAGCTATAGTGGGGGTAATGAATAAAGATATTCGGGGATAACTTGACACACACAAGGAGATCTTGATAAAGGGTTAGAGAGGACCTAGTGAGCTGGGAGGACAACTAGACGAGAAAGGATCCTAACACAATCTATCTATTCTTGTCAACTCCAGGCAAAGAACTAAGGTAAAGGATAACCAAGGCAAGCTAAACTCGACAAGCTCTTCTAGTGCTGCAGGGGCATGCAAAGCCGCACTCTCGGACTGGGATGAGAAGGGAGAACAACGACGCGCGGAATCCTACCGGCCCGAACTAACGTGGTGGACAACTGAGCCCGTCCGGAGCTGTCACCTCCTTAGGGTACCACAACTATTCCGTTGAACGGGACACCAATCTAAGACTAAGGCAAGCTCTGAGCACCACGCTCACAACGAACCAAAGAACCTTTCCCTGGATATCACGAAGGAAGGTCTCTCTCTACCGTGAAACACCGTAGATCAAGCGAAGAACGACCACAACACTATAGGGTTCAAGAGAGCTATGCTAACCAAGATTAAACTAACTTTAGTCTAAACCAAGAATAAAGCTTCTAGAACAAAGTAAAAGCTGAATGTAATTGACTCGAAAGGTAAGATAGAAAGATAACTTGAATTGTACTTGAGTCTAAACAAAGAAAGGATACAAGAGTAGTACCGGACCTTGAAGAAGACTACTCCGGAACCGCGAGACTAGCTCGACTCGACTCTAACTCCCAAGCTACACTAATCCTACTCTAAGTGAACAAAAGAGGGAAATGGCTGATCCAGCGAGTGTGAGGTGCCTTTTATAGGCAAGGAAGGTCGGTGGAGCGCAGGGGGGCCACATGCTAGGTGCGGCCGGCTCACTAGGTGCGGTCGGCCCTGTGATGTGCTGCCTCTCGCCTTGGACGCCCCTGATCACTGCTCCTGAGGCGGTTGTAGGTCGGCTCCTTGGGTCGGTTTCGCCCGACGCATCGGTTGATAGGTGCGGCCGGCCCTCTAGGTGCGGCCGGCCCACCCCCATGTCGTGTGATGCACCGACCATGCTCGGGGACGACTAGGATTGCCTCTGGATGGCGGTTGTGGCGGTTGAGCGATCGGACAAGTGGACCCATTGATCCAAGTGATCCTAGCCTCCACCATTTGATCAAACCGACGTTTCTTCAGTGAATCTCGCTCGTCCAAGTTGTGCTCGAGGGAGAGGCAGTGCTTAGGACCAGAGACGCACCACGGGGCAGGGCCGGCCGCACCAGGTAGGGTAGGCTGCACCTACCAGGCCGGCCGCACCTGCAGGGCCGGCCGTGCCTGGTGGTTCGGCCGTGCCTAGAATGTGTGGTGTGTTGGTCCCAATTTCTCCCAAAATGTGTACCTGCCTATGAAAATCACAACACAACTCGTGGAACTTTATTAGTACTAAAAATGTGCATGAAACTTGCGTATACTCCTCTCGAACCCAAGGTTTTGACGGTCAAATTTTTGTTGTAAGGACCGTCAACAAACTCCCCCAAGCTAAACGTTTGCTCGTCCTCGAGCAAAGCCTAGACTTGGCCTCGGTGGATCAGGAGTTGCATGATGTTACCACTCGGCAAGTACCTATGCACAACTCCATGCCTTATCTTAACCATGGGGCTTGTAACTTTCCACCTTGCCTTCGGAGGTTGAAAGGTAGAATGGTTTTGACTTCGCATCATTCACTCTTCTCATTTCGGGCTTCTATCTTGGAGTTTTGAAACTTTTGCAAAGAAAAACAAGGTTCCTCGAATGGTTCCCTCGATTGCTCAAGTAGTATTTGTTACCTCACCAAAGGCTTTGAGCGAGCCTCAACTTCCTACTCTATGGCTTGTATGTGGAGCTTTGGGTAGGATAAGTATGAGACTCACTTGTGCCACATGATGTTGTTGAGCCAAAGACCGGATCCAAGAAGAAATTAGTCATGCAACTTGATCGAGATGTGCAAGTGTGTGGAATATCTTTGTTTGTTTTTTCTAAGTACTCCTTGCTTTGAGATTCTCCTCTTGCTTCTATTTTGGAGGGGGGTCATGCTTCATTTTTTTCTATGCTCTTTGATTGGAGCACATTTTTTCTATGCTTCTTGAGCATATACTTCTTCTTTTTTTTCTCTTTTTTTTCTTTTGATGACCCCCCCTCCTTTTGCAAGAATACAAGAAGAGAAATCTCTCAAGAACTTTGGAGTATTTATTTTTGGTGGGTGGATGGCATGGTTTGCGTAACTCCCGGTGTGGAAGTTAGCTTGTATATGTGGGTGTACGTGATCTCGATCATGGGAGCATGAAAAGATTCTACCAAGGGTCACAACAATTTGGCAAAACTCAATGGGTCACAAGCAAGCATATGTAGAAGGTTTATACTTTGATATCGACATATGGCTTTGGTAGGTGATATGACCATTGAGGAACTTGTCTCGTTTTACTTTCAAAAGAAAATCATCCGAGATTTTCACCATACTAGGAGATAGAGCAAGATTAACATTGTCTTACCATATCATACTAGTCAACACCCTAGGTTTGGTCATAAGCATTTGCTTCCCACAAAGTTTTATTTCAGGCTCTTGTCTCAAAATATACCAACAAATTCAAATACTCATGGAGCACAAAGTTGTACACTAAGTTCTTGCAAAGTTTTAACATAGCAACTATTCATCATTTCCAAAGTGGGGATATAGACAAGATTTCAAGTGCACATGGTTGAAGCAAATATTTTTTTTGTTGTTTTTCTTTTATTCAAATGTGATAAACAAGATGTTGAAAATTGGTTTGGATTGACATACCTTCCTTGGTTGAAAATGGGGTCTCCCCCAAGCTAATTTTTGGCTACCTGGTTGGCGTGTCTTCATTTTGGTGATGAATTGAGCACTTGGAAGCTTGTAGTGGTTGACTTGATGGATTCGTGGAAAATCATAGGTACGGCCGTACCACTTGGTTCGGCCGGCCCTACTACATTTGCTCCAAGCACTCGTGTCCCCTCCTGAAAACATCCGGCACAAAAATTTTGTCGAGGGAAGATACGGCCGTACCTATAGGTTCGGCCGTATCACCAAAAATCTCCAAAACTGTTTTTCTATGTCCTGTTTACTTACTAATGCAATGGTGAAATCAAATTCGAAATTTAAATATGCTTGATGCACGAAATAAAATGTTGGAAGGGAAATATGAGATAAATACCGGTTTACCTCACGGTGAGGGCTCATGGTTTAGAGTCCGTGAGCGGGACTCCTCCGTTTGCTCAATTGATCTTGGATTCGTCCGGTCCCGGAGTGGATGACTCGGACGATGCTTTCTTCACACGCCACACCTTCTTTGTTTTCTTCGGTGGCGATGAAGTCGGTGGGGCTTTAGCGGGGGTGTCTTTGGTTTCCGTCTTCTTTTTCCCCTTAGCCGTGTTGATTGCCTTCGGCTTCTTTGGTTGGTGGTGCCCTTTGAATGCTTTGTTTTGCTCCCAATGCTTCCTCATCGTGGCACTGAGATTATCCACTTTGGGCTTGGTCGGGGCCACCTTCTCTTTCTGCACATGGTTTGAAATTTAGCTATCGAATATTCATACCAGTGAGCATTGCTCCACCTTTGGTCTAAAGGTGAATCGTTCTTCCTCGCCATTGATGTTAAGGCGGATTTCTCCGGCTCCTACATCGATGTTAGCATTGGCGGTGCTCAAGAAAGGTCTCCTGAGGATTAGAGGCATCCTTGTATCGACATCCATGTCGAGGACGACGAAATCCACGGGTACGAAGAAATCCCGGACTCTCACCGGAATGTCCTCTGCTATCCCCGCCGGGTAGCGGACCGATTGATCCGCTAGCTACAAGCACATGGTTGTAGGCGACAAGGAAGTATAGTTATGTTTGTCGAAGACTACCTTAGGCATGATGCTAACGCTGGCTCCAAGGGTGCATAGTGCATTCTCAAAGTATTGGGACCCAATAGAGCAGCTGATTGTAGGACACCCAGGGTCTTTCTTCTTTAGAATGGCCGCACTACATTCCTCCGTAAGCTTGACCATATCCGTGGTGCGTAGAGGTCTTTTATTGTTGAGGATGTCCTTGAGGTACTTGGCGTAGGTTGGTACCTGCATAGCCTCAAGAAATGGTATGTTGACATTGAGTTTCTTGATTACCTCAACGAACTTCCCGAATTGCTCATCCACGGTAGGCTTCTTGATTCTTCGGGGAAATGGAAGTAGCGTGGTATCATAGAAATCATGGGGTGCCATCTTCCTTAACTTTTCTTCATCGTGAGCTACCTTCTCGGTGTCCTCTTCTTCCTTTGACTCGGTGATCACTTCCTTCTGCTTCTTCTCTGCGGGTTTAGGATATGGTGGATCCCGAGTGGTCTTACCACCTCTCGTGGTCACCGATTTCGAATTCTCTCGTGTAGGTTCGGGTTGCCCCGGGATTCCACCCGACTCGGAAGAAGGTAAAGAAGCAGCAAGCTGAGCAAGTTGAGTTTCTGTCATTTTATTAAAGCTTAGCTGATTCTTCATAGCAGTAGTGAAGGATTCTATGGTGGAATTTAGATTTTCAAGAACTTTATCATTGGCGGCTAGCTTCTTGTTTATGTTTTCATTAATTCTAGCTTGGCCAAAGACAAGATCTTTAATGGAAGGCTGATTATTGAAATTGTTAGAATAATTACCTCCATTTTGATTGTTGAACGGGAAGTTGGGCCTCGAGTTCCACCCTTGATTATTGTAGCTGTTGCTGCGGAACCCGTTGTTGTTGCCATTGTTGATGAAGCTGGCTTTTTCCCTTGTTTCGGGACAATCATTTCCTGAATGACCCACATTACCGGAAACCTTGCACGTCATGCGAGCGTCCATAATCTTGGCGGTCTCCATATTGCTTGGTGCCTCCAATTTCTTCATTAGGAGGTCCATCTTAGTGGTGAGCATGTCGATTCCATCGACTTGGTGTACACCGCGGTTACGGGGTTGGAGAAGATCTCCATCCCAACCTTGATTTGCCACCATCTTCTCGATCAACTCCTTGGCGGCGGGTACTTGTAGCGAGAAGAAGGCTCCTCCAGCGGCTGCATCTAGGTGCTCACAGGCGGTACGCTTGAGCCCGTGATAAAAGGTTTGAATTAAGAACCACCCCTGCATGTCATGGTGCGGGCACGCGGTGATGTACTCCTAGAAATGTTCCCATGCTTCCGGGATACTCTCATCATTCTGCTGCTGGAAGCCCGAAATTCTAGCGCGGAGGGCATTGGTTTTGCCCACCGGGAAGAACTTTGCGAGAAATGCCTTAGAGCACTTATCCCATGTGTTGATGGCATCTCGCTCCGCATAAAACCATTGTTTCACCTTCCCAAGCAATGAGAACGGGAATAGGCGAAGACGAATTGCATCGTCTGTCACTCCGCGGATAGTGAAAGTCCTGCACACCTCTAGGAAATGCTGGAGATGTGCATTGGCATCTTCATTAGGCTTGCCGCAAAACGGATTTGCTTGCACCATGTTGAGCAACACCGGCTTGAGTTCAAAGTTTCCGTCCCCCACCGTCACGTTCGGCCCGGTAGGGACATTGGTGTTGGAGGGAGCGGAAAACTCACGGATCATCCTCTCGGCCATGGGTGCTGATGAGGTGCTGTCTACGGGATCGACGGTGTTCGTCTCTTGACTCGAGAGAAACTTCTGAGGAATGAGGACACGAGGTCGCACTCTCCTCACAAGTGACTCCGGATTGTCGTGAAAGTTGGACGGTAGGTCGAAACCGGTCATGCACTACTCTGCGTACACGAAAGTAGAGCAAGGGTAAACCCGCTTAAATTGTGGTTCACCGAACCTGGATAACTCTACCACTAAGTTTAAACGATCTCTTATGCCTATTGCCTCCCCGGCAATGGCACCAGAAATGCTTGTTGACGCTCCTTAGCCTCACCACTAGGTTTGCACTCAAGGCAACGGCGCCAGAAATGCCTGTTGGCACTCGCTAGCGTCGCTACCGGGTTTATACCCCTAGTAATGGGGCTAGGGAACGTCTTTGGTAAAACACACGTCACAGAATGGTCCGCAAGCGCACGGATTACCGTTGTAGCACTTCACACGGTGGTATTCGGGTTATCGTATTTATATTTTCCCAAGGGAGGCACTACGGCAAAGATGATCGGATAAACGGTGGAGAGTAACAAGACTCGGTAAAGAGCTATAGTGGGGGTAATGAATAAAGATATTCGGGGATAACTTGACACACACAAGGAGATCTTGATAAAGGGTTAGAGAGGACCTAGTGAGCTGGGAGGACAACGAGACGAGAAAGGATCCTAACACAATCTATCTATTCTTGTCAACTCCAGGCAAAGAACTAAGGCAAAGGATAACCAAGGCAAGCTAAACTCGACAAGCTCTTCTAGTGCTGCAGGGGCATGCAAAGCCGCGCTCTCGGACTGGGATGAGAAGGGAGAACGAGGATGCGCTGAATCCTACCGGCCCGAACTAACATGGTGGACTACTGAGCCCGTCCGGAGCTATCACCTCCTTAGGGTACCACAACTATTCCATTGAACGGGACACTAATCTAAGACTAAGGCAAGCTATGAGCACCGCGCTCACAACGAACCAAAGAACCTTTCCCCGGATATCACGAAGGAAGGTCTCTCGCTACCGTGAAACACCGTAGATCAAGCGAAGAACGACCACAACACTATAGGGTTCAAGAGAGCTATGCTAACCAAGATTAAACTAACTTTAGTCTAAACCAAGAATAAAGCTTCTAGAGCAAAGTGAAAGCTGAATGTAATTGACTCGAAAGGTAAGATAGAAAGATAACTTGAATTGTACTTGAGTCTAAACAAAGAAAGGATACAAGAGTAGTACCGGACCCTCAAGAAGACTCCTCCGGAACCCCGAGACTAGCTCGACTCGACTCTAACTCCCAAGCTACACTAATCCTACTCTAAGTGAACAAAAGAGGGAAATGGAGATGCTCCTGCATCGTGTGTTTGATCCAGCGAGTGTGAGGTGCCTTTTATAGGCAAGGAAGGTCGGTGGAGTGTAGGGGGGCCACATGCCAGGTGCGGCCGGCCCTGTGATGTGCCACCTCTCGCCTTAGACGCCCCTGATCACTGCTCCTGAGGCGGTTGTAGGTCGGCTCCTTGGGTCGGTTTCGCCCGGCGCATCGGCGGATAGGTGCGGCCGGCCCTCTAGGTGCGGCCGGCCCACCCCTGTTCCGTGTGATGCACCGACCATGCTCGGGGACGCCTAGGATTGCCTCTGGATGGCGGTTGTGGCGGTTGAGCGATCGGACAAGTGGATCCATTGATCCAAGTGATCCTAGCCTCCACCATTTGATCAAACCGACGTTTCATTAGTGAATGTCGCTCGTCCAAGTTGTGCTCGAGGGAGAGGCGGTGCTTAGGACCAGAGACGCGCCACGCGGCAGGGCCGGCCGCACCTGCAGGGCCGACCGCACCTGCCAGGCCGGCCGCACCTGCAGGGCCGGCCGTGCCTGGTGGTTCGGCCATGCCTAGCACGTGTGGTGTGTTGGTCCCAATTTCTCCCAAAATGTGTACCTGCCTATGAAAATCACAACACAACTTGTGGAACTTTATTAGTACTAAAAATGTGCATGAAACTTGTCGTATACTCCTCTCAAACCCGAGGTTTTGACGGTCAAATTTTTGTTGTAAGGACCGTCAATAGAGACATCTCAAAGGTGAACATCATGCAATGGTTTTAGCACCCAAGATAAGGAATTTAAAGCATAAATGACATGGAAGCACATTTTTCAAGCACAAGCATTTCATATACCAATTTCATGATTTAAATTTAAGCATGGTACATGAAGTGCCTTTGCGGCAAAAAGAAGCTTAGGCTTCTCCCCAAGGTAGCATGTAGGCTAAACATTCATGATGACAAATGGGTCTTTGACCCCAAATGAAAAGAACATGGTTCCCAAGCACAATTCAAACATGAAAGGCATTCAACTCACAAGAGAGGATCATATATAGCATTTTCACAAAAATAAGCCATCCACAAGCATATACATCCCAAGGCTACCAAGAGCAAAGCTATACATCACATGAGCATCACTAGCAAAGTCATAAGCTCATATCCAGCATATCATGGTGATCTAAGTATATAGGAGAAGCACATCTCTAAAACATATGATACAAATGTAGTCTATGATACAAAGATGCAAGCATTATATGATACATAAATGAAAATGCAACATGCATATGTACATTAGACTCCCAACCGAAGCTCAAAAAGGAAAAACCACTCCAAGCTCCCCTCGCAAGCGAGCAAATGTAGCTTGGTCCAAAGGCTTTGTTAGGATATCGGCGAGCTGTTTTTCGGTTGGTACATGGATAAGGTCTATGTTTCCCTTCTCAACATTGTCTCTCAGGAAGTGGTACCTCACCTCTATATGTTTGGTTCTGGAGTGTAGCATGGGGTTTTTGGCAACACTAATGGCACTCATGCTATCACACATGAGAGGAACATGGGTACACTCCTCACCAAAGTCACTCAGCGTGTATGTGATCCAGAGCAGCTGGGAGCAACAACTAGCGGCAGCGACATACTCGGCTTCTGTGGTAGACTGAGCTACACTAGATTGTTTGCAAGAAGACCAAGAAACAAGTGAGGAACCCAAAAACTGGCACGTCCCCCAAGTCGACTTCCTATCGACTCGACACCCCGCATAGTCGACATCCGAAAACCCAAGAAGCGAAAGAGAGGAGGACGCCGAGTACCAAAGACCAAGCTCAGGAGTGTATCAAAGATATCTGAAGATCCGCTTGATGGCCTGCCGATGTGAAGTCCTCGGCAACGCCTAAAAACGAGCGCACAGACACACATAAAACTGAATGTCCGGCCTCGTCGCCGTCAAGTACAAGAGGGAGCCTATCATGCTCCGGTACTCCTTCTGGTCCATGGGCTCTCCGTCCTCGTCCGCATCCAGCACTGTAGTCGTACTCATCGGTGTCGACAGGGGCTTCGAGTCGTCCATCTTGAACTTCTTGAGGATGTCCTTCGTGTACTTGGCTTGATGCACAAAGGTTCCCTCCTTCGCCTGCTTGATCTGAAGCCCGAGAAAGAACTGCAATTCTCCCATCATAGACATCTCAAATTCTTTGCTCATGTCCTTGTTGATGGTGTATTTTGGTACACCAAACATGTTCATTAAACTTTGGTTTGAGCTTGATTATGAAACTAACCCGCCACTAGGCACACTAATGTTATGACAAGTTCATCTTTGTATGTGCATTTGGAAGTGTTATGTTTTTGCAGGAAAACATGGACAAAAAGGACAGAGTCACAACAAGTTCAAAGGAGAAAATGAGGAGTACCGTTCGTGTTCAACTGCATGATGAAATCACTCCCAAAGGTGGCAAGGACCGAAGTGCTACAAAGGAACATCCCCGAGGATTGAAGCGTAAAAGACCGAACTTCATGCGAGAAGACCCTCTATCTTGGACGCGAGGATGACATCGCCAAAATGATGCAAGTGAAGGGGGCAAAGTGCAAAATGGCAAGAGGACCCATGTGTGCGAAGGGGCGACCGAACCGGGCCGAAATGGGCTTGGGCCGGTCGGCCCAGGACGGCCGGCCTGGCCCATCCCGACGTCGGTTCGGTCCCCCATTTCTTGAGCGTGAAGATGATGCAACCCTAAGTCCGTGTGGGCGCCGCCATTCGCCCGAGAGGCCGTCCACAAGCTAGAGAGGAAGGAGAGGAGAGAGATCATTCATAAGGAGGATCGCTCGACTCGAAGGAAGCAACCACAAGTGGAGGAGGACGTCGAGGCCCTGCCACGACACCCCCGGAGGAGAAGGAAGACACCGTCGGAAGCGTCACCACGATCAACGGTGCTATGCCTAGCGCCTTGATGGGGTATTCTTCTCTTTTGTCCATGGGTTGTAATCGATCTTGAGATGTAATCGCGACTTTTATGGTTTCAATCTACCATCTAGTGTTGAAGATGCTTTCATGTTTAAGGTTAGCTACCATGCCTAGTAGGGAGTATAGATCTCAGTTCTCCCTTAGAACCCTTCAATACGCCGTGATCATCATAGGTCTAGTCACGAATACTTCCGCGTAGTGACAGTATGGGGGGAGGGAAAGGGCGAAACCGTGGTCACAACCCCCGGTAGATTAGATCGGTTTTCATATCTCTAAGCGGTTGCATGTTCAAGTATCGTAGACCCTTGGGCAAGTGTCTTTTATATATCTTATGAGTTTCATCACCCTCTCTAGTGTAGCATAGTAGTCCTCTAGTCCGTAGTTTAGGGTTTGGATAAGTTAACTAGGTAGTGCTAGATCAAACGCTTGTAATCCCCTTGCTCCGCGGATTGACAAGAACCTAGGGAATCCCTGTGGTGAAAAAGTTGTAGGTCCGTACGCTTGCGGATCGTAGGTCGATACGAGTTTTATCCGTCAACAGTCCTCTGCAAACCTCACAACCAAAGAGTGAGACGAGCCGCCAAAGACAATATCATCCAGGTACACCTGAACAATTAGGATATCATCGCCCTGCCTGAGGAGAAAAAGAGTCTTATATACTTTGAACCCCTTGCTGAACAAGAACACCCTCAAACGGCCATACCAAGCACGGGGAGCTTGTTTCAGCCCATACAACGCCTTCGTCAGCCTATACACCCAGTGAGGAAACTCAGCACTCTCAAAGCCCGGTGGTTGCTTCACATAAACCTCTTCTTCTAAAAACCCATTCAGAAAGGCACTCATCACATCCTTTTGGTACAATTTGAACCCTTTAGCCACAGAAAAGGCTAAAAGGATCCTAATCGCCTCCTAACGGGCTACAGGAGCAAATGTCTCCTCATAGTCTATCCCTTCCTTCTGACTATAGCCCTGAGCAACCAACCTCGATTTGTTTCTCACCACCTCACCATTCTCACCTCTTTGTTCTTCCACACCCATTTTGTCCCGAGGTTTGCAATGTGGTGGTGGCTCTACCAACTCCCAAACTTGGTTTCTCTCAAAGTTGTCTAACTCCTCATGCATTGCGATCACCCAATTAGGATCAGAGAGGGCGTGTCCAATGTCTTTTGGCTCAAAGGTAGCAACAAAACCGAATGAGCAAAGTGAGAAACATTCATGGACCTTGACCGTGTCGTACGCTCGTTGATGTCACCGATGGTTCTTGAGGGAGGATGATCAACTTGAACGCGCCTCGGTGCCTCTCGCCTGGAGACGACCTCCCACTCAGTAGCAGCTTCCACATGATCTTGCTGGATCGTAGTCGGTGTAGGGGATGGGCCATCCTGCACCGTAGTCGTTGTAATGGAAGTCGAGGGTACATGCTCGGCTGGAGCTTCACCATCATCACCATCATCCTCTCCAGCATCATCCTCCTCGTCCTCAAAGATCTTCTTGCCAATCTCGTCGTCCCCTGCATGGCTGGGTCTCGTCACCTGCACATTCAAAGACAGATGAACTGCATGGCTGGGTCTCATCGAAGGTAACTTCGCAAGTTTCCATGACTAGGTTAGTATCAAGGTTGAGCACACAGAATGCTCAAGAATGACTCGCATAACCTAAAAAGATCCCATCGGAAGACCTCGACTCAAACTTATCAAGCCTACCCTTCTTGAGAATAAAGTACCAACAACCAAAAGCCCTGAAATGGCTCACTCTAGGTGCTCGCCCGTGCATGAGCTCATAGCACATCTTGTTCAAGAAGGCCCGAAGAAAAATCCGGTTCCCAACTTGGCACGTGGTATTCACCGCCTCAGCCCAATATCTCCTCAGAGTCCTATGCTCATCGAGCATCGTCCGAGCCATCTCACAAAGGGAACGATTTTTCCCCTCAACCACACCATTCTGACAAGCCACATAGGGAGAAGAGAATTGATGTTCAAGACCCAAATCATGACAAAAGGTTTTGAAACGAGAGTTTTAAATTCAGTTCCATTGTCGCTACGAATAGCTCGAATAGCATCTCCATTCCTCTCATTCTTCAACCTCAAGATTAGATCCTGGACAAAACCAAACGTCTCCCCCTTGTCAGCCAAAAAGAAGACCCAAGCATAGCGAGAATAGTCATCCACTATCACAAGGACGTACCATTTCCCACCCGCTGAGCACACACGAGCTGGACCAACCAAGTCCATATGGAACAGCTCGCATGGCCTCTTTGTCATAACGGATGTTAGAGGCGGGTGAGAGGCGGTGACCATCTTACCATGCCTACACGGAGCACATACCAAATCCTTTTGGTACATCAACTTAGGCAATCCTCGGACCAAACCTAGCCCACTTAAGCGTGACAACAAGTCAAAACTCAAGTGACCTAGTCTCCTATGCCATTTCCAAAGCTCTGCCGAAACACCAGCAACCAAACAACAAGAAGAGCCGACACACTGAGAAAAATCGGCTCTGGAAATCTGACCCTCGGGGATGATCGTGCATACAAGATCACCTCGGGAATCCAAAACACGCGAAGCACCCGTTTTGTAGCGGACCTCAAAACCCTCATCAAGAAGCTGGGAAACCGAAAGAAGATTGTACCCCAAAGACTTGACAAGAGCAACATGCCTAAGAGTCACAGACTTGCTCACCTTCACCGTGCCCACTGAAAGCACTCTACCTTTCCCATTGTCCCCAAAAGTGATATACACTTTGGTCATCACCGAGAGAACCACCTTCGATCTCCGGTCATGTGTCGAGAGCAACCGGAGTCGATCAACCAGAAGCCCCCCAAGCCTCCCATCTAAAAATCAAAATGAGAGCGAGAGTGAGCAAACGACTCAGCAATGGGGTTAGTAAAAAATGAATCAAACCAGTGCCATGCCATTTGCTCAAAAGTGGGGTTAACAAAATCCATCCTATCTCTCCTAGGTGGAACACCCACACGTCCCCGTGGAGGACTACACGCACCATGAGGTGAAGACCGTGGCCCGTAGCTCCTCTGGGACCTAAAACTGCGATCGTTCCCCCCATACTCGTATTGGCCACGAGCGAAGGTACGTCCAGCAAACTCACCACGCCCAAACCCAACACGCCTACCACCATCTCTCTGGGGTGGCACAGGTCGAGGCACAAACTCACACCTCTCTCGAGGGTAAATGGTACGCACCACACCCTCGCCCCTTGGCACCATCCTAGGCTCAGGCACACCACGAGAAGGGTGGTACCTGTCCTTGTTTGCCATCTCCCTAGCAAACCTCTCCTCACACTTCCTCCTGAAGCAAAACTCAGCTAGGTGCCCATCCCTCCCACAATGCTCACAATGGAAGGGTTTTGGTTTTGGCTTTGGTTTTGGGCTCTCTTTGGGCTCTGGCTTCTCCTCACTCGGTTTCTCTCCCTTCTTCCCAAAGAACTCATTCCCCAAGTCACTCTTGAACTTGATGGGTTTCTGGAAGTTGTCGGTGTGTGGAGGAAACACGAGTGGAGCTGGGGTTGTGTCTAGTCGGTTCCTAAGAGGGTTTGGCTTAGGAGCATAGGCATTTTTGTGGTAGGTTTTTGGTGGTTCTGGGATAGCACCGATCTTCCCCTCATTCTCACCACTTCCCTCACCAACCTTATCCGACCCAAGCGCTTGCCCACCAAAGCGCTTGTATGCCTCAATCATCATCCTGAGCTGAGGCTCATGACCAGACAACCAACCCATCATCGTCCTCAACTCATCATTCTCATCCTGCAAATGATCAACATAGTGTGCAAGCTCCAAATTCTTCACAGCATTTACTTCACAAGTAGAGCATGATGTAGGAATAGGAGCTTTCAAAGCAGCTTCTAGAGATCTAGCATAAGCAACCGACACATCTAGTTTCTCATGCAAAACAGGACAAGAAGTGCAAGCACTGATGTGGACATCCCACGAGTTACGCAAGATCATGTATCAGGCACACAAGCTCAAGTGATTCAAGGCCCTATTACACGCAGCCGTGCTAAGAAACTCCAACAAGAGGTGAATTCTTTCCTTGCTAAAATTAATTTCAAAATATATGAGAATGTTATACTACCTAAAAGTTGTACTTTGGTTGTCCTTAGGAATATACATGAAGAAGACGGTACAACTAAACATGGAGAAGAAGTAAACAACAAGAAACAATCGGACCAAGAATCACCAGCTCAAACCAAGGATCCTAGAGAATTCAGTTCGGATGACTGTTCGGACAAGCCTGGAAACCAAGAATCACCCGTTCGGAATGAGGATCTTGGAGGATTCCGTTCGGACAAGCTTGGAAACCAAGAATCACCCATTCGGAATAAGGATCCCGGAAGTTTGCTTCGGACCTCCATTTCAGGCTAGTTCAGACCTGCATAATGAATCAACCATAACTCTTTGGTCGTGACGTCTCTGGAGCTCCATGAGTACTTGATGGAACGTGCTTGAAGTCAACGTTCCAATGCAAGAAACCGCATGTCCATTGGACTTCCCAATAAAGAGTTTTGACCGATTTAGTGGAGGGTGCACAGAAGGTCAATAGCCATGCGAGTCCACCTCGGGAGTTGATTTCTGGGGAGCCTTTTCACATACTTAGCCTCTTCATTTTCCTCTTGAGTTCACACCCAACTAGGGGGGTTGTTCCTAGTATAAATACCCCCCTATGTACTACCAAGTTCCAGGTTTTGATTATTAGTTTTTAACCACATACGGTTGATCGCAGCCTCACTGCTGAGTGTTCTTACACACCTTTGTTCTTGCGAGTTCTTCTTGGGCTTGCGAGAGATCTCTCAGAGGTCCCCTACTTCATGCTCTGCGGTTTCCGTTCGGCTGCGCCGTATTGTGTGGATTAGTCCCAGCTTGTGGTTCTGTGATCGTTCGGAGATCGAGTCGAACTCTTTCGCGGTTTCGGTGCCTCTCTCCCCGTCGTTTGGTCACAACCAACCTTTGTCAGGTATAAAGCTAGTTATCCCTGCTGTTCTACAGCAATTTGTCCTTTGTTCTTGAACCTATTGTCGTGAAGATCGGGCCATCCTTGTGCTGATCCAAATCGGCACCTATCAAGTGGTAATCAGAGCTATCGTTGTCATGGTAGGTTTTGTTTTTACCCACCCTCCCACCCTTTACATTTTGTTACTGCTTTCATCCATCATATACATATTTGTTCTTGTCCTATAGTCCACTGAAAAGGCATAAAAAAATCCTATAGCCATTTTGTTGGTACTATTACTTTGTGTTCATTCCATTCATCGTGTTGCTAGTCACCGCCTTTGTTCTTCCACCGTACTCTTGTTTAAATTTTTTATCCGCACCCCTTATATATTGTTTTGTGTTTGCTGTTAGTGAAAAAATCAGAAAAAAGTGTGAAAGAAAAAAAAGATGAGGAAAAAAAAGAAGAAAGAAAGAGATTTGCAAGGTTGCAAGGGGTTGTGTTGCGAATCTGTTATCAAAAGTTTCATGTTCATATATTAAGTTTGTGGTGCACCGAACAACAACACTTACATCTTTTTGGATGGTTTGTTTCACTTTGTTTCAGTACCATAGCCTTCCCTTGCTTAGCCACCTATAGCTCCACTAAAATCTGAAACCGGACCTCTCAACTTGTATCCTTTCAATCGCTTAATCACAGCTGCGGTACTGCCACTTTAAGCACACTCACAGTCCTTGAGAATGCATAAGTACTTTGGTAAGTAAGTGGTGAGGTTGTGTGATTCCACATACTTGTCCTATTCCACTTTACTTGCATTAGAGCTAACATGGCTGGATCTGACTCAAGTGTTCGTGGTGGGAACCATGGAGATGACGAGCCTCCTGTCTCTCGGGCTGAGACACGCAATATGGCCAACTCGCTTGTGGAGGCAATGGAGAGGATGCTTGATGACCGCCTCCCTGCTGCGAGACGAAGAGCTCCACATCACCATGATGAATCCGGTGATGAAAATTCTGGTTTTGGGCGTGGTTTTCGTGACCATTTTGAAGGTGGTTGTGATGATCGTGGTGGTGGAAGGCGTGCTGGTCATGAGGATTGGCGTGCAGGACGTGGTCGTGGTAATGGTCGTCATGTCCGCTTTGATGAAGATGAATCTCAGGGCAGCCATGAGGAGGAGTATGGTGATGAAGAGAATCCTTTTGCCAATGGTGGGTGGTTTGAATGTCGCCGAGGTCATCATCGTGGTGCTGGCCATGATGGCGAACATCATCGTGGTCGCCATGGGGCTGATCCGTATAGTATTGCTCGTGTCAAGTTAAGTGTTCCAAAATTTTCAGGAAAGGAAGATGTTGATGCATATCTTGATTGGGAAGAGCAGTGTGATCAGATTTTCAGAGTGCATAATCTCTCTGACCAAAGGCGTGTTAGTCTTGCTTCCGTTGAATTCTCTGGTTATGCTCTTACTTGGTGGAATCAGAGACAAGAAAATCAGCTTGTGTTGGGACGTGATCATATCAACACATGGGCTGAAATGAAGCGTGTGATGAGGAGATGTTTTGTTCCATCAAGCTATCACCGTGACCTTCGTAATAGGTTGCAAACATTGAAACAAGGTTCCAAATCAGTTGATGAATATTTCAAAGAGATGGAGTTGCTCTTGATTCGATCTGATATCAGAGAAGATGAAGAGTCAAGAATGGCAAGATTTTTGCACGGTCTTAATGATGACATTTCTAGTTTTGTGGAGATGTTTCCGTAGCGAACTTTGCAAGATCTTGTTGATCAAGCTATGCGCACTGAGAGGAAGATTCAGCAAGAAGGACGTGGTCGGTCCTATGGTCTCACATCCTAAAATTTCCAAATTTCAAGATGTGAATAGGAAGAAAATTTAAACAACGATTTTCTCTTAATTTTAAAATTTTTCCCAACATTTAATTCTTTACAGGGAATATAGTACAGAAAAAAAACAAAAACAATATTTGTTTTTCCAAATCAAATAAATGACTTGATGTTTGTTGCATTCATGCTGATGCATTGCTTTCGGTTGTTTGAATTCAAATTTGAGTTTGAATTCATTTGTTTGTGCCTTTTCTAAAAATGCCAAAACCCTTTTCTTTTTATCCCTTAATTCCTCCCCTCTTCTGGCTAGTTTCAGCTTTGCAGCCCAGCTAGCAAAGTCTGCCGCCACCCCTCGTTTTCCTTTGCCAGCTCGTGCGCTCCGCAGTCCATCTGGCCCAGCTTCGCGTGAAGCCCAACTGGCCGAAGTCCTCTGCTGCCCCTCCAGCTCTCCGGCCTGGTTCGCCTGCGCCGCGCGCCCTCGGCCCACCTCGGCCTAGCACGCCGGCCCAGCGCCAGCCGCCAGCCCGCTCCGCTCCCTCCCGCGCCCGCAGACGACGACAGGTGGGGGCCCCCTTGTCATCCCCCACCTCGCGTTCGTCTCCGAGCCGGACTCAGGTCCGCGCCCCGACCGCGTCCGAGTCCGCCCCGTGCGCACCTTCCCAGCTTGGCCCGCACGCCAAGGCCGAATCCCTAGCCTATTTAAGGCCGCCGCCGCGCCCTAAGCTGCTCCCGGAAAACCCTAGCCGCCCCAAGCCTTCGCGCCGCCCGAGGCTAAACCCTAGCTCCGACTGCCGTCTTCGACTCGCGCCGCCGCCGCCTCTTCGCCGACGAGAAGCCATCCAGGAGCTATGCGTGGAGGTGAGGATCCCTCAAGTGCCGCTTGTTGGCATCCCCGTGCCCCGAGTCGCCGAGACGAGCTCGCCGACGTTGCGCCGCCGCGCCGCTCCGCCTCACCGTGCTGCGCGCCGTCTCTGCCGCGACCTGGCCGTCCGCGCCGCTCTAGATCGCCTCACCGTCGCACGCGCTTCGCCCTGGTGCCGTCCGCGTGTTCAATCGGGCACCCCAGCTCGATCCTGAGCCGCACCGGCGAGCCCGCTGCCGTCCGCTGCCGCTCGCCGTTGCAGACCGCCGCCTCTAGCGCTTGCATCCTCCGGCCGCCGTTGGATCTAGATCCAACGGATCAGATTCGTCTTGACCTGGGTCAATACCGGTCAAACCGATCTGACTTCGCCTTTTTGCAATAAAGCCCCTTATTTCCTCAATTTTACAAATAGGTCCTCCCGCAGTAGGAAGTTCTTTACGGTTTAGTCCTTTTCTTTCTATTTAAGCCCTTAAGCTTTAGTTTTCTTTACAGATCAGTCCCTGTACCTTCGTTAGTGCATATCTTGATCGTTTTAGCTCCGTTTTTAGCGTTCTTTATGTCCACGTGATCCTCTCAAAGCGTAGATTAGTTTTATGTCTCCATTTTATTCTGTTAGTACTATTTGATGATTGTTTCTCATTTATTTTTGTTGTATGCTTGTTTGTGAATGTTGTGTTACGTAGAGAGTGAAGCGCTCGAAGGATTTCAAGACCAAGATGCGCCAGAGTTTGAGCAGCAGCAGAGTCTTGTTGAAGGCAAATCTCCCTTGATGCATACCCCCTTGTCCTATATAACATGCACTTAAGTCATCATATTTATTTTTATTGCTTGCATTAACTTTGACGGGTACCTACTAAGGATCATGCCTAGTCTTTTATGACCTTTACCTTGTAAACCGGGTTATTAAATTAATCTTGATGGTAGCTATTGCTTAGCATGCTTAACTGGGATGGTAGTAATCAACTTGGATACCTTTATGTTCTATGTTCCGTTTCATGTTATTTTAATTGCAAGACCACCTTTGCTATGTTAATTGGAACATGGAGAACCACCTAGGAAAACAGTACAACCACAAGAACTAAACGTGCAATGGTCTTGGCTGAATAATTAGGAACTTTAGCTTGGGGTGATCTTACCTGATAAGGACAAGGGATCGGCGGTACTGCGGGGTATGGACTCGCTCTAGCAGGGGCTGGGTGAGTTATTTTCTATGGTGGGGTATTGACCTGCTAGGGGTCTTCATACCTTGCTAATTGATCCGAACCTTGTGGGTCACAACTTGTTGGAGAACCTTTGTAAAGTCCTTGTAGCGTCCCTATGCAACCACACCTCGGTAGTGTGGTATGGTGCCTTGCAAACACCGCATGGTTGGGTTCAAAGTTCTTCGGAGCTTTTATGCTGCTTGTGGTGAAAGTGTACAACCTCTGCAGAGTGTAAAACTAATCGATTCGCCATGCTCACGGTCAAGAGCGGCCTGGACCCTCACATGACTAAGTTATGGAATTTGATATTAAATCATTGCTTTATCTTTATTTATGATGTATATGCTTTATATTAATTGTGGGTTGGTATAAACTTATACTCTTTAGTAATTATGTTGCTAATAAAACTTGACCAACTAAAATGTTAATCTGCTTGAACCTTAGCCATCCACCATATGGCCTTGCATGTTATATGTTGTTTTCCCCTTCCTGAGTACGGCACATGCTCACGCTTGTCTATTTTCTTGTATCTACAATACTCGGATTGCTGCTCAGACTGGGAGAGATTTGAAGACTATCCCGGAGATTTCCAGGAGTTCTAGGTGTGCGTGTCTTCAGTCAGCTGCCTGTGGAGGCATCTCTATCCGCTGCGAGAACTCGTTATTTATGATCGTTTAAGACTTTTGGTCTTGTAATAACTCTATATTCGTGTGGCACTGATTTTGGTATTCACAATGTCATTACATGTGCGTAACTTGATCCTGGCGCACATGTAATCAATGCATTCTGGTTTGCCTTTAAAACTAGGTGTGACAAAGTGGTACCAGAGCCGTGTTGACTGTAGGATGATAGCCTAGATAGAAATGGTTGAATTTAAGGATTATATCATCTTAGAAGCCATCCTTACTTCATGCTTTTCTTTATTTCTAATTTATTTATTAATCTCATCCTTGCTTTTACCCCATCCCTGACCTCTACTTGATTCTCTATCTTGATTCTGTTGTCTTTCTCCCTTTAGCACTCTAATCTTGGTACTTATCTCACTCATCGCCTACTTCTCTTTACCTCTAGATGGTTCGTCATCTAAAGATGGCTTACAGGAGCTCTGACCCTCATTACAACCCACAAGAGGATTACTACCACTATCAACCATATGTTGCTCCAACACCGCCTGTTCCACAGCCTGAGCGTGCCGAGGAAGCAGTCTGGACAGTGAGCTCGTACAAACAAGATGGGAGAGGCATTCTCATGGTTGACAATCTTAGGAGGACGGTGTATCGTTTGGGATATGGTGTAGACCCAACCTACTAGTGTGAGGTGTGGACTCATCCTTGGTTTGAGCCTCACTGGGAGGTAACAACAATCATTTATGAGAGGGTTCTACACTATGGACCTAAGGAGATATCCAGGCATAAGGATGTTGCTGCTAGAGACACCATGGAAGCTGGGATTGCCGAAGCTGCTAGGAGGCCACTCTATGTTCTCTCTCACAGGAAGCGTTTTGAGTTGGCACACACTCGCAGTTTATACACTCCCTACAGAGAAAGTGGGAAAGCCAAGACCTACATCGCATCAGCTTCTGGCCATAGCCCCACTTTGGACAACCTCCGTGAGTTGCTAGCCCCTATAAACACCACTTTGGATGACACCAACAACATGCTTGCCAAAGCTCAATGAAAGAACTATACACTGGAAGCACAGAAGCGTCTGTTGGAGGCTACCCTGAACGGGGATGATCGTCCTGTGATCCAAGATGGTGTTGTGGAACCTCACCTCTCCCCAGCACCAAAGAGACCCCACTACAACTTCCCCAACACCCACACTGGATCTCTTCCTTAGGATCTAGGAGTCTTTAAGTTTGTGTCCTTGTAATCGATAGTAGACGAACGGTTAAAGTGTGCTTAGTCTAGTGGTGTGTTTGGTTGTTTGTGCTTGTGATAAATGCTTGATTTGGATTTTTATTATGAGTGCAGTGTGTTATGGGGTAATAACCACAATGACATTGGTTTAGTAGTAAAAGTGCTTAGTTGGGTATCCTTCAGTCTCTTTCAACCTTTCTCTATCATAATCTTTTGTCTCACTTAATCCTACTCTTAATGCCAAACCGAAACTTCAAATCTGTTCGCGCAGCCCTCTGAGTCAGCTGCACTGTTTTAATTTTATCTCAGGCTACAGAACTCTGATTGTAGTAAATCCAATTGGAGTAGTTTAGAAATTTCGTGGGTGATTTGCTGACCAAAATTCAGAATTTTAGGATACATAGTCAGAGAGATATGCCTGAAACATTGGAGTCACTCGAATCTGTCAACACTGCTGATATACCTGACTTGTTTATTTTATAACCATAGTTGCAGAGTTCCGATTGAGGTGATTCCAGTTGGAGTAGTTCTGTAATTTCATCATCTTTTAATGGTTAAAAGCTCATAATTTTTGGTTATCCATGCTGAGAGTTATACGGGATTATCTGGAGCCAACAGAATCTGTCCAAAGCTGAATTTCTTTGTTATCTTCTCTTTCCGAGTTTAACCCTTGGCACAATCATCTAAAGTGATGTCCCTAACACTCAGATGGTGAACACCAGGTCAGGATCCAGAGTCGATCAACCACCAGTGAATCGTCAAGGCAGAATACCTCGGCAAGCACCGATGGATCCCGCCATGCAGAAATTCATCCAGACTCAGACCCAGCTCCTCCAGAATCTGACCAACACTGTGGCGAATCTGCAAGCCCAAGCCAACAATCCACCTGTGCAGCAGCAGGCGCCTCGCAACAAGCACCGGGAGTTCATGAGCCACCACCCCCCAGTGTTCACACATGCTGCTGATCTACTTGAAGCTGAGGATTGGCTGAAGATAGTGCTGAAGATGCTCACCACCTCCGAGTGCGATGACAGAGAGAAGGTCTTGTATGCCGCAGGATGACTTCAGGGGTCCGCATCCGCTTGGTGAGATGCGTATGTCGCTGCTCACGCCACCCCAGACACTATCACTTGGGACGAGTTCACCACCAACTTCAGGAGCCACCACATACCCTCTGGGGTCATGAAGATCAAGAAGAAGGAGTTCCTTTCTCTCAAGCAGGAGGGAATGTCGGTGGCTGAGTACAGAGACAAGTTCATTGAGTTGTCTCGCTATGCGTCTGAGGAAGTTGCTGAAGACAGGAAGAAGCAGGAGCTGTTCCTGGATGGGTTAGCTGGACCACTTCAGTACCAGCTGATGTCTCACTCTTTTCCCACGTTCCAGCATCTAGTAGACAGTGCTATCCGCCTGGAGTACAAGCGCAAGGAGTTAGGAGAGCAAAAGAGGAAGGCCACCACCTCTGGACAGTCAGGGGGCGTCATTCACCCTCGCTTTAACCCACCATAGGGGACACCACATCGCTCCGGAAGTCCAGGTGGAAATTTTGGGCAGAATCAGTTGCAGCGCAACAATCAACCGTTCAAGCACCCCATTCAGGAGTTACCGCAGTCCACTCCGCAGACCCTATGCTCCAATGATCATCAGCCTAGTCAGAACACCCCAACGGGAACCCCAGTGAGACCTAGTGTGCCCAATGCATCTGTTGGTAATACTTGCTTTAAGTGTGGAGAGACTAGTCACTATGCCAACAATTGCCCCCAGAGAAGCGCTCAGAACACTCCAGTGCAGAGTCAGCAGATGAGGAATGGAAACAAGACCCCGCAGAACTCCAAGGGACAGCAAAACTCCGCATGTGGTAGATTGAACCACATAAATGCACAGACCGTGTTCGGTATGTCTTTATCAACACTGCCCCCACATCAGTTTTATCTTATCATTCTCAAAAATCTTTCTTTACCTATCCGAATCTCGAGGACGAGATTCTTTTAAGGGGGGTAGGTTTGTCACACCCTGAAATTTCTAAATTTCAGGATGTGAATAGGAAGAAAATTTAAACTACGATTTTCTCTTAATTTTAAAATTTTTCCCAACATTTAATTCTTTACAGGGAATATAGTACAGGAAAAAAAACAAAAACAATATTTGTTTTTCCAAATCAAATAAATGACTTGATGTTTGTTGCATTCATGCCGATGCATTGCTTTCGGTTGTTTGAATTCAAATTTGAGTTTGAATTCATTTGTTTGTGCCTTTTATAAAAATGCCAAAACCCTTTTCATTTTATCATTTAATTCCTCCCCTCTTCTGGCCTGTTTCGGCTTTGCAGCCTAGCTAGCAAAGTCTGCCACCGCACCTCATTTTCCTTTGCCAGCTCGCGCGCACCGCAGTCCTTCTGGCCCAGCTTCGCGTGAAGCCCAGCTGGCCGAAGTCCTCTGCTGCCCCTCCAGCTCTCCGGCCTGGTTCGCCTGCACCGTGCGCCCTCGGCCCACCTCGGCCCAGCACTGCCGGCCCAGCGCTAGCCGCCAGCCCGCTCCGCTCCCTCCAGTGCCCACAGACGCTGACAGGTGGGCCCCCCTTGTCATCCCCCACCTCGCGTCCGTCTCCGAGCCGGACTCAGGTCCGCGCCCCGGCCGCGTCCGAGTCCGCCCTGTGCGCGCCTTCCCAGCTTGGCCCGCACGCCAAGGCCGAATCCCCAGCCTATTTAAGGCCGCCGCCGCGCCCTGAGCCGCTCCCGCAAAACCCTAGCCACCCCAAGTCTTCGCGCCGCCCGAGCCCAAACCCAAGCTCCGGCCGCTGTCTTCGACTCGCGCCGCCGCTGCCTCTTCGCCGACGAGAAGCCGTTCAGGAGCTGCGCGTGGAGGTGAGGATCCCTTAGGTGCTGCTTGTTGGCGTCCCCATGCCCCGAGTCACCGAGACGAGCTCGCCGACGTTGCGCCGTCGTGCCGCTCCGCCTCACCGTGCTACGCGCTGTCTCCGCTGTGACCTAGCCATCCGCGCCGCTCTAGATCACATCGCCATCGCACGCGCTTCACCCTGGTGCCGTCCGCGTGTTCAATCGGGCACCCCAGCTCGATCCTGAGCTGCGCCGGCGAGCCCGCCGCCGTCCGCCGCCGCTCGCCGTTGCAGACCGCCGCCTCTAGCGCTTGCAGCCTCCGGCCGCCGTTGGATCTATATCCAACGGATCAGATTCGTCTTGACCTGGGTGGGTCAATACCGGTCAAACCGATCTGACTTCACCTTTTTGCAATAAAGCCCCTTAGTTCCTCAGTATTACAAATAGGTCCTCCCGCAGTAGGAAGTTCTTTACGGTTTAGTCCTTTTCTTTCTGTTTAAGCCCTTAAGCTTTAGTTTTCTTTACAGATCAGTCCCTATACTTTCGTTAGTGCATATCTTGATCATTTTAGCTCCGTTTTTAGCGTTCTTTATGTCCACGTAATCGTCTCGAAGCGTAGATTAGTTTTATGTCTCTGTTTTGTTCTGTTAGTGTTGACGCTCCTTAGCCTCACCACTAAGGTTGCACTTACGGTGACGGTGCCAGGAATGCTCGAGGCACTCACAAGCATTGCTACCGGGTTTACACCCCTAGTAACGGGGTTAGGGAACATCTTTGGTAAAACACACGATCACAAAAAGGTCTGCAAGCGCACGGATTACCGTTGTAGCACTTCACCCGGTGGTATTCGGGTTATCGTATTTATATTTTCCCAAGGGAGGCACTACGGCAAAGATAATCGAATAAACGGTGGAGAACAACAAGACTTGGTAAAGAGCTAAAGCGGGGGTAACGAATAAAAATATTCGGGGATAACTTGACACACACAAGGAGATCTCGATAAAGGATTAGAGAGGATCTAGCGAGCTGGGAGGACAACGAGACGAGAAAGGATCCTAACACAATCTATCTATTCTTGTCAACTCTAGGCAAAGAACTAAAGCAAAGTTTAACCAAGGCAAGCTAAACACGACAAGCTCTTCTAGTGCTGCAGGGGCATGCAAAGCCGCGCTCTCAGACTGGGATGAGAAGGGAGAACGACGACGCGCTGAATCCTACCGGCCCGAACTAACGTGGTGGACTGCAAAGCCCGTCCGGAGCTGTCACCTCCTTAGGGTACCACAACTATTCTGTTGAATGGGACACCAATCTAAGACTAAGGTAAGCTCTGAGCACCGCGCTCACAACAAACCAAAGAACCTTTCCCCGGATATCACGAAGGAAGGTCTCTCTCTCCCGTGAACCACCAGAGATCAAGCGAAGAACGACCACAACACTATAGGGTTCTAGAGAGCTATGCAAACCAAGACTAAACTAACTTTAGTCTAAATCAAGAATAAAGCTTCTAGAGTAAAGTAAAAGCTGAATGTAATTGACTCGAAAGGTAAGATAGAAAGATAACTTGAATTGTACTTGAGTCTAAACAAAGAAAGGATACAAGACTAGTACCGGAACTCTGAAGAAGACTCCTCCGGAACCCCGAGACTAGCTCGACTCGACTCTAACTCCCAAGCTACACTAATCCTACTCTAAGTGAACAAAAGAGGGAAATGGAGATGCTCCTGCGTTGTGTGTCTGATCCAGCGAGTGGGAGGTGGCTTTTATAGGCAAGGAAGGTCGGTGGAGCGCAGGGGGGCCACATCACAGGTGCGGCCGGCTCACCAGGTGCGACCGGCCCTGGGATGTGCCGCCTCTCGCCTTGGACGCCCCTGATCACTGCTCCTGAGGCGGTTGTAGGTCAGCTCCTTGGGTCTGTTTCGCCCGGCACGCGAGTTGATAGGTGCGGCCGGCTCTCTAGGTGCGGCCAGCCCACCTCCGTGACGTGTGATGCACCGACCATACTCAGGGACGCCTAGGATCACCTCTGGATGACGGTTGTGGCGGTTGAGTGACCGGATAAGTGGACCCATTGATCCATGTGATCCTAGCCTCCACCACCTGATCAAACCGACGTTTCCTGAGTGAATGTTGTTCGTCCAAGTTGTGCTCGAGGGAGAGGCGGTGCTTAGGACCAGGGACACATAACGGGGCAGGGCCGGCCGCACCTGCAGGGCCGGCCGTGCCTGGTGGTTCGGCCGTGCCTAGCACGTGTGGTGTGTTGGTCCCAATTTCTCCCAAAATGTGTACCTGCCTATGAAAATCACAACACAACTCGTGGAACTTTATTAGTACTAAAAATGTGCATGAAACTTGCCATATACTCCTCTCAAACCTGAGGTTTTGACGGTCGAATCTTTGTTGTAAGGACAGTCAATAAACTCCCCCAAGCTAAACGTTTGCTCGTCCTCGAGCAAAGCCTTGACTTGGCCTCGGCGGATTAGGAGTTGCATGATGTTACCACTCGGCAAGTACCAGTGCACAAACTCCATGCTCTTCTTGCTATTTGAAAAGATTGGTACAAGAGAAACTTAGCCTCATTTTACCTGTGGGGCTTGTAGCTTTCCACCTTGCCTTCGGAGGTTGAAGAGTAGAATGGTTTTTGACTTTGCATCTCTCACTCTTCTTCTTTTCTGGATCCTATCTCGGAGTTTTTGAAAATTTTGCAAAGAAAGACAAGGTTCCTCGGATGGTTCCCTCGATCGCTCAAGTGGTATTTGTTACCTCACCAAAGGCTTTTGAGCAAGCCTCAACTTCCTACACTATGGCTTGTATGTGGAGCTTTGGGTAGGATAAGCATGAGACTCACTTGTGCCACATGATGTTGTTGAGCCAAAGACCGGATCCAAGAAGAAACTAGTCATGCAACTTGATCGAAATGTGCAAGTGTGTGGAATATTTTTGTTTGTTTTTCTAAATACTCCTTGCTTTGAGATTCTCCTCTTGCTTTTATTTTGGAGGGGGGTCATGTTTCTTTTTTTTTATGCTCTTTGATTGGAGCACATTTTTTTTCTATGCTTCTTGAGCATATACTTTTTTTTCTTTTGATGACCCCTCTCTCCTTTTGCAAGAATACAAGAAGAGAAATCTCTTTGGAACTTTGGAGTATTTATTTTTGGTGGATGGATGGCATGTTTTGCGTAACTCCCGGTGTAGGAGTTAGCATGTATTTGTGGGTGTACATGATCTCGATCATGGAAGCATGAAAAGATTCTACCAAGGGTCACAACAATTTGGCAAAACTCAATGGGTCATAAGCAAGCATATGTAGAAGGTTTGAACTTTGATATCGACATATGGCTTTGGTAGGTAATACGACCATTGAGGAACTTGCCTTGTTTTATTTTCAAAAGAAATCATCTGAGATTTTCACCATACTATGAGATAGAGCAAGATGAACATTGTCTCACCATATCATACTAGTCAACACCCTAGGTTTCGTCATAAGCATTTGCTTCCCACAAAGTTTTAATTTAGGCTTTTGTCTCAAAATATACCAACAAGTTCAAATACTCATAGAGCACAAAGATCTACACTAGGTTCTTGCAAAGTTTTAACATAGCAACTATTCATCATTTCCAAAGCGAGGATATAGACAAGATTTCAAGCACATGGTTGAAGAAAATATTTTTGTTGTTTTTCTTTTATTCAATTGTGATAAACAAGATGTTGAAAATTGGTTTGGATAGACATACCTTCCTTGATTGAAAATGGTGTCTCCCCCAAGCTAATTTTTGGCTACCTGGTTGGTGTGTCTTCATTTTGGTGATGAGTTGAGCACCTGAAAACTTGTAATGGTTGACTTGATGGATTTGTAAAAAATCATGGGTACGGCCGTACCACTAGGTTCGGCCGGCCCTACTATATTTGCTCCAAGCACTCGTGTCCCCTTCTGTAAACATCCTGCACAAAAATTTTGTCGAGGGGAGGTTCGGCAGTACCTCTAGGTTCGGCCGTATCACCAAAAATCTCCAAAACTGCTTTTCTATGTCTTGTTTACTTACTAATGCAATGGTGAAAACAAATTTGAAATCTAAATATGCTTGATGCACGAAATAAAATGTTGAAAGGGAAATATGAGATAAATACCGGTTTACCTCACGGTGAGGGCTCGTAGTTTAGAGTCCGTGAGCGGGACTCCTCCGGTTGCTCAATTGATCTTGGACTCGTCCGGTCCCAGAGTGGAAGACTCGGACGATGCTCTCTTCACACGCCACACCTTCTTTGTTTTCTTCGGTGGCGCTGAAGTTGGTGAGGCTTTAGCGGGGGGGGGGTGTTTTTGGTTTCCATCTTCTTTTCCCCCTTAGCCTTGTTGATTGCCTTCGGCTTCCTTGTTTTGTGGCAGCCTTTGAATTCTTCTACCTTGGGCTTGGTCGGGGCCACCCCATGTTTCTGCACACAGTTGGAAATTTTTCTATCGACTATTCGTACCTGTGAGCATTGCTCCACCTTTGGTCTAAAGATGAATCGTTCTTCCTCGCCGTTGACGTTAAGGCGGTTTTCTCCGGCTCCTACATCGATGTTAGCATTGGCGGTGCTCAAGAAAGGTCTCCCGAGGATTAGAGGCGTCCTTGTATCGACATCCATGTCGAGGACGACGAAATCCACGGGTACGAAGAAATCCCGAACTCTCACCGGAATGTCCTCCGCTATCCCCGCCGGGTAGCGGACCGATTGATCCGCTAGCTGCAAGCACATGGTTGTAGGCGACAAGGAAGTATAGTTAAGTTTGTTGAAGACTACCTTAGGCATGACGCTAACGCTGGCTCCAAGGTCGCATAGTGCATTCTCAAAGTGTTTGGACCCGACAGAGCAGCTGATTGTAGTTGGCGCAGGTGGGTAGAGGTCTCTTATTGTTGAGGATGTCCTTGAGGTACTTGGCGTAGGTTGGTACCTGCATAGCCTCAAGAAATGGTATGTTGACATTGAGTTTCTTGATTACCTCAACGAACTTCCCGAATTGCTCATCCACGGTCGCCTTCTTGATTCTTCGGGGAAATGGAAGTAGCGTGGTGTCGACGTAATCTTGGGGTGCCGTCGTCCTTAACTTTTCCTCATCGGGAGCTACCTTCTTGGTGTCCTCTTCTTCTTCCGACTCGGTGATCACTTCCTTCTGTTTCTTCTCTGCGGGGTTAGGATATGGTGGATCCCGAGTGGTCTTACCACCTCTCGTGGTCACCGATTTTAAATTCTCTCGGGTAGGCTCGGGTTGCCCCGGGATTCCACCCGACTCGGAAGAAGGTAAAGATGCAGCAAGCTGAGCAAGTTGAGTTTCTATCATTTTATTAAAGCTTAGCTGATTCTTCATAGCGGTAGCGAAGGATTCTATGGTGGAATTCAAATTTTCGAGAACTTTATCATTGGCGGCTAGCTTCTTGTTTAAATTTTCATTAATTCTAGCTTGGCCAAAGACAAGATCTTTAATAGAAGGTTGATTATTGAAATTGTTAGAATAGTTACCTCCATTTTGATTGTTGAACGGGAAGTTGGGCCTCGAGTTCCACCCTTGATTGTTGTAATTGTTGTTGCGGAACCCGTTGTTGTTGCCATTGTTGATGAAGCTGGCTTCTTCCCTTGTCTCTAGACAATCATTACCCGAATGACCCACATTGCCGCAAACCTCGCACGTCATGCGAGAGTCCATAATCTTGGCGGTCTCCATATTGCTCGGTGCCTCCAATTTCTTCATGAGGAGGTCCATCTTAGTGGCGAGCATGTCGATTCCATCGACTTGGTGTACACCGCGGGTACGGGGTTGGAGACGATCTCCATCCCAACCTTGATTTGCCACCATCTTCTCGATCAATTCCTTGGCGGTGGGTACTTGTAGCGAGAAGAAGGCTCCTCCAGCGGCTACATCTAGGTGCTCACGGGCGGTACGCTTGAGCCCGTGGTAGAAGGTTTGAATTGAGAACCACCCCTGCATGCCATGATGCGGGCACGCGGTGATGTACTCCTGGAAGCATTCCCATGCTTCCGGGATGCTCTCATCATTCTGCTGCTGGAAGCCCGAAATTCTTGCACGGAGGGCATTGGTTTTGCCCACCGGGAAGAACTTCGCGAGAAACGCCTTAGAGCACTTATCCCATGTGTTGATGGCGTCTCGCTCCGCATAAAACCATTGCTTCGCCTTCCCGAGCAATGAGAACGGGAATAGGCAAAGACGGATTGCATCATCCGTCACTCCACGGATAGTGAAAGTCCTACACACCTCCAGAAAATGCTGGATATGTGCATTGGCATCTTCATTCGGCTTGCTGGAGAACAGATTTGCTTGCACCATGTTGATCAACGCCGGCTTGAGTTCAAAGTTTCCGTCTCCCACCGTCGTGTTTGGTCCGGTAGGGACATTGGTGTTGGAGGGAGCGGAAAACTCGCGGATCATCCTCTCGGCCACCGGTGCTGACGAGGTGCTGTCTACGGGATTGACGGTGTTCGTCTCTTGATTCGAGAGAAACTTCTGAGGAATGAGGACGCGAGGTCGCACTCTCCTTACAAGTGACTCCGGATTGTCATTAAAGTTGGACGGTAGGTCGAAACCGGTCGTGCACTACTCTGCGTACACGAGAGTAGAGCAAGGGTAAACCCGCTTAAATAGCGGTTCACCGAACCTTTATAATTCTACCACCAAGTTTAAACGATATCTTAAGCCTATTGCCTCCCCGGCAACGGCGCCAGAAATGCTTGTTGACGCTCCTTAGCCTCACCACTAAGGTTGCACTTACGGTGATGGTGCCAGCAATGCTCGAGGCACTCACAAGCGTCGCTACCGGGTCTACACCCCTAGTAACGGGGCTAGGGAACGTCTTTGGTAAAACACACAATCACAGAAAGGTCCGCAAGCGCACGGATTACCGTTGTAGCACTTCACCCGGTGGTATTCAGGTTATCGTATTTATATTTTCCCAAGGGACGCACTACGGCAAAGATAATCGAATAAACGGTGGAGAACAACAAGACTTGGTAAAGAGCTAAAGCAGGGGTAACGAATAAAGATATTCGGGGATAACTTGACACACACAAGGAGATCTCGATAAAGGATTAGAGAGGATCTAGCGAGCTGGGAGGACAACGAGACGAGAAAGGATCCTAACACAATCTATCTATTCTTGTCAACTCTAGGCAAAGAACTAAAGCAAAGGATAACCAAGGCAAGCTAAACTCGACAAGCTCTTCTAGTGCTGCAGGGGCATGCAAAGCTGCGCTCTCAGACTGGGATGAGAAGGAAGAACGACGACGCGCTAAATCCTTCCAGCCCGAACTAATGTGGTGGACTGCAAAGCCCGTCCGGAGCTGTCACCTCCTTAGGGTACCACAACTATTCCATTGAACTGGACACCAATCTAAGACTAAGGTAAGCTCTGAGCACCGCGCTTACAACGAACCAAAGAACCTTTCCCCGGATATCACGAAGGAAGGTCTCTCTCTCCCGTGAACCACCGGAGATCAAGCGAAGAACGACCACAACACTATAGGGTTCTAGAGAGCTATGCTAACCAAGACTAAACTAACTTTAGTCTAAATCAAGAATAAAGCTTCTAGAGCAAAGTAAAAGCTGAATGTAATTGACTCGAAAGGTAAGATAGAAAGATAACTTGAATTGTACTTGAGACTAAACAAAGAAAGGATACAAGAGTAGTACCGGAACTCTGAAGAAGACTCCTCCGGAACCCCGAGACTAGCTCGACTCGACTCTAACTCCCAAGCTACACTAATCCTACTCTAAGTGAACAAAAGAGGGAAATGGAAATGTCCTGTGTTGTGTGTCTGATCCAGCGGGTGGGAGGTGGCTTTTATAGGCAAGGAAGGTCGGTGGAGTGCAGGGGGGCCACATCACAGGTGCAGCCGGCTCACCAGGTGCGGCCGGCCCTGGGATGTGCCGCCTCTCACCTTGGACACCCCTGATCACTGCTCCTGAGGCAGTTGTAGGTTAGCTCCTTGGGTCGGTTTCGCCCGGCACGCGAGTTGATAGGTGCGGTGGGCCCTCTAGGTGCGGCCGGCCCACCTCCGTGCCGTGTGATGCACCGACCATGCTCAGGGACGCCTAAGATCGCCTTTGGATGACGGTTGTGGCGGTTGAGTGACCGGATAAGTGGACCCATTGATCCAAGTGATCCTAGCCTCCACCACTTGATCAAACTGATGTTTCCTGAGTGAATCTCGTTCGCCCAAGTTGTGCTCGAGGGAGAGGCGGTGCTTAGGACTAGGGACACGCCACGGGGCAGGGCCGGCCGCACCTGCAGGGCCGGCCGTGCCTGGTGGTTCAGCCGTGCCTAGCACGTGTGGTGTGTTGGTCCCAATTTCTCCCAAAATGTGTACCTGCCTAAGAAAATCACAACACAACTCGTGGAACTTTATTAGTACTAAAAACGTGCATGAAACTTGCCATATACTCCTCTCGAACCTGAGGTTTTGACGATCGAATCTTTGTTGTAAGGACCGTCAACAGTTAGTACTGTTTGATGATTGTTTCTCATTTATTTTTGTTGTATGCTTGTATGTGAATGTTGTGGTACATAGAGAGTGAAGCGTTCGAAGGATTTGAAGACCAAGATGCACCAGAGTTTGAGCAGCAGCAGAGTCTTGTTGAAGGCAAGTCTCCCTTGATGCATACCCACTTGTCCTATATAACATGCACTTAAGTCATCGTATTTATTTTTATTGCTTGCATTAACTTTGACGGGTACCTACTAAGGATCATGCCTAGTCTTTTATGACTTTTGCCTTATAAACTGGGTTATTTAATTAATCTTGATGGTAGCTATTGCCTAGCATGCTTAACTGGGATGGTAGTAATCAACTTGGATACCTTTATGTTCTATGTTCCGTTTCATGTTATTTTAATTGGAAGACCACCTTTGCTATGTTAATCGGAACATGGAGAACCACCCAGGAAAATAGTACAACCACAAGAACTAAACGGGCAATGGTCTTGGCTGAATAATTAGGAACTTTAGCTTGGGGTGATCTTACCTAATAAGGACAAGGGATCGGCGGTTCTGCGGGGTATGGACTTGCTCTAGCAGGGGGCTGGGTGAGTTATTTTCTATGGTGGGGTATTGACCTGCTAGGGGACTTTATACCTTGCTTACTGATCCAGACCTTGTGGGTCACAACTTGTTGGAGAACCTTTGTAAAGGCCTTGTAGCCTCCCTATGCAACCACACCTCGTTAGTGTGGTATGGTGCCTTGCAAACACCGCATGGTTGGGTTCAAAGTTCTTCGGAGCTTTTACGCTGCTTGTGGTGAAAGTGTACAACCTCTACATAGTGTAAAACTAATAGATTAGCCGTGCTCACGGTCAAGAGCGGCCTGGACCCTCACATGACTAAGTTATGGAATTTGATATTAAATCATTGCTTTATCTTTATTTATGATGTATATGCTTTATATCAATTGTGAGTTGGTATAAACTTATACTCTTTAGTAATTATGTTGCTAATTAAACTTGACCAACTAAAATGATAATCTGCTTGAACCTTAGCCATCCACCATATGGCCATGCATGTTATATGTTGTTTTCTGCTTGCTGAGTACGACACGTGCTCACGCTTGTCTATTTTCGTGTATCTACAATACTCGGATTGCTGCTCAGACTGGGAGAGATTTGAAGACTATCCCGGAGATTTCCAGGAGTTCTAGGTGTGTGTG
This sequence comes from Cenchrus fungigraminus, assembly GCA_036936925.1. NCBI lineage: Eukaryota > Viridiplantae > Streptophyta > Magnoliopsida > Poales > Poaceae > Cenchrus > Cenchrus fungigraminus. Next base: position 39,734,715 of record CM072772.1, read on the forward strand.
TCTTCAGTCAGCTACCTGTGGAGGCATCTCTATCCGCTGCGAGAACTCGTTATTTATGATCATTTAAGAATTTTGGTCTTGTAATAACTCTATATTCGTGTGGCACTGATTTTGGTATTCACAATGTCATTACGTGTGTGTAACTTGATCCTGGCGCACATGTAATCAATGCATTCAGTTTTGCCTTTAAAACTGGGTGTGACATATGGGAGTCGATCTATCTCAACTCCATGGCGCCGGCAGCAGGCCAGTACCTCTGTTGCTGGTGTTCGATCTGAAAGTGCTGCAGCTAGGTCCTCTCCATCCATTGGTGCTGCAAAGACAGCATTCTCTAGTCCTTCTTCACCTGCAAATCAGCAAGAAAATCGTCGTCCTGCTACAAGTGCAGCAGCCCCTTCAGCTACATCAGCCGCTGCATCATCTTCGCATAGCCGAGGTATTGTTTGTCACAAGTGCCAAGGTCGTGGGCACATTGCTACTGAGTGTGAATGCGCAAGGTGAATGGGAATCTGAAAGTGATGAAGAAAGTGCTCCAATATATGATGAAGAAATCAGGACTGATGAGACAGTGATTCGGCCTAATGAAGGTGATAATAATTGCTTCATTTCTCAACGAGTGCTTAGTGTCACTGTTGTGAAAGAAGAAAATAATCAGCGACACAATCTTTTTCACACTCGAGGCATGATCAAGGACAAGCTATGCCGAATCATTGTTGATAATGACAGCTGCAATAATATTGCAATTGAAGAATTGGTTGAGAGATTGGGGTTAAAACAGCGGCGTCATCCTTCTCCTTACAAGATGCAATGGTTAAATGAGTTTGGTGCGCTGCGTGTGAGCAACATTGTGAATGTTCCTTTCTCTATTAGGTGATATTGATCATGTAGAGTGTGATGTGGTGCCAATGCAGGCATGCCAATTGCTGTTGGGAAGACCATGGTTATATGATCGTGATGTTCAGATTTGTGGTCGAACCAACAAGGTTGTTTTCATGTACAAAGGAGAGCGCCTCACTTTGCTTCCTTTGTCGCCAGAGGAAATTTTCAAGGATGATCTGAAGAGAAACCAACGAGAGAGCGAGAACCACTTACGAGTGAGCCACATACATAGTGAGGGAGTGTTTCCACAGCCAAATAAAACTTCACAACTGCAAAAAACCGAGCCAAAGGGAAAAGAGGTATTAGTTATGATGGCTAGGAAAGGGGATTTAAAAGAAGTGAGTGAACCCAATGCCATGTTCTTTGTACTCCTGTGCAAGGACAATTTTCTTTCCACTGACGACTTACCCTCTACTTTGTCTAGTGTTGTTTTTGATGTGTTATAGGAATATGAAGATGTGTTTCCGGAGGAAGTACCACCAGGGCTGCCACCCAAGAGAGAGATCGAACATCAAATCGACCTTGTTCCTGGTGCTTCACTTCCCAACCGTGCACCATACCGAACCAACCCAGAGGAAACCAAAGAAATTCAGCGCCAAGTGCAAGAGCTCATCAACAAAGGGTATGTGAAAGAAAGTCTTTCACCTTGTGCTGTTTTTGTTCTTTTAGTTCCTAAAAAAGATGGTTCATGGAGAATGTGTGTTGATTGCCGAGCCATAAATAACATCACCATAAGGTATAGACATCCCATACCTAGACTTGATGACATGCTTGATGAACTTAGTGGTGCTATCATTTTTACAAAAATTGATTTGAGAAGTGGCTATCATCAAATTTGCATGAGAGAAGGAGATGAATGGAAAACAACCTTTAAAACCAAGTTTGGGCTGTATGAATGGTTGGTGATGCCTTTTGGATTGACCAATGCACCTAGTACTTTCATGCATTTAATGAATCACGTGCTTAGGCCTTTTATTGGCAAATTTGTTGTGGTTTATTTTGATGACATATTAATTTACAGCAAGTCTCTTGATGAACATGTTGAACATATAAAATGTGTGCTTGCTGTTTTGCGGAAGGAATGCTTGTTTGCTAACCATGCCAAGTGCACCTTTTGCACCGACAAGGTAGTCTTTCTTGGCTTTGTTGTTTCAGCTCAAGGTGTGGAGGTTGATGAAGAGAAGATTAAGGCTGTACATGAATGGCTGCCTCCACAAAATGTGAGCCAAGTGAGAAGCTTCCTTGGACTTGCCGGCTTCTATCGTTGGTTTGTTAAAGATTTCAGTACCATTGCTGCCCCAATCAACAAGTTGACAAAGAAGGACGTGCTATTTCATTGGGGTGCAGCACAAGCGAAAGCATTTGAAGAGCTGAAAACGAAATTGACAACAGCCCCACTACTTGCACTTCCAGATTTTGGTAAGACTTTTGTTATTGAATGTGATGCAAGTGGTGTAGGGATTGGAGGCATGCTCATGCAAGAAGGGAGACCTATTGCATACTTCAGTGAAAAGCTAAGTGGTCCAACTCTTAATTATTGAGTTTATGACAAAGAACTTTATGCTCTTGTGAGGAGTTTGAAAACTTGGCAGCACTACCTTTTGACTAAAGAATTCATTATACATTCTGATCATGAATCCTTGAAACATTTAAAGGGCCAATTAAAACTGAACAAAAGACATGCTAAATGGAGTGAATTCATTGAATCTTTTCCTTACATTGTTAAGTACAAGAACGGGAAGGATAATATTGTTGCTGATGCTTTGTCTCGACGCCATGCTTTGTTGTCTCAACTTGATGCAAAAATTCTTGGCTTGGAAAGTATTAAGAATTTGTATGCAACTGATTCATACTTTGCTGAACCATTTTCTAAATGTTGCGATGGCAAGGGCTGGGAAAAATTCCATTTGCATGATGGCTTTTTGTTTCGATCTAACAAACTCTGCATTCCAGATTGTTCTGTTCGACCTTTGCTTTTGTAGGAAGCTCATGCCGGAGGACTAATGGGTCACTTTGGTGCCAAGAAGACAGAGCAGGTGCTGGCTGATCACTTCTTTTGGCCAAAGCTGAGAAGAGATGTAGAGCGATATGTTCTTCGCTGCGTCACATGCCACAAAGCTAAGTCCTGTTTGAACCCTCATGGTTTATACACCCCTCTACCTATTCCTAGTGTACCATGGTAAGACATTTCTATGGATTTTGTTCTCGGTTTACCTCGAACTAAGAGGGGGAGAGATTCAATCTTTGTTGTGGTTGATCGCTTTAGTAAAATGGCTCATTTTATTCCCTATCATAAGAGGGACGATGCTTCACACATTGCTGAATTATTTTTCAAGGAAATTGTGCACTTACATGGTGTGCCACGAACTATTGTGTCTGATCCTGACACCAAATTTTTGAGCTACTTTTGGAAGACCTTGTGGGGAAAACTTGGGACAAGATTGTTGTTCTCCACAACTTGTCACCCACAAACTGATGGGCAAACTGACGTTGTGAACCGCATCTTGTCAACATTGTTGCAGGCTATCCTCAAGAAGAACTTGAAGCTTTGGGAAGAAAGCTTGCCTCATGTGGAGTTCGCATACAACCGGGCGGTACATTCAACCACAAAATTTAGCCCCTTTGAAATTGTATATTGCTTCAAACCTGCTACTCCCATCGATCTATTGCCTTTACCTATGCAGGAACGTGTGAACTTCGACGCAAGCAAGCGTGCTGAATTTGTTAAGAAGCTCCATGAACAAGCAAAATCCAACACTGAGAAGATGACCAAGATGTATGAGAAGCACGCCAACAAGGGTCGCAAAAAGATTTTGTTTGAACAAGGAGACTTGGTTTGGGTGCACCTACGCAAGGATCGATTCCCAGACCAACGCAAGAGCAAGCTGCAGCCACGTGCTGATGGACCATTCAAAGTGCTTCGCAAGATCAATGACAATGCATATGAAATTGATCTTCCAAATACATATGGTGTTAGTACATGTTTCAACATCGCTGATCTTTCTCCATTCTTTAGGGTGGAAGAGTCAAGGACGACTCCTTTTCAAGAGGGGGAGGATGATGTGGACATCCCACGAGTTATGCAAGATCAAGTATCAGGCACACAAGCTCAAGTGATTCAAGGCCCTATTACACGCAGCCGTGCTAAGAAACTCCAACTAGAGGTGAAATCTTTCCTTGCTAAAATTAATTTCAAAATATATGAGAATGTTATACTACCTAAAAGTTGTACTTTGGTTGTCCTTAGGAATATACATGAAGAAGACGGTACAACTAAACATGGAGAAGAAGTAAAAAACAAGAAACAATCGGACCAAGAATCACCCGTTCGGAACGAGGATCCAGGAGGATTCCGTTTGGACAATTGTTCGGACAAGCTTGGAAACCAAGAATCACCCGTTCGGAATAAGGATCCCGAAAGTTCGCTTCAGACCTCCATTTCAGGCCAGTTCGGACCTGCATAATGAATCGACCATAACTCTTTGGTCGTGACGTCTTTGGAGCTCCACGAGTACTTGATGGAACGTGCTTGAAGTCAACTTTCCAATGCAAGAAAATGCATGTCCATTGGACTTCCCAATAAAGAGTAATGACCGATTTAGTGGAGGCTGCACAGAAGGTCAACAGCCACGTGAGTCCACCTCGGGAGTTGATTTCTGGGGAGCCTTTTCGCATACTTAGCCTCTTCATTTTCCTCTCGAGTTCACACCCAACTAGGAGGGTTGTTCCTAGTATAAATACCCCCTATGTACTACCAAGAACCAAATTTTGATTATTAGTTGTTTACCACATACGGTTGTTCGCAGCCTCGCTGCTGAGTGTTCTTACACACCTTTGTTCTTGCGAGTTCTTCTTGGGCTTCTGAGAGATCTCTCTGAGGTCCCTTACTTTGTGGTCTGCGGTTTCCGTTCGGCTGCGCAGTATTGTGTGGATTAGTCCCGGCTTGTGGTTCTGCGATCGTTCGGAGATCGAGTCGAAGTCCTTCACGGTTTCGGTGCCTCTCTCCCCGTCGTTTGGTCACAACCAACCTTTGTCAGGTATAAAGCTAGTTATCCCTGCTGTTCTATAGCAATTTATCCTTTGTTCTTGAACCTACTGTCGTGAAGATCGGGCCATCCTTGTGCTGATCCAAATCGGCACCTATCAAGCAGCAAGCAAGGAGGGCCTAGATTTCATCTCATCTAGCTCAACCCTAAGCACATCTAGTTCCTCAACCTTGGAGGCATACTTTTCCTTAAGCACAGTCAAATCACAAAGGAAAGTAGAACAATCAGTGCATTCAGGTTCATCGGTCACAATAGGAGCAGACTTAAGAGAATCTATTTGGGCCCTAGCATCAAGAAGCAAGGACTCTACCTCAACCACCTTCTCCTTAGCCTCTCCAAGCAAAGACCTATACTCCCTCTTCTACTTGTTGGTCTTTCTAAGCACATCATCACGGTTGTCAAGCAATTCATTCAACCTAGCATTCTCCGCTACCAAGAAGGATGGATCATTGTTTACCTCATCCTGGGAGTCGGAGTCCGAGTCATCCTTGTTGCTCTTCTTGCTTGCGGAGCTATGTGCCTTGCCGCAAAAGCCTTGGGTGGTGAAGCACAAGCCGTTGATGTTCTTGCTTGACCGCTTGACCTTGTGCCGGTTCTCTTCTTCATCACTTGAGCTCGATGAAGAGTAGCAGGAGCTCGAGTCGATGTTGCTTGCTCCGGCAACCATCACTCGCTCCTTCTTCTTGTTACCGCCACTCCTCCTCGGCCTCCGCTTGGACTTGTTCTTGCCCTTGTGGTCATCCCTCGAGCGGTGCTTGTGGTCGGTCCTCGGACGGTGCTTGTGCTCGCGCTTGACCTCCATGGCTTCCGGGCACTCAGCGATAAAGTGTGGTGCTTCCTGCACCGGTAGCACATGCCTGAGCTCCTCCGAGCGTTCTTCCAGTTCGTGTACATGCGCTCGAACCGCCGGCTCAGTAATGTGAGATCCTCCTTGCCCAGCATGTCGAACTCCTCATCTGGCATGGACACAAGACAAGACAAAGAGAACTGTCTCGAAGACATGTTAGCATTAGTCCTTGGTCCAGAAACGAGATCCAGACTATGAGGGTCAGTCGGGTTCTCGATCCTTGCTCGCACCCCACGGTCCACCTCGGACGACTTGAGCTTAGAGAACAGCTCGTCCACCGTGAGTGTCTCATACTTCTCTGACTCAAGAATGGCCTCGTCCTTCTCACTCCACACGGTACGATCTAGACCATGCAAGAGCATCACAGCCCTGTCATGATCATCGTACGGGAGCACGACCACATTAGCCCTCATATTGTTCACAATCACAGTGAACCGCTGGAACATGGTGTCAATAGACTCACCGGGGAGATGAGTGAAGTTTTTCTACTCTCTCCAGTAGGTCGCGAATAGCTGAGCCTGAACCTGAGCGTTCCCAGCATGAGCATTCTTCAACTGCACCCAAATCCTACAAGCCAAGTCCTCTGTCTGAACCAGATCGAATTTGGATTGACACAGAGCACGAAACAAGTAGTTGACCGCCTTGTTGTTGGTGTCGTGCATATCCCTCGATCCTGGAGCAACGAAGTTAATTGGATGAACATAAGCTGTGTTCACCGTAACATCCCAAAGGATCTGACACTTGCCGCGGAGGAAAGCAGCCATCCGCCTCTGCCACATCTGGTAGTTCTTACCATCAAAGTGTGGAGGACCCGAACCCCGTTCATGGTACGCCATCTTCGGATCTTAGACTGGTTAGAATCATGAAGATCCGTTACCGGCTCTGATACCAATTGAAGGACCGATTAGGCGACTAGAGAGGGGGGGAGTGAATGGGATCCGATAAAATTTTTTCCCGAAGGATGAACTCGGCCTATGCCCCAAACCCACAACCAAGGATTCCTACACGAGCTCGCCAAGGTTGTGTAGTCACAGCGGACCTACCAACCCTAGGAACAAGTCCAAACAAGTTGCAAAGCGGGAGCACAACTCAAGAAGCAAAGGACTTAACCAAATTTGGAAAGCCCTCGGCGGACAGTCCGCGACCGTACGGCGGACAATCCGCGAGCTCGGCGAACGGTCCGTGACTCCCCGGCGGATGGCTCAAAAATAGCGATCGAGCCTCCAGTACCACACCCCAGAAATAAGGACAGTCCGGGCAAGCACCACAGACAGTCCGTGGAGCGCGGACAGTCCGGCCCCACCTGGCGAACAGTGCGGCAAACTGCGTCCAACCGAAAACTCCAAACTCGACGGATCGAAACGACTCGTGCTCACAAACTGAAGAACACACGATGAACACCTAACGGACAGTCCGAGTGCCATAGGCGGACAGTCCGCCGGCCACGAAAAGAACAGCCCGAGCTCAAAAATGCAAAGTCAACTACACCAATCCATCCATGGATCTCCCAAACGGCTGAATGGATTGAGACAAGATTTTGGGAAGATGTGAAGCGTCTTTAGGGGATGCTATGCCCCAAAACTTGAGCCCTCAAACCAACTAAATCACCGGGAATCGATCACGAACCGAGCTCTACCAAAAAGCTAGGGTTCCACCCGAAATCCTCAAATCCAAGGCCAAATCCGGAGTTTGAGGGGTCAAGATCAAGCACAAAGATGCACAAGGCATCTATCCATGATCCCCACAAAGAAATCCAAACCCAAACACCTCAGAATCCGAGGAACAAGCCGCGCACGAAAATCCAACGGAAAAAGCCCGACAAAGACATGAAAATCACACGAGCTACAAGAAGGAAATCGACTCAACCATGAAAGCTTCCAAACACTCAGAGGTCAGATTCTCTACAGAACAGTGAAGAAAATCTAAGCCTATGGAGCAGGGAAATGAGAAGCAGTACGGATGGATGGTTTGCCCAGAAACCCTAGAGCTATATATATGATTCCCTCTGGGTTGGGCAAATGACCAAGCTACCCATAGCACTTAAACTGAGATACAAACCCCTCAGGAGCAATGTGGTCAAGTAGCACTCCTCTTCATCGGGCGGCCACGCCTTCGCCGCAGTCCACGTCCTCCCGATGCAAGCCCTGCGATCCCGCTGCGTGTCCCCCGGCATCGAAGCTTCTCGGCGCGCCTGGATCCCGTCTCCGCCCGCCAAGTCTTCGGTCTTGGTTTTGTGGCTCAACCAAGTAACCCGACGGTTTTGTGGTGAACAACCGCAAACCATGCGTGCAGACTCCGGTCGTGAGCTGCTACCCTGCACCGTCTCCGGTCGACGACTTTGTCTCGCTTTTCTTGCCACCATGCGGCCCGCACTTGATCTCGTCCGGCCACCGGGTCCATCGAGCTGAGCCTACTTGTCTTTCCACTCCTCGGAGGCCCCGCAAGGCTAAGACCTTTTGTGCCCGCTCTTCACCTGCACTAACATGAATCAAGCCGCAACCTGCACCTGCAATACTCGGCCAAGAGTCAGTCCACACCATGTTGTCAATCACTCATCACAGCTAGGAGCTCCGGTCATTAGCAGGTTGCATCTTGATTGGTGCTGGTGCAGGTGAAGAACAAGTGCGAAAGGTCGATGCCGGTGAGTCCTTTAGGTGTGGAGCAGATAACTAGGCTTGGTTTGAGGGACCCAGTGGCCAGCAGGGTCAAGTGCGGGCCGCATGGTGGCAAGAACAGCAAGATGAAGTCATGGATGGTTTCTTGGTTGAGCCTCAAAACCAAGGTCGAGCCGGGACTTCGTGGGAGCCAAGTCATGAGTGGAGATTGGTGGGAGGCTACACCAAGTCTGAGGGGTTTTCAGTGGTTCACCACAAAATCACTGGGTTCCTTGGTTTATCCACAAAGCCAAGACCCAAGACCGAAGTGTAGCAGCACTGGACCGGTCTATAAAATCACTAGGTTCCTTGGTTGATCCACAAAGCCAAGACCAAAGTGTAGCAGCACTGGACCAGTCTGACCGGTGGGTACCGATCTGACCGGTGAGGAGCGCCAGTCTGACCGGTGTGCAACAACGCCTTCCGGAGACTTCGAAGCGGAGGACACGCGTCGGGATCGCAAGGCTTGCATTGAGGCTAAGCAAGTTTGCGGTCGCCGGGCATCCATTCGATGGCGCTACGATGAAGATTCCCAAATTGCCCCTCGGGGGTGTGTATCTTAATTTTATGTCTTAGGGGTAGTTTTGTCTTTCGGTAGCATCCATATAACCCAAGTGGTCAGAGGATGGCAGCCATCTCTTGGAACCCTAGCTCATTTGCTTTTGCTATTTTCCCTTCCTATTTTCCTTAGGATTTTTAGGACTAGCTTGAGAGCTTCATGGTGAGATCCTTAGAGAGGGATGGATGATCGGGTGGCAAGCTAGACCTTGTATGAACCTTCATGGTATGTATAGATGATTCGGTGTGGTTCCTCAAGGCCTTGTGTTGTTTTCCCCGTTTTCGTTTTTGGTGATTTTCGGAGCCTTTTCTTGGCGAATTTCTTGTGGTGGATTTGAGGCCTTTCTCTTTAGGATTTGGTTGGGGATGTATGCATGAACCCTTCGTGGTTCTTTTCCTTGTGATTCCCCTCTCAAATCCGTGAGTAAAGGTGCTCGATTTTTGGGTTTTCTTAGGTTTCGAGAAAGTGGTGTTCTTGGTGGAAATCCTTCGATTCCTCTTGATTCAATGAGTTTTGGTGGACCAAATCGTAGCTATGGGATGCCCATGAGGTACTCCTAGTATCCCCAAAGTCTTGTGCGAATTCGTGGAGCGAATCGGGAGATCGGGAAGTGGATTTGGGGGAGTTGACCCGCGGCTCGCTGTTCATCCCGAGCGCCCAGGCCCTGACCGGTACCTTCCACCGGTCTGACCGGTGCAGCCCCCTGTTGGGTTTTGGCTTGGGTGAACTTGCTGGTGTGTTCCTTAGTTTCTAGGCTTGCTGCTGTTTCGAGTTTGCTGCTGTTTGGAGCTCGAGAGGTTTTTTCTCAGATTTTGGGTTTCCTGCCTAGAACCGGTCTGACCGGTGTGCTGTACCGGCCTAACCGGTGCAAGGGCGTGTCTGTGGAAATCGTCAAGTCTTGCTCGGGTGATTCGGTTTGGGGTCCAGGGTGACCCGGTGTGCCTTTGGAGAGTGTCGGGTGATCCGACGGCCTAGTCCGGGTGATCTGGCCAGGACCGGTCTGACCGGTGGTGGTGACTGGCCTGACCGGTGTGGTCTGAGTGCTGCTCGAGTTGCTTGTTCCGCTGTGTTCTCAAGTAGGTTTCAGTGGTTGTTGGTTCCTAGGATCAGTAGCACTTCAGTGGCTACGTGGTCTTGGCCAATTTGGGTAGTTGAGTTGGAGAAGTGTTTTGGTTAAGCCGTGTTCATCTTGTGGGAGAAGGCATCTCCCTCGAGAAAAATTTTTATCAGCTCCCATTCACTCCCCCCCTCTCTGGTCGCCAGTTCGGTCCTTCAGCATGGCTTTCATCCGCGGTGGCCGCCATGGCGGCACGGCCAAGCTTGGCTGTGCTGGCGTGCTCTGGATGGCTGCGCGGCGGAAAGGAGAAAAAGAGGGGAAAAGATGAGAGGGAGGTGGTGGCTGACGTGTGGGACCCGAGTGCAAGTGACTCAGGTGAGGGGAAAGGTTGGTAGGCCTAGGTGGGCCAAAAGGCTACTAGGCCTGCGGAAACTTAGGGTGGTCCGGCGAGCTCAACAAGGAGATTAGGGACCTATGGCTGACTTCTCCGGCGAGGTTAAGGCCCAGACAAGGATTAAGGGTTTTTCCTATTTTCCTATTTATCTTACACCTATACATATATGATTTAGATTTCAATTTAGAATTCAAATCTGAATCCTGTTGACGGTCCTTACAACAAAAATTTGACCGTCAAAACCTCGGGTTCGAGAGGAGTGTGTGACAAGTTTCATGCGCATTTTTATTACTAATTAAGTTCCACGAGTTGTGTTGTGAATTTCATAGGCAGGTACACATTTTGGGAGAAATTGGGACCAACATGCCACATGTGCTAGGCACGGCCGAACAACCTGGTCCGGCCGAACCTGCAGGTGCGGCCGGCCCTGCAGGTGCGGCCGGCCCTGCCAGGTGCGGCCAGCCCTACCCCGTGGCACGACTCTAGTCCAGACCACCCCTACTCCCTCGAGCACAACTTGGACGAGCGTGATTCACTGAAGAAACGTCGGTTTGATCAAAGGGTGGAGGCTAGGATCGCTTGGATCAATGGGTCCACTTATCCGATCGCTCAACCGCCACAACCATCATCCAGAGGCAATCCTAGGCGTCCCCTAACACGGTCGGTGCATCACACGGCACGGGGTAGGGCTGGCCGCACCTATCAACTGGCGTGCCGGGCGAAACCGACCCAAGGAGCCGACCTACAACCACCTCAGGAGTAGTGATCAGGAGCGTCCAAGGTGAGAGGCGGCACATCCCAGGGCCGACCGTGCCTAGAGGTGCGGCCGCACCTGGGGTTTTCCCCCCTGCGCTCCACCGACCTCCCTTGCCTATAAAAGGCACCTCCCACTCGCTGGAACGGACACACAACGCAGGAGCATCTCCATTTCTCTCTTTTGTTCACTTAGAGTAGGATTAGTGTAGCTTAGGAGTTAGAGTCGAGTCGAGTCGAGCTAGTCTCGGGGTTCCGGAGGAGTCTTCTTCAGGGTTCCGGTACTACTTCGTTTCTTTGTTTAGACTCAAGTACAATTCAAGTTAGCTTTCTATCTTACCTTTCGAGTCAATTACATTCAGCTTTTACTTTGCTCTAGAAGCTTTATTCTTGGTTTAGAATAAAGTTAGTTTAATCTTGGTTAGCATAGCTCTCTTGAACCCTATAGTGTTGTGGTCGTTCTTCGCTTGATCTTCTACCGAGTACGTTTGTGCTTAGTAGCGGAGAGTGACCTTCCTTCGTGATATCCGGGGAAAGGTTCTTTGGTTTGTTGTGAGCGCGGTGCTCAGAGCTTGCCTTAGTCTTAGATTGGTGTCCCGTTCAACAGAATAGTTGTGGTACCCTAGGGAGGTGACAGCTCCGGACGGGTTCAGTAGTCCACCACGTTAGTTCGGGCCGGTAGGATTCAGTGCGTCGTCGTTCTCCCTTCTCATCCCAGTCCGAGAGCGCGGCTTTGCATGCCCCTGTAGCACTAGAAGAGCTTGTCGAGTTTAGCTAGCCTTGGTTATCCTTTGCCTTAGCTCTTTACCTAGAGTTGACAAGAATAGATAGATTGTGTTATGATCCTTTCTCGTCTCATTATCCTCCCAGCTCACTAGATCCTCTCTAACCTTTTTATCAGATCTCCTTGTGTGTCAAGTTATCCCCGAATATCTTTATTCGTTACCCCCCGCTATAGCTCTTTACCGAGTCTTGTTACTCTCCACCGTTTATCCGAATATCTTTGTCGTAGTCCCTCCATTGGGAAAATATAAATACGATAACCCGAATACCACCGGATGAAGTGTTACAACGGTAATCCGTGCGCTTGCGGACCTTTCTGTGACGTGTGTTTTACCAAAGACGTTCCTAGCTCCATTACTAGGGGTATAAACCCGGTAGCGACCCTTCGGAGTGCCAACAAGCATTCCTAGCGCCGTCGCCGTGAGTGGAAACCTAGTAGTGAGGCTAAGGAGCGCCAACAAGCATTTCTGGCGCCGTTGCCGGGGAGGCAATAGGCAAAAGATATCGTTTAAACTTAGTGGTAGAGTTATCCAGGTTCGGTGAACCACTATTTAAGCGTGTTTACCCTTGCTCTACTCTCGTGTACGCAGAGTAGTGCATGACCGGTTTTGACCTATCGTCCAACTTTCACGACAATCCTGAGTCACTTGTGAAGAGAGTGCGACCTCATGTTCTCATTCCTCAGAAGTTTCTCTCGAGTCAAGAGACGAACACCGTCGATCCCGTAGACAGCACCTCGTCAACACCAATGGCCGAGAGGACGATCCGCGAGTTTTCCGCTCCCTCCAACACCAATGTCCCTACCGGACCGAACGTGATGGTGGGAGAAGGAAACTTTGAACTCAAGCCGGCGTTGATCAACATGGTGCAAGCAAGTCCATTCTGCGGCAAGCCTAATGAAGATGCCAATGCACATCTCCAGCATTTCCTGGAGGTGTGCAGAACTTTCACTATTTGCGGAGTGACGGACGACGCAATTCGTCTTCGCCTATTCCCGTTCTCATTGCTCGGGAAGGTGAAGCAATGGTTTTATGCAGAGCGAGATGCCATCAACACATGGGATAAATGCTTTAAGGCATTTCTCGCGAAGTTCTTCCCGGTGGGCAAAACCAATGCCCTCCGCGCAAGAATTTCGGGCTTCCAGCAGCAGAATGATGAGAGTATCCGGGAAGCATGGGAACATTTCCAGGAATACATCACCGCGTGCCCGCACCACGGCATGCAGGGGTGGTTCTTAATTCAATCCTTCTATCACGGGCTCAAGCGTACCACCCGTGAGCACCTAGATGCAGCCACTGGAGGAGCCTTCTTCTCGCTACAAGTATCCGCCGCCAAGGAATTGATCGAGAAGATGGTGGTAAATCAAGGTTGGGATGGAGATCGTCTCCAACCCTGTAACCGCGGTGTACACCAAGTCGATGGAATCGACATGCTCGCCGCCAAGATGGAGATCCTAATGAAGAAATTGGAGGCACCAAGCAATATGGAGACCGCCAAGATTATGGACGCTCGCATGACGTGCGAGGTGTGCGGTAATGTGGGTCATTCGGGAAATGATTGTCCCGAGACAAGGGAAGAAGCTAGCTTCATCAACAATGGCAACAACAATGGGTTCCGCAACAACAACTACAACAATCAAGGGTGGAACTCGAGGCCCAACTTCCTGTTCAACAATCAAAATGGAGGTAATTATTCTAACAATTTCAATAATCAGCCCTCCATTAAAGATCTTGTCTTTGGCCAGGATAGAATTAATGAAAACTTAAACAAGAAGCTAGCCGCCAATGATAAAGTTCTTGAAAATTTAAATTCCACTATCGAATCTTTCACTGCTGCTATGAAGAATCAGCTAAGCTTTAATAAAATGATAGAAACTCAACTTGCTCAGCTTGCTGCTTCTTTACCTTCTTCCGAGTCGGGTGGAATCCCGGGGCAACCCGAGGCTACCCGAGAGAATGTTAGTATTGTATCTACCAGATGGGGTAAGCCATCTAGGAGGGTGTATGCACCTAACCATGTAGGGAAGCTCATACATCAAATCCAAGACCCATGGGAGGAATCAGTAGTTTTGCACAGAAAAGACAATGGATATCCGGCTATCACATGCACGATCTACTATCAAAAGATCCAGAATGCTCTTTGTGACCTTGGTGCGAGTGTCAACCTCATGTCCAAGGCCATGTTTGAGGAGTTAGGATATCCTGCTCTCTCTCCGACAATGATGACAGTCCAACTTGCCGACTCATCGATTAAATATCCAGAGGGCATAGTGGAAAATCTCTTGGTCAATGTCAAAGGCTCAAATGTCTTTGCGGATTTCGTGGTCCTCGACACACAAGATGATGGAGCAATGCCACTTATTCTCAGGCGACCATTCCTAAGAGATGTCAATGCAAGGATTGATGTCGAAGCCAGAAAAATTCAATTCCGCATAGGGCAAAGAAACATGACATTCAAATTTCAAGCAAAAGAAGAGCAATTTTACCTAGTGCAAGATGAGGAATCTAGGGAGTGGAGGAAGCCACGGCCCCAATACAAGAAAGAGAAGGTGACCCCGACCAAGCCCAAGGTGGATAGTCTCATTGCCACAATGAGGAAGCATTGGGAGCAAGACAAAGCATCAAAAGGGCGCCACCAAACAAGGAAGTTGAAAGCAATCAAGATGGCTAAGGGGGAAAAGAAAACGGAAACCAAAAACACCCCCGCTAAAGCCTTACCGACTTCAGCGCCACCGAAGAAAACAAAGAGGGTGTGGCGTGTGAAGGGAGCATCATCCGAGTCTTCCACTCCGAGACCGGACGAACCCAAGATCAATTGAGCAAACGGAGGAGCCCGCTCATGGACTCTAAACTACGAGCCCTCACCGTGAGGTAAACCAGTATTTATCTCATATTTCCCTTCCAACATTTTATTTCGTGCATCAAGCATATTTAAATTTCAAATTTGATTTCACCATTGCATTAGTAAGTAAACAAGACATAGAAAAGCAGTTTTGGAGATTTTTGGTGATACGACCGAACCTAGAGGTACGGCCGTACCCCCCCCCTCGACAAAATTTTTGTGTAGGATGTTTACAGGAGGGGACACTAGTGCTTGGAGCAAATGGAGTAGGGCCAGCCGAACATAGTGGTACGGCCGTACCTATGATCTTCCACGAATCCATCATGCCAACCACTGCAAGCTTCCAAGTGCTCAACTCATCACCAAAATGAAGACACGCCAACCAGGTAGCCAAAAATAGCTTGGAGGAGACCCCATTTTCAATCAAGGAAGGTATGTCCATCTAAACCAATTTTCAACATCTTGTTTATCACATTTGAATAAAAACAACAAAAATATTTGCTTCAACCATGTGCACTTGAAATCTTGTCTATATATCCTCACTTTGGAAATGACGAATAGTTGCTATGTTAAAACTTTGCAAGAACCTAGTGTCACACCCTGAAATTTCCCAATTTCAGGATGTGAATAGAGAGAATAATTAAATAACAATTTTCTCACAATTTTAAAATTTTTCCAACATTTATTTTCTTTACAGGAAATATAGTATAGGAATAAAAAGCCTTTGTTTGATTTTCTGAATTAAATAAATGGTTGTGAGTGTTGCATTCATGCCGATGCATCTTGGTGCTTCTTGAGTGCAAAAGCTTTTTAAATGCGTCTAGGTGCTGACCAAATCCTTCGGGGAATTTTTCGGACCTTTTCTGGAATTAATTCTCTTTTCTTTTCAGCTAATTCTATTTATCAGAAGGCTCAACAATCTTTTTCTCGAGCTCCGAACACTTTATTTTGGATTCATTATACCTGAAAATATCTTGAAGCTGTCATCGATCTCGTCCTGCCGCCGTGCCACCTTTCTCTCCATGTGCTAATATGCAAGAAGTTTCGCCTTACTCTCTTGAGACTTTATTTGGCCTCCATAATTCCAAAAATCCAGTCACGTAATTTATTCGACCAGCTCCATGTGTTACTTTTGATTCTACCGTGTTCAATCCATCTTCTTTTCAAGATCCTACACAACATCTATAGCAATCCAAATCTTCTTGTATTATCTTTTGTTTCCCTTTCCTTGTCTTTTCATCCTGTGTCGTTACTTCCTTCTCGGCCAAAGTTAAGCTATAGTGATTTTAATTTTGCCCTACACATCAAAGGAAGGCACAAGTTAAATTCACGAGTTGCATGCACTTTGTTTGCCTCCCAATCTGGTTCGGTCTCTGCAGCGTCCGGATGCACCATGAGACTTCCGTCGAGCTTGACCACGTAACACAGCAAGCCGCATCCACCCTGTCTTTCTTTTCTATATATATCATTTTGCAGAGCCCCTACGTGCCCTAGCTCCTTTGCAAACAATCCTAGAGTTCGAGTTCAATCTGCTGCTGCCCCGCTGATGCCTTAGCGCTGTTGCGGTGCCCTGGCCAGATCTAGCTGTAGGCTAGCGCCGTCGATCTCATCCGCACGAGCAGCGCCACCGTACCGTCGCTGCCGTCCGCTTCAATCCGCCTCTGGTGAGCAGCTCCACAAGATCCCCTCGTACTCTTCTCCTTTTTGCCCGCCTAGTACTTGCCGATCATCCCGTGGAGCGTCGCAGATTTGTCCAGGATCGAGCTCCGTCCGCTGTTCGTCGCCACCGGCCGGGGTGCCGTCCTCTGTGAATTTGTGATGATCTGGTGTACGTCGAGGACCACGTCCAAGCTGAAAGAACAGACAACCGTCCTCGTCGCGAGATTGATATCGAAGCCCCGCCAACTGCACGAAGCTCGAGCCATCACCATCGATCTGCTGCCGGCCGAAGCACGTCTGGTCGAACTGCAGCCTTCTTGTCCAGTTCGATGTTTGCAGATCGTCGTTCCATCGTTTACCCTCTGCCATAGGTGAGCATGCCATATGTTCCTCGTTGAGACTCCTTTCTGTAATTTCTGCATCCAAATCTTATCTCGCCGCTGGCCATGAATCATCTCCTGCTTATTCTTTGTGCAACATGTGTTTGCTGTTATGTACATGGTACATCGACCACTCCACCGGCCTGCCGACGTGCATGGAAGCCAGCCGCACCGTGCCTACTCCTATCTCTGCCGTGCCAGCCATTCTCGTCGACGCTGCTGGTGCCTGGTGAGGACCTCTGCACGGCCATCTATTTCTTTTCTCTCCGGTCTGAGTGCCATCCCGTGCAAGCAATCAATGCCATGCATGCCTGTACGTATACAAGCAAGGCCATCATCAATTCCTTTGCCATATTGTTTATTGCTTAAATATCTTGGAGATGTCATGCTTACATCATGCTTGAGCAATAATGATTCTATTTATCACAATCTAAATGCACGTATGCAGCACCAGCTTGCAATGTGATCCTTTAGCTAGCTGTTATTTCTGTGTGCAACCATGCAATACATATGTCTGTTCACCATCATGTTCTATAGCTATCCTTTTCATCTGAAAATCTATATCTTATTCAGTTCGATCTCTATCCTTTAGTGCATTCTTTTACAAGTTTTTCTTTTGATTGGTGCATTGTTCTTAGTTTGCTTGTTTGTTTGCTTTGTATGCTTGTGCCCGATGATTGATGCGCATAGAGTGAATGTGGTTCGAGAAGCTTTGAAGAGCTTGAAGTTGAAGACACTCTGAGCAACTACTCTCTGGTTAAAGGTAAGTGTGTCCTTGATCTTTTGTCCCAATAATGTGTTTAATCACTCATTGCATATGCTTGCATTAATATTGATGGGTCCTATTAAGGTTTATCCTAGTCTTTATTATCCTTATCCTTGTCAACCTGGGTTTATCTTTATGTTGGGTAGCTATGCTTAGTTGCTATACTTTGGGTTATGGTGGTTTAATGAACATTAATGATGAACATGTTTTACTTTTATGCTATATCTCTGGTTGCATAATACAAGATCATAATACTTAATCGGAACATGGAGCGACCACCCAGGAAAACCGTACAACCACAAGACATATGGCTCTGTCTTGGCTGAATAACTAGAGACTTTGATGTTGTAGCAACCTTACCTAAAAGGGGCCAATGGGGAGGCGTTGACGGAGTATAGACCTGCTCTAGCGGGAAATTGGGCTTTTCTAAGACACGGTACCTGCTAGGGAGCTTTATGCCCTGCTTCGTCCTGAAACCTAGTGGGTTGCTATACATTAGGGAATCTTTGTAAAGGCCTCGTAGCGTCCCTATGCAGCCACACCTCGGTAGTGTGGTAATGTGCCTACTTTTGCACAGCGTGGTTGGGTCCAAAACTCTTCTGAGTTTTTACGCGACTTGTGGTGAAAGTGTACAACCTCTGCAGAGTGTAAAACTAATCGATTAGCCATGCTCACGGTCAAGAGCGGCCTGGACCCTCACATGATAATTGAACTTGAAGATGGACTTAAATTGTGGTTATGGCTATGCTTGCCATATTCTTATGGTGTATCTCTTACCTCTTTGCTTAATGTGGGTTGGTATAAACTTATACTTTATTAGTAATCAGGTGCTAATAAAATTTGACCAACTAAAATGCTAAATGCTTAGAGCCCAGTCCACTATAAAGCCTTTGCATTCATCCTTTCCCCACACTTGCTGAGTACGATAAGTGCTCACCCTTGCTATAAACATTGTTGCTCAGAAAGAGGAAGCTACTATGGAGTTTGCTGAAGATGATGCAGGCGTACGCAATCCCCAGTCGACTGCTTGTGATGTTTGGAGCCTTCGTTTCCAGGATTAAGCGTAAATCTCTGATAATCTCCCTTTTTCTTACGTGATACTGAACTGTTATTCACTTATATGTCACTATATGTATGAAAATAGATCCTGGCATACATATAGTTATGCACTTGCTTTTCTTTGGAAAAACAGGTGACACCTAGTGTACAACCTTGTGCTCTATGAGCATTTGAATTTGTTGGTATATTTTGAGACAAGAGCCTGAAATAAAACTTTGTGGGAAGCAAATGCTTATGACCAAACCTCGGGTGTTGACTAGTATGATATAGTGAGACAATGTTGATCTTGCTCTATCTCATAGTATGGTGAAAATCTCGGATGATTTCTTTTGAGAAAATAAAACAAGACAAGTTCCTCAATGGTCATTTCACCTACCAAAGCCATATGTTGATATCAAAGTACAAACCTTCTACATATGCTTGCTTGTGACCCATTGAGTTTTGCCAAATTGTTGAGACCCTTGGTAGAATCTTTTCATGCTTCCATGATCGAGATCACGTACACCCACATATACAAGCTAACTTCCACACCGGGAGTTACACAAAACATGCCATCCACCCACCAAAAAATAAATACTCCAAAGTTCCTAAGAGATTTCTCTTCTTGTATTCTTGCAAAAGGAGAAAGGGATCATCAAAAGAAAAGAGAGTATATGCTCAAGAAGCATAGAAAAAAATGTGCTCCTATCAAAGAGCATAGAAAAAAAATAATGATGAAGCATGACCCCCCTCCAAAATAAAAGCAAGAGGAGAATCTCAAAGTAAGGAGTACTTAGAAAAACAAACAAAAATATTCCACACATTGCACATCTCGATCAAGTTGCATCACTAGTTTCTTCTTGGATCCGGTCTTTGGCTCAACAATATCATGTGGCACAAGTGAGTCTCATACTTATCCTACCCAAAGCTCCACATACAAGCCATAGAGTAGGAAGTTGAGGCTCGCTCAAAAGCCTTTGGTGAGGTAACAAACACCACTTGAGCGATCGAGGGAACCATCCGTGGAACCTTGTCTTTCTTTGCAAAAATTTCAAAACTCCGAGCTAGGATCCCGAAAAGAGAAGAGCGAGTGATGCAAAGTCAAAACCATTCTACTCTTCGACCTTCGAAGGTGAGGTGGAGAGTTACAAGCCCCACAGGTAAGATAAGACTAAGTCTCTCTCGTACCAATCTTTTCAAATAGCAAGAAGAGCATGGATTTGTGCACAGGTACTTGCCGAGTGGTGACATCAATGCAACTCCTGATCCATCGAGGCCAAGACTAGGCTTTGCTCGAGAACGAGCAAACATTTAGCTTGGGGGAGTTTGTTGATGGTCCTTACAACAAAAATTTGACCGTCAAAACCTCAGGTTCGAGAGGAGTATGTGACAAGTTTCATGTGCATTTTTATTACTAATAAAGTTCCACGAGTTGTATTGTGAATTTCATAGGTAGGTACACATTTTGGGAGAAATTGGGACCAACATGCCACATGTGCTAGGCATGGCCGAACCACCTGGTCCGGCCGAACCTGCAGGTGCGGCCGGCCTTGCCAGGTGAGGCCGGCCCTGCGCCGTGGCACGACTCTGGTCCAGAGCACCCCTACTCCCTCGAGCACAACTTGGACGAGCGTGATTCACTGAAGAAACATCGGTTAGATCAAAGGGTGGAGGCTAGGATCACTTGGATCAATGGGTCCACTTATCCGATCGCTCAACCGCCACAACCGTCATCCAGTGGCAATCCTAGGCGTCCCCTGCGCTCCTATAGGGCTGGCCACACCTATAGGGCCGGCCGCACCTATCAACTGGCGTGCCGGGCGAAACCGACCCAAGGAGCCGACCTACAACCGCCTCAGGAGCAGAGATCAGGAGCGTCCAAGGCGAGAGGCGGCACATCCCAGGGCCGGCCGTGCCTAGAGGTGCGGCCGCACCTGGGGTTTTGCCCCCCTGCGCTCCACCGACCTCCCTTGCCTATAAAAGGCACCGCCCACTCGCTGGAATGGACACACAACGCAGGAGCATCTCCATTTCTCTCTTTTGTTCACTTAGAGTAGGATTAGTGTAGCTAGGGAGTTAGAGTCGAGTCGAGCTAGTCTCGGGGTTCTGGAGGAGTCTTCTTCAAGGTTCCGGTACTACTCTTGTATCCTTTCTTTGTTTAGACTCAAGTACAATTCAAGTTATCTTTCTATCCTACCTTTTGAGTCAATTACATTCAGCTTTTACTTTGCTCTAGAAGCTTTATTCTTGGTTTAGACTAAAGTTAGTTTAATCTTGGTTTAGACTAAAGTTACTTTAATCTTGGTTAGCATAGCTCTCTTGAACCCTATAGTGTTGTGGTCGTTCTTCGCTTGATCTTCTACCGAGTACGTTTGTGCTTAGTAGCGGAGAGAGACCTTCCTTCGTGTTATCCGGGGAAAGGTTCTTTGGTTTGTTGTGAGCGCGGTGCTCAGAGCTTGCCTTAGTATTAGATTGGTGTCCCGTTCAACGGAATAGTTGTGGTACCCTAGGGAGGTGACAGCTCCGGACGAGCTCAGTAGTCCATCCACGTTAGTTCGGGCCTGTAGGATTCAGCGCGTCGTCGTTCTCCCTTCTCATCCCAGTCTGAGAGCGCGGCTTTGCATGCCCCCTGCAGCACTAGAAGAGCTTGTCGAGGTTAGCTAGCCTTGGTTATCCTTTGCCTTAGCTCTTTACCTAGAGTTGACAAGAATAGATAGATTGTGTTAGGATCCTTTCTCGTCTCGTTGTCCTCCCAGCTCACTAGATCCTCTCTAACCCTTTTATCCGATCTCCTTGTGTGTGTCAAGTTATCCCCGAATATCTTTATTCGTTACCCCCGCTATAACTCTTTACCGAGTCTTGTTACTCTCCACCGTTTATCCGAATATCTTTGCCGTAGTGCCTCCCTTGGGAAAATATAAATACGATAAACCAAATACCACCAGGTGAAGTGCTACAACGGTAATCCGTGCGCTTGTGGACCTTTCTGTGACGTGTGTTTTACCAAAGACGTTCCTAGCTCCATTACTAGGGGTATAAACCCGGTAGCAATGCTAGCGAGTGCCAACAAGCATTCCTGGCGCCGTCACCGTGAGTGCAAACCTAGTAGTGAGGCTAAGGAGCGTCAACAAATCCCACACAAATAAAATCCAAATAAATCCAATGAACTCCAAAATTCTCACACTAACATTTTATATGTCCTAAATTTATTATTTAGCTCCAAAATAAATCTAGGAAATTAGGGAAGGGCAAAGAATACATCCTTATAATTTAATTATGCACTCAACTTCAATCCAAAATTTTAAAATTCACATTTTTGCATTCATAAACATTCCGGAAAAAATCTGGGATGTTACAAACTCCCACCCTAAAAAGAATCTCGTCCTCGAGATTAAGAAGTTACCTCCAGTTCGAAGAGGTGAGGGTATTTCTCCCTCATCACTGATTCCTTCTCCCACGTCGCTTCGCGCTCGGTGTGGTTGCTCTAGAGCACTTTGCAGAAGCGAGTGGTGGTGTTCCTGGTTGATTTCTCCACTCAGTCTAGGATTCTGACTGGGTACTCCAAGTACTCCAGGGTGTCTTGTACGTCAAGCGCTTGAGCAGGCACTCTTTTTGCCGTGACCACACACCTCCGGAGTTGAGACACATGGAACACAGGATGCACTCCAATGAGCTCCGGGGGCAGCTCAAGCTTGTAGGCCACCTTCCCAATCCTTTGCATAATCAGGTAGGGCCCAACGTACCATGGAGCTAGCTTTCCCTTGACATGGAATCTTTTTGTGCCTCGAACTGGGGACACCCCCAGGAACACGTAATCACCCTATTCAAACGAGACTTACCTCCGTTTTGGATCAGCGTACCTCTTCTGCCTACTCTGGGCTATCTTCAGGTTCTCTCTGACCTTTGCAACATTTTCCTCGGCTTCAACAATGGAGACAGGACCGAAGAAGATCCGCTCCCCTACTTCAGGCCACATCAACAGGGTCCGACACTTTTTGCCATACAGAGCTTCAAATGGTGCCATTCGTAGACTCACTTGGAAGCTGTTGTTGTAGGAGAACTCTACATAGTACAAACTCTTCTCCCAATCCGACCCTGAAGGACCGGATTGGCGACCAGAGAGGGGGGAGTGAATAGGAGCCAATAAAAAATCTTCTTCAAAGAACACGGCCTATGTCCCAATCGCATCTCCGAGAGTCGCACACAACAAGCAGAAGAAAGTACACACCTCTCTAGAGATCCTAGAACAAAGATTGAAAGGCTTGGACGCAAGACGAAAGCAACCGCGAACAAACCAGAGCAAAACCGAGCACTGCAGCAACCTACTGGAACATACGACCAAGAGGTCGGAACTTTTGGACCAAGCCCGAGCCCCACCGAAAGATATTATCAGCACTTCCGGCGAAACCTAGAACTGCAGCAACCTACTGGAACTTACGAGCAAGAGGTCGGAACTTCCGGACCAAGCCCGAGCCCCACTGGAAGATATTATCAGAACTTCTGGCCCCCTACCGGAACATACAACCTTAGGATCGGAACTTCCTGGACAACCCAGAAAAAATGCCCGTGGGTCAACTCCAAAGTTTTGATCGAAGGATCTCCCAAACCACTTGGAGCCTTGAGACGAAACTTTGGGGAGATGATGAACACCCCAAGGGGAGGATATGCCCCAAAAATTTCGGCCTCTAACTCCCTACAACACCCAGAATCGCAAATCCTTGCCAAGAACACTATGAACTAGGGTTCATCCGAAAATAAATGAATCGAAGGCCAAATCCGGAGGCACAAAGAGGCACAAGGCACAAGGCACTCACCAATCATCCCCTCAAAGAAATCCGGAGAGAAACACCCTCAAATCTGAGAGCCTGTGTGGTTCGAGGACCGGTGGATGGTCGCTTCTTGGTGTGATGAGTGATTGACAACGTTGTGTGGACTGACTCTAGGCTAAGTGTTGCAGGTGCAGGTTGCGTCTTGACTGGTGTTGGTGCAGGTGAAGAGCAAGCGCGAAAGGTCGTTGCCGGGTAGGCCTCCAGGTGTGGAGAAGACAAGTAGGCTTGGCTTGAGGGACCTGGTGGCCAGCGGGGTCAAGTGCGAGCCGTATGGTGGCAAGAACGACAAGATGAAGTCATGGACGGTTTCTTGGTTGAGCCTCAAAACCAAAGTCGAGCCGGGACTACGTGGGATCCGAGTCATGAGTGGTGATTGGCGGAGGCTACACCGAGTTCTTCGGGTTTCCAGTGGTTCACATAAAAACCGCTGCGTTCCTTGGTTGATCCACAAAGCCAAGACCGAAGACCGGGGGCAGCAGCACTGGACCGGTCTTACCGGTGGGTCTGACCGGTGGGTACCGGTCTGACCAGTGGGGTACACCGGTTTGACCGGTGTGCGATAACGCAGTCCGGAGACTTCAAAGCGGAGAACACAAGTCGGGATCGCAAGGCTTGCGTCGAGGCTAAGCAAGCTTGCGGTCGCTGGGCATCTGTCCAATGGTGCTACGACGAAGTTTCCCAAAAGGCCCTTCGGGGGTGTGTATCTTAGTTTAATGTAATAGGGGTAGTTTCGTCTTTCGGCTAGCCTCCATATAACCCAAGTGGTGAGAGGATGGCAGTCATCCCTTGGAACCCTAGCTCATTTGCTTTTGCTAGCTTGAGAGCTTCATGGTGAGATCTTCAGAGAGGGAAGGATGACCGGGTGGCAAGCTAGACCTTGTATGAACCTTCATGGTATGTATAGATGATTCGGTGTGGTTCCTCGTGGCTTGATTGTGTCTCTCCCGTTTTCCCTTTTTGGTGATTTTCGGAGCCTTTTCTTGGCGTTTTTCTTGTGGCGGTTTTGAGACCTTTCTCTTTGGGATTTGGTGGGGGATGTATGCATGAACCCTTCGTGGTTCTTTTCCCTTTGATTCCCCTCCCAAATCCGTGAGTAAAGGGGCTCAATTTTGGGGTTTTCTCCGGGTTAGGGTTAGAGGCGTTCTTGGTGGAAATCCTTCGATTCCTCTTGATTTAGCAAGTTTTGGTGGACCAAATCGTGGCTATGGAATGCCCATGAGGTACTCCTACTATCCCCAAAGTCTTGTGCGAATCCGTGGAATGAATCAGGAGATCGGGATTTGGATTTGGAGGGGTTGACCCGCGGGTTGCTGTTTATCCCGAGCTGCCCAGACCGGTCTGACCGGTGAAAGGTCCCTGTGGGATTTGCCTCGGGTGAACTACCTGATCCATGTGGTTTTGGGCTGAGGTGTTGCTGGTCAGTTCTTGGCAGGTTTCAAGGAGTTTTGCTTAGGTTTGTGGAGTTTCTTTGTCCCCTTCAGTTTGAGTTTTGGAGGTGTTTTTGTTCCAGGGCCTAGAGAAGTCACTGAGGCTTCCTGGAACTTTGCTGTGCATCTGGTGGTGCCACCGACCTGACCGACAGAGTCCACCGGTCTGACCGGTGCCATCGGTCTGACCGGCAGGAGACATCGGTCTGACCGGTGTGGCACAGACAGCAGGTTGTGCAGTTTTTCACTGCGTGTTTGGAGTGTTTGTTTCGGTTGGTTGAGTTGTTGGTTCCTAGGATCAGTAGCACTCCAGTGGCTACATGGTCTTGGCCAACTTGGGTAGTTGAGTCGGAGAAGTGTTTTGGTTAGCCGTGTTCATCTTGTTGGAGTTGCCATCTCCTTCGAGAAGAATTTCTATCGGCTCCCATTCACTCCCCCCTCTCTGGTCGCCAGTTCGGTCCTTCAAGTGGTATCAGAGCTGGTTACGAATCTTCGTGATTCTAACCAGTCTAAGATCCAAAGATGGCGTACCAGGAACGGGGATCAAGTCCTCTGCACTTTCGTCCGCGGCAAGATTCTGATCCTTTGGGACATTATGATGAACACAGCTTATGTTCATCCGATTAACTTCCTTGCTCCGGGATCGAGGGACATGCACGACGCCAATAACAAGGCGGTCGACTACTTGTTTCATGCTCTGTGTCAATCCAAATTTGATCGGGTTCAGACAGAGGACTTGGCTTGTAGGATTTGGGAGCAGTTGAAGAATGCTCATGCTGGAAACGCTCAGGTTCAGGCTTAGTTGTTCGCGACCTACCGGAGAGAGTACGAGAACTTCACTCATCTCCCCAGTGAGTCAATTGACACCATGTTCCAGCGGTTCACGGTGATTGTGAAGAACATGAGGGCTAATGTGGCCGTGCTCCCGTACGATGATCATGACAGAGCTGTGAAGCTCTTGCACGCTTTGGATCGTACAGTTTGGGATGGAAAGGTCGAGGTCATTCCTGAGTCTGAGAAGTATGACACTCTGATGGTAGACGAGCTATTCTCTAAGCTCAAGTCAGCTGAAGTGGATCGTGGTGTGACAGCCCGTCTTGAGAGCCCGACTGATTCCCGTAGTCTTGCTCTCGTCGGTGGCTCAGGTGCTAAGTCTAACGCTAACCCATCCTCTCGGATGTACTCTTTGTCCTCTTTGATGTCTTTGCCAGATGAGGAGTTCGATGTGCTTGGAGAGGACGAGCTAGCACTGCTGACCAGGAGGTTCGAGAGGATGCACAAGAACCGGGTGAACACAAGGAGGAACACAAGGACGTGCTTTCAGTGCGGCAAGCCGGGACACTTAGTCGTCGACTGCCCCGAGAAGATGGAGAACAAGGACAACTACAAGCACCGATCGAGGACGGAGGGCAAGTACCGATCGAGGCGCGATCACAAGCACAAGCACAAGGACAAGGACGAGCGACGATCGAGGAAGAAGGACGGCCACGGCAAGGCCCATGTGATGGTTGGAGCGAGCGACGTTGACTCCAGCTCCGCGTACTCTACCTCGAGCTCGAGTAGCACTGAAGACGAAGGTGATTGGCGCAAGAGCAAAAAGTCATCCAAGAACTTGAGTGGGCTGAGCTGCTACACGAGAGATGGCTTCTGCACCATGGCACGAAGCTCCGGCAGCAAGAAGAGTCACAAGAGCGACTCGGACTCCGATTCCGAGGATGAGGTACGTGACGAGCTTTCCTTCTTGCGCCAGGAGAATGAGGAGCTTGGCAAGTTGCTTGATAATCGTGATGACATGCTTAGAGATGCTAAGAAGATGAGGAAGGAGCTTAGGGCCTCGCTTGAGGATGCTATGACTAGAGTGTCTGAGCTAGAAACACAGAACCTAGATGCTTAGCTTGAAATTGATTCGCTTAAGGCTTCACCTGTTGTTTCTGATGAGGTTGATTGTGCTGATTGCTCTGTGTTCCTAGCTGATCTTACTGCTCTTAAGGAAAAGCATACCTCCAAGTGTGAGGAACTAGATGTGCTTAGGGTTGAAGTGGCAGAGCTTAAGTCTAGACCTGCTTTGCTAGGTGCTTGCACTTCTTGCCCTGTTTTGCATGGAAAGATTGATGAGATGCATGCTTACACTGTTTCTCTTGAGGCTAAGTTGAAAGCACATGTTCCCACTTCTTGCTCTACTTGTGAATTGCATGCTGTAAAGAATCTGGAACTTGCACATTATGTTGATCGCATGCAGGATGAGAATGATGAGTTGAGAAAAATGATGTGTTGGTTGTCGGGTCATGAACCACAGCTTAGGATGATGATAGAGGCATACAAGCGCTATGATGGGCAAGCGCTTGGTTCGGATAAGATTGGAGAGTGTAGTGGTGAGGAAGGAGAGAAGATCGGTGATATCCAAGCTCCACCAAAAACCTTCCACAAAAATGCCTATGCTCCTAAGCCAAACCCATTGAGAAACAAACTTGACACAACCCCAGATCCACCCATATTCCCTCACCCCACAAATGATTTCCAAAAACCTATCAAGTTCAAGAGCAACTTAGGGAATGTGTTCTTTGGGAAAGAGGGTGAGAAGCCTAGTGAGGAGAAACCGAAAGAGAAGCCGAGTGAGGAGAAACCAAATGAGAAACCAAATGAGCAGCCCCAACCCAAGCCTAAACCTAAGCTCATGCGGTTTCATTGTTACTATTGTGGGAGAGATGGTCACAAGGGTGAGTTTTGCTTTAAGAGGAAGTGTGAGGAGAGAATGGCTAAGGAGTGGGCTAACAAGGACAGGTACCGCCCTTCAAATGGTGTACCTGAGCCTAGTATGCAAATGCCCAGGGCCAAGGTGATTGTGAGGACGGTTCCGGCTTGGGGAGATCGAAAGGTGGCAGGTGGTGCTGCTGGCCGAGCACCACCGGTCAGACCGGTCAGTCCGGTGCTGGTCTGGGTGCCAGGCAGTTTGGTTTCCGTGCTCGTGAGGATGCTCAGTTTGGTTCCTTTGGTCGTGGTACAGGTGGTTGGCATGGTGAGTCTGGTGGTGGTCAGTTTGCTAGACGTTCTCCACCTCATGCTCAATATGAGGGTGGGAGGAGTCGTACCTTTGAGTTGGAGAGGAGGAACGGTCCACGGTCTTCCTTTCGTGGTTTTCGTTCTCCTCCAGTGAGACAGGGTTGGTTCCCTCGTGGTGGTTCCCGTGGTGGTTTTCGTGGTGGTAGCTTTGATAGGCATGATGATATGGTTTGTGCTAACCCCACTTTGGAGCAAATGGCTCGGCACTGGTTTTACTCTTTTGGTACTAACCCTAGTGTTGAGTCGTTTGTTCACTCACGTGCTCGTTTTTGAATTTCTGGTGGGAGACTTGAGGAACGTTTGGTTGATTGACTCCGGTTGCTCGAGGCATATGACCGGAGACAAGGGGTGGTTCTCAAGTCTCGTCCCGGTGATGTCCATGACATACATCACCTTTGGGGACAATGGGCGAGGGCGTGTGCTTTCAGAAGGTGAGATTAAGGTAAGTGACAAGGTCACTCTCAGGCGTGTTGCTCTTGTTCAATCGCTCGGGTTCAATTTGCTTTCCGTTTCCCAGCTGTTGGATGAGGGTTTTGAGGTGTTGTTTCGGCCTAGTGGTCCTCGGATTTTCGATTCTCGAGGGGACCTAGTTTGCATGGTCGTTCCCGAGGATCAAGTTTTCCTAGCGGATTTCTCTCAGTCTTCTGGTGTGGCTCGTTGCTTTTTGGCTGGTTCTTCGAGTGAGTTGTGGAAGTGGCATAGGAAGTTGGGTCACTTAAGCTTTGACATTTTGTCTCGCTTGAGTAAACTCAATTTGGTCTGAGGATTGCCACGGTTGAGGTTGGAGAAAGAGTTGGTTTGTGCGCCGTGTCAGCATGCCAAGATGGTCGCTACTTCCCATCCACCCCACACTGATGTGATGACGGAGCGTCGATGCGGCTGCTCCATATGGACCTTGTTGGCCCAGCTCGTGTGAGATCTGTGGGTGGGAAGTGGTACGTCCTAGTTGTGGTGGACGACTACTCTCGGTATGCGTGGGTTTTCTTTTTGGAAGAGAAAGGGGAGACGTTTGGTTTTGTTCGAGATCTTGTCTTGTGGTTGAGGAACGAGAGGCACGGAGATGCCATACGAGCGATCCGCAGTGACAATGGCTCAGAATTTAAAAACTCTCGCTTTGAAACCTTATGCCATGACTTGGGTCTTGAACACCAGTTCTCTAGTCCGTATACTCCTCCCCAGAACAGCGTGGTGGAAATGAAAAACAGAACCCTGTGTGAGATGGCTCGGACGATGCTCAATGAGCATAGGACTCCGAGGAGGTTCTAGGCTGAGGCGGTCAATACCGCGTGCTATGTGTCGTACAGGATTTACCTCAGGGTCCATAAGAAGAAAACTTGCTACGAGTTGATGCACGGTAGAGCCCCCAAGGTGAGTCACTTTCACGTCTTTGGCAGCAAATGTTTCATCCTTAAGAAAGGGAACAAGTTGGACAAGTTCGAGGCTAGGTCTGTTGATGGCATTTTCTTTGGTTACGCGTCTCATTCTAGAGCCTTTCGAGTGCCCAATCTTGAAACTAACCAAATCGTGGAGACTTGTGAGGTTACCTTCGACGAGACACAGCCATGTAGTCAGCTTGTTTTTGAGTGTGCAGGTGACGAGGAACTTGGCGAGGAGATTTTTTAGGATGAGGTGCAGCAACGTGATGATGAAGATGGTGGTGTGACGCCCGCGGCTGAGCATGTACATACTACTTCGACTACGATCGAGGACGGGCCCTCTCCCACACCTACGACGACGTGCCAAGATCGTGAGGAAGCTCCAGCTGAGGGGGAGGTGGCTTCGAGGCGAGAAGCTCCCCGGCGAGAACAAGTGGATCATCCAGCTTCAACGATCATCGGGAACATCAACGAACGCACTACATGGTCGAGGTTTCGCAACGATTCTCACTTTGCCCATGCTACTTTTGTTGTTACTTTTGAGCCCAAAGACATTGGACATGCGCTATCTAATCACAATTGGGTCAATTCTATGCATGAGGGGTTGGAGAATTTTGAGAGGAACCAAGTTTGGGAGTTAGTGGAGCCTCCACCGGGGTGTAAGCCGATTGGGACAAAATGGGTGTGGAAAAATAAAGAGGGAGAGAAAGGAGAAGTGGTGAGAAACAATTCAAGGCTTGTTGCTCAGGGGTACACACAGAAAGAGGGGATAGACTACGAGGAGACCTTTGCTCCCGTAGCCCATTTGGAGGCGA
The DNA here is from genome assembly GCA_036936925.1 of Cenchrus fungigraminus. Taxonomy (NCBI): domain Eukaryota; kingdom Viridiplantae; phylum Streptophyta; class Magnoliopsida; order Poales; family Poaceae; genus Cenchrus; species Cenchrus fungigraminus. Next base: position 39,764,878 of record CM072772.1, read on the forward strand.
TTAGGATCCTTCTAGCCTTTTCTGTGGCTAAAGGGTTCAAATTGTACCAAATGGACATGAAGAGTGCTTTCCTGAACGGTGTTTTGGAGGAAGAAATGTTTGTGAGGCAACCACCGGGGTTTGAGAGTGAGAAAATACCCTCACAGGGTGTACAAGTTGAGGAAGGCGTTGTATGGGCTGAAGCAGGCGCCTAGAGCTTGGTATGGTAGGTTGAGAGGATTCGTGTTTGAGAGAGGTTTTGAGATGGGGAAGGTAGATCAGACCTTGTTTCTCCTTAGGCAGGGCAAAGAGATCCTAATTGTGTAGGTGTACGTGGATGATAATGTCTTTGGTGGCTCGTCTAACTCTTTGGTTGCAAGGTTTGCAGAAGACATGAGCAGGGAATTTTAGATGAGCATGGTGGGCGAGTTGCAGTTCTTCCTCGGGCTCCAGATCAAGCAATTGAAGGAAGGAACATTCGTACACCAAGCCAAGTACACCAAGGACATTGTGAGGAAGTTCAAGATGGAGGACTCCAAGGCCATGGCAACGCTGATGAGTACGACTACAACTCTTGATGCGGACGAGGACGGTGAACACGTGGACAAGAAGGAGTACCGGAGCATGATTGGCTCCTTCCTGTACCTGACGTCGACGAGGCCGAACATCTAATTCTCGGTATGTCTGTGCGCTTGTTGTTGGTATTTGTTAAGCCTACAGAAATATTATGATGGATAATCCGCAAGCGCACGGATACCGGTGAGCACTTCACCCGGAAGAGGGTTTTAAATATCGAATCCACAGGGAGAAGGGTAGAGTGATCCGAGATGTATAACTAATCCCTAAGTAGTTATCATGGATTTGATAGAAAGAGAGATAAGGAAAACTTTAGGATGTCTAGTTCTTACTCGCACAAGCTATGCTATTATTGTTCTTATGGGGTGATTGTCTGAAGGCACACTTAGGAAAGGGAAACTTCCGACAATCTATGGGGGGAGTCCTACGATTTCTATAGATGGGAGGTGGACTGCAAAGGATAGACGGGAACGAGGTCACTTCCCGCTTCTACCACACGATTCGGAATATAGAAGGCATTCACAAGCTAGCAAGTCTAAGCACCACGCTTACACTAAACATGCAACTTTAACTCAAGAGCGACAGGAATTAAAGGACTCATAAAAGAGTTATGAACCGTAAGAACAATACTAACAATGTTACTCACTTGAATAAGAAGTTGATCTTTCCACAAGGTCTCAAGATCAGGCTCCAATGGAGTTGATCCCAGAGGAAGAAGATGAAGAGGAGGCACCGACAGGTCCGTGACTTCCTTCAATTCCGCCTCTACCGCTCTCTAATTCTCTCGAACAAGATTAGCTAGATCTGAATAGATCGTGGCTCCAATCTCTCAACTTGATACTAACTCTCCAACTCTAATTCTAGTATAGAGCTTCTATCTCAGGTAGGCATTGATGATCTAGAATGAGTTGTTTCCCCACCCTGGGTCAGGGGGCCTGTTTATATAGTCCTGAGGAGGTGCCTTGCCGCCGTAGGATCAAACCGACCTAATATACGGTTTAGATTGCTTCTCATAGGCGGTGGAAGAACATTCCAGAAGTAGGGCTGAGTTTGCACCGGGGGGTCCGGTCGGCCCCACCATGGTACCGGTCGGCCTATGGTGGGCCCCCCTCGGGGTCTGCCTTGGCCAGGACGGTCCTTGCCCCTTCCAGATGCTTCTTCCTTGCAAGCCAAGTCACGTTGAGTTCGGGAGTGTTCTCGAACCTTCTAGACTTGTTTCTTTTCTTGTATTTCTGAATAGTCCCTGTAATTTTATGAATTCACCAAAACTCGTGGAAATTGTCCGTGCAAACCCTAATAAGGTGATCTAATTATATTTTAGCCCTTTTTCCAGTAAATATGAGGGGAAATATTTATAGATAAAATGTGTCAACAAACTCCCCCACACTTAGGCTTTTACTCGTCCTCAACAAAAGGATGGTCTAACAACCGTAGAGACAAAGAATCAACATAATCATACTCCTTAGTCATATATGAACTTATGGGATATCTGAGCATGAAACAGTTAGGAACAGATTACCTTTATTTCTCAAATCAAGTCAATGGAGAGCTTTTGAATAAGTTTTGAAAAGAAAAATATAGCCTTACTTACTCCTTTGTGATACTTTCAAAATATATCATATCCTTACTCGAGCATTTATTTCGAAGTATAAGTGGAGTTTTTAGAATGTAAAGATGTAGCAAACTTACCTTGCATATATTGCCGAGTCAAAACCGGATCCATGGAGAGGTGTGTCATGAGTCATAGATCAAGATATGTGCGTGTGTCAACTTTAAAACCACTGCTCTGACTTTTTAGAATCTTCTATCTTTTTCCCATATTATTTTTTTAAAACAAGGTATTCAGCTATTTTGTGGAGACTTGGGTTCTACTCACCCTCGGACACGCGTCCATTATTACTCTCTCACTTTTATTAGAGAAGTGGGCCCTACTCACCCTCGGACACACGTCCATTTTTCTTCTCTTATTTATGCCTTTTTCTTTTTCAGAGATGGGGTTTCTTCTGACCCGTAGAACACTTGTCCATTTTCTCCTCTCGCTCACTTTTCTCTCACTCTGAATTTTTTTTTGGCTTTTTCTCTCTTTTTTTTTCTTATAGCTGTACCTTTTTCACGATATGGGAGATAGAGATCAAAAGTTTAGAGCATAGATACTTTAGTGAAAGCAGTGTACGTGATCTTGATCTTAGAGTTAGACAAAACTTCAAAATAGGTCGTAGATTTGACAAAGCTTAATACAAGTAAGTAGCAATTAAATTAAATTTATTTTCAATGATTGCTAAAGCTCTTATTGATCACAAAGGAGAAGCATAGCTAATGATTTTAATCTTTTTGAATAAAGAACTCTCCAGAGACAAGATAAAAGAAAGATGGTTCTCATTATTCTAAAGCATCCCAAAAGCAAGAAATATTTCTAGGAGAATAATTATGCAAAACTTTATCCTTTGGGTTACAGGACATCTTAACAAGGCATCTTTGTTTTAATTCGAAACAGAAAGTAATTTGCAAAAATTTAAAAAGTTTAGAAAGCAAACCGAGTGGTGGACGAAACTTGGCCGAAGTGGGCCCTGTAGCAGGCCGGCCGGCCCAGGGAGGGGACCGATCGGCCTCCCCCTGCTGTGGTTCAGGGTGCGTTTCGTCGTGCGAGTCGATTGTTCCGTTCTTTTTCCATTTTTCTTGATTTTGGTCGTGGAAGATGCCATTTGGTCATCGATTTTTATTCCCCACACTTGTTTTCTGTTATCTTGCATACACAGTATGGTGGAGACAAAAATATATCTAGAAAATAAAGATAGAAAATATAACTCAACTTGTGGATCACTTCATTGATAAGAGAGAGAGCACTTTATTACACGACTCCTACTATTAAAGCAAACTAACTAAATCGAACTAACTAAGACTAATGTGCTCTCTAACTAAGGTGCTTACAAAGGGTGCTTGCCCTTCTTTGGGTCGCGGCTAGCGTCTCCCTCTTCGTTCCTACGCTTCTTTGTTTTTAGCAGATGGAGGACGGTTTTGGTGAGGGAGCTATTCACGCGATGGATATCCTTGCAAGTTTCCGCAAGGCTTGCTACTTCCTGCGCGAGCTCGGCTACGGTCTTTCTGGTCTTCTGCTTCTGTGGCATTTGCTGGCCAGCCTCAATGACAAGAATTCTTTTAATCTGTGATTCCTTAGCGCGGATTCGTCAATGACGACACGGCCTGGAGAAGTAGTGTACTTGTGCACTCTCGTGTTGCCATGCATGTCCATGCGCACCTCGATGAGTCGCTCGCCATCCCTGGGCTCCTTCAGGTCCATGTAGCTAGGAACATGGATCGGTTTCTTCAGGGCTACTTCACGGTGGCGATTGTACGGCTGAGCGTACATCACCTGCTTGCGTCCTTCAGGTGGTGGCGGCGAACGTGGATGACTCGGTGGAGCAGGTGAGAGAGGGCTGCGATCAGGTGGTATGATGGCAAGTGGCTTTGCTTCCTGCAAGAAGGGGATGATTGCCTTGGCTTCATTGTTGAAGGGAACAAGCTGTTTGTCGGCCATGGCTGCTGCTTGGGAGGTATAGATGAGAAAAAGGGGGAGGTTTGCCCTTGGTTATATATCGGTGCAATCTTGCACAAGGGGATGACCTAGATTGGAAATGCTGCGGGATATCTCGAGAATGATCCCCGAAGGTGGTTTTTTTTTCAAATCTAAACACCTAAGAGATAGCGTGGGCGAAAGCTGGTGGCGAGAGGAGGCGGGCAGGGGCCGACCGGTCCAGAGAGGGGGCTGATCGGTCCTCCACCGCGTCGCCTCGCGATGCACTTCGACGCGGGGTGCTCTAATCGTGTGCTGATCCCTAAAAACTCTAAGTTGGCCCATTAGAGCCTAAAATTAATATTCTTAGGTAAATAAAAGAATTCTATCTAAATCCTCAGACTCTTTGTTGGGCTCTAAAAATAATTTAAGGCGTTTACCATTTACCTTGAATAACGTACCTTCGTCATCTTGAAGAGTGACGGCCCCGTGTGACGATGAACTCACCACCTTGTATGGTCCGTCCCACTTACTTTGTAGCTTCCCGTGCCCAAAGAGTCGTACCCTGGAATTAAAAAGTAGTACCTGATCGCCTGGGTTGAATTCCTTCTTCGTGATTCTCTTGTCGTGCCATCTTTTGGTTCTTTCCTTGTAGATCTTGGCATTGTGGTATGCCTTCTCTCTCCATTCTTCTAACTCAGACAGTTGCATTTTCCGTTTTGTTTCAGCTGCTTCAAAGTCCATGTTCCATCTCTTGATTGCCCAATGAGCCCTGAATTCTAGTTCAACCGGCAAGTGACATGTCTTCCCGTAAACCATTTGGTAGGGAGACATTCCAATGGGAGTCTTATAAGCCGTCCGATAAGCCCAGAGCACTTCGGGTAGCTTGTCCTTCCATTTTATTCCCATTTGGTCCACTGTTTTCTGTAGAATGTTCTTGATCTGCTTATTTGACGTCTCTGCTTGACCACTTGTTTGCGGGTGATAAGGAGTAGCGACATTGTGTTGGATCCCATGGTCCGTGAGGTATTTCTCGAAGCGCTTATCGATGAAATGGGATCCTCCATCACTTATCACTAGCCTTGGCATACCGAATCTTGGAAATATTGTCTCTTCAAACATTCTTATTGAGCTCTAGTGGTCAGCAGATCTGCATGACAGGGCTGCAACCCATTTAGAGACATAGCAACTGCCACCAAGATGTATTCGAATTTTCTGGACTTTGGGAATGGTCCCATGTAGTCAATTCCCCAGACATCAAAGAGCTCGACCTGAAGGTTGGTCGTTAGTGGCATGGCATTTCTGGAATTGATGTTTCCGTGCCTCTGACAAGAGTTGCACCTTCGTACGAAATCTTTAGTGTCTTGATACATGGTTGGCCAGAAAAATCCGCTTGGCCAGATCTTTGCATGTGTGCGGAAAGCTCCATAATGACCTCCATATGGTGATGAGTGGCACTATTCAATGATCTTCGTTCCTTCTTCTGCCGGTACACACCTCCTGAGTAACCCGTCAGAGCATACTCGAAAGAGGTATGGTTCATCCCACAGGTGGTGGCGACTCTCATAAATGAGCTTTTTCTTGTCAGCCACTGGTCGTACATATCCAGCAACCATAAAATTAACAATATCTGCATACCAGGGGTCGGATCGGGCGATCCGATAGAGCATGCCGTCCCTCATTGTGACATTGATGGGTAGTTCCTGCGGTTTCTCAAAATACATTCTAGACAAATGATCGGCAATAGAATTTTCTACTCCCTTCTTATCCTTTATTTCTAAGTCGAACTCTTGGAGCAGCAAGATCCATCTTATTAATCTAGGTTTAGCATTTTCTTAGTGAGCAAATATTTTAAAGCAGCATGATCAGTGTAAACAATAACTTTTGCTCCTACTAAGTAAGATCTAAACTTGTCAATGGCATAAACAACAGCTAGCAGCTCTTTTTCAGTTGTGGCATAATTAAGTTGAGGTCCCGTCAAAGTTTTACTAGCATAAGTGAGGACCTGTGTGGTTCGAGGACCGGTGGATGGTCGCTTCCTGGTGTGATGAGTGATTGACAACGTGGTGTGGACTGATTCTTGGCTAAGTATTGCCGGTGCAGGTTGTGGCTTGACTGGTGTTGGTGTAGGTGAAGAACAAGCACGAAAGGTCGTTGCCGGTGAGGCCTCCAGGTGTGGAGAAGACAAGTAGGCTTGGTTCGAGGGACCTGGTGGCCAGCGGAGTCAAGTGCGGGCCACATGGTGGCAAGAACGGCAAGATGAAGTCATGGACGATTTCTTGGTTGAGCCTCAAAACCAAGGTCGAGCTGGGACTACCTCGGAGCCGAGTCATTAGTGGTGATTGGCGGAGGCTACACCGAGTTCGCGGGGTTTCCAGTGGTTCACCAGAAAACCGCTCGGTTCCTTGGTTGATCCACAAAGCCAAGACCGAAGACGGAGGTGCAGTAGCATCGGACCGGTCTGACCGGTGGGTACCGGTCTGACCGGTGAGGAGCACCGGTCTGACCGGTGTGCGACGACGCAGTCCGGAGACTTTGAAGCGGAGGACACGCGTCGGGATCGCAAGGCTTGCGTCGAGGCTAAGCAAGTTTGCGGTCGCCGGGCATCCGTCCGATGGTGCGAAGACAAAGATTCCCAAAGTGCCTCTCGGGGGTGCGTATCCTAGTATTAGGCTTTACGGGTAGTTTCGTCTTTCGGCTAGCCTCCATATAACCCAAGTGGTGAGAAGATGGCAGCCATCTCTTGGAACCCTAGCTCATTTAGTTTTGCTATTTTCCTCTTCCATTTTTCTTTGGAATTTCTAGGACTAGCTTGAGAGCTTCATGGTGAGATCTTGTGAGAGGGAAGGATGATCGGGCGGCAAGCTAGACCTTGTATGAACCTTCATGGTATGTATAGATGATTCGGCTTGGTTCCTCAAGGCTTGGTTGTGTCTCTCCCATTTTTCCTTTTTGGTGATTTTCGGAGCCTTTTCTTGGCGAATTTCTTGTGGCGGTTTTGAGACCTTTCTATTTGGGATTTGGTGGGGGGATGTATGCATGAACCCCTCGTGGTTCTTTTCCCTTTGATTCCCCTCCCAAATCCGTGAGCAAAGGGGCGCGATTTTGAGGTTTTCTCCTCTCTAGGGTTAGAGGCGTTCTTGATAAGATTTCTTTGATTCCTCTCATTCTAGCAAGTTTTGGTGGACCAAATCTTGGCTATGGAGTGCCCATGAGGTGCTCCTACTATCCCCAAAGTCTTGTGCGAATCCGTGGAGCGAAACGGGAGATCAAGGTTTTGATTTGGGGGAGTTGACCCGCGGGTTGCTGTTCATCCCGAGCTGCCCAGGCGTGACCGGTCTGACCGGTGCAAGCCTTTTGTGGGATTTGCCTCGGGTGAACGTCTTGGTGAGTTCCCTGTTGTCGTGTGTTGCTGTTGGTCAGTTCTTGGCAGGTTTCGAGGAGTTTGGCTAGGCTTTGTGTAGGGTTTTCTTCCCTTACAGGTTGTGTTTTCTGAGGTGGTTTTGTTCCAGGGCCTAGAGGAGTCACTGAGGCTACCTGGAACGTTTTCTGTGCGGCTGCTGTAGCCACCGGCCTGACCAGCTCTGTCCACCGGTCTGACCGGTGTCACCGGTCTGACCGGCGCAGGCCATCGGTCCGACCAGTGTAGCACAGGCAGCAAGTCGTGCAGATTTCTGCTGTGCTTTTGGTGTGTTTAGTTCGGAAGGTAGTTGTGTTGGTTCCTAGGATCAGTAGCACTCCAGTGGCTACGTGGTCTTGGCCAATTTGGGTAGTTGGGTCGGAGACGTGATTTGGCTAGCCGTGTTCATCTTGCTAGAGTAGCCATCTCCTTCGAGAAGAATTTTTATCGGCTCCCATTCACTCTCCCCCTCTCTGGTCGCCAGTTTCGGTCCTTCAATTGGTATCAAAGCCGGTTCGGGTCTTTCGAGGCTCTAACTAGTCTAAGATCCAAAGATGGCGTACCAGGAACGGGGATCGGGTCCTCCGCACTTCGACAGGAAGAACTACCAGATGTGGCAGAGACGGATGGCTGCGTTCCTCCGTGGAAAGGTTCAGATCCTTTGGGACGTTACGGTGAACACAGCTTATGTTCATCCGATTAACTTCCTTGCTCCAGGATCGAGGGACATCTTCGATGCCAGCAACAAGGCGGTCGACTACTTGTTTCGTGCTCTGTGTCAGTCCGAATTCGATCAGGTTCAGACAGAGGACTTAGCTTGTAGGATTTGGGAGCAGTTGAAGGATGATCATGCTGGGAATGCTAAGGTTCAGGCTCGGATGTACGCGACTTACCGGAGAGAGTACGAGAACTTCACTCATCTCCCCGGCGAGTCCGTCGATGCCCTTTTCCAGTGATTTACGGTTGTGGTGAACAACATGAGAGCCAATGTGGCCGTGCTCCCATACGATGATCATGATAGAGCCGTGAAGCTCTTGCGCTCGTTGGATCACACCGTATGGGACGGAAAGGTCGAGGCTATTCTTGAGTCCGAGAAGTATGACACACTGACTGTGAACGAGCTGTTCTCGAAGCTCAAGTCAGCTGAGTTGGACCGTGGTGTGACTGCTCGTCTTGAGAGCCTGACTGACTCTCATAGTCTTGCTCTCGTTGGTGGCAAAGGTGCTAAGTCTAACGCTAACACATCCTCCAGGATGTACTCTCTGTCTTCTTTGATGTCTTTGCCAGACGAGGAGTTCAACGCTCTTGGAGAGGACGAGCTGGCGTTGCTGACCAGGCGGTTCGAGAGGTTGCACGAGAACCGGGTGAACACAAGGAAGAATCCACAGACATGCTTTCAGTGCGGCAAGCCAGGACACTTCGTCACCGACTGTCCGGAGAAGATGGAGAACAAGGACGGCTACAAGCACCGGTCGAACAAAGACGGCAAGTACCGATCAAGGCGCGATCACAAGCACAAGGACGAGCGATGGTCGAGGAAGAAGGACGGCCGCGGCAGGAAGGCCCGAGCGATGGTCGGAGCGAGCAACGTTGACTCCAGCTCCGCCTACTCTTCCTCGAGCTCGAGTAACAGTGAAGATGAAGGTGATCGGCGCAAGAACAAGAAGTCATCCAAGAACTTGAGCGGGCTGAGCGGCTACACGAGAGATGGCTTCTGCGGCATGGCTCGTAGCTCCGGCAGCAAGAAGAGTCACCAGAGCGACTCGGACTCCGACTCCGAGGATGAGGTACGTGACGAGCTTCCCTTCTTGCGTGAGGAGAATGAGCGTCTTGGCAAGTTGCTTGATAATCGTGATGACATGCTTAGAGAGGCAAAAAAGATGAGGAAAGAGCTTAGGGCCTCACTAGAAGATGCTAGGAACCGAGTAGCTTTTCTAGAAACCCAGAACCTTGATGGTAAGCTTGAGATAGATTCGCTTAAGGCTTCACCTGTGGTTTCTGATGAGATTGATTGTTGTGATTGCTCTGTGTACCTAGCTGATCTTACTGCTCTTAAGGATAAGCATGCCTCTACTTGTGATGAACTAGATGTGCTAAGGGTTGAAGTGGCTGAGCATAAGTCTAGACATGCTTTGCTAGGTGCTTGCACTTCTTGCCCTGTTTTGCATGGAAAGATTGATGAGATGCATGCTTACACTGTTTCTCTTGAGGCCAAGTTGAAAGAACCTGTTCCCACTTCTTGCTCTACTTGTGAATTGCATGCTTTGAAAAATCTGGAACTTGCACATTATGTGGATCGCTTGCAGGATGAGAATGATGACTTGAGGAAAATGATGGGTTGGTTGTCGGGTCATGAACCACAGCTTAGGATGATGATAGAGGCATACAAGCGCTATGATGGGCAAGCGCTTGGGTCCGATAAGATTGGAGAGTGCAGTGGTGAGGGAGGAGAGAAGATTGGTGATATCCAAGCTCCACCAAAAACCTTCCACAAAAATGCCTATGCTGCTAAGCCCAACCCACTGAGAAACAAACTTGACACAACCCCAGATCCTCCCATATTTGCTCACCCTACAAATGATTTTCAAAAACCGGTGAAGTTTGTGAGCTCCAAGGAGAGTGAGGTTGGAGAGAAGAAGGGTGAGAAGCCGAGTGAGGAGAAACCAAGTGAACAGCCCCAACCCAAGCCTAAACCTAAGCCCATACGGTTTCATTGTGACTATTGTGGGAGAGATGGTCACAAGGGAGAGTTTTGCTTCAAGAGGAAGCGTGAGGAGAGAATGGATAAGGAGTGGGCTAACAAGGACAGGTACCGCCCTTCAAATGGTGTACCTGAGCCTCGTATGCAAATGCCCAGGGCCAAGGCGATTGTGAGGACGGTTCCGGCTTGGGGAGATCGAAAGGTGGCAGGTGGTGCTGCTGGCCGAGCACCATCAGTCAGACCGGTGCACTCCACCGGTCAGACCGGTGCTGGTCTGGGCAGACAGCAGTTCGTTTTCCGTGCTCGTGCGGATGCTCGGTTCGGTTCTGGTGGTCGTGGTTCTGGTGGTTGGCATGGAAAGCTTGCAGGTGGTCAGTTTGCTAGACGTTCTCCACCTCGTGCTCAATACGAGGGTGGGAGGAGTCGTAGCTTTGAGATGGAGAGGAGGAACGGTCCACGGTCTTCCTTTCGTGGCTTTCGTTCTCCTCTAGCTAGATAGGGGTGGTTCCCTAGTGGTGGTTCCCATGGTGGTTTTCGTGGTGGTAGCATTGATAGGCATGATGATATGGTTTGTGCTAATCCCACTTTGGAGGAAATGGCTCGGCACTGGTTTTACTTGTTTGGTACTAACCCCGGTGCTGAGTCGTTTGTTCACTCACGTGCTCCTTTTTGAATTTCAGGTGGGAGACTTGAGGAATGTTAGGTTGATTGACTCGGGTTGCTCGAGGCATATGACCAGAGATAAGGGGGGGTTCTCAAGTCTCGTCCCGGTGGTGTCCCAGGCATACATCACCTTTGGGGACAATGGGCGAGGGCATGTGCTTTCAGAAGGTGGGATTAAGGTAAGTGAGAAGGTCACTCTCAGGCGTGTTGCTCTTGTTCAATCGCTCGGATTCAATTTGCTTTCCGTTTCCCAGCTTTTGGATGAGGGTTTTGAGGTGTTGTTTCGGCCTGGTGGTTCTCGGATTTTGGATTCTCGAGGGGACCTAGTTTGCATGGTCGTTCCCGAGGGTCAAGTGTTCCGAGCGGATTTCTCTCAGTCTTCTGGTGTGGCTCGTTGCTTTTTGGCTGGTTCTTCGAGTGAGTTGTGGAAGTGGCATAGGAAATTGGGTCACTTGGGCTTTGACCTTTTGTCTCGCTTGAGTAAGCTCAATTTAGTCCGGGGATTGCCACGGCTGAGGTTTGAAAAAGGGTTGGTTTGTGCGCCGTGTAGGCATGCCAAGATGGTAGCTTCTTCTCACCCGCCCCTCACCGATGTGATGACGGAGCGTCCATGCGAGCTGCTCCATATGGACCTTGTTGTTCCAGCTCGTGTGCGATCTGCGGGTGGGAAGTGGTACGTCCTAGTTGTAGTGGACGACTACTCTCGGTATGCGTGGGTTTTCTTTCTGGAAGAGAAAGGGGAGACATTTGGTTTTGTTCGGGATCTTGTCTTGGGGTTGAGGAACAAGAGGCACAGAGATGCCATACGAGCGATCCGTAGTGACAATGGCTCGAAATTTAAAAACTCTCGCTTCGAAACCTTTTGCCATGACTTGGGTCTCGGAAACCAGTTCTCTAGTCCGTATACGCCTCCCCAGAACGGTGTGGTTGAATGGAAAAACAGAACCTTGTGCGAGATGGCTCGAACGATGCTCGATGAGCATAGGACTCTGAGGAGGTTCTGGGCTGAGGCGGTCAATATCGCGTGCTATGTGTCGAACAGGATTTACCTCAGGGTTCACAAGAAGAAAACCTGTTACAAGTTGATGCATGGTAGAACTCCCAAGGTGAGTCACTTCCATGTGTTTGGGTGCAAATGCTTTATCCTGAACAAAGGTAAGAAGTTGGACAAGTTCGAGGCTAGGTCTGTCGATGGCATTTTCTTTGGTTACGCGTCTCATTCTAGAGCCTTTCGAGTGCTCAATCTTGAAACTAACCAAATCGTGGAGACTTGCGAGGTTACCTTCGACGAGACACAGCCACGTAGTCAGCTTGTTTTTGAGTGTGCAGGTGACGATGAACTTGGCGAGGAGATTTTCCAGGAGGAGGAGCATGAACATGGAGATGATGAAGATGGTGGTGTGGTGCCCGCGACTGAGCATGTACCTACTACTTCGACCACGATCGAGAATGGGCCCTCTCCCACACCTGCAACGACAAACCCAGATCGAGGAGAAGCTGCTGTTGAGGGGGAGGTAGCATCAAGAAGAGAACCTCCCCGGTGAGTTCAAGTGGATCACCCAGCTTCGAGGATCATCGGCGACATCAATGAACGTACTAAACGGTCGAGGGTTCGAAACAATTCTCACTTTGCTCATGCTGCGTTTGTTGCTACTTTTGAGCCCAAAGACATTGGACATACGCTATCTGATCATAATTGGGTCAATTCGATGCATGAGGAGTTGGAGAATTTTGAGAGGAACCAAGTTTAGGAGTTGGTGGATCCTCCACCAGGGCGTAAGCCGATTGGGACAAAATGGGTGTGGAAAAATAAAGAGGGAGAGAAAGGAGAAGTGGTGAGAAACAAGTCAAGCCTTGTTGCTCAGGGGTACTCACAGAAAGAGGGGATCGACTACGAGGAGACCTTTGCTCCCGTAGCTCGTTTGGAGGCAATTAGGATCCTTCTAGCCATTTCCGTGGATAAAGGGATCAAATTGCACCAAATGGACGTGAAGAGTGCTTTCCTGAATGGTGTTTTGGAGGAAGTAGTGTATGTGAGGCAACCACCAGGGTTTGAGAGTGAGAAGTACCCCCACCGGGTGTACAAGTTGAGGAAGGCGCTGTATGGGCTAGAGCTTGGTACGGTAGGTTGAGGGGGTTCCTGTTTGAGAGAGGGTTTGAGATGGGGAAGGTCGATCAGACCTTGTTTGTCCTCAGGCAGGGCAAAGAGATTCTGATTGTGCAGATATACGTGGATGATATTGTCTTTGGTGGCTCGTCTAACTCTTTGGTTGCAAGGTTTGTAGAGGACATGAGCAGGGAATTTGAGATGAGCATGATGGGTGAGTTGCAGTTCTTCCTCGGCCTCCAGATCTAGCAGTCGAAGAAAGGAACATTCGTGCACCAAGCAAAGTACACCAAAGACATTGTGAGGAAGTTCAAGATGGAGGATTCCAAGGCCATGGCGACGCCTATGAGTACGACTACAGCTCTTGATGCGGACGAGGAAGGTGAGCACGTGGACCAGAAGGAGTACCGGAGCATGATCGGGTCACTCATCTACTTGACCGCGACGAGGCCGGACATCCAATTCTCGGTATGTCTGTGCGCTCATTTTCAAGCGTCTCCGAGGACTTCGCATCGGCAAGCAGTCAAGCGCATTTTCAAGTATTTGCGTCATACTCCTGACTTCGGCCTTTGGTACTCCGCGTCTTCTTCTTTGGCTCTTCATGGATTTTCGGACACGGATTTTGCCGGGTGTCGGTTGGATAGGAAGTCCACTTCTGGGACTTGCCAATTTTTTGGATTCCTCTTTGGTGTCTTGGTCTTCCCGCAAACAATCGAGTGTTGCTCAATCCACTACCGAGGCAGAGTATGTTGCCGTAGCCAGTTGTTGCTCTCAGCTTCTTTGGATCACATACACCATGAGTGACTTCGGTGAGGAGTATACCCATGTCCCACTTCAATGTGATAGCACAAGTGCCATAAGTGTTGCAAAGAACCCAGTGCTCCACTCCAAAACCAAGCACATAGAAGTGAGGTATCATTTCCTGAGAGACAATGTTGAGATAGGGAAAATCGCTTTGATCCATGTACCCACACCTGACCAGCTAGCCGATATTTTCACCAAACCCCTAGATCAAGCAACTTTGATTTCTTGAGATGGTGTGTGGGAGCTCCTTTGTAGCATATGTATAGCTTTCCTTTGTGCATTTCTTGCATTTGGCATGGCATATGTAACATGATGTATAGGCATCTTTGTATCTTAGGTTGCATGCATTTTGTATCATATGCATTGGATAGGAAAAGCTTCTCCTATATACATTGTTCATCATGGTATGATATATATGTTCTTGTGAGCTTGTTTGGTAAACTATGGTTAGTTAGGCTTAGCTCTTGATGATATTGATTTATATCCATGGTTGATGGCTATGTTTTTCAAAAATGTCATATATATGCTCTCTTGTGGGTAAATGCCTTTATATGATCTTGACATGTTTTTGTGGCGTGGCTATGCTTAATTTGTGGTTGGATAGCTTATTTTGATCATATGGGGCCAAAGGCTCATTTGCCATCATGAATGTTTAGCCCCCATGCTTTATCTTGTGGAGGGGCATAAGTTCCTTTTTGTCACAAAGACATTTCATGTACCAAATATAAATCTGAAAATGAAATGTAAATTACTTGGAAAATGTGCTCTCATGTCATATGTGCTTAATTTACTTGCTTTTGGGTGCTAAACCGTTGCATGTTGCTTACCAATGAGAAGTCTCATATCTAGAAGTAAACACATGGCTCGGTGGCTTTGACATGACATGAGGTACTTGTGGGTGTTTATGATGGTCTTGTGCTTAGAATGGTTGTCCTAGCATGAAGTTTGTGTGGCTTTGCCATTTTGACATGTTTTGCTCATGTTTAGGACTTTGCTCATGAGAGGGTAAATTTTCGCAAAAAATGGTCAATTCTATCTTAGCTTCGTCCAATGGTTGTGAAACTTGGTGATCTTGTAGTTGATGTCATTACGAAGCTATAGATTATCTAACTTGCTCATTTGGACATGTGTAGCATCCTATGTTGAATTTTGTCTATTTGAGAAGCTCTAGGTTGCAATTTTTTGCATTTTTGGCTTGATTCATGCATTGTCAACAAGGGGGAGAAGTTTGAGCATGTTTTGGCCTACTGAATGCATATAGAAGGTTTCCAGGTGGTTTCGAGCCATTTCTGGGCTCTGTTGTGCACCGGTCTGACCGGTTGTGGTCACCGGTCTGACCGCTCAGAGTGCTAGCCCCTGTTCAGATGTTGGGCACCGGTCTGACCGGTGGCGTTGACCGATCTAACCGGTCAGAGCAAGGTTGTTGCAGCTGCTCTGTTCTGCGAAGTGGTTTGCATGCATTCGTCCAGGGGGAGTTGCATTGGTTCAGGGGGAACTTGCATGTGTGCAGGGGGAGCTCTTTGTGGTTTTCGAGCTTTGGTTTGGTGGTTTGTGCTCTTTGCTTCAGCATGGTTTTGTCTCGGTTGCGTCGAGCCATTGCCCTTGCCTAAGGGGACCGAGACTAGTCTTCTTCAAGTTATCTTGCTCTTTGCCTTTCCTTTGGCTTTCAATCGCTTGTTGGAGTTTCTTTTAGTCGTTTCTTTTCTTTTCCTTTTCTTTTTGGTTACCAAAACGTGTGTGTTGTCAATGCACTCATCAAGGGGGAGATTGAGGACCTGTGTGGTTCGAGGACCGGTGGATGGTCGCTTCCTGGTGTGATGAGTGATTGACAACATGGTGTGGACTGATTCTTAGCTAAGGATTGCAGGTGCAGGTTGTGGCTTGACTGGTGTTGGTGCAGGTGAAGAACAAGTGTGAAACGTCGTTGCCGGTGAGGCCTCCAGGTGTGGAGAAGACAAGTAGGCTTGGTTCGAGGGACCCGGTGGCCAGCGGAGTCAAGTGCAGGCCGCATGGTGGCAAGAACGGCAAGATGAAGTCATGGACGGTTTCTTTGTTGAGCCTCAAAACCAAGGTCGAGCCGGGACTACGTCGGAGCCGAGTCATGAGTGGTGATTGGCGGAGGCTACACCGAGTTCGCAAGGTTTCCAGTGGTTCACCAGAAAACCGCTGGGTTCCTTGGTTGATCCACAAAGCCAAGACTGAAGATGGAGGTGCAGCAGCATCGGATCGGTCTGACCGGTGGGTACCGGTCTGACCGGTGAGGAGCACCGGTCTGACCGGTGTGCGACGACGCAGTCCGGAGACTTCGAAGCGGAGGACACACGTCGGGATCGCAAGGCTTGCATCGAGGCTAAGCAAATTTGCGGTCGTCGGGCATCCGTCCGATGGTGCGAAGACAAAGATTCCCAAAGTGCCCCTCGGGGCTGTGTATCCTAGTATTAGGCTTTAGGGGTAGTTTCGCCTTTCGGCTAGCCTCCATATAACCCAAGTGGTGAGAGGATGGCAGCCATCTCTTGGAACCCTAGCTCATTTTGTTTTGCTATTTTCCTCTTCCATTTTTCCTTTGGAATTTCTAGGACTAGCTTGAGAGCTTCATGGTGAGATCTTGTGAGAGGGAAGGATGATCGGGCGGCAAGCTAGACCTTGTATGAACCTTCATGGTATGTATAGATGATTCGGCTTGGTTCCTCAAGGCTTGGTTGTGTCTCTCCCATTTTTCCTTTTTGGTGATTTTCGGAGCCCTTTCTTGGCGAATTTCTTGTGGCGATTTTGAGACCTTTCTCTTTGGGATTTGGTGGGGGATGTATGCATGAACCCCTCGTGGTTATTTTCCCTTTGATTCCCCTCCCAAATCCGTGAGCAAAGGGGCTCGATTTTGGGGTTTTCTCCTCTCTAGGGTTAGAGGAGTTCTTGGTAAGATTTCTTCGATTCCTCTCGTTCTAGCAAGTTTTGGTGGACCAAATCTTGGCTATGGAGTGCCCATGAGGTGTTCCTACTATCCCCAAAGTCTTGTGCGAATCCGTGGAGCGAATCGGGAGATCAAGGTTTGGATTTGGGGGAGTTGACCCGCGGGTTGTTGTTCATCCCGAGCTGCCCAGGCGTGACCGGTCTGACAGGTGCTCTTGACCGGTCTGACCGGTGCAAGCCTTTTGTGGGATTTGCCTCGGGTGAACGTCTTGGTGAGTTCCCTGTTGTCGTGTGTTGCTGCTGGTCAGTTCTTGGCAGGTTTCGAGGAGTTTTGCTTAGGTTTGTGTAGGGTTTTCTTCCCTTGCAGGTTGTGTTTTCTGAGGTGGTTTTGTTCCAGAGCCTAGAGGAGTCACTGAGGCTACCTGGAACATTTTCTGTGCGGCTGCTGTAGCCACTGGCCTGACCAGCTCTGTCACCAGTCAGACCGGCGCAGGCCATCGGTCTGACCGGTGTAGCACAGGCAGCAAGCCGTGCAGATTTCCGCTGTGCGTTTGGTGTGTTTAGTTCGGAAGGTAGTTGTGTTGGTTCCTAGGATCAGTAGCACTCCAGTGGCTACGTGGTCTTGGCCAACTTGGGTAGTTGGGTCGGAGACGTGATTTGGCTAGCCGTGTTCATCTTGCTAGAGTAGCCATCTCCTTCGAGAAGAATTTTTATCGACTCCCATTCACTCCCCCCCTCTCTGGTCGCCAGTTTTGGTCCTTTAATAAGCAATGGCATGATGTTTCTTATCTTTTGTTTGCCCCAAAACAGCCCCCACAACATAATCACTTGCATCGCACAAAATTTCAAAAGGTAAAGACCAATCAGGGGGTTGAATAATGGGTGCAGAAATAAGAGCATTTTTCAGAATTTCAAAAGATTTAAGACAAGCATCATCAAAGTCAAAGGGAACATCTTTGGCAAGTTGGTTTGTAAGGGGTCTAGCAATATGAGAAAAATTCTTTATAAACCTTCTGTAAAAACTAGCATGGCCAAGAAAACTTCTGATTGCTTTGACATTAACAGGTGGAGGTAGTTGTTCAATTACTTCTATCTTAGCTCTATCTACCTCAATTCCTCTTTCAGAAACTAGATGGCCTAGCACTATTCCTTCTCTAACCATGAAATGACATTTTTCCCAGTTAAGGACTAAGTGCTTTTCTTCACATCTTTGCAAAACCTTATCTAAGTTTTCTAGACAATCATCAAAAGTTTTTCCATATACAGAAAAGTCATCCATGAAAACTTCCATGATCTCTTCAATCATATCAGAGAATATAGACATCATGCATCTTTGAAAAGAAGCTGGAGCATTAAATAGTCCAAAAGACATTCTACGATAAGCATAAGTTCCATAAGGACATGTAAAAGTGGTTTTGCTCTGGTCACTGGGATGCATTGGGATTTGGTGATACCCAGAATATCCATTAAGAAAGCAAAAGAAAGAGTGATTTGCCAACCGCTCTAACATTTCATCAATGAAGGGTAGTGGAAAGTGATATTTCCTTGTGGCTTTATTGAGTTTCCTATAATCTATGCACATACACCAACCAGTGACAGTTCTTTGAGGAATCAATTCATTCCTCTCATTTTTCACAACTGTCATGCCTCCCTTTTTAGGCACGACTTGCACAGGGCTCACCCACTCACTATGTGGCACAGGATATATAATCCCGGCGTGTAAAAGTTTCAGAACTTCTTTCTTCACTACCTCTCTCATCGCATTATTGTGTCTTCGTTGAGGCTCTCTAGATGGTAGAACATCGGGGTCTGTAGGAATGCGATGTGTGCAAAGGGTAGGATTGATGCCCTTAAGGTCGTGGAGTGAGTAGCCAAAGGCTGAGCGATGTTGTTCTAAGATAGTTATCAGCCTATGAGTCTCTTCCTGAGTGAGCTTGTCATTAATGATCACAGGAGACTCAGGATCATTGTGCAAAAAGGCATATCTAAGACCAGGTGGTAATGGTTTGAGTTCAATGGGAGGTCTCGAGGGTTCCTCGAGTTCATCGAGGGGTTCAGATTCTGTAGGATTTTCTTCTTCCTCCTCGATGGAGAATTCAGTGACATCTTCTTGATTGCATTCTACAAAATATTCTAGAGATGCTTCATTCACCTCTTCCATTGGGTCTGGTTCTGGACTGGGTTCGGTCTTAGTATGGATCGAATGTGCGAAGTGTAAGGGAACTCTAATAGTTTTGCCTAGGCAAATGTCAAGTTTCCCTGTGTGTCCTTCCTTAAGGAGTCTTTCCAAAGGATGGCCTATTAAAAGGTCAAACTCCTTAATATCACAAATATGAAAGCTCAGGTGAATTGGCATGTCGTTTACCGAAACGGGTAGGACATAAAGAATTCCTGAACTTTGAATAATTTGTCCTGAGGAGCACTTTAATAATTTCGTTGTGGGGGATAATGGCGTGTTTTTAATAAACTAATAGAAAAAGGATAAGGCCATTATATTGATTCCCACAACTGGATTATAAAGGGCATCAAAGGGGGTTCCATAGATTGTACATTGAATTGGTGTAGAAGGTGAATCCAAACGGACCACGTCAGAGGAAAGCTCTGATTTTTCTAACCATTCCCCACTCATGATGGATGCAAGCTCCACAGTGTGTTCTCTTGAGAAGGTTTGCTCAAAAGGGTCTATTTTGTCATGCGAAGACGATGTGTACTTTTGAGGCCTCTTATCTTTATGATAATTCGAGGTGTTTCCATAATCGAAAAATAAATCATCCTCAATATCATTTATAAAATCAGGTAGAGGGATAGCTATAGGCTGAGATGGTTCTGGCATAGGCTCTGGTGTAGCTATCTCTGGAATCTCTTCTTTTAAAGTTTTCTCTTCTAATGGATCATCATTGGTGCTGGCTAGAATATTACCTAGGACGGTTCTAGCTTCACTGGATGTAAGGTGTATGAATGATCCATGTGAGGAGGTATTTAAATAGGCTCTAGATTCCCTATTAAGACCAATATAGAAATGTTGAAGGAGAATATGGTCTTGAAGGCCTAGATCTGGTCCGGATTTGTAAAGGAGTTCAAAACGTTCCCAGGATGAACTCATAGACTCACTATCCCCCTGTTTGAAGGATATGATCTTGGTTCTGTGGTTGACTACTCTGGATAAAGGGTAGAAATCCATGCAGAAATCCACACGGAGAATTCCCCAATCGCCTTTCTTCTTCCTTTTGTTCTGTCATACCACTGGTGAGCTTTTCCTTTCAATGTGAATGGAAAAAGCTTCCAACGGATGGTCTCGTCAGACATACCCTCTATATGAAGGCAGTCACAAGTTTGTTCGAACTGTTGGAGATGATGATAAGTGTCTTCGTCTTCTATTCCTGTGAAAGTGTTGGTTTGGACCATCTCTATTAACCGTGGGCGCAGCTCATAGGCATCAGATAAGATTGGCTTTAATGAAGGTATGGGCCTAAGGCTGAGCTCGAAGGGTGCCGAAAAGTCTTTAATGAGGGTAGTATCCATAAGGACAGTAAAAAAGAAAAAAAAATCTAAAATTAAAAAAGGAAAGTATACGCAGAAGATATAGTTATACTTACGAGTTCTCTCTTAACCGTTCTCCCCGGCAACGGTGCCAGAAATGCTTGTTGGTATTTGTTAAGCCTACAGAAATATTATGATGGATAATCCGCAAGCGCACGGATACTGGTGAGCACTTCACCCGGGAAGAGGGTCTTAAATATCGAATCCACAGGGAGAAGGGTAGAGTGATCCGAGATGTATAACTAATCCCTGAGTAGTTATCAAGGACTTGATAGAAAGAGAGATAAGGAAAACTTTAGGATGTCTAGTTCTTACTCGCACAAGCTATGCTATTATCATTCTTATGGGGTGATTGTCTGAAGACACACTTAGGAAAGCGAAACTTCCGACAATCTATGGGGGGAGTCCTACGATTTCTATAGACGGGAGGTGGACTGCAAAGGATAGACTGGAACAAGGTCACTTCCCGCTTCTACCACATGATCCGGAATATAGAAGGCATTCACAAGCTAGCTAGTCTAAGAACCACGCTTACACTAAACATGCAACTTTAACTCAAGAGCGACAGGAATTAAAGTACTCATAAAAGAGTTATGAGCCGTAAGAACAATAATAACAATGTTACTCACTTGAATAAGAAGTTGATCTTTCCACAAGGTCTCAAGATCAGGCTCCAATGGAGTTGATCCCAGAGGAAGAAGATGAAGAAGAGGCACCGACAGGTCCGGGCCTTCCTTCAATTCCGCCTCTACCACTCTCTAATTCTCCCGAACAAGATTAGCTATATCTGAATAGATCGTGGCTCTAATATCTCCACTTGATACTAACTCTCCAACTCTAATTCTAGTCTAGAGCTTCTATCTCAAGTGGCATTGATAATCTAGAATGAGTTGTTTCCCCACCCTGGGGTCAGGGGGCCTGTTTATATAGTCCTGAGGAGGTGCCTTGCTGCCGTTGGATCAAACCGACCTAATATACGGTTTAGATTGCTTCTCATGGGCGGTGGAAGAACATTCCAGAAGTAGGGCTGAGTTGGCGCCGGGGGGGGGGGGTGGGTCCGGTCGGCCCCACCATGGGACCGGTCGGCCTGTGGTGGGCCCCCCTCAGGGTCTGCCTTGGCCAGGACGGTCCTTGCCCCTTCCAAATGCTTCTTTCTTGCAAGCCAAGTCACGTTGAGTTCGGGAGTGTTCTGGAACCTTCTAGACTTGTTTCTTTTCTTGTATTTCTGAATAGTCCCTGTAATTTTATGAATTCACCAAAACTCGTGGAAATTGTCAGTGCAAACCCTAATAAGGTGATCTAATTATATTTTAGCCCTTTTTCCAGTAAATATGAGGGGAAATATTTATAGATAAAATGTGTCAACACTCGTTTTCAAGCGTCTCCAAGGACTTCGCATCGGCAAGCAGTCAAGCGCATATTCAGGTACCTGCGATACACTCCCGACTTCGGCCTTTGGTACTTCGCGTCTTCTTCTTTGGAGCTTCACGGTTTTTCAGATGCGGATTTTGCCGGGTGTCGGTTGGATAGGAAGTCCACTTCTGGGACTTGCCAGTTCTTGGGTTCTTCTTTGGTGTCTTGGTCTTCCCGCAAACAATCGAGTGTTGCTGAATCTACCACTGAAGCCGAATATGTTGCCGCAGGTAGTTGTTGCTCTCAGCTCATTTGGATCACATACACCATGAGTGATTTTGGTGAGGAGTATACCCAGGTTCCACTTCTTTATGACAGCACGAGTGTGATAAGTGTTGCTAAAAACCCAGTGCTTCATTCCAAAACTAAGCATATAGAAGTGAGATACCATTTTCTGAGGGATAATGTTGAGAAAGGGAAAATCGCTTTGATCCATGTGCCCACACAAAACCAACTAGCGGATATTTTCACCAAGCCCCTAGATCAAGCAACTTTCACTCATTTGTGGGGAGAACTTGGTGTGTGTTTGGTCTCTTGAGTTGGGTGTGGGAGCTTCTTTGTAGCATATGTATAGTGTCCTTTGTGCATTTCTTGCATTTTGCATTGCATGTGTAACATGATGTATAGGCATCTTTGTATCTTAGGTTGTATGCATATTGTACCATATGCATCTTGTAGGAAAAGCTTCTCTTATATACATAGTTCACCATGATGTGCTATATATGATCTCGTGAGCTAGTTTGGTGTGATGTGGCTTAGTGTGGCTTAGCTCTTGATGATCTTGTTTTATATCCATGGTTGATACCTATGTTTTTGAAAAATGTCACATGTATGCTCTCTTGTGAGTAAATGCCTTTATATGGTCATGACATGTTTTAATAGCTTTTCTATACTTAATTTGTGCTTGGATAGCTTATTTTGAGTATATGGGGCCAAAAGCTCATTTGCCATCATGAATGTTTAGCCCCCATGCTTTATCTTGTGGAGGGGCATAAGTTCCTTTTTGTCGCAAAGACATTTCATGTACCAAATATGAATCTGAAAATGAAATGTAAATTGCTTGGAAAATGTGCTCCCATGTCATATGTGCTTAATTTACTTGATTTTGGGTGCTAAACCGTTGCATGTTGCTTACCAATGAGAAGTCTCATTTTTAGAAGTAAGCACATGGCTCGGTGGCTTTGACATGACATTAGGTGCTTGTGGGTGTTTATGATGGTCTTATACTTAGAATGGTTGTCCTAGCATGAAGTTTGTGTGGCTTTGCCATTTTGACATGTTTTGCTCATGTTTAGGACTTTCCTCATGAGAGGGAATTTTTCGCAAAAATGCTCAATTCTATCTTAGCTTTGCCCAATGGTTGTGAAACTTGGTGATCTTTTAGTTTTTGTCCATACGAAGCTATAGAGTATCTAACTTGCTCATTTGGATATGTGTAGCATCCCATGTTGAATTTTGTCTATTTGAGAAGCTCTAGGTTGAAATTTTCCTAATTTTGGCTTTATTCATGCATTGTCAACAAAGGGGAGAAGTTTGAGCATGTTTTGGCCTACTGAATGCATTTAGAGGGTTTTCGAGTGGTTTCGAGCCAATTCTGGGCTCTGTTGGGCACCGGTCTGACCGGTCGAGGTCACCGGTCTGATCGGTCAGTGTGCTGGCCCTGTTCAGATGTTGGGCACCGGTCTGACCGGTGCGGTGGACCGGTCTGACCGGTCAGAGCTGAGCTGTTGTAGCTGCTCTGTTTTATGAGGTGGTTTGCATGCATTCGTCCAGGGGGAGTTGCATTGGTTTAGGGGGAGCTTGCATGTGTGCAGGGGGAGCTCTTTGTGGTTTTCGAGCTTTGCTTTGGTGGTTTGTGCTCGTTGCTTGAGCTTGTTTTTGACTCGGTTGTGTCGAGCCGTTGCCCTTGCCTAAGGGGAACGAGTCTTTCCTCTTTCAAGTGATCTTGCTCTTTTGCCTTTGTTTGGCTTTCGATCGCTTGTTTGAGTTTCTTTTAGTCGTTCTTTTCTTTTCCTTTTCTCTTTGGTTACCAAATGTGTGTGTTATCAATGCACTCATCAAGGGGGAGATTGAGAGCCTGTGTGGTTCGAGGACTAGTGGATGGTCGCTTCCTGGTGTGATGAGTGATTGACAACGTTGTGTGGACTGACTCTTGGATAAGTATTGTAGGTGCAGGTTGCAGCTTGACTGGTGTTGGTGCAGGTGAAGAGCAAGCGTGAAAGGTCGTTGCCGGGTAGGCCTCCAGGTGTGGAGAAGACAAGTAGGCTTGGCTTGAGGGACCCGGTGGCCAGCGGGGTCAAGTGCGGGCCGCATGGTCGCAAGAACGACAAGATGAAGTCATGGACGGTTTCTTGGTTGAGCCTCAAAACCAAGGTCGAGCCGGGACTATGTGTGAGCCGAGTCATGAGTGGTGATTGGCGAAGGCTACACCGAGTTCGCAGGGTTTCCAGTGGTTCACTAGAAAACCACTAGGTTCCTTGGTTGATCCACAAAGCCAAGACCGCAGACCGGAGGCAGTAGCACTCGACCGGTCTGACCGGTGGGTCTGACCGGTCTGACTGGTGGGGTACACCGGTCTGACCGGTGTGCGATGATGCAGTCCGGAGACTTCGAAGCGGAGGACACGCGTCGGGATCGCAAGGCTTGCGTCGAGGCTAAGCAAGTTTGCGGTCGCTGGGCATCCGTCCGATGGTGCTATGATGAAGTTTCCCAAAAGGCCCTTCGGGGGCGTGTATCTTAGTTTAATGTAATAGGGGTAGTTTCGTCTTTCGGCTAGCCTCCATATAACCCAAGTGGTGAGAGGATGGCAGCCATCCCTTGGAACCCTTGCTCATTAGCTTTTGCTATTTTCCATTCCTATTTTCCTTAGGATTTTTAGGACTTGAGAGCTTCATGGTGAGATCTTGAGAGAGGGAAGGATGACTGTGACGCCCCAGGTTTTTAATTAACTTCATTAGTGTTAATGACCGAGTCAAGCACGTTGACTCTAGTCAAACCTTGGTCAACCTGGGTCATCACCTCGAAAACTGAGTCAACAATCCCTAATGACCCTCTTGATCAAGTCAACACCCACTTGTGGTCAACCCTTGGTCAAAACCCCGGTCAAACCCCTTTGTCTTTGAACTTCCTCTAGGACTTTTGCCGCGTTCTCCAAATTTCATCTAAACACTTCAAAATCTCCCAATATAAAAGTTGTCCAGTTTTTCGAGGGACACAACTTTGCTTTTGGGTGGCATTTCAAATTTTGAGTGGAAAAGGGTGAAAAACTTGGTCAACTGCAGCTTTTACTATTCATTGGCGCCATGAAAACCTGCAACTTTGCCTGCAGTTTATGCTCAAACCATTGAGCAAAACATAGGTCAGCCTTTGTAAATGTTGTAGAGGGACCTTTGATCTACAACTTTGCTATTTGCACATTAGTGCACTTTAGTTCAAAAATTTGGAGTATTTCGCGGTCAAACAGAGCTAAACGGATTTGAATCGGCGCCGCGCCGTGACGTCGCGCTCCCGCACCCCACGCCCACGCGGGGGCGCCCCGCGTGCACGGCCACGTGGTCGCCGCAGCCACCTCGGCGTCTGGGCCCTCCCCGCCGGCCCGCGCCCGAGCCACGCCCCGAGGCCACGCCTCCCGAGGCCGAGCGCGCCCCGAGAGCCTTGGAGCCTGCGCCCGCCGCGTGCCACGTCCCCGCCGCACCGCGCCGCGCCGGACCCCCACCCATGCTGTCCGCCGGCCGCCGTCCTGCGCGCCTGCGCCCGCGCGCGTCCGGGTCCCCCTCACCCCTCTAGTTGCTTCAAAACGCCAGGGAACGTCACCTATAAAAGGGCCACCGGCCGGTTCCTCGCGTGCGCCTGCCCGTTCCTCCTCCCTGAGCTCGCCGCCGCCCCGCCATTGGAGCGCCGCCGCCGAGCTCCATCTTTCGCTTGCAACCACGGCCGCCCAACCGCTCGAAACCCTCCTCTAGGACCCATAGAAGCTCACACCGCCGCGCATTGCTCAGCCCCGCCTCGATTTTCGCCGGAGTCCGGGTTGCAGCGGCCGCCACCGCCGTGCGCCGCCGAGACCCCTTGCCGGCCACCTCCCAGACCCGTCCGAGCCGCGGAATCAAGCCCTGGGTGGTCAGGGACCCTTTTCCCGACCTTCCCCGACCTCGAGCACCGGCGAGCTCGCCGGATTCCGGCCAACCGCGCCGCCGGCCGGCCGAGGGACCCAATTGCGAGCCAACTTTTCTTTCCAGGGGCCTGAGTGCGAAGCAAGGACTTATCTGTAAGGAAATCAAAGTTTCCAGGGACCTCCTTGTAACTTGATTCTTAAATAGTGTTTGCAGTTTTGCTGATTCTTGTAAAATCCATAGAAAATCAAGGAAAAATCATAAAAATGCAAACCCAATTTTTTTGGATTCCCTGTGAAAAACCCTACAACTTTTGTAAAGCATGACCATAGTTTTTCCTGATAGTTTTTGTATGAAAAATAGAAAACTGATAAACCTAGATCTGTTGTATCTCAAAATCTACAACTTATCTGTAGCTGAATTTTGGATATGTTGTGTGTTATGTCATGTCTAGCTTCTGTACCACAAATTGCACAAAGTTACTCAGTAAATATTTTTATATGATTTATTTTATATTTATGCTAAATCTGTCTAAATGATTTTTGTAACTAAAAATAATTAGCTTTTTGTACTCAACTTCTGCATGTGATCTTGTTCTGCCTAAATGCACCTTTGGTGAATTAATTATGATTTTATATCTGTCAGAAATATTTATTCTTGAAATATGCTTAGTTTTAAATGTAATTGGATAACCCAAGATCTAGAGTAGCTCTAGGTGTATATGTTGCATGCCTAGCTTAGTTTTGGACCAGAGGCCATGTGTGAGAAAGTTGGGATCCATTTGATGCTTATTTATTTTTATATGCATTTATCTTGTTTTGGTAGCTAGCTTTTGTTATTCTCGGTACCTTTAATTTCCTAGCTCTCCTAAGTGTGCATGTGTGTGCAGTGGCTTTGTTTAGGTTTGTAGTGCTTCATGAAACCCCCCACTGTTTTTTTATTAATTTATTTTGTGAATAAAAGCAATGGAAGCCAATTAAGCTTAATATTAAGTTAAATTGGAAAAGTCACCACATCCACACCAAATGGCTTTATGTATGTGATGTTAATCTTGCTAGAAGCTAAGTGTCACCAACCCTTGCTGTTTGTGAAATTAAATTAATTTATTTACATAATGTGTACACAGTCACTATCAAAAAGACTAATTAATAAAGAACCGCATATTGTTCCTTTTTGGAAGAGTATGCTGAATGTATTCTTATCTAGGTGAATGTGGACAACCATGCACCCCATGGTTGTCATTTGTTGTTTGTAATTAAATTAAATTAAAAACCGTCAATTAAATCTTGCATTTGCATCCTCGTGTAGATCTTCCCGACGGTAGCTGTACGCTTGTGCCGGAAGGAGGAGACAAAGGTGCTAACGGAGAGCTGCAGTGCGTGGACGTAGCTCAAGGCCTGGACCAAAGTCCTGAAGGGCCCAAGGCCAACCTTGCCAGCATAGGCAAGCCCCGGATCATTAACCCTTCTTTTAAAGTTATGCAATTATGTTTGATATGATTGTGCATTTACGTTCAGGAGTTGAATTAAAACCCTAGATGCATGATCCCTAGGTACCTATGTCTTTTACTAGAATGCTAGGTTGATAGCTGCTATGCTATAGGACCGGTACAAGTCGAGTGATGTTCATCACTCGCGAGAATAGGTTCTTATGTTGGAATCATAAGATCTTTATAAATGGATTGCTCATGTGGTAAGAGCATGGGATTTGGGCTCCGGTCTAGTAGCTTTCGTGGGCTAACCTTTTGAACGTACTAAGCACTTGTCGGGAATGGGACCGGTAAGCCTAGTACCTTAAACAGATGGTGCGGGAACTTACCCTTACAAATCTTGAGTAATCACCTACTCGGCTAGCTACCGGGGGAGGGGGGTACATGTGTGAAGCTGGGTGCCTTGCGGGGTACGCCAGATAGCCTTGTACCCAGGATGGTAAGCTTTGATCCCAAGCCGAGGATTTTTGGGAACCGCCTGGTGGTTGTCCATGTGGGGGCACCCTCCATGTGTTTAGGTTTACCTTGCAAGGTTATAAATCAATCGATTGTCGGCCTCTCACCGTTATTGGAGACTGCTTAATCAACTGGCCATGATATCCCTTAATGATGGAACTTGGTGAATATTACTGCTTGAAATAATTGTATTGTACAATTCTTGATTGAATTAGTTGGCACACCTAGAAATGGTAATTAACTAGAATTTGCGCTAAAATAATGAAAGTAAGGACATACTCTTTGTTGCTATTCAGCAAAAGAACTCCACCGGCCAAAAAGCCTCTCATGTCTAGAGTTTGGTGATGTAGCTATCACCCGACGGTTAAGTCTTGCTGAGTATTAGTATACTCAGCCTTGCTTTAAAAATGTTGTTGCAGGTGTTGTTTGACCGGTGAGATTCCACCCGGCTGGGAGCTGGAATGGGTGGATGACGACGAGTGATGACATCACGGACGGCCTCCTGTGATGTTCATCGTTCCGCTAGTTTAATTATTCCGCTGTTTTCGAACTCTGAACCTTTACTTATCATGTCTTGACAATGGTTTGTAATAATTAAACCCTGAGGGGTAATTTGGATTTAATTTGTGTTTGTACTATGGACTCACCTTCATGTGAGTTTTAATGCATATGTTCGATCCTCCGTGTGATTTCCAAGTGATTTACCGGGCGTTAACCCAGCAACTAACGATGAGATGATACTTTACTGTCGCTTAATGGCCAAAGTGGATTGGTTTAGGCGATAGTACGGTATTTTCCTGGGCGGGTTGTCACAATGACCGGGTGGCAAGCCAGACCTTGTATGAACCTTCATGGTATGTATAGATGATTCGGCGTGGTTCCTCAAGGCTTGAGTGTGTCTCTCCCGTTTTCCCTTTTTGGTGATTTTCGGAGCCTTTTCTAGGCATTTTTCTTGTGGCGGTTTTGAGACCTTTCTCTTTGGGATTTGGTGCGGGATGTATGCATGAACCCTTCGTGGTTCTTTTCCCTTTGATTCCCCTCCCAAATCCGTGAGTAAAGGGGCTCAATTTTGGGGTTTTCTCCGGTTTAGGGTTAGAGGCGTTCTTGGTGGAAATCCATCGATTCCTCTTGATTTAGCAAGTTTTGGTGGACCAAATAGTGGCTATGGAATGCCCATGAGGTACTCCTACTATCCCCAAAGTCCTGTGCGAATCCGTGGAGCGAATTGGGAGATCGGGATTTGGATTTGGAGGGGTTGACCCGCGGGTTGCCGTGCATCCCGAGCTGCCCAGGCCTGACCAGTCTGACCGGTGCAAGGTCCATGTGGGATTTGCCTCGGGTGAACTGCCTGATCCGTGTGCTTTTGGGCTGAGGTGTTGCTAGTCAGTTCTTGGTAGGTTTCAAGGAGTTTTGCTTAGGTTT
The DNA here is from genome assembly GCA_036936925.1 of Cenchrus fungigraminus. NCBI lineage: Eukaryota > Viridiplantae > Streptophyta > Magnoliopsida > Poales > Poaceae > Cenchrus > Cenchrus fungigraminus. Next base: position 39,793,955 of record CM072772.1, read on the forward strand.
GTGGAGTTTCTTTGTCCCCTTCAGTTTGAGTTTTGGAGTTGTTTTTGTTCCAAGGCCTAGAGAAGTCACTGAGGCTTCCTAGAACTTTGCTGTGCATCTGCTGGCGCCACCGGCCTGACCGGCAGAGTCCACCGATCTGACCGGTGCCATCGGTCTGACCGGCAGGAGCCATCGGTATGACCGGTGTGGCACATATAGCAGATTGTGTAGTTTTCCGCTGCGTGTTTGGAGTGTTTGTTTCGGTTGGTTGAGATGTTGGTTCCTAAGATCAGTAGCACTCCAGTGGCTATGTGGTCTTGGCCAACTTGGGTAGTTGAGTTGGAGAAGTGTTTTGGTTAGCCGTGTTCATCTTGTTGGAGTTGCCATCTCCTTCGAGAAGAATTGCTATCGGCTCCCATTCACTCCCCCCTCTCTGGTCGCTAGTTCAGTCCTTCAAAATCGACGAATCGAGCGACAAACGAAAATCCCAAGAAAAGGCTCCGAAAATCACCAAAAAGGACAAACGGGAGGAGCAACAAGAACACTTGAGGAAAATAGGAACACAAGATTCATACAAGGTCTAGCTTGCCTCCTCAAAATCCATCCCTCTCTCAAGATCTCACCATGAAGCTCTCAAGCTAGTCCTATAGAAAATCCTAAGGAAAATAGGAAGGGAAAATAAAAAAGCAAATGTGCTAGGGTTCCAACAGATGGCTGCCATCCTCTCCTCTAAGTTTATATGGAGGCAACCGAAAGACGAAACTACCCCTATTACACAATACTAGGATACACACCCCCGAAGGGCACTTTGGGAATTCTCGTCATAGCACCATCAGACGGATGCCTAGTGACCACACCTCGCTTAGCCTCGACGCAAGCCTTGTGATCCCGGTGCGTGCCCTCCGCTTCGAAGTCTCTTGACGCACCCGGATCCCGTCTCCGCCCGCCGAGACTTCGGTCTTGGTTTTGTGGCTCAACCAAGTAACCCGACAGTTTTTTGGTGAACCACCGCAAACCCCGCATGCAGACTCCGGTCATGAGCCGCTACCCTGCACCGGCTCATGTCCACGACTTTGTCTTGCTTTTCATGCCACCATGCGGCCCTCACTTGATCCCGTCCGGCCACCGAGTCCATCGAGCCGAGCCTACTTGTCTCTCCACTCCTCAGAGACCCCGCAAGGCTAAGACCTTTCGCGTCCGCTCTTCACCTGCACCAACGCAAATCAAGCCACAACCTGCACCTGCAATACTCAGCCAAGAGTCAGTCCACGCCATGTTGTCAATCACTCATCACACCAAGGAGCGACCATCCACTGGTCCTCGGATGCTTCGGTCCTCAATCTCCTAATCGATGAGTGCATTGAAAACACACATAGTAACCAATTGAGAGAAAAGAGAAAAAGAAAAGAAATGAGCCAAAAACTCAAACAAGTGATCAAAAGCCAAAAGCCAAAACAAGATCACTTGAGAGAGAAAAATCTCGATCCCCTAAGGCAAGGGCAACGGCTCAACACAACCGAGACAAAATGCTCAAAAATTACCGACTCCTCAAGATGAGGCAAAAGGGCTTGACACCATCGACAAAAGAGCATAAATCAAATTCAAGCGACACAAAAGAGCTCCCCCTGCATGAGTGCAAGGTCCCCCTGAACAAATGCATTTCTCCCATTTTTCTCCCCCTTGATGCAAACTCCCCCTTTGGGTACTTTTCTCCCACAGCAAGAATTGGGTACTTTTCTCCCCCTTGTTGGTAATGCAAGAATCAAGTCTACAAATTCAAGCATGTGCTTCTCAAATAGACAAAGAGCACTACAACATGCTAGAAATGAGACATAGACAAGCAAGATAACCACATATTCAGTACAAGCATCGCCAACAAGATAGAAAGGAACATATAAGCATGTGACATAGCCATGACCAAAATGAAGCATTTTCACAAAAACTTCCCTCGATCTCATGAGCATAGGACCTCAACATGGCCAAAATGAGCAAAATGACATACAACTCGCAAACTTCATGCAAGGTCACAAGTTCTCATCACAAGATCATCACAAACACCTACAAACTATCTCATGTCATGTCAAAGCCACCGAGCCATGTCTCTACTTCTAAACATAAGACTTCTTAAAGGTAGACATCATGCAATGGTTTAGCACCCAAGATAAGGAATTTAAAGCACATGTGACATGGAAGCACATTTTTCAAGCATAGACATCTCATATACAAATTTCATGATTTAAAATTAGGCTTCTCCACAAGGTAACATGTAGGCTAAACATTCATCATGATAAATGGGTCTTTGACCCCAAATGAAAGGATCATGATACCTAAGAACAAATTAAGCAAGATATAGCCATTTGAGCACAAAATGAACATGAAAGGCATTCAACTCACAAGAGAGGATTACATTTAGCATTTTCACAAAAATAAGCAATTCACATGCATATACATCCCAAAGCTACCAAGAGCATAGCTATACATCACAAGAGCTCACTAGCAAGATCATAAGCTCACATATAGCATATCACAGTGATCAGTGTATATAGGAGAAGCACATCTCTAAGGCATATGACACAAATGCAGTCTATGATACAAAGATGCTAACCATGATATGATACAAGAATGAAAATGTAAGATGCATATGTACATGAGATCCCCCAACCGAGGCTCAAAAAGGAAAACCACACCAAGCTCACCCCGCAAACGAGAAAAGGTAGCTTGGTCCAAAGGCTTTGTTAGGATATCAGCGAGCTGTTTCTCGGTTGGCACATGGATTAAGTCTATGTTTCCCTTCTCCACATTGTCTCTCAGAAAGTGGTAGCGCACCTCAATATGTTTGGTTCTGGAGTGTAGCACTGGATTTTTGGCAACACTAATGGCACTAGTGCTATCACACATGAGAGGAACATGGGTACACTCCTCACCAAAGTCACTCAGTGTGTAGGTGATCCAAAGCTCCTGGGAGCAACAACTAGCGGCAGCTACATACTCGGCTTCTGTGGTAGACTGGGCTACACTTGACTGTTTGTGAGAAGACCAAGAAACAAGCGAGGAACCCAAAAATTGACAAGTACCCATAGTCGATTTCCGATCGACACGACATCCAGCAAAGTCAGCATCCGAAAAACCAAGAAACGAAAGGGAAGAGGACGTCGAGTACCAAAGACCAAGCTCAGGAGTGTATCGAAGATACCTGAAAATCCGCTTGACGGCCTGCCGATGTGAAGTCCTCGGTGATGCCTGAAAACGAGCGCACAGACACACAATGAACTAAATGTCCGGCCTCGTCGCCGTCAAGTACAAGATTGAGCTGATCATGCTCCGGTACTCCTTTGGGTCCACAGGCTCTCCGTCCTCGTCTGCATCCAGCGCTGTAGTCGTACTCATCGGCATCAACAGGGGCTTCGAGTCGTCCATCTTTAACTTCTTGAAGATGTCCTTCGTGTACTTGGCTTGATGTACAAAGGTTCCCTCCTTGGCCTGCTTGACCTGAAGCCCGAGAAAGAACTGCAACTCTCCCATCATAGACATCTCGAATTCTTTGCTCATGTCCTCTGCAAACCTTGCAACCAAAGAGTGAGACAAGCCGCCAAAGACAATATTGAGAGCCTGTGTGGTTCAAGGACCGGTGGATGGTCGCTTCCTGGTGTGATGAGTGATTGACAACGTTGTGTGGACTGACTATTGGCTAAGTATTGCAGGTGCAGGTTGTGGCTTGACTGGTGTTGGTGCAGGTGAAGAGCAAGCGAGAAAGGTCGTTGCCGGGTAGGCCTCCAGGTGTGGAGAAGACAAGTAGGCTTGACTCGAGGGACCCGGTGGCCAGCGGTGTCAAGTGCGGGCCGCTTGGTGGCAAGAATGGCAAGACGAAGTCGTGGACATTTTCTTGGTTGAGCCTCAAAACCAAGGTCGAGCTGGGACTATGTGGTAGCCCAGTCATGAGTGGTGATTGGCGGAGGCTGCACCGAGTTCACGGGGTTTCCAGTGGTTCACCAAAAAATCGCTAGGTTCCTTGGTTGATCCACAAAGCTAAGACCGAAGACCGGAGGCAGCAGTGCTGGGCTAGTCTGACCGGTGGGGTACACCAGTCTGACCGGTGTGCGACGACGTAGTCCAGAGACTTCGAAGCGGAGGACACACGTCGGGGTCGCAAGCCTTGCGTCGAGGCTAAGCATGTTTGCGGTCGCTGGGCATCCGTCCGATGGTGCTACGACGAAGTTTCCCAAAAGGCCCATCAGGGGCGTGTATCTTAGTTTAATGTAATAGGGGTAGTTTCATCTTTCGGCTAGCCTCCATATAACCCAAGTGGTGAGAGGATGGCAACCATCTCTTGGAACCCTAGCTCATTTGCTTTTGCTATTTTTCCTTCGTATTTTCCTTAGGATTTTTAGGACTAGCTTGAGAGATTCATGGTGAGATCTTGAGAGAGGGAACGATGACTGGGTGGCAAGCTAGACCTTGTATGAATCTTCATTGTATGTATAGATGATTCGGCGTGGTTCCTCAAGGTTTGATTGTGTCTCTCCCGTTTTTCCTTTTTGGTGATTGTCGGAGCATTTTCTTGGCGATTTTCTTGAGGCGGTTTTGAGACCTTTCTCTTTGGGATTTGGTGGGGGATGTATGCATGAACCCTTCATGGTTCTTTTCCCTTTGATTTCCCTCCCAAATCCGTGAGTAAAGGGGCTCAATTTTGGGGTTTTCTCCGGTCTAGGGTTAGAGGCGTTCTTGGTGAAATCCTTCGATTCCTCTTGATTTAGCAAGTTTTGGTGGACCAAATCGTGGCTATGGAATGCCCATGAGGTACTCCTACTATCCCCAAAGTCTTGTGCGAATCCGTGGAGCGAATCGGGAGATCAGAATTTGGATTTGGAGGAGTTGACCCGCGGGTTGCTGTTCATCCCGAGAGCCCAGGGCTTTGACCGGTCTGACCGGTGCCTTCCACCGGTCTGACCAGTGCTGACCCCCTATTGGATTTTGCTCGGGTGAACGTCTTGGTGAGTTCCCTAGTCTCTAGGTTTGCTGCTGTTTCGAGTTTGGAGGGTTTTGGAGCTCGGGAGGTTGGTTTCTTGGAATTAGGGTTTCCAGCTACACCGGCCCGACCTGTGCAGGAGCATTCTATGGAAATTGCCAAGTCCTACTCGGGTGACCCAGCTCGAGGTCCAGGGTGACTCGGTGTGTCTCTAGAGGGTGTCGGGTGTTCCGGTGGCTCAGTCCGGGAGATCCGGCCTTGCCCGGTCTGACCGGTTTGGTCAGTAGCTGCTCGAGTTGCTTGTTCTGCTGCGTTCTTGAGTAGGTTTCGGTGGTTGTTGGTGCCTAGGACCAGTAGCACTCCAGTGGCTACGTGGTCTTGGCCAACTTGGGTAGTTGAGCCGGAGACGTGTTTTGGTTAGCCGTGTTCATCTTGTTGGAGTAGCCATCTCCTTCGAGAAGAATTTTTATCGGCTCCCATTCACTCTCCCCCCCCTCTCTGGTTGCCAGTTCGGTCCTTCAAGTGGTATCAGAGCCGGTTACGGATCTTCGTGATTCTAACCAGTCTAAGATCCAAGGATGGCGTACCAGGAACGGGGATCGGGTCCTCCACATTTCGATGGCAAAAACTAGCAGATGTGGCAAAGGCGGATGGTAGCTTTCCTCCGTGGTAAGGGTCAGATCCTTTGGGACGTTACGGTGAACACAGCTTATGTTCATCCGATTAACTTCCTTGCTCCGGGATTGAGGGACATGCACGACACCAACAACAAGGCGGTCGACTACTTGTTTCGTGCTCTGTGTCAATCCGAATTTGATCGGGTTCAGACAGAGGACTTGGCTTTTAGGATTTGGGAGCAGTTGAAGAATGCTCACACTGGAAACGCTCAGGTTCAGGCTCGGTTGTACGTGACTTACCGGAGAGAGTACGAGAACTTCACTCATCTCCCCGGTGAGTCAACTGACACCATGTTCCAGCGGTTCACGGTGATTGTGAACAACATGAGGGCTAATGTGGCCGTGCTCCCATACGATGATCATGACAGAGCTGTGAAGCTCTTGCACGCTTTGGATCGTATAGTTTGGGATGGAAAGGTCGAGGCCATTCTTGAGTCCGAGAAGATTGACACTCTGACGGTAGACGAGCTGTTCTCGAAGCTCAAATCAGCTGAGGTGGATCGTGGTGTGACAGCCCGTCTTGAGAGCCCGACTGACTCCCGTAATCTTGCTCTCATCGGTGGCTCAGGTGCTAAGTCTAATGCTAACCCATCCTCTCAGATGTACTCTTTGTCCTCTTTGATGTCTTTGCTAGATGAGGAGTTCGACGTGCTTGGAGAGGACGAGCTGGCACTGCTGACCAGGAGGTTCGAGAGGATGCACGAGAACCGAGTGAACACAAGGAGGAACACTAGGACGTGCTTCTAGTGCGGCAAGCCGGGACACTTCGTCGCCGACTGCCCTGAGAAGATGGAGATCAAGGACAGCTACAAGCACCGGTCGAAGACGGAGGGCAAGTACCGATCGAGGCGCGATCACAAGCACAAGCACAAGCACAAGCACTAGGATGAGCGACGATCGAGGAAGAAGGACAACCGCAACAAGGCCCGAGCGATGGTCGGAGCGAGCAACGTTGACTCTAGTTCCGCGTACTCTACCTCGAGCTCGAGTAGCAGTGAAGATGAAGGTGAGCGGCGCAAGAGCAAGAAGTCATCCAAGAACTTAAGCGGGCTGAGCTGCTACGCGAGAGATGGCTTCTGCACCATGGCATGAAGCTCTGGCAGCAAGAAGAGTCACAAGAGCGACTCGAACTCCGACTCCGAGCATGAGGTAGGTGACGAGTTTTCCTTCTTGCGCCAGGAGAATGAGGAGCTTGGCAAGTTGCTTAATAATCATGATGACATGCTTAGAGAGGCTAAGAAGATGAGGAAGGAGCTTAGGGCCTCACTTGAGGATGCTAGGACTAGAGTGGCTGAGCTAGAAACACAGAACCTAGATGCTAAGCTTGAAATTGATTCGCTTAAGGCTTCACCTGTTGTTTCTGATGAGGTTGATTGTGCTGATTGCTCTGTGTTCCTAGCTGATCTTACTGCTCTCAAGGAAAAGCATGCCTCCAAGTGTGAGGAACTAGATGTGCTGAGGGTTGAAGTGGCTGAGCTTAAGTCTAGACCTGCTTTGCTAGGTGCTTGCACTTCTTGCCCTGTTTTGCATGGAAAGATTGATGAGATGCATGCTTACACTGTTTCTGTTGAGGCTAAGTTGAAAGCACCTGTTCCCACTTCTTGCTCTACTTGTGAATTGCATGCTGTGAAGAATCTGGAACTTGCACATTATGTTGATCGCTTGCAGGATGAAAACGATGAGTTGAGGAAAATGATGGGTTGGTTGTCGGGTCATGAACCACAGCTTAGGATGATGATAGAGGCATACAAGCGCTACGATGGGCAAGCGCTTGGGTTGGATAAGATTGGAGAGTGTAGTGGTGAGGGAGGAGAGAAGATTGGTGATATCCAAGCTCCACTAAAAACCTTCCACAAAAATGCCTATGCTCCTAAGCCAAACCCATTGAGAAACAAACTTGACACAACTCCAGATCCACCCATATTCTCTCACCCCACAAATGATTTCCAAAAACCCATCAAGTTCAAGAGCAACTTAGTGAATGTGTTCTTTGGGAAAGAGGGTGAGAAGCCTAGTGAGGAGAAACCGAAAGAGAAGCCGAGTGAGGAGAAACCAAGTGAGCAGCCCCAACCCAAGCCTAAACCTAAGCTCATACGGTTTCATTGTGACTATTGTGGGAGAGATGGTCCAAGGGTGAGTTTTGCTTCAAGAGGAAGCATGAGGAGAGAATGGCTAAGGAGTGGGCTAACAAGGACAGGTACCGCCCCTCAAATGGTGTACCTGAGCCTCGTATGCAAATGCCCAGGGCCAAGGCGATTGTGAGGACAGTTCCGGCTTGGGGAGATCGAAAGGTGGCAGGTGGTGCTGCTGGCCGAGCACCACCAGTCAGACCGGTCTTGAACACCAGTTCTCTAGTCTGTATACGCCTCCCCAGAATGGCGTGGTGGAAAGGAAGAACAGATGTTCGGATAAAAATCTTCCCCGAAGAGGGGCCAACAGTCGGAACGAACTAAGGGAAGGAAAAACGCTTACGACACCGAAGAATGTGAAACTCGAACTCGACTGGGCATAATGAAACCCAGCCGCTCTCCCATCGCCCCCATTTCATTACCGTCGGGTCCTTTTTATAGGCCCATAACAATTACACTTTACAACATCTACCACTGCTTTTTCACATTGTGCGAAGTATCTTAGGGGTATTTTGGTAACCTCGCAGGGCTCCACACTCACAGACTTTACAAACAATCACTTTACACCTCGCTTGTCCACGTGTTTGCTATCGTGGCGGGTTATTCTTCGCTCGCCTCCATGCTCTTCGCGAACTTCTCCTCGATGCTTTTCACTTCTCTTCGCGAGCCTCTTCTCGATCGCTACTTGAGACTTCGCCTTTATCGCCCGTCAGACCTCGCGATGGTTGTTTCTTTGAAAGTCACGTGCCTCTTCTCTTGACCGCTCTTCTTCGCTTTACGTCCTTGCCCAACCTTGATTCGACCTCGCGTCAACTCTTTCCTTGTGTCTTCACACGCGGACCTCGCCCTCTCAGAACGAAGATCCCAAGCTTCGCTTGGCCTTTTGCTTGCTAGGCCTTGCCTCCGTAGAACGAAGGTCCCAAGCTTCGCTGGGTCTTCGCTCGCCAACCCACGATCATTCCCTGAAATAGTCAAGGCAAAAGCCAAAATGACTCCCGATCTTCTCCGATGAGCCGAAGATACAGGGGGAGGGGTTAGTTGCGAAATATTTACCCCAACATTCAGCCCCTTGCTAGTGAGGGTTTCAACCGAAGACGAGCCGAACTAGCAAACCTTCTTCGTGACGGGTGGAAATATTTCGCTCCAAAGCGCCTCCCCTCTTCGGCTCGTCTTTGGAATTTACTTCTCCTCTGCCCCCTTTTTATTATTATTATTATTATTATTATTTTTCCTTTTTTATTTACTTTTACTATTTTGCATGTTTATCCGCGAAACTCCGTGATTTTTGCCACATCACAACGGGACTCCTAGATTTTCGCCACGTCCTTCTCTACAGGATCTCTGAAATTTCCTCCATTGGCAGCCTATATAAAGACCTGTCCCCGCCTAAGGTTGATTTCACGGTGGTAAAATCTTTGCAGATTGACCTTTGCCTTCGCGAGAGCTAAGGGTTTCTTCTCTTCCTTCATTTCCTTTTCTTCGTAAGTGTCTTCTGCTCTCTTCTCTTTTTCCATTCCTTTGCCTTGTTTAGTTTCTTATTTCCTTTTATGCGTGTGTAGTTTCCTTCTTCACTTCCTTGTTTCTTCGCATCCATGGCTCCCAAGGCTGATAAAGCGCCTCCCACCTTCGTCTTCGGGCGGAGTAAGGTTTCGGAGGCTCTTCTAGCGGAGTTTGTTACTTCCGGCTTCATCAAGGAAGGGAAAGGTCGAGCCCCTGGTCCAGAGACTACTCCTACACCTCGCCCCAACGAAGTAGTTGTTTTTCGTGATTTATTCACTGCTGGACTTCGTTTTCCTCTTGACGGAGCTATCATTTCTATTCTTCGGAACATTGGGATGTATCTTCACCATCTCACTCCTAACGCAGTTCTTTGGCTTAGCGTTTATATGTGGGCCAGCAAGACAATATCTGTGAGTCCTACTGCTGCTAACTTCGTTAGGGTTCACACCGTTCATCATCAGCCTTTGAAGATTGAACGTCTCGTTGATGGTGTTCTAGTTTGCGAAGAGGCCCAGTTTGCCTCTCTGAACTTCAAGTATCGTGGTGACACCGATGTTCCTATTGTTGCCTACAAGAATAAGTGGGATGAGAACTGGAACCACTACTGGTTTTATTATTCTGTTGACGACGAAGAGCTCCCACTCGTTTGCACACAGTTTGAGAACCTGCCTAAGGGTGTTGGCACTGCTTATGAAGATGGCGATGCGGACCGCCTTTTTCTCATTGCTTTCCAGGAGCTGGCGAAGACCTACGCTACTCGTAACCTAGTTGAGGAATACATAGCCGCGAAGGTGTTTCCTGTTCGCGCTGGTTGGTCTGTCGCTACCTGGAACGACTTTGCTTCGCCCATCAAGGTACCAGAGTTTGCTCGGAGCTTCGGTTTGACGAAGGATGGTACGTGTCTCTTCTTTCTTTGTTGCTTTTTACTATACTTAGCCTATCATTTTTCCTTTTACTTTGCTTTTATTTTGCTGATACTTTTTTATATTCTTCTTTGCAGCTATCAATGTTGCTGAGATCGAAGCCCGGGCTAATGAAATACTTGGGCCTATCTCTTCTAAGGAAGATGCTGAGACTCAAGAGCGTCTTGGTGGCACTCGAGACAATCGTCTCTTCTTCTTCTTCGGCATCCATGCTGGTGATTGGGCTGTTACCGTTGGTCACCGCGAAACGCAAGCGAAGCGGGCTCTGAAGAAAGGCAGACTAGGAAGCTCTGAAGCCGCAGCCCCTGCCGCGCGCCCGAAGGTTGTTAGGAAACGCCGCGGACGCGGTGGCAATCGTGATGCTCCGAAGCGTCGGAAGACTTCTCGTGCTGCGACTGCTGAAGTTGTTTCCTCCAGCCCCGAAGAGTCTGATCATTCCAAAAGTGACACTGAGTCGCGTCCTCCAGAGATTGCCGTTGGTTCTAGAACAAACAATGAAGCTCCTTCGGCTGACCCACCTGAAGAGATAGTGGATGTTACTTCTCTTTCTCCTGGTGCTATTGCTGTTGCCACGCTCGTTGATCCTCTTGATATTGACAATAGTGATTGTGAGCCCGAGAGTGATGAGGACTTCTCCGCTCGGGCCAGATCTTCGAAGGACAAGACTCCCGTTCCTCCGCCTTCAACTGTTGAAACAATAGTGCATTCGGCTACTGAGGTTCCATGTGGTAGTAAGGTTGTTTCTGCTATTCATCACAAATCTTTGGCTCGTAGTGGAGTAGGATGGCTCTTCGTCTGAGACGGAGAGCAATACTAGAAGTGGTGGTGTTTTTGTCAGCAGCGAGTCACCTAGTGTTGTTGCCCGACGTCTCGGTATGAAGCCTAACGCACACATCTTCGGCGATTCTATGCGTAAGGTGCTCCAATTTTGCAGCGATGATCGCAAGCGTACTTTGCTCCAGGAAGCTGGTGACAGTTTTGGCTTTCCTATTATGGAGGATGAACTTGGCAAAGAGAGTGCCAAAGAAATTCTGTATCAAGCACAAGACCTGAGCATGAAATCCTTCTTGGCCTGTCATGCTGCTCAACGCCGATGCCGTGCTGACCTTCGGTCCCGGCAACTTTCTGAGAAGACCTCTGCTACTGCGCTTAGTAAAGAGATTGATGTAGTGAAGGCTCTACAAGCTGAAAAGACTTCACTCTCATCTTCGCTGGAGTCTGAGAAGAGGAAATGTCTTGAAATTTCTGGCGAAAAAGATGAGCTATTGAAGAAGAATGCTGAATTGGAACTTCAGTTGACTGAACTTCGTCGTTTGGCTTCTACTGCTGAGGACGAGAAAAAGAAGGCCGAAGGGATGCAGAAGTTGTATGACGCTAAAGTTGCTAAGCTTACTGATCTTAGGTGGTCACATGACAGCCTGACTGCGGAACATGAGACTTATTGTGATAAAATTGAGCGTCATGTAGCCCCTCTTTGCAAGAAGGTTCATGATCTCCTCGTGGACTATGGACTCAGCCCTGCTCCCTATGATGTGAAAGAAATGTTCATAGGTCAAGTTTTTGACTGGCTATCTACTGGCGTTGGTTCTCTTGCATCTGCTTGGCGTTCGTTTGGAGAGCTCGGTGTTGCAGTTGCTGCCCGAAGTCTTGCTCACGCCATATACTCTTTATTCAGAACTTCTTTTGACAACGAGCCCAGCATGACAAAAAGTGATCTTCGGCAACTTCGTGAAGCGAACTTTGCTTGGCCAACCGAAGCATCAGTCGAGAAGATCCCTGTCCTGCCCAAGAATATAGCTAAGAACTTTATGCAAACCTTCTTCAAGAAGTTTGGCTTCGGGTTAACTGTTGCCGAAGGTCGACGTGTGTTCCGCAAGGTTCCTATTACTCTATATTGCCTTGATCTCCTTTTACTTCGTCAACCTCTCTCTTTCTTATGTTTATACTTTTCCTTATCTGTTTCAGCCTGGTTTTGCGCCCACGCCTTCGCCTACTACTCTATCTTCTGGAGGTGGGGGTGGTCCTTCTTCGGCTGCGGTGTCTTCAGCTACGCCATCTACCCAGGCTGCTTCTCCGCATGAAGTTCGGACAACAGACGTCACTTCGGGAGCCCAGAGGTGAGAGGGAGTGTGTAGTCTTAGTGGTTTGGGCACTTGGGGTATTTTGTGAACAATTCGTCTGAAACATTTGCAACTCTGCGCAGGTGCCGGAGGTGTATCCTACGCAGGTTGCCGAAGATGTTTGTCCTGTAACTATTAACTTTGGTGATTATTTTATGTCTGGCTCTATTTGGCGCAAGTTTAACTCTAAATTTCCCGACGTGTCTTTCAATGTGTTTATGTCGCGTAAGATAGAAAAATACGAGAAGAAGAATCTTGACTCAAAACATGTCTTCGAACATGCTCGCAACCGTCTCTGTCACGATGGTACCCATCGTCGTCGAATTCAAGGATCTGAACCATCTTCTGTTGTGCCTGCCCGCGAAGACACATCTTCATCTTCGAGCCCCCTTGTTCACCCGAAGATTGAAGTTATTGATCTCACCGAAAAGGCAGAACATGAGTATATGTACAAGCGCCCCCGCTGATATAAACTGCGATGTGTATGTCTTTACCGCGTATGTTGCTATGCTTGTAATCGTTTGAACTATGTTGTTTCACCGAAATGCTGAACTGATGTGCCTGTAATGTATTTTTTCGACAAATATGTATGCCATGACTTTGTTGTAACCGCGCTGTGTGAAGATGATGGTTTCGTCTGCTTGTTTTCATGTTTATTTGGCCTCTGCTGTTTTTCTTCTTTTTCCGAAGATTGAAACATGGGAACTGCGCTCGAAAAAGCGCCTCCTCCCAGTTTCCTATTTTAATCTTCGCAACTCGTTCCCTTTTGATCATGCTCTGTAACGTTTATAAGATAAAAACAAGTCATGCTCATAAAGCCGTTAGCCTGTAAAGTGGCATGATAACCCAACTTCATAGAAATGTGACCCCGAGGTGGCTCGTCAGCCCTGCCTCGCAATTTGCTTCACGCATTCACCGCCGAAGGCTTCTTCGCTTGTGATAAAGCGGATGATTTTGCGACCACGCCGTTTAACGGGTCGACTTATCCCTACAGCATTTTACTAAGGGGCTTCGCACATTGACCGCCGAAGACTTTTTGTTCGCGAAAAGTGGGCCTTTAAGCGAGTCATGCACTTCTCTTTGGAACAGATTGTTGCATGCTCCTTAACATCTTCGAGACTTTTGCAAAAAACAGTTCCCACATGCGCCCCCTCAATCAATTTTTTTTTTCTGAAGTGAACTAAATGCGACTTATCTTCGCGAGGCCGGCGCATGTGTTCACTTACTTCTGCAATGTTTTCCCGAAAGTAACAATCTCTTCGGGAGATTGTTACTTTGGGACCGATGATAGATAACTGCTGTCTTTTTGGGGAGCCCTTGTTATATTTCTCAAGGGGATATTACACAAGTCCGCCTTGTTAAAAACCTCGCATCTTCGGTGTTCCTGTTGTGAGATCACCGAAGACTCTCCCCGCGAGGAAAAGAGTACGGACTTCACTACATATTTACAAAAGTTGAAAGTGCAAAAGAAACTGAAATGAAGATTACAAAAGTTGAAAATGAAGAAAAACTAAAAAATGATAAAATTTAGTAGATGATACACTTATTCTTAGAGCCAGTACTTCTGCAACTTGTGCTGATTCCATGAGTAAGGAACCTCTTCTCCTTCCAGAGTTTGTAATCTGTAAGCCCCCTGTCTTGTTTCTGATACTAAGAATGGACCCTCCCACTTTTCTTCCAATTTTCCTACTCCTCTTGTTTTTCTTCGGAGAACAATGTCTCCCATGGATATCTTTGCTCGCGAACCTTCTTGTTTCTCCACTTCCTTGTTTCATCTTGATATTTCTCTATGTTGCTTAGTGCTTGAAGTCTGTCTTCTTCTCTTGTGTCAATTGCCAAATTTGTGTCCTCTTCGTTTTGTGGCTCTTGATCTGCTCTCAATGATCCCAATTTAACCTCTTCGGGAATGACTGCCTCTTCTCCGTACAACAATCTGAATGGCGTGAAGTTTGTAGCTCTGGACGTAGTTGTGTTGTGAGACCATACAACTCTAGGCAACTCTTCGGCCCATTTCCCCCTAGCCATTCCTGTTAGGTTCTTTTAGATTCCGGTGAAGACAAAGCCATTGGCCCTTTCTACTGCTCTGTTGGACTTTGGGTGATACACTGAAGCAAAGCATAACTTGGTGCCTAAGTTGAAGCAAAATCTTCTGAAATTTGTGCTGTCAAACTGCTTGTCATTGTCTACTGTTGCTTCGTAGGGAACTCCAAACCTGCACACGATACTTTGCCAGAAGAATTTTTGTATCACCTGCGAAGTGATTCTTTGCACTGCCATTGCCTCTATCCACATCGAGAAGTACTCCACTGCCACTATCGCATACTTGTAATTGCCTGGTGCTGTTGGTAACTGTCCCACAATGTCGATTCCCCATCTTGCGAAGGGCCAAACTGGTGGAAGCAATTGTATCTCATATGGAGAAGTTTTTGTGTAGTTGCAATGCTTTTGACAGTTATCACATCTTCGCACTATATCTTCGGCATCGCGGACTGCCGTTGGCCAGTAGAATCCCTAGCGGAATGCCTTCGCTACTAGTCTTCGTGTTCCAATGTGAGAAGAACACATTCCAGAATGGATCTGCTACAACAAGTCTCGCCCTTCTTCTGTGGAGATGCACTTAAGTAGTGGTGCGCACACTCCACTTTTGTACAAGTTGCCTCCTCTTATTTCATATGATCTCGCCCTCAAGGCCATTCTCTTGTTCTCCTCCTTTGATTGTGGTTCATAATGACCTCTCAAGAATGCCATGATTGAAGACCTCCAATCTTCGCTTGATATCGCATTTACATATCTCATTGGTGCTTCGTCACAGTCTACTAATTTACACTTCAGAACTTCGTAAAAGATGTCTGGTGGTAATGGTTCTTTCTGTGCTGCTGTTGGTATTTCTTAACCTCGATGCTAAGTTATGAGTTCCTAGCAATGATGCCAGAAATATCCAAATGGTAATCCTAACGATTACAAGAGTTCGCAAGCGCACGGAAGTACCATTGTAGCATTTCCCAAAGGATTATTCCAAAGGGTATCGAATCCAAGGAAGGCTGGGCGGATTAACAAGTTCAACACTATTGCAAGGAGTATAAATCATAGACGGGAATGAACCAGACACTCAAGTATAGGGGTAAGATATGATAGATAAGATAGCAGTGTGAACACACAGACACACTCTCTCTAAAGGTCCTAGGCTTCGGAGGCAACATACGAGTTAGTTCTAGGTTCTAAGGTACTAAACACACAAAGTCAGTTAGACGAGTTAGACACACACTAGCATCGCATGATCGCTGGCTCAAGCACCCAGGTACAAACGGGGAGCTAACCTCCCACGTTGCTTACGCACGACTCCGGTTGTTAGACTTTAGACTCCTACAGCGTACCGAACGTGGGGGATTCCAGAAGGGTCCAACGGCTGTCACCACCGCGGCCTACCCCAAGACAAACCGTGGGATACACTCAAAAGAAACGTAGCTATGCAACCCAAGCACCACGCTTACGTTTTTAGCAGGACCCTGACCGGCCCGGGCTATTGAGACCCAGGTCAGAGCCACCAGATAAACCGGCTGATTACACCGAGTACCGTAGCTTGGGCATGAACTTCATGCAACATGAACATGGGATCTAACTAGATCAAACTAGGCAAAGTACACAAACGGATTTGTGCTTTCCTATGTCTATTCAACAAGATCAAAGGTTCGTGATCATGATGAACACGAGCCTCTAACTTATGAACAAACACCGAAAACATGTATAAGTCACTCGTCAACTGGATTGAAAGGCCTTGTTCATCAAGAACATGAGCCTCTAAATGATGAACGAGCGAAGAACACATGAACAAATCACCCATGTATACAAGCACAACTTTATATGAATTAGCTGAATAACTGAAGTAGATCAAAGTCATACAATAAAATAAAGATACAAGAGGACTCATACCTATATCCCAAAGTAGACTTGGAACCTGAAGTGGAACTACTCTAGCCTACCTCCTAGCCTTAGAAACCAAAAGTGAGAGAGGAGGAGTAAGGTGTGTTGGTAAGAAATGAACCCCCTCCCCTTCTATTTATAGGCCAGAGCACCGGCGCAAGAAGGAGTGAAACACCCCGGGAATGGCCTCTAGGACCAATGGACAAGCGCCACGTGGAAGCCCAGGATCAGCCGACCCAAGGTCGGTTTGGCCGATTCTAGGGTCGGCCGACCCCAGGTGGGCCCCACTCGGGGTGTGCTTCCTTGGGGTGGCTGTCATGTGGGCCCTTAGGTCGGTCCCTGGTGTACACGTGTTCTTGAGGCGATTTAGGCGCTTTGGTGGGCCCATAGATCCATGTGAAGTCCACGTGTCACACTCTGATTCGTCGAGGCTTGCCTCCCTTGGATTGGTGACATGGCATGCATGCATGGCACCTGAGGTGGCTTAGCTTGCATGCATGGCACCTGAGGTGGCAGCCACTCCTTGAGGTGATGTGGCATGAATCATAGAAGGTGAGTTTGCCACTTCTTTTATACTTATTTTCCTGCAATCACATAATCTCCAAGGACAAGTGGAACTACATTATTCTTAACTAAAATGCGTGTAAGAAATGCCTCTTGCTCCTTTATTCATGAGTAAATTGACGGCTAAAGTAAGCACTTAACAGCCGTCAACAACTCCCCCAAGCTAGCCTCTTGCTCGTCCCGGGCAAGATACTTAGGACTTAGGTTGGTCGATCAGGAGTTGCTACGATGTTGTATTCCTAGTTTATGACAAGCATACGACTAGGTACTCTATCAAGGATTGAATGAGTTGGCATTGATCTTACCTTACGCTTGATTGCTATGGGGCTTGTAGCTTCACCTGCCTTGGGCGGTTGAAAGATAGAACAGTTATATAGAAATTACTAATCACAAGTACCTTGATCAGTCATCAATCCGGTGGTTTTGCAAATTTTCGCAAAGAAATCAAAGTTCCTCGAATGATACTCTCGGATCGCTCAGTGTGTATGATTCCTCACCAAGGCATTAAGTTGCCTTCTTTCACCACCTACTCCTAATGAACTGATATGTGGAGCTGTAGGTAGGGAAAACATGTGGCATACCTGCTTCTCATGTATTGTCGAGTCGAAAACCGGATCCTTGGGAGCAACAAGTCATACAGCCTGATCAAGATGTACATGTGTGTGCATATGGTGGATGGATGAAGAACTCCTTTTTGTATATGATTCTCTCTTATCCTTTTGAAATTTTTGAGACTTGGGCCATGTCTCTTTATTCTTTCTCTTTCTTTTTTTTTCATGCTCCTGAGCATGTGCTGCTTTTTTTTCGCATAGCCCATTGTCCTTGCCGAATATTTTTGGAGAGAGAGTAATCATGAAACAATGCGCGGAGCTTCAATTGCGGAATGGATGAAATGATGGGTGCTAACTTCCGGTATAGAAGTTCAGCATATAGTGGTTGTGTATGTGATCTTGATCATGGGAGCATGACAAGTTTCTCGCCGAGGGTCACGGCAATTCGACAAGACTCAATGAAGAAAACAAGCAGTATATGTGGAGGCTAACAACAGCTAGGATCTACATATGGCTTTGGATAGGAATTTCTCATCATTGAGGAACTTATCATTTTATCATTTTTTCAAAAGAAAACTCCAGATATCAAACATCACTTAGCACAGGCTCATAGCAACCCTATTATACCATATCATACCTCACAACAACCTAGGCAAAGGTCATGCTTTTTTTGCCACCCACAAGTTTCAAGCTAAGGTTTGATCATACAAGCCAACTAACTCAAAACTAAGATAGGATACTAAGCTATAAGCAAGGCATATAAAAGGAATAAATAGAGCAACTATTCATCATTTCAACCATAAAGAACAAAAAGCATTCTTACCGCGCATGCGAAAGCAAACTAAATTAAGAAAGTAGGTAAATATTTTTGGGTCTTTTTAATTTTGCGCATTTTTATGTGTTTTTAGCACATGAGATTCTGAAAATAAAGATACAAGTTACCTCAGAGTGGGGGTCCTCCCCCAAGCTAGCTTCAGGTTCACTACTGTGGAGGAGAAATCCCATCCACCGGTAGTAGGCCCTCTGCTCCTCCAGCTGCTGCTGCTGTGCCAGCTCGATGGCGTGAAGTCTCTCGCCGGACATCCGCTGCCAGTCCCGGGTGGACTCGACGTGCTGGTGCACAGTATCCTCCATGTCACCGACTCGGATGTTGAGCTCGCTCATCTGCTGAGTGAGGGTGGCCCCACGAGATGACGAGCGCAACCCGGACGACGAAGATGTCGCATCTCCGTACGCAGTACCAGCAGGGACAGCCCACTCGCCACTGCCCGTGCTAGCCCAAGCCGAGCTACTCGCACCCTGCTGGTACATGGCCTGGTCCCAACTAGGGGCATATCCGAGAGTAACCCCAGGCATGTACTCGGTAGGGGTCCATGCACCAGACGGAGGTGTGGTAGGCTGAGGCTGAGGCGACAGCTGTGGAGACGGCTGTGGTGGCGGCTGTTGTGCTCCAGCTGCTGTCCTCGATGCACTCCTAGTTACCCTGTCACCAGATAGACTAGAACAACGAGGTTCCTCGAGAGGAACGGTCAGTGGCCCCTGGCCGTACATCCTGAAATCCGGGTTAGGTAACTGGATCTGGTTTGTATGGCCCGGGTAAAAGAAAACCAAAGAATCATCCGGACCCTTCTTAAGAATATGCCCCTGAGTCAAATAAGCCTCGCCAATCTGAGTCTGGGGATTAGCAATGGAGGGCACGTTGGGCTCTTGCGTAATCCCAAGATTCGTGATGATCCGAGAAATCAAAGATGTACACTCAATAGAACCCGTCATCTTAAAATTTGTAAACCACTGTCGAATCATAGCTTGCATAGGGGAGATCATGATTCGTCTGACCGCGGCATATAAGATCATCATCTTGTCAGTGCGCACGGTTCGTACATCATCCCTTGGAAAGAGTGATGGTGAGCCACTTGTGCCACAGTCAGAGAGTGGGATGCAAGATATCGTTACACCGAGGTGTCAGCTTGCCGCGAAGAGGCCGACCAGAGATCTCTTTCCAAAAACTCTCATAATTAAAACCAGCACAAGCTTGCTCAAGAGAAATAGCGCAGCGACGATGAAAACCGAGGGTGCGACTAAGATCTTTCCACGAAACTCAATACGGAACTCCATGAAATCAGAACGAAATACCAGACGCATCCTCTTGAAGAGTGCAGAGAAACTGGATGGTGGTAGGTCTAGAACCAATCTCTTGAACTGGGACAAAATCCTCCCATCCTAGAGCTTGCCAAATGGAATTGAACTCAGAGTCCATACCTGTTTTCTCGAGAAGGTCTGGGTCGAACTCCTTGGTGTTGGCGAAGACTCGGTCCTTGATGAGAGCATAGGCTTGTCTCTCGCGATCACTCCTCAAGTCGATGAAGGCGGCATCAACAGGGTACACTTCCTCGGCTTCTGGCGTGGGTAGCTCTTCTTCTCCTTCCTCTTCACGGTCGGTTGACATTGGGCTTGGTGCAGCTTCGGAGTGACGAGACGAGCTCCCCCCGTCACGTGAACGGCGTGAGCGAGTCAACTTCTGGAATGCGCCGGAGGCCCAACTCATCTTGCACAACGATCGGACAATACGAGCAACTCGGTGATGGGTTAGTGAAACCGAATGAAATTCTTACCGAGTTTGCTCCACCAATAATCAATACTTCAGCAGAACTTGGAGAGAATACTTGGCACCTTAATCTTGAGCGAGAAATCCACGAAAACCAGAGAGCAAGAACAAAAGAGGGAGAGAGTGATGCAATGGGTGAAGACACCCCTCAAACCCCCTGGTATTTATAGGCACTGAAGCCGGGCACCGAGACATGAGCCGTGTGCAACGGCTAGGAGCCGTCGGAGGAAGGAGGGCCGGGTTAGCCGTTAGGCTGGGTCGGCCGACCTGTGGGGTCGGCCGAACCCACCTTGGGTCCGCTCGCCTCTAGCTTTTTGCAACGGCTCTCTAATGGTCACTTGAGGGTCTGCCTAGGTGTCCCGGTCCAAACTTTCCCGGAAACTTGCTCAAATGAATTTTTAAGGATTTTCCAACTCAAAATTTTATTTTCAGAATTTTTATTTAAAAAGGGAATTTGGCTAGAAAAAGTTCTAGCATGCAGATGCAAGGATGGAAAATTCAAACATGCATCGGGAAAAATTAAATTGAATTTTGAAAAGGGAAATGTGAGATAACTACCAATTTTACCTTTTGGCGGAAGGACTCATCTTTTTAAGTCCGAGAGTGGGACTTTTCTCGGTGATCAGTTCCACTCGTCACCCCACTCCCGAGAATTAGAGGGGTGTGATCTCTGTACATGCCGCCACACCTTTCGTGTTTTCCTTGATTTTCTTGGTGCGGTCAGAGGCTGTGTGAGCTGGGGTTGTGGCTCCGTCCATCCCCAGGTCTGCTCATCATTCCTTTGCACTGAGTAGCATTTCTCTTCTGTTGGTCGAAATCGGAACATCAAGTTCTTCTTCCCAATGCGGAAATGGATGGTCCCATTTTCCACATTGATCCTTCCCCGAGCGTCACTTAGTAACGGCCTCCCAAGAATGAGTGGCATCTCCACATCATCTTGCATTTCAAGGACCACGAAATCCGCGAAGATGCAAGAACCCTGGACAAATACCAGTAGACTCTCCACAATCCCCTCCGGATACCGGATCGATGCATCAGCAAGTTGAACTGTCCTCGAGGTTGGGGTAAGAGCAGGATATCCCAATCTTTCAAACATAGCCTTGGACATGAGGTTGACACTCACGCCAAGGTCACAGAGAGCATTCCTAATCTTCTGGTAGTATATTGTGCAAGTGATAGCCGGATAACCAGGGTCTTTCCTGTGCACAATTGCTGAGGATTCCCAGGGATCAAGAACTTGCTGTATGGATCTCCCTGCATAGTCAGCAGCTCGTGCCCTCCCAGATGGCTTACCCCATCTGGTGGACACTGCACAAACATTCTCACAAGAAGAAACGGGTTGCCCCGGGATCTTCTCGTCTTCAGCAGAAGGAACCAAAGCAGCTAACTGAGCCAACTGGGTTTCTATCATTTTATTAAAGCTCAGCTGGTTCTTGAGAGCAGAAGAAAGGCTATCGATTTTAGTGTTGATGCTTTCTAAAGCCTTATCATAGGTTGGTTCGAATTGTAAGAATTACCTTGATTACCTCCCTGGTAGTAAGGGTGTGATTGATTCCACGTTTGACCTCCTTGTGGACGATAACCATTGTTGTTGCCGTTCATGTACATCACGTCCTCCTGGGTAGTAGGGCAGTAATTCCCTGAATGCCCGGTGTCACCACAGACTTCGCAAGTCATGCGAGCATCCATAGCTTGAGTAGTGATGGCCATGGCAGCCTTCTCACTGGTCAGAGCATCCATTCTCTTCATGAGTAGGTCCATCTTGGCGTGTAGCATATCCGCTTCCTTGATGGTATGTGTACCCCTCTAACGTGGTTGGAGTCGATCATCACTGCACCCTTGGTTGGAGACCATCTTCTCAATAAGCTTAGTTGCTTCAGCGATAGTGAGGGAGAAGAAATCCCCTCCAGCAGCAGCATCAATATGGCCCCGGGCTGTCGGAGTCAGCCTATTGTAGAAACTTTGCAGAATAAGGCAGTTGTCCATCCCATGATGGGGGCAAGCCAGGATGTACTCCTTAAGCCTCTCCCAAGCCTCTGGAATGGTTTCATTTGCCGCTTGCTGAAAGCTTGAAATTCTCCCCGGAGGGCATTGGTCCTGCCCAACGGAAAGAACTTCGCGAGGAACGCTGCTGAGCACTTTGCCCAGGTGTCAATATCTGCATGGTTCGCATAGAACCACTGCTTTGCCTTTCCCAGCAGTGAGAATGGAAATAGTCGCAGACGATTGGCATCTTCCTCCACTCCTCGTATAGTGAAGGTACTGCACAGCTCCTGGAACTGTTGCAAGTGGGCGCTCTCGTCTTCATTAGGCTTGCCACAGAATGGGCTAGCCTGTACCATCGTAATGAGGCCAGTCTTGATCTCGAAGTTTCCATTCCCGGTGTTGATCTCGGGGCCAGTAGGCACCTGATCAACAGAGGCAGCAGAGTACTCGCGAAGAGTCTTCTCTTGATTGGCCATAGGAGTTGATGTAGATGCACAAAGGAAACTGGGTCGACTTCCGTACGTACACGCTGGGGAGAACGGAAATGAGATCTAGCTCTCCTTACGAGTGACTCAGGGTCTTCAGTGAAATTCAGCAGTAAGTCGAAACCAGTCATACACTACCTGTCTTCATCATCGATAGACAAAGAAGACATTCAAAGTTAGCCTGCATTGAGAATTGTTTATTCCTGTCATGATTATAAATATTGCAAAGTGTTGACATGTTATCCTTAGCCTTCCCCGGCAACGGCACCAGAAATGCTTGTTGGTATTTCTTAACCTCGATGCTAAGTTATGAGTCCCTAGCAACGATGCCAGAAATATCCAAATGGTAATCCTAACGATTACAAGAGTCCGCAAGCACACGGAAGTACCATTGTAGCATTTCCCAAAAGGAGTATTCCAAAGGGTATCGAATCCAAGGAAGGCTGGGCGGATTAACAAGTTCAACACTATTGCAAGGAGTATAAATCATAGACGGGAACGAACCAAACACTCAAGTACAGGGGTAAGACATGATAGATAAGATAGTAGTGTGAACACACAGACACACTCTCTCTAAAGGTCCTAGGCTTCGGAGGCAACATACGAGTTAGTTCTAGGTTCTAAGGTACTAAACACACAAAGTCAGTCAGACGAGTTAGACACACACTAGCATCGCATGATCGCTGGCTCAAGCACCCAGGTACAAACAGGGAGCTAACCTCCCGCGTCGCTTACGCACGACTCCGGTTGTTAGACTTTAGACTCCTACAGCATATCTGAACGTGGGTGATTCCAGAAGGGTCCAACGGCTGTCACCACCGTGGCCTACCCCAACACAAACTGTGGGATACACTCATAAGCAACGTAGCTACTGTGACCCAGGTCAAAGCCGCCAGATAAACCGGCCGATTACACCGAGTACCGTAGCTTGAGCATGAACTTCATGCAACACGAACATGGGATCTAACTAGATCAAACTAGGCAAAGTACACAAACGGATTTGTGCTTTCCTATGTCTATTCAACAAGATCAAAGGGCCGTGTTCATGATGAACACAAGCCTCTAACTTATGAACAAACACCGAAAACATGTATAAGTCACTCGTCAACTGGATCGAAAGGCCTTGTTCATCAAGAACATGAGCCTCTAAATGATGAATGAGCGAAGAACACATGAACAAATCACCCATGTATACAAGCACAACTTTATATGAATTAGCTGAATAACTGAAGTAGATCAAAGTCATACAATAAAATAAAGATACAAGAGGACTCATACATAGATCCCAAAGTAGACTTGGAACCTCAAGTAGAACTACTGTAGCCTACCTCCTAGCCTTAGAAACCAAAAGTGAGAGAGGAGGAGTAAGGTGTGTTGGTAAGAAATGAACCCGCTCCCCTTCTATTTATAGGCCAGAGCATCGGCGCAAGAAGGAGTGAAACACCCCGGGAATGGCCTCTAGGACCAATGGACAAGCTCCATGTGGAAGCCCAGGATCAGCCGACCCAAGGTCGGTTTGGCCGATCCTAGGGTCGGCCGACCCCAGGTGGGCCCCACTCGGGGTGTGCTTCCTCGGGGTGGCTGTCCTGTGGGCCCTTATGTCGGTCCCTGGTGTACACGTGTTCTTGAGGTGGTTTAGGCACTCTGGTGGGCCCATGGATCCATGTGAAGTCCACGTGTCACGCTCTGATTCGTCGGGGCTTGCCTCCCTTGGATTGGTGACATGGCATGCATGCATGGCACCAGAGGTGGCTTAGCTTGCATGCATGGTATCTAAGGTGGCAGCCACTCCTTGAGGTGACATGGCATGAATCATAGAAGGTGAGTTTGCCACTTCTTTTATACTTATTTTCCTACAATCACATAATCTCCAAGGACAAGTGGAACTACATTATGCTTAACTAAAATGCATGTAAGAAATGCCTCTTGCTCCTTTATTCATGAGTAAATTGACAGCTAAAGTAAGCATTTAACAGCCATCAACAGCTGCTGCCTTTGCTAGCATAGCATGTCTACCTCATTGTTCTGATCTCTTGGTATTTTTTTGACCGTGAAGCCAAAGAAGAATTTTTCCATGCCTCGCACAGTTTTCAAGTACTTTGCCATTTCATCGTGTTTTGCTTTATATGACTTGCCAATCTGCCTTGTGATCAACTCAGAGTCTGTGTTTTTGACCACTCTTCGTGCTCCTATGGCTCTTGCCTTGCGAAGTCCCAGCAACAACCCCTCATATTCTGCCACATTGTTTGTCTTGCCTTCGAAGTCGAGCCTTACAGCGTATCTCATCTTTATGCCTGATGGTGACATTAAGATTGCTGAAGCTGCGGCTCCATCATCGCAGTAAGCCCCATCACAATACATGACCCATGGTGTTTCCGGCCTGTCTTCGTTCCTTTCGTCGTCTTGACTGGGTGTCCAATCTGCAATGAAGTCTGCTAGAACTTGAGACTTGATGGCTGTTCTGGCCGTGGATTCTATGGCATATTGGGATAGCTCTATTGCCCATTTTCCTATCCGTGCCGAAGATTCCTTGTTCTCTAGTATTTTGCGAAGAGGATATGATGTTGGGACAGTGATTGAGTAACTCTGGAAGTAATGCTTTAGCTTTCTTGCCGCCATTACCACTGCGTATGTCATTTTCTCCAGCTCAGAGTAGAACTTCTTCACTCCTGATAAGGCCTCGGAGACGAAGTATACTGGCACTTGTTTGAGTTGCCCCTATTCGTACTTCTCCTCCACTAGAGCTGCACTTACTGCACTTGCTGAAGCTGCAATGTACAACAACAACTTCGCTTTGTCTACTGGACTTGTTAGCACTGCCAAATTCTCCAAGTATGACTTAAACTACTCAAATGCTTCCTGCTCTTCGGGACCCCAAGTGATTTAGTTCTTCGCAGACAACAACTTAAAGAATGGTAAACTTCGTTCTGCTGATCGCGCTATGAAGCGACCCAATGTTGCTATTCTTCCCGTAAGCTTCTGAATGTCTCTTTTTGTTTGCGGTGTTCTCATGTTTAGTATTGCCTCTATCTTCTCTGGATTTGCTTCTATGCCGGACTTTGACACCATGCAGCCTAACAGCTTTCCCCTGGATACCCCGAAGATACACTTTTTTGGATTTAACATGAGACAATACTTCCTCAAGTTCGCGAAGGTTTCTCTGAGGTCTTCGATGTGTTGATCTTTCTTTTTGCTGTGTATGACAACATCATCTACATAAGCTGATACATTTCTTCTTAGTTGCGGGCCAAGTACAATCTTCACCATTCTGTTGAACGTTGGGCCAGCATTGCGCAGGCCTTCGGGCATTCTGACGAAGCAATATACCCCGAAGGGTGTTATGAAACTTGTTTTGTCTTTGTCTTCCTTCTTCATCCAGATTTGGTGATATCCAGAGAAGCAATCTAACAAGGACATTCTCTCACATCCTGCTGCTGCATCCACCAACACGTTGATTCTTGGTAAAGGGTAGTCATCTTTTGGGCAAGCCTTGTTCAAAAGTGTGAAATCAATGCACATTCTCTGTCCCCCATTCTTCTTCGGTACCATCACTATGTTGGAAAGCCAAGTTGTGAACTGTATTTCTTTGATGACCCCAGCATCTAATAGCTTCTCTACTTCGCTTTGCGTTGCCAATTCTTTCTGAGGTGAGATGACTCTGAGCTTTTGTCTCTTCGGTGGGATCTTTGGATCTAGGCGCAGTGCGTGCTCTATCACTTCGCGAGGCACTCCCTTAAGATCCCTCTTGCTCCAGGCAAACACATCTTGATTGTTGCGGAGGCATGTGATCAATGCATTCTCCTCTTCTTCGGTCATCCCCCTTGCTATGGTGACCAGTTTGTCATGAACATCTTCGCAAAGATGCACCTTCTTTGTGTGCTCGTGAGGTTGCATTCTCTTCTTTTCGTCTTGATAAAGCCTCTTTTTCATTTCGAGCTCTTCGGGCTCATCTTCTTCTTCACTTTCTAAGGCGTCTTCATTGTTTCCGACTACGTGAATCGGTTTCCGATTGCTGCCTACATTGTACTCTCTGTCATGCGCGTCTTCTTGATCTCTGTATATTGTGAGGATGCCGTTGGCAGTTGGAATCTTCATACACAAGAATGGCATGGGTATCACTACTGCGAACTTGTTTATGATTCCCCTACCGAAGATTACTTTGTATGCGTATGGAATGTCCACTACATCGAAGGTCACCATCTCTGTTCTCATCAGCGCTCCTGTCCCGAGACTAACATTCATTTCGATTGTCCTAGAGCCTCAACTTTATTGTTTCCGAAGCCATATAATGGCTTCAAAGTTTTCTACAATTGGTCATCTCTGAACTCCATCCTCTTGAATAGCTCGTAAGTTATGATGTCTGTGGAACTGCCGTTATCTACGAGGATGCCACCCACATCATTGCCCAACAAGTATTTTGTGTTCTTTCCTAGTACTGCTTTGATGACTAGAGGATCTTCGTGAGGATACTTCTTCAGCTTGAGATCTGCCTCTGTGAAGGTGATTGGAATGTGCGACCACTCTGTTTTGAAAACTTTCCCTGCGCATACATGGCTCACTTCTCTTTGTTGATCTTTCTTCTGCCACTTTGTCAGATGTTCAGGTGAATTGCAACCGCCTGTGATAGCATTGATTATGTTCATTCTTCGGTAGCAATCTTCATCCTCTCTGTTTTGATTGGCTTGCGAAGGTGCCTGATGAGCAGGCTCTGGTTTTAGCTGGTATGACGCGATGCTTTGCTATTGTAGTTGCATCATGTTTGGGTTGAACATCGGAGGAGGTGGGAGTGGCATTTGTTGGAAGCATGGTTGTGGGATATATGGTTGCCAGTTTTGCATTGAACTCTGAGCCATCGAAGGTGCCGCTGATGATGTGTGATTGACTGTCTTCGCCTGGCTCTGCGCTGTTCTCTTCTTATCTTCTTCAATCTGCTTCTTGCGAAGTAACGTTCTGCATTCGTATGACCAATGCCCTTTGTTAAGGCCATGCAAGGAACACACAGATTGAGGTGGTGGGCCTCTGCCAGAGCTTTGGCCTCTGTTTCTTGTTGCTGCCGAAGATGCCATTTGCGAATTGTTCCCTGAAACATTGTTCACAATACTTCTGTTGTAGAAGTTTGATCTTGCCGAAGGTCCTTGATTGTTTTGGGGCCTGCTTCCCCATTCTGACTGAGACTTCGCTTGATTCTTTCTCTTGTTATACTCATCTACTCTTCGCTATTTTCCCCTATCTGATTTGCAATATTCTTGCATTATGTCGAACAACTGTTTCTCCGTTTTGGGTCTTCTTCGATCTAGATACTTTCCACAAGGTCCTACCTTGAATCCATCTATTGCTGCATCAATTATAGTTGTGGCTTGTACATGTGGTGCTTTGGCTCTGGCCTTGGCAAATCTTTTGATGTACTCTTGTAGTGGTTCTTTGTCTCCTTGTTTTATGAGGTGAAGATTGCCTGATGTGAGGTCTTGGGGCTGATACCCCTGGAAGTTGTTCTCTATTCTTTGCCGAAGCTATTCCCATGACTTGATACTTCCTTTTGGCAGCAAAGCATACCACTGCTGCGCCGAGCCTTTCAGGGCCATTATCATGGCTCTTGCCATCGCTACATCATCTCCCCCACCCGAAGATATTGCAATAGTGTATTTCTGGAGGAACTGTCTCGGGCCTGACTCACCATCATACTCTGGCAAGGATGCAGGTAACTTGAACTTCGGTGGCCATTCAACCTTCTCGAGTTCTAAAGAAAGAGGGGAAGCGGGCTTCGCCTTGCTTGAGAACACCTCTCTGTATCTTTTTTGTGGCCTACGTTCCACATACGCCTCTTCTTCTGAATCATAATACAAAGACTCTTCGTCATACTCTTCCTCTTCTTTGTCAGTGTCTTCGTCAACAATTAAGGGTCTTCGTTTCTTGCTTTGTTTTTGCACCTTGCAAGGTTGTTGGGTCTGTTCTTGCTGGTGGATAGAGTTCAACTGAGCTTGCAAGATTGCCATTTGTTCTTGTAGCTGTAATGTTTTGCTTCTTATTGCTTGCTGCTCTTCATCTTCTCGCAATTGCTGCAGTAGCATTCTCTCCTTCTTGACTTGCTGCAACATTTCATTATATCTAGCCTTTTCTTGTGCTGGGTCTTCATTCTGTATTTCTTTCACCCTGAGTATGGCGGCTTCTGCCTGAGCTCTTGTACGAATGTTCGATGGCATTGGTCTTTCTCTCATCTTCGCAGCAAGCCTTTCTTCGATTCTTCACAACGAAGCAATGTCCTTGTCTTCAACTCCTGCATCTGATAAGCCGACCTCGAAGTTTCCTTCTGCTACATCTTCCGCTTCTTGCCCTTGATCTTCTTCTGGTCTGTTGTTTTGTGGACTTAGGACCATGTCCCTTGTCCTATTTGTGTTATCTGGTATCTGTCTCGCTTTGGGGTTTTCACTCTCTGCTTCCGACGGATCATCGGTCGCTCTATTTGGATGTGGTTGTGGGTTCTTCGGTTGCTTCTTCGGTGGCATGGCTGGGACGAGACACGGTGGGCGCCTTAACTGTTGGAATAAAAATCTTCCCCGAAGAGGGGCCAACAGTCGGAACGAACTAAGGGAAGGAAAAACGCTTACGACACCGAAGAATGTGAAACTCGAACTCGACTAGGCGTAATGAAACCCAGCCGCTCTCCCATCGCCCCCATTTCATTTCCGTCAGGTCCTTTTTATAGGCCTGTAACAATTACACTTTACAGCATCAACCACTGCTTTTTCACATTGTGCGAAGTATCTTAGGGGTATTTTGGTAACCTCACAGGCTCCGTACTCACAGACTTTACAGACAATCACTTTACACCTCGCTTGTCCACGTGTTTGCTATCGTGCAGGTTATTCTTCGCTCGCCTCCATGCTCTTCGCGAACTTCTCCTCGATGCTCTTCACTTCTCTTCGCGAGCCTCTTCTCGATCGCTACTTGAGACTTCGCCTTTATCGCCCGTCAGACCTCGCGATGGTTGTTTCTTTGAAAGTCACGTGCCTCTTCTCTTAACCGCTCTTCTTCACTTTACGTCCTCGCCCAACCTTGATTCGACCTCGCGTCAACTCTTTCCTTGTGTCTTCGCGTGCGGACCTCGTCCTCTCAGAACGAAGATCCCAAGCTTCGCTTGGCCTTTTGCTTGCTGGGCCTTGCCTCCGTAGAACGAAGGTCCCAAGCTTCACGTGGTCTTCGCTCGCCAACCCACGATCATTCCCTGAAATAGTCAACGCAAAAGCCAAAACGACTACCGATCCTCTCCGATGAGCCGAAGATACAAGGGGGGTTAGTTGCGAAATATTTGCCGCAACAACAGAACCCCGTATGAGATGGCTCGGACGATGCTCGATGAGCATAGGACTCCGAGAAGGTTCTGGGCTGAGGCGGTCAATACCGCGTGCTATGTGTCGAACAGGATTTACCTCAGGGTCCATAAGAAGAAAACTTGCTACGAGTTGATGCACGGTAGAACACCCAAGGTAAGTCACTTTCACGTCTTTGGCTGCAAATGTTTCATCTTTAAGAAAGGGAAGAAGCTGGACAAGTTCGAGGCTAGGTCTGTCGATGGCATTTTCTTTGGTTACGCGTCTCATTCTAGAGCCTTTCGAGTGCTCAATCTTGAAACTAACCAAATCATGGAGACTTGCGAGGTTACCTTCGACGAGACACAGCCACGTAGTCAGCTTGTTTTTGAGTGTGCAGGTGACGAGGAACTTGGCGAGGAGATTTTCGAGGATGAGGTGCAGCAAGGTGATGATGAAGATGGTGGTGTGGCGCCCGCGGCTGAGCATGTACATAATACTTCGACTACGATCGAGGACGGGCCTTCTCCCACACCTATGACGATGTACCGAGATCGTGAGGAAGCTCCAGCTGAGGGGGAGGTGGCTTCAAGGCGAGAAGCTCCCCGGTGAGTACAAGTGGATCATCCAGCTTCAACGATCATCGGGAACATCAATGAACGCACTACATGGTCGAGGTTTCGTAATGATTCTCACTTTGCCCATGCTGCTTTTGTTGCTACTTTTTAGCCCAAAGACATTGGACATGCACTATCTGATCACAATTGGGTCAATTCGATGCGTGAGGAGTTGAAGAATTTTGAAAGGAGACTCCACCGGGGTGTAAGCCGATTGGGACAAAATGGGTGTGGAAAAATAAAGAGGGAGAGAAAGGTGAAGTGGTGAGAAACAAGTCAAGGCTTGTTGCTCAGGCGATTAGGATCCTTCTAGCCTTTCCCATGGCTAAAGGGTTCAAATTGTACCAAATGGACGTGAAGAGTGCTTTCCTGAACGGTGTTTTGGAGGAAGAAGTGTTTGTCAGGCAACCACCAGGGTTTGAGAGTGAGAAGTACCCCCACAGGGTGTATAAGTTGAGGAAGGCGCTGTATGGGCTGAAGTAGGCGCCTAGAGCTTGGTATGGTAGGTTGAGAGGGTTCCTATTTGAGAGAGGTTTCGAGATGGGGAAGGTAGATCAGACCTTGTTTCTCCTCAGGCAGGGCAAAGAGATCTTAATTGTGCATGTGTATGTGGATGATATTGTCTTTGGTGGCTCGTCTTACTTTTTGGTTGCAAGGTTTGCAGAAGACATGAGCAGGGAATTTGAGATGAGCATGATGGGCGAGTTGCAGCTCTTCCTCGGGCTCCAGATCAAGCAATCGAAGGAAGGAACATTCGTACACCAAGCCAAGTATACCAAGGACATTGTGAGGAAGTTCAAGATGGAGGACTCCAAGGCCATGGCGACGCCGATGAGTACGACTACAGCTCTTGGTGCGGACGAGGACGGTGAACACGTGGACCAAAAGGAGTACCGGAGCATGATCGACTCCCTCCTGTACCTGACGGCGACGAGGCCGGACATCCAATTCTCGGTATGTCTGTGCGCTATTTTTCATGCGTCCCCAAGGACTTCGCATCGGCAAGCAGTCAAGCGCATTTTCAGGTATTTGCGATACACTCCCGACTTCGGCATTTGGTACTCCGCGTCTTCTTCTTTGGAGCTTCACGGTTTTTCAGACGCGGATTTTGCCGGGTGTCGGTTGGATAGGAAGTCCACTTCTGGGACTTGCCAATTCTTGGGTTCTTCTTTGGTGTCTTGGTCTTCACGCAAACAATCGAGTGTTGCTCAATCTACAACCGAAGCCGAATATGTTGCCGCAGCTAGTTGTTGCTCTCAGCTCCTTTGGATCACATACACCATGATTGACTTTTGTGAGGAGTATACCCAGGTTCCACTTTTTTGTGATAGCACGAGTGCGACAAGTGTTGCGAAGAACCCAGTGCTTCATTCCAAAACCAAGCATATAGAAGTGAGATAACATTTTCTGAGGGACAATGTTGAGAAAGGGAAAATCGCTTTGATCCATGTGCCCACACAAAACCAACTAGCAGATATTTTCACCAAGCCCCTAGATCAAGCAACTTTCACTCGTTTGCGGGGAGAACTTGGTGTGTGTTTGGTCTCTTGAGTTGGGTGTGGGAGCTCCTTTGTAGCATATGTATAGTTTCCTTTGTGCATTTCTTGCATTTTGCATTGCCTGTGTAACATGATGTATAGGCATCTTTGTATCTTAGGTTGCATGCATTTTGTATCATATGCATCTTGTAGGAAAAGCTTCTCTTATATACATTGTTCACCATGATGTGCTATATATGATCCTATGAGCTAGTTTGGTATGATATGGCTTTGTGTGGCTTAGCTCTTGATGATCTTGATTTATATCCATGGTTGATAGCTATGTTTTTAAAAAATGTCATATGTATGCTCTCTTGTGAGTAAATGCCTTTATATGATCATGACATGTTTTAGTGGCCTTTCTATGCTTAATTTGTGCTTGGATAGCTTATTTTGAGTATATGGGGCCAAAGGCTCATTTGCCATCATGAATGTTTAGCCCCCATGCTTTATCTTGTGGAGGGGCATAAGTTCCTTTTTGTCGCAAAAACATTTCATGTACCAAATATGAATCTGAAAATGAAATGTAAATTGCTTGGAAAATGTGCTCCCATGTCATATGTGCTTAATTTACTTGCTTTTGGGTGCTAAACTGTTGCATGTTGCTTATCAATGAGAAGTCTCATATTTAGAAGTAAGCACATGGCTCGGTGGCTTTGACATGACATGAGGTGCTTGTGGGTGTTTATGATGGTCTTATGCTTAGAAAGGTTGTCCTAGCATGAAGTTTGTGTGGCTTTGCCATTTTGACATGTTTGCGCATGTTTAGGACTTTGCTCATGAGAGAGTAAATTTTCGCAAAAATGCTCAATTCTATGTTAACTTTGCCCAATGGTTGTGAAACCTGGTGATCTTGTAGTTTATGTCCAAATGAAGCTATAGAGTATCTAACTTGCTCATTTGGATATGTGTAGCATCCTATGTTGAATTTTGTCTATTTGAGAAGCTCTAGGTTGAGTTTTTCCTAATTTTGGCTTGATTCATGCATTGTCAACAAGGGGGGAGAAGTTTGAGCATGTTTTGGCCTACTGAATGCATTTAGAAGGTTTCCAAGTGGTTTCGAGCTATTTTTGAGCTCGTGCAGTTCCCAGTTTTCCCAGGTGGTCATCGGCCTGACCGGTGGAGCTCACCAGTCTGACCGGTGTGAGTGTCAGGTTCTGGGCGATCTAGTGCATCGGTCTGACCGGTGAGGTGGACCGGTCTGACCGGTCAGAGCAAGGCTGGTGTAGCTGCTCTGTTTTGTGAAGTGGTTTGCATGCATTCGTCCAGGGGGAGTTGCATTGGTTCAGGGGGACCTTGCATGTGTGCAGGGGGGCTCTTTGTAATTTTCGAGCTTTGCCTTGGTGGTCTTTGCTCTTTGCTTGAGCTTGTTTTTGACTCGATTGTGTCGAGCCGTTGCCCTTGCCTACGGGGACCGAGTCTTTCCTCTTTCAAGTGATCACGCTCTTTGCCTTTGTTTGGCTTTCGATTGCTTGTTTGAGTTTCTTTTTAGTCGTTTCTTTTCTTTTCCTTTTCTCTTTGGTTACCAAATGTGTGTGTTGTCAATGCACTCATCAAGGGGGAGATTGAGAGCCTGTGTGGTTCGAGGACCGGTGGATGGTCGCTTCCTGATGTGATAAGTGATTGACAACGTTGTGTGGACTGACTCTTGGCTAAGATTACAGGTGCAGGTTGCGGCTTGACTGGTGTTGGTGCAGGTGAAGAGCAAGCGCGAAAGGTCGTTGCCGGGTAGGCCTCCAGGTGTGGAGAAGACAATAGGCTTGACTCGAGGGACCCAGTGGCTAGCGGGGTCAAGTGCAGGCCGCATGGTGGCAAGAACGTCAAGACGAAGTCGTGGACGGTTTCTTGGTTGAGCCTCAAACCAAGGTCGAGCCGGGACTACGTGGGAGCCGAGTTATGAGTGGTGATTGGCGGAGGCTACACCGAGTTCAAGGGGTTTCCAGTGGTTCACCAGAAAATAGCTGGGTTCCTTGGTTGATCCACAAAGCCAAGACCGAAGACCGGAGGCAGTAGCGCTGGACCGGTCTGACCGGTGGGGTACACCGGTCTTATCGGTGTGCGACGACGCGGTCCGGAGACTTCGAAGTGGAGGACACGCGTCAGGATCGCAAGGCTTGCGTCGAGGCTAAGCAAGTTTGCGGTCGCTAGGCATCCGTCCGATGGTGCTACGACGAAGTTTCCCAAAAGGCCCTTCGGGGGCGTGTATCTTAGTTTAATGTAATAGGGGTTGTTTCGTCTTTCGGCTAGCCTCCATATAACCAAAGTGGTGAGAGGATGGCAGCCCTTTCTTGGAACCCTAGCTCATTTGCTTTTGCTATTTTCCCTTCCTATTTTCCTTAGGATTTTTAGGACTAGCTCGAGAGCTTCATGGTGAGACCTTGAGAGAGGGAAGGATGACCAGGTGGCAAGCTAGACCTTGGATGAACCTTCATGGTATGTATAGATGATTCGGCGTTGTTCCTTAAGGCTTGATTGTGTCTCTCCCTTTTTTCCTTTTTGGTGATTTTCGGATCCTTTTCTTGGTGATTTTCTTGAGGCGGTTTTGAGACCTTCCTCTTTGGGATTTGGTGGGGGATGTATGCATGAACCCTTCGTGGTTCTTTTCCCTTTGATACCTCTTGATTTAGTAAGTTTTGATGGACCAAATCGTGGCTATGGAATGCCCATGAGGTACTCCTACTATGCCCAAAGTCTTGTGCGAATCCGTGGAGCGAATCGGGAGATCGGGATTTGGATTTGGAGGAGTTGACCCGCGGGTTGCTGTTCATCCCGAGAGCCCAGGGCTTGACGGGTCTGACCGGTGCCTTCCACCGGTCTGACCGGTGCCGTCCCCCTGTTGGGTTTTGCTCGGGTGAACGTCTCGGTGAGTTCCCTAGTCTCTTGGGTTGCTGTTGTTTCGAGTTTGGAGCGTTTTGGAGCTCAGGAGGTTGGTTTCTTGGAATTGGGGTTTCCAGGCTCAGACTGGTCTGACCGGTGAGCTGCACCGGCCTGACCGGTGCAGGAGCTTTCTGTGGAAATTGCCAAGTCCTGCTCGGGTGACCCGGCTCGAGGTCCAGGGTGACCCGGTGTGTCTCTAGAGGGTGTCGGGTGTTCCGGCGGCTCTGTCCGGGAGATCCGGCCTTGACCGGTCTGACCACTGTAGGTGACCGGTTTGACTGGTGTGGTCAGTAGCTGCTCGAGTTGCTTATTCCGCTGCGTTCTCGAATAGGTTTCGGTGGTTGTTGGTGCCTAGTACCAGTAGCACTCCAGTGGCTATGTGGTCTTGGCCAACTTGGGTAGTTGAGCCGGAGACGTGTTTTGGTTAGCCGTGTTCATCTTGTTGGAGTAGCCATCTCCTTCGAGAAGAATTTTTATCGACTCCCATTCACTCCCCCCCCCCCTTTCTGGTCACCAGTTCGGTCCTTCAAATATCATCCACTTACACCTGAACATTTAGGATATCATCGCCCTGCCTAAGGAGAAATAGAGTCTTATCTACTTTGCCTATCTCAAACCCATTGCTGAACAAGAACCCCCTCAACCTGCCATACCATGCCCGGGGAGCTTGTTTCAGCCCATACAAAGCCTTTTTCGACCTATACACTCGGTGTGGGAACTCAGCACTCTCAAAGCCAGGTGGTTGTTTCACATAGACCTCTTCCTCCAAAAACCCATTCAAGAAGGCACTCTTCACATCCATTTGGTACAATTTGAACCCTTTAGCCACAGAAAAGGCTAGAAGGATCCTAATCGCCTACAAATGGGCTACAGGAGCAAATGTCTCCTCATAGCCTATCCCCTCTTTCTGGCTATAACCCTGAGCAACCAACCTTGACTTGTTTCTCACCACTTCACCATTCTCACCCTCTTTGTTCTTCCACACCCATTTTGTCCTGATAGGTTTGCAATGTGGTGGTGGCTCTACCAACTCCCAAACTTGGTTTCTCTCAAAATTCTCTAACTCCTCATGCATTGCGTTCACCCAATTAGGATTAGAGAGTGTGTGTCCAATGTCTTTCGGCTCAAAGGTAGCAACAAAAGCTGAATGAGTAAAGTGAGAAATATTTCTAGACCTCGACCGTGTTGTACGTTCATTGATGTTGTCGGGGTTTGATACCGCCGACAACTAAATTTTGGTATGTTTCGTGCGTCTGATCCAGATGGTTCGGCTTAGAGACACCGGGATTATACTGGTTCAGGCACCGAGGGGATGCCCTACGTCCAGTTCGGGAAGATGTTCTATATGCCCACAGGGGCTTGTAGTAGGGGTACAAGCTTAGGTCGAGAGAGGGAGAGTGTCCCAAGTCTCTGGATGTGGTTGTGAGCTACGAGTGCTCGATCGGTGAATGTGGGGTGTTGTTGGTCTTGTACACTCTGTTCTGCGTATCGGACCTCCTGTTTACTGTGCCAGCCTCTCCTTTTATAATTCAAGGAGGGTTGGTGTACAAGGGTTAAGATGGTAAAACAGCGTCCTGCTACAGTGCTGTAACAGTGTCGGAAAAGTGCTTGAATAGTGCTACGCCGTGGGTCTTCGTCTCCTGTTGGCGCCGTACACTGTGCTAGCCGTGGTAGCCTTAGTAGGGCGGCGTAGCTGCGGCTCCCGTTCCAAGGCGGCTTCTCTCGACCCATGAGAATGCCAGTCCTGTTAGGTCGGGGCTTCTCATGCAAGCCTCGACCTTCTCTCTGATACTTGCTGGGTCGGGTCTCGTCGTCTGATGTCTTGCAGGCGAAGGATTCGCGTGTCCTTCGCCACTGTTCAGCATCCAGGTGATGGGACGCCGGAGCAGTCGGCTTCCCACGCCGGGGAAAATCTCATCATGGCCTGCCCTCCTGACAAGGTAGATCCGCTTAGCCTGCTGCTCCTGCACGTCCCGGGCGGCGCGGGGCAGCTTGCGCCACGTTACAGCCCTCCCCCTAGGGGGGCCCGGCCATGGATTGCAGCAAAAGGAGCCTTATGTCGCGCAAGGCGGAGCCGCTTGTCGAGGTAGCTGGGGTGGCCACCTAAGTCGAAGGTGGCCCTGCAGATGGGGCCAGACCGCTGTCCCTAAGGAAGTGAAGCTGGACCTGGCTTGCTGGTGGCCGATGTTGGGCCTTCGTAGATGCAGCCCATCATTAGCTTTCCTGATTTCGGGGGTTTAGGGGCTAAGATAATTACCCCCAGTTTTTCCCCTCTTCAGTAGCCCCTGAGCCTAAGGGGAAAAGAGTGGATTGCCCCCTTAGGATCAAAGACGTTGAGTTTCTTCTTCTATCCTTCAGTTCGGTGGGGGCGCATGAGCGCACCACCGGGTGTAGCCCCCAAGCCCATGGTAGAGTCAAAGGCTCTACCGCGGGTGTTTATTTTAGCCATTGCGAGTACCAGCTCACCTTTTGAGACCGACGTGGCCGGACGGGGGATTTGACCCGGCGTCACGGGGCAATGCGGCCGGCTTCTGCCGATGTGACGGCGTGGCTCAGCGGGGCCTCATCACACCGCTTGGCGGGGTGGGTGGCCGTTTTAGCTTGTTTTGTAAGCTAAAACCGAGCTGGCTGCTGTCCTCGCGTGGCTGGGCAGGCGCCGCCCTATAAAAGGAGCTCCACTTCGTCCCGGTGAGACTCCATGGTTGCCACATGGGGAGGGAAGGAAAACGGCTACTTCTCCGGTCGTGGGGGGTTCGTCCCCCTGAGTGTAGTGCCGTCCTTCAAGCCTCCTGATGTTGGTGGGAGTTCAGCGAATGGGGAGGCTTGCTAGGGTTAGGCATTCGGTATCCCGGAGTGGTTCACCCTGTCGTAGTCTAGGTCTATTCGCTCGGGATCATAACTTCCTGCTCTTATGCCCTGGGGGCGTAGATCCCCCCTGAGTTTGGTTCGGTCGCCCGCGTCTCCGCTTGAAGCGTCCTCCTTTTGTTCCGAGGAGGATGCTTCATCGTCCAGATCGTGAGCGTGCCGATGACTTCTCGACCCTGGGGCCGTCGGGTGTCCTTCGCTCGGGGGCCGACGACGGGAGTACGGTGGGCATTGGATCTCTGAGAGTCCCGGCCTGCCGCCTTGTGCCCGGTCTACTCTTGGGCGATCGCTCCGTCGCCCCCATTGCGGTGCCCTGCTCAAGAACTGGGGCGCCGTTCGCTGTGGCGTCCGCTTGTCTTGTTTCCTTTTACCTCCCAACCTTTTGGTTGTCCTAGCTTTTTTGCTTATGTATTTACGCGGAGAAAGATCACTGTTGGAACCTTCGAGCAAGGCGTTTTGCCGCGTTTGGTCTCTTTCGAGTTTTGTCGCCGTCCACCTAAGCGGTTGGCGTGTGTCGCTTGTTCGGGGAGTTTAGTGAGCTTAGCGCTCGTTTGGTTCTCCTCACGCATCCCTTTCGTTAGGGAAGGAGGGTTGAGCAGTACCACGGCTAACCTCGATGACCGAATCGTGGTGCTCGTTGAGCTACTAACAGGTAGTTCGAGTAAGACCCGGGTCCCGTTCGCGGGGTCCCGACAAGATCAGCTGGTGATAGATCTTATCAACCCCTCTGATTATCTCATTTATCTCCAAGGTCGTTCGATTGACCCTGGCAGCTCGCTGCCTCCCCTCCGATGGGGATTCCATGAGAATTTTGTCTGGGGCTCGAACACGATTCAGGATCCCCATGACGCTCGTGCGTCCGGGTTTCGGCCGCTTGTGGGCCCATCCCTTTTCGTCCCTTGCTCTGGTGACGGCGGAGACTGTTCGAAACCCTTCACTGGGCCAGCCTTGGAACCGTGTGTTGGCCCTAGGCCCCCGGGGGCTAGTGGTAGTTCGCGTCCTAGTGATTACTTCTCCCGCGAGGAGACTTTAATCGACTCGGTCGGTCGTGCCTCCGATCGAGGCGGGTCGTCTTCTCGTGGTGATCGTGGGGAAGTGCATCGGCCGTGCTCTCCCTGTTGACGACCCTTTAAATCCCCCTCCTTCTTGGAGGTTTTCGCCTCATTTTGCTCACCAGCTCCTGCAGAAGCGTTCGTGACAGTAGTGGAAAAACTTAGGCGAGGGTTCGGAATGAGCATTACCTCGACTCCTTTGTCTGTGAAGGACAGGGGGAAGCGCGCCCCGTCGGGTGACTTGCCACAGCCGCCGTTGCCACGCCGCCGGAGGTGCGCACTGCTTCTCAGACGGCGGCGGTCGCGCTGCGTCGGCCTCTTCGCGTTTCTCATCGTCTTTGCCTCCTTTCTTTGCACGCAGGGGCCCTGGGGGTGCGTTGGCCTCGGGTGTTGAGCCCCGGCCCGTAGGTGCGGCCCCCACAGCCGGAGCGTCCCGGGAGGAGGTCCTCTTTCTGGCGACGCAGGTGGCGGAGACGGGGAGCCGCCTGGAGGAGGCCCTGCGCGATCGACACCGTCTTGTGGAGGTGTTGAATGCTGCTCGTGCGGCACTTAACGCCGTCGAGGCGCAGGTCGAGGCGGCTCGCATCGCTGCCGACGGGGCTGAGGCTCGCCGACTTGGTATGTGCCTCGGGACGATTTTTGTTCTCTGGCTGACTTCTAGAGAGCTGTGGTTTCCCTGATTTCCGTCGCTCAGCAGACAAGGAAGACAAGATGTTGGAGCTCCAGCGGGAGATGGGGGTCCTGCGGCGCCGAGAGTTCGACGCGGAGATGCGTCTTGACGTTCTAACGGCCGCGGCGCAGGCGGCCGTCGACGTCGTGGCTTCTCCTCCGGCCTTGCTGGTGGACCAGCTTCTAGCACTGCCCGACCGTGTCAGGGGGGCGGTGCGTGCCGGGGTGCGCCGAGGGGCGTCGGAAGCTTTGGCCGCGGCTGACGCGCAGTCGGACGAGCCGTGGCTCTCCTTCGTCCCCCGCGGGATGGCCCGACTGCTATGATGCAGAGCGCCACCACCTCGACTCACTAGAGTTCACTAGAGCCGCCAACGCCGTCTCTGATGGGGTCGATGTCGACGAGATCCTTCACGGCGACGGTGGTGGTGGAGCGGGAGGCGCGTAGGCGTCGTAGGTCGAGTCCGCTGTTGCGTACTGTGGCCGTGTCCACCATGTCGGGCCTCCTTCTTTTATTAAAGATCTTGAAGTGTTTTCCTAGCTATTTCTCTTCCATTTCCTTCCCTTGTTGCCTCGAAGTACGACCGCTTTCCTGGGCACCGGGAGAGGGAAAAAAGAAAAAACACCGCTTTCCCGAGTGGGGGGGGGGGGGGCGAGCTACAAGGGATTTGTTGGGCGACAAGAAAACGCCTTGTGGCTGGAGAGGAAAAACTAGGCTATCTTTCCTAACAGGAACATAAAAGCTTTCTTTTTTCTTTTAAGGGTAGAAACGATGTAGCTGTTTGATGTTCCAGGCGTTGGTGATAGGTCGGCCATCTTCGTCCTTGAGCTTGTAGGTGTCGGGACGTAGAACTTGGTCAACGATGAAGGGGCCTTCCCATGGTGGTGATAGCCTATGGAGGTCTTTGTTGCTCTGGACCCAGCGTAGCACCAAATCCACGACTTGGAATGCCCTTTCCTGAATGGTGCGACCATGGTAATGCCGCATTGCCTGTTGGTACCGAGAGGAGTGTAGTAGTGCGACGTCCCGCGCCTCATCGAGTTGGT
This sequence comes from Cenchrus fungigraminus, assembly GCA_036936925.1. Taxonomy (NCBI): domain Eukaryota; kingdom Viridiplantae; phylum Streptophyta; class Magnoliopsida; order Poales; family Poaceae; genus Cenchrus; species Cenchrus fungigraminus. The sequence continues at coordinate 39,834,330 of CM072772.1, forward strand.
CGATGGCGTCCTCGAGGGAGACTTGGTTTTCTTCGTCGGTGTAGGCGCGCACCCTTGGGCTTCTGTTGTCGATGTCGGTCGGGAGGACCGCCTCCAGCCCATGGACCATGAAGAAAGGGGTGTAGCCGGTGCCGCGCGTGGGGGTAGTTCGTAGGCTCCAGAGGACCGAGGGAAGCTCGGCAACCCAGCGTGCCTTGAACTTCTCGAGCCTCTTGAAGATACGCGGCTTCAGCCCCTACAGGATCATTCCGTTCGCCCTCTCGACCTGCCCGTTGGTCCTTGGGTGATTGACTGCGGCCCAGTCTATCCGGATACTATTGTCATCGCAGAAGCAGAGGAACTTCTTGCCAGTGAATTTTGATCCGTTGTCAGTGATGATGGCGTTCGGGATCCCGAAACGATATATGATGTCGGTGAATAACTCGATGGCCTCCTCCGACCTAACACTGCAGATAGGCCGTGCCTCGATCCACTTAGAGAACTTGTCGATTGCCACGAGCAGGTGTGTGAAGGCCCCAGGCGCTTTTCTTAATGGTCCCACCATATTGAACCCCCACACTGCGAAAGGCCGGGTGAGGGGGATGGTCTGAAGCGCCTGTGTCGGGAGGTGCATTTGCCGAGCGTGGAAGTGGCGAGCTTCGCAGCTTCGCACAACGTTCTTGGCGTCAGCGACCGCTGTGGGCCAGTAGAAGCCCTGTCGAAATGTGCTTCCGACGATCACTCTGGGGCCGTGTGGTGGCCGCAGGCCCCCGTGTAGATGTCCTGCAGCAGCTGGCGCCCTTGATCCGCGAGGATGCAACGCATGAGCATTCAAGCCGCGCCTTGCCGGTAAAGATCCCCATCAATGAGTCTGAAGGATTTGGCCCATCGCGCGATGCGTCGGGCCTCGGTGCTGTCAGTTGGGAGTTTTCCTTCCACTATCCATGAAGGACCGGAACGGCGAACCAGAGAGGGGGGAGTGAATGGGAGCCGATAAAAATTCTACTCAAGAATTCGGCCTATGAACCGAAGATCACTCGGATACCTCCACAAACTTCTCTTGCCAAGTCCACGTAGCCACTGGAGTGCTACTGAACCTAGGAGCAAGATCCAACCAACAGCCACCCAAAACACGCAGCGGAAAACAACTCGAAACAGCTGCTGGAAGCCAAAACCGGTCAGGCCGGCTTCTGAAACCGGTCAGAACGATCCTCAGGGACTTAGCCTCTCACAGGCAGGGGAAACCGGTCAGGCTGGTTTGGCAAACTGGTCATGCCGGTTTTGTCCAGGGAATCCCCAAAAGACCTTCGAGACCAAACCTAGCCAAAACTACCTCAAGGACCCTTCAACCTTTGAACAAGAAAAGCCATAGCATGAACAAAGCTCTCCTGTCCAAAAACCCCTCACGACAGCCCACTGAGGCTAAACAGGTCAGACCGGTTTGAGAAACTGGTCAGGCCGGTTTTTCCTAGACAGTCGGGAAGAACTCAGCCTGCGGGAAAAACTCAACCTTCTCCTCGATCGATCTCCCGATTCATTCCACGGATTCAATTGAGACTTTGGGGATAGCTGGGGTACCTCGTGGGCTACCTTTGGCTAGAAGCTCGGTCCCCAAAACCTACCCAATCAAGAGGAATCGGAAGTCAACCCTCAAGAACACCTTTCCATGAACTCCACTGACAACCACCAAATCGAAGCCGTTTCGGAGGATTTGTTGGAGCAAGATCACCAAGCAAAGAGGCACAAGGTCCTCATATGTGACATCCAACAAGAATCCCTCAAAGAAACGCTCCCAAAATGTCACCACAAAAATTCCAAGAAAAGGCTCCGAAAATCACCAAAAAGGGAAAACGGGGGAGACACAATCAAGCCTTGAGGAACCACGCCGAACCATCTGTACATACCATGAAGGTTCATACAAGGTCTAGCTTGCCTCCCGATCATCCATCCCTCTCTCAAGATCTCACCATGAAGCTCTCAAGCTAGTCCTAGAAATCCTATGGAAAATAGGAAGGAAAATAGCAAAGGAAAAATGAGCTAGGGTTCCAAGAGATGGCTACCATCTTCTCTCTACTTGGTTTATATGGAGGCAACCGAAAGACGAAACTACCCCTATTACATAAACTAGGATACACGCCCCCGAAGGGCACTTTGGGAAATTGTCATCGTAACACCATCGGACGGATGCCCGGCGACCGCACTTCGCTTAGCCTCGATGCAAGCCTTGCGATCCCGACGCGTGTCCTCCACTTCGAAGCTTCCCGGCGCCCTGCGACCCCAAACCGGTCAGACCGGTTTCACCAACTGGTCAGACAAGTTTTGGCCTGACAGCCACGCCTGGTCTTCGGCCTCGGCTTTGTGGCTCAGCCGAGTAACCTAGTGGTTTTCTGGTGAACCACTGCAAACCCCGCGAACTTGGTGTAGCCTCCGCCAATCACCACTCATGACTTGGCTCCCTCGAAGTCCCGGCTCGACCTTGGTTTTGAGGCTCAACCAAGAAACCGTCCACGACTTCATCTTGCTGTTCTTGCCACAATGCGTCCCGCACTTGACCCCGCTGGCCACCGGGTCCCTCGAACCAAGCCTACTTGTCTTCTCCACACCTGGAGGCCTCACCGGCAACGACCTTTCGCGCTTGTTCTTCACCTGCACCAACACCAGTCAAGCCGCAACCTGCACGTGCAATACTTAGCCAAGAATCAGTCCACACAACGTTGTCAATCACTCATCATACCAGGAAGCGACCATCCACCGGTCCTCGAACCACACATGGCTCTCAATCTCCCCCTTGATGAGTGCATTGACAACACACACATTTGGTAATCAAAGAGAAAAGAAAAGAAAAGAAACGACTAAGAGAAACTCAAACAAGCGATCGAAAGCCGAACAAAGGCAAAGAGCAAGATCACTTGAAAGAGGAAAGACTCGGTCCCCTTAGGCAAGGGCAACAGCTCGACACAACCGAGTCAAAAACAAGCTCAAGCAAAGAGCACAGACCACCAAAGCAAAGCTCAAAACACACCAGAGCTCCCCCTGCACATATGCACACTCCCCCTGAACATGTGCCAGCACTGGGCATAAACCGGTCAGGCCGGTTTCCCAAAACCGGTCAGACCGATTTAACTCGGCAGAAGCTCACCCCCAAAAGCCAAAAATGCAAAAGAAATGCACAAGCTCCCCCTTGACTGTTGGGATATGTTCTAGGGATGTAATGCAACTTTTCTCCACCAACATTTCTCCCCCTTGTTGCCAATGCATGAATGAAGGCTCAAATTTGGAAAAGATGCAACTAGAGCTTCTGAAATAGACAAAATTCATCACAAGATGATACACATGTTCAAATGAGCAAGTTAGACACTCTACAGCTTCGTATGAACATCAACTACATGATCACCAAGTTTCACAACCATTGGGTAAAGCTAAGATAGAATTGATCATTTTTGCGGAAAAAAACACCATCTCATGAGCAAAGTCCTAAACATGAGCAAAACATGTCAAAGTGGCAAAGCCACACAAACTTCATGCTAGGACAACCATTTTAAGCATAAGACCATCATAAACACCCACAAGCACCTCATGTCATGTCAAAGCCACCGAGCCATGTGCCGACTTCTATGTATGAGACTTCTCATTGGTAGGCATCATGCAACGGTTTAGCACCCAAAGCTTTAAAAATTAAGCACATATTACATGGGAGCACATTTTCCAAGCAATTTACATTTCATTTTTAGATTCATATTTGGTACATGAAATGTCTTTGCGACAAGAAGGAACTTATGCCCCTCCACAAGATAAAGCATGGGGGCTAAACATTCATGATTGCAAATGAGCCTTTGGCCCCATATGATCAAAATAAGCTATCCAACCACAAATTAAGCATAGCCAAGCCAAAAAAACATGTCAAGATCATATAAAGGCATTTACCCACAAGAGAGCATATGTATGACATTTTTGAAAAACATAGCTATCAACCATGGATATAAATCAAGATCATCAAGAGCTAAGCCACACTAAGCCATATCATACCAAACTAGCTCACAAGATCATATATAGCACATCATGGTGAACTATGTATATAAGAGAAGCTTTTCCTACACAATGCATATGATACAAAATGCATGCAACCTAAGATACAAAGATGCCTATACATCATGTTACATATGCCATGCAAAATGCAAGAAATGCACAAAGGAAAGCTACACATATTCTACAAAGGAGCTCCCACACACCCAACTCAAGAAATCAAGCACACACCAAGCTCCCCCCGCAAACGAGTGAAAGTTGCTTGATCTAGGGGTTTGGTGAAAATGTCGGCTAGCTGGTCATGTGTGGGTACATGGATCAAAGCGATTTTCTCTTTCTCAACATTGTCTCTCAGGAAATGATACCTCACTTCTATGTGCTTGGTTTTGGAATGGAGCACTGGGTTCTTTGCAACACTTATGGCACTTGTGCTATCACATTGAAGTGGGACATGGGTATACTCCTCACCAAAGTCACTCATGGTGTATGTGATCCAGAGGAGCTGAGAGCAACAACTAGCTGCGGCCACATACTCTGCCTCGGTAGTGGATTGAGCAACACTCGATTGTTTGCGGGAAGACCAAGACACCAAAGAAGAGCCCAAGAACTGGCAAGTCCCAGAAGTGGACTTCCTATCCAACCGACACCCGGCAAAATCCGCGTCTGAAAATCCATGAAGAGCCAAAGAAGAAGACGCAGAGTACCAAAGGCCGAAGTCGGGAGTATGACGCAAATACCTGAAAATGCGCTTGACTGCTTGCCGATGCGAAGTCCTCGGAGACAATTGAAAACGAGCGCACAGACATACCGAGAATTGGATGTCCGGCCTCGTCGCCGTCAAGTACAGGAGTGACCCGATCATGCTCCGGTACTCCTTCTGGTCCACGTGTTCACCTTCCTCGTCCGCATCAAGAGCTGTAGTCGTACTCATGGGCATCACCATGGCCTTGGAGTCCTCCATCTTGAACTTCCTCACAATGTCCTTGGTGTACTTAGCTTGGTGCACAAATATTCCTTCCTTGGATTGCTTGATCTGGAGGCCGAGGAAGAACTGCAACTCACCCATCATGCTCATCTCAAATTCCCTGCTCATGTCTTCTGCAAACCTTGCAACCAAAGAGTTAGACGAGCCACCAAAGACAATATCATCCACGTATACCTGCACAATTAGGATCTCTTTGCCCTGCCTGAGAAGAAACAAGGTCTGATCGACCTTCCCCATCTCCAAACCTCTCTCAAACAGGAACCCCCTCAACCTGCCATACCAAGCTCTAGGCTCCTACTTCAACCCATACAGCGCCTTCCTCAACTTGTACACCCGGTGGGGGTACTTCTCACTCTCAAACCCCGGTGGTTGCCTCACATACACTACTTCCTCCAAAACACCGTTTAGGAAAGCACTCTTCACATCCATTTGGTACAATTTCAACCCTTTAGCCACGGAAAAGGCTAGAAGGATCCTAATCGCCTCCAAACGGGCTATGGGAGCAAAGGTCTCCTCGTAGTCGATCCCCTCTTTCTGACTATACCCTTCCGCCACCAACCTCGACTTGTTTCTCACCACCTCTCCTTTCTCTCCCTCTTTATTTTTCCACACCAATTTTGTCCCAATCGGCTTACACCCTAGTGGAGGATCCACCAACTGCCAAACTTGGTACCTCTCGAAATTCTCCAACTCCTCATGCATCGAATTAACCCAATTATGATCAGATAGTGCGTGTCCAATGTCTTTGGGCTCAAAGGTAGCAACAAAAGCAGTATGAGCGAAATGAGAATTGTTTCGAACGCTCGACTGTGTAGTACGTTCATTGATGTCGCCGATGATTCTCGAAGCTGGGTGATCCACTTGAACATGCTGGGGAGGTTCTCGCCTTGAAGCTACCTCCCCCTCAACAGCAGCTTCTCCTTGATCTGGGTTTGTCGTCGCAGGTGTGGGAGAGGGCCCGTTCTCGATCGTAGTCGAAGTAGTAGGTACATGTTCAGCCGCGGGCACCACACCACCATCTTCATCATCTCCATGTTCATGCTCCTCCTCCTGAAAGATCTCCTCACCAAATTCATCATCACCTGCACACTCAAAAACAAGCTGACTACGTGACTATGTCTCGTCGAAGGTTACCTCGCAAGTCTCCACGATTTGGTTAGTTTCAAGATTGAGCACACGAAATGCTCTAGAATGAAATGCGTAACCAAAGAAAATACCATCGACTGACCTAGCCTCGAACTTGTCCAACTTCTTCCCTTTCTTAAGAATGAAGCATTTACAACTAAAGACATGGAAGTGACTCACCTTGGGTGTGCGACCGTGCATCAACTCGTAGCAAGTTTTCTTCTTGTGGACCCTGAGGTAAATCCTGTTGGACACATAGCACGCGGTATTGACCGTCTCAGCCTAGACCCTTCTCAGAGTCCTATGCTCGTCGAGCATCATCCGAGCCATCTCGCACAAGGTTCTGTTCTTCCTTTCCACCACGCCATTCTGGGGAGGCGTATACGGACTCGAGAACTAGTGTTCAAGACCCAAGTCATGGCACGAGGTTTCGAAACGGGAGTTTTTAAATTCCGAGCCATTGTCACTACGGATCGCTCGTATGGCATCTCCGTGCCTCTCGTTCCTCAACCTCAAGACAGGATCTCGAACAAAACCAAACGTCTCCCCCTTCTCTTCCAAAAAGAAGACCCAAGCATACCGAGAGTAGTCGTCCACCACAACTAGACGTACCACTTCCCACCCGCAGATCGCACATGAGTTGGGCCAACAAGGTTCATATGGAGCAGCACGCATGGACGCTCCGTCATCACATCGGTGAGGGGCGGGTGAGAAGAGGCTACCATCTTGGCATGCCTACACGGCGCACAAACTAACTCTTTCTCAAACCTCAACCGTGGCAATCCTCGGACCAAATTGAGTTTACTCAAGCGAGACAGAAGGTCAAAGCTAAAGTGACCCAACTTCCTATGCCACTTCCACAACTCACTCGAAGAACCGGCCAAAAAGCAACGAGCCACACCTGAAGACTGAGAGAAATCCGCTCAGAACACTTGACCCTCGGGAACGACCATGCAAACTAGGTCCCCTCGAGAATCCAAAATCCGAGAACCACCAGGCCGAAACAACACCTCAAAACCCTCATCCAATAACTGGGACACCGAAAGCAAATTGAACCCCAGCGATTGAACAAGAGCAACACGCATGAGAGTGACCTTCTCACTTACCTTAATCTCACCTTCTGAAAGCACACGCCCTCGCCCATTGTCCCCAAAGGTGATGTATGTCTTGGACACCACCGGGACGAGACTTGAGAACCACCCCTTGTCTCCGGTCATGTGCCTCGAGCAACCGGAGTCGATCAACCAAACATTCCTCAAGTCTCCCACCTGAAATTCAAAAACGAGCACGTGAGTGAACAAACGACTCAGCACCGGGGTTAGTACCAAAAGAGTAAAACCAGTGCTGAGCCATTTGCTCCAAAGTGGGGTTAGCACAAACTAAATCATCACGCCTATCAAAGCTACCACCACAAAAGACACCACGGGAACCACCACTAGGGAACCACCCCTGTCTCGCTGGAGGAGAACGACAGCCACGAAAGGAAGACCGTGGACCGTTCCTCCTCTCCATCTCAAAGCTACGACTCCTCCCACCATCGTATTGAGCACGAGGTGGAGAACATCTAGCAAACTGACCACCACCAGATTCACCATGCCAAACATCTGCACCATGACCAAAGGACCTAAACCGAGCCTCATCACGAGCACGAAAACCAAACTGGTCACCCTGCTGCCTCCAAACCGGTCTGACTGGTTCTGGAACCGGTCTAACCGGTTTCTCTTTACAAACAACCCAAACCGGTCTGGCCGGTTTCCAAACCGGTCTGACCGATTTAATTCGACCAGCAGGGTCCCTTCCACCAAAGCACTCTTGTCTCCCCAAGCCGGAACTGTGCAAACAATGGCTTTACCCCTAGGTAGTGGCATACGAGACTCAGGCACACCATGAGATGGGTTGTACCTGTCCTTGTTTGCCCACTCCTTAGCCATTCTCTCCTCTCGCTTCCTCTTGAAGCAAAACTCCCCTTTGTGACCATCTCTCCCAGAATAGTCACAATGAAACTTTATGGGCTTAGGTTTAGGCTTGGGTTGGGGCTGCTCACTTGGTTTCACCTCAATCGGCTTCTCACCCTTCTTCTCTCCAACCTCACTCTCTTTGGTGTTCACAAACTTCACGGGTTTTGGAAAGTCATTTGTAGGGCGAGGAAATATGGGAGGATCTGGAGTTGTGTCAAGTTTGTTTCTCAGTGGGTTGGGCTTAGGATCATAGGCATTTTTGTGGAAAGTTTTTGGTGGAGCTTGGATATCACCAATCTTCTCTCCTCCCTCACCACTGCACTCTCCAATCTTATCGGACCCAAGCGCTTGCCCATCATAGCGCTTGTATGCCTCTATCATCATCCTAAGCTGTGGTTCATGACCCGACAACCAACCCATCATTTTTCTCAAGTCATCGTTCTCATCCTGCAAGCGATCCACATAATGTGCAAGTTCCAGATTCTTCAAATCATGCAATTCACAAGTAGAGCAAGAAGTGGGAATAGGTTCTTTCAACTTAGTCTCAAGCAAAACAGTGTAAGCTTGCATCTCATCAATCTTTCCATGCAAAACAGGGCAAGAAGTGCAAGCACCAAGCAAAGCAAGTCTAGACTTAAGCTCAGCCACTTCAACCCTAAGCACATCTAGTTCATCACAAGTAGAGGCATGCTTTTCCTTAAGAGCAGTAAGATCAGCTAGGTACACAGAGCAATCACAACAATCAATCTCATCAGAAACCACAGGTGCAGCCTTAAGCGAATCAATCTCAAGCTTAGCATCAAGGTTCTGGGTATCTAGCTCAGCTACTCGGTTCCTAGCATCTTCTAGTGAGGCCCTAAGCTCTTTCCTCATCTTCTTTGCCTCTCTAAGCATGTCATCACGATTATCAAGCAACTTGCCAAGATGCTCATTCTCCCCACGCAAGAAGGGAAGCTCGTCACGTACCTCATCCTCGGAGTAGGAGTCCGAGTCGTTCTAGTGACTCTTCTTGCTGCCGGAGCTACGCGCCATGGTACAGAAGCCATCTCCAGTGAAGCAGCTCAGCCCGCTCAAGTTCCTGGATGACTTCTTGTTCTTGCGCCGATCACCTTCATCTTCGCTGCTACTCGAGCTCGAGGAAGTGTAGGTGGAGCTGGAGTCGACGTCGCTCGCACCGACCATCGCTCGGGCCTTCCTGCCGTGGCCGTCCTTCTTCCTCGAACGTCACTCGTCCTTGTTCTTGTGCTTGTGCTTGTGATCGCGCCTCGATCTATGCTTGTTGTCCGTCCTCGACCGGTGCTTGTAGCCGTCCTTGTTCTCCATCTTCTCGGGGCAGTCGGCGATGAAGTGTCCTGGCTTGCCGCACTGAAAGCATGTCCTTGTGTTCCTCCTCGTGTTCACCCGATTCTCGTGCATCCTCTCGAAACGCCTGGTCAGTAGCGCCAGCTCGTCCTCTCCAAGCACGTCGAACTCCTCATCTGGCAAAGTCATCAAGGAGGACAAAGAGTACATCCTGGTGGATGGGTTAGCGTTAGACTTAGCACCTGAGCCACCGATGAGAGCGAGACTATGAGAGTCAGTCGGGCTCTCAAGCTTGGCTGTCATACCCCTATCCACCTCAGCCGACTTGAGCTTCGAGAACAGCTCGTTCACGGTCAAAGTGTCATACTTCTCGCACTCAACAACGGCCTCGAACTTGCCATCCCAAACTGTACGATCCAGAGAGTGCAAGAGCTTAACAGCTCTATCATGATCATCGTATGGGAGCACGTCCACATTGGCCCTCATGTTGTTCACCACAACCGTGAACCGCTGGAACAAGGCATCAATGGACTCACCGGGGAGATGAGTGAAGTTCCCGTATTCTCTCCGGTAAGTCACATACATCCGAGCCTGAACCTGAGCATTTCCAGCGTGAGCATCCTTCAACTGACTCCAAAACCTACAAGCTAAGTCCTCTGTCTGAACCCGATCGAATTCGGACTGACACAGAGCACGAAACAAGTAGTCGACTGCCTTGTTGTTGGCGTCGAACATGTCCCTCGATCCCGGAGCAAGGAAGTTAATCGGATGAACATAAGCTGCGTTCACCGTAACATCCCAAAGGATCTGACCCTTGCCACGAAGAAACGCAGCCATCCGTCTCTGCCACATCTGGTAGTTCTTTCCATCGAAGTGCAGAGGACCCGATCCCCGTTCCTGGTACGCCATCTTTGGATCTTAGACTGGTTAGAGTCAATAAAGTCCCGTAACCAGCTCTGATACCACTTGAAGGACCGGAACGGCGAACCAGAGAGGGAGGGAGTGAATGGGAGCCAATAAAAATTCTACTCAAGAATTCGGCCTATGAACCCAAGATCACTTGGATACCTCCACAAACTTCTCTTGCCAAGTCCACATAGCCACAGGAGTTCTACTGAACCTAGGAGCAAGATCCAACCAACAGCCACCCAAAACATGCAGCGAAAAACAACTCGAAACAGCTGCTGGAAGCCAAAACCGGTCAGGCCGATTTCTAAAACCGGTCAGACCGATCCTCTGGGACTTAGCCTCTCATAGGCAGGGGAAACCGGTCAGGCCAGTTTTGTCCAGGGAATCCCCAAAAGACCTTCGAGACCAAACCTAGCGAAAACTACCTCAAGGACCCTTCGACCTTTGAACAAGAAAAGCCATAGCATGAACAAAGCTCTCCTATCCAAAAACCCCTCACGACAGCCCACTGGGGCTTAACTGGTCAGACCGGTTTGAGAAACCGGTCAGGCCAGTTTTTCCTGGACAGTCGGGAAGAACTCAGCTCGCGGGAAAAACTCAACCTTCTCCTCGATCGATCTCCCGATTCGTTCCACGGATTCAAGTGAGACTTTGGGGATAGCTGGGGTACCTCATGGGCTACCTTTGTCTAGAAGCTCGGTCCCCAAAACCTACCCAATCAAGAGGAATCGGAAGTCAACCCTCAAGAACACCATTCCATGAACTCCACCGAAAACCACCAAATCGAGGCCGTTTCAGAGGGTTTGTTGGAGCAAGATCACAAAGCAAAGAGGCACAAGGTCCTCATATGTGACATGCAACAAGAATCCCTCAAAGAAACGCTCCCAAAACCTCACCACGAAAATTCCAAGAAAAGGCTCAGAAAATCACCAAAAAGAGAAAACGGGGGAGACACAATCAAGCCTTGAGGAACCACGCCGAATCATCCATACGTACCATGAAGGTTCATACAAGGTCTAGCTTGCCTCCCGATCATCCATCCCTCTCTCAAGATCTCACCATAAGCTCTCAAGCTAGTGCTAGAAATCCTAAGGAAAATAGGAAGGAAAATAGCAAAGGAAAAATGAGCTAGGGTTCCAAGACATGGCTGCCATCCTCTCTCTACTTGGTTTATATGGAGGCAACTGAAAGACGAAACTACCCCTATTACATAAACTAGGATACATGCCCCTGAAGGGCACTTTGGGAAATTGTCGTCGTAACACCATCAGACGGATGCCCGGCGACCGCACTTCGCTTAGCCTCGACGCAAGCCTTGCGATCCCGACGTGTGTCCTCCGCTTCGAAGCTTCCGGCGCCCTGCGACCCCAAACCGGTCAGACCAGTTTCACCAACCGGTCAGACCGGTTTTGGCCTGACAGCCACGCCTGGTCTTCGGCCTCGGCTTTGTGGCTCAGCCGAGTAACCTAGTGGTTTTTTGGTGAACCACTGCAAACCCCGCGAACTTGGTGTAGCCTCCACCAATCACCACTCATGACTTGGCTCCCACGAAGTCCCGGCTCGACCTTGGTTTTGAGGCTCAACCAAGGAACTGTCCACGACTTCATCTTGCTGTTCTTGCCACCATGCGGCCCGCACTTGACCCCGCTGGCCACCGGGTCCCTCAAACCAAGCCCACTTGTCTTCTCCACACCTGGAGGCCTCACCGGCAATGACCTTTCGCGCTTCTTCTTGACCTGCACCAACATCAGTCAAGCCGCAACCTGCACCTGCAATACTTAGCCAAGAATCAGTCCACACAATGTTGTCAATCACTCATCATACCAGGAAGCGACCATCCACCGGTCCTCGAACCACACATGGCTCTCAATCCATTCCAGGATCGGGATCCTCCAGTCGGGGTCCTCAAGGTTGGGCTCTAAAGCCTCTCCCAGTGCCATGACCTCCTGAAGATCTGGCGGTGAGGGATGGTCGTCCTCCCCATAGTAGACGGATGGCTCCCGTAGGTCGCTGGCGAACAAGCCATTTGGGACTGGTATTCGGTTCGAGGCCACTTTTGCGAGAGTGTCGGCCACTTCGTTGTACTTCCGCAGTACGTGCTTGAGCTCGAGTCCACGGAACATGTCCTCGAGTTCCATGACGGCCTTGCAGTAAGCTGCTATCTTCGGGTTGACGCAGTTGGCTTCCTTCATCACCTGATTGAAAACGAGCTCGGAATCCCCTCGAACTTCTAGGTGTCGAACCCCTATTTCGAGGGCGATCTTGAGCCTATTGAGGAGAGCCTCATACTCTGTGACATTGTTGGATACTGGGAAGTGGAGCCAGATCATGTATTCCATACGCACACCCAGAGGCGTGATGAAAACAAGTCCGACTCCTCCCCCCTCCTTCGTGAGGGATCCATCGAAGTACATGGCCCACGTCTCGTGCTTGATCAGGGCCGCAGGCGTTTGGATCTCCGTCCATTCGGAAACGAAGTCGGCCAGGACCTGGGACTTGATGGCGGTGCGTGGAGCGTAAGTGATGCTCTGCCCCATCAGCTCTAGGGCCCATTTAGCAATCCTTCCTTCTGCCTCCAGGCTCTGGATTACCTCTTTGAGTGGGTATTTTGAAACCACTGTGATAGGATGCGCGTTGAAATAGTGCCTGAGCTTTCTTTTGGAGATCAACACGGCATAGATGAGCTTCTTGATCTGCGGGTAGCGGGTATTGGAGTCAGAAAGTACCACGCTGATGAAGTAGACAGGCCACTGCACTTTCAACACTTTGTCGGGCTCGTCGCGCTCGACCACCAGAGCTGCGCTGATGACCTGAGTCGTGGCAGTGATGTACAGCAACAGCGGCTCCCCCGACGCTGGTGCCGTGAGGATGGGTGGTTTCTCGAGCACCTTATTGAGGGACTCTAGTGCCTCCTGTGCTTTCGAGGTCCAGGCGAAGTGCTCCGACTTCTTCAGCAGCTGATAGAGAGGCAGGCTTTGCTCGCCTAACCGGGCGATGAATCAGCTAAGGGCCGCTAGGCACCCGATTACTCGTTGGACTCCCTTGATGTTTTGAATCGGCCCCATGCTAGTGATGGCCGTGATTTTTTCCGGATTGGCCTCTATGCCGCATTCTGATACGACGAAGCCGAGGAGCATTCCTCGCGGGACCTCGAAGACGCACATCTCAGGGTTGAGTCAGACTTGGAATTTTCTCAGCTTCTCGAAGATGGCCGTTAGGTCGGGGACCAGGTCTCCCGTCCGCCTTGACTTCACCACGATGTCGTCGACATATGCCTCAACCAACTAACCGATGAGTTTGCCAAATACATGCTGCATGCACCTCTGGAAGGTGGCGCCTACGTTCTTTAACCCAAAAGGCATGGAGGAGTAGCAGAAACAGCCAAAAGGGGTGATGAAGGCCGTGGTGAGCCGATCGTCTGAGTCCATTGCAATCTGATGGTAACCAAAGTAGGCATCGAGAAAGCACAGGGTTTCGCACCCCGCGGTCGAATCCACAAGCTGATCTATGCGTGGCAGAGGGAACGGATCCTTCGGGCACGCTTTGTTCAGACCGGTGTAGTCGACACACATCCTCCACTTACCGCTCTTCTTTTTAACCAACACAGGGTTTGCCAACCACTCGGGGTGGTATACTTCCCTGATGAAGCCCGCTGCAAGGAGTTTCTTGATCTCCTCTCGTATGGCTTTGCACTTGTCACCGTCAAAACGTCGCAGCTTCTGCTTAACCGGTTTGGCGCTCGGTTTGATGTTGAGCTTATGCTCAGCGACTTCCTTCGTGATGCCCGGCATATCAGACGGCTTCCATGTGAAAACATCAAGATTCGCCTTGAGGAAATGCACGAGCGCTTCCTCTTGCTCCGGCTCGAGCATCAAACCGATGCGGAGGGTGCGCCCATCGTCGGACATGAGTACCTCCTCGACGTCCTTTGCGGGCTCGAATGAGCATGCCGCCCGTTTGGCAGTTTCCGGGATGTCGAGCTCTTCCGGGACTTGCTCTGCGGCGAGCTCGTTGGGGCGAACGAGTGAGTCCGCGAAGTGGAAACACTTGAAGGACCGATTAGGCGAACCAGAGAGGGGGGGAGTGAATGGGAGCCGATAAAAATTCTTCTCGAAGGAGATGAGAACTCCAACAAGACGAACACAGCTTCCAACTCACGTCTCCGACCCAACTACCCAAGTTGGTCAAGACCACGCAGCCACTGGAGTGCTACTGGTCCTAGGAACCAACACTCAACCTTCCTAGCCAAAACTCACCAAAACACACAGCGGAAACTTGCACGGCTTGCTGCCTGTGCTACACCGGTCAGACCGATGGCCTGCTCCGGTCAGACCGGTGACACCGGTCCGACCGGTGGACAGAGCCGGTCAGGCCGGTGGCTACAGCAGCCGCACAGCAAACGTTCCAGGAAGCCTCAGTGAATCCTCTAGGCCCTGGAACAAAAACCACCACGATACACAACCTGTGAGGAAGAAGAACCCCTCACAAACCCTAGCAAAACAACTCCAAACACTCCAAGAACTGATCAGCAGGACCACGGGACAAAACCACACGGACAAGGTTGTTCCCCGAGACAAAAACCCACCAAGGGCTAGCACCGGTCAGACCGGTCAAGAGCACCGGTCAGACCGGTCGTGCCTGGGCAGCTCGGGATGAACAGCGCCCGCGAGTCAACTCCTCCAAATCCAACTCCCGATCTCCCGATCCGCTCCACGGTTTTGCACAAGACTTTGGGGATAGTAGGAACACCTCATGGGTACTCCATAGCCAAGATTTGGTCCACCAAAACTTGTCAAATCAAGAGGAATCGAAGAAATCCCACCAAGAACGCCTCTAACCCTAGAGCCACGAAAACCCCAAAATCGAGCCCCTTTGCTCACGGATTTGGAAGGGGAATCAAAGGGAAAAGAACCACGAAGGGTTCATGCATACATCCCCCACCAAATCCCAAAGAGAAAGGCCTCGAAATCGCTCCAAGAAAATCGCCAAGAAAAGGCTCCGAAAATCACCAAAAAGGAGAAACGGGAAAGACACATCCAAGCCTTGAGGAACCACGCCGAATCATCTATACATACCAAAGAGGTTCATACAAGGTCTAGCTTGCCGCCCGATCATCCTTCCCTCTCACAAGATCTCACCATGAAGCTCTCAAGCTAGTCCTACGAAAATCCTAAGAAAATAGGAAGGAAAATAGGAAAACCAAATGAGCTAGGGTTCCAAGAGATGGCTGCCATCCTCTCACCACTTGGGTTATATGGAGGCAACCGAAAGACTAAAATACCCTTACTAGCTAACTAGGGATACATGCCCCTCGAGGGCGAAATTGGAAGTCTTTGTCTTCGCACCATCGGACGGATGCCCAGCGACCGCAAACTTGCTTAGCCTCGACGCAAGCCTTGCGATCCCGACGCGTGTCCTCCGCTTCGAAGATTCCGGACTGCGTCGTCGCACACCGGTCAGACCGGTTCTCCTCACCGGTCAGACCGGTACCCACCGGTCAGACCGGTCAGACCCACCGGTCAGACCGGTCTGGAGCTGCTGCACCTCCGTCTTCGGTTCTTCGGTCTTGGCTTTGTGGATCAACCAAGGAACCCAGTGGTTTTCTGGTGAACCACCGGAAACCCCGCGAACTCGGTGTAGCCTCCGCCAATCACCACTCATGACTCGGCTCCCACGTAGTCCCGGCTCGACCTTGGTTTTGAGGCTCAACCAAGAAACCGTCCATGACTTCATCTTGCCGTTCTTGCCACCATGCGGCCCGCACTTGACCCCGCTGGCCACCGGGTCCCTCGAACCAAGCCTACTTGTCTTCTCCACACCTGGAGGCCTCACCGGCAACGACCTTTCACGCTTGTTCTTCACCTGCACCTGCACCAGTCAAGCCGCAACCTGCACCTGCAATACTTAGCCAAGAATCAGTCCACACCACGTTGTCAATCACTCATCACACCAGGAAGCGACCATCCACCGGTCCTCGAACCACACCTGGCTCTCAATCTCCCCCTTGATGAGTGCATTGACAACACACACGTTTTGGTAACCAAGAGAAAAGGAAAAGAAAAGAAACGACTAAAAGAAACTCCAACAAGCGATCGAAAGCCAAAGAAAAGGCAAAGAGCAAGATCACTTGAAGAAGACAAGTCTCGGACCCCTTAGGCAAGGGCAACGGCTCGACACATCCGAGACAAAACATGCTCAAGCAAAGAGCACAAACCATCAAATCAAAGCTCGAAAACCACAAAGAGCTCCCCCTGCACACATGCAAGCTCCCCCTGAACTGATGCAACTCCCCCTGGACAAATGCATGCGAACCACTTCACAAAACAGAGCAGCTGCAACAGCTCAGCTCTGACCGGTCAGACCGGTCGACACCACCGGTCAGACCGGTGGGCAACATGTGAACAGGACCAGCACTCTGACCGGTCAGACCGGTGACCTTAACCGGTCAGACCGGTGCACAACAGAGCCCAAAAATAGCTCGAAACCACCTGAAAACCTTCCAAATGCATTCAGTAGGCCAAAACATGCTCAAACTTCTCCCCCTTGTTGACAATGCATGAATCAAGCCAAAAATGCAAAAAATGCAACCTAGAGCTTCTCAAATAGACAAAATTCAACATAGGATGCTACACATGTCCAAACGAGCAAGTTAGATACTCTATAGCTTCGTAAAGACATAAACTTCATGATCACCAAGTTTCACAACCATTGGGCGAAGCTAAGATAGAATTTAGCAATTTTGCGAAAAATCACCCTCTCATGAGCAAAGTCCTAAACATGAGCAAAACATGTCAAAATGGCAAAGCCACACAAACTTCATGCTAGGACAACCATTCTAAGCATAAGACCATCATAAACACCCACAAGCACCTCATGTCATGTCAAAGCCACCGAGCCATGTGCCTACTTCTATATATGAGACTTCTCATTGGTAGGCATCATGCAACGATTTAGCACCCAAAGCAAATTAAAATTAGCACATATGACATGGGAGCACATTTTTCAAGCAATTTACATTTCATTTTCAGATTTATCATTGGTACATGAAATGTCTTTGCGACAAAAAGGAACTTATGCCCCTCCACAAGATGAAGCATGGGGGCTAAACATTCATGATGGCAAATGAGCCTTTGGCCCCATATGATCAAAATAAGCTATCCAACCACAAATTAAGCATAGCCAAGCCACTAAAACATGTCAAGATCATGTAAAGGCATGTACTCACAAGAGAGCATATATATGAAATTTTTCAAAAACATAGCCATCAACCATGGATACAAACCAAGATTATCAAGAGCTAAGCCAAACTAACCATAGCTTACCAAATTAGCTCACAAAGACATATATGTCATTCCATGGTGAACAATGTGTATAGGAGAAGCCTTTCCTAAACAATGCATATGATACAAAATGCATGCAACCTAAGATACAAAGATGCCTATACATCATGCTACATATGCTATGCCAAATGCAAGAAATGCACAAAGGAAAGCTATACATATGCTACAAAGAAGCTCCCACACACAAAGCTCACAAACGACCGGCTCCTCGAGGGGAGGCAAAAAGGGCTCGACACCACCGGCAAAAAACAAAGGAGAACAAAACTCACAAGCTCCGTCTAAACACATGCATTAGGGCCAAAGAGCATACCAAGCTCACCCTTAGTACACATGATAGAGCAAAGAGCACACTAAGCACACAGGCTCCCCCTAAACTCATGCATTAAGGTCAAAGAGCATACAAAGCTCACCTTACATACATGAGATAGGGCAAGGAGCAAAACGAACCAAGTGGCTTGACCAAGGCCACACACTTGAAGATCACAAAAATACTTACCTTGATCATTTCTTCAGAAGTCACCCATCCTTGTCCACCGTCCCCGAAAGTGATGTACCTCCATATCATCACCGGGGTATGAGGCCGGAGAACCACCCCCGATATCAACCAAATGTTCTCCGGGTCTCCCACCTGCAACTCAAAACCAAGAGCGAGAGCGAGCAAACGACTCAACACTGGGGTTAGTACCAAAGGTGTCAAACCAGTGCCGGGCCATTTCCTCAAAAGTAGGGTTAGCAACATCCATCCTACCGGGCCTATCAAACCTGGAACCACCATGGGTAAACCACTCCCGTCTCACTGGAGGAGTACGAGTACCACAAAAGGGAAACCGTGGTCCGTAGCCCCTCTGAGACTCAAAGCTGCGACCTCTCCCAAACTCGTATTGATCACGAGGTGGAGAACGTCCAGCAAACTCAACACCACCAGACTCAAAGCGCCTACCACCTGTTCCACGACCAAACAGGCTGAACCCTCTAGCTTCACAATCCCGGAAACCAAACTGTCCAGCACTCTGCCTAGCACCGGTCTGACCGGTCACTCTGACCGGTCTGGCCGGTGGTCCTCGGCCAGCAAACCTGCCTCCACCTGAAGCTCTTCTATCTCTCCATGCTGGAACTGTATGCACAACACCCTTTCCCTTAGGTAGTGGCATACGAGGCTCAGGCACACCATGAGAAAGGTGGTACCTGTCATTGTTTGCCCACTCCTTAGTCATTCTCGCCTCTCTCCTTCTCTTATAGCAAAACTCTCTCTTGTGACCATCCTTTCCACAAAACTCACAATGGAAACGGATTGGTCTTAGCTTATGCTTGGGGTGAGGCTCTTCACATGGCTTCTCACTAGATTTCCCACTTGGTTTCTCACTAGGCTTTTCACTTGCCTTCTCACTTGGTTTTTCTCTCGGTTTAAGCAACTGGTTTGGATTGGGTGCAAACCTGTCTTTGAGCGTGGGTTGTGGTGGGACTGGAATATTCCCAAATTTCCCTTCTCTCTCATCACTGCTCTCACCAAACTTAACAGATCCCAAAGCCCAACCATCAAAGCGCTTATAACCGGAAATCATCATGCCAAGCTGAGGTTCCTGACTAGACAACCAACTCAGCACTTCACGCAACTTACTGTTCTCATCCTGCAAATGATCAACACATTTTGCAAGTTCCAAATTCTTCACAGCATGTAATTCACAGGTAGAGCAAGCAGTAGGAATAGGCACTTTCAAATCAGCCTCAAGCGAAACAATGCGAGAACGAAGCTCAGCAATTTTTTCATGCAAACCAGGGCAAGAAGTACATGCACCAAGCAAAGTGGGTCTAGATTGCAGCTCAACCAACTCAACCCTAAGCACATCTAGTTCCTCACATTTGGAGGCATGCTTTTCCCTAAGAGCAGTCAAATCAGCTAGGAAAACAGAGCAATCAGCACAATCAATCTCATCAGAAACCACAGGGCTAGCCTTAAGCGAATCGATTTCAAGCTTGCCATCAAGAACCTGTGTTTCTAGCTCAGCCACTCTAGTCCTAGCATCTTCAAGCAAAGCTCTAAGCTCCTTCCTAAACTTCTTAGCCTCTCTAAGCATGTGATCACGATTATCAAGCAAGTCAACCAACTCCTCATTCTCCTTGCGTAAAGAAGAGAGCTCATCACATACCTCATCCTCGGAGTCGGAGTCTGATTCCGAGGCGTTCTTCTGGCTTCTCTTGCTGCCGGAGCTGCGTGCCATGCCGCATAGCCCATCCTTCTTGTTGCAGCCTCTCGAAGTCTTGCTTGCGGTACAGCAAAGGCCGTTCAAGTACTTGCCGAAGTCCTTCTTCTTCTTTCTGTGCTTCCTCTTGCTGTCCTCTTCTTCTTCTTCTTCGCTCGAGCTTGATGACACATCCTCAGAGTCGGAGTCGATGTCGCTCGATCTCTTGATCTTTTCTCGGGTCCGTGTCTTCCTCCCATGTTCATGTTCCTTCTTCTTGGATCTTCTTCCTTTGTCCTTGGACTTGTGCTTGTCGTGGTTGTTCACCTTCGGACACTCGGCGAAAAAGTGTCCGGTCTTGCCGCACTTGAAACACGCTCTCGAGTTCCTCCTTGAGTTCACCCGGTTCTCGTGCAGCCTCTCGAACCGCCTGGTCAGCAACGCCAGCTCGTCCTCTCCAAGCACGTCGAACTCCTCGTCTGGCAAAGACATCAAAGAAGACAAAGAGTACATCCTGGAGGATGCGTTAGCATTAGACTTGGCTCCTTTGCCACTAACGAGAGCGAGACTATGAGAATCAGTCGGGCTCTCGATCTTGGCTGTCATACCACGGTCCAACTCAGCCGACTTGAGCTTCGAGAACAGCTCGTTCACCGTCAAGGTGTCATACTTCTCGGACTCAACAATAGCCTCAAACTTCCCGTCCCATACGGTACGATCCAACGAGTGCAAGAGCTTCACGGCTCTATCATGATCATTGTATGGGAGGACGTCCACATTGGCTCTCATGTTGTTCACAACGACCGTAAATCGCTGGAAAAGGGCATCGACGGACTCGCCGGGGAGATGAGTGAAGTTCTCGTACTCTCTCCGGTAAGTCGCGTACATCCGAGCCTGAACCTGAGCATTCCCAGCATGAGCATCCTTCAACTGCTCCCAAATCCTACAAGCTAAGTCCTCTGTCTGAACCCGATCGAATTCAGGTGGACACAGGGCACGAAACAAGTAGTCGACAGCCTTGTTGTTGGCTTCGAACATATCCCTCGATCCTGGAGCAAGGAAGTTCATCGGATGAACATAAGCTGTGTTCACCGTGACATCCCAAAGGATCTGACCCTTTCCGCGGAGGAACGCCGCCATCCGCCTTTGCCACATCTGGTAGTTCTTCCCATCGAAGTGCGGAGGACCCGAACCCCGTTCCTGGTACGCCATCTTTGGATCTTAGACTGGTAAGAGTCAATAAAGACCCGAACCGGCTCTGATACCAATTGAAGGACCGATTAGGCGAACCAGAGAGGGGGGGAGTGAATGGGAGCCGATAAAAATTCTTCTCGAAGGAGATGAGAACTCCAACAAGACGAACACAGCTTCCAACTCACGTCTCCGACCCAACTACCCAAGTTGGTCAAGACCACGCAGCCACTGGAGTGCTACTGGTCCTAGGAACCAACACTCAACCTTCCTAGCCAAAACTCACCAAAACACACAGCGGAAACTTGCACGGCTTGCTGCCTGTGCTACACCGGTCAGACCGATGGCCTGCTCCGGTCAGACCGGTGACACCGGTCCGACCGGTGGACAGAGCCGGTCAGGCCGGTGGCTACAGCAGCCGCACAGCAAACGTTCCAGGAAGCCTCAGTGAATCCTCTAGGCCCTGGAACAAAAACCACCACGATACACAACCTGTGAGGAAGAAGAACCCCTCACAAACCCTAGCAAAACAACTCCAAACACTCCAAGAACTAATCAGCAGGACCACGGGACAAAACCACACGGACAAGGTTGTTCCCCGAGACAAAAACCCACCAAGGGCTAGCACCGGTCAGACCGGTCAAGAGCACCGGTCAGACCGGTCGTGCCTGGGCAGCTCGGGATGAACAGCGCCCGCGAGTCAACTCCTCCAAATCCAACTCCCGATCTCCCGATCCGCTCCACGGTTTTGCACAAGACTTTGGGGATAGTAGGAACACCTCATGGGTACTCCATAGCCAAGATTTGGTCCACCAAAACTTGTCAAATCAAGAGGAATCGAAGAAATCCCACCAAGAACGCCTCTAACCCTAGAGCCACGAAAACCCCAAAATCGAGCCCCTTTGCTCACGGATTTGGAAGGGGAATCAAAGGGAAAAGAACCACGAAGGGTTCATGCATACATCCCCCACCAAATCCCAAAGAGAAAGGCCTCGAAATCGCTCCAAGAAAATCGCCAAGAAAAGGCTCCGAAAATCACCAAAAAGGAGAAACGGGAAAGACACATCCAAGCCTTGAGGAACCACGCCGAATCATCTATACATACCAAAGAGGTTCATACAAGGTCTAGCTTGCCGCCCGATCATCCTTCCCTCTCACAAGATCTCACCATGAAGCTCTCAAGCTAGTCCTACGAAAATCCTAAGAAAATAGGAAGGAAAATAGGAAAACCAAATGAGCTAGGGTTCCAAGAGATGGCTGCCATCCTCTCACCACTTGGGTTATATGGAGGCAACCGAAAGACTAAAATACCCTTACTAGCTAACTAGGGATACATGCCCCTCGAGGGCGAAATTGGAAGTCTTTGTCTTCG
Organism: Cenchrus fungigraminus; assembly: GCA_036936925.1. Classification (NCBI taxonomy): domain Eukaryota; kingdom Viridiplantae; phylum Streptophyta; class Magnoliopsida; order Poales; family Poaceae; genus Cenchrus; species Cenchrus fungigraminus. The sequence goes on from CM072772.1 coordinate 39,856,694, forward strand.
CACCATCGGACGGATGCCCAGCGACCGCAAACTTGCTTAGCCTCGACGCAAGCCTTGCGATCCCGACGCGTGTCCTCCGCTTCGAAGATTCCGGACTGCGTCGTCGCACACCGGTCAGACCGGTTCTCCTCACCGGTCAGACCGGTACCCACCGGTCAGACCGGTCAGACCCACCGGTCAGACCGGTCTGGAGCTGCTGCACCTCCGTCTTCGGTTCTTCGGTCTTGGCTTTGTGGATCAACCAAGGAACCCAGTGGTTTTCTGGTGAACCACCGGAAACCCCGCGAACTCGGTGTAGCCTCCGCCAATCACCACTCATGACTCGGCTCCCACGTAGTCCCGGCTCGACCTTGGTTTTGAGGCTCAACCAAGAAACCGTCCATGACTTCATCTTGCCGTTCTTGCCACCATGCGGCCCGCACTTGACCCCGCTGGCCACCGGGTCCCTCGAACCAAGCCTACTTGTCTTCTCCACACCTGGAGGCCTCACCGGCAACGACCTTTCACGCTTGTTCTTCACCTGCACCTGCACCAGTCAAGCCGCAACCTGCACCTGCAATACTTAGCCAAGAATCAGTCCACACCACGTTGTCAATCACTCATCACACCAGGAAGCGACCATCCACCGGTCCTCGAACCACACCTGGCTCTCAACACTCAGCATTGCATTCGAATGCAAGCTGAAGCTTGGTGCTGACGGTGATCACTCCCTTGGGCCCGGGCATCTTCAGCTTGTGGTAGGTGTAGTTGGGGACCGCCATGAACTTTGCGTACACCGGCCTCCCGAGGATCGCATGATATGTTCCCGGAAAGCCGACGAACTCGAAGGTGAGCGTCTCCTTGCGGAAATTTCCTTCATCGCCGAAGGTGACCTATAGGTCGATCTATTCGAGTGGGACTGCCTCCATCCCGTGCACGACTTCGTGGAACGGGGTCGACGACGGGCAGAGCTGAGATCGCTGGATCCCCATGCTATCGAGGGTGGACATGTAGACGATGTTGAGGCTGCTCCCCCCGTCCATGAGTACCTTGTGCACCTGCTTGGTGCCGAAGAGCGGTGCCACCACGAGGGGGTAAGCCCCCGGTTGTGGAATGTGGTCGGAGTGATCCGCCCGGTTGTACGTAATGGCCGTCTCGGACCACCGGAGGTATGAAGGCACGGCCGGCTCGGTGCGGTAGATCTCCTACAGGATCCGCTTATGCTTGCGCCTCGAAGGGCGAGCAGGCGTTCCACCGAAGATCATCATGACAGAACCATCTTCCTTGGGGAAATCGTTGTGCTCGATGTTCTTGGTGGCGCCGGCATTGGCCGTGTCCTGCGGCTTGTTCTTCCCGCCAAGGTATCTCTTCATGAGGTTGCAATCCTTCATGGCATGCTTGACCGGAGTCTCGTGGTAAGGACAAGGTGCCTCAAGCATCTTCTCGAAGTGATCCCTCGGGGGACCAGCCTTCTACTTGGGCGGTCGCTTGTCGGCCACCGCTAGCAGGTTGTTGCTGCGGAGCTTGCACTCTTTCTTCTTTTTCTTCTCTAGGCGGGTAGCCGGAGCTTCACCCTATTCCTCTTCATGCTTCCTTTTGCTGAAAGCAACGGCTTCTTCCCCGTCGGCATGGTCAGTGGCCAGGTCAAGGAGCTTTCGGATGGTTTTCGGCTTGACTCGCCCTATCCGGTGGACAAGGGTCTCGCACGTGGTACCATCCTGGAAAGCGGTGATGACCTGGTTGTTGTTGATGGTCCTTACAACAAAAATTTGACCGTCAAAACCTCGGGTTCGAGAGGAGTATATGACAAGTTTCATGCACATTTTTAGTACTAATAAAGTTCCACGAGTTGTGTTGTGAATTTCATAGGCAAGTACACATTTTGGGAGAATTTGGGACCAACACGCCACATGTGCCAGGCACGGCCGAACCACCTGGTCCGGCCGAACCTGCAGGTGCGGCCGGACCTGCAGGTGCGGCCGACCCTCTAGGTCCGGCCGGCCCTGCCCGGTTGCACGCCTCTGGTCCCGAGTGCCCCTACTCCTTCGAGCACAACTTGGCCGAATGTGATTCACCGAAGAAACGTCGGTTTGATCAAAGGGTGGAGGCTAGGATCACTTGGATCAATGGGTCCACTTATCTGATTGCTCAACTGCCACAACTGTCATCCAGAGGCGATCCTAGGCATCCCCTAACACGGTCGGTGCATCACATGGCACGGAGGAGGGTTGGTTGCACCTATATGGCTGGCCGCACCTATCACTTAGCATGCCGGGCGAAACCGATCCAAGGAGTCAACCTACAACCACCTCAAGAGCAGTGATCAGGAGCGTCCAAGGCGGAAGGCGGCACATCCTAGGGCCGGCCGTGCCTGGAGAGCCGACCGCACCTAGGGTTTTTCCCCCCTGCGCTCCACCGACCTCCCTTGCCTATAAAAGGCACCTCACACTCGCTGGAATGGACACACAATGCAGGAGCATCTCCATTTCTCTCTATTGTTCACTTAGAGTAGGATTTGTGTAGTTTGGGAGTTAGAGTCGAGTCAAGCTAGTCTCGGGGTTTCGGAGGAGTCTTCTTCAGGGTTCCGGTACTACTCTTGTATCCTTTCTTTGTTTAGACTCAAGTACAATTCAAGTTATTTTTCTATCTTACCTTTCGAGTCAATTACATTCAGCTTTTACTTCGCTCTAGAAGCTTTATTCTTGGTTTAGACTAAAGTTAGTTTAATCTTGGTTAGCATAGCTCTCTTGAACCCTAGAGTGTTGTGGTCGTTCTTCGCTTGATCTTCTACCGAGTACGTTTGTGCTTAGTAGAGGAGAGAGACCTTCCTTCATGATATCCGGGGAAAGGTTCTTTAGTTCATTGTGAGCACGGTGCTCAGAGCTTGCCTCAGTCTTAGATTGGTGTCCCGTTCAACGGAATAGTTGTGGTACCCTAGGGAGGTGACAGCTCCGGACGGGCTCAGTAGTCCACCACGTTAGTTCGGACCGGTAGGATTCAGCGTGTCGTCGTTCTCCCTTCTCATCCCAGTCCGAGAGCGCGGCTTTGCATGCTCGTGCAGCACTAGAAGGGCTTGTCGAGTTTAGCTAGCCTTGGTTATCCTTTGCCTTAGTTCTTTACCTAGAGTTGACAAGAATAGATAGATTGTGTTAGGATCCTTTCTCGTCTCGTTGTCCTCCTAGCTCACTAGGTCCTCTCTAACCCTTTATCAAGATCTCATTGTGTGTGTCAAGTTATCCCCGAATATCTTTATTCGTTACCCCCGTTATAGCTCTTTACCGAGTCTTGTTACTCTCCACTGTTTATCCGATCATCTTTGCCGTAGTGCTTCCCTTGGGAAAATATAAATACGATAACCCGAATACCACCGGGTGAAGTGCTACAACGGTAATCCGTGTGCTTGTGGACCTTTCTGTGACGTGTGTTTTACCAAAGACGTTCCTAGCTCCATTACTAGGAGTATAAACCCAGTAGTGATGCTAGCAAGTGCCAACAAGCATTTTTGGTGCCATCGCCGTGAGTGCAAACCTAGTAGTGAGGCTAAGGAACGTCAACAGTTGTCGGCCGTGTCGGGGAGTTCGGCGCAGCGCTTGGAGAAGCGGCGAATGTAGTCACGGAGACTCTCGCCCTTCTTTTGCCAGCAATGGCGAAGCTCACAGGCATTGCCGGGTTGCGTGTAGGTGCCCTAGAAGTGCCCTATGAAGGCGTCCCGGAGTTGGGCCCAGCTGTTGATCCTCCCTCGAGGGAGGTGCTCGAGCCAGGTATGTGCCGAGTCGGTGAGGTACAGTGGGATGCTCTTGATGATAAACAGATTGTTGGTCGCCCCGCCGTTGTGCAGGCAAGGCGATAGTCCTCAAGCCATACGCTCGGGTTGGTCTCCCCATTGTACTTCGTGACGGTGGTCGAAGCACGATATCAAGCTGGGGGGCTGCAGCAAGAACGCTGACGGCGAAATCCCGCGGACCTCGGGTGTCAGGCGTCGGGCTCCGGCTCCGGTCTTCACTACTGTCGTAGCAGCCCCCGTGCCTCTGGCTGTACTCCCTTCACGGTCGGCGTTCGCCGTCCGACCTGCCTCTAGTCATCGTCCTCCCACACGCCGAGGATGCACCTCAGGCTCTGTGGTTATAGTCGACCTTGCAGCCGGTGGGCGAGTGCACGCTCTCCGCGTGGCCCGGCTGCCCTGATGGGCGTGAGGACTCGCGATGAACCGAGCGTTCCTGGGCCGAAGCCCGTGCCTCGCACCGTCGAGATGCCGAACTTTCCGCCTGCTACTCGGCGGCCATGTCGAGGAGCGTCTGGAGGTGCTGACGGAGCTTCTTTTCCTTCGGGGTCGTCGGCTCGGGGTCGTCAGCTCGGGGCCGGCCCCGAGGAGCACGACCGCTGCGGCGACGTTCTGGGAGGCCCGTTTGGCGACGGGAGGCCCGTGAACATCACGGATGATGCAGCGGCGTACCTCTTGCGTGAGCTCACGTGCGAGCATTACCACGGCCTCCGCGCCGAGCGTGTGGTGGAGCCTTGCCTACTCGTCCTCGAGAGCCTTCTAAGCCTCGTCGAGCTCGTTGAGGCGAGCACGCTGCCGCTCGCGGTCGCCCTCGTCCTGCGGGGGTTCCTCGCTAGCGGAGGCGTCGGGCAAAGTGGGCTCACCTTCCGCGGAGCTCTCGTCGGAGTTGGTGGAGCGGACCATGTTAGCCTGCTGCTGGAGGATGAAACACTCACGCCTCGGGTCGTGGGGCGTCGGCGCCTTCTTGCAGAGAGGCGTGCTTTCGACCTCGTCGCAGCTTGCCTGGGATGCCTCCGAGGGGACCGGTCGTGCATCTCCCGTGGTGGCGAGAGCAGCTGTCCCGCCGCAGGGGAGCCACGCCTGCCCCTCGGGGTACACAGAGTCATAGCAGAGCTTGAACTCGTCCCAGGTCATCATCTCCTCCTCCTGCAAACCAAACACAAGCATGGAGGTGGCGAACACTGCGAAGTGGAAGAGCTCCTGGGATGGGTTCGGCCATAGAGCGACCGCCATGTTGCGGACGATGTTGAAGGCTGTTAAGTGCTTACTTTAGCCGTCAATTTACTCATGAATAAAGGAGCAAGAGGCATTTCTTACACACATTTTAGTTAAGAATAATGTAGTTGCACTTGTCCTTAGAGATATGTGATTGCAGGAAAATAAGCATAAAAGAAGTGGCAAACTCACCTTCTATGATTCATGCCACATCACCTCAAGGAGTGGCTGCCACCTCAGGTGCCATGCTTGCAAGCTAAGCCACCTCAGGTGCCATGCATGCACGCCATGTCACCGATCCAAGAGAGGCAAGCCCTGACGAATCAGAGCGTGACACGTGGACTTCACATGGATCCATGGGCCCACCAGAGCGCCTAAACCACCTCAAGAGCACGTGTACACCGGGGACCGACTTAAGGGCCCACAGGACAGCCAACCCGAGGAAGCACACCCCGAGTGGGGCCCACCTTGGGTCGGCCGACCCTAGGATTGGCCGAACCGACCTTAGGTCGGCTGATCCAGGGCCTCCACGTGGTGCTTGTCCATTGGTCCTAGATGCCATCCCCGGGGTGTTTCACTCCTTCTTGCGCCGGTGCCCTGGCTCATAAATAGAAGGGGAGGGGGTTCATTTCTCACCAACCCACCTTACTCCTCCTCTCCCACTTTTGGTTTCTAAGGCTAGGAGGTAGGCTAGAGTAGTTCTACTTCCGGTTCCAATACTACTTTGGGATCTAGGTATGAGTCCTTTTGTATCTTTATTTTATTGTATGACTTTGATCTACTTCAGTTATTCAACTATTTCATATAAAGTCATGCTTGTATACATGGGTGATTTGTTCATGTGTTCTTCGCTTGTTCATCAATTAGAGGCTCGTGTTCTCGATGAACAAGGCCTTTCGATCCAGTTGACGAGTGACTTATACATGTTTTTGGTGTTTGTTCATAAGTTAGAGGCTCGTGTTCTTCACGAACACGACCCTTTGATCTTGTTGAATAGACATAGGAAAGCACAAATCCGTTTGTGTACCTAGCCTAGTTTGATCTAGTTAGATCCCATGTGTGTGTTGCATGAAGTTCGTGCTTAAGCTACGGTACTCGGTGTAATTGGCCGGTTTATCTGGCGGCTCTGACCTGTGTCACAATAGCCCGGGCCGGTCAGGGTCCTGCTAACAACGTAAGCGTGGTGCTTGGGTTGCGTAGCTACATTGCTTATGAGTGTATCCCACGGTTTGTCTTGGGGTAGGCCGTGGTGGTGACAGCTGTTGGACCCTTCCGGAATCCCCCACGTTCAGATATGCTGTAGGAGTCTAAAGTCTAACAACCGGAGTCGTGCATAAGCGATGCGGGAGGTTAGCTCCCCGTTTGTACCTGGGTGCTTGAGCCAGCGATCATACCATGCTAGTGTGTATCTAACTCGTCTGACTAACTTTGTAAGCTTAGTACCTTAGAACCTAGAGCTAACTCGTATGTTGCCTCCTAAGCCTAGGACCTCTGGAGAGAGTGTGTTTGTGTGTTCACGCTACCCATCTATCTATCATATCTTACCCCTGTACTTGAGTGTCTGGTTTGTTCCCGTCTATGATTTATACTCCTTGCAATAGTGTTGAACTTGTTAATCCGCCCAGCCTTCCTTGGATTCGATACCCTTTGGAATACTCCTATGGGGAAATGCTACAATGGTACTTCCGTGCACTTGCGGACCCTTGTAATCATTAGGATTACCATTTGGTCATTTCTGGCATCGTTGCTAGGAACTCATAACTTAGCATCGACGTTAAGAAATGCCAACAAGCATTTCTGGCGCAGTTGCCGGGGAAGGCTAAGGATAACATGTCAACACTTTGCAACGTTTATAATCATGACAAGAATAAAACAGTTCTCAATGCAGGCTAACTTTGATTGTCTTCCTTATCTATCGATGATGAAGACAGATAGTGTATGACTGGTTTCGACTTACCGCCGAATTTCACTGAAGATCCTGAGTCACTCGTGAGGAGAGCTAGAACTCATTTCGGTTCTCCCCAGCGTGTACATATGGAAGTCGACCCAGCTTCCTTTGTGCCATCTACATCAACTCCTATGGCCAATCAAGAGAAGACTCTTCGCGAATACTCTGCTCCCTCTACTGATCAGGTGCCTACTGGCCCCGAGATCAACACTAGGAATGGAAACTTCGAGATCAAGACTGGCCTCATTACGATGGTACAGGCTAGCCCATTCTGTGGCAAGCCTAATGAAGACGCGAGCGCCCACTTGCAATAGTTCCTGGAGCTGTGCAGTACCTTCACTATACGAGGAGTGGAGGAAGATGTCATTCGTCTGCGACTGTTTCCATTCTCACTTCTGGGAAAGGCGAAGCAGTGGTTCTATGCGAACCGTGCAGATATTGACACCTGGGTGAAGTGCTCAGCAGCGTTCCTCGCGAAGTTCTTTCCATTGGGCAGGACCAATGCCCTCCGAGGGAGAATTTCAAGCTTTCAGCAAGCAGCAAATGAGACCATTCCAGAAGATTGGGAAAGGCTTCAGGAGTACATCCTGGCTTGTCCCCATCATGGGATGGACAACTGGCTTATTCTTCAGAGTTTCTATAATGGGCTAACTCCGACAGCCCGGGGCCATATTGATGCCGCTGCTGGAGGGGCTTTCTTCTCTCTCACTATCGGTGAAGCAACTAAACTTATTGAGAAGATGGTCTCCAACCAAGGGTGTAGTGATGATCGACTCCAGCCACGTCAGAGGGGTACACATACCTTCAAGGAAGCGGATATGCTGCACGCCAAGATGGACCTACTCATGAAGAGAATGGATGCTCTGACTAGTGAGAAGGCTGCCATGGCCATCACTACTCAAGCTATGGATACTCGCATGATCTGCGAAGTCTGTGGTGACACTGGGCATTCAGGGAATTACTGCCCTACTACCAGGAGGACGTGATGTACATTAACGGCAACAACAATGGTTATCGTCCACAAGGAGGTCAAACGTGGAATCAATCACGCCCTTACTATCAGGGAGGTAATCAAGGTTATTCTTACTATCCAAACCAACCTTCCCTGAAACATCTGGTTTTCGGGCAAGCTAAGATTAATGATGGTTTTAATAAGAAAACAGCTACCTATGACAAGGCTTTAGAAAGCCTCAACGTTAAAATTGATAGCCTTTCTTCTGCTCTTAAGAACCAGCTGAGCTTTAATAAAATGATAGAAACCCAGTTGGCTCAGTTAGCTGCTTTGGTTCCTTCTGCTGAAGACAGGAAGATTCTCGGGCAACCCGTATCTTCTTGTGAGAATGTTTGTGCAGTGTCCACCAGATGGGGTAAGCCATCTGGTAGGGCACGAGCTACTGACTATGTAGGGAGACCCATACAGCAGCTTCTTGATCCATGGGAATCTTCAGCAATTGTGCACAGGAAAGACCCTAGTTATCCGGCTATCACTTGCATAATATACTACCAGAAAATTAGGAATGCTCTATGTGATCTTGGCGCGAGTGTCAACCTCATGTCGAAGGCTATGTTTGAAAGATTGGGATATCCTGCTCTTACTCCAACCTCGAGGACAGTTCAACTTGCTGATGCTTCGATTCGGTATCCGGAGGGGATTGTGGAGAGTCTACTGGTATTTGTCTAGGGTTCTTGCGTCTTCGCGGATTTCGTGGTCCTTGATATGCAAGATGATGCGGAGATGCCACTCATTCTTCGAAGGCCGTTCCTAAGTGATGCTCGGGCAAAGATCAATGTGGAAAATGGGAACATTCATTTCCGCATTGGGAAGAAGAACTTGATGTTCCGATTTCGACCAACAGAAGAGCAATGCTATTAAGTGCAAGGAAATGATGAGCAAACTTGGGGATGGACGGAGCCACAACCCTAGCTCACGCAACCTCTGACCGCACCAAGAAAATCGAGGAAAACACGGAAGGTGTGGCGGAAGGTACAGAGACCACACCCCTCTACTTCTCGGGAGTGGGGTGACGAGTGGAACTGATCACCGAGAAAAGTCCCGCTCTCGGACTTAACAAGATGAGTCCTTTCGCCAAAAGGTAAAATTGGTAAGTTATCTCATATTTCCCTTTTCACAACTTAATTTAATTTAATTTTTCCAACGCATATTTGAATTTTCCATCCTTGCATCTGCATGCTAGATTTTTTCTAGCCAAATTCCCTTTTTTTTAAATAAAAATTCTGAAAATAAAATTTTGAGTGGAAAATCCTTAAAAATTCATTTGAGCAAGTTTCCGGGCAAGTTTGGATCGGGACACCTAGGCAGGCCCCCATATGACCGTTAGCGAGCCGTTGCAAAAAGCTGGAGGCGAGCGGACCCGAGGTGGGTTCGGCCGACCCCACAAGTCAGCCGACCCAGCCTAACGGCTAACTCGGCCCCCCTTCCTCCAACGGCTCCTAGCCGTTGCACACGGCCCATGTCTCGGTGCCCGGCTTCATTGCCTACAAATACCAGGGGGTTTGAGGGGTGTCTTCACCCATTGCAACACTCTCTCCCTCTCTTGTTCTTGCTCTCTTGTTTTCATGGATTTATCGCTCGAGATTGAGGTGCCAAGTATTCTCCCCAAGTGCTGCTGAAATATTGATCATTGGTGGAGCAAACTCGGTAAAAAGTTCATTCGGTTTCACTAATCCATCACCGAGTTGCTCGTGTTGTCCGATCGTTGTGCAAGATGAGTTGGGCCTCCGGCGCATTCCGGATGTTGACTCGCTCACGCCGTTCACGTGACGGGGGGAGCTCGTCTCGTCATTCCGAAGTTGCACCAAGCCCAATGTCAACCGACTGTGAGGAGGAAGAGGGAGAGCTACCCATGCCACAAGTCGGGGAAGTGTACGCCATTGACGCCGCCTTCATCGACTTGAGGATTGATCGCGAGAGACAAGCCTACGCTCTCATCAAGGACCGAGTCTTCGCCAACACAAAGGAGTTCGACCCGGACCTTCTCGAGAAAACAGGTATGGACTCCGAGTTCGATTCCATTTGGCAAGCTCTAGGATCGGAGGATTTTGTCCCAGTTCAGGAGGTTGGTTCTAGACCTACCACCATCCAGTTCCTCTGCACTCTTCAAGAGGATGCGTCCGGTATTTCATTCTGATTTCATGGAGTTTCGTATCGAGTTTCATGGAAAGATCTTAGTCGCACCCTCGGTTTTCATCATCACTGTGCTATTTCTCTTGAGCAAGCTTGCGCTGGTTTTAATCATGAGAGTTTTTGGGAAGAGATCTCTGGTCGGCCTATTCGCGGCAAGTTAATACCTAGGTGCAACGATATCTTGCATCCGACTCTCCGACTGTGGCACAAGTGGCTTGCCGTCACTCTCTTTCCAAGGGATGACGTTCGACCCGTGCACACTGACGAGATGATGATCTTATATGTTGCGGTCAGACGGATCAAGATCTCCCCTGTGCAAGCTATGATTCGGCAGTGGTTAATAAATTTTAAGATGACGGGTTCTATTTAGTGTATGTCTCTGATTTCTCGCATCGTCACGAATCTTGGGATTACGCAAGGGCCCAACGTGCCCTCCATTGCTAATCCCCGGACTCAGATTGACAAGGCCTATTTGACTCAGGGGTATATTCTTAAGAAGGGTCCGGATGATTCTTTGGTTTTCTTTTACCCGGGCCATACAAAGCATATCCAGTTATGTGAGACATGGGTACCCTTGGGTCCCCACCGACCAGGCTCACGGCAGTCCCCGACAAGTGGGTCCAGCCTACCAGAAGACCAGCCGACCTGACACTGGGCCCAATCGACCTTGTTGGTGGCCCACACGACCTCCTGAAGACCTTCTAGAAGATTCCCCAGACGACCTTATCCAGAAGAACTTCAAGACTTGGCGTGCAAGACAAGATAGTGGTGGATTCCGACCAAGCAGATCGACGGATATGGCAAGTGTTGTAATCAACTAGATATAGGTCTCCTGGTTGTAACCGACCAGGAGTCTGGGAACCGACCTTGTCTGCTGGCCAATATAAGGCGGGCAGGGCGACCCCTTGTACGATAGTGCAATCCTCAAGCAATCTACACCAACAACTGGACGTAGGGTTTTACTCTCCGGAGGCCTGAACCAGTATAAACTCGCCACGTTCTCTATGTTCCATGTGCTCATGCGCAACCTTCAAGTTCTTAGCCCTAGATTCCACCCCGCCGAACAAATAAACCACCGGGGTTGACCCCCTTGTGGGCTGTCTAGATCTAAACCTCTGACAGTTGGCGCGCCAGGTAGGGGGGAATCCAGGGTTCTTCGTGCAACTCGATGGCTTCGTCAAGTGACGTCATCTTCCCGGAGAGCATGGCGGACATCCTCGCCAACCCCATCAACATTTGCTTCGGCTCTATGCCAGCAGAATCCACCGTTCCAGCCGCATGCCTCATCATTGAGAGCGCTGTGGTCACCACCAACCAGCAGGGCGGATCCGATCTGCTAGAGGAAACCCACCCACCTACTCCTTGCGACCTGATTGCGGGGCTCGATCGCGTTGAAGACATGCTCTCCGACACGATCAAGGTCCGTGAGCGCATCAAGCGCCCTCGCAGGACCTCTCCATCTTCATCCCGCATGCCTCTTGGTCTGCGGAACGCAACCCATGCAGCGTCTCGCTACAAGAAGAACAAGATCCAGATTCAATCTGGACCCAAGATCCCACATCGTGGAAACTGCAGAGGTCACCTCGATGACCCTTGCCCCGTCCATGAAGACTCCAAACACATGGCTCGCCAGTGTCGTGTGCTCAAAAAGCTTTGCTGACCTCTCACCACAACTTATCGTCGTCAGGTCAACCGCGAGCCGTCCCCGGACCTCCTTGCGTTCCAGATCACCCGCACGACCATCTCCCCCAACTATCCGGGCGAGGTGTTTGAGATCCCAGACCGAGAGGTCCTCGTGGTCTCTGCCGACGTACCCCCTCAAGCTGGTGAGATGGACGAGCAGCGCATACAACGAGAGAACGCTAACGCCGCGCGAGCTGTACGTCATCAAGAGGAGATAGATGTAGCTGCAGCAGCCGCAGGTCAACCTGCAGGAAACGTCGTACCAGGCGCTGGTGGCCAACCTGTAAGCAACGTCCCTGATGGTGCAGCCGCCGCCGCGGCCCAAGCCGCCCCTCAGCGACAGGACAACGAGCCTCGTCAACATCGTCTACGCGCCAGAGACCTCCTGAGGGACTTCGAGCAAGATGGCTATGAAGTCTACAACTTGCCTCAAGCTAACCTAGGTGCAGCCCTTGCTGAGCTGGGACAACTTGGGGATACTCCTGCAACTCAGCGTCTGCAAGCTCACATCCGCATCGCCACTGCTCAAGTTGAAGAAAGAGGACCAGGGTACAGCAGATCAGCTTCGAGCTCCTACTCCAGGAGCAGGTCGGAGCGACCCCGCCATCGTCATCACCACAACGACAACGCTCCCCTTCAGCCTGTGGCCGAGGAGGGAGGAGGCGAGAATGAAGTCGTGCAGCCGGTCAACCCAGCTGCCAACGCTGCTGCCAACGCAGCGGCCAATCCAGCTGCCAACGCCACTGGTAACACCCCTGGCAATGCCCAAAACAACGCCGCTAATGCTGCTGGCGCCCAACAGCAGAACGCTGCCGGCAACCCAGGATAGAACGCAAGAGCTCAACCTCCACCAGTACAAGCCAATCGCGCTCAGAGCAATCAACGTCAGTGCATACGAGATGAAGTGGAGATAGCACGACGTGCTAACTACGACCGCGACCACAGGGTCCCTGATCCCCTTGACGCCAATCACCCCGTCCAAGCTACAGAACTTTGGCAAATACACGACCAAGAGCTCCTACGTCGTGCCCAGTACGACCAGGATAACGGCCCTGCCGATGACCTCTACATCATCCCGTCAGCTTACGCCCCATCCGCCAGCCCTGGAGCAATCAACAACTTCCCTGCGTTCTCACGACGTCTCAGGACGATCAGATACCCCAAGGACTTCAAGCCAGCCATTGAAAAATACGACAGCCGCTCCAACCCGAGTATTTGGCTGAAGATGTACAGCATTGCCGCCCGGGCGTCTGGAGGCAACGAAGACCACATGGCAGGATACTTTCCGCTTGTGATGGGCAAAGCGCCACTCCTGCGGCTCGACAACCTCCCGGCGGAGTGTATTACCTCATGGGCGACCTTGTCACGGCTCTTCACGACCAACTACCAAGCGACCTATAATCGCCCCGGCAACACTCACCACCCCGCTAGAGTGCGGATGAGGAAGGACGAGACTCTCCGCAAGTATACCAACCGCTACTTCGAGAACCACAATACTCTCGCAGGTGTCAAGGATGAAGACGTCATAGCCTACCACAAGAAGGGGGTAACCAACCTCAAGCTCTTTGAGAAGATTCACGAAGCGGACGCCAACACCATGTCCGACCTCATGGCCAACGTCGACAAGCTCGTCAACACTCAAGATGCGGTGGTGCACGACTTCAAAGGAGACGATCATGACGATGGTGGTGGCAGGTCGCGCAAGCGATCCGGCGAGGTCTATGCGACCGACCCACCCAGACCTTCCACCTTCCTCGAAGGTGACTTCAACATGGTCATGGACGACCAGTGCCAATTCCACAGCGACGCCAAGCATACCATGAGGGAGTGCGAGCAACTAAAGCGTGCTCTAGGGGTACCTCTAGAGCCTCAGAAGACCAAGAGCGGCAACAACGACGACCAGAACAGCAGCCGCCGCTACGACAACCGCAACCATCGACCTGACCGACGAGATTACCACGACCGGTGACCTTACCGTCGCAACGACGATAGGGATCACCGCGACTATCGCCGTGACTATCGCCGCGACTATCGCCGCAATGACCGACGTGATGATCATCATGGCAACTACCGCCGCGACGATCGTCGCGAGGACCACTGCAACGACCACCGCGACGAACACCGCGACGACCGGCGTGATGATCGCCGTCAGCATGATGATCGCGACCGCAACGACAACCGTCGCAAGGAACCTTCCCCCCCCCCACCTCCACCAAAAGCAGGCAATCCCAACGGTGCGTTCCAGAACGCCAACCGACAAATCAACTTCATCGTCGGTGGCCGTCAAGTAGCCAAGAGCAACAGACAGCAGCGATCAAACGCAAGGGAGATCGGCCAAGTCAATACTGAAACTCCGCAACCTCACCGTTGGTCGGAGTACCCGTCACTTTCTCCAGGAAAGACCATTGGGTGCACATACCTAACCCCGGGACCTACCCACTGGTCGTCAACCCCATAGTGGATGGCGCATTCCTACCTAAGACCCTCGTCGACGGGGGCAGCAGTCTGAACATCATCTTCACAGAAACGCTGAGAAAGATGGACTTCAACTTCTCCAAGATGACTGCCTGCGACGAACCCTTCTATGGGGTTGTGCCTGGCAAGGCTGCATACCCCATAGGTCGTGTATGCCTGCCGGTCACCTTCGGCAAAAAGGACAACTTCCGCATAGAGTACCTGACGTTCGAGGTCGCGGACTTCCGCTCCTCCTACCATGCCATCCTTGGTCGACCCATGTTGGCCAAGTTCATGACCATACCGCATCACACCTACCTCATCATGAAGATGCCAGCACCAAACGGGATCCTTTCCGTCTACGGCGACATCCTCATCTCCTACAACTGCGAGAGCGACACCATCGACCTCTCCAAGGTTTCTGCGTGCAAAGCTGCCGCTATGGTCATGGTCGCTCAGGCCGCCAAGATCGACCAAACTACTCTGGAGGTGCCAGAACAGAAGCGTACAGCCACCGCCTTGGACCCAAGTCCTGCTGTGAAGAAAGTTTGCCTCGGCCTGCCCGATGCATCCAAGGAAGTCACCATCGGGGCCGACCTTAACCCTAAATAGGGACTTGTGCTCACCAGTTTCCTCTGGGACAACACTGACATCTTCGCATGGAGCCCGTCTGACATGCCCGGTGTCTCCAGGGAGCTGGCTGAGCACGCCCTTGAAGTAAGCAAGACCGCACGCCCTATCAAGCAAAAGCTCCGGCGATTTGCAAAAGATAGAAAGCAAGCTATAGAAGTAGAAGTCTGTAAGCTCTTAGCTGCAGGATTCATCCGTGAATGTAAACACCCGGTTTGGCTCGCAAACCCGGTCCTTGTGCCCAAAAAGACTGGAGGATTAAGGAAGTGTATCGACTGCACCAACCTCAACAAGTACTACCCGAAAGATCCCTTCCCTCTTCCTCGCATCGACCAGGTCGTGGACTCCACGGCTGGTAGCGTCCTACTGTGCTTCCTTGAATGCTATTTAGGGTATCACCAGATAGCCTTAAATCCCGACGACCAAGACAAGACGGCGTTCATAACACCCAATGGCATCTACTGCTACAAGGTCATGACCTTTGGCCTGAAAAACGCTGGCGCGACCTACCAGAAGGCGATATAGAAGTGCCTGAAGTCTCAGATCGGGAAGAACGTAGAAGCTTACGTCGACGATGTGGTCGTCAAGACCACCGAATAAGATCAGCTCATCAACGACCTCACCGAGACCTTCTCCAATCTATGCACCTACCAGTGGAAGCTCAACCTGACCAAGTGCGTCTTCGGTGTCCCCTCCGGATTGCTTCTGGGCTTCATGGTGGGGCACCAAGGCATCGAAGCTAACCCCGTCAAGGTCGACGCAATACGCAACATGGCCAGGCCATCTTGTAAGAAAGACGTCATGAAGCTCACAGGCTTGATGGCGGCCCTAGGTCGTTTCATCAGCAAGCTCGGTGAAAAAGGTCTGCCCTTCTACAAGCTATTGAAGAAAGCAGATAAGTTCATATGGGATGAAGAAGAACAGAAGGCTTTCGAAGCTCTCAAAGATTCCTTGACCACGCCTCCAATCATGACGCCACCCATACCAGGGGAAACGCTCCTCCTCTACATCTCCACCACCACTAATGTGTTCAGCACGGTTCTCGTCGCAGAACGAGAAGAAGAAGGGCAGGCCTATCTTGTTCAACGACCTGTGTATTACGTGAGCGAGGTCCTTGCCGATGCTAAGACACGTTATTCACAACCTCAGAAGTTGCCCTACGCACTCCTGATCACGTCGAGAAAGCTTCACCACTACTTCCAAGCCCACAAGATCACGGTACCATCATCATTCCCGGTAGGAGAGATCATCCGCAACCGCGACGCTAACTGCCGCATCGTCAAGTGGTCGGTGGAGCTTGGAGAGTTCAACAACGAGTTCTGCCATCGGCAGGCGATCAAGTCACAGATCTTAGCTGACTTCATGTCAGAATGGACAGAGATCCAGATGCCCCCTCCCAAGGAGAGGCCTGAACACTGGATAATGTACTTCGACGGTGCTCTTAACCTCGAAGGTGCAGGAGCTGGAGTGCTATTCATCTCTCCTCAGGGAGAGCAGCTCAAGTATGTTCTGCAGATACACTACAAGGCCTCCAACAATGGAGCAGAATACGAAGCTCTAATTCATGGGCTCCATATAGCAGTGTCCCTTGGCATCAAGCGACTACTGGCATACGGCAATTCCAAGGTCGTCATCAAGCAAGTCAACAAGGAGTGGGATTGTGTCAAAGATACAATGGATGCTTACTGTGCTGAAATCCGTAAGCTCGAAGGCCACTTCGAGGGAATCGAGTTCCAGCACGTGCCACGCAACAACAACGTGGCTGCCGACGTGCTATCCAAACTAGGCTCCAGGCGAGCTCTAGTCCCGGCGGGTGTGTTTGTCCAAGACCTACGCAAGCCGTCGATCAAACTGTTGGATCCGGACGACCCGGACCATCCACAGTCCAATCTAACCATAGCACCTCCCCGCGACGTGTTGATGACTGAAAAAGAGGACGATTGGCGTGAGCCTTTCTTAGCCTTCTTGCTCGACCAGCGAGTCCCAGAAGACAAGGCTGAACGAGAGCACATTACGCGGCGTAGTGCTAACTATGTCGTGATTGGCAAAGACCTCTATAGAAAGGCCACCGCTACTGGCGTCTTGATGAAGTGCATCTTGCGATCAGAAGGACTTCAGCTCTTGGCTGAGATTCACAGCGGCGAGTGTGGCTGCCACGCAGCATCCGCCAATCTGGTCGGCAAGGCGTATCGATCTGGCTTCTATTGGCCCACGGCCATGTCTGATTCCAAAGACCTCATCAAGAGGTGCAAGGGATGTCAGTTCTTTGCCAAACAGCAGCATCTGCCAGCTCAGATCCTGCGCACGATTCCCCCATCTTGGCCCTTCACCATGTGGGGCCTCGACTCCGTAGGTCCGTTCCGAACCGCTCTGGGCGGCTACAAGTACATCCTTGTGGCTGTCGACAAATTCACCAAGTGGATTGAAGTCCGAACAGTCGCCATGGCCACGTCGGAAGAAGCGGCCAAATTTATCCAAGAGATCACACACCGCTTCGGTGTGCCCAACAGAATCATCACCGACCTCGGGACGGCCTTCATGAAGGACCGATTAGGCGAACCAGAGAGGGGGGGAGTGAATGGGAGCTGATAAAAATTCTTCTCGAAGGAGATGAGAACTCCAACAAGACGAACACGGCTTCCAACTCACGTCTCCGATCCAACTACCCAAGTTGGTCAAGACCACGCAGCCACTGGAGTGCTACTGGTCCTAGGAACCAACACTCAACCTTCCTAGCCAAAACTCACCAAAACACACAGCGGAAACTTGCACGGCTTGCTGCCTGTGCTCCACCGGTCAGACCGATGGCCTGCGCCGGTCAGACCGGTGACACCGGTCAGACCGGTGGACAGAGCCGGTCAGGCCGGTGGCTACAGCAGCCGCACAGCAAACGTTCCAGGAAGCCTCAGTGAATCCTCTAGGCCCTGGAACAAAAACCACCACGAAACACAACCTGTGAGGAAGAAGAACCCCTCACAAATCCTAGCAAAACAACTCCAAACACTCCAAGAACTGATCAGCAGGACCACGGGACAAAACCACACGGACAAGGCTGTTCCCCGAGACAAAAACCCACCAAGGGCTAGCACCGGTCAGACCGGTCAAGAGCACCGGTCAGACCGGTCGTGCCTGGGCAGCTCGGGATGAACAGCGCCCGCGAGTCAACTCCTCCAAATCCAACTCCCGATCTCCCGATCCGCTCCACGGTTTTGCACAAGACTTTGGGGATAGTAGGAACACCTCATGGGTACTCCATAGCCAAGATTTGGTCCACCAAAACTTGTCAAATCAAGAGGAATCGAAGAAATCCCACCAAGAACGCCTCTAACCCTAGAGCCACGAAAACCCCAAAATCGAGCCCCTTTGCTCACGGATTTGGAAGGGGAATCAAAGGGTAAAGAACCACGAAGGGTTCATGCATACATCCCCCACCAAATCCCAAAGAGAAAGGCCTCGAAATCGCTCCAAGAAAATTGCCAAGAAAGGGCTCCGAAAATCACCAAAAAGGAGAAACGGGAAAGACACATCCAAGCCTTGAGGAACCACGCCGAATCATCTATACATACCAAAGAGGTTCATACAAGGTCTAGCTTGCCGCCCGATCATCCTTCCCTCTCACAAGATCTCACCATGAAGCTCTCAAGCTAGTCCTACAAAAATCCTAAGAAAATAGGAAGGAAAATAGGAAAACCAAATGAGCTAGGGTTCCAAGAGATGGCTGCCATCCTCTCACCACTTGGGTTATATGGAGGCAACCGAAAGACTAAAATACCCTTACTAGCTAACTAGGGATACATGCCCCTCGAGGGCGAAATTGGAAGTCTTTGTCTTCGCACCATCGGACGGATGCCCAGCGACCGCAAACTTGCTTAGCCTCGACGCAAGCCTTGCGATCCCGACGCGTGTCCTCCGCTTCGAAGATTCCGGACTGCGTCGTCGCACACCGGTCAGACCAGTGCTCCTCACCGGTCAGACCGGTACCCACCGGTCAGACCGGTCTGGAGCTGCTGCACCTCCGTCTTCGGTTCTTCGGTCTTGGCTTTGTGGATCAACCAAGGAACCCAGTGGTTTTCTGGTGAACCACCGGAAACCCCGCGAACTCGGTGTAGCCTCCGCCAATCACCACTCATGACTCGGCTCCCACGTGGTCCCGGCTCGACCTTGGTTTTGAGGCTCAACCAAGAAACCGTCCATGACTTCATCTTGCCGTTCATGCCACCATGCGGCCCGCACTTGACCCCGCTGGCCACCGGGTCCCTCGAACCAAGCCTACTTGTCTTCTCCACACCTGGAGGCCTCACCGGCAACGACCTTTCACGCTTGTTTTTCACCTGCACCTGCACCAGTCAAGCCGCAACCTGCACCTGCAATACTTAGCCAAGAATCAGTCCACACCACGTTGTCAATCACTCATCACACCAGGAAGCGACCATCCACCGGTCCTCGAACCACACCTGGCTCTCAATCTCCCCCTTGATGAGTGCATTGACAACACACACGTTTTGGTAACCAAGAGAAAAGGAAAAGAAAAGAAACGACTAAAAGAAACTCCAACAAGCGATCGAAAGCCAAAGAAAAGGCAAAGAGCAAGATCACTTGAAGAAGACAAGTCTCG
The DNA here is from genome assembly GCA_036936925.1 of Cenchrus fungigraminus. Classification (NCBI taxonomy): domain Eukaryota; kingdom Viridiplantae; phylum Streptophyta; class Magnoliopsida; order Poales; family Poaceae; genus Cenchrus; species Cenchrus fungigraminus. Next base: position 39,876,144 of record CM072772.1, read on the forward strand.
GACCCCTTAGGCAAGGGCAACGGCTCGACACATCCGAGACAAAACATGCTCAAGCAAAGAGCACAAACCATCAAACCAAAGCTCGAAAACCACAAAGAGCTCCCCCTGCACACATGCAAGCTCCCCCTGAACCGATGCAACTCCCCCTGGACAAATGCATGCGAACCACTTCACAAAACAGAGCAGCTGCAACAGCTCAGCTCTGACCGGTCAGACCGGTCGACACCACCGGTCAGACCGGTGGGCAACATGTGAACAGGACCAGCACTCTGACCGGTCAGACCGGTGACCTCAACCGGTCAGACCGGTGCACAACAGAGCCCAAAAATAGCTCGAAACCACCTGAAAACCTTCCAAATGCATTCAGTAGGCCAAAACATGCTCAAACTTCTCCCCCTTGTTGACAATGCATGAATCAAGCCAAAAATGCAAAAAATGCAACCTAGAGCTTCTCAAATAGACAAAATTCAACATAGGATGCTACACATGTCCAAACGAGCAAGTTAGATACTCTATAGCTTCGTAAAGACATAAACTTCATGATCACCAAGTTTCACAACCATTGGGCGAAGCTAAGATAGAATTTAGCAATTTTGCGAAAAATTACCCTCTCATGAGCAAAGTCCTAAACATGAGCAAAACATGTCAAAATGGCAAAGCCACACAAACTTCATGCTAGGACAACCATTCTAAGCATAAGACCATCATAAACACCCACAAGCACCTCATGTCATGTCAAAGCCACCGAGCCATGTGCCTACTTCTATATATGAGACTTCTCATTGGTAGGCATCATGCAACGATTTAGCACCCAAAGCAAATTAAAATTAGCACATATGACATGGGAGCACATTTTTCAAGCAATTTACATTTCATATTCAGATTTATAATTGGTACATGAAATGTCTTTGCGACAAAAAGGAACTTATGCCCCTCCACAAGATGAAGCATGGGGGCTAAACATTCATGATGGCAAATGAGCCTTTGGCCCCTTATGATCAAAATAAGCTATCCAACCACAAATTAAGCATAGCCAAGCCACTAAAACATGTCAAGATCATGTAAAGGTATTTACTCACAAGAGAGTATATATATATATGAAATTTTTCAAAAACATAGCCATCAACCATGGATACAAACCAAGATTATCAAGAGCTAAGCCAAACTAACCATAGCTTACCAAATTAGCTCACAAAGACATATATATCATTCCATGGTGAACAATGTGTATAGGAGAAGCCTTTCCTAAACAATGCATTTGATACAAAATGCATGCAACCTAAGATACAAAGATGCCTATACATCATGCTACATATGCCATGCCAAATGCAAGAAATGCACAAAGGAAAGCTATACATATGCTACAAAGGAGCTCCCACACGCCAACTCAAGAAATCAAACAAACACCAAGCTCCCCCCGCAAATGAGTGAAAGTTGCTTGATCTAGGGGTTTGGTGAAAATATCGGCTAGTTGTTCATGTGTGGGTACATGGATCAAAGCTATCTTCCCTTTCTCTACGTTGTCTCTCAGAAAATGATACCTCACTTCTATGTGCTTGGTTTTGGAATGGAGCACTGGGTTCTTTGCAACGCTTATGGCACTAGTGCTATCACATTGAAGTGGGACATGGGTATACTCCTCACCAAAGTCACTCATGGTGTATGTGATCCAAAGGAGCTGAGAGCAACAACTAGCTGCGGCCACATACTCTGCCTCGGTAGTGGATTGAGCAACACTCGACTGTTTGCGGGAAGACCAAGATACCAAAGAAGAACCCAAGAACTGGCAAGTCCCAGAAGTGGACTTCCTATCCAACCGACACCCGGCAAAATCCGCGTCTGAAAATCCATGAAGCGCCAAAGAAGAAGACGCAGAGTACCAAAGGCCGAAGTCGGGAGTGTGTCGCAAATACCTGAAAATGCGCTTGACTGCTTGCCGATGCGAAGTCCTCGGAGAAGCTTGAAAACGAGCGCACAGACACACCGAGAATTGAATGTCCGGCCTCGTCGCCGTCAAGTAGAGGAGTGACCCGATCATGCTCCGGTACTCCTTCTGGTCCACGTGTTCACCTTCCTCGTCCGCATCAAGAACTGTAGTCGTACTCATAGGCGTCGCCATGACCTTGGAGTCCTCCATCTTGAACTTCCTCACAATGTCCTTGGTGTACTTAGCTTGGTGCACAAATGTTCCTTCCTTTGATTGCTTGATTTGTAGCCCGAGGAAGAACTGCAACTCGCCCATCATGCTCATCTCAAATTCCCTGCTCATGTCTTCTGCAAACCTTGCAACAAGAGAGTTAGACGAGCCACCAAAGACAATATCATCCACGTATACCTGCACAATCAGGATATCTCTGTCCTGCCTGAGGAGAAACAAGGTCTGGTCGACCTTCCCCATCTCAAACCCTCTCTCAAACAGGAACCCCCTCAACCTACCATACCAAGCTCTAGGCACCTGCTTCAACCCATACATCGCCTTCCTCAACTTGTATACCCGGTGAGGATACTTCTCACTCTCAAACCCCGGTGGTTGCCTCACAAACACCTCTTCCTCCAATACACCGTTCAGAAAAGCACTCTTCACATCCATCTGGTACAACTTGAACCCTTTAGCCACGGAAAAGGCTAGAAGGATCCTGATCGCCTCCAAACGAGCTACAGGAGCGAAAGTCTCCTCGTAGTCGATCCCCTCTTTCTGACTGTACCCCTGAGCAACAAGTCTCGACTTGTTCCTCACCACTTCTCCTTTCTCTCCCTCTTTATTTTTCCACACCCATTTTGTCCCAATCGGCTTACACCCTGGGGGAGGGTCAACCAACACCCAAACTTGGTTCCTCTCAAAATTCTCCAACTCCTCATGCATCGAGTTAACACAATTATGATCAGATAACGCATGTCCAATGTCTTTGGGCTCAAAAGTGGCAACAAAAGCAGCATGAGCGAAATGAGAATTGTTCCGAACCCTCGACCGTGTAGTACGTTCATTCATGTCGCCGATGATTCTCGAAGCTGGGTGATCCACTTGCACTCGTCGGGGAGGTTCTCGCCTTGATGCTACCTCCCCCTCAACAGCAGCTTCGCCTTGATCTGGGTTTGTCGTTGTAGGTGTGGGAGAGGGTCCATTCTCGATCGTCGTCGAAGTAGTAGGTACATGTTCAGCCGCGGGCATCACACCGCTATCTTCATCATCTCCATGTTCATGCTCCTCCTCCTGAAAGATCTCCTCGCCAAGTTCGTCGTCACCTGCACACTCAAAAACAAGCTGACTACGTGGCTGTGTCTCGTCGAAGGTTACCTCGCAAGTCTCCACGATTTGGTTAGTTTCAAGATTGAGCACACGAAATGCTCTAGAATGAGATGCATAACCAAAGAAAATACCATCGACAGACCTAGCCTCGAACTTGTCCAACTTCTTCCCTTTCTTCAGAATGAAGCATTTACAACCAAAGACATGGAAGTGACTCACCTTGGGTGTGCGACCGTGCATCAACTCGTAACAGGTTTTCTTCTTGTGAACCCTGAGGTAGATCCTGTTCGACACATGGCACGCGGTATTGACCGCCTCAGCCCAGAACCTTCTCGGAGTCCTATGCTCGTCGAGCATCGTCCGAGCCATCTCGCACAAGGTCCTGTTTTTCCTTTCCACCACGCCATTCTGGGGAGGCGTATACGGACTCGAAAACTGATGTTCAAGACCCAAGTCATGGCAAAAGGTTTCGAAGCGAGAGTTTTTGAATTCCGAGCCATTGTCACTGCGGATCGCTCGTATGGCATCTCCGTGCCTCTCGTTTCTTAACCTCAAGACAAGATCTCGAACAAAACCAAACGTCTCCCCCTTCTCCTCAAGAAAGAACACCCACGCATACCGAGAGTAGTCGTCCACCACAACAAGGACACACCACTTCCCACCCGCAGATCGCACACGAGCTGGGCCAACAAGGTCCATATGGAGCAGCTCGCATGGACGCTCAGTCATCACATCGGTGAGAGGCGGGTGAGAAGAGGCTACCATCTTGGCATGCCTACACGGCGCACAAACCAACTCTTTCTCAAACCTCAATCGTGGCAATCCTCGGACCAAATTGAGTTTACTCAAGCGAGACAAAAGGTCAAAGCTCAAGTGACCCAACTTCCTATGCCACTTCCACAACTCACTCGAAGAACCAGCCAAGAAGCAACGCTCCACACCAGAAGACTGAGAAAAATCAGCTCGGAACACTTGACCCTCGGGAACGACCATGCAAACAAGATCCCCCCGAGAATCTAAAATCCGAGAACCACCAGGCCGAAACAACACCTCAAAACCTTCATCGAACAACTGGGACACAGAAAGCAAATTGTATCCAAGCGATTGAACAAGAGCAACACGCCTGAGAGTGATCTTGTCGCTTACCTTAATCTCACCTTCTGACAGCACACGCCCTCGCCCATTGTCCCCAAAGGTGATGTACTTCTTTGTCACCACCGGGACGAGACTTTAGAACCACCCCTTGTCTCCGGTCATATGCCTCGAGCAACCGGAGTCAATCAACCAAATGTTCTTCAAGTCTCCCACCTGAAATTCAAAAGCGAGCACGTGAGTGAACAAACGACTCAGCACTGGGGTTAGTACCAAAAGAGTAAAACCAGTGCCGAGCCATTTGCTCCAAAGTGGGGTTAGCACAAACCAAATCATCACGCCTATCAAAGCTACCACCACGGTAACCACCACGAGGGAACCAACCCTCTCTAGCTGGAGGAGGACGAAAACCACGAAAGGGAAACCGTGGATCGTACCTCCGCTCCATCTCAAAGCTACGACTCTTCTCACTCTCGTATTGAGCACGAGGTGGAGAACGCCTAGCAAACTGACCACCTGCAAACTTTCCAGACCAACCACCAGAACCACGACCTCCAAAACCAAACCGAGCATCCTCACGAGCACGAAACCTGACTCGCTGTCTGCCCAGACCTGCACCGGTCTGACCGGTGTAGTACACCGGTCTGACCGGTGTGGCTCGGCCAGCAGCAACACCTGCAGCCTTCCGGTCTCCCCAAGCCGGAACCGTCCTCACAATCGCCTTGGCCCTGGGCATCTGCATACGAGGCTCAGGTACACCATTAAAGGGGTGGTACCTGTCCCTGTTAGCCCACTCTCTAGCCATTCTCTCCTCACGCTTCCTCTTGAAGCAAAACTCATCCTTGTGACCATCTCTCCCACAATACCCACAATGGAACTTTATGGGCTGTGGCTTAGGCTTAGGCTTGGGTTGGGGCTGCCCACTCGGCTTCTCACCCTTCTTCTCTCCTTCCTCACCTCCCTTTGGGCTCACAAACTTCACCGGTTTCTGAAAATCATTTGTTGGGTGAGGGAATATGGGTGGATCTGGAGTAGTGTCAAGTTTGTTTCTGAGATGGTTGGGCTTGGGCTCAAACTTGTTCTTGTGTCTGTTTGGTGGTGGGATAGGAATCTCTCCAACTCTCTCAGCTCCCTCACCACAGTTCTCTCCAAGCTTGTCAGCCCCAAGTGCCTGACCATCATAGCGTTTGAAAGCCGCTATCATGATACGGAGCTGAGGCTCCTGACCCGACAACCAGCTCATACATTTTCTCAGCTCATCATTTTCATCCTGCAGGCGATCAACATAATGTGCAAGCTCCAAATTCTTAACCGCATGCAATTCACAAGTAGAGCAAGAAGTGGGAATAGGCTCTTTCAACTTAGCCTCAAGCGAAACAGTGTAAGCATGCATCTCATCAATCTTTCCATGCAAAACAGGGCAAGAAGTGCAAGCACCTAGCAAAGCAGGTCTAGACTTAAGCTCAGCCACTTCAACCCTAAGCATATCTAGTTCATCACAAGTAGAAGCATGCTTATCCTTAAGAGCAGTAAGATCAGCTAGGTACACAGAGCAATCACAGCAATCAATCTCATCATAAACCACAGGAGAAGCCTTAAGCGAATCAATCTCAAGCTTAGCATCTAGGTTCTGGGTTTCTAGCTCAGCCACACGGTTCCTAGCATCTTCTAGTGAGGCCCTAAGCTCTTTCCTCATCTTCTTGGCCTCTCTAAGCATGTGATCGCGGTTATCAAGCAAGTCAACCAACTCATCATTCTCCTTGTGCAAAGAAGAGAGCTCATCACATACCTCATCCTCGGAGTCAGAGTCCGAGTCACTCTGGTGGCTCTTCTTGCTGCCGGAGCTACGGGCCATGCCGCAGAAGCCATCTCTCGCGAAGCAGCTCAACCCGCTCAAGTTCCTGGATGACTTCTTGTTCTTGCGCCGATCACCTTCATCTTCACTGCTACTCGAGCTTGAGGAAGAGTAGGCGGAGCTGGAGTCGACGTCGCTCGCTCCGACCATTGCTCGGGCCTTCCTGCCGCGGCCATCCTTCTTCCTCGACCGTCGCTCGTCCTTGTGCTTGTTCTTGTGCTTGTGATCGCGCCTCGATCGGTACTTGCCATCCTTGCTCGATCGGTGCCTGTAGCCGTCCTTGTTCTCCGTCTTCTCCGGGCAGTCGGCAACGAAGTGTCCTGGCTTGCCGCACTGAAAGCACGTCCGTGCTGTCCTCCTCGTGTTCACCCGGTTCTCGTGCAGCCTCTCGAACCGCCTGGTCAGCAACGCCAGCTCGTCCTCTCCAAGCACGTCGAACTCCTCATCTGGCAAAGACATCAAAGAAGACAGAGAATACATCCTGGAGGATGCGTTAGCGTTAGACTTAGCTCCTTTGCCACTAACGAGAGCGAGACTATGAGAATCAGTCGGGCTCTCGATCTTGGCTGTCATACCACGGTCCAACTCAGCCGACTTGAGCTTCGAGAACAGCTCGTTCACCGTCAAGGTGTCATACTTCTCGGACTCAACAATAGCCTCAAACTTCCCGTCCCATACGGTACGATCCAACGAGTGCAAGAGCTTCACGGCTCTATCATGATCATTGTATGGGAGGACGTCCACATTGGCTCTCATGTTGTTCACAACGACCGTAAATCGCTGGAAAAGGGCATCGACGGACTCGCCGGGGAGATGAGTGAAGTTCTCGTACTCTCTCCGGTAAGTCGCGTACATCCGAACCTGAACCTGAGCATTCCCAGCATGAGCATCCTTCAACTGCTCCCAAATCCTACAAGCTAAGTCCTCTGTCTGAACCCGATCGAATTCAGGCTGACACAGAACACGAAACAAGTAGTCGACAGCCTTGTTGTTGGCTTCGAACATATCCCTCTATCCTGGAGCAAGGAAGTTCATCGGATGAACATAAGCTGTGTTCACCGTGACATCCCAAAGGATCTGACCCTTTCCGCGGAGGAACGCCGCCATCCGCCTTTGCCACATCTGGTAGTTCTTCCCATCGAAGTGCGGAGGACCCGAACCCCGTTCCTGGTACGCCATCTTTGGATCTTAGACTGGTAAGAGTCAATAAAGACCCGAACCGGCTCTGATACCAATTGAAGGACCGATTAGGCGAACCAGAGAGGGGGGGAGTGAATGGGAGCCGATAAAAATTCTTCTCGAAGGAGATGAGAACTCCAACAAGACGAACACGGCTTCCAACTCACGTCTCCGATCCAACTACCCAAGTTGGTCAAGACCACGCAGCCACTGGAGTGCTACTGGTCCTAGGAACCAACACTCAACCTTCCTAGCCAAAACTCACCAAAACACACAGCGGAAACTTGCACGGCTTGCTGCCTGTGCTCCACCGGTCAGACCGATGGCCTGCGCCGGTCAGACCGGTGACACCGGTCAGACCGGTGGACAGAGCCGGTCAGGCCGGTGGCTACAGCAGCCGCACAGCAAACGTTCCAGGAAGCCTCAGTGAATCCTCTAGGCCCTGGAACAAAAACCACCACGAAACACAACCTGTGAGGAAGAAGAACCCCTCACAAATCCTAGCAAAACAACTCCAAACACTCCAAGAACTGATCAGCAGGACCACGGGACAAAACCACACGGACAAGGCTGTTCCCCGAGACAAAAACCCACCAAGGGCTAGCACCGGTCAGACCGGTCAAGAGCACCGGTCAGACCGGTCGTGCCTGGGCAGCTCGGGATGAACAGCGCCCGCGAGTCAACTCCTCCAAATCCAACTCCCGATCTCCCGATCCGCTCCACGGTTTTGCACAAGACTTTGGGGATAGTAGGAACACCTCATGGGTACTCCATAGCCAAGATTTGGTCCACCAAAACTTGTCAAATCAAGAGGAATCGAAGAAATCCCACCAAGAACGCCTCTAACCCTAGAGCCACGAAAACCCCAAAATCGAGCCCCTTTGCTCACGGATTTGGAAGGGGAATCAAAGGGTAAAGAACCACGAAGAGTTCATGCATACATCCCCCACCAAATCCCAAAGAGAAAGGCCTCAAAATCGCTCCAAGAAAATTGCCAAGAAAGGGCTCCGAAAATCACCAAAAAGGAGAAACGGGAAAGACACATCCAAGCCTTGAGGAACCACGCCGAATCATCTATACATACCAAAGAGGTTCATACAAGGTCTAGCTTGCCGCCCGATCATCCTTCCCTCTCACAAGATCTCACCATGAAGCTCTCAAGCTAGTCCAACAAAAATCCTAAGAAAATAGGAAGGAAAATAGGAAAACCAAATGAGCTAGGGTTCCAAGAGATGGCTGCCATCCTCTCACCACTTGGGTTATATGGAGGCAACCGAAAGACTAAAATACCCTTACTAGCTAACTAGGGATACATGCCCCTCGAGGGCGAAATTGGAAGTCTTTGTCTTCGCACCATCGGACGGATGCCCAGCGACCGCAAACTTGCTTAGCCTCGACGCAAGCCTTGCGATCCCGACGCGTGTCCTCCGCTTCGAAGATTCCGGACTGCGTCGTCGCACACCGGTCAGACCGGTGCTCCTCACCGGTCAGACCGGTACCCACCGGTCAGACCGGTCAGACCCACCGGTCAGACCGGTCTGGAGCTGCTGCACCTCCGTCTTCGGTTCTTCGGTCTTGGCTTTGTGGATCAACCAAGGAACCCAGTGGTTTTCTGGTGAACCACCGGAAACCCCGCGAACTCGGTGTAGCCTCCGCCAATCACCACTCATGACTCGGCTCCCACGTGGTCCCGGCTCGACCTTGGTTTTGAGGCTCAACCAAGAAACCGTCCATGACTTCATCTTGCCGTTCTTGCCACCATGCGGCCCGCACTTGACCCCGCTGGCCACCGGGTCCCTCAAACCAAGCCTACTTGTCTTCTCCACACCTGGAGGCCTCACCGGCAATGACCTTTCACGCTTGTTCTTCACCTGCACCTGCACCAGTCAAGCCGCAACCTGCACCTGCAATACTTAGCCAAGAATCAGTCCACACCACGTTGTCAATCACTCATCACACCAGGAAGCGACCATCCACCGGTCCTCGAACCACACCTGGCTCTCACTTCACAGGGCCCGCCTTCTGGGATTTTTGCCAAGACAACACGATTGACGTCTACTACTCCTCGGTCGCCCACCCCCGGTGCAACAGCCAGGTCGAGCGTACCAACAACATGGTCCTTCAAGCTCTCAAAGATCGTATCTTTGATGATGCTTCAAACTACGCCACCCGGTGGTTAGCCGAGCTACCACACGTAATCTGGGGTCTGCGGACCCAAGTTAGTTCTGCTACAGGCTTCTCGCCTTTCTTCCTGGTCTACGGTTCGGAGGCCACCCTACGTACCGACGTCACCTTTGGAGCTCCATGCATACAGTTCTACGAGGAGGGAGAAGCCGAGCAGACTCGTCGTGTTGACCTTGACAGCCTCGAGCAATAGAGAATGGCAGCCGTTATGAGGCAAGCTCGCCATGACCAGCAGCTCCATCGGTATCATGATCGCAACGTCAAGGAGACCTCTTTTAACGTTGGCAACCTAGTCCTAAGACGCATCCAGAAGACCGACGGCATGCACAAGCTGTCTACCCCTTGGGAAGGACCCTTCATCGTTACTGAAGTCATCAGCCCATCTACATATCGCCTCCGGTGGGGCGACGGGCAAGGCGTACCCAACCCATGGAACGTGGAGCACCTACGATGATTCTATCCGTAGAATAGTTTTTATTACAGCTATGTATTCCTCGTCTTCGTATTTTCAGTTCAATAAATATTAATTAAAGCAGTCATCTGCTATGTCTCGAGCTCTACCTTCTTTTCTTTCAAGTCATGCACCCTCCCCCTCGACATGCTCGGGGGCTTGGCCAAAGACAACACAAGGGTCGAAAAAGACCTGGGGGTGAAGTTTCCTGTTCCTCCCCCTCGACATGGTCGGGGGCTTGGCAGCAGCCAACGTAAGGGTCGCTCGACCTGAGGACGTCGTCCATGACTATTCACCTTATGTTGTTGCGAACCTGCTTGGTCGTGAGGTTGCAAAACCTGAGTCCCAGACTCCTCCCCGTGCGCTGATTGCACGTAAGTCTCCCTACTGAGCTGTGGTGATTGGTAAGCCAGCCTCTTCGTGAGTAGTGGTTAGCAGGGTATGAAAGAGACATATTGCTTCAGGGCAACCAAGTTCGTATAAACATAAGCTAAGTACGTCATGCAGGCCAAAAGAAGATTATCACTGTTATTTACATGACTGGAGGAAGGAGGGGGTACAGCTCTAAGACTATGACTACTCTTCACCGTCGTCGCCCTCGTAATCAATGGCGTCCATGATCGCCATGGCGGCCTCCCGTACTTCATCCTCTATGGCCTTCAGGTCCTTCGTCGCGTCTGGGCCTTCTCCGACCTTGACCATGTCAATGTCGGGGTGATGAGACTTTACTCGCACTAGCGACTCCGTAGCCGCTGTTAAGCTCGTCGCCTTCAAGAGATCGACCAACTTCTCGGGTGCAGCCAGAAGCCGATCAATAGCCGGCTTAGCCTCCTCCCCAGTGACCTGCGTCTCCACCATGTCCATCACAAAGTGGGCAGCATTCTTCAGGTCGTTCAGCTCCACCTCTTGCCCTGTAATAGTCACCTGGTCATTCTGCAACGCCTTCAAAGCTACCTCGAGACTGACCTCAAGGTCCTTTCAAGCTTGCTTCTCATAAGCCAGCTTCTGGGACACAGCGTACTCACTGTCTATGGTGCCTTTCATCAGCTACTTCAGCTCTTCAGCACCGGCCTCGGCCTCCCACAGGTTCACCTCCAGGCTTCGGACCTTCTCCTTAGCGTTCTTCAGGTCGTTCTTGAGGTCATCCTCTCGCCTGTGAAAATCTGCGACGTACAAGAAGTCCTGAGGTGTAACACTCAGTAGTACAAATCAATGATGGACAAGGATACGAAGCAGTTGGTCTTACCAGTGCTCATAGTATTGAACAATGTATCAGCCTCCCGATTTTTGCGCTTTTCTTCAGTTAGCTCGTCTTCGAGCTTCTTCTTGTCAGCTGCTGCCGCCTCACGGACCTGCTTGACCTCTTGTTTGAGCTCCCCCACCCGCAGCTGCACAGCTGCGGCATCCTTGCACTGGTCGGCCCTGCCCTTGGTGCGGTTGGCCAGTGACTGCTTCGCAAAAACAAAAGATAGGTCGTCAGCCACATTCACAAGATAAGTCGCTTATTTAACTCAAGAACAGTTACTTACCGTAAGGGCTTGATTGAGCGTCAAGGTCGACCGACGGACTTCCTTCATATCCTCATCATCCTCGAAGATATCTCCCTCCCAGGGAGTGCCGCTCCAGTCAATGTCCTCCCGCCTCAAACATGGCCCCGTTGACGTCGAACCCGGTGCCTGCATACCGATTGTTTTTGGGTTCTCCTGTGGCGGCTCGATCTGAGCCGGGTCCACAGTTGGGCCCTGAGCCGATGTGATGGGCACTGCGTTGATGGGGTCCGCCTCTGTTGGCACATTTTATCTATAAATATTTTCCCTCACATTTACTGGAAAAAGGACTAAAATATAATTAGATCACCTTATTAGGGTTTATATTGACAATTTCCACGAGTTTTGGTGAATCTATGAATTTACAGGGACTATTCAGAAAATATGCAAAGAAACCACTCTAGAAGACTCTAGAAGGCTCCGGAACTCAACGTGACTTAGCACCTAAGAAAGAAGCATCTAGAAGGATCAAGGACCCACCTGGCCGAAGTGGACCCCGAGGGGGGCCCACCCCAGCCCGATCGGCCTGGTGGTGGGGCCGGTCGGCCCCCCCTGGCGCCAAATGGGCCCAGCTTCCGGAATGTTCTTCCACCGCCTATGAGGATCAATCTAAACCACAAGTTAAGGTCGGTTTGATTGTACGGTGCACATCATCTCCTCCCGGGCTATATAAGCAGACCCCCTGACCCCAGGGCAGACAACAATTCATTCTATCAGATCCTCCATGCCTATCTGAGATTAGAGCTCTAGATTAGAATTAGAGTTGGAGAGTTAGTATCAAGTTGAGAGATTAGAGCCACGATCTATTTAGATCTAGCTCATCTTGTTCGAGAGGACTAGAGAGCGGTAGAGGCGAAGCTGAAGGAAGGCCCGGACCTGTCGGTGCCTCCTCTTCATCTTCTACCTCTGGGATCAACTCCATTGGAGCCTGATCCTGAGACCTTGTGGAAAGATCGACTTCTTATTCAAGTGAGTAACATTGTTTTTATTGTTCTTACGGTTCATAACTCTTTCAGTACTTTAATTCCTGTCGCTCTTGAGTTAAAGTTTCATGTTTAGTGTAAGCGTGGTGCTTAGACTAGCTAGCTTATGAATACCTTCTATATTCCGGATCGTGTGGTAGAAGCGGGAAGTGACCTTGTTCCTGTCTGTCCTTTGCAGTCCACCTCCCGTCTATAGAAACCGTAGGACTCCCCCCATAGATTCTCGGGAGGTTCCCTTTCCTAAGTGTGCCTTCAGACAATCACCCCATAAGAACAATATAGACATAGCTTGTGAGAATAAGAACCAAACATCCTTAAGTTTTCCTTATCTCTCTTTCTGTCAAGTCCTTGATAGCTACTCAGTGATTAGTTATATACCTCAGATACTCTCTTTACCATTCTCCTTGTGGATTCGATATTTAAAACCCTCTCCCGGGTGGAATGCTCACCGGTATCTGTGCGCTTGCGGATTATCCATCATAATATTTCTGTAGGCTTAACAAATACCAACAAGCATTTCTGGCGCCGTTGCCGGGGAGAACGGTTAAGAGAAAACTCTTCGAGTATAACTAATCTTGTATCTTTCTTTTTTCTTTTTAGTTTTAGATTATCTACTGTCCTTATGGACACTACCCTCATTAAAGACTTTTCGGCACCCTCAGAGCTCAGCCTTAGGCCGATGCCATCATCAAAACCAATCCTATCTGATGCCTATGAGCTGCGCCCACGGTTAATAGAGATGGTCCAAACCAACACTTTCTTAGGAATAGAAGACGAAGACCCTTATCATCATCTCCAGCAGTTTGAGCAAACTTGTGACTGCCTGCACATTGAGGGTATGTCAGACGAGACTATCCGTTGGAAGCTTTTTCCATTCACTCTGAAAGGAAAAGCTCGCCAATGGTACGACCGGACCAAAGAGAAGATGAAAGGCGATTGGGGAACTCTCCGTGCAGATTTTTGCATGGATTTTTATCCCTTATCTAAAGTAGTTGACCTCAGAATCAAGATCATATCCTTCAAACAGGGGGATAATGAGTCTATGAGTTCATCCTGGGAACGTTTTGAACTCCTTTGCAAATCCGGACCAGATCTAAGCCTTCAAGACCATATTCTCCTTCAACATTTCTATATTGGTCTTAATAAGGAATCTAGAGCCTATTTGAATGTCTCCTCTCATGGATCATTCATACACCTTACATCTAGTGAAGCTAGAACTGTCTTAGACAACATTCTGGCCAGCACTAATGATGGTCCTTTAGAAGAGAAAACTTTAGAAGAAGAGATTCCAGAGATAGCTACACCAGAACCTATGCCAGAAACATCTCAACCTATAGCTATCCAACATATAGAATCACCACAGGAAGAAATTCCTCTACCTGATTTTATAAATGATATCGAGGATGATTTATTTTCCGATTATGGAAACACCTCGAAATATCATAAAGAGAAGAGGCCTCGAAAGCACACATCTTCTTTACATGAGAAGATAGACCCTTTTGAGCAAACCTTCTCAAGAGAACACACTGTGGAGCTTGCATCCATCATGAGTGGGGAATGGTTAGAAGAGTCAGAGCTTTCCTCTGATGTAGTCCATCTGGATTCACCTTCTATACCCTTTATAATTCAGTTGTGGGAATCAATATAATGGCCTTATCCTTTTTCCATCAGTTTATCAAAAACAAGCCATTATCTCCCACAACGAAATTGTTAAAGTGCTCCTCAGGACAAATTATTCAAAGTTCGGGAATTCTCTATGTCTTACCTATTTCAGTTTACGACATGCCAATTCACCTGAGCTTTCACATTTGTGATATTAAGGAGTTCGATCTTTTAATAGGCTATCCTTTAGAAAAACTCCTTAAAGAAGGACACACAGGGAAACTTGATGTTTGCCTAGGCAAAACCATTAAAGTTCCCTTACACTTCTCACATTCGATCAATACTAAGACCGAACCCAGTCCTGAACCTAACCCAATGGAAGAGGTGAATGAAGCATCTCTAGAACATTTCGTAGAATCCAATCAAGAAGATGTCACTGAATTCTTCATCGAGGAGGAAGAAGAAAATCCTACAGAATTTGAGCCCCTCGATGAAACCGAGGAACCCTCGAGACCTCCTGTTGAGCTTAAACCTTTACCACCTGGTCTTAGATATGCCTTTTTGCACAATGATTCTGAGTCTCCTGTGATCATTAATGACCAACTCACTCAGGAAGAGACTCATAGGCTGATAACCATCTTAGTGAGAGCCAGGTGTGGTTCGAGGACCGGTGGATGGTCGCTTCCTGGTGTGATGAGTGATTGACAACGTGGTGTGGACTGATTCTTGGCTAAGTATTGTAGGTGCAGGTTGCGGCTTGACTGGTGCAGGTGCAGGTGAAGAACAAGCGCAAAAGGTCGTTGCCGGTGAGGCCTCCAGGTGTGGAGAAGACAAGTAGGCTTTGTTCGAGGGACCCGGTGGCCAGCGGGGTCAAGTGCGGGCCGTATGGTGGCAAGAACAGCAAGATGAAGTCATGGACGGTTTCTTGGTTGAGCCTCAAAACCAAGGTCGAGCCGGGACTACGTGGGAGCCGAGTCATGAGTGGTGATTGGCGGAGGCTACACCGAGTTCGCGGGATTTCCGGTGGTTCACTAGAAAACCACTGGGTTCCTTGGTTGATCCACAAAGCCAAGACCGAAGAACCGAAGACGGAGGTGCAGCAGCTCCAGACCGGTCTGACCGGTGGGTACCGGTCTGACCGGTGAGGAGCACCGGTCTGACCGGTGTGCGACGACGCAGTCCAGAATCTTCGAAGCGGAGGACACGTGTCGGGATCGCAAGGCTTGCGTCGAGGCTAAGCAAGTTTGCGGTCGCTGGGCATCCGTCCGATGGTGCGAAGACAAAGATTTCCGATTTCGCCCTTGAGGGGCATGTATCCCTAGTTAGCTAGTAAGGGTATTTTAGTCTTTTGGTTGCCTCCATATAACCCAAGGGGTGAGAGGATGGCAGCCATCTCTTGGAACCCTAGCTCATTTGCTTTCCTATTTTCTCTTCCTATTTTCCTTAGGATTTTCTTAGGACTAGCTTGAGAGCTTCATGGTGAGATCTTGTGAGAGGGAAGGATGATCGGGCGGCAAGCTAGACCTTGTATGAACCTCTTTGGTATGTATAGATGATTCGGCGTGGTTCCTCAAGGATTGGATGTGTCTTTCCCGTTTCTCCTTTTTGGTGATTTTCGGAGCCCTTTCTTGGTGATTTTCTTGGAGCGATTTCGAGGCCTTTCTCTTTGGGATTTGGCGGGGAATGTATGCATGAACCCTTCGTGGTTCTTTTCCCTTTGATTCCCCTCCCAAATCAGTGAGCAAAGGGGCTCGATTTTGGGGTTTTTGTGGCTCTAGAGTTAGAGGCGTTCTTGGTGGGATCTCCTCGATTCTTCTTGTTTTGACGAGTTTTGGTGGACCAAATCTTGGCTATGGAGTGCCCATGAGGTGTTCCTACTATCCCCAAAGTCTTGTGCAAAACCGTGGAGCGATTCGAGAGATCGGGAGTTGGATTTGGAGGAGTTGACCCGTGGGTGCTGTTCATCCCCGAGCGGCCCAGCCTGACCGGTCTGACCGGTGCTGCTCACCGGTCTGACCGGTGCAAGGCCTTGTGGGTTTTGTCTCGGGTGAATGTTCTGGTGAGTTCGTTGTAGTCCCGTGTTGCTGCTGTTTCGAGTTTGGGTCAGTTTGGAGTTCGGTAGGCCTGTTTGGTGGATTTGGGGTTTCCTGGCTTGAACCGGTCTGACCGGTGAGCTACACCGGCCTGACCGGTGTAGGGGCCTTCTGTGGAAGTTCCTCGGTTTTACCAGCAGGGACCGGTCTAACCGGTGCTGCTCACCGGCCTGACCGGTGTAGGTCAGTGGTACTCGAGTTGGTGTTCCGCTGCGTTCTCGAGTCCGTGAAGGTGGTTGTTGGTTCCTAGGACCAGTAGCACTCTAGTGGCTTCGTGGTCTCGCCAACTTGGGTAGTTGAGTCGGAGACGTGTTTTGGAAGCTGTGTTCATCTTGTTGGAGTCCTCATCTCCTTCGAGAAGAATTTTTATCGGCTCCCATTCACTCCCCCCCTCTCTGGTTCGCCTAATCGGTCCTTCACTTAGAACAACATCGCTCAGCCTTTGGCTACTCTCTCCAAGACCTTAAGGGCATCAGTCCTGCCCTTTGCACTCATCGCATTCCTACAAACCCTGATGTTCTACCATCTAGAGAGCGACAACGAAGACTCAACAATGCGATGAGAGAGGTAGTGAAGAAAGAAGTTCTGAAACTCTTACACGCCGGGATTATATATCCTGTGCCACATAGTGAGTGGGTGAGCCCCGTGCAAGTTGTGCCTAAAACGGGAGGCATGACAGTTGTGAAAAATGAGAGGAATGAATTAATTCCTCAGAGAACCGTCACTAGTTGGCGTATGTGCATGGATTATAGAAAACTCAACAAAGCCACAAGGAAAGATCACTTTCCACTGCCCTTCATTGATGAAATGTTAGAGCGGTTGGCAAATCACTCTTTCTTTTGCTTTCTTGATGGATATTCTGGATATCACCAAATCTCAATCCATCCCAGTGACCAGAGCAAAACCACTTTTACATGCCCTTATGGAACTTATGCTTATCGTAGAATGTCTTTTGGGCTATGTAATGCTCCAGCTTCTTTTCAAAGATGTATGATGTCTATATTCTCTGATATGATTGAAGAGATCATGGAAGTTTTCATGGATGATTTTTCTGTTTATGGAAAAACTTTTGATGATTGTCTAGAAAACTTGGATAAGGTTTTGCAAAGATGTGAAGAAAAGCACTTAGTCCTTAATTGGGAAAAATGTCATTTCATGGTTAGAGAAGGAATAGTGCTAGGCCATCTAATTTCTGAAAGAGGAATTGAGGTAGATAGAGCTAAAATAGAAGTAATTGAACAACTACCTCCACCTGTTAATGTCAAGGGAATCAGAAGTTTTCTTGGCCATGCTGGTTTCTATAGAAGGTTTATAAAAGATTTTTCTCATATTGCTAGACCTCTTACAAACTTGCTTGCCAAAGATGTTCCCTTTGACTTTGATGATGCTTGTCTTAAATCTTTTGAAACTCTAAAAAATGCTCTTATTTCTGCACCCATTATACAACCCCCTGATTGGTCTTTACCTTTTGAAATTATGTGTGATGCAAGTGATTATGCTGTGGGGGCTGTTTTGGGGCAAACAAAGGACAAGAAACATCATGCCATTGCTTATGCTAGTAAAACTTTGACAGGACCTCAACTCAATTATGCCACAACTGAAAAGGAACTGCTAGCTATTGTTTATGCCATTGACAAGTTTAGATCTTACTTAGTAGGAGCAAAAGTTATTGTTTACACTAATCATCCTGCTTTAAAATATTTGCTCACTAAGAAAGATGCTAAACCTAAATTAATAAGATGGATTTTGCTTCTCCAAGAATTTGACTTAGAAATAAAAGATAAGAAGGGAGTAGAAAATTCTGTTGCCGATCATTTGTCTAGAATGTATTTTGAGAAACCACAGGAACTACCCATCAATGACGCAATGAGGGACGACATGCTCTATCGGATCGCCCGGTCAGACCCCTGGTACGCAGATATTGTTAATTTTATGGTTGCAGGGTATATACGACCAGGAGCCGACAAGAAAAAGCTTATTTACGAGAGTCGCCATCACCTGTGGGATGAACCATACCTTTTTCGAGTATGCTCTGATGGGTTACTCAGGAGGTGTGTACCGGCAGAAGAAGGAATGAAGATCATTGAGAAGTGCCACTCATCACCATATGGAGGTCATTATGGAGCTTTCCGCACACATGCAAAGATCTGGCAAAGCGGATTTTTCTGGCCAACCATGTATCAAGACACAAAAGATTTCGTACGAAGGTGCAACTCCTGTCAGAGGCACGAAAACATCAATTCTAGAAATGCCATGCCACTGACAACCAACCTTCAGATCGAGCTCTTTGATGTCTGGGGAATTGACTACATGGGACTATTCCCAAAATCCGGAAAATTCGAGTACATCTTAGTGGCAGTTGACTATGTCTCCAAATGGGTTGAAGCCCTGCCATGCAGATCTGCTGACCACAAAAGCTCAATAAGAATGTTTGAAGAGACAATATTTTCGAGATTCGGTACGCCAAGGTTAGTGATAAGTGATGGAGGATCCCATTTCATCGACAAGCGCTTCGAGAAATACCTCATGAACCATGGGATCCAGCACAATGTCGCTACTCCTTACCACCCGCAAACAAGTGGTCAAGCAGAGACGTCCAATAAGCAGATCAAGAACATTCTACAGAAGACGGTGGACCAAATGGGGATAAAATGGAAAGACAAGCTACCCGAAGCACTTTGGGCTTATCGGACAGCTTATAAAACCCCCATTGGAATGTCTCCCTACCAACTGGTCTACGGGAAGACATGTCACTTGCCGGTTAAGCTAGAATTCAAGGCTCATTGGGCAATAAAGAGATGGAACATGGACTTTGAAGCAGCCGGAACAAAACGGAAAATGCAACTGTCCGAGCTAGAAGAATGGAGAGAGAAGGCGTATCACAGTGCCAAGATCTACAAGGAAAGAACCAAGAGATGGCACGACAAGAGAATCATAAAGAAAGAAGTCAACCCACGCGATCAGGTATTACTTTTTAACTCCAGGGTACGACTCTTTGGGCACGGGAAGCTACGAAGCAAGTGGGACGGACCATACAAGGTGGTGAATTCATCATCACACGGAGCCGTCACTCTTCAAGACGACGAAGGTACGTTATTCAAGGTAAATGGTCAACGTCTTAAAATATTTTTAGAGCCCAATAAAGAGTCTGAGGATTTAGATGAAATAGATTTCTTTTGTTTTCCCACGAATATTAATTTTAGGCCGTAATGGGCCGTCTTAGGGTTTTTAAGGATCAGCACACGGTTAGAGCACCCCGCGCCGAAGATCGTCGCGAGACGATGTGGTGGGGGGCCGACCGGCCTCCTCACTAGGCCGATCGGGCCCTGCCCGCCGTCTCGCGCCGCCAGCTTTCGCCCACGCTATCTCTAAGGTGCTCAGTTTTGGAAAAACTTGTTCGGGGATCTTTTACGAGATATCCCGCAGCCTTTCCAAGCTAGGTCAACCCCCTCTGCAAGTCCGTGACCGATATATAAGCAGGGGCAGACCTCCACCTTTTTCTATCCCAAAGCCTCCAAGTAGCAGCAATGGCCGACAAGCAGCTTGTCCCCTTTAGCTTTGAAGCCAAGGCGGTTGTTCCTTTTGAGAAGGAAGCAAAGCCACTAGCCTCCTTGCCTCCTGATCACATCCCTCTCTCGCTGTTCCCGCCTAGTCGTCCACGTTCACCGCCACCGCCTAAAGAATGCAAGCAGGCGATGTACGCTCAGCCGTACGATCGCCGTCGTGAAGCAGCTCAGAAGAAGCCGATCCGTGTTCCTAGCTACATGGATCTGAAGAAACCATGGGATGGAGAGCGACTCGCTGACGTGCTCATGGACAAGCATGGCAACACAAGGGTGCATAAGTACACCACCTCCTCAAGCCGTGTCACCATCGACGGAGTTCGTGCCAAAGAACCTCAAATCAAGAGAATTCTGGTCATCGAAGCTAGCCAGCGGATGCCGCAGAAACAGAAGACCCGGAAGACCGTAGCTGAGCTAGCGCAGGAAGTAGCAAGCCTGGCAGAAACTTGCAAAGAGATCCACCGCGTCAACACTTCCCTCACCAAGACCGTCCTCAAACTGTTAGAATCAAAGAAGCGAAGGGACGATGAGGAAGACCATAGCCGCGACCTTAAGAAGGGCAAGCGCCCTTTGTAAACACCTTAGTTAGAGAGCACATTAGTGATAGTTAGTTCGAGTTAGTTAGTTTGCTTTAGTTGTTAGAGTTGTTTAATAAAGTGCTCTCTCCTTTAATAAAGAAGTATTCCACAAGTTGAGCTATTTTTACCTATATATATATTTTCTGGATATGTTTTTGTCTCCACCATACTGTGCATGCAAGATAACAGAAAACAAGTGTGGGGGAGAAGAACAGATGACCAAACGGCATCTTCCACGACCAAAATCAAGAAAAACGGGAAAAGCACAGAACAAACGACTCGCACGACGAACCACGGAAGAACCCAGTTCGGCCACGTCTCGTCCACCACTCGGTTTGCTTCCTGAACTTTTTAAATTTTTGTAATTTGCTTTCCGTTTTGAATTTAAATAAAGATGCCCTGCTAAAATGTCCTGATAACCTAAAAGATAAAGTTTCACATGTTTATGCTCTTAGAAATATTTATTGCTTTTGGGATGATCAGAATGAGGTAAGAATAATGAGAACCATCTTTCTTTTATCTTGTCTATGGAGAGTGCTTTAAAAATCATTAGCTAAGTTTCTCCTTTGTGATCAATAATATATCTCAACAGAGCTTTCATTGAAAATAAATTTGAATAAATGCTGCTTACTTGTATTGAGCTTTGTCAAATCTAAGAGCTATGTTGAAGTTTTGTCTAAGTCTATGATCAAGATCACATACACTGCTTTCACTAAAGTCTCTATGCTCTAAGATTTTTGATCTCTGTCTCCCATATCATAAAAAAGGTACAGCTAAAAAAAAAGAAGAGAGAAAAAGCTAAAGAAAAAAAGAAAAAAAATTATGAGTGGAGAGAAAAGTGAGAGAGAGGAGAAAATGGACAAGTGTTCTACGGGTCAGAAGAACCCCCCTCTCAGAAAAAAAAGGCATAAAAAAGAGAAGAATAATGGACATGTGTCCGAGGGTGAGTAGGGCCCACTTCTCTAAAATAATAAGTGAGAGAGTAATAATGGACGCGTGTCCGAGGGTGAGTAGAACCCAACTCTCCACAAAATCACTGAATACCTCAAAAAAAATGGGAAAAGATAGAAGATTCTAAAGTCAGAGTAGTGGTTTTTAAAATTTGACACACGCACATATCTTGATCTACGACCTATGACAGGCCTCTTCATGGATACAGATTTTGACCCAGCAATATATGCAAGGTAAGTTTGCTACATCTTTACATTCTAAAAACTGCACATATATTTGAGAGTATCACAAAGGAGTAAGCAAGGCTGCATTTTCTTTTTAAAAACTTATTCAAGCTCTCTCCATTGACTTGATTTGAGAAATAAAGGTGATCTGTTTCTAACTATGCTCAGATATCCCCTAAGTACAGATATGACTAAGGAGTATAATTATGTTGATTCTTGTCTCTACGGTTGTAAACCATCCTTTTATCGAGGACGAGTAAAAGCCTAAGTGTGGGGGAGTTTGTTGGCACATTTTATCTATAAATATTTCCCCTCACATTTACTGGAAAAAGGACTAAAATATAATTAGATCACCTTATTAGGGTTTATATTGACAATTTCCACGAGTTTTGGTGAATCTATGAATTTACAGGGACTAATCAGAAAATATGCAAAGAAACCACTCTAGAAGACTCCAGAAGGCTCCGGAACTCAACGTGACTTAGCACCTAAGAAAGAAGCATCTAGAAGGATCAAGGACCCACCTGGCCGAAGTGGACCCCGAGGGGGGCCCACCCCAGCCCGATCGGCTTGGTCGCCCCCCCTGGCGCCAAATGGGCCCAGCTTCCGGAATGTTCTTCCACCGCCTATGAGGATCAATCTAAACCACAAGTTAAGGTCGGTTTGATTGTACGGTGCACGTCATCTCCTCCGGGCTATATAAGCAGACCCCCTGACCCCAGGGCAGACAACAATTCATTCTATCAGATCCTCCATGCCTATCTGAGATTAGAGCTCTAGATTAGAATTAGAGTTGGAGAGTTAGTATCAAGTTGAGAGATTAGAGCCACGATCTATTTAGATCTAGCTAATCTTGTTCGAGAGGATTAGAGAGCGGTAGAGGCAAAGCTGAAGGAAGTCTCGGACCTGTCGGTGCCTCCTCTTCATCTTCTACCTCTGGGATCAACTCCATTGGAGCCTGATCCTGAGACCTTGTGGAAAGATCGACTTCTTATTCAAGTGAGTAACATTGTTTTTATTGTTCTTACGGTTCATAACTCTTTGAGTACTTTAATTCCTGTCGCTCTTGAGTTAAAGTTGCATGTTTAGTGTAAGCGTGGTGCTTAGACTAGCTAGCTTATGAATACCTTCTATATTCCGGATCGTGTGGTAGAAGCGGGAAGTGACCTTGTTCCCGTCTGTCCTTTGCAGTCCACCTCCCATCTATAGAAACCGTAGGACTCCCCCCATAGATTCTCGGGAGGTTCCCTTTCCTAAGTGTGCCTTCAGACAATCACCCCATAAGAACAATATAGACATAGCTTGTGAGAATAAGAACCAGACATCCTTAAGTTTTCCTTATCTCTCTTTCTGTCAAGTCCTTGATAGCTACTCAGTGATTAGTTATATACCTCAGATACTCTCTTTACCATTCTCCTTGTGGATTCGATATTTAAAACCCTCTCCCGGGTGGAATGCTCACCGGTATCCGTGCGCTTGCGGAGTATCCATCATAATATTTCTGTAGGCTTAACAAATACCAACAGCCTCCATAACAGGCGGGGGAGTCGATGTCCCCACGTCACCAACCGAGCCTGAGTCCCGACCTCATGCTCGGACGACCTCATCCGTGAGGGTGAACCTTGAGCACCCGAGGTTCTCTGAGGTCTGGCGTCCGAGCTGCAGTAATTTAGTCGACACGGTAAAAAACCTAACAATAGCTAGCAATGGACAAACATATGTACTAAAGCCTTACCGCACGGTCACCAGCGCACGCAACTTCGGCCTAAGGGGCCGAACTCGTATCTTCACAGGCATTTTGGCCTGTGCACCAGCGGCAGCCCGCTGTGCCTCCCTCATACGGCGGAGGTCCTCTTCCGTCACTTGTTGCTCCAGCTCCCGCTGCCTCTTGGCCGCGGGACTCAGCGGCCTCCTCGCCGAACGATCGTCAACGACCGGTGGATCATTGGTAGCTTCGTCTTCCTCCTCCTCGACCTCCTTGGTCACCGGGGTGGGGATCATCGGTGTGGGGATCGTCAGAGGAGGGCTCGTCTTCCTCTTCCTCTTCTTCTTGTCAGCCTCGAGCTTGGCAGTCTTGGCTGCCTCGGCCTTGCCAGCGGCTCTTGTAGTCGACTGCTTCGCCGTCGTTGCCCTCGTCTTGCGCCCTGGCTTTGTGGCACTGCTTGCCTCAGGGTGGTTGGCTGCATTGGCGTCGACCTCTTCGTCACTGTCTTCATCAGCTCCAACCGACGAATCTGATTGATAATTTTGCAACAGCTGGTACTCCTCCGACCTCAGCTTCTGACGTGGCTCTTGGCCGGTCGGTAAGGGTGCGGGGCACCAAAATTGCATCTCCCGAGCCTGCAAAAACAAACAACAAGACATAAGAGGTCTTCCTCT
The DNA here is from genome assembly GCA_036936925.1 of Cenchrus fungigraminus. NCBI lineage: Eukaryota > Viridiplantae > Streptophyta > Magnoliopsida > Poales > Poaceae > Cenchrus > Cenchrus fungigraminus. Next base: position 39,900,072 of record CM072772.1, read on the forward strand.
AATTATACAAGGCAGCAAATACATCGAAACGACCTCATTGTCCCAGGACTTACAGGATCAGCAGGTCGGGACAGGGAATACGCCTTCGGGCCCTTCCTGTTCTGAATGCGACCCGTGTACATCTGCGTTACCCTAGCCATCATCTCCTCCTGGGAGACCTTGTGGTTGACCTCACGAGTTGGGTCCGATTGACCCCAATACTCATACGCCGGATGCACTCGGTCCTTAATCGGCTGGATCATGCGACGACAAAATGACATCGCTATAGACCCTCCTGTCAGACCTTCCTTCTTGAGGTCGGCAGTGTGGGGGAGCAACTCCTTGAGATCTTCCATTTCACGGGAGGTGAGCGGCAGGTCCCACTCCGGTATCTTCTCAGGCTTGTGCCCGGTGTGCTTCGAGAACGCCGACTTCTGGTCGGCGATATAGAATCACTCCGACCTCCACCCAGTGGTGTTGTCTGGGAGATCCATATCTATCCATTCCGCCTTGAGACCTAATCTCAGGCAGAACATCACTGATCCTACTACACCGGTGCGCTTGCCGGTGGTCTTCACGTTGAAGAAGTATCGCCACAACACAAAGTGGGGCGGTATCCCGAGGAACGCCTCGCACATATGTATGAACGATGAAACTACAGTAATGGAGTTGGGAACGAGGTGTACCAGCTCCAGCTTGTAGTAGAAGAGAAGACCTCTGAAGAAGTCACCGGTGGGCACACTGAACCCGCGCTCGAAGAAGGAGGTGAAGACAACCTGCTCCTTGTCGTCCTCCGTTGGAAACCTCTGGCCGGTGGGCGCCTTCCAGTCCAATTCCGCCTTGGGCCTCAGGAGCCCACGATCTACTAACGCCTGGATCTTCTCCTCGGTCTTTGTCGAGGGATCCCAAACCGTCTCCGGGGACGGGATCTTGGGAGCTGCGGCCGCCATTTCTTGAGCTCGGGTGGATTTGGATCTGAAATTCACTAGGGTTTTTACGTGCATACGGAGTAGCGTGGCCTGCGGATGGCGGAGCCGGCGCGCGGTCTACGACAGATGGTGGTGGTGGGCTAGGGATTTGCGGGTGGAGGGCGGACGCGAGCGCACGGCAGCTAGGGCAAGATGAGCTTCGGCGGAGGCGGCGGGAGGAAGAAGATGAAGGCAGAGGAGGGTCAACACCCGTCCTCATGGCCGTATTTATATGGGCCCTGCTGCGAATGACCGTTGCGGATCTGCCGCCGCAACGAGCTCACCATAACGGCTATGTGCCGCTAATTTCGCGAGACGATCTCGCCGGATTTCACGCCAACGGCTATATGCCAAATGAATAGACTGGCGACCTACACCCCGAGTTTAGGTCGTGAACATAACAAAGCTATAAGGTCATCCTAATAAGCACACTCGATCTCCATGAGGTCAACAAGCCCCCAAATTATGTCACTTCAGGTCATTGATGAATAATTTCTTCAAATCGACCAGTACATGACAGAAGAGAGCGAACATTACACAGGAATTTCGAAGGTACACAGGTCGCCTGCGACCTCATTGGATCCAGAACCTGTTACAAGATACAAACATAATTGAAGACCTGATCTATATAGAGTAATCCTTGAGGTGTCCCCTGCAACAGTAGAGCACATCGCAAGAATTCTTCTAGCTTCAGGTCCTTGATGGTGGCCTTGCGGTGAACAACTGCACGATGTTGCACATAGCAGGTCACACTTTGTGCCTGACTATGGAATGCAGATACGAGCTTGCTCTTCGGCGCAGACCGCAAGCCCTCGACGAGCATCTCATGCTTACCAAGAACCTGCAGCGTCACCTCGGACCTCTACAGCATCACCTCCAAACTCTCCTTGATTCCCCGCTGAGGCACGATACAAAGAGTGGGTGTGCTACCTATATTTCGCAAGAGTTCTTCTAGCTCCAAGCCCCTACAAACTTTGCATCCTACAATCTGGTGGACGGACACATGCCCATGGCATGGCCTTAATACTACCCTGCGGCTTCATAGCTCAGCAATGCTCGGTGCTTGCCTCCTTTAGCTCCATGGTGCTATTTATAGCCGGAACCTGGCCTTGTGCGGCCGATAAAGTGGAGACACTGTTACCACGTGGCCCAGAGGTCCTGTAGACATGTGTATGATTAAAGGCGATGTCCTTTTCCTGCCTAGCGACGCCTTTTGTCGCTAGTACATCAAATGATTCCTGAGGCCGCTGCAGTGTCACATGGCTACAGTACACCCCTCGATCAGTGGGAAGTTTGTCATTTTCTGGGTGGCAAGGGAATCTCCGACCACTGTTGACCCGTGACCCTGCAGTCTACGGAGGGAAAAGCCTGACTCTGCATCAGAGGGCCTTGCGCCTCACTACATCTACGGACGACGACGACGATTAATTGCACCTGCTAGGCTTTGCGTCCTGGTGCACCCGATATGGCTCTGCACGTAAACGGACCTATTCCAATCAGCCTATATTTCGGTTTCCTGAGTAGAATGGTCGTAGGTTCGATTGAAGACCTTCTGGTGTAGGCGTGCCTCGCTGCTCTGCCAGATCCGTCTGGGCGCCTGGAGATCAGAAGCTTCATGTCTGCAATTTTCGTTGGCCCTCCGTGGTCGGTGTGCCCGCTACTTAGGTCATCAATACCTTTGTATCAAGGCTCTGCTGGATGGCTGGCAGCTATGCTGGTCGTCTGGGCACCAAAACGAGCTCCTTGAGGTCGGCGTGCCTTAATACCTAGGTCTTGCAATACCTCGGTATAGTTATGGCTCTGCCAACCTAGTTGGGCGCCCTGGATGCGTGACCTTCTGAGGTCGGTATGCTCTTGAAGCCCGGCCAGCCTGCTCTGGACAACCAAGATTTTACGTCGAGAATGAAGGCCTCCTTGTGGGGTGCTTGGGCACTTTTGATTTGAGACCTTCTTGAGGTCGGCATGCCTCGAGTGGCCCTGCCAGACTCCTTGCAGCCATGCAGGATATCTGGGTGTCTGTACACTCCATTCGTTTGAGATTAACATTCTTCAATGACTTCATTGTTGACCGTTTTGACCACTACAGACGACCTCTTCATGCTATGCATGTTTCAAGATCTTGCTGGGTATCCTCGGATACTGGGTATTGTTGATTTGAGGCCTCTTTGAGGTCGGCACGCCTACAAGGCCTCTTGGAGGTCGGCTCTTCCAGACTCCTAGCAGCTATGCTAGGAGATCTGGGTGTCTCTACACTCCATTCGATCAAGACCATGACCAAATTTTCTTCTCTTTTTTGAGCATCAAACCAGCCATGATGTCTGCTTCAATGCTTAGGGACTAATCTACGAGAGCATCTTCGACGCCCTCTTGTTTTCTTCGTCGTACCGACCTGTTGGGAAACCTATTTCTCATCACGTCGTTACTTAACCAACTTTTCTTCTATTCTTGTTTTTTGGATCATCATACCGATCATCCTGCCCGCCACGATGCTCGGATACTACTCTATGAGTGCGTCCTTGACGCCCTCTGAAATTTTTTCATCATCGTTTCGATCTATTGGAAGCCTGCTTCCTATAGGTCGTCACTCAACCTCTCTTTGTTCGGCAAGACTATAAATAGGTCGGCTGCAAAGTTGATTTGTTCTTTTCTTTTGGACCGACGTGCATGTTATTCGACCACTCGATAGCTCTACGACTTCGTCATGACCTTTCTAAGGTCGCTACGCCTACACACCGCTCGGGGGCTTGTGAGACATGGGTACCCTTGGGTCCCCACCGACCAGGCTCACGGCCATCCCCGACAAGTGGGTCCAGCCTACCAGAAGACCAGCCGACCTGACACTGGGCCCAACCGACCTTGTTGGTGGCCCACACGACCTCCTGAAGACCTTCTAGAAGATTCCCCAGATGACCTTATCCAGAACAACTTCAAGACTTGGCGTGCAAGACAAGACAGTGGTGGATTCCGACCAAGCAGATCGACGGATATGACAAGTGTTGTAATCAACTAGATATAGGTCTCCTGGTCGTAACCGACCAAGAGTCTGGGAACCGACCTTGTCCGCTGGCCAATATAAGGCGGGCAGGGCGACCCCTTGTACGATCGCGCAATCCTCAAGCAATCTACACCAACAACTAGACGTAGGGTTTTACTCTCGGGAGGCCTGAACCAGTATAAACTCACCGCGTTCTCTGTGTTCTGTGTGCTCGTGCACAACCTTTGAGTTCTTAGCCCTAGACTCACCCCGCCAAATAAATAAACCACCGGGATTGACCCCCCTGTGGGCTGTCTAGATCTAAACCTCTGACAAGTTACCTAACCCGGATTTCAGTTTGTACGGCCAGGGGCCACTGACTGTTCCTCTCGAGGAACCTCGTCGTTCTAGTGTCTCTAGTGACAGGGTAACTAGGAGTGCATCAAGGAGAGCAGCCGGAGCACAACAGCCGCCACCACAGCCATCCGCGCAGCTGTCGCCTCAGCCACAGCCACAGCCTACCACACCACCGTTCGGTACATGGACCTCTACCGAGTACATGACTGGGGTTACTCCCGGATATGCTCCCGGTTGGGACCAGCCCATGTACCAGCAGGGTGCGAGTAGCTCAGCTTGGGCTAGCGCGGGCAGTGGTGAGTGGGTCGTCCCTACTGGTACTGCCTACGGAGATGCGACATCTTCATCGTCCGGATTGCGCTCGTCATCTTGTGAGGCCACCCTCACTCAGCAGATGAGCGCGCTCAACATCCAAGTCGGCGACATGGTGGATACCGTGCACCAGCACATCGAGTCCACCCGGGACTGGCAGCGGATGTCTGGCGAGAGACTTCACTCCATCGAGCTGGCACAACAGCAGCAGCTAGAGGAGCAGAGGGCCTACTTCCGGTGGATGGGATTTCCCCCTCCACAATAGTGAGCCTGAAGCTAGCTTGGGGGAGGACCCCCACTCTGAGGTAACTTGTATCTTTATTTTCAGAATCTCATATGCTAAAAGCACATAAAAATCCACAAAATTAAAAAGACCAAAAATATTTATTTGCTTTCTTAAATTAGTTTGCTTTCTTATGATCGGTAAGAATGCTTTTGTTCTTTATGGTTGAAATGATGAATAGTTGCTCTGTTTATTCCTTTTGTATGCCTTGTTGCAGCTTAGTACCTGAGAGCCAGGTGTGGTTCGAGGACCGGTGGATGGTCGCTTCCTGGTGTGATGAGTGATTGACAACGTGGTGTGGACTGATTCTTGGCTAAGTATTGCAGGTGCAGGTTGCGGCTTGACTGGTGCAGGTGCAGGTGAAGAACAAGCGTGAAAGGTCGTTGCCGGTGAGGCCTCCAGGTGTGGAGAAGACAAGTAGGCTTGGTTCGAGGGACCCGGTGGCCAGCGGGGTCAAGTGCGGGCCGCATGGTGGCAAGAACGGCAAGATGAAGTCATGGACGGTTTCTTGGTTGAGCCTCAAAACCAAGGTCGAGCCGGGACTACGTGGGAGCCGAGTCATGAGTGGTGATTGGCGGAGGCTACACCGAGTTCGCGGGGTTTCCGGTGGTTCACCAGAAAACCATTGGGTTCCTTGGTTGATCCACAAAGCCAAGACCGAAGAACCGAAGACGGAGGTGCAGCAGCTCCAGACCGGTCTGACCGGTGGGTCTGACCGGTCTGACCGGTGGGTACCGGTCTGACCGGTGAGGAGCACCGGTCTGACCGGTGTGCGACGACGCAGTCCGGAATCTTCGAAGCGGAGGACACGCGTCGGGATCGCAAGGCTTGCGTCGAGGCTAAGCAAGTTTGCGGTCGCTGGGCATCCGTCCGATGGTGCGAAGACAAAGACTTCCAATTTCGCCCTCGAGGGGCATGTATCCCTAGTTAGCTAGTAAGGGTATTTTAGTCTTTCGGTTGCCTCCATATAACCCAAGTGGTGAGAGGATGGCAGCAATCTCTAGGAACCCTAGCTCATTTGGTTTTCCTATTTTCCTTCCTATTTTCTTAGGATTTTCGTAGGATTAGCTTGAGAGCTTCATGGGGAGATCTTGTGAGAGGGAAGGATGATCGGGCGGCAAGCTAGACCTTGTATGAACCTCTTTGGTATGTATAGATGATTCGGCGTGGTTCCTCAAGGCTTGGTTGTGTCTTTCCCGTTTCTCCTTTTTGGTGATTTTCGGAGCCTTTTCTTGGCGATTTTCTTGGAGCGTTTTCGAGGCCTTTCTCTTTGGGATTTGGTGGGGGATGTATGCATGAACCCTTCGTGGTTCTTTTCCCTTTGATTCCCCTTCCAAATCCGTGAGCAAAGGGGCTCGATTTTGGGGTTTTCGTGGCTCTAGGGTTAGAGGTGTTCTTGGTGGGATTTCTTCGATTCCTCTTGATTTGACAAGTTTTGGTGGACCAAATCTTGGCTATGGAGTACCCATGAGGTGTTCCTACTATCCCCAAAGTCTTGTGTAAAACCGTGGAGCGGATTGGGAGATCGGGAGTTGGATTTGGAGGAGTTGACTCGCGGGCGCTGTTCATCCCGAGCTGCCCAGGCACGACCGGTCTGACCGGTGCTCTTGACCGGTCTGACCGGTGCTAGCCCTTGGTGGGTTTTTGTCTCGGGGAACAACCTTGTCCGTGTGGTTTTGTCCCGTGGTCCTGCTGATCAGTTCTTGGAGTGTTTGGAGTTGTTTTGCTAGGATTTGTGAGGGGTTCTTCTTCCTCACAGGTTGTGTTTCGTGGTGGTTTTTGTTCCAGGGCCTAGAGGATTCACTGAGGCTTCCTGGAACGTTTGCTGTGCGGCTGCTGTAGCCACCGGCCTGACCGGCTCTGTTCACCGGTCTGACCGGTGTCACCGGTCTGACCGGCGCAGGCCATCGGTCTGACCGGTGTAGCACAGGCAGCAAGCCGTGCAAGTTTCCGCTGTGTGTTTTGGTGTGTTTTGGCCAGGAAGGTTGAGTGTTGGTTCCTAGGACCAGTAGCACTCCAGTGGCTGCGTGGTCTTGACCAACTTGGGTAGTTGGGTCGGAGACGTGAGTTGGAAGCCGTGTTCGTCTTGTTGGAGTTCCCATCTCCTTCGAGAAGAATTTTTATCGGCTCCCATTCACTCCCCCCCTCTCTGGTTCGCCTAATCGGTCCTTCAATTGGTATCAGAGCCGGTTCGGGTCTTTATTGACTCTTACCAGTCTAAGATCCAAAGATGGCGTACCAGGAACGGGGTTCGGGTCCTCCGCACTTCGATGGGAAGAACTACCAGATGTGGCAAAGGCGGATGGCGGCGTTCCTCCGCGGAAAGGGTCAGATCCTTTGGGATGTCACGGTGAACACAGCTTATGTTCATCCGATGAACTTCCTTGCTCCAGGATCGAGGGATATGTTCGAAGCCAACAACAAGGCTGTCGATTACTTGTTTCGTGCCCTGTGTCCACCTGAATTCGATCGGGTTCAGACAGAGGACTTAGCTTGTAGGATTTGGGAGCAGTTGAAGGATGCTCATGCTGGGAATGCTCAGGTTCAGGCTAGGATGTACGCGACTTACCGGAGAGAGTACGAGAACTTCACTCATCTCCCCGGCGAGTCCGTCGATGCCCTTTTCCAGCGATTTACGGTCGTTGTGAACAACATGAGAGCCAATGTGGACGTCCTCCCATACAATGATCATGATAGAGCCGTGAAGCTCTTGCACTCGTTGGATCGTACCGTATGGGACGGGAAGTTTGAGGCTATTGTTGAGTCCGAGAAGTATGACACCTTGACGGTGAACGAGCTGTTCTCGAAGCTCAAGTCGGCTGAGTTGGACCGTGGTATGACAGCCAAGATCGAGAGCCCGACTGATTCTCATAGTCTCGCTCTCGTAAGTGGCAAAGGAGCTAAGTCTAACGCTAACGCATCCTCCAGGATGTACTCTCTGTCTTCTTTGATGTCTTTGCCAGATGAGGAGTTCGACGTGCTTGGAGAGGACGAGCTGGCGTTGCTGACCAGGCGATTCGAGAGGCTGCACGAGAACCGGGTGAACACGAGGAGGACAGCACGGACGTGCTTTCAGTGCGGCAAGCCAGGACACTTCGTTGCCGACTGCCCGGAGAAGACGGAGAACAAGGACGGCTACAAGGACGGCTACAGGCACCGATCGAGCAAGGATGGCAAGTACCGATCGAGGCGCGATCACAAGCACAAGAACAAGCACAAGGATGAGCGACGGTCGAGGAAGAAGGATGGCCGCGGCAGGAAGGCCCGAGCAATGGTAGGAGCGAGCGACGTCGACTCCAGCTCCGCCTACTCTTCCTCAAGCTCGAGTAGCAGTGAAGATGAAGGTGATCGGCGCAAGAACAAGAAGTCATCCAGGAACTTGAGCGGGTTGAGCTGCTTCGCGAGAGATGGCTTCTGCGGCATGGCCCGTAGCTCCGGCAGCAAGAAGAGCCACCAGAGTGACTCGGACTCTGACTCCGAGGATGAGGTATGTGATGAGCTCTCTTCTTTGCGCAAGGAGAATGATGAGTTGGTTGACTTGCTTGATAACCGCGATCACATGCTTAGAGAGGCCAAGAAGATGAGGAAAGAGCTTAGGGCCTCACTAGAAGATGCTAGGAACCGTGTGGCTGAGCTAGAAACCCAGAACCTAGATGCTAAGCTTGAGATTGATTCGCTTAAGGCTTCTCCTGTGGTTTCTGATGAGATTGATTGCTGTGATTGCTCTGTGTACCTAGCTGATCTTACTGCTCTTAAGGATAAGCATGCTTCTACTTGTGATGAACTAGATATGCTTAGGGTTGAAGTGGCTGAGCTTAAGTCTAGACCTGCTTTGCTAGGTGCTTGCACTTCTTGCCCTGTTTTGCATGGAAAGATTGATGAGATGCATGCTTACACTGTTTCGCTTGAGGCTAAGTTGAAAGAGCCTATTCCCACTTCTTGCTCTACTTGTGAATTGCATGCGGTTAAGAATTTGGAGCTTGCACATTATGTTGATCGCCTGCAGGATGAAAATGATGAGCTGAGAAAATGTATGAGCTGGTTGTCGGGTCAGGAGCCTCAGCTCGGTATCATGATAGCGGCTTTCAAACGCTATGATGGTCAGGCACTTGGGGCTGACAAGCTTGGAGAGAACAGTGGTGAGGGAGTTGAGAGAGTTGGAGAGATTCCTATCCCACCACCAAACAGACACAAGAACAAGTTTGAGCCCAAGCCCAACCATCTCAGAAATAAACTTGACACTACTCCAGATCCACCCATATTCCCTCACCCAACAAATGATTTTCAGAAACCGGTGAAGTTTGTGAGCCCAAAGGGAGGTGAGGAAGGAGAGAAGAAGGGTGAGAAGCCGAGTGGGCAGCCCCAACCCAAGCCTAAGCCTAAGCCACAGCCCATAAAGTTCCATTGTGGGTATTGTGGGAGAGATGGTCACAAGGATGAGTTTTGCTTCAAGAGGAAGCGTGAGGAGAGAATGGCTAGAGAGTGGGCTAACAGGGACAGGTACCACCCCTCTAATGGTGTACCTGAGCCTCGTATGCAGATGCCCAGGGCCAAGGCGTTTGTGAGGACGGTTCCGGCTTGGGGAGACCGGAAGGCTGCAGGTGTTGCTGCTGGCCGAGCCACACCGGTCAGACCGGTGTACTACACCGGTCAGACCGGTGGAGGTCTGGGCAGACAGCGAGTCGGATTTCGTGCTCGTGAGGATGCTCGGTTTGGTTCTGGAGGTCGTGGTTCTGGTGGTTGGTCTGGAAAGTTTGCAGGTGGTCAGTTTGCTAGGCGTTCTCCACCTCGTGCTCAATACGAGGGTGAGAAGAGTCGTAGCTTTGAGATGGAGCGGAGGAACGATCCACGGTTCCCCTTTCGTGGTTTTCGTCCTCCTCCAGCTAGAGAGGGTTGGTTCCCTCGTGGTGGTTACCGTGGTGGTGTTCGTGGTGGTAGCTTTGATAGGCGTGATGATTTGGTTTGTGCTAACCCCACTTTGGAGCAAATGGCTCGGCACTGGTTTTACTCTTTTGGTACTAACCCCAGTGCTGAGTCGTTTGTTCACTCACGTGCTCGCTTTTGAATTTCAGGTGGGAGACTTGAAGAACATTTGGTTGATTGACTCCGGTTGCTCGAGGCATATGACCGGAGACAAGGGGTGGTTCTCAAGTCTCGTCCCGGTGGTGACAAAGAAGTACATCACCTTTGGGGACAATGGGCGAGGGCGTGTGCTGTCAGAAGGTGAGATTAAGGTAAGCGATAAGATCACTCTCAGGCGTGTTGCTCTTGTTCAATCGCTTGGATACAATTTGCTTTCTGTGTCTCAGTTGTTGGATGAGGGTTTTGAGGTGTTGTTTCGGCCTGGTGGTTCTCGGATTTTAGATTCTCGGGGGGATCTTGTTTGCATGGTCGTTCCCGAGGGTCAAGTGTTCCGAGCTGATTTTTCTCAGTCTTCTGGTGTGGAGCGTTGCTTCTTGGCTGGTTCTTCGAGTGAATTGTGGAAGTGGCATAGGAAGTTGGGTCACTTGAGCTTTGACCTTTTGTCTCGCTTGAGTAAACTCAATTTGGTCCGAGGATTGCCACGATTGAGGTTTGAGAAAGAGTTGGTTTGTGCGCCGTGTAGGCATGCCAAGATGGTAGCCTCTTCTCACCCGCCTCTCACCGATGTGATGACTGAGCGTCCATGCGAGCTGCTCCATATGGACCTTGTTGGCCCAGCTCGTGTGCGATCTGCGGGTGGGAAGTGGTATGTCCTTGTTGTGGTGGACGACTACTCTCGGTATGCGTGGGTGTTCTTTCTTGAGGAGAAGGGGGAGACGTTTGGTTTTGTTCGAGATCTTGTCTTGAGGTTAAGAAACGAGAGGCACGGAGATGCCATACGAGCGATCCGCAGTGACAATGGCTCGGAATTCAAAAACTCTCGCTTCGAAACCTTTTGCCATGACTTGGGTCTTGAACATCAGTTTTCGAGTCCGTATACGCCTCCCCAGAATGGCGTGGTGGAAAGGAAAAACAGGACCTTGTGCGAGATGGCTCGGACGATGCTCGACGAGCATAGGACTCCGAGAAGGTTCTGGGCTGAGGCGGTCAATACCGCGTGCCATGTGTCGAACAGGATCTACCTCAGGGTTCACAAGAAGAAAACCTGTTACGAGTTGATGCACGGTCGCACACCCAAGGTGAGTCACTTCCATGTCTTTGGTTGTAAATGCTTCATTCTGAAGAAAGGGAAGAAGTTGGACAAGTTCGAGGCTAGGTCTGTCGATGGTATTTTCTTTGGTTATGCATCTCATTCTAGAGCATTTCGTGTGCTCAATCTTGAAACTAACCAAATCGTGGAGACTTGCGAGGTGACCTTCGACGAGACACAGCCACGTAGTCAGCTTGTTTTTGAGTGTGCAGGTGACGACGAACTTGGCGAGGAGATCTTTCAGGAGGAAGAGCATGAACATGGAGATGATGAAGATGGCGGTGTGAGGCCCGCGGCTGAACATGTACCTACTACTTCGACGACGATCGAGAATGGACCCTCTCCCACACCTACAATGACAAACCCAGATCAAGGCGAAGCTGCTGTTGAGGGGGAGGTAGCATCAAGGCGAGAACCTCCCCGACGAGTGCAAGTGGATCACCCAGCTTCGAGAATCATCGGCGACATGAATGAACGTACTACACGGTCGAGGGTTCGGAACAATTCTCATTTTGCTCATGCTGCTTTTGTTGCCACTTTTGAGCCCAAAGACATTGGACATGCGTTATCTGATCATAATTGGGTTAACTCGATGCATGAGGAGTTGGAGAATTTTGAGAGGAACCAAGTTTGGGTGTTGGTTGACCCTCCCCCAGGGTGTAAGCCGATTGGGACAAAATGGGTGTGGAAAAATAAAGAGGGAGAGAAAGGAGAAGTGGTGAGGAACAAGTCGAGACTTGTTGCTCAGGGGTACAGTCAGAAAGAGGGGATCGACTACGAGGAGACTTTCGCTCCTGTAGCTCGTTTGGAGGCGATCAGGATCCTTTTAGCCTTTTCCGTGGCTAAAGGGTTCAAGTTGTACCAGATGGATGTGAAGAGTGCTTTTCTGAACGGTGTTTTGGAGGAAGAGGTGTTTGTGAGGCAACCACTGGGGTTTGAGAGTGAGAAGTATCCTCACCGGGTATACAAGTTGAGGAAGGCGCTGTATGGGTTGAAGCAGGCGCCTAGAGCTTGGTATGGTAGGTTGAGGGGGTTCCTGTTTGAGAGAGGGTTTGAGATGGGGAAGGTCGACCAGACCTTGTTTCTCCTCAGGCAGGACAGAGATATCCTGATTGTGCAGGTATACGTGGATGATATTGTCTTTGGTGGCTCGTCTAACTCTCTTGTTGCAAGGTTTGCAGAAGACATGAGCAGGGAATTTGAGATGAGCATGATGGGCGAGTTGCAGTTCTTCCTCGGGCTACAAATCAAGCAATCAAAGGAAGGAACATTTGTGCACCAAGCTAAGTACACCAAGGACATTGTGAGGAAGTTCAAGATGGAGGACTCCAAGGCCATGGCGACGCCTATGAGTACGACTACAGTTCTTGATGCGGACGAGGAAGGTGAACACGTGGACCAGAAGGAGTACCGGAGCATGATCGGGTCACTCCTCTACTTGACGGCGACGAGGCCGGACATTCAATTCTCGGTGTGTCTGTGCGCTCGTTTTCAAGCTTCTCCGAGGACTTCGCATCGGCAAGCAGTCAAGCGCATTTTCAGGTATTTGCGACACACTCCCGACTTCGGCCTTTGGTACTCTGCGTCTTCTTCTTTGGCGCTTCATGGATTTTCAGACGCGGATTTTGCCGGGTGTCGGTTGGATAGGAAGTCCACTTCTGGGACTTGCCAGTTCTTGGGTTCTTCTTTGGTATCTTGGTCTTCCCGCAAACAGTCGAGTGTTGCTCAATCCACTACCGAGGCAGAGTATGTGGCCGCAGCTAGCTGTTGCTCTCAGCTCCTTTGGATCACATACACCATGAGTGACTTTGGTGAGGAGTATACCCATGTCCCACTTCAATGTGATAGCACTAGTGCCATAAGCGTTGCAAAGAACCCAGTGCTCCATTCCAAAACCAAGCACATAGAAGTGAGGTATCACTTTCTGAGAGACAACGTAGAGAAAGGGAAGATAGCTTTGATCCATGTACCCACACATGAACAACTAGCCGATATTTTCACCAAACCCCTAGATCAAGCAACTTTCACTCGTTTGCGGGGGGAGCTTGGTGTTTGCTTGATTTCTTGAGTTGGCGTGTGGGAGCTCCTTTGTAGCATATGTATAGCTTTCCTTTGTGCATTTCTTGCATTTGGCATGGCATATGTAACATGATGTATAGGCATCTTTGTATCTTAGGTTGCATGCATTTTGTATCATATGCATTGTTTAGGAAAGGCTTCTCTTATACACATTGTTCACCATGGAATGACATATATGTCTTTGTGAGCTAATTTGGTAAGCTATGGTTAGTTTGGCTTAGCTCTTGATAATCTTGGTTTGTATCCATGGTTGATGGCTATGTTTTTGAAAAATTTCATATATATGCTCTCTTGTGAGTAAATGCCTTTACATGATCTTGACATGTTTTAGTGACTTGGCTATGCTTAATTTGTGGTTGGATAGCTTATTTTGATCATATGGGGCCAAAGGCTCATTTGCCATCATGAATGTTTAGCCCCCATGCTTCATCTTGTGGAGGGGCATAAGTTCCTTTTTGTCGCAAAGACATTTCATGTACCAGTTATAAATCTGAAAATGAAATGTAAATTGCTTGAAAAATGTGCTCCCATGTCATATGTGCTAATTTTATTAATTTGCTTTGGGTGCTAAATCGTTGCATGATGCCTACCAATGAGAAGTCTCATATATAGAAGTAGGCACATGGCTCGGTGGCTTTGACATGACATGAGGTGCTTGTGGGTGTTTATGATGGTCTTATGCTTAGAATGGTTGTCCTAGCATGAAGTTTGTGTGGCTTTGCCATTTTGACATGTTTTGCTCATGTTTAGGACTTTGCTCATGAGAGGGTAATTTTTCGCAAAATTGCTAAATTCTATCTTAGCTTCGCCCAATGGTTGTGAAACTTGGTGATCATGAAGTTTTTGTCTTTACGAAGCTATAGAGTATCTAACTTGCTCGTTTGGACATGTGTAGCATCCTATGTTGAATTTTGTCTATTTGAGAAGCTCTAGGTTGCATTTTTTGCATTTTTGGCTTGATTCATGCATTGTCAACAAGGGGGAGAAGTTTGAGCATGTTTTGGCCTACTGAATGCATTTGGAAGGTTTTCAGGTGGTTTCGAGCTATTTTTGGGCTCTGTTGTGCACCGGTCTGACCGGTTGAGGTCACCGGTCTGACCGGTCAGAGTGCTGGTCCTGTTCACATGTTGCCCACCGGTCTGACCGGTGGTGTCGACCGGTCTGACCGGTCAGAGCTGAGCTGTTGCAGCTGCTCTGTTTTGTGAAGTGGTTCGCATGCATTTGTCCAGGGGGAGTTGCATCGGTTCAGGGGGAGCTTGCATGTGTGCAGGGGGAGCTCTTTGTGGTTTTCGAGCTTTGGTTTGATGGTTTGTGCTCTTTGCTTGAGCATGTTTTGTCTCGGATGTGTCGAGCCGTTGCCCTTGCCTAAGGGGTCCGAGACTTGTCTTCTTCAAGTGATCTTGCTCTTTGCCTTTTCTTTGGCTTTCGATCGCTTGTTGGAGTTTCTTTTAGTCGTTTCTTTTCTTTTCCTTTTCTCTTGGTTACCAAAACGTGTGTGTTGTCAATGCACTCATCAAGGGGGAGATTGAGAGCCAGGTGTGGTTCGAGGACCGGTGGATGGTCGCTTCCTGGTGTGATGAGTGATTGACAACGTGGTGTGGACTGATTCTTGGCTAAGTATTGCAGGTGCAAGTTGCGGCTTGACTGGTGCAGGTGCAGGTGAAGAACAAGCGTGAAAGGTCGTTGCCGGTGAGGCCTCCAGGTGTGGAGAAGACAAGTAGGCTTGGTTCGAGGGACCCGGTGGCCAGCGGGGTCAAGTGCGGGCCGCATGGTGGCAAGAACGGCAAGATGAAGTCATGGACGGTTTCTTGGTTGAGCCTCAAAACCAAGGTCGAGCCGGGACTACGTGGGAGCCGAGTCATGAGTGGTGATTGGCGGAGGCTACACCGAGTTCGCGGGGTTTCCGGTGGTTCACCAGAAAACCATTGGGTTCCTTGGTTGATCCACAAAGCCAAGACCGAAGAACCGAAGACGGAGGTGCAGCAGCTCCAGACCGGTCTGACCGGTGGGTCTGACCGGTCTGACCGGTGGGTACCGGTCTGACCGGTGAGGAGCACCGGTCTGACCGGTGTGCGACGACGCAGTCCGGAATCTTCGAAGCGGAGGACACGCGTCGGGATCGCAAGGCTTGCGTCGAGGCTAAGCAAGTTTGCGGTCGCTGGGCATCCGTCCGATGGTGCGAAGACAAAGACTTCCAATTTCGCCCTCGAGGGGCATGTATCCCTAGTTAGCTAGTAAGGGTATTTTAGTCTTTCGGTTGCCTCCATATAACCCAAGTGGTGAGAGGATGGCAGCAATCTCTAGGAACCCTAGCTCATTTGGTTTTCCTATTTTCCTTCCTATTTTCTTAGGATTTTCGTAGGATTAGCTTGAGAGCTTCATGGGGAGATCTTGTGAGAGGGAAGGATGATCGGGCGGCAAGCTAGACCTTGTATGAACCTCTTTGGTATGTATAGATGATTCGGCGTGGTTCCTCAAGGCTTGGTTGTGTCTTTCCCGTTTCTCCTTTTTGGTGATTTTCGGAGCCTTTTCTTGGCGATTTTCTTGGAGCGTTTTCGAGGCCTTTCTCTTTGGGATTTGGTGGGGGATGTATGCATGAACCCTTCGTGGTTCTTTTCCCTTTGATTCCCCTTCCAAATCCGTGAGCAAAGGGGCTCGATTTTGGGGTTTTCGTGGCTCTAGGGTTAGAGGTGTTCTTGGTGGGATTTCTTCGATTCCTCTTGATTTGACAAGTTTTGGTGGACCAAATCTTGGCTATGGAGTACCCATGAGGTGTTCCTACTATCCCCAAAGTCTTGTGTAAAACCGTGGAGCGGATTGGGAGATCGGGAGTTGGATTTGGAGGAGTTGACTCGCGGGCGCTGTTCATCCCGAGCTGCCCAGGCACGACCGGTCTGACCGGTGCTCTTGACCGGTCTGACCGGTGCTAGCCCTTGGTGGGTTTTTGTCTCGGGGAACAACCTTGTCCGTGTGGTTTTGTCCCGTGGTCCTGCTGATCAGTTCTTGGAGTGTTTGGAGTTGTTTTGCTAGGATTTGTGAGGGGTTCTTCTTCCTCACAGGTTGGTGTTTCGTGGTGGTTTTTGTTCCAGGGCCTAGAGGATTCACTGAGGCTTCCTGGAACGTTTGCTGTGCGGCTGCTGTAGCCACCGGCCTGACCGGCTCTGTTCACCGGTCTGACCGGTGTCACCGGTCTGACCGGCGCAGGCCATCGGTCTGACCGGTGTAGCACAGGCAGCAAGCCGTGCAAGTTTCCGCTGTGTGTTTTGGTGTGTTTTGGCCAGGAAGGTTGAGTGTTGGTTCCTAGGACCAGTAGCACTCCAGTGGCTGCGTGGTCTTGACCAACTTGGGTAGTTGGGTCGGAGACGTGAGTTGGAAGCCGTGTTCGTCTTGTTGGAGTTCCCATCTCCTTCGAGAAGAATTTTTATCGGCTCCCATTCACTCCCCCCCTCTCTGGTTCGCCTAATCGGTCCTTCAGTACCCTACCTTAGTTTTGAGTTTGTTGGCTTGTATGATCAAACCTTAGCTTGAAACTTGTGGGTAGCAAAAAGCATGACCTTTGCCTAGGTTGTTGTGAGGTATGATATGGTATAATAGGATTGCTATGAGCTGGTGCTAAGTGATGTTTGATACCCTGTCGGTGTTTTAGACCGGCAACCTACCAAGGGGAGTACCCAAGGTAGATGAATATGGCTTCGCCGAGATCGGTAACTCGAAGGAGAGACACGTGGCACACAATTTAGATAGGTTCGGGCCGCGAGGTGCGTAATACCCCACGTCCTGTATGCTGCGTAGCTCTGGATTGATGGGGTGTGTTTACAAGATGATGCGGATGAAGAGATAGGGGTCCCTGCCTCGCCTTATATAGTCCGAGAGGCAGGGTTACAAGTCAGTTTGAGGGGAGAGTACTAGTCGTGTACGACTAGGAGTACTTTACATGGATCCGGACATGTGTAGCTTCCTAACCGAGTACTATCCCTCTGTAGTCCTTGCGCCCCACGCCAGCAGGTGCCGTGTTGCCCAAGTCGAGTAGTCCCAGGGGCCCATCGGGTAGTCGGTCCTGGTACCCACCAGAGTAGTGGGCCCAGGGATGTCCATTCGACATACCCGGAGTTTTCTTTTGAAAAAAAATGATAAAATGATAAGTTCCTCAATGATGAGAAATTCCTATCCAAAGCTATATGTAGATCCTAGCTGTTGTTAGCCTCCACATATGCTACTTGTTTTCTTCATTGAGTCTTGTCGAATTGTTGTGACCCTCAGCGAGAAACTTGTCATGCTCCCATGATCAAGATCACGTACACAGCCACTATATGCTAAACTTCTGCACTGGAAGTTAGCACCCATCATTTCATCCATCCCCCATCCATTCCACAAATAAAGCTCCGCGCATTGTTCCATGATTACTCTCTCCCCAAAAATATTCAGCAAATACTATGGGCTATGAAAAAAAAGGCACATGCTCAAGAGCATGAAAAGAAAAAAAAGAGAAAGAAGAAAAAATAAAGAGACATTGCCCAAGTCTCAAAAATTTCAAAGGAGGAGAGAGAATCATATACAAAAAGGAGTTCTTCATCCATCCACCATATACCCACACATGCACATCTTGATCAGGTTGTATGACTTGTTGCTCCCAAGGATTCGGTATTCGACTCGATAACATATGAGAAGCAGGTATGCCACATGTTTTCCCTACCTACAACTCCACATATCAACTTATTAGGAGTAGGTGGAGAAAGAAGGCAAATCAATGCCTTGGTGAGGAATCATACACACTGAGCGATCCGAGAGTATCATTCGAGGAACTTTGATTTCTTTGTGAAAATTTGCAAAACCTCCGGATTGACGACTGATCACGACACTTGTGATTAGTAATTTCTATACAACCGTTCTATCTCTCAACCGCCCAAGGCAGGTGAACTTACAAGCCCCATATCAATCAAGCGTAAGGTAAGATTAATGCTAACTTATTCAATCCTTAATAGAGTACCTAGCCGTATGCTTGTCATAAACTAGGAATACAACATCGTAGCAACTCCTGATCAACCAACCTAAGTCCTAAGTGTATTGCTCGGGACGAGCAAGAGGCTAGCTTGGGGGAGTTATTGACGGCTGTTAAGTGCTTACTTTAGCTGTCAATTTACTCATGAATAAAGGAGCAAGAGGCATTTCTTACACGCATTTTAGTTAAGAATAATGTAGTTCCACTTGTCCTTGGAGATTATGTGATTGCAGGAAAATAAGCATAAAAGAAGTGGCAAACTCACCTTCTATGATTCATGCCACGTCACCTCAAGGAGTTACTGCCACCTCAGGTGCCATGCATGCAAGCTAAGCCACCTCAGGTGCCATGCATGCACGCCATGTCACCGATCCAAGAGAGGCAAGCCCCGACGAATCAGAGCATGACACGTGGATTTCACATGGATCCATGGGCTCACCAGAGCGCCTAAACCTCCACAAGAGCACGTGTACACCAGGGACCGACTTAGGGGCCCACAGGACAGCCACCCTGAGGAAGCACACCCCGAGTGGGGCCCACTTGGGGTCGGCCGACCCTAGGATCGGCCGAACCAACCTTGGGTCGGCTGATCCAGGGCCTCCACGTGGTGCTTGTCCATTGGTCCTAGAGGCCATCCCTGGGGTGTTTCACTCCTTCTTGCGCTAGTGCTCTGGCCTATAAATAGAAGGGGAGGGGGTTCATTTCTTACCAACACACCTTACTCCTCCTCTCTCACTTTTGGTTTCTAAGGCTAGGAGGTAGGCTAGAGTAGTTCTACTTCGGGTTCCAAGTCTACTTTAGGATCTAGGTATGAGTCCTCTTCTATCTTTATTTTATTGTATGACTTTGATCTACTTCAGTTATTCAGCTATTTCATATAAAGTCGTGCTTGTATACATGGGTGATTTGTTCATGTGTTCTTCGCTTGTTCATCAATTAGAGGCTCATGTTCTTGATGAACAAGGCCTTTCGATCCAGTTGACGAGTGACTTATACATGTTTTTGTTGTTTGTTCATAAGTTAGAGGCTCGTGTTCTTCACGAACACGACCCTTTGATCTTGTTGAATAGACATAGGAAAGCACAAATCACTACAAGATAAACGCTGACTAGTGACGAAAAAAAAAGTCGTTTCTCGTCATAAACCGCGATTAATGATGCCGGTTGTTACGAAAATGCTCCGTCATTAATCGAGCGTCACAAACCGCGATTAATGACGAGACCTTATTTCCCGGTGTCATGAGTTTAATGACGCGTATAAATTCGTAACACAAAGGTGTCATAAGGTACATGCCACGTCGGACCAAAATCTGATGTGGCACTGCGTTTTGTGACAAACCGTTTCGTCATTAAGTGAATTCAACCCATATTTTGACAGGCCAAGGTCCAAATACCTTGTCGTCATAGATTGAATTTGGCCCACTTAATATTATGCTGAGCCCAATGTTTCTTTCGTCATAAATTGGTTTTAGGCCTTATTAAGGTTGGATGGAGCCCAATATTGTTTGCGTCATAGAATGTTTAAGGCCTATTTATGGTTGGATGGAGCCAAATAATTGTTGTCGTCATAGACACTTTTAGGCCTAATTCTGGTTGGACCGACCCAATAATCAAGGTCGTCATAGAATGTTTTAGGCCCGGTTTTAGTATGACCGAGCCCAATAATTGCATTCGTCATTAATTTGTTTTGGGTCCAGTACTAGTTGGATAGAGTTCAATATTCGATGATGTCCTAAAAAGATTAAGGCCCAACTGATATTGGACCCAGCCCACCATTTGTTGACGTCATTTTTGATACGGCCCATTTTATTAATAAATCGTTTTTGAATTCGTAAAAAAATAATGGGCCGAGGGGGCAAGCCCACATATTTTTTCCCTGTTATTTTGGGATGAACTCCAGGTAGCGCTTAATTAAATATAATTCAATCTCATATTACATGCTAATCAATTAAGTAATTGACATCACAGATAATATTTCCATACCACTGATACAAATTAATGCTTCGGATCACACATGACACATTATTATCAATGAACACAAAACAACCACAAGCAGATTGTAAGTAGGAGCTCACAAACCAATACACATGATATCTCCATGCTCACAAATAAAGCTGGTATTGAAATAGAACCCACTAAGATAACAAAGCTCCGTACTCACAAACCAGTACAACTAGCTGGGAGGACACAAGCAGAAGACTAAGAAACACAGTGGCCTTACCCAAGGCGCGAGCTTAGCAGTTAACGAAGGAGGGTCTCAGTAGTTTCTACTTGTTTCTTCAACCTCTCAATCTCATCAGTCTACACTTTCATTGCTACATCTGGTGCTTCTGCCTTGATCTTCAAGTCTGTCAAAACTTTGTCCTGTTCAACAAAGATTTCACCAAGGTTAGCAGCTGCATCGAGCCCTCCCAACGAAACTTCAGGTCTTGAGCATGTAGCCAAAGCTAGATAATCTCGAGGCATGTAATCAATGAATGGGTTTGACTTCACATTGGAGGGACAGGAATTTGATATTTGAACCGCAAGGATTGTCCTCAACATTTGAGCCTAAAAATGAAAGGAGAAGTCAAACTTGAACCTTAAACGAAGCAAGCAAATAAAATTAAGAATAATCCTAAGAATAAAGTAGCAGGATAATCATGCGTTCTGTTACATACCATGACATGTGATTGAATCTCAGTAATGCAGGAGTGGGATGCTAGGCCCTGCACAAAAAGTTACAAATCAGGAACTGGATCTAGAGCGGTCAAGGTAAGAGAAGGATCTGAAATCTAAGACAATAAACAAAGTAAATTACTTTCTAAGCATGGCTCATTTATTAAGTTGTGTTACAAATCAGTAACTGCATCTAGAGCGGCCAAGGTAAGAGAAGAATCTCCAATCTAACACAATACACAAAGCAATTTACTTTCAACGCATGGCTCATCGATTAACTTGTCTTCCAAATCAGTGACTGCATCTAGAGCGGCAAAGTTAAGAGAAGAATCTCAGAACTAACACAATACACGAAGCAATTTACTTTCTAAGCCAATGAAAATACTACTAGGGGACTAGAAAGAAAAGGAAATGAGATTGTCACTTGTGAAGCTCCAAGATTCAGGGGCCCATGGATTGAGGGGGCATCGGGAGCCGGTGCTTGCACCGTATCCTCGCTCAACTGCTCAGCTTGGCCAGCACAGCAGACGCAAGCAGAACACCGATTTCTGCCGCTCACCATCTGCTGAGATACCCCTCCCCCTCCACCGGCGACGGCGAGGTCGGACCGCCACCGCAGATCTAGCTGAGCAGAGTGATGCTTTTTGGAAATGGAAGGCGGGAGTTTAGTGGCGTAACGCGGTAGCAAAGGAGTAGAGTATTTATAATTTCGGGGCAGAGAGGGAATACAGAATTTGAAAATCCCGCTTTCGACTTCCTGACCGCGAAATGAAAATTTGGTAAGCTGCACTTGCTTCGGGGCCACTGACAAGTGAGGCTGTGCAATGGCGGCCCCATAATGTCAGCGAGTTTGGGTGGGATTCCGGTGGCGTACAATATAGGCAGGAGACGGATATCTGGAAGAGGCCCACACTTCAGTGAAGCTGGGTGCGTTTCCAGTCGAAGATCACAAAACCTAACAGCTGCTTCTCCCACTACAATGCCTACACGTCTATTTTTTTAAGTCATACGGATATAAGGATCTTCCTTCTGCATTCTTATCCGGACCAAAGCACACTCGTGTACCCACCAAATATTTCGCATGCCTACCGGGGAAAAAGCCTGCATATTCTGCCCTATACTTGTGACAGGATTCCTCAGCAGTGTAGGCCTTCGTATTCCGAGCATCCCACGTATTTTCATGGCTACTGTAATCCCGTGAGGGCATGCTCTGCCACTAGGTGCACGCTGCCTTAGTATCGGTCATGGTTCGATAAATAGGCGTGCCCCCAAGGCCTTTGCTCATCGCCTCTTCATCCTCCACGCATTGTGCTAGCAGACCTATCTATTTGGTTCTGCGCTCTGTGAAAAGACGTGAGCTCTTAGCTTCCGTGTCGTGTTTTTACAAGATACAATCATTGTTTCTGGTCAATGCTTATCATGTTTACGTTGTTGGCGAGTGTGTAGGAGGATGGCTTCTGATGCGAACGGAGGAACCGCCAACTTCCATGTTGTGCCACCTCCGCAGCGGCCAGGATACATGGATCCATATGATATGTACGACATGGACGAAGCGGACGAGGAAGAAACGGAGGAGATGAATAAAGATCCTTTGGCTTGGCTGCAAGAGAAGGGTTACACTCGTGTGCTTCGCCATGGTCACTGTGTGTGCCCTTACTACAATCTTGCTAACCGGTAGTGGGGTTTTCGTGACATCCTAAAGCATGCTTCTGGCATTGGTCGCTCGGGACGTACCATGAAGTCGAGGGGTAGGCACCGTGCATTGGAGGAATATCTCCGCACGGATCCTCATTATGCCACATTCCGTCGTGCATTAGGTATGGCGGGATAGGCGTGTGTCGTATCCATCTCCATGACCGTGTCTGTTGTCTTCCTCGTTGCCTAGTCTGAAGATTTCGTTGCTGGGTGTGTGTTTGTGCGCGCCTGTGCCAGTGCCACTGTACGGGTGTAGGTCTATGGGGATGTATCATGTATGTGCACATTTAAGTTGAATAATTTGGGCAAGGTGACCATCATTTACGTTCTATATATTCTTGGCAAAACGATGAATTTAGTCAAACGGTAAATTTGTAAAATCGGTAATCATTTACGTGTGTATCTGCAATGCAGTGCGGTGGGATAAGAATAAAATATCACATGACAAGACATTACATCTCAGACTATGGCAACGCATCATGACCAGGGAAATCCACTAAAGCAAGGAAGGCGATCATGGAAAAGAAGAACACCCATGTTCTTCATGGATAACAGGGGATACAGGGGATTTTCCTACTACTACAAGATTCACAGAGCAGTAAAATAGGGGATCGATCTTTTCCATCCAAAAGAAAACATACAATTGATCTTTCCATCCACAAGACCACCTATTTGAAAGTGAAAAAGAAAACCCAAATCTGAGTAATCTAAGACGACCCCTCCGAGGAGTTCCCCGATGACTCTGGCGTCGAGGGAGCTTCAATGGCTGGGGGAGCCACAGGACCGAGATTGGTGGGGCCGGCATTTGAAGGACCAGCGCCGAGGTCCATCTTCTTCTTGGTCCCCTTCGAGTCCACCTCCTCCTCCTCCGCACCCTTCTTCTTCTTCGCCGACGGAATGTCCTTGAACGAATCAAGCTTACCGGCCTTGTCATCCTTCAAAAGCTGCCTCACAAACGCCTCCATCTGTTGATTCCTCTTCTTGGCCTCCACCTGCTTCCTCTTCTTGGCCGCCAATCGCTTCTTCTCAATGGCCGCCCAAGTCTCTTCCTCATCCTCTTCCTCCTCCTCTTCATCCTCTTCCACGTAGTCGTACTCATCCTCACTGTCCTTGCTCTCCTGCCTTTCCATGTCTTCTACATCAGATTCACTCAAGGAGGGCTCGGATGGCTCGCATGTGCTTGGTTGGGGGGGGAGTCGGGTGGTGTCCCGATGGAGGAGGCGTTGGAAGGGAACGGGGAGGCGGGAAGTCGAATCGGAGAAGAAGGCATGGTGGTTGTGGTTTTCTGGAGGAAGAGAGTTTGAGACAAGGCAATGGAGGGAGTTGGGAGAGTCCGGTATATTAATAGATCTCAGTTTCAGGGAAAGTCGGGGTGTCTCTTTGGGAGTTGTATCACGCTAATGCAAGGAGGCGCCTCGATCTCTAATAATGTAACGGTCTTTTGCAAAGAAAAGAACTATGTAAATTTGTAATCTTAGTGAATTTGGAGCAAACTATATTTACAAGCACTTCAACATGCAGAGATGAACTGTTTATTGCCATTAAACCGGATGTTTCGGTCTAGAAAAAGATACAGAAAGGACAAATATTTCAGGACCTGTAAAAGATGCTTGTTTTGATTTTGGGCAAAGGTGATCTATGATTTCATAGTTTATGAGAGCGATAAAATAGGATAACATTTATAGGGAGACAAGGAACAGAGATGGTCAGGGAAACAAAGCATAAACAACTTCAAACAAGGGGATTGATCAACAAACAAACGATAACCAAATTCACAAACATGGTTTGGGTTAGGGATGCATTGGCGTTTTGGATGTTTGGCAATAACCGCATGCTTGTTTTGAATTTGGTCAAGGTGAGCAACGATCACATTGCTATTTCTTATTAATCATCCAATATTGATCTTCAACTTCTCCAGATCATGTGTCAAGCTAGGAAACTGACATTGTCAAGCGATTGGCAGATGTTGGTGTAGGTCTGTCTAGTGGTGCTATGTTTTGGGTTGGAAACTTGTGATGATGTTCAGACTCGTTGTCTGATGCTTACTCTCCCTGGGAGTCCTAGTGGCGATCGTTATCCTAATCTAGCTTGAGTCAAGGTAGGTTAGGGCGAGTCAAGGGCCAGTGAACTCCTCTTTTATCCCTGTTCTGTGACTTGTTCGGTATTTTCGTTGTTGCAATGGAAATGGGGAATGCCCTCGATTCGAAAAAAAATGTGTCAAGCTAGGAAACACGATCATGTATAAGTACAATAAGAGTGGATGTTCTTGTCTAGAAACACGAACAGGCCGAACAACACATGAGACCATGTTTCATGGAAATGTAAAGTTACTAATTAACATCACGATGTTCACATACATAAGACAATGTTCCCATGAAATCTAAAGATACTAACTAACATCACAGATAACATATCGGCATTGGTCTTCCACTGGCACGGCTCGCTCACTCCATCTACATCCATCCCTCGTTTCTGGCCAGGACGTGGTGGCGGCTCCACTTCTTCATGTTGTCCTCCCTCAGGGCCTCAGACCAGGCCATCCCAAGGATGTGGTCCTTGATCTCATTCAGCTTCCTCCACCGGTGCATACGGTTGGGGCAGACTGGGAATCCGCCGGCGACGTACCAGCGGCTCCGGGCATTGGCGGGCCAACGTTGGCGGCGTCGCAGCGGGGCGGCTCTGTGCCGTGGAATTGACGCCCTTGCCACTCTAAGTAGGAGCGGATGAAGTGGAGGCCGCGCGGTGACAGCCAGGACCCGGATTCGACTCCTGAGGAGGTGGTGGGCGAGAGGTTGGCAACGCCGCCGGACTGACGAGCAGGGGCGGGTACGGCCATGCACCTGAGCTCTATGTGTCTGGGGGAGACTGATTGCTTCATTGCGTCAGACGGGCAGTAGGACTGAAACACGAGTGTTTGGGAAGAGAACTATGGGTAGAGTGGTTCGGAACTGGCAAGGACGCCGATGGTGGTAGGAATACAATGGCCAGATTCCATGAGAAGTTGTGCAAGCTTATGTGACAAGCGAAGCAACGGGCCTCTAGATTGAGTGGCTGCGATTCATCTACAAGCTTCCATGGGGCGTTGTGGCAAGCTTCCATGGGAAATTAGGCAACGAGCGCCTTGGCTTGTCGAGGAAGGATACGGCCGGATGTTACTGATAAGAAAAGGTGACCAGATCGGACTAAATTCAGTGTTGATTTTGTGGGCAAAATAGAATGACTACGGCCGGATCTTACTGATCTGCAAAAGTGAGCGGACCGGACTAAATGGTTTGTTGAATTGTTATTAGGAAAATACGATCGCATTATTCGAACGAACATCCATCCAAAGTAGGAAACAGAGTCCATTCTAAAGTGACTAATTAAACATCACAATTTCCACATACATAAGGCAATGTTCCAACGAAATCTAACGATACTAATTAACATCACTGATAATGTAACATCACAAAGTTTAGATACATAAGAAAATGTTCCAACGAAATGTAAAGATACTAATTAACATCACAGATAACATAACACCATAGATCTTCCACCGGCGCGGCTCCCTCACCCCATCTACTCCATCCATCCCTCATTCCTGGCCACGACGCGGTGGCGGCTCCACTTCTTCTTGTACTTCTGCCTCAGGGGCGCAGACCTGGCCATCCCAAGGACATGGTCCTTGACCTCATTCAGCTTGTGCCACTGGTGCATAAGGTTGGGGCAGACAGGGCACCCGTACGTGCTGTCGAAGCGCCGAAAGACGCGCAAAGCATCACCCCGGGGGACCGGAGGGATGTAGCCGTGGAAACGGTCCTCAGACGAGTCTGTGTCAGCTTGGGAGTCGGAGTCGGAGTCAAACTCACCAGCAGGAAGGGTAACCGTAAACTTTAGCTTCCGAGGCGGCGACGGTGGAGGAGGCTGGATATCCGCCGGCAAGACACCAGTTGCTCCTGGCAAAGTGCCGGCGACCGACGGTTGGTCGATGTTGGCGTCGTCGGAGGGCGGCGGCAGCGACGGTGGAGGAGGCTGGGAATCCGCCGGTGAACCACCACTAACTCTTGGGAAACCGCCGACGAGTGACGGCGGGTCGACGTTGGCGGCGTCGAAGCGCGGCGGCAGCGTACCATGGATGTGGCCCCACAGCGCCTCCGTGAACATGCAGGCAAAGTGCTGGTTCTCACGCGGCGGCACCCAGTCATGGGTGAGCGAAGAGGATGTGGCGCCGGAGGATCGGTTGAAGGGCGAGGGTGAGAGCCGGCGCGACGGGGAGCCGATGGGGATAGCCGGCGCGACGGGGAACCGGTGGGGGATAGCCGGCGCGACGGGGAGCCTGATCGCTTCATTGCGTCGGCCGGGTAGGAGTGAGGCGCGAGTGTTTGGGAAGTGGTAGCGTGGTTCGGAACTGGCGAGGACGCCGATGGTGGGGGCGTAGGAATGGCGATTTATGTGGAGTTACTCACCTTGCCTGGGAAGTTGTGCCGCTTCGGTGAGAAGGTAAGCAACGGGCGCCTCTTGAGTCTTGACTCTTGAGTGGCTTCCATTCATCTTCCACCGTTGAGAGGCTGATGTGCGGGTCCCCGCGCCATATGACCAACACGTCTGTGATCTCTTGATGATGGCAACCACCTTCCATGGGAAGTTGTGGCACGAGGATGGCAACCACATTCCGATAGGGTCTTCTAGTGCCGAGAGGAGGAGATGCCGATGGGGTTTTCTTTCGTTGAGGAGGAGATGCAAAAGTGTTTTCTAGTATATATTAATAGATCTCATTTGGCAAGGGAAAGGCGCAGGGTCTCATGGGGGATCGTGTCAGGCAAATGGCCTAGGCATGTAACTTGCAATCTTGTTGAACTTGGAGCAAACTTAATTCACTTGAACATGATGAGATCGAAAGTTCCCACGAGACCGGTTATTCTGGTATACGAGGTCGGATGTTTTGGTTTACGAACCATGAGTAGACTGGAGAAATATTTTTAATCATTTGATGGCAAAAAGATGCTTGTTTTAAATATGGATAAGGTGAGATATGATATCATCCTTGTTAGGGAGAGCCAAAAACGTGCATAATTCGAACGTGGAGCTGTGGCTTAGGTAGAGCAATTTGAAGCGATGGGCAACAAATTGGCTTTCAGTAAGATGGTGTCTACTCTATCTAGTGTACACTACCCCATCTAGCAAAGATTTGTTTTTCAAAGACTTGGTTAGTAGGAAAGAGTCGTGAAGACAAGCAAGCTGACTTAGAGTTTGAACCACGACTTCATTCTTCCTTGTTGACGAGTCATGCTTGGTAACAACAAAGTGAAAGCATGCAATGAGATAGGCAATATAACCCGGGCAGGACCGGATGTTTGGGTTTACGAAACATTAACAGACCGGACAAAAATTTTCATTCCTTTCCTGGCAAAAGTTGCTTGTTTTGAATTGGACAAACCTGGTTACGGATTTCGTAGTTTCTGAGATAGTGAGATCACATTATTTGTTTTTTAATTGTCCAATATTGATTTCCACCTCTCTAAATTGCGATGAACTATTCCAACTACCAGCCGTGGTAAATAAATGGGGGAAGACCAGAAGTTGGTTTCCATCACGTCAATGCGTGTGCGAGTATTGCTACACGAGAATCAAGGAAGAGAGATAGAAACAAATATCAGTGGATTGATCTAGAAACAAATATATCCAAAATCACTCTCACATGTCAGGGTAATTTGTTTGGATGCAGATATCCAATTATTTTGCTAAAGAACAGATCACATTCAGCGTGATTTTTACATTCCTTGTTACAAAAATGTGACCATTCTTCCCGAATCATCTTGAAGCACAGGCGGCCTGCGCACTGATGATTGCCACGCGCCACTGGCGGCACCAGCGTTGCACGTCGGTGCCATGTCACTCGCCGGATCACCTCTGAGGCTGCCTCACGGCACCGCAGGCAACCCTTGTTCGTCCACATCATCATCGATGTCGCGGCCGCTGATTCTTCCTCGCCCTCGACCTGTCCGATGTACCGCCTCGCAGTGTCATCATCACCGGCGCCGCTATTAGCCCTATAGAGGACCATGGCGGCTACGTAGGCCGCCACATTGTGCTCGGCCTGGGCAGCCTCCTTGAGCTTGGTGATGGATGATCGGGAGCTGTAGTTTTCCTCGAACAGGATGTCCATCCCGGAGAGGAAACATGCCTCCGGGTTTCTTATGCGGGTCAGGCAATCGAGGAGGGCGTCGTAGCCCTTGCGGTTGTTCCACTGCAGCTTGATGGCAAATCGCTCTAGCGCCATGCGCCGACCAACGGCCGCGTTGGTGCACACACGACACATCTCCCGGCAAGTCGCCCGTAGGCTACGAAGGTCATCCATGGGCCGCTCTGAGGTCGCAGCGAGGTGGCCGGCGATGTCAATGTTCACCTCTGTAGGGAGCACCACCAGTGATAACGGCAACTGGCTCCACGACATGATTACTGACCTACCGGCGTCCTGAAAATAGTTTCATCAAACATCAGAGTGCCAGGTCAAATGCACATTCAATTTGATACAGAGACTTGGAAAAGAGCACTGTACTCTCACGGATCTTCCTTCCGAGAGGAGGAGATGCAATTGTAAAAATGTTTTCTATACCCCAGGCGGAAGAAGTCGATCAATGCCCCATTTACAACAAATCCACCGTTCCTTTCTCCGCATTTACAGTAAATTCACCGCTCCTTCGCCACCCAAAACAACCTTCGCTGCTGCTCTGTTGATTTCGGGATAACAATAATAATTCATTATGACTGTTGGGGAACCTAACGGAAATTACATTCTTGGAAATGTGAACAGGTCAGACTAAATGGTCAGTACAATGTGGTGGATACTAACTACCGCGCATTTCTTGGTTGATTTTGGCAATACATCATCAGTACAATGCTCAGAAGCATAGGGCACAATGTTCAGAATACATGATCGTCACATTGTTCACAATACCAAAGTGTCACTTGCAGATTACATGATCGAGACATCTAATTAGCCTTACCACCGAGCATCAATCCCGCCATTCCCGCGAAAAAAACAAATAAAGCAAGCAGCACATGTGCGAGTTTGACATTGTGCCTATAATTCCCAATTGACTTCAGCTCAGCGGTAACCTTCTGAAGTTTTTGTCGCGCTATTTGGAGCTCATTCCTAATCTCTCTAAGCTCACAGTTAGCTTTTCCCAATTCCCCCTTGCACTGCTTTGCATCCTCTTCAGCTTTCGCTTTCTTCTTCATGAGCTTCAGCATAACATCATACGACCTTTCATCCCATTCTGGATCAATCTAGCAGAAGTAATCGCATTGCTCCTTTTGTTCCTGCAAATTAAATGACCCATTAGCAATAGCCGTTGACCACAGGCACCACATAAGCAGGTAGCCAACTAGCCATTACCTTTGGGCAGCCAGCAAACCGGCGGCCAGGGTTGAGAAAGGTCCAAGCATACTTCACCACAGCTCTCAACCCGTGTTTGCACTTGTCTTTAGGATGCTAATGGCTACTATTGCAGGAAGATGTCTCCGAGCAGTAACTGCCAATGGAATATGATGCTGGAGTACACGGATGCTTCAAAAAAATTCATTGTAACTTGAAAGCAATGCTTAGTTTTGCACTTTCTAAACTAAAGCCTATCAATTAACTTGCAACAACAATCGTGCTTCAACCAAAATCCCCAATTCCAAATATCACTTCCCTCTGACGAAAGGGGAAAGCAGAGGCACAAAATAGGGTATTGACCTGACCGTAGCTCACTCTCCTCCCTTCGATGCGAGGATCCGCCATTCCCGCCGTGGGTTGTAGATCTGCGCACCAACACCTCTAGGCTAGATATGTGCCACAATGACCCACAGGAGCGTGCTGGCAAGCCCCTTGCAGGGTACGCGGTTGATATAGCCGTTGGCCGCGGGTTCGACCCCTATTATTGACATAGTATCCTTTTAATTTTCCTCTGTTTTTTTATCAGACTGACTTGTGGGACCTTATTAAATTTTATGACGAGTTGGAACCACAGTAGGAAACAAGCAGTTTCGCTATCGTTCCTCAGGAAGGTCCTTCCAGCAAAACATCAACAGACCGGAACTTTGCCGTCGACCGAGCAGCAAACATCATATTATGATCAGGTAGCAACAAGTTTCTCAACTCATGACCACAAAGTTCACAACACCAAGTAGCAACAAGTTACAACACCAAGTAGCAAACATCATAGGATGATCATCACACGAAGTAGCAAGAAGTTTCTTAACTCATGACCACAGAGTTCAAAAAACCAAGTAGCAAACATCATAGGATGATCATCATTACAATTTTCAAAATTATCATAACCACCCATTTGTAATCATAACGATAAGAACTGATCATCAATTTACATCTGTAGGCGTTGATTCACCTTCCATAGCTCCATCCTGCAGCTGTCCCTTCACCTTCTGCAGCTCAGCGGCAGTAGCTTCTGGGGATCCTTCCCATTGTTGATCCCTTTTTCGCTTGGCTGACCTAAAGAAAACATAAGCACCAACAAGTTTCATAACACAATGTATTATGACCAGGAGGAACAACCAGTACATAAACATCAACAAAGAACAAGTTTCATAATAATCAAGCACTACCTATTTTTATCTTTCTCGCGCAGTATTCATTGCTTCTCCTTCTCCATCTGGATAACACTCTGTTGTATCGATTGCTTCTCTTTCTCGATCTCGATAACTAGCTGCTCAACCGATTGCTTATACACTTCCATCACATCGATGGCATGTTTCAGCTTTCCCTTCACGTTTTCCAGCTCCGTGGTAGTTGCTTTAAGCTTGATGTTAGCCTTTGCGCATTCTTCCTTCCATGACCTTGCCTCCTCTTCAGGTTTTGCCTTCCTGTCCAGTACCAGGTCTTTCGACTCTTGGTCAAGAATCTCACCTATTTCTTTCAATAAGGCATTGTCCCGGCATAACATATGGGCACACAACTCCTTGTAGTTGTTGGTCTGTTGCAATTGTTCATGTAACAATTGGTCAGCCATCTCGTTGAATTTCCTCATCTCTTGCATAGTTGTATTTAAAATTTCCTGACACAGCTCCTTGTATTTTACAGCCTCTTGCTGCGCCATGAGTTCTTTGCCTTCTTCTTCTTGCAGGTCTCTCTTCACCTCCTGTAGCCCAGCTTTAGTGGCTTCTAGCACCTCTACAAGCTAGTAAAATACAATAACCTATCAATCCATCAAACGATGCAAACTGAAAACTAACTGAATCTAACACCTATGAATTGTCTATAGCCTATCAACTTGTAACACCAAACGAAGTACAAATATGAGGGTACGATAAAATCTGATTCTAGTGTATATGCACATCAATCCGTTTGATCCCCAAATCTATAAATCCCTAGGACGATAGAAGAAAATATAGTGGCTCAAACCAGAGAATTGACCTTGTCGAGCCGTTTCAGCTTCTTGTAGCTGGAAGGTGGTGGCAGAACCATCTTCCCGTCGCCTCTAGGATCCGCCATTCCTGCCACGAGCCGTTGCAGATCTGCGCGTAGCAAAAGTCGAGAGTCTTTGCGAAGGCAGTGAAGCCTTTCGCCTGCGAATTACTGATTTATATTAAAGATTCACCTTACACAACCATAAGGAAAGTGTTTCCTGTTAAAATGACAGAACCAAGAAGTGGTGCAGTGGTAAGCAACGCAGTCTTGTTCATATAGGTCTTTAGTTTGAACCCTTGCAATGGTAAGTTTTTTTTTGCAACATTTCGTGACCCAGCGAAAATGCTTACATGTGGGACCTCCATTTTATGATGACTTGGAACGACAGTAGGAAATAAGCAGTTTTGCGATCGTTACTTAGGAAGGTCATTCCAAGAAAACATCAACTCATGACCACAAAGTTCACAACACCAAGTAGCAAATATAATTATGATCAAGTAGCTTCAAGTTTCTCAACTCATGACCACAAAGTTCACAACACCAAGTAGCAACAAGTTCCATCAACTCATGACCATTCCCAACACTCAAGAACTAAACATCAATTACATTTGTAGGCGTTGATTCTCCTTCCATAGCTCCATCCTGCAGCTTCTGCGGAGAAGTAGCTTCAAGCTTCTTGCGAGCTTCTTGCGATCCTTCCCATTGTTGTTCCCTTTGTCGTTTGCATGATCTGAAGTAAACATCAGCAGCAACAAGTTTCATAACACTACATCTCATTCTGGGCCGTTCATCACTATGAAGTGAGCAACAACCAGTAGTTAAACATCAACAAGCAACAAGTTTCATAATAATCGTAACTACCTATTTTTATTTAACTTGCAAAGAATCGATTCCTTCTCCTTCTCAACCCGTTCCAGCTTTGCCTTCACCTTTTTCAACTCAGCGGCAGTAGCTTCAAGCTGCTTGTTAGCAATTTCACAGTCTTCCTTCAAATCAATTGCTTCCTCTCGACCATTTTCAACAACCTTTGTCAGCCTATCCAGAATAGCAGTAGTCCTAGCATCCCATTGAGGATCAATCCAAATAAATGTCCCACATCGTTGTTCTTCAGGCTGTAGACACCAAATACATACATGTTCATACAATTATCCATTTGCAACACTGACATCAAGAGTACAAGTACTATAAGTCTACCTGACCGCAGATTCCATATCGGCGCCCAAGGGTGCACAAGGGTTCCTTGACAAGGACAGCATACCCATGCTCGCACTTGTTATAGCGATCCACAAGGATAAGATCAGCATCAGGAGGGCCTGATGTAATGAAATCAGTGGACCGAGCCACCTCCAGAAGCTAGTAAAATACAACAACCTATCAATCAGATGCAAGTTGAAAACTAACTGAATCTAACACTTATGAATTGTCAATAGCCTATCAACTTCTAACACCAATCGAAGTGCAAATCTGAGGGTACAAAGAAATCTGAATCAATTGTATTTGTATATGCTCATCAATCCGCAAGATCCCCAAATCTAGAAATCTCCATCCCTAGGTTGTAGGATAAAATGTAGTGGCTCAAACCAGAAGACTGACCTTGTCGCGCTGACTCAGGTACTGGTAGCCGGGAGGTGCCTCATAACTCACCCTCTCATCGCCGCTAGGATTCTCCATTCCTACCACAAGCCGCCGTTGCAGATCTGCGTAGCGAAAGTTGAAAGTCTTTGCGAAGTCTGAGTGAAGCGTCTCGCCAACCAATCGATAGGCAATTATAGACTCAACTGAAACTTACATGTGGGACCTGGTCACATTTAAGAATTCGCATGAACTATTAGCTGTGTTTCCCATAAAACATGCACAACCAAGAAGTGGTGCAGTGGTAAACAGCACAGCCTTGTTCCTTCAGGTCCCTGGTTCGAACCCATGCCATGGCAAATTATTTTTGCAACATTTCGTGACCTAGCCTCCACTGATCTGGCAAAAATACTTACATGTGGGACCCAACTGAATTTTATGATGACTTGGAACACTCTATTTTAAAATAATGCTTACATGTGGGACCAAAGTTGGTTTATGACGCCGCTGACCTGGTGAAAATGCTTACATGTGGGGCCCTGGAAAATTTTATGAAAACTTGGAACACTCTAATTTCGAAAGAATGCTTACATGTGGGACCCTACTAAATTTTATGACGACTCGGAACACTCTGTTTTTAAAATAATGCTTACATGTGGGACCGATGTTGGCTTATGACGTTTTTCAGAGCTTATGGCGTCCCAAAACAACATGGAACAGGGAACGCCCGGCTATAGTACCAACCGTAATGATGAAAATTTTTTTTGTCACTAAATTTGCTCGGAAGTGAAATATTATGACGAGATCAGCCAGGAACGTCATAAATCAATGACGCTAAAATGTGGTTGCGTCACTAGTCAACGATTTTCTTGTAGTGAATCCGTTTGTGTACCTAGCCTAGTTTGATCTAGTTAGATCCCATGTGTGTGTTACATGAAGTTCGTGCTTAAGCTACGGTACTCGGTGTAATTGGCCGGTTTATCTGGCGGCTCTGACCTAGGTCACAATAGCCCGGGCCGGTCAGGGTCCTGCTAACAATGTAAGCGTGGTGCTTGGGTTGCGTAGCTACATTACTTATGAGTGTATCCCACGGTTTGTCTTGGGGTAGGCCGCGGTGGTGACAGCCGTTGGACCCTTCTGGAATCCCCCACGTTCGGATACGCTGTAGGAGTCTAAAGTCTAACAATCGGAGTCGTGCGTAAGCGACGCGGGAGGTTAGCTCCCCATTTGTACCTGGGTGCTTGAGCCAGCGATCATGCCATGCTAGTATGTATCTAACTCGTCTGACTAACTTTGTATGCTCAGTACCTTAGAACCTAGAGCTAACTCGTATGTTGCCTCCTAAGCCGAGGACCTTTAGAGAGAGTGTGTTTGTGTGTTCACGCTACCCATCTATCTATCATATGTTACCCCTGTACTTGAGTGTCTGGTTTGTTCCCGTCTATGATTTATACTCCTTGCAATAGTGTCGAACTTGTTAATCCGCCCAGCCGTCCTTGGATTCGATACCCTTTGGAATACTCCTTTGGGGAAATGCTACAATGGTACTTCCGTGCTCTTGCGGACCCTTGTAATAGTTAGGATTACCATTTGGTCATTTCTGGCATCATTGCCAGGAACTCATAACTTAACATCGATGTTAAGAAATGCCAACAGCCGACCAGGTCCCAAACCCGGTCGGCGGACTTCGCCACCCGCGGCTCCTCAGGCGGCTGGTCTTGAGGAGGCACGGGCGCGTCGGGCTGGGACCATGAGAACACAGCCCCTACGGGCGACTCGACTGGACCATCGAAAACAAAGTCCAGGGAGCCGAAGCGCAGCACGGTGGTGTGCAACGACTATTCGTCAGAATGGGCCATCCGGACCCTTGTTGGCGCCGTGACACACGAAGTGCCCCCTACCTAGCACGCCAACTGTCGAGGTTTGATACCGCCGGCAAGTAAATTTTGGTATGTTTCGTGCGTCTGATCCGGATGGTTGGGCTTAGAGGCACCGGGATTATACTGGTTCAGGCATCAAGGGGATGCCCTACGTCCAGTTCGGGAAGATGTTCTATATGCCCATAGGGGCTTGTAGTAGGGGGTACAAGCTTAGGTCGAGAGAGGGAGAGTGTCCCAAGTCTTTGGATGTGGTTGTGAGCTATGAGTGCTTGATCGGTGAATGTGGGGTGTTGTTGGTCTTGTACGCTGTGTTCTGCATGTCGGACCCCCTGTTTGCGGTGCCAGCCTCTCCTTTTATAGTTCAAGGAGGGCTGGTGTACAAGGGTTAAGATGGTAAAACGGCGTCCTGCTACAGTGCTGCAACAGTGCTGGAACAGTGCTACGCCGTGGGTCTTCGTCTCCCGTTGGCGCCGTACACTATGGTAGCCGTGGTAGCCTTAGTAGGGCGGCGTAGCTACGGCTCCCATTCCAAGACAGCTTCTCCCGACCCATGAGCATGCCCGTCTTGTTAGGTCGGGGCTTCTCATGCAAGCCTCGACCTTCTCTCTGATACTTGATGGGTCAGGTCTTGTCGTCCGATGTCTTGCAGGCGAAGGATTCGTGTGTCCTTCGCCACTGTTCAGCATCCAGGTGATGGGACGCCGGAGTAGTCCGCTTCCCACGCCGGGGAAAATCTCATCATGGCCTGCCCTCCTGACAAGGCAGATCCGCTTGCCCTGCTGCTCCTGCACATCCCGGGCGACGCGGGGTAGCTTGCGCCACGTTGCAGCCCTCCCCTTGGGGGGCCCCGGCCGATGGATTGCAGCAGAAGGAGCCTTAGGTCGCGTGAGGTGGAGCCGCCTGTCGAGGTAGCTGAGGTGGCCGCCTAAGTAGGAGGTGGCCCTGTGGATGGGGCCAGACCGCTGTCCCTAAGGAAGGGAAGCTGGGCCTGGCTTGCTGGTCGCTGATGTTGGGCCTTTGTAGATGCGGCCCATCATTAGCTTTCCTGATTTCGGGGGTTTAGGGGCTAAGATATTTACCCCCGGTTTTCCCCTCTTCAGATGTCGTCGATGATTCTTGAGGAAGGATGACCAAATTGAACTCGCCTCGGTGCCTCTCGCCTGGAGACGACCTCCCTGTCAACAGCAGCTTCCACTTGATCTTGCTGGATCATAGTCGGTGTAGGGGATGGGCCATCCTTCACCGTAGTTGTTGTAGTGGAAGTAGAGGGTACATGCGTGGCTGGAGCTTCACCATCATGGCTCATCTTCTCCAACATCATCCTCCTCGTCCTCAAAGGTCTTCTTTCCAACTTTGTCATCACCTGCACACTCAAAACAGACGAACTACATGGCTGGGTCTCGTCAATGGTTACCTCGCAAGTTTCCATGACTAGGTTAGTATCAAGGTTGAGCACACGATATGCTCAAGAATGATTAGCATAACCCAAAAAGATTCCATCATAGAACCTCGACTCAAACTTATCAAGCCTACCCTTCTTGAGGATAAAACACCGACAACCAAAAGCCCTGAAATGGCTCACTCTAGGAGCTCACCCATGCATGAGCTCATAGCACGTCTTCTTCATGAAAGCCTGAAGAAAAATCCGGTTCCCAACATGGCACGTGGTGTTCACCGCCTCTGCCCAATATCTCCTCGGAGTCCTATGCTCATCGAGCATCGTCCGAGCCATCTCACAAAGGGAACTGTTTTTCCTCTCTACCACACCATTCTGACAAGTGACATAGGGAGAGGAAAACTGATGTTCGAGACCCAAATCACGACAAAAGCTTTCGAATCAAGAGTTTTTAAATTCAGTGCCATTATCACTATGAATAGCTCGAATAGCATGTCCTTGCCTCTCATTCTTCAACCTGAAGATTAGATCCCGCACAAAGCCAAATGTCTCCCCCTTGTCAGCCAAAAAGAAGACCCAAGCATAGCGATAATAGTCGTCCACTATCACCAAGATGTACCATTCCCCACCCACCGAGCACACAGGAGCTGGACCAACCAAGTCCATATGGAACATCTCGCATGGCCTCTCTGTCATAGCCGATGTCAGAGGTAGGTGAGAGGCGGCGACCATCTTACCATGCCTACGCAGAGCACATACCAAGTCCTTTTGGTATTTCAACTTAGGCAATCCTCGGACCAAACCTAGCCCACTCAAGCATGATAACAAGTCAAAACTCAAGTGACCTAGTCTCCTATGCCATTTCCAAAGCTCCGCCGAAACACCAGCAACCAAACAACGAGAAGAGCCGACACACTGAGCAAAATCGACTCTGATAATCTAACCCTCAGGGATGATCGTGCATACAAGATCACCTCGAGAATCCAAAACACGAGAAGCCCCCATTTTGAAATGGACCTCAAAACCCTCATCAAGAAGCTAGGACACCGAAAGAAGATTGAACTCTAAAGACTTGACAAGAGCAACATGCTTGAGGGTCACAGACTCACTCACCTTCACCGTGCCCACTGAAAGCACTTTACCTTTCTTATTGTCCCCAAAAGTGATGTACTCCTTGGACACCACCGGGGTGAGGCTGGAGAACCACCTTCGATCTCCGGTCATGTGTCCAGAGCAACTGGAGTCGATCAACCAAAAGCCCTCCATGCCTCCCACCTGCAAAATAAAAAATGAGAGCGAGAGTGAGCAAACGACTCAACACTGGGGTTAGTGTAAAAGGAATCAAACCAGTGTCGTGCCATTTGCTCAAAAGTGGCGTTAGCAAAATACATCCTATCACTCCTAGGTGGAACACCCACACATCTCCTTGGAGGACTACGTGTACCACGAGGTGGAGACCGTGGCCCGTAGCTCCTCTGAGACCTAAAACTGCGATCATTCCCCCCATACTCGTATTGGCCATGAGTGAAGGAACGTCCAGCAAACTCACCACGCCCAAACCCAACACACCTACTAATGTCTCTCTGAGGAGGCACACCTCGTGGAACAAACTCATGCCTACCCTGACGAGGAATGGTATACACCACACCCTCGCCCCTAGGCACAACACGAGGCTCAGGCACACCACAAGAAGGGCGGTACCTGTCCTTGTTTGCCATCTCCCTAGCAAACTCTCCTCATGCTTCCTCTTGAAGCAAAACTTAGCTAAGTGGTCAGCCCTCCCACAATGGTCACAATGGAATGGGATCGGCTTTGGCTTTGGCTTTGCGTTCTCTTTGGGTTGTGGCTTCTCCTTAATTGGTTTCTCTCCCTTCTTCCCAAAGAACACATTACCCATGTCACTCT
Organism: Cenchrus fungigraminus; assembly: GCA_036936925.1. Lineage (NCBI taxonomy): Eukaryota > Viridiplantae > Streptophyta > Magnoliopsida > Poales > Poaceae > Cenchrus > Cenchrus fungigraminus. The sequence continues at coordinate 39,938,688 of CM072772.1, forward strand.
TGAACTTGATGGGTTTCTGGAAGTCATTTGTTTGGGGAGGAAACACTGGTGGAGCTAGGGTTGTGTCTAGTCGGTTCCTAAGTGGGTTTGGCTTAGGAGCATAGGCATTCTTGTGAAAGGTTTTTGGTGGAACAAGGATATCACCAATCCTCTCCTCCTTCTCACCACTACCCTCTCCAATCTTATCCGACCCAAGCGCTTGCCCATCATAGCGCTTGTATGCCTCAATCATCATCCTGAGCTGAGGCTCATAACCAGATAACCAAGCCATCATTTTTTTCAACCCATCATTCTCATCCTGCAAGCGATCAACATAGTGTGCAAGCTCCAAATTCTTTATAGCATGTAATTCACAAGTAGAGCATGAAGTAGGAATAGGAGCTTTCAATTCAGCCTCTAGTGATCTAGCATAAGCATTGATTCATCCAACTTCGCATGCAAAACAGGACAAGATGTACAATCACCAAGCAAAGAGGGCCTAGATTTCATCTCTTCTAGCTTAACCCTAAGCACATTTAGTTCCTCAACCTTGGAGGCATACTTTTCCTTAAGAGCAGTCAAATCACTAAGGAAAATAGAACAATCAGTGCATTCAGGTTCATCGGTCACAATAAGAGCAGACTTCATGGAATCTATTTGAGCCCTAGCATCAACAAGCAAAGATTTTAGCTCAATCACCATCTCCTTAACCTCTCCTAGCAAAGACCTATACTCCCTCTTCTCCTTGTTGGTCTTTCTAAGCACATTATCACGGTTGTCAAGCAAGTCATTCAACCTAACATTCTCCGCTACAAAGAAGGCAGGATCATTGTTTCCCTCATCCTCGGAGTCGGAGTTTGAGTCATCCTTATGGCTCTTCTTGCTCTCAGAGTTGTGTGCCATGCCGCAAAAACCTTGGGCGGCGAAGCACAGGCCATTGATGTTCTTGCTCGACCGCTTGCCCTTGTGCCGGTCTACCTCTTCTTCTTCGCCGTTTGAGCTTGATGAAGAGTAGCAGGAACTCGAGTCAATGTCGCCCGCTCCGGCGACCATCGCACGCTCCGTCTTCTTCTTGTGGCCGCCACTCTTCCTCGGCCTCTGCTCGGACTTGTTCTTGCCCTTGTAGTCGTTCCTCTAGCGGTGCTTGTGGTCAGTCCTCGAGTGGTGCTTGTGCTCGGGCTTGATCTCCGTGGCCTCCGGGCACTCAGCGATAAAGTGCCCGTCCTTCCCGCACTGGTAGCACATGCCCGAGCTCCTCCATGTGTTCTTCCGGTTCATGTACAAGCACTCGAACCGCCTGCTCAACAACATGAGATCATCCTCGCCTAGCACATCGAACTCCTCATCTGGCATAGACACAAGTCAAGACAAAGAGAACTGCCTAGAAGACAGATTAGCGCTAGTTCTTGGTCCAGACACGAGAGCCAGACTATGAGCGTCAGTCGGGTTCTCGATCCTTGCTCGCACCCCATTGTCCACCTCGGATGACTTGAGCTTGGAGAAGAGCTTATCCACGGTGAGCGTCTCATAGTGGTCGGACTCCAGAATGGCCTCGACCTTCTCACTCCACACGGTGCAATCCAACGAGTGCAGGAGCTTCACATCCCTGTCATGATCATCGTATGGGAGCACAATCACATTGGCCCTCATGTTGTTCACAATCACAGTCAACCGCTGGAACATGGTGTCTATGGACTCACCATGGAGATGAGTGAAATTCTCGAACTCTCTCCGGTAGGTCGCAAACAAGCGAGCCTTCACCTGATTGTTCCCAGCATGAGCATTCTTCAACTTCTCCCAAATCTTACACGCCAAGTCCTTTGCTTGAACCCGATCGAATTCAGGCTTGCAAAGGGCACGAAAGAGATAGTCGACCGCCTTGTTGTTGGCGTCATGCATATCTCGAGAACCTGGGCCAAAGAAGTTGATGGGGTGGACATAGGTGGTGTTCTCCGTCACATCCCAAATGATCTCTCCTTTGCCACGAAGAAAAGCAGACATACGACGCTGCCACATCTGGTACTCCTTACCATCAAAGTGTGGAGGACCCGAACTCCGTTCTTGGTTAGAATCACAACGATCCGTAATCGGCTCTGATACCAATTGAAGGACCGGATTGGCGACCAGAGAGGGGGGGTGAGGACCGGAGCGTCCGAGGACCGGTGGATGGACGCTCCCTAGTGTGATGAGTGATTGACAACGTGGTGTGGACTGACTCATGCCCGAGTATTGCATGTGCAAGTTGCGGCTTGATTTGCGTTGGTGCAGGTGAAGAGTGGGTGCGAAAGGTCTAAGCCTTGTGGGGCCTCCGAGGAGTGGAGAGACAAGTAGGCTCGGCTCGATGGACCCGGTGGCCGAACGGGATCAAGTGCGAATCGCATGGTGGCAAGAAAAGTAAGACAAAGTCGTGAACATGAGCCGGTGCAGGGTAGCGGTTCACAACTGGAGTCTGCACGCGGGGTTTGGTTGATTTACTCCACAAAACCAACACCGAGCCGGGACGACCGTGGCGGCCAAGTCATGAGTGGGATTGGCGTGTAGGCTGCACCTAGTCCGCGGAGTTTGCGGTGGTTCACCACAAAACTACTGGGTTCCTTGGTTGACTGACAAAGCCAAGACCGAAGGCTCGGCGGGCGGAGACGGAATCTGGGTGTGCCGAGAAACTTCGAAGCAGAGGACACGCGTCGGGATCGCAAGGCTTGCGTCGAGGCTAAGCGAGGTGCGGTCACTGGGCATCCGTCCGATGGTGCTACGACGAGAATTCCCAAAGTGCCCTTCGTGGGCGTGTATCCTAGTATTATGTAATAGGAGTAGTTTCGTCTTTCTATTTCCTCCATATAAACTTAGAGCAGAGAGGATGGCAGCCATCTCTAGGAACCCTAGCTCATTTGCTTTCTTATTTTCTCTTCCTATTTTCCTTAGGATTTTCTATAGGATTAGCTTGAGAGCTTCATGGTGAGATCTTGAGAGAGGGATGGATGTTGAGGAAGCAAGCTAGACCTTGTATGAATCTTTCATGGTATGTATAGAAGGTTCGGTGTGATTCCTCAAGTGTTCTTGTTGCTCCTCCCGTTTCTCTTTTTCGGTGATTTTCAGAGCCTTTTCTTGGGATTTTGGTTCATCACTCGATTCGTCGATTTGAGGGTGTTTCTCTCCGGATTTTTTTGAGGGGATCATGGGTGAGTGCCTTGTGCCTCTTTGTGTATGATCTTGACCCCTCAAACGCCGGATTTGGCCTTCGATTCGTTGATTTTCAGATGAACCCTAGTTCATAGTGTTCTTGGCCAAAATTCGCGATTCCGGGAGTTCTAAGGAGTTAGAGGCCGATTTTTTGGGGCATATCTTCCCATTGGGGTGTTCATCATCTCCCCAAAGTTTCGTCTCAAGACTCCAAGTGGTTTGGGAGATCCATCAGTCGAAAGTTTGGGGCGAATTCGCGGGCGGTTTTCTGGGCTGTCCCGGGTGATCCGGACACTTGTGGCCGGGTGACCCGAAGGGGTAGATTGATCTGGACACTTGTGGCTGGGTGACCCGGTGCAGCTCTGGATGCCTCATGGTGACCCGGACGTTTGTGGCCGGAAGACCCAGTAGGTCTCAGCCTTTCTGCTTGTTGCTCGAGCTCTTTCGTGCTTGCTTCCACTTTGCTTCCTAGCCTTTCAAGCTTTTTTCATAAGGTCTCGAGAGAGGTTTGTTTGTGCTCCTACTTGTTCGTGTGTGACTCTCGGAGTTGCGATTGGGATATAGGCTGAGTTCTTTTGAGAAAGAATTTTTATCGGCTCCCATTCACTCCCCCCCTCTCTGGTCTCCAATCCGGTACTTCAATTGGTATCAGAGCTTGGTCAAGGATCACTCCACCCTAACCGGCTTTGTGATCCACCGGGTGACAAGAGGAAAGGGCGCTTTTGTTTGCGGATTTTGTTTGCGTGGTTTGAGCTTGCTTTTTGACTAATTCTAACCAGTGCTTTGAGTTATGGCACCTAGTTCTTGCCCTATTGGTTCTTTGTCCTTAGGTGGTTCCTTGAGTAGAAGAAGTTTGGAGAAGAGGACAATACACAAGAACTTCAACGGTTTGAGCTATACCAAGGGAAGGTCTCAAGGAAGCTTTTGCACGATGGCGCACAGCCCTAGCGGCAAGAGGAGCAGGAAGGGTGACTTGGACTCCGACTCCAAGGATGAGGTATGTGATGAGCTCTCTTCCTTGCGCAAGGAGAATGAGGAGTTGGTTGACTTGCTTGATAATTGCGATCACATGCTTAGAGAGGCCAAGAAGCTTAGGAAAGAGCTTAGGGCTTTGCTAGAAGAAGCTAGGGAGAAGGCTGCTGATCTAGAGTCGAAGAACCTAGAGGCAAACTTAGAGATAGAATCTCTTAAGGCTGCTCCTGTTGTGTCAGATGAGGTTGAGTGTGATGATTGCAATGTTTTCTTGTCTGACCTGCCTTTGCTTAAGGAGAAGCATGCCTCAAATCTTGACGAACTAGATGTGCTTAGGGCCGAGCTTGACGAGTTGAAGTCTAGACCTACTTTGTTAGGAGCATGTACTGCTTGTCCTAGCTTGCATACAAGACTAGAGGAATCTTGTGCTCGTATTGTTTCTCTTGAGATGCTTTGAAATCTCCTATTGCCAATGCTTGCTCTACTTGTGAGGTTCATGTGGTGCAAAATCTAGAGCTTGCACAACGTGTTGATGGCTTGCAAAAGGAGAATGATGATTTGTGCAAGTTGATGAGTTGGTTGTCTAGTCATGAGCCTCAGCTTGGTATGATGATTGTAGCGTTTAAGCGCTTTGATGGTCAGGCGCTTGGGTCGGATAAGGTAGGGGACTGTAGTGGTGAGAGAGAAGGGAAATCTGGGAAGACTCCAGTTCCACCACACACTACACTCAAGAACCAGTTTGCCCCCAAGCCAAACCAGATGCATAAACCAAGAGAGAAACCAAGTGAGAAAGGTAAAGAGCCTGAGAAGAAACCACAACCAACACCCAATGTTGGGGAATTAGGTAAAAACCTTTCACCCTCAAAACTTCAAAAATCTCGTGACTTTCGCGAATTCGAAAACATTTTCATGAATTCTGAAGAGTATGGTTCGGTGCTTTGAGATTTAAGGCTTATGTGAAACATGAATGGGAGAATCGCTAACCTTTAACTCTCAGGCAAAAAGATCGCTAAGAGAAACCAAATTTGCAAGTGTGATTGTCATTTCAAGACGATGGAAACTTCGGAGATCTGTGCGGCTCGGGAAACTCTACTTCGGCGATGGTTTCGGCGATTCAAGGCGGGAATCTGCGTGCCGGAAAGTCGTCGCGAATGAAGGGTGGAAGTCGCGAAGGGACTGGGTCAAAGACAAAGCGTCAAAAGTCCGGGTTCAAGGTGTGAACAAATGGCCGGCTCGTAAATGTATGAAATTAGCTCCACGAATCACGAGATGTAAAAGACACTCATGTACATGTTCACATTTGAAATATTCTTTAGATCTGAGGGCAATCTCGGAATGTAAAAGTCCCTTCATCTCCCTATAAAAGGGGGTCCGAGGGCACGTGTAAAGGGGTTCACAACTTTTGAGGGGAATACAGGCTTTCGGAGATTCTTTGTCTTCGTGTTCTCGAGTTCCTTCGTGTGTTCGTTCTTGAATCTCTCGTCTCCTATGTTCGGGGGTTCCATCCAATTTCTGAACTCCCCAACACCCAAGGCAAAACTAGTCCGCTTCCATTGTGAGTATTGTGGGAGGGATGGTCACAAGAGAGAGTTTTGCTTTAGGAGAAAAAGGGATGAGAGGTTTGCTAGGGAGATGGCAAACAAGGACAGGTACTGCCCTTCTCGTGGTGTGCCTGAGCCTCGTGTTGTGCCTCGGAGTAAGGGTGTGGTGCATATGGTCCCATCATGGAGGGATCAAGGCTTTCTTACCCGAGGTGCTGAGAGTTTCGACTTCCGAGGTCGTGGTGTTGATCGGTTTGGTTCCTTTGGTCGTGGTGCAGGTGATGGGTATGTTCAGTCTGGTGGTGGTATGTTTGCTGGACGTTCTCCACGTATGATCAATACGAGTTTGGGAGAGGTCGCAACTTTGAGTCTCAGAGGGGCTACGGACCACGTTTTCCCTTTCTTGGTGCTCGTACTCCTCCAGTGAGACGTGAGGTGACTCCTCGTGGTGGTCATAGCTTTGGCAGGATGAATTTTGCTAACCCCACTTTTGAGCAGATGGCTTGGCACTGGTTTGACTCTTTTTGTGCTAACCCCAGTGTTGAGTCAGTTGCTCGTTCTCGATTTTGGTTTTGATTTTGCATGCGTGAGACTTGGAGGACTTTTGGTGGATCGACTCCGGAGGCTAGCGGCACATGACCGGAGATCGAAGGTGGCCCTCTAGCCTCACCCCGTGGTGTCCAAGGAGTACATCACTTTCGGGGATGATGAACGAGAACGAGTGATCAAGTTATGTAGTTTTGAGACTTTGAGGTTTGTGGCTCTCGTCAAGCAACTTGGTCTCTTTTGCTCTTTGGCCTATCGCATGTATTTAGGGTGAGATTTATATGCTCTTTGGTTCTATTGCATGTGTTTAGGGGGAGCTTGTGAGTTTTGTGCTCCTTTGTACTTTCTGAGCTTGGGTTTGGGATCTCATGTACATATGCAGTTGCATTTTCATTCATGTAACATATCATGTTTAACATCTTTGTATCATAGACTGCATTTGTATCATATGCTTTGGAGAATGGGCTTCTCTCATATACATTGATCATGTGATATGTTGGATGTGAGCCTATGATCATGCTTGTGAGCGCTTATGATGTATAGCAATGCTCTTGGTAGCTTTGGATGTGTATGCATGTGAAACGACTATATTTTGTGAAAATGCTAAATCTGATCCTCTCTTGAGTTGAATCCCTTTCATGCTCATTTTGTTCTCAAATGGCTATATTTTGCTTAATTTGTGCTTGGATATCACGCTCTTTTCATTTGGGGTCAAAGACTCATTTGTCATCATGAATGTTTTGCCTACATGTTACCTTGTGGAGAAGCCTAAGCTTCTTTTTGCCGCAAAGGCACTTCATGTACCATGCTTAACTTTAAATCATGAAATTGGTATATGAAATGTCTATGCTTGAAAAATATGCTTCCATGTCATATGTGCTTTAAATTCCTTATCTTGGGTGCTAAGTCGTTGCATGATGTCTACCATTGAGAAGTCTCATGTTTCGAAGTAGAGACATGGCTCGGTGGCTTTGACATGACATGAGATATGTTGTAGGTGTTTACGATGATCTTGTGATGAGAACTTGTGACCTTGTATGAAGTTTGTGAGTTATATGTTGTTTGTGCTCTTTTTGGTCATGTTGAGGTCCTATGCTCATGAGAGGGAAGTTTTGTTGGAAAATGCTTCATTTTGTTTATGGCTATGTCACATGCTTATATGTTGCTTTCTATCTTGTTGGCGATGCTTGTACTGAATATGTTGCTATCTTGCTTGTCTATGTCTCATTTCTAGCATGTTGTAGTGCTCTTTGTTTATTTGAGAGGCACATGCTTGCATTTGTAGACTTGATTCATGCATTACCAACAAGGGGGAGAAGTGTGCATCCAATTCATAACAAGGGGGAGAGATGCATTTTGTAACACAAGGGGGAGAGTCTTTGCATCAAGGTGGAGAAAAAGAGGGATACTCAGTTCAGGGGGAGAACTTGAGTTTAAACGCATTTGTTCATGGGGAGCTTGCATTCATGCTTCGGTAGTGTTGATGGTTGAAACACATGTCAAGTTTCGATCCGCAAGCGTACAGACCACCTATAGCCTTTTTCACCACGGGGTGACCCCCAATGTTCTTGTCAATCCGCGGAGCAAGGGGATTGCAAGCGCTTAACCAAGTACTAATCTAGTTGGTGGAAAACATTTGAAAGGGGTATTAATCTAAAGTAAAGACAATCTAACCTATGTTAATCTAAGAAGTCTAAGGATAAACTAGATGGCAAAGGGTGGATACAAGAGAGAGATTAAGGTGGATAAGCGTTCCCTCCCTAGGGTCTAGGATCTCATGAACATGCATCTACCACATGAAAGGGTTGTTGCTTTCACTAGCTTCATGGCGGTTATGCGGCCGCTAAGCCTTTTCCCTAAATCGTACTGTCACTACGCAAGGTAATCAACCACTTTCACGTATAACCGCATCTATATCTAAGCATCCATAGGGTTAAGCTAATCACCACGATTACCACAATCCCTACTAAGACCACATGTTGTACATACATATGTGAATAAAGCACTTGCATAGACAAAAACCATTAAGCATCAAAAGGTACAATGTTACATGGACAAAAAGCGAGGTTTGTGAAATTTTATATGTGAAAACTCACAATGCATGGACAAAAAGGCTAGCATGAAAAGTTACACAAAGGAATGACCAGCTTCTTAGTCTCGAACCATAGAAATCAATCCTAATCCAACTCATCAAAACATATGTTTGCAATCAACGGGTTTTGTTATCATAGAAAATATATGTATATGGCTTTGGTAGGTAGAACTTTGCAAGAGCATCACAAATATGTAGATAGCATAAAAGATAAGTTTTCATAAAAACAACAAGTTATCCAGCTATCCATAAACTTAAATCAAAGAGCAAAGATATGTATGTGGGTCTAGAGCATAGTCATTTCACCTCCACAAATAAAAGAGCCGGTATTTAAATTAATTGCAGATCACGTTATAGAGAGCAATTAGCCAAGACATGTATAACTTCATGTAGGTACAACAAAGCAGCAACTTTCATCATTTTTCCATAAGCATAAGCAATATAAAAAATCAAGGTGAACACATGGTCATGCCTATCTATTTAAAATAAAAAGAAATCTAGGTTGTCCTCCTAGTAGCCATGTTATTGTTCAAAGAGAAAAACAAAAGGTTGCACCTAGTTGAGGTTGAAGGCATACTCACAAGCATTTGTGTTTGGAAAAGAGAAGGTCCATGGAGGTGTTACCATCTTTTGTAGTTCTTCGTTATCTTTTCCCAACATCTCCATGTATCGAATGTGGCTTTGCTTTTGTCTTGATTTTCCAATTTTCCTAAACTTCTGAATTTGATCATGTATGCTTAATTGAGCCAATGGTCGCCCTTCTCTTCAATGTTGTCATCACCATCTCCTCTTTCTTGTTCTCATCATCTCCTTGCTGCCTTTTCTTCATGGATTTCCCCCCTGTACAGAATAGAACATATATCGAAATATGGATCTATTGAAAAGTTTATGAAATTACCATTCCAACGCGTGGTCATTCATCGAAAACGGAGTTCAAACAAGGGAGCTATGTCCGTTTTACTCCAGCACTGCGTGCTGTCCAAAACTGATTTCAGGACGTGTTGCACTCGGTGATTCGGGCATAACCACTTGTAGGAACCTCCGATTGTCTTGATTCTTGATTTGTTGGAATCGTAACTTTATGGGGCTTCTAAATATCCAAAAGTATTCAGTGTTTTTCCTTCGAGACCACACAGAAATTTGATGAGATCAATAGCTTGTGCATTGATCCGGAGATGTTAATGATCTTGATCATTCCATCTTCAAAAGCGTCATGTTGCACTTCGTGTTGAAGATTTAGGGTCTCCCCCATGCTTAGCATTTTGCTAGGCATGGAAGAAGAAGACAAAACATTTTTATCTTAGCCACCCTTCAATTTCCTTGTATTGAGAGCCTTTATCTTGCCTGCAAGACATTTTAAGCGCATATTCTACCCCCAAGGGGACGGTTGGGAGTAGATAGAATTACCAACAATCCAACAATATTTCCTATGACTCTTAACTTGTGGCATAATTAGTCTAATGAGAAATAAAAACCTAATGAGTGTACATGGTGCAAGGTGTGTATGCACATGATAGGAAAGCATATAAACAAAGACAATGTTTTCACCTAGTTCTAAACACCATGTTTACAACTAAGTTGCCGAATTTCTCCATAGCCATAAAGGTTGATATATCTAGGGTTAAAACACCATGTCTATCCCTAGATCAATAACTCTTATAGCACAAGAAAAACTAAGCGCATTGCAAAGCTTATAAACTAACCAATGTAACATGAAAACATATGAAAAGCTAGCAAGGTTTATCGAACTTAATGATGATGGTCCGCAATCATGTTTAAACACCATGTTCACACAAGATCTCAAATAGAAAAATGCCCTATAGAAGCATTAACATGGAAACTGAAGCATTCATCATTAAACCTTATAAAACAACCAAGCCAACTATATGCAAAACGTGTATATGCAAAGAAATAAACATCACGTCGATGACAAAATGCAGTGCATGCAAAAAAGATAAATATGAGAATGAACATGATGGGGTTTCTAAAAATAAAATTAAACTTAGATTAATTAGCCACAAGTTGATCATCATAGGATGGTTCCATTCTTTATTTTCTCTAAGAAAGGAATAAAAACACAAAGAAACAGGTTGCCTCCCGAAAAGCGCTTCATTTAAAGTCATGGAGCTCGACTTTCTCACATACCTTCTTTTTGTTGCATAGCAATGGCCCTTCATGCAAGAATAAAAGGTCCTGATGCAGCTTTAATTCACTTCCCATATTATGCTTGATCACTTATAGAAGACTTGCCCAAGCCATCTAACATCATCGCTTTCTCCTTCTTTGTCACCCTTCGGTGCTGCCTTCACTCCACGAATTTCTTTAATGTCCAGAACAGAAAGTATACCCAAGCTCTACTCCATTGCACAATGCACAAAGTTTCCTTTCCAACAAGTCTTTATTTGCCCAAATCGGACTCCGAACAAGAGAGTTACATCCGTTTTACTTCGGTGATGAAATCTGTCCTGAAATTTCAGAACGCGCAACGCTCAATGTTTTCTCCATAACTCCTTGCACGGGTCTTCAAATTCGTTGGTTATTGATGCGTTGAATGGAAACTTGATGGAGCTTCTGAATATCTCATTTTCCTCATTTGTACACCTCTGAACGAGCTCTCAAATTGATGAAGACAGCAGCATCCATCGCGGGATTTGGAGAGGTTGATGATTTATCTTGCAACTCTTTAGGCATGACTTTTCTTTTCATTATTCAAGCCTTATCTACATGGTTAGTGAAAATTGGGCCTTCTCCCGACATGTGCTTCTTTAAGGTCATTAGCTTGACCAAGCACAAAGCATGATCGAGATTTACAAAACTTATTGTAAACATATGCATGCATAATTACAAACACAAGCAAATTGTAGCAACATATCAAGGTGTAAATAAATGAAGAATATGTTTCATGCAAAGCACTTAGCTCTTGGTTAGGCAAAGGTTCTTTAGGCATAGAGTTAATTGGTTCAAACATAAATGTTGGCTCTTTTTCATTCTCAAGAAAATCTAGCCTATCAACATGATCATCATTGGAACAAGGCATAGAATTTAAACTATCAGTTATTCTATTGGTTGAGCATGAGTACTTGAATATATCATCATTAATACTAATAATATCTTGAGATTTCAGCGTGTACCTTTGCCTCAGAGCTTCATTGACAAGAGTGATATTTGGTTCATCTAGCGGTGTTGAAGGCGAATCAATCTCAACGAGTGGAGGTGTCTCCTTGTTACCTTTTTGCATCCCCTCCATCTCATCATGTGAAACATGTAATCCATCAACTATGTACGCATTCATCCCTTCGTTGAAGTCTTCATTATCAACCAAATCTTCATCTTCAAAGTCTTGTATGTTGCTTTCTTTATCTCCCGTGTACCACATGTCGTCAAGATCGCTCATCATTGATTCACTCTTTTCTTCATCCTTGAATACTTCCATGTCTTGCTTTGTTAGTGTGGAGGCTTCAATAGCACATAAGCTATAACCTTGTGGAGAGGGGCCTTCTTAGAGTACTTGCTCTATGTCAACTCCTTCCCATTCATCTTCTATCTTGAGTCCTATCTTCTCCCATTTATCCTTCAAGCCACTAGGCTTGTCACAGTTGTACTCTTCTCTTTCTTCATCATAAATCTTTGAGATGTCACATTGATCGATCCATCCTTCATCTTCTTCATTTTCTTCTTCAAATATGTTTTGGATCGATTCTCCACTCATCTCTTGATCAAATATATCTTCAACTCTCTTGGCGACGTGTCGGTGTTCCTCCTTCCTTTGGTAGTTGATCAGGGGGCAAAATCAACTTGAATCCAATCGGATTGACTGAACTCCGCCAATGGTCTAGCATTCCCAATACTTCGGCCTGCATTCATGTTAGTTTCAACATTTTTAACATCCAAAATGACTTCTCTTACCTTAGGAAGTGGTTCTTCAATTTCTTGTATGGTCGGTTCATCTTCCTTGACCTCCAGTTCATCTTTTTCAGAAATTTCAGCAAGCACCTCAGGCTTGCTTTTGTCGTTTTGCTCCTCCCGACAACGTCTTTGCCAATCTCGTTGCATTCTTTTTTCATTGCTTATCCTTTGTAAGATTTGTGTGGCTTCACTAATTGTTTTATCCATTAAATCACCGCCTGCACACACACTTACAAAACTAGCGGAGTTAGGGGTTAGTGAAAAATAAAAGGTATGCAACATCAAGTCACCGGAAAATCCCAAGTTCGGGCCTTGCTCAAGTAGTTCATTAAAACGGTCCCAAACTTCATCAATTCCTTCATCTTCTCCTTGCTTGAAATTGAGCACTTGCCTCCTTAAGTCTTAAACCTTGCTTATGGGAAAGAACTTCAAAAGAAACTTCTTCACTAGCTCATCCCAATTTCCTTTTGCTTCAATGGACGCAAATGTGTACCATCTTCGCGCTTCATCTTCGAGAGAGAACAGAAAAAGATTCCACTTGAACCAAGCGGCCGGAACTCCTTCTTGTTGCACCGTGTTGCGTATCATCATGAATTCATTAATGTGTCTATATGGGTTGTCATCCTCCAATCCTTTGAATGGGTTTGTCGCCACTAAGTTGATGATTCTATGCTTCACTTCATAGTGGGTTGTAGCAAGCGTCAAATCTGATTTTTGCATCTCAATGTCCTCCATTGACGGCATTGCTAGCTCCCTTAGCGACATCTCTTCATCCTCCAATGGTGAGGTGAACAAATCCATCTAGGCACTAAAAATAAAAAAAAAGAAAAACACAAAAAGGGTTTTTTCTAGAAAACGAGGGTTAGATGTTAGTAATTAACAAAACTAATATAAGATTAAACGTAGTAAACTAGCTTGCTCCCCGGCAACAGCGCCAGAAAAAGGGCTTGTTGATGGTTGAAACACGTGTCAAGTGTCAAGTTTCGATCCGCAAGCGTATGGACCAATTATAGACTTTTTCACCACGGGGTGACCCCGAAGGTTCTTGTCAATCCGCGGAGCAAGGGGATTGCTAGCGCTTAACCAAGTACTAACCTAGTTGATGGAAAACCTTTGAAAGGGGTATTAATCTAAAGTAAAGACAATCTAACCTATGTTAATCTAAGAAGTCTAAGGTTAAACTAGATGGCAAAGGGTGGATACAAGAGAGAGATTAAGGTGGATAAGCGTTCCCTCCCTAGGGTCTAGGATCTCATGAACATGCATCTACCACATGAAAGGGGTGTTGCCTTCACTAGCTTCATGGCGGTTATGCGGCCGCTAAGCCTTTTCCCTAAATTGTACTGTCACTACGCAAGGTAATCGACCACTTTCACGTATAACCGCATTTATATCTAAGTGTTGACACTCTCTAGCGTCGCACCAGGTTTATATCCCCGGCAACAGCGCCAGAAAGCTTGTTGGTGCTTACTAGCGTCGCACCAGGTTTATATTCCCCGGCAACGGCGCCAGAAAGCTTGTTGACACTTGCTAGCGTCGCTACTAAATATGCAATGATGCCAGAAGGCCTGTTGGTATAAATAACGATCGCAGAAAAGTCCGCAAGCATACGGATACCGGTGTAGCTTTCACCCAAGAATCTTCCAGGGTATCGAATCCACAGGGAACATGTGTGCACTAGTGAAGAATCAAGATCGGGCTTGGACGAGAGAAGATATGATAATAGTGTAGGAGAGGTAGAGAGGGTTTCGAAGGATTCCGGATACTAAAGATAAGATCGGCGTTTACTATGATGCTTGCTTCGGGACGCTCAACCGTCCTAACCCGGAAAGGGATGAGAAGGGGGCTAGGCAAGCCAAGCAGGGGTCCTACTGTGCTCTAGTGGATCTCACGTGGTGGACTACGTAGGCCGTCGGGGCTGTCACCACCTGGGGCTACCACAACAATCCGTGCCACTAGGTGTACTCCGAGGTAATCGCAAGACTAGACACCATGTCTACTCTAGTGACTACTATTCTCGCTTTGCAATTACTTGAACACTAATCAAAGCAAGGAGCCAACAAGCATAAATAATAAAGCTGAACTTAATTAATTAAATAAATCCAGAATGCCTAAGAGTTACCCGGATGTTACTCGAAGTGGAGCCGCATCCGCCGAGGTACAAGAGGAAGGGAGGAAGCCGACAACTTCGGCTTCTCCCGGACTTGCACCTCAACTCTCACCTAATTCTAACAATAATTTTGGTAGAGCTTCGCTTGATCTCTGCTTCTCTATTCCACCAAGGAGAGGCCTCTCCTTTGAAGGGAAGCACTCATCCTTGGGTGAAGTGGTGTGTCTTTGAAGTGAGGAGGATGGCTTCTATTTATAGGGGGAGGAAACTTGGGATAGTGGAGGACCTCCCCCTCTTTCCAGGACCCAAACCGACCCCCCCACGGTACTGTAGTGTGCAGGGGAAGGTGCTTGAGGCGGTGGAGGTGAAAACCGGGCAAGAACCGGACTCTAGGTGGGTGAACCGGAGGTGAACCGGGCATCTGGCTGCTGAACCGGGCGGAAAAAAGGGAAAACCGCGGCCTACAGGCGCACCAGGGGAACCGACCACGGCCCGGCCACCCGCAGCAGGCCACGTGCCCCGGCCGGGCGGCTCGCGCGCCCGCGCGGTGCATTCCCGCGTCGTGGTCGCGGGCCACTCCGCGCCCGCCGCGTGGCCGGCCTGCCACGCATGCCCGCCGGTGCGCCCGCGAGGGGGCGTTGACCCGGTGCGGCGGCGGCCAGTGGTGACGCACCACGTGGCGCCCGCTGGTAGCTCCCGCGCAGCTGTGTATGGTAGGCAGGATGCTGACGTAGTGCTGACGTCGTCTATTTTGTCCTTTTCATATCTCCTTCATACAAACTCATATGTAGGCAAATAATATATCCATTTCGATCGTCTCGACGAGCCGGTCACAATGGTGTAGTCCAAATTGGCATTTGATGTTGTTTGTGATAATGCCATATCTTATTCTATAATTGCTCATTTGCACCTGCGACCAAATATGCTCCAAAGCTTGTGGAATTTGTTAGATTATAACCCTATAGCTATGGTGCACACTTTCATGGAGTAACTTTTATCTGAAGTTGACGGTTGAAAATAGGGACTTAACGACTGTCAACAAGCTCCCCCACACTTAGCCCTTTGCTCGTCCTCGATTAAAGGTTAAGGACTAGAGTGGAAAACATGAATCCAAAATGATATGATGCAAGCATGTAAGATATTCCAAGACATACCTGTACTTGTGACTTTTGGAGTGTCTACCATGTCATCTTGGATGGTTGAAGAATGGAATGGCTAGATTTGAATCACCTCAACTCCTTCTGTAAAGTAGCTTGGGTTTTTGATAAAATATTTTTTTAAAAACTTAGCCTTACTTGATTCCTCAAATGATGCTCTCAGATCGCTCAGTGTGTATGATTCCTCACCAAGGCATTAAACTCGCCTTTCTTCAACCTACTTCTAATGATGGCTATATGTGGAGCTTAAGGTAGGGTTGAACATATAAGGCATACTTGTATCACATAATATTGCAAACTCAAAAACCGGATCCAAGAAGAAGACTAGTCATACAATCTGATCAAGATGTGCAAGTGTGTGGAAAGTGGATGATATGGAAATATGTACTCCTTGTTTTATGATCTCTCTCCCTTTGAACTTTATTTTGAGAACATGGCTATATTTTTTCTCTCTCTTTTTTTCATCATGCTTGAGAAGAGTTTCTCTTTAGCATGTGTCTTTATCTCTTTTTTCCCCTTTTTTTCTTTTTAGCCCATGTCTCTTTTGAAGGAAAATCTAGGGAGAGAGAATCATAAATTGAATGGAGTATTTATTTTGTGGATGGATGGATGTTGCTAACTTCCAGTGTAGAAGTTTAGCACATGAAGGTGGAGTGTACGTGATCTTGATCATGAAAGCATGAAAAGCTTCTAGCAAGGGTCACAACAATTTGACAAAGCTCAATGTAATAACAAGTAGCATATGTGTGAGGTTTTCTAATGTAGAACAACATATGGCTTTGGTAGGAATATATCATCACTGAGGAACTTGTAAGGCTATGTATTTTTTTTTCAAATAAAACATCCCAAGCACTTTGTCAGAGAAAGTAAGGTTCATTGCATCATACCATATCTCATTAATCAACCATTTCGATGAACATGTTTTCCTAATGATATTTGTTCACAAGCAACAGATATATGTGCTAGGAATAAAGAACATGCAAGCCAATCAATTGAAAACATGTAAACAATGGAGCATCAAGATTCGTTGAGTTTAAATTAATGATTGTCTCATGAAAGGAATTATAACTTATGAATCATGGAATTAGGGGGACAGGATTGTTCAAACCATGTTGTTCCTTTGAATGTCGGGAGAAGTTGACTCTCGGTACCTCCCCCACACTATCTTTTGCTGCGTCTTCTCCTGCACACTCTTAGACAAAGATGAGGTACATGGATTTGGCTAGTACAAATTGTACTAGCCAAATCAAAGCAAAGTTTTATTATTTTATTATTTGTTTATTAAAGAAGAAAGAGAAAATTTTATTTTATTCAAGGGTGAGACATTTAATCGCTAATGTTGAGGAATTCGATCACATCGACTTCCTCAATCTTTTCCGGTTCAAAATAAATTTTTAAGCGATGGCCATTTAACTTAAATATATTACCTGAGTCATCTTGAAGAGTAATGGCTCCATGGGTTGAAGTGTCGATCACGTTGAACGGTCCTTCCCATTTGCTTTTGAGTTTCCCATGGCCGAAAAGCTTCACTCTTGAATTGAAAAGGAGGACCTTGTCTCCGGGTTTGAATTCCTTGTGTTTGAGTCTCTTGTCATGCCATCTTTTTGTTCTTTCCTTGTAAATTCCGGAGTTGTGGTATGCTTTTTCCCTCCATTCTTCAAGCTCAGATATTTGCATCTTTCGATTATTTCCGGCGAGATGGAGATCCATATGCCATTTCTTGATAGCCCAATGAGCTTTGAACTCCAACTCAACTGGCAGATGGCATGTTTTCCCATATACAAGCTGGTGTGGGGACATACCAATAGTTGTCTTGAATGTTGTGCGGTATGCCCATAACGGTTCTGGGAGTTTGTTCTTCCAATTTCTTCCCATTTCATCGACGGTCTTATGCGGAATATTCTTGATTTGTTTATTGGAGGTTTCTGCTTGACCGCTGGTCTGTGGGTGATAAGGTGTTGCCACATTATGGCGAATCCCAAAGTCTGCTAGGTATTTATTGAAAGTCTTGTCTATAAAATGGGATCCTCCATCACTTATCACCATCCGGGGTGTGCCAAAACGAGGGAATATGATCTCATGGAACATCTTCTTGGCATTCTGGGAGTTGGCAGCCCGACACGGTATTACTTCTACCCATTTAGACACATAGTCCACTGCCACTAAGATGTACTCGCAATCATAGGACTTCGGGAAAGGTCCCATGTAGTCAATACCCCACACATCAAAGAGCTCAACTTGGAGGTTGTTTGTCAATGGCATGGCATCTCTTGTATTGATATTGCCTTGGTGCTGACATCTGCTGCACCTCCTGATGTACTCCTTCGTGTCATTGTACATGGTTGGCCAGAAAAATCCACTTTGCCAAATTTTGGCATGAGTTCTGAACACTCCATAATGTCCTCCGTATGGAGCTGCATGAAATCTGTCTATGATCTTGTTGGCCTCGATCCCAGGGACAAACTTCCTCAGTAAACCATCGGCACAGACCCGGTATAGATACAGCTCATCCCATAGATGGAAACGACTTTCATATTCCAATTTCTTCTTATTTCCACCTGGGGGAACATAGCCTGACACTATATAGTTTACGATATCCGCATACCACGGGTCGGAATCTATTACCTTGAGGAGTGTATCGTCCCTTAGGTAATCGTTGATGGGTAAGGCAGGCGTTTCCTCAACCTGCAACCTCGATAGATGATCGGCTACCGAGTTTTCTAGTCCCTTTTTATCTCGGATTTCTA
This sequence comes from Cenchrus fungigraminus, assembly GCA_036936925.1. NCBI lineage: Eukaryota > Viridiplantae > Streptophyta > Magnoliopsida > Poales > Poaceae > Cenchrus > Cenchrus fungigraminus. The sequence goes on from CM072772.1 coordinate 39,956,918, forward strand.
GATCAAACTCTTGGAGGAGAAGGATCCATCGGATGAGCCTAGGCTTAGCATCCTTCTTAGTGAGGAGGTATTTGAGCGCGGCATGGTCGGTGTAGACGATGACCTTTGCCCCCACTAAGTAGGATCTAAACTTATCTATCGCAAAAACTACGGCTAGTAACTCCTTCTCGGTGGTAGTGTAGTACAATTGGGCTCTGGTCAAGGTTTTGCTAGCATAGGAGATGGCATAATGTCTCTTATCCTTGGTTTGGCCTAGGACAGCCGCTATGGCATAGTCGCTAGCATCGCACATGATCTCAAAGGGTAGCGTCCAGTCGGGTGGTTGGATGACTGGGGCTGAGATGAGTGCCTTCTTTAGAATTTGAAAGGCTCGATGGCACTCATCATTGAAGGTGAATTTTGCATCTTTTGCTAGGAGGTTGGTCAAGGGTCGGGCGATATGAGAAAAGTCCTTAATGAAGCGCCGATAAAACCCGGCATGTCCTAAAAAGCTGCGAATTCCCTTCAAATTCATGGGAGGTGGAAGCTTCTCAATTACTTCTATTTTTGCTTTATCCACCTCTATACCACGTTCGGACACCAAGTGTCCCAGCACTATCCCTTCCCGAACCATAAAATGGCATTTCTCCCAGTTGAGGACTAAGTGCTTTTCTTCACATCTTTGCAAAACCTTGTCTAAATTTTCCAAACAACTTGTGAAGGATTTTCCATAGACGGTAAAATCGTCCATGAACACCTCCATGATTTTCTCAATCATGTCGGAAAAGATAGACATCATGCACTGTTGAAATGAGGCAGGTGCATTGCAAAGACCGAAGGACATCCTACGGTATGCATATGTACCATATGGGCATGTGAAAGTGGTCTTACTTTGGTCATCCGGGTGTATGGGGATTTGATGATACCCGGAATATCCATCAAGGAAACAGAAGAAGGAATGGTTTGCAAGCCGTTCCAACATCTCATCGGTGAAGGGTAGCGGGAAATGGTCCTTCTTAGTGGCCTTGTTGAGTTTTCGGTAATCGATACACATACGCCACCCGGTGACGCTGCGTTGAGGGATCAACTCATTCTTGTCATTTCTCACCACTGTCATCCCTCCTTTCTTAGGCACGACTTGCACCGGACTCACCCACTCGCTATGAGGCACAAGATAAATGATCCCGGCATGAAGTAGTTTAAGGACCTCTTTCTTAACTACTTCTCGCATCTCATTGTTCAACCTTCTTTGAGGTTCCTGGAAAGGTGTAGCATTGGGTTCGATTGGGATGCGATCAGTGCAAAGAGCGGGACTAATTCCCTTAAGGTCTTGGAGCGAGTACCCTAGGACTGAATGATGTCTTTCAAGAACAGCGACAAGTCTACTGGTTTCTTCTTCGGTAAGCTTGCCACTGATGATAACCGAGGGTTGACGATTACCATGGAGGAAAACATATTTCAGGCCTGCTGGGAGAGGTCGATCGTGGGTGGTGGTGGTAGTTCCATTACGTCCAACTTAATTAGCTCGGCAAGGACTTCTTCTTCTTGAGAGAAGTATATTGCGTCATCGTCCAAATTCGGTTGTGCCATATCAGACAATGTCACTCCCATAAGGTCTTCAAAAGGATCTAGAACCGGTGATGGCTCTGCTATTGCATTCCGTGCATGAGCTAAAGAGACGGTTTGTGTGGATTTGCCTAGTTGCATGGCTAGGCTACCATTAGACATTTCTTGGAAAAGTCTCTCGGTAGGCCGACCTATAAGAATAGGTATGTCTGGATTATCATAGACATGGAAGTCCAGAAAGATCTCGGCCTCATTGGCAACCACCGGGACTGTTCTGACAACACCGCAACATTCCGACACGGCCCCATAAGGATCTTGAAAAATCTTTCGGGACGAACATAGGGTCATATTGGGATAAAGCTGCTGGGCAAGAGATTTTGAGATGATATTTATCCCAATAGTGGGGTTGTATTGGACATCCATCATGATGCCTTGTATTTGATAGGAAAGAAGAGTGGACGGCATGATGAGTCTAACTACCTCAGGCGATGTCTCGGCTTCTCTCAACCATTCCACACTCATAGCCGCCGACAAGCATTTAAGGTCTTCTTTGACAATGGGCTTATTGGGTTGGCTAGCATTTTCCTGAAACGAAGAGTTGCACGCTCGAGGTTTTGGTTGGATCAGAAAATTCGAGGCATTTCCAAAGTCTGAGAAAAGATCATCCTCGATTTCGCCGATAAAGTCCATTGGATGAGTTTCCTCATCTTCTAGACTATGGAGGTTTTCTACGGGAGGCTCTACTTTTATTGGCTCAGAGAGAGGAGCGGTCACGGGTGTAGGCTGGATAGGTAAAACCTCATTTTCCGGCTCAAGGATTTCATCAACCTCTTCTTCGGGAAATTCATCAAAAATACCAGTGTAGGGGGTATTCTCAAGGATTTTTGTTGAGAACGTTCCTCCCTTCACTAGGTGTCAAATGAGTGAAAGAACCTCCGAAAGAAATATCGAGAAACTGGGCAGACTCCTTGCTAAGGTCTCGACGAAAATGCTATAAAAGCATCGGTTTGGAGAGTTCGAGGTTGGGACCGGACATGTTTAGGTCCAAAAATCGTGCCCAGGCTACTCCTAAGGTTTCTTGTTCCTTTTGCCTAAAGCCTAAGACTTCCATACGGAGGTCGACCAATCGGGATTCCAGAAGAAAGCTAGACAAAATTTGTTTCGCAAAACTTCCCAATCTCCCTTGACACCCCTAATGGTTTGAGCGTACCACTTCTTAGCAATTCCCATCAAAGAGAACGGGAAAAGCTTCCATTTTAGTGTTTCGTGCGACATGCCATGAATGACAAGGCACGAACACACTTCCTCAAAACCCCGTAGGTGGGTGTACGGATTATCCTCTTCTGCTGCAGAAAAAGATTGCTCCCGTACCATAGCTATGAGGGCGGGACGAAGTTCATAGCTAGGTGCATGGATGGGTAATGATGAGGGTGGAGGCTCCAGATCTTCACCCGTTGGAGCCGAAAACTGATTGATAGGCTTGGAATCCATATGGGGATATGTGAGGGTATGGATGGGGATACACGAACGACTCGGTTCAACACTAGTACAGCAACCGTTCCTCGACAACGGCGCCAGAAAGCTTGTTGACACTCTCTAGTGTCACACCAGGTTTATATCCCCGGCAACGGCGCCAGAAAGCTTGTTGGTGCTTACTAGCGTCGCACCAGATTTATATTCCCCGGCAACAACACCAGAAAGCTTGTTGACACTTGCTAGCATCGCTACTAAATATGCAACAACGCCAGAAGGCCTGTTGGTATAAATAACAATCGCAGCAAAGTCCGCAAGCATACGGATACCGGTGTAGCTTTCACCCAAGAGTATTACAGGGTATCGAATCCACAGGGAACGTGTGTGCACTAGTGAAGAATCAAGGTCGGCCTTGGACGAGAGAAGATATGATAATAGTGTAGGAGAGGTGTTGACGGTCGTTAAGTCCATATTTTCGACCCTCAACTTTGAACAAATTTCACTCCATCAAAGCTTGCATCATAGCTGTGGGGTTATAAACAAACGGATTCCACGAGCTTTGGTGAATATTTGGATGCAGGTCATAATGAGACATCATAGCACAAATAAAGCATCTTGACAAACAACATCAAATGCTTAGTTTGATGGAACCATTGCGAAGTTCTCGTCGAGATGATCGAAATGGAGTTTTGGTTCACCCAATTCGGAGTCCTGATGCAGAAATTATGCCTCACGGAAGATTGTGACACGAGACGTGTCGGGGGTAGGTGCGGCCGAACCTAGTAGGTTCGGCCGGACCTATCAACCTCCTCCGATCAACACCAAACTTTGCCAAATGCCTCTACACCTAGCATAATATCCAAGGGGACCAAGTCCATGGGCCAGACACCAATTTCATACATGTTTTAGGTGCTAATGAAGTTCCACGAGTGGTGTTGAGATTTTATCTGCAGGTTCAAGATTAGGGAGCAATTCCGGAGCACCAAGCCACATAAGGTAGGCACGGCCGCACCTAGTGGTACGGCCGGCCCTACCTTGCACCACTACTTAGGTTCACACCGAGTGAAGTCCCGTGCATCAGCTCCCAAAAGACCAAAACCATCACGATCGTGTTGGATCAAGCAAACACACCACAGGCGAGCTGCACAGGGGCCAGGAGGCAGGGCCGGCCGAACCCCCAGGGCCGGCCGCACCACTAGGACCGGCCGCACCTGCCCAACTCGCCCAAACATGTCACCAAGCCTCGCTCACTTCAGGGAACACAGCTAGAAATGATCCTGATCGAGGAAACAAGGTCGGTTTGATCGAGAGGTTGAGATTAGCCTCACTTGGATCCATGGACCCACAAGCCAGTGAACAACTGACATGGGACTGCGTTCAAGACTTCATCTACCCACTAGAGCACGATCCGAAGTGGATGACAAGAGGGCCCAAGCCCGGCCGCACCAAGAGGTCCGGCCGCACCTCCTTCACTCAGCAAACCAACCCACAACCGCCTTCTAACCGCCTCAGGGACCAAATCACGGACGCACAATCGAAGGCGGTGGAAATCACAGGGCCGGCCGCACCTGGAGATACAGCCGCACCTCCTTGCTCAGCACTGCAGCTCCCTCTCGCCTACAAGTACCCCCTAATGCAGCCACTGACCCAGTGGGGCTATATATAGAGCCTAGCACCTCGTAGAAGATTGTACAAGTGATTAGAAGCAAGTGGCGGAGCCCTATACAAGTTAGTATTTAAAGAGTAGGGAGACAGAGTTGAGTGTTGGAGTAGAAGCCGGAGTATCGGTCTTCTCTTCGTACCTCGGCGGGTGCGGTACAACTACGGTCGTCCACACCCGGGATGTTTTGTAAGTTCGAATTCGTGAGTAACTAAGTCTCAAGTCATTTCATCGTTCGCTCTTAGGTTCTTCGATTGCAATTAGTAGTTTCTACTTGTTGTGATTGCTTTGCTTTGGATCTGAGTAAAGTAGTGCTTGGTTAGTGTAGACGTGGTGTCTAGGCTCTCCAGTACCTTGGAATGCTTCCCGGTTCAACAGAATAGTTGTGGTACCCTAGGGAGGTGACAGCTCCGGACGGGCTTTGTAGTCCACCACGTTAGTTCCGGCAGGTAGGAGTTACAACATCAGAGCCCCCTTCTCATCCCTTTCCGTGGCTCTTTTCCCTCTGGCCCCGACGAGCGACAAGTTTTTCCTTGATTCTATCCGTGACTCTCACGAGTCCCAAACTTCATCAGCTATCCCCTCTCTACCCGAAATCTACCCTTGCCTTTCTATCCTTCGTCACCATATCCCCCGGACGAATTAGTTCAGGTTCACAACACTTCTCGTTCCCCGTGGAAATCGATACCTTGGAATACTCCCGGGTGAAAGCTACAACGGTATCCGTGCGCTTGCGGATCTATCTGTGATCGGGTAGCATACCAACAGGCTTTTTGGCGCCGTTGCAAATCTAGTAACGACGTAAGAAGTGCCAACAAGTTTTCTGGCGCCGTTGCCGGGGAACGGTAGCTGTTTTGATTCTGAACCCAGTTCGTCCGTGTATCACCCCATTTATCACATGGATTCCAGTCCAACCCTTTTCGATTTTGCCGCTCCAAAGGGAGATCGTTTGGAGCCTCCACCTTCATCACATTCCATTGAAACACCTAGCTATGAGCTACGTCCCGGCTTCATAGCTATGGTCCGAGAGCAAAGCTTCTCCAGAGATAAGGATGAAAGTCCTTATTCCCACCTGCGCGAGTTCGAACAACTTTGTTCGTGTCTTGTGATCGCAGGAATGAGTCAAGATACCTTGAAATGGAAACTCTTTCCATTTTCATTAACGGGGAGAGCAAAATAATGGTATTCGCTCAGTGTGAGAAGTATGGAGGGGGACTGGGAAAGTTTACGAAAGGCTTTTTGCCTAACATTCTTCCCGAATCCCCAAGTAGTGAAACTCCAACGAGAGGTCATCTGTTTTGAGCAACGGAAGACCGAATCTCTAGGAGCCGCATGGGCAAGATTTACAAAAATCGTAGATTCTGGTCCAGACCTTGGTATCGCAGAGCCCGCTCTTTTGCAACACTTTCGCGATGGTCTTGGACCAGAGTCAGCAATTTTCTTAGACTCTTCTTCCGGAGGATCTTTCACTCATCTCACCTTGTCTGAGTGTAAGGACATTCTAACAAAAATCCTTCAAAATACCCCTTACATGGGAGTTTATGATGAATTCCTGGATGAGGAAGAGATCACTCAGGAGGAGCACATGCCAAACACTCTCTCGGAACCGAAACCCATAGAGGAGAAACCCACTAGCACTTTTTGGCATGAAGAACCACTCCTCTATCCCCGTGTGTACCCAGCTGATTTCTCGTAGTACTTCGACAAGGAATCAACAAACTCCGATCCACTCTCTGAAACAGAATTCATAGAGGAGGAGCCTATCCTAGAAAAATTCATATCCATAGACACCCATCCTCCTCTTACCAAAACTTGGTTCACAGGGGAACCATTCCAACATTATTGAGAGTTCGATCACCCCTCGTGTGACTTCGTCTATGAATACTATGATGAGTTATTTGATAAACATTGGACGGAGAAATCCCTCCCGAGAAGGGAAAGAGACGCAACACATGAGAGAAAAGAAGTCAACTTACCCAACCCAGAAGAGGTAAAAAGATGGAGAGAAAAGTTGGAATACATCTCTGCAATCAGTAGCCGGGAATGGTTGAGACAAGCAAAAGGCATGGATCAAGTAATCCAGCTATATCCCGTGCTAAAGTCACTCTCATGCCAAGTAGGAAACCTCTCTTACTAGGATGTGTTCTATGACCCTAGGGTCGTTATCAATATCATTCCTAAATCCTTAGTTTTAGAGGCCTTTCCCGACGAACCCCTCTCTTTCTCTCAGAAGCGTCTCCAATGGATTTCGGGTCAAACCATAGAGATGGAGGGAATCCTTAGAGTCGTCCAAACAAAGATTGGAGAGTATGGGATCTTCCTAGATTATCATATCTTTGACATCCCAAAAGGAGATCCACCCTTTATTCTCATCGGAAGACCCATTGAAGGGGTACTGAGTAGTGTGCTCGACCATGAAAAGCAGCCATATCATTTTGAGGTTCGAGATACACATCTCCAATGTCATAGACCTGAGGTTAAGAAAGAACATGTGTGGTCTATGGACATTCTTGAGGCGTCGACACTGGATTCTCAAAACAGACTCGAGCATGAAGGTTTTACACTAGAGGGATCACAAATCCCATGCTCACATCAAAAGTCTCCAGAGTTATCAAGCCCCATTACCAATGACCTTTACGAAACCTACAACCTCCTCATTTTCCTTGTGCATGCTAACTTTGAAAGGAAGGTTGTAGATGCTGTTGTTTACCATAAACATTCCAAATTTCATGGTCATTTTTTTGGTACTAACCTTGCAGCTAGAGCTATGATGGTTTCATCATCTCGATTGGCTGCAAGATGAAGATCTCCAGTGGTCGAGCTTATGACCCAAAACAAAGCACTATCGGGAGATAGCCCGAATAATCATTTAGATTTCCTTTTCAAATAAAAGCAAGAGCATCTCTTTAGGATTAGTCGTCCTTCGGGTATTTTTGGTCCCTAATGTTTCAGGTGGAGATTGAAAGGACCGATGGATAGGCAGTGCCTAAAAACATGAGAGCTAAACCAGCTACAACACCAAGGTAATTCAGGGAGAGAAAGTATTACGAAGGAAGCTTGAACTCCGCACACTTGAGTTGTGTTGCCTAGCAATGCAAACTCCAAGTGTGGGGGAGATATGTGAGTATCCCGAGTAAGTTTCTCTCATACTAAATCTTATTTTGGTTTGAATATGGTGTTGGTTCTTGCATCTTGCTCTCTTAAAAGAAAACACAAAAATATTTGAATTTGAATAAAGGCTTCCTAGCTCTTCAGCTAGCAGAGCATCCCTTTTTGTTTCCATCTTTTTCTTTGAATAATAACACCAGGTACAAGAGCAAGTGTGGGGGAGATTTCTCAGGCTCGTCGAAACACAAAATTGAGATCTCCCACCATGGTGCCGCACAACATCGACTACGCTAATCGACGAGGGATGAGGTAAGTGCACTAGAGCAAGTCGGTCGCCCCTGTGGTTTGGCCGAATCACCATTTGTCTACCCCATTCCCCACTTTCTCCAAGAGCGATGGTATGTGCACCCCTACCTCTCTACTTTTGGAAATCATGAGTTTAAATGAGCTTTAAATCTGATCATATAAATCAAACTCAATTGAATCCTCATGCACCCAATGCTCGACATGTTTCATATGGTTGGCTTGCATAAGTTTTATTCCATACTTATTATCTTGATGCTTGTGAACAACATATCTTTAGGAAACCATGCCCATCTAAGTAGTTGATGTTTGAGATATGGTCCGATGAAATGATCTTTGCTCCAAATGTTTGAGTGCTTGGGAAATTTATTTGGAAATTTTGAAAACCCTTTGCGAAGCTCCTCTTTGATATGCCAAGTCCTACCAGGGCCATATGATGGGACATCTTGGAAACCTCATACACATATGCTACTTGTCGTTGCATTGAGCTTTGTCAAATTGTTGTGACCCTTGTGAGAATTCTTTTCATGCTTTCATGATCAAGATACACGTACTCGCCAACATCCCCCTTGCTATGCTCAGTTGAGAGCTAGCATTGTACCATCTATCTATTCCACAAAATAAATCTCTACACTATGTGTTGATCTCTCTCTCTCTCTCCAAGTTAATATTACAAAAGAGACATGGCTATAGAAAAAAATGGACACATGAAGGTCCAAGAAAAAAAAGTTGGACACATGTAGGTCCAAGAAAAAAAAAGAAAAAAAAGAAAAGATAGTCATGTCCACAAAAGAGTCAAAATAGAGAGAGAGGATCATGCAAAATGGAGTTACAACAAATCAGATGGTAATAACTAGCACCCATTCCGGGCCTAGTGTTCACCTTACCATCATCACAACATTCATTATACATATGGTAATATCTAGCACCCATTATGGGCCTAGTATCCACCTTACCATATCCATCATATCCCTACACATGCACATCTTGATCTGATTGTATGATTTGATTTTCTCCTTGGATCCGGTTTTTGACTTTGCAATACATGTGATGCAAGTATGCCTCATCTTCATACCATACCTTGAGCTCCATATATAGCCATCATTAGAAGTAGGTTGAAGAAAGGCAATCTAATGCCTTGGTGAGGACTATACACATTGAGCGATTTGAGAGAATCAAATGAGGTGCCAAGCAAGGTTTATTTTGAAAACTTATTGAAAAAAATCCCGAGCTACTTGACATGAGGAGTAGAAGTGATTTGATTCAAGATCGTTCCATTCCTTAACTACCCAAGATGGCATGATAGACACTTCAAAGTTCACAAGTGCAAGGTATGATTCGGAATATCTCTTATGCTCGCTTCATACCATAGGAATTTTTGTTTTCACCTTGGTCCTTAACCTTTACTCGAGGACGAGCAAAGGGCCAAGTGTGGGGGTGTGTTGACGGTCATTAAGTCCCTATTTTTGACCCTCAACTTTGAAAAATTTTCACTCCATCAAAGCTTGCATCATAGCTGTGGGGTTATAAACTAACAGATTTCACGAGCTTTGGTGAATATTTGGATGCAGGTCATAATGAGACATCATAGCACAAATAAAGCATCTTGACAAACAACGTCAAATGCTTAGTTTGATAGCACCATTGCGAAGTTCTCATCGAGATGATCGAAATGGAGTTTTGGTTCACCCAATTCGGAGTTCGGATGCAGAAATCATGCCTCACGGAAGATTGTGACACGAGACGTGTCGGGGGTAGGTGCGGCCGAACCTAGTAGGTTCGGCCGGACCTATCAACCTCCTCCGATCAACACCAAACTTTGCCAAATGCCTCTACACCTAGCATAATATCCAAGGGGACCAAGTCCATGGGCTAGACACCAATTTCATGCATGTTTTAGGTGCTAACGAAGTTCCACGAGTTGTGTTGAGATTTTATCTGCAGGTTCAAGATTAGGTAGTAATTCCGGAGCACCAAGCCACATAAGGTAGGCACGGCCACACCTAGTGGTACGGCCGGCCCTACCTTGCACCACTACTTAGGTTCACACCGAGTGAAGTCCCGTGCATCAGCTCCCAAAAGACCAAAACCATCACGATCGTGTTGGATCAAGCAAACGCACCACAGGCGAGCTGCATAGGGGCCAGGGGGCAAGGCCGGCTGAACCCCCAGGGCCGGCCACACCACTAGGACCAGCCGCACCTGCCTGACTCGCCCAAACGTGTCACCAAGCCTCAGTCACTTCAGGGAACACAGCTAGAAATGATCCTAATCGAGGAAACAAGGTCGGTTTGATCCAGAGGTTGAGATTAGCCTCACTTGGATCCATGGACCCACAAGCCAGTGAACAACTGACATGGGACAACATTCAAGACTTCATCTGCCCACTAGAGCATGATCCGAAGTGGATGACAAGAGGGCCCAGGGCCGGCCGCACCAAGAGGTCCAGCCGCACCTCCTTCACTCAGTAAACCGACCAACAACCGCCTTCTAACCGCCTCAGGGACCAAATCACGAACGCACGATCAAAGGCAGTGGAAATCACAGGGCCGGCCGCACCTGGAGATATGGCCGCACCTCCTTGCTCGGCACTGCAGCTCCCTCTCGCCTATAAGTACCCCCTCCTTCAGCCACCGACCCATTGGGGCTATATATAGAGCCTGGCACCTCGTAGAAGAGTGTACAAGTGATTAGAAGCAAGTGGCAGAGCCCTATACAAGTTAGTATTTAAAGAGTAGGGAGAGAGAGTTGAGTGTTGGAGTAGAAGCCGGAGTGTCGGTATTCTCTTCGTACCTCGGCGGGTGCGGTATAACTACGGTCGTCCACACCCGGGATGTTTTGTAAGCTCAAATTCGTGAGTAACTAAGTCTCAAGTCATTTCATCGTTCGCTCTTAGGTTCTTCGATTGCAATTAGTAGTTTCTACTTGTTGTGATTGCTTTGCTTTGGATCCGAGTAAAGTAGTGCTTGGTTAGTGTAGACGTGGTGTCTGGGCTCTCCAGTACCTTGGAATGCTTCTCGGTTCAACGGAGTAGTTGTGGTACCCTAGGGAGGTGACAGCTCCGGACGGGCTTTGTAGTCCACCACGTTAGTTCCGGCAGGTAGGAGTTACGACATCAGAGCCCCCTTCTCATCCCTTTCCGTGGCTCTTTTCCCTCTGGCCCCGACGAGCGACAAGTTTTGCCTTGATTCTATCCGTGACTCTCACGAGTCCCAAACTTCATCAGCTATCCCCTCTCTACCCAAAATCTACCCTTGCCTTTCTATCCTTCATCACCATATCCCCCGGATGAATTAGTTCAGGTTCACAACACTTCTCGTTCCCCGTGGAAATCGATACCTTGGAATACTCCCAGGTGAAAGCAACAACGGTATCCGTGCGCTTGCGGATCTATCTGTGATCGTGTAGTATACCAATAGGCTTTCTGGCGCCGTTGCAAATCTAGTAACGACGTAAGAAGTGCCAACAAGAGGTAGAGAGGGTTTCGAAGGATCCCGGATACTAAAGATAAGATCGACGTTTACTACGATGCTTTCTTCGGGACGCTCAACCATCCTAACCTGGAAAGGGATGAGAAGGGGGATAGGCAAGCCAAGCAGGGGTCCTACTGTGCTCTAGTGGATCTCACATAGTGGACTACGTAGGCCGTCAGGGCTGTCACGACCTGGGGCTACCACAACAATCCGTGCCACTAGGTGTATTCCGTGGTAATCGCAAGACTAGACACCACGTCTACTCTAGTGACTACTATTCTAGCTTTGCAATTACTAGAACACTAATCAAGGCAAGGAGCCCACAAGCATAAATAGTAAAGCTGAACTTAATTAATTAAATAAATCCAGAATGCTTAAGAGTTACCCGGATGTTACTCGAAGTGGAACCGCATCCGCCGAGGTACAAGAGGAAGGGAGGAAGCCGACAACTCCGGCTTCTCCCGGACTCGCAACTCAACTCTCACCTAATTCTACCACTAATTTTGGTAGAGCTTCGCTTGATCTCTGCTTCTCTGTTCCACCAAGGAGTGGCCTCTCCTTTGAAGGGAAGCACTCATTCTTGGGTGAAGGATGAGTTCTATTTCTAGGGGGAGGAAACTTGGGAGAGTGGAGGACCTCCCCCTCTTTCCAGGGCCCAAACCGACCCCCCACGGTACTGTAGCATGCAGGGGAAGGTGCTTGAGGTGGCGGAGGTGAAAACCGGGCAAGAACCGGACTCTAGGTGGGTGAACCGGAGGTGAACCGGGCGTCTGGGTGCTGAACCGGGCGGAAAAAGGGAAAACCGCGGCCAACAGGCGCACCAGGGTAACCGACCACTGCCCGACCACCCGCAGCGCACCACGTGCCCCGGCCGGGTGGCTCGCGCGCCGGCGCAATGCATTCCAGCGTCGGGGCCGCGGGCCACTCCGCGCCCGCCGCGTGGCCGGCCTGCCCCGCACGCTCGCAGGCGCACCCGCGAGGGGGTGTTGATCCGGTGCGGCGGCGGCCAGTGGTGACGCGTCACATGGTGCCCGCTAGTAGCTCCCGCGCAGCTGTGTACGGTAGGCAGGATGCTGACGCAGTGCTGACATCGTCTATTTTGTCCCTTTCATATCTCCTTCATACAAACTCCGATGTAGGCAAATAATATATCCATTTCGATCGTCTCGACGAGCCGGTCGCAATGGTGTAGTCCAAATTGGCATCTGATGTTGTTTGTGATAATGCCATATCTTATTCTATAATTGCTCATTTGCACCTGCGACCAAATATACACCAAAGCTTGTGGAATTTCTTAGATTATAACCCTATAGCTATGGTGCACACTTTCATGGAGTAACTTTTATCCGAAGTTGACAGTCGAAAATAGGGACTTAACGATGTAAGGAATTGGATGCTCGTAGCCTAAGAGGGGGAGGAGGTGAATTAGGCAACTAAAAACCTTAACCTATGGCTTCACTACTTTTGCATAAAGTAAACTAGATCAAGTCTATCTAGATGTGCAATCTAAGGTTGATCTAGTGTGAAACTCCCATCCCAAAACAAGGTTTGCAACCTATAGCCAATCCTAGCATGATACTACTCTAGGAAAGTAAAGGCAAACTAAGATTGAAAGAGAGTAAATGCGGAAACATAAAGGGGATGAGAGGAAGCAAACTCTTGACACGTGATTTATCCCATGGTATCGGTAGGCACTAAGCCACCCCTAGTCCACGTTGTTGAAGCACTCACACAAGAGTATTGCTTCCCAGTCACCAAGTCTCTCCCAAGAGCACCACTTGACTCACCACAAAGGCTCGCTACTTAGGCACTTGCCAAGCTCCCTTGGTCACCTTGATGCCGCCTCCACTAAGGAGGTTCTCCACCAAGGAAGGGGGTCTCCACGTTCCCCGCACAAAGTGTCCTCGCCGCTCCACACCAAGCCGGAGGGTCGAAGACGATTGTCGGTGAGCCACTTAGGCCCCAAGGCTTCCAGCGCACCTTGTACACCTTGATTCACTCAAGAATCACCTCACAAGGTTGGCACAACTTTGCACTCACTCAGCTCTAAGCTAAGCATAGCACTAAGCACATACACTAAGCATATGCAAGTCTATGAATGAGCAATTAAGCACTTGGATGGATTGGATATGATCTTCTAGGTGTCTTGCACTCCTCTGCACTTCCACACAATCCAGCAACCTCAAATGGGTGAGTGGAGGGGGTATAAATAGCCCAAGGCATCCAAAGAGCCGTTGGCTAACGGCCACTGAAAAAGGTAGCGGCGGATGAACCGATGCTATGCTTTCTCTAGGCGTCGCTTCATCCGGTGCCCTCCACGTCACTTAGCCGTTGCATCTTCGCTAACACAACTGTTCCGACGCTATGCCCCGACGGTGCGTCGGATCATCCGATGCTGAAGGACTTCTCGCCAAAACATCTCTGTTGGCTTCTTCGAGACCGTCGGATAGACCGACGCTTGCTCTGACCCAAGGCGTCGGTTCATCCGGTGGTTAAGGCTTCGTCTTGGTGCGTCTCTGTCTTGATTCAAACTGAGCGTCAGATAGACCGACGGTGTCCTCACTCAGACCGTCGGATCATCCGGTGCTACTGGCTTTGCTACTTCTCCTCTGCAATTCATCCGGCGCATCTAGAAACTGGACCGTCGGATCATCCGACGGTGTCAACTTCGTTTGGCCTGTTGCGCAGTGTACCAACTACACCGACGCTAGGCACCGATGGTACCGTCGGTTCATCCGACGGTGTGTTTTCTTTTCCTTTCTTTGCTCGGTTTTGACCCTAGAAAAATAGACTATCTTCTCAATTTGGCATGTGGTATTTTTGCATCCTTGGGACCTAGAAATGTCTACAAAGACATGCTAAACAATAGGGTTAGTCCCATTGATCATGCTGTCATGAATCACCAAAATCATACTCGAACTAATGGCATATGAGGCCATGTTCGCTACAAACGACCGTCAACACTAAGCATCCATAGGGTTAAGCTAATCACCACGATTACCACAAACCCTACTAAGACCACATGTTGTACATACATATGTGAATAAAGCACTCGCATAGACATAGACCATTAAGCATCAAAAGGCATAGGGTTCATATGTAGCGATCACAAATCATGTTTCCATCTAACCCTAGGGATGAACAGAGGCATTACCCCGTCATCTTACATGGATTGAAGCACATAGGGGCGATGGAGACTCCGGAGAACGTCGTCGATGAAGATGGCGGCGATGAAGCTTGGGAACACCCCTAGGCCAGCGGCTTGGAGTCCTCCTCTTGCTTCCTTCCTTCCGCCGGCATTGATCCTTGCGATAAGCTCATCCAACTCTCTCCCTCATCTTGCGGCGGCGACTTTCTAGTGAATGGCGTCGGTAGAATGATTCGATGCGGCGGCCGTCGTAGGAGGGAGCTACTAATAGACCGAGGAGCAACTAGGTCAAAGGGCGGGCTGAACCGCCACAAAAATGCCCTGGGCCGATCCGACCAGGCCGGCCGACCTGGGCCTTTCTGGGCCGGTTCGGGCCCATCCTTCTCCCCGCGGCTCATCTTGGAATTTTGGACTTAGCCCCCTTCATTTGTGTCATTTTGAGGTCATCATCCCCGCGATCAAGTAAGGGGGCCTTCTCGCGTGAAGTCTGAACTTTATGTCTTAGTCCTCGGGGATGATCTGTCGTAGCACCTTGGTCCTTGCCACCTTTGGAAGTGATTTTGTCTTGCACTTGAACACGAACCGAACTCCTCATTTGCTCCTTCGAACTTGTTGTGACTCCATCCCTTTTGTCCATGTTTTCCTGCAAAAACACAACACTTCCAAATGCACATACAAAGTTGAACTTTTTATATCATTAGTGTGCCTAGTGGCGGGTTAGTTGCATAATCAAGCTCAAACCAAAGTGTAACAAATATATTTGGAGCACCAAAATTCACCATCAACAGGGAGCTCTTTGTGTCGCCTGAATGTGTTTTGTGCTTTGCTCTTTTGCCGATGGTGTCGAGCCCTTTTGCCTCACCTTGAGGAGTCGGCAGTTTGGAGCATTTTGTCTCGGTTGTGTTGAGCCGTTGCCCATGCCTTAGGGGACCGAGACTTGCTCTTTCAAGTGATCTCGTTTTGGCTTTTGTTTGGCTTTTGATCACTTGTTTGAGATTTTTGGTCGTTTCTTTTCTTTTTCTTTCTCTTATGAATTGGTGACTATGTGTGTTGTCAATGCACTCATCAAGGGGGAGATTGAGGACCGGAGCGTCCGAGGATCGGTGGATGGTCGCTCCCTGGTGTGATGAGTGATTGACAACATGGTGTGGATTGACTCTTGGCCGAGTATTGCAGGTGCAGTTTGTTGCTTGATTTGCGTTGGTGCAGGTGAAGAGCAGGTGCAAAAGGTCTTAGCCTTGCGGGGCCTTCGAGGAGTAGAGAGACAGTAGGCTCGGCTCGATAGACCCGGTGGCCGAACGGGATCAAGTGCGGATCGCACGGTGGCAAGAAAAGAAAGACGAAGTCATGAACATGAGCCGGCGCAGGGTAGCCGTTCACAACTGGAGTCAGCACGCGGGGTTTGGTTGGTTTACTCCACAAAACCAACACCGAGCCGGGACAACCGTGGCGGCCAAGTCATGAGTGGGATTGACGTGGAGGTTGCACCTAGTCCGTGGGGTTTGCGGCGGTTTACCACAAAACTACCGGGTACCTTGCTTGAGCCACAAAGCCAGGACCGGAGGCTCGGTGGGCACAGATGGAATCTGGGTGCGCCGAGAGACTTCGAAGCGGAGGACACGCGTCGGGATCGCAAGGCTTGCGTCGAGGCTAAGCGAGGTGCGGTCGCGGGGCATCCGTCCGATGGTGCTATGATGAGAATTCCCAAAGTGCCCTTCGGGGGTGTGTATCCTAGTATTATGTAATAGTGGTAGTTTCGTCTTTCTGTTGGCTCCATATAAACTTAGTGGAGAGAGGATGGCAGCCATCTCTAGGAACCCTAGCTTATTTGCTTTCTTATTTTGTGTTCCTATTTTCCTTAGGATTTTCTATAGGACTAGCTTGAGAGCTTCATGGTGAGATCTTGAGAGAGGGATGGATGTTGAGGAGGCAAGCTAGACCTTGTATGAATCTTTCATGGTATGTATAGAAGGTTCGGTGTGATTACTCAAGTATTCTTATTGCTCCTCCCGTTACTCTTTTTCGGTGATTTTCGGAACCTTTGCTTGGGATTTTCGTTCGTCACTCGATTCGTTGATTTGAGGGTGTTTCTCTCCGGATTTCTTTGAGGGGATCATGAGTGAGTGCCCTGTGCCTCTTTGTGGATGATCTTGACCCCTCAAATGCTGGATTTGGCCTTCGATTCGTTGATTTTCAGATGAACCCTAGTTCATAATGTTCTTGGCCAACATTCGTGATTCCGGGAGTTCTAGGGAGTTAGAGGCCGAATTTTTTGGGGCATACCTTCACATTGGGGTGTTCATCATGTCCCAATGTTCCGTCTCATGAATCCTAGTGGTTTGGGAGATCCATCGATCGAAAGTTTGGGGTGAATTCGCGTGCGGTTTTCTGGGCTGTCCCGGGTGATCCGAACACTTGTGGCCGGGTGACCCGAAGGGGTAGGTTGATCCGGACACTTGTGGCTGGGTGACCCGATGCGGCTCTGGATGCCTTAGGGTGACCCGGACGTTTGTAGCTAGATGACCCGGTAGGTCTCAGCCTTTCTGCTTGTTGCTTGAGCTCTTTTGTGCTTACTTCTGCTTTGCTTCCTAGCCTTTCAAGCTTTGTTCATAAGGTCTCGAGAGAGGTTTGTGTGTGCTCCCACTTGTTCTTGTGTGACCCTCGAAGTTGCGATTGGGACATAGGCCTAGTTCTTTTGTGAAAGAATTTTTACCGGCGCCCATTCACTCCCCCCCCTTCTCTAGTCGCCAATCCAGTCCTTCAGGGGGGGAGTGAATGGGAGCCGATAAAAATTCTTCTTTTAAAGAACTCGGCCTATGTCCAAATCACAACTCCGAGAGTCGCACACAAACAAGTGGAAGAAAGTACACACCTCTCTAGAGATCCTAGAACAAAGATTGAAAGGCTTGGACGCAAGACGAAAGCAACCGCGAACAAAACAGAACAAAACCGAGCACTGCAGCAACCTACCAGAACATACGACCAAGAGGTCGGAATTTTCGGACCAAGCCCGAGCCCCACAGGAAGATATTATCAGAACTTCCGGCGAAACCTAGAACTGCAGCAACCTACCGGAACATACGACCAAGAGGTCAGAACTTCCGGACCAAGCCCGAGCCCCACCGGAAGATATTAATGGAACTTCCGGCCCCCCTACTGGAGCATTTAGCCTCAGGGTCAGAACTTCCTGGACAGCCCAGAAAAAACGCCCACGGGTGAACTCCAAACTTTCGATCGAAGGATCTCCCAAACCACTTGGAGCCTTTAGATGAAACTTTGGGGAGATGATGAACACCCCAAGGGGAGGATATGCCCCAAAAATTTCGGCCTCTAACTCCCTACAACTCCCGAAATCGCAAATCCTTGCCAAGAACACTATGAACTAGGGTTCATCCGAAAATCAACAAATCGAAGGCCAAATCCGGTGTTTGAGGGGTCAACATCATCCACAAAGAGGCACAAGGCACTCACCCATGATCCCCTTAAAGAAATCCGAAGAGAAACACCCACAAATCGACGAATCGAGCGGCGAATGAAAATCCCAAGAAAAGGCTCCAAAAATCACCGAAAATGATAAACGAGAGGAGCAACCAGAACACTTGAGGAATCACGCCGAACCTTCTATACATACCATGAAAGATTCATACAAGGTCTAGCTTGCCTCCTCAACATCCATCCCTCTCTCAAGATCTCACCATGAAGCTCTTAAGCTAGTCCTATAGAAAATCCTAAGGAAAATAGGAAGGGAAAATAAGAAAACAAATAAGCTAAAGTTCCAAGAGATGGCTGCCATCCTCTCTCCTCTAAGTTTATATGGAGGCAACCGAAAGACAAAACTACCCCTATTACATAATACTAGGAAACACGCCCCCGAAGGGCACTTTGGGAATTCTCTTCGTACCACCATCAGACGGATGCCCGGGGACCGCACCTCGCTTAGCCTCGACGCAAGCCTTGCAATCCCGACGTGTGTCCTCCGCTTCGAAGTCTCTCGACACACCCGAATCCCATCTCCACCTGCGAGACTCCGGTCTTGGTTTTGTGGCTCAACCAAGTAACGCGACGATTTTGTGGTGAACTGCCCCAAACCTCACGTGCAGACTCCGGTCGTGAGCCGCTACCCTGCACCGGCTCATGTCGACGACTTTGTCTTGCTTTTCTTGCCACCATGCGGGCCGCACTTGATCCCGTTCGGCCACCGGGTCCATCGAGCCGAGCTTACTTGTCTCTCCACTCCTCGGAGGCCCCGCAAGGCTATGACCTTTCGTGCCCGCTCTTCACCTACACCAATGCAAATCCGTCTGCGGCTTCGCTCTTCGAAGATCTTCAAGTATTTGGTTCACTCTTTCTGTTTGCCCATCCGTCTGCGGATGGAAGGCTGAGCTGTATGTCAAGTTGGTTCCCATAGCACTATGTAGGATTTCCAGAATTTGGCAGTGAATTGAGGTCCCCTGTCAGATACTATAGTCCTTGGTGCCCTGTGCAGCTTTAAAATGTTGTCGATATACAACTCTACTAGCTTGTGTGTATCATAGGTTGCCTTTACTGGTATGAAATGAGCCACTTTGGTCAAGCGGTCGACAATCACCCAAATGGAGTCATTTCCCTTTTGTGTGCGAGGCAAACCCACTATGAAGTCCATGTTGATATCATCCCATTTCCAGACGGGTATCTCTAGTGGTTGTAGCAACCCAGCAGGTCTCTGATGTTCTGCCTTCACTCTCTGACATGTGTCGCATCGAGCGACATACTCAGCTATGTCTTCCCTCATTTTCTCCCACTAGAAACGGTTTTTCAGATCTTGGTATATCTTTGTGCAGCTAGGATGAATAGAGTACCGAGAGTCATGAGCTTCCTTCAGGATCGAGCCTCGGATCTCCTTGTTTCGAGGCACGCATATGCGATCTTCCAACCACAATGTGCCTTGTTCATCGAGGCGGTAATCTGATGCTTTGCCTCTTGCCATCAAGACTTTAACTTCTTCAATTTCCGAACATCCTTTCTGAGCTTGCCGAATTTGGTCTTTTAGGGTGTACTTCACTCTCAACTCATTGAGCTGGCCTTTCTCAACTATCTCTTGCTGCATTTTCTCCATCTCCTTACATAGAGCAGGTTGTTCTTTCTGCACTATCAAATTGTTGCAGTAACTCTTGCGGCTTAGAGCATTGGCTATGACGTTTGCCTTACCAGGATGGTAGTGGATGTCTAAGTCGTAGTCTTTGATCAGTTCAGGCCATCTTCGCTGCCTCAAATTCAACTCGGACTGTGTGAAGATGTACTTCAAGCTCTTGTGGTCGGTGAAAATGGCATATTTGTTACCCATTAGGTAACGCCTCCATATTTTCAAAGCGTGGACGACAGCTGCCAACTTGAGGTCAAGAGTGGGGTAGTTCTCCTCGTGCTTCTATCTTGCTTGGGTCCACGGAAACCCCTTCTGCCGACAACACATGGCCGAGAAAGGCGACTTCCTCCATCTATAATTCACACTTGCTGAACTTAGCGTAGAGCTGGTGTTGTCTTAGCTTCTCCAGCACGATCCTCAGGTGCTCTTCATGCTCTTCCGCGGTTTTGGAGAAGACCAGGTCATCAATGAAGACAACGACACACTTGTCTAACTCCTCCATCAACACCCTTTTCATCATATTCATGAAGTATGTTGGGTCGTTCGTAAGACCAAACAATACGACAATGTATTCGTACTGTCCGTACCGGGTCACAAACGCGGTCTTGAAAATGTCCTCCAATCGGATCTTCATCTGATGGTAACCCGAACGAAGGTCAATCTTGCTGAACTACTTGGCTTTCCTTAGCTGATCCAACAGGTCATCAATCCGTGGCAATGGGTACTTATTGTTGATGGTTACCACGTTGAGCGCACGGTAGTCGATACACAGGCGTTGAGTTCCATCTTTCTTCAGCACAAACAAAGTAGGTGAACCCCATGGTGAAGCACTCGGTTGAATGAACCCTTTCTCGAGAAGTGAATCCAATTCTGCCTTCAACAATTCAAGTTCCACATCAGCCATTCTGTACGGACTCTGTGCTATACGAGCTGTTCCTGGTACCAAGTTGATAACAAACTCCACATCACGGTCTGGAGGTAAACCTGGTAGCTCTTCGGGAAACACGTTTGAGTACTCGCAAACCACTGGCACATCTGAGATTGCTTTCGTGTAGAGGCTGTACACAGCTGGTATATCACGAGACTTCATCGGCTCAAAAGTGACCTTGGTTCCATATGGGTGTATTAAGGTCACTAGTCGCGGGGAAGTGGAGATAACACCCTTGTGAGCCGTGATCCAGTCCATCCCCAGAATGATGTCAATGCCATTGGAGGCTAGCACAATCAGATCTCCTAGAAATTTGTGGTCCTTGATGATCACATCCACACCTTCACACATTAAGGTGCACCTGATGTCTCCGAGCGGTGAACTCGTAATGATGGGAACCGGTTGGGGAGTTGTAGGGAGAGATAGTCTATTTACAAAGTTAGAGGTTATGTAAGAACCTGTTGCACCAGTATCGAAAAGAATCAAAGCATTAGTGCTACAAACTAAAAACTCACCGATCACGACGTCAGGAGCGTCGGCAACCTCCTCCTCAGTGAGGTGGTTGAGTCTCCCATGGCCAGTTGACTGCTGTGGTGCAGCCTGAGGAGATCTTCCTCCTGGGGCCAGTGCTCTCGCGGGTGTACCAGGGTTCATCTTGTTGGGGCACTCGTAGGACTTGTGCCTAGGCTTGCCACAGGCGTAGCAAGTCAGGGGTGAACCCTCCAGTGTTGGGTCTTGGAGCGTTTTGCTCGGACGGTTGTAGCCTCCACCCTGCTGCTAGTAGTCGGTGTTCCATCCTCTAGTGAACTGTCCACAGCCTCATCCAAAGCTGAGCCCAGGCTGGTTGTGCCCCGTGCGGTAGGCCCCCTCAGTAGGTTGCTCTGTCCGCTCCTCGGCCTCTGGAAGGATCGGTCGTGGTGATCCCGATCTCCCATCCTCTTCTTTCCCTTCATGTGCTCCTCGTGGCCCGTTCTTTCTTCTTTGAGTGCGATGGCACGGTTCACAAGGTGACGCAGGGACCTGTGCTCACTTCCCTTCAATCCCTGGTGAAGACCATGGTGAAGGCCTCGCATGAACCAGAATTGCTTCTTGTCATCAGTGTTGGTGTCATCGGGAGCATAGCGCATCATTTTCATCAAATGGCGCTCATACTCCTCCACCCTCATTGCACCCTGGGTCATGGTGCGGAACTCTTGGGCCTTCTAAATTATCAGATCCTTGGGCAGGTACTGCTCGCGGAAAGTCTTGTAAAACTCCAGCCAAGTGATGTAGGCTGGGTTCGGGTGGCTGTAGGAGTAGTTGTCCCACCATGACTTGGCTGGTCTCTCCAGCAGGTGCGCGGCGATGGCGACGCACTCTTCGTCAGTGTAGGCGGTGAGGTCGAGCTTGGTCTCGATTACCCTTAGCCAGTCATCGGCGTCAAGTGGCTCATTCGAGTAACTGAAGGTAGGGGCCTTCAGACGGATGAACCTCTCGATCTTCTTCGTGAGGTCTTCTTTTGGCGAGCCGTTGCGGTACCCACCATTGCTTCGGTGCTCCATAGCTTCTGCCATCCTCTGCATCAGCTGAGTCTGAGTGGCCATCACATCCGCCAAGTTGGTTGGTGGTGGTGGCGGATGCTCGGGCTCAGGCTGCTCTTGCTCCGGCTCGGGCTCAGCTTCCTCCTCCTTTTCCTCAACTTCAAAGCTGACAGGCGGCGGTGGCGGTGGTAGCGCACTGGCACCCCGACCTCGAGCTCCTCCATAGACAGGTGCATGTCCACAGCCACAGGTAGGTGCACACCCGCGTCCACGTGTGGCGGCACGACCACGACCACGGCCATGGCCCTGTGGAGCTTCTTCTTCATCAGCAGCCTCCTCGAGGCATGCCAGCAGGCGACCAGACCTTCAGATCGACTTCTTTCTGATAACACGACCAGGGAAGAGAAAACTTTAAAAAATGTCACTCGCCAACATATTGAGTTTGAGAACAAGCATGAGAATAATGCTAAATATATAATCCAACACTGAATGAGAAAATGCATCAAGGCACAAATAACTCCATTAAGACCTTGGAGGTAGCAGCTCAAATCAATGTTCTAATACATCGTAACATGCTCTAAAGGTGTTACCTAACATGATGTGTCAAGACTCTCTACATGCACCAGAACATGCTTGCGGCTGCATGGAACAACTCATGGGGATCTACTATATTACAACTATACTTTTATTCATGGACTTGACTTCACTCCACACCCTACTCGGTGCGAGCCCTCTTGTAGGAGACTGGGTAGCGACCCTCAGTGGGGTAATCCGGAGGGAAGATCTTGGACACCATGCCATGGGCCGCTCTCACCTCCTCCATCTCGACTGGGGTCGGCATGCGAGCCATGGGACAAAGGTGGTGCTTGAGCTTGGAAGGGTGAAGCTCGAAGGTATCCGTTCGAATCGCACGCTGTGACTCCAAGGGTAGCTCCCCGTTGTGCTCCATGAGCTCATCCACCTGGAGGGAATTGGCGTCCTCCCACATCTTCTGCAGTCTCTCAGCCTTGTCCTTCAGGTAAAGCGCCATGTGCGTGAGCCACGCAAGGTTGGCGGTGTTCTCCTCCTTGCCTTTCTCTGATTCCTTCACCTTGTTTCTCTCGCAGCCTAGCAAGTGGCCTCGCACCATGAGCAAGTCATCCTTGGTCTGAAGCCTGTCGTGTAGGCGACTTTGGTTCACTCTCATCTTGCGAAGATCTTCTTGGGCAAGCAACATCCCCTCGCGTGCGGCCACACGCTCACTCTCCACCTGGATTAGCATGGTGTTCGCACAGTTGATGCCTTGCTCAAGCTGGCGAACTCGGTAGCGGAGTGCGTGGTTCTATCTCTCCAACTCCTTGCAGCGGGGTAGGTGCAGTCGTGCCTCAGCAGTGGCCTCCCTGATCTCACTGAAGAGGCTCAGCAACTCGTTCTCCAGGCGTTGCGTGTACTTGTCCAAGTCGACGAGGTAGCTGCCCGTCACCACCAATGTGTCGTCGGCCTCACAGAGTGGAGCTCCAACGACGTCATCCTGAAGCCCCACGTGTGGCGGGACTCCGTCCACGAGTGAAGCCAGGCGCCAGTAGTCGCGCGGTAGAAGACGAAGCTCCCCGGCCTCGAATGCGCCACGGTATTGGGCTAGTATGCACCCGAGCACCTGACGGCAGGCGAGGTCCAGCGTGGTCAGGACAGTCATGGCGGTGCTGTAGCTGACCTCACCCTTGAAGCCTGGTAGCGTCGGGTGAGGTAGGACGGCCACCATTTAGAGCACCAACGGCCCCGTCACGTCTGGCACGTACTTAGCGCGGTACGTCACGTGGGTAGGAGGGACACCGAGTCTGAGGAGGGCCCTCTCCAACCACCGGTAGATCTCACTGTGCTGCTCGGGGGTGATCTCAATACCTTGACGCGCCATTTCCTGTGACACGGAAGAAATTTTTAGTTAGCGCAGGTAAGGAAGAAGTTTTAAAAAGAGATAAGGCTTTATAACATAGTTCAAAGGGTATTCATATAGAAATAGAGCGCATAGAGTCCTATTTCTATCGGCCATTTCTAGGGATACGTGCTACGGTCAAGTACGGCTCTGATACCACCTGTAACGACCCGGTTTTTCGGTTAGGAAACTCTGAACCCATGTACCCTTGCGATAGTCCCTGGATCAGTCGCTATTGCGTAAAGAACTCATCACAGATGATACATCACAGCCATACATCAAAACACACAAATATAATTACTTAATTTATTACAAATCCATTATGGAGTACACCATTACAAGCCTCTTGGCAGAATTAGAGTGAAAAGTTTACGCAATGGTAGCTAGCATCCCAAAAGAGTCTCCATCTTTTATTCTTCTCGCCCACAGGCATCCTTGAGCGCAGAGACGTCTCCATCAGTCGTACCACCCATCGGCGTTGTTGTTGTAGTCGAAGTCACACCCTGCACACCCAAAGTTTATCCCCAAGGAATGGGATAGGTCCACGTCACCAACTGTATGCAGCTTTAAGTTCCCTAACTCTAAAGGGTAAGAAAAGTGACAAGGTAAAGGCTAAGGTTTCCTATGCAGCAGCAAAGCATAAAAAGAAACAGCTCCATATAAGTCCAAACCCATTCTCTCAGCACAACTCGGGAACACCTGGTACCCCAAGGACCCGTCTCCACAACCTATCTCCATGTAGGGTCGATGCGAGAACTTCCTCTCCTCGCACCTCAATGATTGCAATAGGATCTACGAGGAAGAGGGAGCAACTCTCCTCTCCCCGACTGCAACCACGGCTCACCACACTCTCATACTACACGAGGAGGTAGAAATCCCAAAACATGAGAACCAACAATCCACTGGGCATGTCCATGACCGACGACGTGGCTATACGTATAGATCTAAACTCTGCAGAGCGTGTACACCGGTACCCAACTCGGAATGGCACCCGGCCGGTGTACAGCTGACCAAGCCCATCCTACCGGACGAACTCTCGGTAGTTACAGTTCCACCCCGCATCCGGGCATCAAAGCGATCCCTCGCAAAGGACTGCACCGGAACTGCGAAATGCTCCCGTGTGGCCACACGGGAGATGCTCCGGGAGAAGATTGGCACTAACCCACTTCACCGTCACTGATACCCTCTATCCTGCTGGCAGTTATGGTACTGCACTTGCCGAGCTCAACCCGGGCCTAACCCCACTCTCGGCGACGTGGGGTGTATGAGTAGTCTCGTGAAGCAGTTCGCCCACTCGGTTTCAGACCGGGGCGAGCTCATGTCCTCCAAGCGTATCATAAAACCCCAACACATGTGCTCCCAAAACCGTAAAAGCGGGGATGCCCTGAGGAGTACATCCCCATCCCCAATCCTAGATCGGTTATTTCGAGCTCACACCCCGCTCCCCCCGCCAATGTACCCAAAACGCCTTCTCCTGTCGGTTTTACCCCACACACGCCAAGAACCACTATCCATTTCCCCCAACACATGCATCGTGAAGCTCAGCGTACACTCACACACACAGATATATATAGATAACATAGTAGTAGTAGGGCAATCAAGGACAGGATAATTAAAGTAGGCTATGCAAGGTTCATCATCATCCTGCGTGTAAGTAAAGCACTAGCATACTACATAGCAATGCCTAATAGGAATTTCAGAAACAGTCAGGCGAGAACACCTGCGTGCGAGTAGTCGTTGGCGACATAGTCATTGGTGTAGTCATACTCCGAGCTCAGCTCTCCGGCTCCGGCTGCTCCTAGAATCACATAAATAAAATAAACACGGATCCTAGTTGCAAATAAGTCCAATTGAAAGGTCATTAAGAAGCAAAAGAGAGCAAACACTAGCCTAACACAAAGTTTAGGATTTTAGAAGAGTTTTGGAAAAGGTTTCATAATTTTTGGAGCCAAAATGGATTTACTAGGATTTTTCAAAGGTAAAATACATTTCTGAAAACAAAATACGCATATACAATACAGATAACTATAAGCTGGCTATAGTCTAACTCTAGCTGTCTCTAAGCTATCTATTGGCTGACTGTTGGCTGCCTCCTGGTGCACACATGGCTGCCAACTGGGTGTCTTTAAGCTAGCTACAACCCACGTGGCTGCACGCGTGCCTACTGGTGTGGCTAGCGCACGGTATCCGGCCTAGATCCGGTGTGGCGCGATACTGTGCTGGCGGCGGTGTGGTCAAGCATCGGTTAGTTGGCCACACAGGATCCAGGGGATCCGCTGTGGCAAGGACGACATATGGTCTCGTGTGTGCAAGAAAACCCAGTGGGTTTTTGGTCAGGCCGGAAGGTGTTCGATGAAAGGTCCTAGAGGGACGGAGGGCCGGCAAGGGCTTGCCGGCGGTGAGGCGCTCCGGCGGTAGGTCAACAGATGAGACTATGAGGTTTAGAAAGGCCTAGAGTTTCTTCTAGGGTGGTTCAAGGCCGAAGCTTGGCCGGTCTGAGGGCACGGCTCGCT
Source organism: Cenchrus fungigraminus (assembly GCA_036936925.1). Classification (NCBI taxonomy): domain Eukaryota; kingdom Viridiplantae; phylum Streptophyta; class Magnoliopsida; order Poales; family Poaceae; genus Cenchrus; species Cenchrus fungigraminus. The sequence goes on from CM072772.1 coordinate 39,983,623, forward strand.
CGGTAACGAGAGTACCAGGGCGGCGGTGAAAAAGGACATTGCTAGCATGCCTGTTCTCGAGTGCGGATGCGTGCGGGTGGTTGCACTGAGGAACAAAGCCCAAAAGAAAGGTTTTGACTCTCCTGGGTGATGGTGTGCGCGTGCAGGCTGGAACTAGGTCCAAGGCGGCACCTTGCCCGGCGTGCGCAAGGCGGCAGAACAGAGAGGGCGGCTTGGACGGGTTTGTGCGCGCACAGGCATGCGCACTGTTGAAGGTTGGGTGTGGTGAGCAAAAAGAGAAAGCCTTGGCCATCCCTGCGCGCGTGCATGAGCGTGCAAACCGGTGGCTGGGCAGCGATGACATAACAGGCAGGGCGGCGTGCTCGTCGGCGAAAAGACAGAAAGGAGAGGTAAAGCGATGGCGTGCGTGGATTGTGAGAGCTTGTGTGGTTCGTGGACTGGTGGTAGGTCGCTTCCTGGTGTGATGAGTGATTGACAACGTGGTGTGGACTGATTCTTGGCTAAGTATTGCAGGTGTAGGTTGCGGCTTGACTGGTGTTGCTGCAGGTGAAGAACAAGCGCGAAAGGTCGTTGCCGATGAGGCCTCCAGGTGTAGAGAAGACAAGTAGGCTTGGTTCGAGGGACCTGGTGTCCAGCGGGGTCAAGTGCGGGCCGCATGGTGGCAAGAACGGCAAGATGAAGTCGTGGACGGTTTCTTGGTAGAGCCTCAAAACCAAGGTCGAGCCGGGACTACGTGGGAGCCGAGTCATGAGTGGAGATTGGCGGAGGCTACACCGAGTTCGCGGGGTTTCCGGTGGTTCACCAGAAAACCACTGGGTTCCTTGGTTGATCCACAAAGCCAACACCGAAGACCGAAGACGGAGGTGCAGCAGCATCAGACCGGTCTGACCGGTGGCTACCGGTCTGACCGGTGTGCGACGACGCAGTCCGGAGACTTCGAAGCAGAGGACACGCATCGGGATCGCAAGGCTTGCGTCGAGGCTAAGCAAGTTTGCGGTCGCTGGGCATCCGTCCGATGGTTCGACGATGAAGATTCCCAAAGTACCCCTCGGGGGTGTGTATCCTAGTATTAGGCCTTAGGGGTAGTTTCGTCTTTCGGTTGCCTCCATATAACCCAAGTGGTGAGAGGATGGCAGCCATCTCTTGGAACTCTAGCTCATTTTGTTTTGCTATTTTCCTCTTCCATTTTTCCTTTGGAATTTCTAGGACTAGCTTGAGAGCTTCATGGTGAGATCTTGGGAGAGGGAAGGATGATCGGGCAGCAAGCTAGACCTTGTATGAACCTTCATGGTATGTATAGATGATTCGGCGTGGTTCCTCAAGGTTTGGTTGTGTCTCTCCCGTTTTTCCTTTCTGGTGATTTTCGGAGCCTTTTCTTGGCGAATTTCTTATGGTGGATTTGAGACCTTTCTCTTTGGGATTTGGTGGGGGATGTATGCTTGAACCCTTCGTGGTTCTTTTCCCTTTGATTCCCCTCCCAAATCCGTGAGCAAAGGGGCACGATTTTGGGGTTTTCTCCTCTCTAGGGTTAGAGGCGTTCTTGGCGGGATTTCTTCGATTCGTCTTGTTCTAGCAAGTTTTGGTGGACCAAATCTTGGCTATGGAGTGCCCATGAGGTGTTCCTAATATCCCCAAATTCCTGTGCGAATCCGTGGAGCAAATCGGGAGATCAGGATTTGGATTTGGAGGAGTTGACCCGTGGGTTGCTGTTCATCCCGAGCTGCCAAGGCGTGACCAGTCTGACCGGTGCTCTTGACCGGTCTGACCGGTGCGAGCCCTTTGTGGGATTTGTCTCGGGTGAATATCTTGGTGTGTTCCTTATTGTCGAGTGTTGCTGTTGTTCCGTTCTTGGCAGGTTTCGAGGAGTTTGGCTTGGTTTTGCGAAGGGTTTTCTTCCCTTGCAGGTTGAGTTTTGGAGGTGGTTTTTGTTCCAGGGCCTAGAGAAGTCACTGAGGCTTCCTGGAACATTTTCTGTGCGGGTGCTGTAGCCACCGGCCTGACCGGCTCTGTTCACCGGTCTGACCGGTGTCACCGGTCTGACCGGCACAGGCCATCGGTCTGACCGGTGTAGCATAGGCAGCAAGCCATGCAGATTTCCGCTGTGCGTTCGGTGTGTTTTGGTTCGGAAGGTTGTGTGTTGGTTCCTAGGACCAGTAGCACTCCAGTGGCTACGTGGTCTTGGCCAACTTGGGTAGTTGAGTCGGAGACGTGTTTGGTTGCCGCGTTCATCTTGTTGGAGTAGCCATCTCCTTCGAGAAGAATTTTTATCGGCTCCCATTCACTCCCCCCCTCTCTGGTCGCCAGTTCAGTCCTTCAATTAGTATCAGAGCCGGTTCAGGTCTTTCGAGGCTCTAACCAGTCTAAGATCCAAAGATGGCGTACCAGGAACGGGGATCAGGTCGTCCGCACTTCGATGGGAAGAACTACCAGATGTGGCAGAGACGGATGGCTGTGTTCCTCCGTGGAAAGGGTCAGATCCTTTGGGACGTTACGGTGAACACAACTTATGTTCATCCGATTAACTTCCTTGCTCCAGGATCGAGGGATATATTCGATGCCAACAACAAGGCGGTCGACTACTTGTTTCGTGCTCTATGTCAGTCCGAATTCGATCGGGTTCAGACAGAGGACTTAGCTTGTAGGATTTGGGAGCAGTTGGAGGAAGCTCATGCTGGGAATGCTCAGGTTCAGGCTCGGATGTACGCGACTTACCGAAGAGAGTACGAGAACTTCACTCATCTCCCCGGTGAGTCCGTCGATGCCCTTTTCTAGCGGTTTACGGTTGTGGTGAACAACATGAGAGCCAATGTGGCCGTGCTCCCATACGATGATCATGATAGAGCCGTGAAGCTCTTGCACTCGTTGGATCGCACCGTATGGGATGGAAAGGTCGAGGCTATTCTTGAGTCCGAGAAGTATGACACCCTGACTGTGAACGAGCTGTTTTCCAAGCTCAAGTCAGCTGAGTTGGATCGGGGTATGACTGCCCGTCTTGAGAGCCCGACTGACTCTCATAGTCTTGCTCTCGTCAGTGGCAAAGGTGCTAAGTCTAACGCTAACGCATCCTCCAGGATGTACTCTCTGTCTTCTTTGATGACTTTGCCAGATGAGGAGTTTGACGTGCTTGGAGAGGACGAGCTGGCGTTGCTGACCAGGCGGTTCGAGCGGTTGCACGAGAACCGGGTGAACACAAGGAAGAATCCACGGACATGCTTTCAGTGCGGCAAGCCAAAACACTTTGTCGCCGACTGTCCGGAGAAGATGGAGAACAAGGACAGCTACAAGAACCGGTCGAGGACGGACGGCAAGTACCGATCAAGGCGCGATCACAAGCACAAGAACAAGCACAAGGACGAGCGACGATCGAGGATGAAGGACGGCCGCGGCAGGAAGGCCCGAGCGATGGTCAGAGCGAGCGACGTCGACTCCAGCTCCACCTACTCTTCCTCGAGCTCAAGTAGTAGCGAAGATGAAGGTGATCGGCGCAAGAACAGGAAGTCATCCAAGAACCTGAGTGGGCTGAGCTGCTTTGCAAGAGATGGCTTATGCGGCATGGCACGCAGCTCCGGTAGCAAGAAGAGTCACCAGAGTGACTCGGACTCCGACTCTGAGGACGAGGTACGTGACGAGCTTCCCTTCTTGTGTAAGGAGAATGAACGGTTTGGTATGTTGCTTGATAATCGTGATGATATGCTTAGAGAGGCAAAGAAGATGAGGAAAGAGCTTAGGGCCTCACTAGAAGATGCTAGGAACAGAGTAGCTGAGTTAGAAACCCAGAACCTTGATGCTAAGCTTGAGATAGATTCGCTTAAGGCTTCACCTATGGTTTCTGATGAGATTGATTGTTGTGATTGCTCTGTGTACCTAGCTGATCTTACTGCTCTTAAGGATAAGCATGCCTCTACTTGTGATGAACTAGATGTGCTTAGGGTTGAAGTGGCTGAGCTTAAGTCTAGACCTACTTTGCTAGGTGCTTGCACTTCTTGCCCTGTTTTGCACGGAAAGATTGATGAGATGCATGCTTACACAGTTTCGCTTGAGGCTAAGTTGAAAGAACCTATTCCCACTTCTTGCTCTACTTGTGAATTGCATGCTTTGAAGAATCTGGAACTTGCATATTATGTGGATCGCTTGCAGGATGAGAATGATGACTTGAGAAAAATGATGGGTTGGTTGTCGGGTCATGAACCACAACTTAGGATGATGATAGAGGCATACAAGTGCTATGATGGGTAAGCACTTGGGTCGGATAAGATTGGAGAGTGCAGTGCTGAGGGAGGAGAGAAGATTGGTGATATCCAAGCTCCACCAAAAACCTTCCACAAAAATGCCTATGCTCCTAAACCCAACCCACTGAGAAACAAACTTGACACAAGCCCAGATCCTCCCATATTTCCTCGCCCTACGAATGACTTTCAAAACCCCGTGAAGTTTATGAACTCCAAGGAGAGTGAGGTTGGAGAGAAGAAGGGTGAGAAGCCGAGTGAGGTGAAACCAAGTGAGCAGCCCCCACCCAAGCCTAAACCTAAGTTCATACGGTTTCATTATGACTATTGTGGGAGAGATGGTCACAAGGGCGAATTTTGCTTCAAGAGGAAGCGTGAGGAGAGAATGGCTAAGGAGTGGGCTAACAAGGACAGGTACCGCCCTTCAAATGGTGTACCTGAGCCTCATATGCAAATGCCCAGGGCCAAGGCGATTGTGAGGATGATTTCGTCTTGGGGAGATCGAAAGGTGGCAGGTGGTGCTGCTGGGCGAGCACCACTAGTCAGACCGGTCAGGGGGACCGGTCAGACCGGTGCTGGTCTGGGCCGACAGCAGTTCGGTTTCCGTGCTCGTGAGGATGCTCGGTTTGGTTCAGGAGGTCGTGGTTCTGGTGGTTGGCATGGAGAGTTTGCAGGTGGTCAGTTTGCTAGACGTTCTCCACCTCGTGCTCAATACAATGGTGGGAGGAGTCGTAGCTTTGTGATGGAGAGGAGGAACGGTCCACGGTCTTCCTTTCGTGGCTTTCGTTCTCCTCCAGCCAGACAGGGGTGGTTTCCTAGTGGTAGTTCCCGTGGTGGTTTTCGTGGTGGTAGCTTTGATAGGCGTGACGATATGGTTTGTGCTAACCCCACTTTGGAGCAAATGGCTCGACACTGGTTTTACACTTTTGGTACTAACCCAGTGCTGAGTCGTTTGTTCACTTATGTGCTCGTTTTTGAATTTCAGGTAGGAGACTTGAGGAACGTTTGGTTGATTGACTCCGGTTGCTCGAGGCATATGACCGGAGACAAGCGGTGGTTCTCAAGTCTCGTCCTGGTGGTGTCCAAGACATACATCACCTTTGGGGCAATGGGCGAGGGCGTGTGCTTTCAGAAGGTGAGATTAAGGTAAGTGACAAGGTCACTCTCAGGCGTGTTGCTCTTGTTCAATCGCTGGAGTTCAATTTGCTTTCCGTGTCCCAGTTGTTGGATGAGGGTTTTGAGGTATTGTTTCGGCCTGGTGGTTCTCGGATTTTGGATTCTCGAGGGGACCTAGTTTGCATGGTCGTTCCCGAGGGTCAAGTGTTCCGAGCGGATTTCTCTTAGTCTTCTGGTGTGGCTCGTTGCTTTTTGGCTGGTTCTTCGAGTGAGTTGTGGAAGTGGCATAGGAAATTGGGTCACTTGAGCTTTGACCTTTTGTCTCGCTTGAGTAAACTCAATTTGGTCCGAGGATTGCCACGGTTGAGGTTTGAGAAAGAGTTGGTTTGTGCACCGTGTAGGCATGCCAAGATGGTAGCCTCTTCTCACCCGCCCCTCACCGATGTGATGACGGAGCGTCCATGCGAGCTGCTCCATATGGACCTTGTTGGCCCAGCTCGTGTGTGATCTGCGGGTGGGAAGTGGTACGTCTTAGTTGTGGTGGATGACTACTCTCGGTATGCGTGGGTTTTCTTCTTGGAGGAGAAGGGGGAGACATTTGGTTTTGTTCGAGATCTTGTCTTGAGGTTGAGGAACGAGAGGCACAGAGATGCCATACAAGCGATCCGCAGTGACAATGGCTCGGAATTCAAAAACTCTCGCTTCGAAACCTTTTGCCATGACTTGGGTCTTGAACACCAGTTTTCGAGTCCGTATACGCCTCCCCAGAATGGCGTGGTGGAAAGGAAAAACAGAACCTTGTGCGAGATGGCTCGGACGATGCTCGACGAGCATAGGACTCCGAGAAGGTTCTGGGCTGAGGCGGTCAATACCGCGTGCTATGTGTCCAACAGGATTTACCTCAGGGTCCATAAGAAGAAAACATGCTATGAGTTGATGCACGGTCGCACACCCAAGGTGAGTCACTTCCATGTCTTTGGTTGTAAATGCTTCATTCTTAAGAAAGGGAAGAAGTTGTACAAGTTCGAGGCTAGATCTGTCGATGGCATTTTCTTTGGTTACGCATCTCATTCTAGAGCATTTCGTGTGCTCAATCTTGAAACTAACCAAATCGTGGAGACTTGCGAGGTAACCTTCGACGAGACACAGCCACGTAGTCAGGTTGTTTTTGAGTGTGCAGGTGATGATGAACTTGGCGAGGAGATCTTTCAGGAGGAGGAGCATGAACATGGAGATGAAGAAGATGGCAGTGTGGTGCCCGTGGCTGAGCATGTACCTACTACTTCGACTACGATCGAGAACGGGCCCTCTCCCACACCTGCGACGACAAACCCAGATCAAGGAGAAGCTGCTGTTGAGGGGGAGGTAGCATCAAGGCGAGAACCTCCCCGGCGAGTTCAAGTGGATCACCCAGCTTCGAGGATCATCGGTGACATCAATGAACGTACTACACGGTCAAGGGTTCGAAACAATTCTCATTTCGCTCATGCTGCTTTTGTTGCTACCTTTGAGCCCAAGGACATTGGACACACGCTATCTGATCATAATTGGGTCAATTCGATGCATGAGGAGTTGGAGAATTTTGAGAGGAACCAAGTTTGGGAGTTGGTGGATCCTCCACCGGGGTGTAAGCCAATTGGGACAAAATGGGTGTGGAAAAACAAAGAGGGAGAGAAAGGTGAAGTAGTGAGAAACAAGTCGAGGTTGGTGGCGCAAGGGTATAGTCAGAAAGAGGGGATCGACTACGAGGAGACCTTTGCTCCCGTAGCTCGTTTGGAGGCGATTAGGATCCTTCTAGCCTTTTCCGTGGCTAAAGGGTTCAAATTGCACCAAATGGATGTGAAGAGTTCTTTCCTGAACGGTGTGTTGGAGGAAGAAGTGTACGTGAGGCAACCACTGGGGTTTGAGAGTGAGAAGTACCCCCACCGGGTGTACAAGTTGAGAAAGGCGCTCTATGGGTTGAAACAGGCGCCTAGGGCTTGGTATGGCAGGTTGAGGGGGTTCCTGTTTGAGAGAGGTTTCGAGATGGGGAAGGTCGATCAGACCTTGTTTCTTCTCAGGCATGGCAAAGAGATCCTAATTGTGTAGGTATACGTGGATGATATTGTCTTTAGTGGCTCATCTAACTCTTTGGTTGCAAGGTTTGCAGAAGACATGAGCAGGGAATTTGAGATGAGCATGATGGGTGAGTTGCAGTTCTTCCTCGCCCTCCAGATCAAGCAATCTAAGGAAGGAACAATTGTGCACCAAGATAAGTACACCAAGGACATTGTGAGATAGTTCAAGATGGAGGACTCCAAGGCCATGGCGACACCTATGAGTACGACTACAACTCTTGATGCGGACGAGGAAGGTGAACAGGTGGACCAGAAGGAGTACCGGAGCATGATCGGGTCACTCCTGTACTTGACAGCGACGAGGCCGGATATCCAATTCTCGGTATGTCTGTGCGCTCGTTTTCAAGCGTCTCCGAGGACTTCGCATTGGCAAGCAGTCAAGCGCATTTTCAGGTATTTGCGTCATAGTCCCGACTTCGACCTTTGGTACTCCGCGTCTTCTTCTTTGGCTCTTCACGGATTTTCGGACGCGAATTTTGTCGGGTATCGGTTGGATAGGAAGTCCACTTCTGGGACTTGCCAGTTCTTGGGTTCTTCTTTGGTTTCTTGGTCTTCCCGCAAACAGTCGAGTGTTGCTCAATCCACTACCGAGGCAGAGTATGTGGCCGCGGCCAGTTGTTGCTCTCAGCTCCTTTGGATCACATACGCCATGAGTGACTTTGATGAGGAGTATACCCATGTCCCACTTCAATGTGATAGCACCAGTGCCATAAGCGTTGCAAAGAACCCAGTGCTCCATTCCAAAACCCAACACATAGAAGTGAGGTATCATTTCCTGAGAGACAACGTAGAGAAAGGGAAATCACTTTGATCCATGTATCCACACATGACCAGCTAGCCGATATTTTCACCAAACCCCTAGATCAAGCAACTTTCACTCATTTGCGGGGGGAGCTTGGTGTTTGTTTGATTTCTTGAGTTGGCGTGTGGGAGCTCCTTTGTAGCATATGTATAGCTTTCCTTTGTGCATTTCTTGCATTTTGCATGGCATGTGTAACATGATGTATAGGCATCTTTGTATCTTAGGTTGCATGCATCTTGTATCATATGCATTTTGTAGGAAAAGCTTCTCTCATATACATTGTTCACCATGATGTGCTATATATGATCTTGTGAGCTAGTTTGTTATGCTATGGTTAGTTTGGCTTAGCTCTTGATGATCTTGATTTATGCCCATGGTTGATAGCTATGTTTTTGAAAAATGAGATGTGTATGCTCTATTGTGAGTAAATGCCTTTATATGATCTTGACATGTTTTTGTGGCTTGGCTATGCTTAATTTGTGGTTGGATAGCTTATTTTGATCATATGGGGCCAAAGGCTCATTTGCCATCATGAATGTTTAGCCCCCATGCTTTATCTTGTGGAGGGGCATAAGTTCCTTTTTGTCGCAAAGACATTTCATGTACTAAATATGAATCTGAAAATGAAATGTAAATTGCTTGGAAAATGTGCTCCCATGTCACATGTGCTTAATTTTTAAAGCTTTGGGTGCTAAACCGTTGCATGATGCCTACCAATGAGAAGTCTCATACATAGAAGTAGGCACATGGCTCGGTGGCTTTGACATGACATGAGGTGCTTGTGGGTGTTTATGATGGTCTTATGCTTAGAATGGTTGTCCTAGCATGAAGTTTGTGTGGTTTGCCATTTTGACATGTTTTGCTCATGTTTAGGAGTTTGCTCATGAGAGGGTAATTTTTCGCAAAATTGCTCAATTCTATCTTAGCTTCGCCCAATGGTTGTGAAACTTGGTGATCATGTAGTTGATTTCATTACGAAGTTGTAGAGTATCTAACTTGCTCATTTGGATATGTGTAGCATTCTATGTTGAATTTTGTCTATTTGAGAAGCACTAGGTTGCATTTTTTGTATTTTCGGCTTGATTCATGCATTGTCAACAAGGGAGAGAAGTTTGAGCATGTTTTGGTCTTCTGCAGTATCTAGAAGGTTTCCAGGTGGTTTCGAGCCATTTTTGGGCTCTGTTGTGCACCGGTCTGACCGGTTGAGGTCACCGGTCTGACCGGTCAGAGTGCTGGCTCCTATTCAGATGTTGGGCACCGGTCTGACCGGTGCTGTTGACCGGTCAGAGCAAGGCTGAAGCAGCTGCTCTGTTTTGCGATGTGGTTTGCGTGCATTCGTCCCGGGGGAGTTGCATTAGTTCAAGGGGAGCTAGCATGTGTGTATGGGGAGCTCTTTGTGGTTTTCGAGTTTTGGTTTGGTGGCTTTCGCTCTTTGCTTGAGCTTGTTTTTGACTCGGTTGTGTCGAGCCGTTGCCCCTGCCTAAGGGAACCGAGTCTTTCCTCTTTTAAGTGATCTGCTCTTTTGCCTTTGTTTGGCTTTCGATCGCTTGTTTGAGTTTCTTTTTAGTCGTTTCTTTTCTTTTCCTTTTCTTTTTGGTTACCAAAACGTGTGTTGTCAATGCACTCATCAAGGGGGAGATTGAGAGCCTGTGTGGTTCGAGGACCGGTGGTAGGTCGCTTCCTAGTGTGATGAGTGATTGACAACGTGGTGTGGACTGATTCTTGGCTAAGTATTGCAGGTGCAGGTTGCGGCTTGACTGGTGTTGCTGCAGGTGAAGAACAAGCGCGAAAGGTCGTTACCGGTGAGGCCTCCAGGTGTGGAGAAGACAAGTAGGCTTGGTTGGAGGGACCCGGTGGCCAGCGGGGTCAAGTGCGGGCCGCATGGTGGCAAGAACGGCAAGATGAAGTCGTGGACGGTTTCTTGGTAGAGCCTCAAAACTAAGGTCGAGCCGGGACTACGTGGGAGCCGAGTCATGAGTGGAGATTGGCGGAGGCTACACCGAGTTCGCGGGATTTCCGGTGGTTCACCAGAAAACCACTGGGTTCCTTGGTTGATCCACAAAGCCAAGACCGAAGACGAAGGTGCAGCAGCATCGGACCGGTCTGACCGGTGGGTACCGGTATGACCGGTGGAGGACACTGGTCTGACCGGTGTGCGACGACGCAGTCCGGAGACTTCGAAGCGGAGGACACACGTCGGGATCGCAAGGCTTGCGTCGAGGCTAAGCAAGTTTGCGGTCGCTGGGCATCCGTCCGATGGTTCGACGATGAAGATCACCAAAGTGCCCCTCGGGGGTGTGTATCCTAGTATTAGGCCTTTGGGGTAGTTTCGTCTTTCGGTTGCCTCCATATAACCCAAGTGGTGAGAGGATGGCAGCAATCTCTTGTAACTCTAGCTCATTTTGTTTTGCTATTTTCCTCTTCCATTTTTCCTTTGGAATTTCTAGGACTAGCTTGAGAGCTTCATGGTGAGATCTTGGGAGAGGGAAGGATGATCGGGCGGCAAGCTAGACCTTGTATGAACCTTCATGGTATGTATAGATGATTCGGCGTGGTTCCTCAAGGCTTGGTTGTGTCTCTCCCGTTTTTCCTTTTTGGTGATTTTCGAAGCCTTTTCTTGGTGAATTTCTTGTGGCGGATTTGAGACCTTTCTCTTTGGGATTTGGTGGGGGATGTATGCTTGAACCCTTCGTGGTTCTTTTCCCTTTGATTCCCCTCCCAAATCCGTGAGCAAAGGGGCTCGATTTTGGGGTTTTCTCCTCTCTAGGGTTAGAGGCGTTCTTGGTGGGATTTCTTCGATTCCTCTTGTTCTAGCAAGTTTTGGTGGACCAAATCTTGGCTATGGAGTGCCCATGAGGTGTTCCTACTATCCCCAAAGTCTTGTGCGAATCCGTGGAGCGAATCGGGAGATCGGGATTTGGATTTGGAGGAGTTGACCCGCGGGTTGCTGTTCATCCCGAGCTGCCCAGGCGTCACCGGTCTGACCGGTGCTCTTGGCCGGTATGACCGGTGCGAGCCCTTTGTGGGATTTGTCTCGGGTGAACATCTTGGTGTGTTCCCTGTTGTCGAGTGTTGCTGCTGTTCAGTTCTTGGCAGGTTTCGAGGAGTTTGGCTTGGTTTTGCGTAGGGTTTTCTTCCCTCGCAGGTGGAGTTTTGGAGGTGGTTTTTGTTCCAGGGCCTAGAGAAGTCACTGAGGCTTCCTGGAACGTTTTCTGTGTGGGTGCTGTAGCCACCGGCCTGACCGGCTCTGTTCACCGGTCTGACCGGTGTCACCGGTCTGACCGGCACAGGCCATCGGTCTGACTGGTGTAGCACAGGCGGCAAGCCGTGTAGATTTCCGCTGTGCGTTCGGTGTGTTTTGGTTCGGAAGGTTGTGTGTTGGTTCCTAGGACCAGTAGCACTCCAGTGGCTACGTGGTCTTGGCCAACTTGGGTAGTTGAGTCGGAGACGTGTTTGGTTGCCGCATTCATCTTGTTGGAGTAGCCATTTCCTTCGAGAAGAATTTTTATCGGCTCCCATTCACTCCCCCCCTCTCTGGTCGCCAGGTCGGTCCTTCAAATTGTCGGCAGCGGCATCTGCAGGCGTAATGCTCAGCTCGAAAGGCCGGCATACACTCGACAGCGGTCGTGTGGCAGCTCTAAGCAGAGCAGGTAGAGATCGGGTTTGGTCCCACGGGCTTGGCCCGTTTCTCCTTCCTTGGCATGAAGGCTGGTTCCACAACTAGGAGGGTAACGCGGTGCTCACCTGCGGTCCCTGCGTGTAGTGGTGAGGTGGCGACGAAGAGGTGGAGCGACGACAGAGCAGGGGAAGCCGAGGAAGCAGAACAGGTGCAGCTTCAGCAGGTCCGGCTCTGGCTTCACGGTGTACAGCGGCTCCCACGGACGGCCTCCCCGCCTCCTTCTCCTGTCCCCTTCCTTCTCCTTCACAGGCGGCGACGGATTTGGGAAAGGGGAAAACCCCAAGAGGCTAGGGTTAGGGATTCCCACGGCGGTGGCTTATATAGGAAGGCGCAGGCGGCACAGATGGCGAAATGCGACGCGGGACACGTGGCTCGCATCCGCGGCGGCCGCCATGTCGTGTAGGCGACTTTGGTTCACTCTCATCTGGCGAAGATCTTCTTGGGCAAGCAACATCCCCTCGCGTGCGGCCACACGCTCACTCTCCACCTAGATTAGCATGGTGTTCGCGTAGTTGACGCCTTGCTCAAGCTGGCGAACTCGGTAGCGGAGTGTGTGGTACTATCTCTCCAACTCCTGGCAGCGGGGTAGGTGCAGTTGTGCCTCGGCAGTGGCCTCCCTGATCTCGCTGAAGAGGCTCAGCAACTCGTTCTCCAGGTGTTGCGTGTACTTGTCCAAGTCGACGAGGTAGCTGCCCGTCGCCACCAACGTGTCATTGGCCTCACAGAGTGGAGCTCCATCGATGTCGTCCTGAAGCCCCACGTGTGACAGGACTCCGTCCACGAGCGAAGCTAGGCGACAGTAGTCGCGTGGTAGAAGACGAAGCTCCTCGGCCTCGAACGCACCACGATATTGGGCTAGTATGCACCCGAGCACCTGACGGCAGGCGAGGTCCAGCGTGGTCGGGATAGTCATGGTGGTGCTGTAGCTGACCTCACCCTTGAAGCCTGGTAGTGTCGGGTGAGGTAGGACGGCCACCGTTTAGGGCACCAGCGGCCCCGTCACGTCTGGCACGTACTCAGCGCGGTACGTCACGTGGGTAGGAGGGACCCCGAGTCTGAGGAGGGCCCTCTCCAACCACCGGTAGATCTCACTGTGCTGCTCGGGGGTGATCTCGATACCTTGGCGCGCCATTTCCTGTGACACGGAACAAAATTTTAGTTAGCGCAGGTAAGGAAGAAGTTTTAAAAAGAGATAAGGCTTTATAACATAGTTCAAAGGGTATTCATATAGAAATAGAGCGTATAGAGTCCTATTTCTATCGTCCATTTCTAGGGATACGTGCTACGGTCAAGTACGGCTCTGACACCACCTGTAATGATCCGATTTTTCAGTGAGGAAACTCTGAACCCATGTACCCTTGCGATAGTCCCTGGATCAGTCGCTATCGCGTAAAGAACTCATCACAGACGATACATCACAGCCATACATTGAAACACACAAATATAATTACTTAACTTATTACAAATCCATTATGGAGTACACCATTACAAGCCTCTTGGCTGAATTAGAGTGAAAAGTTTACGCAATGGTAGCTAGCATCCCAAAAGAGTCTCCATCTTTTATTCTTCTCGCCCACAGGCATCCTTGAGCGCAGCGACATCTCCATCAGTCGTAAGACCCATCGACGTTGTTGTCGTAGTCGAACTCGTACCCTGCACACCCACAGTCTATCCCCAAGGAATGGGATAGGTCCACGTCACCAACTGTATGCAGCTTTAAGTGCCCTAACTCTAAAGGGTAAGAAAAGTGACAAGGTAAAGGCTCAGGTTTCCTATGCAGCAGCAAAGCATAAAAAGAAACATCTCCATATAAGTCCCAACCCATTCTCTCAGCACAACTCGGGAACACCTAGTATCCCAAGGACCCGTCTCCACAACCTATCTCCATATAGGGTCGATGCGAGAACTTTCTCTCCTCGCACCTCAATGTTTGCAATAGGATCTACGAGGAAGAGGGAGCAACTCTCCTCTCCCCTACTGCAACCACGGCTCACCGCACTCTCATACTACACGGTGAGGTAGAAATCCCAAAACATGAGAACCAACAATCCACTGGGCATGTCCATGACCGACGACACGGCTATACGTATAGATCTAAACTCTGCAGAGTGTGTACACCGGTACCCAAATCGGAATGGCACCCGGCTGGTGTACGGCTGACCGAGCCCATCCTACCAGACGAACTCTCGGTAGTTATAGTTCCACCCAGCATCCGGGCCTCAAAGCGATCCCTCGCAAAGGACTGCACCGGAACTGTGAAATGCTCCCGTGTGGCTACACGGGAGATGCTCTTGGAGAAGATTGGCACCAACCCACTTCACCCACACTGATACCCTCTATCCTGCTGGCAGTTATGGTACTGCACTTGCCGAGCTCAACCCGGGCCTAACCCCACTCTCGACGATGTGGGGTGTACGAGAAGTCTCGTGAAGCAGTTCGCCCACTCGGTTTCAGACTGGGGCGAGCTCATGTCCTCCAAGCGTATCATAAAACCCCAACACATGTGCTCCCAAAACCGTAAAAGCGGGGATGCACTGAGGAGTACATCCCGTTCCCCGATCCTAGATCGGTTATTTCGGGCTCACCCCCCCCCCCCCCGACCAAAGTACCCAAAACACCTTCTCCTGTCGGTTTTACCCCACACATGCCAAGAACCGCTATCCATTTCCCCCAACACATGCATCATGAAGCTTAGCGTACACACACACACATGCATCGTGAAGCTCAGCCGACACTGGGACTGGGGCACCTCTAAGCGATGGTCCAAGCCACCGCGACCCAGGCTAACTGAGTCGACCCCTCCCCACCAGTCAGGAGAGGAGAGATAAGCGGCACGCACCGACCACGGCACAAGAGGGCACATCGCGAGAGTGGTGAAGATCTTCGCGACAAGCTTTGTGCCCGCGATGCAAGGCACACCATCAACCGCCACGCACAGGAGCAACGCCAGCACGAGACGGAACGCCGCCGCGACTATGACAGGGAATACGGAACCCCGAACCGTTGTGGCAGGCACAACGCTACCCCGCCCTCTGACTTGCGTAGTGGCTATGAAGACTATTCGGATGGCTATGGCAACTCCGGGGAGAGCTACAGCTCCTACAAGAGGCCAGCCCACAGATGCCGCAGGGGTCGAGAGGACGTGCCATTGTACGATGGTTTCCTTTCCCTCACAGCGCGGTTGCGAAGGGTGACCTAGCCCTGAGGGTTCAAACTGTCTGATGTAGACAAGTACAACAGGACATCCGACCCCGTCCAATGGCTACAGATCTACTCCACCGCGGTCAAAGCCGCGGGAGGTAACTCCGACATGATGGCAAACTACTTGCCGATCATGCTCACGAAGTGGTGCAGAAGTTGGCTTGCGGGGCTCCCCAAGGAATCAATCAACTCTTGGGAAGAGCTGTGTGCCTTCTTCACTAGCCAGTAATCTGGCATGTGGGAGCGGCCGGGGAACAGGAAGATGCTGGATCAGATCCGGCAGCGTAAGAACGAGTCCCTATCCTCGTACATTCGCCGTTTCTCCGAGAAGAAGAACTCTCTTCCTTTTGTAGAGAAACATCATGTCATTAGCGCCTTCCAGCATGAACTGGTCTATGGCAAGCTAGTGAACATGTGGGCCCAGAAGCCCCCTAAGACCGTCAACGAGCTCTTCACGGTGGCAAACGTGGAAGCTGACGGGCAGAGCGCGAGCAACTCAAAAGCCTCAAAGACTGTTGGGACGATGACGATTCTCTACGCCTGCGCCATAAGGGCCGTGATCCGGATCGGGAGGGAGAAACATCCCGGTAAGGAACCAAGCGGAACCGGAAGCCTAAGCCTGAGACCGTGGCAGCCGTGCAGCCCGACCCGAAGCGCATGGACCCCTCTGAGTTCCAGAAGATGTTGGATATGCAGTGCTCGTATCGTAAGAACCACAAGCACACGGCCCGTGACTGCTTCGGCCTCAAAGAACTACTTCTCCGGCAAAAGCTGTCAGAGAGGTCCTTCGAAGGGTGAGAAAGGCAAGGCTAAGCACGACCAGCCCACAGAAGATGACGAGGAAGACTTCTAGGTTGCTGACTGAACTGTCAACATGATCTACGGTGGTCCGGAGCAATTGGAAGGAAAGCGCAAGGCCAAGCTCATGGAATGAGCATTGGTGTAAGCGGCTCATCTCGGGACGCCCCAGTACCTGCGATGGTCGGAGGTTCCGATCACTTTCAGCAGGGAAGACAACCCGGAAGCAGTCGCTAGGCCCGGGTGGTACCCTCTAGTGCTAAAGCACACGATTCGCAATGTAGGGCTCGACAAGATGCTGGTGGACGGAGGCAGTGGCCTCAACATTCTATTTGCCAGCACACTGAAGGAATTGAGGCTCACCCCTATGGATCTGAACCCAACAGATAAGCCTTTCTTTGGCATAGTACAAGGGGATCCCTCGGTACCACTCGGTGAGATCTCTCTGCCGGTCACATTCGGCACGATCGAGAACTACCAGATCGAGTACGTCAGCGTCATCGTAGCTGACTTCGAGATAGCCTACCACGACATACTCAGCAGGCCATCGTTGGCCTAGTTCATGGCGGTTCTGCACTACACCTACATGGTGTTAAAGATGCCCGCCCCCAACTGCGTCCTTACCCTTAAGGGAGATGCCGGTACCGCTAGCGCATGTGAGAAGGAAAACCTCCACATTGCGGCTAAACTCGACCTCTCCTGGTGCACTGCGAAGGTCGTGGCCACCACCAGCAAGCTGGCCCCGGCGAATCTGGAGATCCCGACCAAGAGGCTGGCGATGGAGGCGATGCAGCGGGAGAAGGAGGCCACAAAGAAGGTGCCCCTCGGGCTCGAGGATCCATCCAAGACGACGACCATAGGGGCTAACATGGACCCCAAATAGGAAAGCATCCTCATCGAGTTCCTGCACGCTAACTCAGACTTATTCGTCTGGAAACTAGCGGATATGCCGGGGGTGCCCAGAGAGCTCGCCGAGCACTCCTTGAAGGTTGATGTGAACGCAAAGTCGATAAAGCAGAAGCTGCATCGATTCGCGAAGGACCACAAGGAGGCAATAGGGGTAGAGCTTACAAAACTGTTAGCGGCTGGTTTCATAAAGGAAGTGTATCATCCTGACTGGTTGGCTAATCTAGTTCTGGTATCCAAAAAGAATAAGGAATGGAGAATGTGCATTGATTACACTGATCTCAACAAACACTACCCTAAAGACCCCTTCACCCTCTCGCGAATAGACCAGGTCGTTGATTCCACGACGGGCTGTGCTCTGCTCTGTTTTCTCGAATGCTACTCGGGCTATCACCAGATCAGCCTAAAAGTAGAAGACCAGATCAAGACGTCGTTCATTACGCCCTTCGGCTCGTATTGCTACTTGACAATGTCTTTCGGTCTGAAGAACACTGGCGCGACCTATCAACACGCCATCCAAAAGTGCCTGGTGACACAGATTGGAAAAAAATGCCAAGGCCTATGTAGATGACATTGTATTCCATATTCGAGAGCCTGATAACCTTATCAAGGACTTGTCCGAGACCTTCGCCAACCTCAGGGTTTACCGCTGGAAACTTAACCCGGAAAAATGCGTTTTCGGAGTTCCCTCGAGGAAACTACTCGGATTCCTCGTTAGCAACCGTGGCATAGAGGCAAACCCGGACAAGATCAACGTGATCATCTGGATGAAGGTCCCAAGTGCCAAAAAAACATACAAAAGTTCGCCGGGTGCATGGCAGCACTCAGTCGCTTCATCTCACGACTCGGCGTGTGAGGGCTACCCTTCTTCGAACTCTTCAAGCATCAAGATAACTTCCAGTGGGATGAGTGTTGACGGCTGTTAAGTACCACTTGTACACCGTCAACTCCTGCATGAAATAATTGAAAAGTGATCATCAACACTAGGATAGGGCTTTATACTAACAATCTCCACAAGTGTTGGTGTTTCTAGCTTTTGTTGCAGGGCACACTGAAATACGTGCTAAATGGTACAGTTGAGAGCAAGTGATCCAATGGCTTATATAGGACATCATCATAAACAACCTCAAATGCCAATTTAGACTGCACCATTGCGACGAGCTCGTCAAGTCGATCGAAATGGATATATTATTTGCCTACATCGGAGTTCGTATGCACGAGATATGAAATAAACAAACAAATGATAGCTAGATGACGTCACCTGGGGCCCACACCTTGTCACGCGGGACCCACCAGCAGGGCTCACACCTGGTGCGGGTCCACGCCACATCAGCAGCATGGGGCGCATGGACAAGTGTGGCTGCAATGTGTAGCTTCCCAGAAGCTTACACCGCAAGATTCAGTAGCTTACGTAGGAAGGAAGCCGCCTCAAGCTCCTTCTCACGCAAGATACAGCAACTTGGCCCCCACTCCTCAGCGCCACGAGTCACCACCCTATAGGTGGCGCCCATGGCAGCCAAGGGGGCTCCTTCTACTCTCCTTGGCCTATAAATATAAGTGGAGGGGGTAGAGAATAGGACACACAACTCCTCTCCTCCTCTCTCATTTTCTCTCTTGAGAGGAGAGGCTCTCCTCTCCTCCTTCTGGAGTGTAAGTGTGGAGTAGTTGATTAGATCAAAGCTAGGGAGAGAGTGAGTGGTATGTACCTCTATGGATGCTCGTTCTTCAATTAGAGTAAAGTGAGTATTTCTGCATTTTCTATTTAGACTAAAGTGCAAGTGATATGTTCTTGTGTTCTTCGTCTGTTCATCATTTAGAGGCGCGTGTTCTTCACGAACACATCCCCTCGATCTAGTTGATTAGGTGCACAAGTTTGTATCCCATTTGTATGATTAGTCTATTAGAATAAAGTGGAATGCTTGCATGCTCTGATTAGAATAAAGTGTGTTCATGATTCCTTTCTAATAGTTTATGCTAGGTTGCATGAGTAGCCTTTTTCTTCTGCTAGTGCGTAGATCCTGGGTTTATACGTT